>JAEIFJ010001021.1:0-1265132 GCA_018903435.1 Leucophenga varia
TCATTTGGGTTTTGCTTGGTTTGCTCAACAGCGCGTGAGCAAGTGCTGCTAAATTAACAGAGGTAGGTAATTAAACCCTTTGCCCAACTAATGAACTCGCTCTACGTGCGCTCAAGGTGTAAGCAAGCAAATAAGCAAAAAAAAAAAAATAACAACAAAAAAATGAAATAAAAGTTAAAAAGTTGTTTTCTTTTTACTGCAGTTCTTATTTTAGATCCAACAAACTGCTCCTCCCTGCTGGTCGTCAGCCGTTGCAATGAATTTCATTTACGTGTAGTAAACGAATACACAAAGTGTGTATCTTCCCATTTAACCTGTACTTAGTTTATTGTCACTTTGACCTACGCTCCTTTGCAAACTAAGAAATAAAAGTATTACTTGTACTAACTTAATTATTCTATACTTTGCATTTACATTTTGAGATTTGTTATACCTTCCTTTTTTTTTTTTTCTAAAGTTCTAAATTACTGATTGAAACTAATCAGCATAAATTTTATTTAGTTTTTAATATTCTTAAGCAAAGTTTTCGTTTTTATAATATTTGAAATGGCCTTTCACAAGGCTTGAGATGAAAAAAGAATGAGTTGTGAACTAGGTTTCTTGTTTTCTGGGTACAAGTCTAGAAGGGATTACATACAGGCAAAACGATATAATAGTGCTATTTGGACTGACTTTGGTCACAGTTTGTCTTTAGTCTTGGGAACCGATAATAATTGAAAAGGTTGATTTCATTTCGGTTAGAAACGAAAAAGCGCAGTTTAGAAAAATCTGTATTAAATTAGAGATGGAGTACTATCGATAGTCGATGCCATCGATAGTCGACGAAAAGTGTTCTTAAAATCATCGATAGTCTACGATATCCCTAATCACCAAGTAAATTCTATATATGTACTAGAGCTGGAACACTATCGATGGAACTATCGAGGTATCGAATTTTTACACATCCCTTAAATTAACGCAAAGACGAGGGTTGGCTACTGAAATTTGGGTAAGAAAATGCCAAAAATTAAATATAGCTACTTTTCTAATAAAATGATAATTTCAGGGGTAGGGTGCAGGGAGGCGTGATGATAGTTAGGTAATTTTGAAATCCAAATTCGGTCCATCGGACCCTTTACAGAGTCTATCATGTCTTCTTCTGCACAAACTTAATGTACCTTTTTACCCTTGGCGTACAGGGTATATAGAAACTGGGTATCAAGGAGCGAAAAAAGTATGATTGATTGGAAAAGAGGACGCTGGGAAAAGTTGTTTGGTATCACAAAAACATTTGAATAGAACTATTTGTGACACATGAGCAAGACCGGGTATTTCGACTAGTTTGGTATAAAGTACTATCGATTGTATTGAATTTTTGCTTTCGAAACATCGAAAATATCGAATGTAGCCACTATCGATAGATTCCCAGCTCTAATGTGTAAGCCAAAATATCGACGACACTATCGCATACTATCGAGAAATTGAGCCATCGACAGTATGGTAGTTCGATAGCGCCGATATTTAAATATGGCCTCGAATCTTAAAATTATATTTTCTAGAAAATATATTGCTGCTTTTTTATTTTATTTTTGTTTCGCTTTAATGAAGAAATAATGATGAAAATATTAAAGAAACAACATCAGCGTTTAGAAATTGTTATTGTAAAAACAAAACAGACAGGTCGCTGCTTACGTATATTTAAGATTATATTTTTGTAAATAATTATTTACTAATTGCATAGAATATCGCTTTATGAAAACCTTACACAGATTTGAATGAAATGTGCAGCACTTAGGGTCAATATAAAACCAATGTAGCATTTATTTTGTATACGAATGTGAGGAGTTAGCAAATATTTCTAAAAACAAAACGTTTTGAATTAAGTTCGAATTTATTGCTACTCGACACATTGTAAAACTCGGCAACAAATTTCAGGTTCTTAGCAAACTGTACATCCCATTCTAAGCCCAAAGCCCATATCAATGTTTTAACAAAGGCTTTTTTTTTTTTTTTTTTTTGTAAATGCGGCGTCGTGTTTTTATAAATCCTTTAACTGTCGCTGGTGCAATGACAGCAAATAAATTTTACCCAAGGGGGTAATCGACGAAAAATATTCGGTTCGATAGGATGTTTGTAATACAAGATGATGTAATCATCGATGCGCTCTTAGCACCGAAGCGGGAAGTAATGAATCGAGGTAGAATGAGTAACAGCAAAAGCAATAACAAGGGCAATGATAGCAATGGCAACAGCATTGATACGAGACAAGTTGAACGCAACACTGATTGAGACTGTCTGTCTGTCTGTGTGACTGTGTGTTACTTGTTGTTTTGTCTTATCATGGTATGATGGAATAGGATGTTGGGGCGGATACGCAAGTAAAACCCTCAAGATTGCCAGTTCCTTTTTCTTTTCTTATTGCCTGTCGTTGTCACTTGTTAGGTTGTTCACTGTGGCACAAAGGTGTCGTATGGCAAGTGGCATGCACCGATTGCTTTTTAATCGATTCCGTTTAGAAATAAATTGCTTATATTTCACATCCTTCACATTCTTGCCAGCCATATACATAGTTTGTATGTCTGTCTGTCTGTCTGTCTGTCTGTCTCTCTGTTTGGCTGTAAACGACATGTTAAGATTTATTTTACAATAACAATTTCTAAACGCTGATGTTGTTTCTTTAATATCTTCATTATTTCTTCATTAAAACGAATCAAAAAAAAAAAAAAAAATAAATAAATAAGATAAAGCACAATTTTACACAAGCAGCAATATATTTTCTAGAAGAAATAGTTTTCAGCTTCGAGGCCAAATCTTATAGATATGTAAAATTTCTAAAACTTGTTATCATTTTAACTGTTCTGTTCTTGTCATAAAATATTTAGATGTCGTCTAAAAATTAAGTACAAGTAAGTTTTATGGCTTTCGACGCATTAAAGACACAAACACACACACATACACATATATCCTTTTGCAAATGCGCTCTAAATCACAAAACGAGATTAACACAAAAATACTAAGTTGCAAATGTATGCGTACGTGCGTTCGTGTGTGTGTGTGTGTGTGTGTGTGTGTATGTGTATATAAGAATAGTTCAGTGCTTTGCATTTGTCCTTTCAGTTACCTCTGCGTCAGAGTTTGCCACCAAAGGCGCAACCGGAAGTTTTATGATTTATAATAAAACATGTTTTTTGTGAAACGATAAGCTACCCTATACATATGTATGCAGATTTTTCGACATTAAGTCTTCAACTGTTCAGCTTAGCCCTACCTCAAGGCTGTTGCTAATGACTTGTTGTTGTTGTTGTTGGTCCTGTTCAATTTTCAATTAAATTTTTATACTCATCTTTGTAAAGAAGAAAGGACATTTTATACTCGCACCACACACAAAGTGTGAACGGAAATTTTGTAAAGCATTAATGAAGATATTGTCGACCATATTAAGTATTATCATTTTTGATCAGCACGACAAGCCGTGTCGATCTAGCCATGTCCGTCTGCTTCTCCGCCTGTCTGTCCGTCAGCATTTGAAACTAAAGCTTTTCAAAGCCTTAAGCAGTTCAACTATTAAAACAAAATGTCACGCCCATTTTTAAGCATAGCTTCCATACAAAATTACCGCCCGTTTTTGAATTTTTGAATGTATATTTTCCTTTTTATAATATTTTAACTCCAAATTAGGTAAAGCCACTTCTAATATCTTCCAATGTATACACTACCGATATGATATAATTCGGGCCACTATAACATGTCTCTTTCTATTTTTTTCTCTCTCTCTCTCGTCTGTTTAATTTGTCAGGTTGCATGAAAATTTCTCTCTTGCATTCTTTCAACTGAGTTGACAATTTAAATAGTCAAAGAGTAAGAATACACCACGTAGTAAAATTGCATCATGGCTAAATACTTCTGTTAGCATTGGTTTCCACATTTCATCTTTTCCTTCTACAAGCTCTTTTATAGCAAATAAAGGAACCTCATTCAATGGTAATTCTGTGCTTGAAACTATGTCGGAATTTTTAGTTGATGTAAACTCAATGCCGCAATTGACGCTCAACAGACCCAAGGATGATGGACTCTTTAATTGTATGGACTGCAACATCGAACGTATCTCTTCAGCTTGAAGCAATCTGACAATTCTGACTACTAATTCGAACGGACAAAATTATGCATAGTGCCTCATATTTTTTATCTTAAGATGACGTTATCGGACGTTAGTATTTTCTGAAGGCTTCTGTAGAATAGATTTCATGTAGTAGCCGGACAGACAAACAAAGCTATTTTGACTCAGCTTTTGATTTTGATCAAAAATACACATATATCGCATATAT
This sequence comes from Leucophenga varia, assembly GCA_018903435.1. Lineage (NCBI taxonomy): Eukaryota > Metazoa > Arthropoda > Insecta > Diptera > Drosophilidae > Leucophenga > Leucophenga varia. The sequence continues at coordinate 4,305 of JAEIFJ010001021.1, forward strand.
TTTATGAATTTGTCCTGTCTCTTCGAAAATAACTACAAATGTGATGGACCCTTAACGCTTTGAATTCATAGGTAATTTTGAAAAACCGGAATAGGTACAAAATTGTGCATTAGGATGGACGGGATCAAATATTTAGTTCTGCGCGCATCTTTAATTGGGGAGGTTTTAGTTTACGAAAATAGGTTTGATAATGCTTTCGATGCATAGGTTCTACTATAACTGGTTTACTGCATTCGAACGTTTACTTTACATAATTGGTTGGCTATTCTAATCTATTCGGATCGGATGGTGTGGTTAAACTCATGATGTAATTATACCAGGTAAAGTGCTTCGGAAATCTTTGCTTACATAAATTTGTGGTGAAAATTGACATTTATAAGGTGATATTATATAAATACACCATAAAATGCTTACTCAACAAAATTTGTTACCAAATTAGAAAGAGGCACTGGCGGAATATGTCACCTGGAATAATTACTATACATCATGTTTAAAATGAACTACTGAATCAATTATGAATCTGTTTTTGGCTTGATTTTGTTTGCCTTTAATTATATCACATCATCGGTTCGCAGCAGAAATATTATTATTATTCCTGGAAAATATCTTATTCTACATTATTATTGTCTTCTTTTTCTATTATTATGCATTTGCAGACAGAATTGAAGCACATGCGCAGTAAATATTTATTATATTCAAATTTTACATAAACACAAAAATAATAAAAAAAATCTTTAAAAAAGGATTCAAAATCATACAACCGCTTTAATTATAAACGTAAAACTTCAATTTGAAAATCTAATTTTTGATCATTATTCAATTGTTGCAAACGTGATTTAATGATCTCAAAAAACTAATTGATCTGGATCACTGGGCATAATCGAAATCGTTGAACTATTTAAAGTGCTGAGATTATGTTGCTGATGATGTTCCAATGTTCCGGTGGCAGTGGCATTGGCGACAGGGGCAACCGTTGCTTTCATTGATGTTGCCGCTGTTTGTCTTGCAGGCGTTTGTATAGTTATCGGCGATGAATTATCATGCCAGGTATGAACTCGCTTTTCACGTCAATAAAAAACTTCATGTTCTCGATCCCAAATCAATCGATGCTTTTTTACTGCAGCCGGCGGATTTAAGTATTTTATGATTGCCTATTAAAGCATTTTGTATAATTTAGTTGAAAAAAGCTAAAGAAAGCTAAAGACGCGTTGCACTCGTGTTGCTAGATCAAAAACAAAAATAAAACATTAAATTCTATTTTCACTAAACAAGGAATTTGTAGCATTTTTAAACTTTTCGCATAGAGAATATTCAAGAAAACAGCTTGAATTTAGTTGTTTTCAATTTAAGAAGAATATACGAAAAACGTATGAATATAGATATACATAAATAAGTCAGTATAGGAATGTCCCGAATGCGTCTGCATATATACACACACACACACAAACACGTACATGTATGTTTGTGCGTTTTGTTTGCAAAATGTTCATATGAATTTTATCGAGCTTCTTCATGGCAGATGATATTTTTCCCTTGATAACTCTGGATTCGTCTATCGCTTTAAGCGAGGATACAAATGCCTCGACGAGTGGCAAAGTTTGTGGCACTAGAAAATGTTTTCATATCTACGTATTTTTTAGCTCATTTCAAAGTTTCGTCCTTCGTTTCGTGTTGCATTAAAATGTATGCATACAACGCATTCTATGTAAAATGAAGACTGCGCTCCGCTATCTCAGAACCATTTTGAAAATGCTATTGCCAATCTCTGCTTTTTGTGCTACTCAAATTATTACTACAAAAAAGTGCAGAGTTCAGCACATTTTGCTTTGTTTTGTTTTGTTTTGTTGGCACATTTGGAAATCATATTTTCCATACGTGAACAATTTGGCTCATCTTATTAGCATAACAAGCTGAATTTTGATAAATTAAGTGTTTATCCATTGCCCGTACTTCACTTCACACCACTTTTTTTTATAACTAATTTTCACTAGATTTGCACCGAGTTCAAATTCTGTTATTCAGCTCACATGCATCAAAACGAGCAAATGTATCTACACAACTGCTACGTGTAACTGCTCATCGCCACATCACTGGAATCATGACCACATCACTGAAGTACTTTAAAATGTATCTGAACTAAACTAAATGAAACTTCTTTTACCATGTCTCAAACCCTAACCGTTTTATGTTGGTCGCTGTTCATTTGAGTTGTTTAAGGTTTTTTTTTTTTTTTTTTTTTTTTGGGGTACGCTTGGTTTTGTTTTGGGGTTCAAGCTTTTCGCAAAATGGGTGTCGAAAGTTTGAATGTGCCGCAGCGTTGTAAATGTGAACATTTTAGTTAATTTTTTTTTTTTTAACTTTAAGGGTCAGCTAGCGCGTATGAAATTTAAAATTTGAGCTTGTAGAAAGTGTAAAATAAATAAGTGTATAAAGTTGTTACGTACTGAAATATTTCGTATGCAAATAGGTGAGGTGTTTTTTTTTTTTTGTTCGTTTGAAGTTGAAACTCAATTTACCCCAAAATTTTCACACGATTCAGCCTTGAAATTGTGGGTGGCATGGCACGTTTTGTTTTGTTGATTCAAAGGCTGTCAAGAGTTTGAATAAAATTTAAATCATTAAAATAAACGTTTATGTTAAACATTAGAAATGTTTATCAAAATTGAGCATCATCTAATATAGTCAGATTAGGTTTAGCGGTAATCATTTTTCGAATTATTTTCGGAAAAAAAGAAACACAATAAAAACATCAAAAATATCAAGCAACACCATCGCAGGATCAGGATCAAAGAGAAAAGAGAGTGTAGCTTATAAATAACACCTACCATAGGTCAAAAAAAAAAAAATATCATAGCCCTGTTTAGATAGGTCAACTATTACATTTGATCCCCATGAAAACCTACACCATATTTAAGACAATTAATATAAAAACTTTTTTTCTACTCATCTTAGGAAGACAAAATTTTGAATGAAATTATTGTGGTACGCACTTTGGTTAACATCGAATCAACATAGCATACATGTATTTAGTCTAGAGATGAACGTCGCGCGATAGTCCCGTGAACTCGATTTATCTCGATTAGTATTCATGACGCACCGGAACCCACGGAGTTCCCGTTCGACACACATATCTAATATACAAAAATTTTAACGTATCTTACAGCATCATATTGTATACAGTAGTTTGGGTACTAGGTATCTTGTAGTCCAGCTTACTCGACAGCAGCGTTCTTACTTCTTTTCAATTTATATCCAAAAATCGGTTTAGAATTTTGCATTTCTCGGCATTATTTCTCGATATAAAAAAAATTGCCAAACATAACACTTTAACATTTTTATTGTATTATGCTGAATGGCACAAATTTTATCTAGAATTTTTTTATTTGTTTCTTTTTTTTTTTTTTTTAATATTCATCGTAGCCACCTGATAGAATGATTTCGTGGCACACGCCTGGTTTTCACAGGCGCATAAAAATTACAATAAAACAACAATAACAAAGGCATAAACGTTTTGTAGGTCAGCCTAAAAAACACACACAGCAAACAAAGGTTTAGCAGCATGAGGAAGAGGACGGACGGACGGACGGACTGACTCTGTAAAAGTGCATATCTAAAAGGCGTGAAATTAATTTGCATAAATTTATGCGCTTTGATCGCCGCAATTGTCGCGTTTTGCTTTTGCTTTTGATTTTTTTTTTCTCTGTAAAATCGTGGGACTATTGCCATTCAGTGGCACACTTGCCCTTCTTCTTCTTCTTCTTCGTTTAAACGTATGTGTGTGTGTGTAACTTGCGTTGGTCTCATTGCTACCCCCTCGCATATCCTCGCATACAATTAGAGCGTTTAACACTGCTCGTTGTCTTCACACGTTGCATGCAAATCTTATGTGTTTTTTTTTTTTTCTTTTTATGATTTTATTTTGCTGCTGCTTTAACGAGAATATCTCTTTTTATTTATTTTTTCGTTTTTTTTTTTTTTTTTTTTGTATTTTTGTTTAAGTATACCGTGCCCTGGGGGCAAACCAAGTGCTTAGCTGCACTTGAGCGCCACCTAAAATGACACTTTAGTGCTTTTTGGAGCGTTTGAAGAGGAGAATAGAACAAAAGCAACAACACATCAAGGACTAGCTGCAACTTGACGCCGATCCCTCGGTTGCTGGTGGCAGCAGCAACAGCAAATCGCGTAAAACGTTCGTTCAGCCGCTTGGAAATTGTGTCAATTTGTTAATGTCCCTGAGAGAATCTACTCTTAGTGTAAGTACTTTTACATATATATATATATTTTTGTGTGTGTGTGTGAGTGTGCGTGTAGAAGTGGGCCGTCGTTGTCTTCGTCGTAGTCGTCATCTCTTAGCTTTTAGCATTTTAGAATTTTATCTACAATGATTTGCATATCTATGCAATTTCAGTGATGATTAGTAGGCGCAAACAGGCAGGCAGGCAGTCAGTTAGTCAATTGGTAGCATTTTTTTTGTGTTTACTCAGTAAAAACATAAGCTGCAATTGTCTCTCTCTGTGTGTGTGTGTGTGTGTGTGTATGCTTGCCCTTCCTCATATTATCCTTTTTATTTTTTTTTTTTTTGCCAACACGTTTCACGAACTGTCCGATGACACTGTCAACGTCATCAACAAATAATAAATAAAAATCTGTTTAGTGCTGCTCGAGTGTTGTACAAAGCATGTTGAAGTGGGTCGTTTGCTCGCTTTTCTAAAGTTGGGTTTTGACGCTGGGCTCGGAGTATTGGGCGGTTTGGGTTAAGGGTTTGAAATGAGTTTTTCATATTATGCTGCAGAAAGAACCGCAACTTATGCCTTAAAGTGGATTTCGAGATGAGTTCGTTTGTTTAATGCGTGTATGTGTATGCGTGGCGTTGCGTGTGTGTGTGTGTGCGTGTTTAAAGCGGAAATAAGGACAAAAGCTTAGCACAGTACAGTAGCAGCCAATACCGAATAATGGTCCGATTTGAAGCAGAGCTGTGCCGACACTGTTTCTGCATATACCGTTCGGACGTTCGGACGTTCGGTCGGTCGGTCAGTCACCGCCACTGTGTGTATTGCTGCTGCTCGGTCTTAGTGAAAAAGAACCAAATGAGGCTGTGGCTGCACAGCTGTGACCATTTCGTTGCCTTTTTGCCTTGCTGGCTGGCTGGCTATCGTCGGTAGTTTTATTTATTATACACTTCACGTAAAGAAAACCGTATGGAGCATATTCGTTTGATGAAAACATTGACAACATTCAGTTCCTGTCTGATGAGATGCTTTACGATTTTAAATTAAAATAATAACGAAATAATAACAATCAATTTTATACCAATTGGACATTCGAAGATCTGGCATTCCTTCAAATGGTTGGCGATGAGCAGTCTGGCTTACAATTATTTGTATTCAATGCTCCTGACAATGTCGATGTCCTTATATAGTTCATTGTTTTTGCGAATACGGAAGCTCTTACCCATTTTGACAGGTCCAAAGATTTTTCGAAGAATTATCATATAGTAAATAGTCGCATACAAAGTAATAGGTAGGTTTGCATGGGAGCTATATTTACTTAAAGTTGTCGTAGTCGAGATATGCATTATTTCAAATTTTAAAGTCAAAACTTTCAATACTGAACGATTTAAGCTTTAAGAATTAAACAGACAGACAGAAAGACGGACAAAGCTTGGACTTTAGCAGGGTTGTCGAACAAAATCTCTTTTGTTTGGTTTCAAATCTCTTCTGAAATTTAATAGAATAGCGAATTTAATTCTAAGGCGTTTCTGTTAATAACTCTCTGTCTCTCTGTATCTCTGTCAAGCTCTATCTTTATCTGCCTCTCTCACTGTCTGTGCCACTGTCTCTCTCAATTTCTTATTCTCTATCTCATTCTCTGTCTCTTTTCGTTCTCTCTCTGTCCCTCTTTATCTCTCACTGCTTTCTGCAAATCTGTCTTTCTCTGTCTCTCTCACAGTTTAACTCTCTAACTCTCTCTATCTCTCTCCACTCTCTCTCTCTCACTCTCTCTCTCACACTCTCTCTCTCCTCTCTCTCACTCCTCTCTCACTCTCTCTCTCACTCTCTCTCTCTCACTCTCTCTATCTCTCTCTCTCTGTATCTCTTTCTGTCTCTCCATGTCTCTTTCGGTCTCTCACTGTCTCTCTGTCTCTCTTACTGTCTAACTCTCTATATCTCTCTATCTCTCTCTCTCTCTCTCTCTCTCTGTCTCTTTCCCGGTCTCTCCTGTCTCTTTCTGTCTCTCTCTCTCCCTATCTTTTGTATTGTATTTCTTGCTTTCATTCATACTGTTCGCCTTCCCATGTGCCTATCTGTCCGATTGAAAAATAATATTACTTCAGAACGTTAAACTTGAAGATCAATGAGATAACTGCAAAATATTTCGTACACTCTTTATGGAAGAATATATTTATAATTTTAATCTGAAGAGTATCAAAGTATTGAATTCTTGAAGTGGACGTTTTTTTTCTGCTTATTTCTGATTTTACTATTTAGCAATCAAGAAAAATGTTTTACGTTCGCAACGAATTTCTAACGCACTTCCATATACAAATAGTCAAACAAGTAATTTATAGCATACGACTATGTACATATATATTATTCCTTTTAATTTTTTTTTTTCTTAATGTAGCTGAGTGTATGTGGCTTTGGGACATTAACTCACACTTTTGTGAGTATGTTAGTATGTGTGTTTGTATGCGCCGCAGGACGAAAGGATGAAGCTGCCGCATTAACACACATTGTAAAAAAATTAAAACGCTGCTGTGTGAAAAAAGGACAAGTCAAAAGGATAGGAAAATGTATGGAATCAGGTGGTGGTGGTGATGGTGGTGGAGTAGATGGAGCTGGACAACTGCTTATTTTCGAATTGAGTCAAATACAAATATGTTACGCAAGCGAAAAAAAGATATATTTGTACGTACACATATGTATGCATGTGTGTCCTTTTCGTTTGCACTAAGTAGGTATGTATGTTTATATACATGTGTGTGTGTGTGTGTGTGTGTCTGTGAGTTCATTTGTCCTTTTACGAAAATCTGATTAAAATATTTGAGTTTGCCTTTTAATGTGATTTTTGAGCATAATAAAAAGCCAAAAGAACTTAAGTCACACAGGGTTGATTCATACGTTTTCCGCGTTCAACCGCTTACCCGAACCGGCTTCTTACTTTACTGGCACCAACCAACCCTCTACTGCATGCACTCCTCTCGAACACTTTACATTAAATTTTACATTCGTTAGCTTGTTGGTCACTTCGGCGGCCGGCATTAAGAATGCAACGAAAGGATACCTTTGTGTTTGTTTTATACATATTTTTTTTCTTTTCTTTATTTTTTTTGTTGCGTAAGGATTTTTGTAAGCTTTACTTGCTTGCCGCATACCATAACAACAAATTCGAGAGTCACAAAAAGCTAAAGCATGCCTTCACTTGAGCGGTGTTTAAAGTAGGTATGTACTTTAGTTTTATTTGACGATGAGCATATTTGGGGATGAATAATTGTTTGCTTTAAATATTTCATTGAACACAAAAAAAGAAGAAAAAAAAAAATAAACCAAAAATATCAAAAAACATTTTCTCCAAAAATGACAAATTAAATATTTTAATTAATAAAATGTGGCAAGTAAAAAAAAAAAAAAAAAAAAATTAAATAAATACAATTTGTTAGTCCTTTCGTTTCGTTCTATGTAGTTGCTTTTGTTTGACTCCACTTGAAGATACTTTGTAGTTTTGCTTTGTTTGTATGGTCATTGTATGGAATGGATTTTCAATGCGCAAACAATCCTTTTGATTTTTGGTGCGCTTGCTTCGACTGGAAACATTTTAAGATTAGAAATTCTATCAAAATCAAAGCCAATTTTATAGTTTACTATCTGCTTTCGAGTTAAGCACACACAGAAAAATCAGCCAAGTATTCATTAATTTAAATCGAGGAATGCGTTCATTTTGGGCAGTTTGCATTTGTCTTTGCCATTGGGCTTCGTTTTCAAAAATTCAGCTTTGTTTCATGAATTTTTTTTGTTTTTTCTTCTCGATAAAAGCCAACTTATTTGTTAATTTACGAAAAATAGAATGTTGTGACGTACTTCTACGTTCTATTTTTGTTTTTCCGCTTATCCTATCTATCTCTCTCTGATTGTGTGTGTGTGTGTGTGTATCCATGTGGTTATAATTTGTTGACGTTTGACTTCGTCGACGTTTCTTTCAATGTTGGCATTAAGCCGCTGGGAATGCATTCATTCACTTTGTAGCACAATTCTGTTAGTTGCCACTTTAAATATTTCAGTAGGAGAAAAGGAAAAGATAATGTCTCGAAATGTTGCTGAATATAGTCAAGTGCGTTCATTTTTGAAAAACTAAAGTCGTGCGTCCGTTTTTGTTGTTTGAGTTTTGCTGTTAATAAGCGTGTGCCGATGCGTTTGTTTTGGTCACTTTGATGTGGCATCACTGCTGTGGGAAATGCGTAATTTACTTAACAATTTGTGCGGTTACACTAAAAACAACAAAAAAATTAAAGAATAGAAAACATAAAAAACAGGGAAAATCGTTTACTTCAGTAGAACCGAAGCTAAAGTACCCGCCACATTTTCATTTAGTTTATTTATGATCATCAGTGGCTTAGGTAAAATTTGGAGAAGGGATGGCTTGGAGTCAATAGTCCGATACAACCAAAGTTTAGACACAATAATGGGGCAACATTTTAACCGAAGGACAGAATAGTAAATATATCTTGAAAAAAAAAAAAAAAAAAATGAAAATGGGTGGTATCTTTGTTTGGGGGCTATATGCTGTAGTGGGCTGATCCTTACAATATCAGTGGAGTAAAGATGGCATGATATTGGATGTGTTTTTACCCAATTAGAAGTAAAAACATTCGTAAATAGTGTCTATTTTCACACAAAATGGACGGAAAGTTTATATGGGGCCTATACCTAAAAATGGAACCTTAGTTTTGACGATCAACGCATGATTCAAATAATAATTATATTTTAGTTTCGACGGTAGCGATCCGTGTTTACCGTTGCACCAGTTTTTAATAGTTCGCAAATCATTGTTGTAATTGAATTAGGTTTCCATCTAACAAAACTTCGTCTTCAAACCTTTTCGCTGCACCAAAATGTTCTTTGTTTTTTATGTTACGTATTTTCTTGATAAGCTCGAAGAGACGAGTCAATTTAACCATGTTCGTCTGTCTTTCAAATGAGAAGTCATCAACCTTATCAAAGTTGTTAAATTTTAAAATATTTACGTTGGTTTAGACTTTTTTTTTCAGAACCTTAAAATAAACCTACTTTTAAATTTTATAATCTGTGTGCTTGGTTTTGTTTAAGAATAATAAAAAAAAAAAAATTTTATTTAATTACATTCAAACCGCCACACACACACATCATACATACACATAAATAGATACTTCATGCATGCATGCATTCATTCGCATGCTTCCATTCATTCATTCATTCATTCATTTATTTTGGTCCTTTCAAATGCAAATAGTAAATTATTACACTCATTTACAAAGCGTAAATAAGTGCCCAAAGTGGAATATTAATTTTTGCGACTGATTTTAAGGAATGCAAAGCGAACACCAGCAGACCGACCAGCCGCATTTCAATAGATTTTAAGAATTTGGGAGAAGAAGTAGGATGGGCTAAAAATGTTAGGTATAAATGGACAGCAAACTTAAGTCAAATCAAGTCAAGTAAGGCCAAGTCGAAATCATTCATGCATGCATGACGATTAGAGACGTTGTTTTTCAAGACAGTCATCGCCAGTATCGTCAGCATTTCTAATGGGCGAATAAATTTCTACTTTTGGATTTTCTTGATTTTCTTGATTTTGGCATGGCATGAATAGAAACAACAAAAATGCCGTAATGGTCACTGCGCAACGAATTTTCGTTGAGAACATATAAAATATTTACATACATACGCACACGTACAAGCACACGCAATCCCATATGTATCTAAAATAATTCGAAAAATTCTAAGATATTTCCATACATACACACATTCCATACACATTTTCCAAGTGCAAATGAATATTTTTCGTTTGAAATTTTCGCATCTACTAAAATGAAAATGGTTTAAAGATTTTTTTACTTTTTATGCATCCGAAGCGAAAAATAGACGAAGCGTTTCTTTTGCAAATGCAGACATTTTATGGTCAATATCAGTACGAGTACGTATCTGTATGCATGTACATTGTTTGTGTGTATAACATATGTTTGTGTGTGTGTTTCTATATTTATATGTGTATGTGATGTGGTGTGGTCTTTCTTAAGTTTATGTATGTGCCTTGCCGCCAGTAAACAAAGTTGAGGCAGTTCTTAGGCATTCTTGAGTGCACACAAAAACAAATAAACAAACAAATTACTTGAACGCACCACACACACACACACACATGCATACATGAAAATACATGCATGTAAGCTTTTATTTAGGGTTACGTAAGAGCCGAAGTGGGCATGTTCTGTGGTTAATTTGTGCGCTTTACGACTTTTGGGTCGCTTGGACACGCCATATAAAGATTGCATGCAAAAGATAATGCACATGAGAGAAAGACAAAGACAGAGACAGACAGACATACAGACAGAGACAATACAATAATGTATAAACGTGTACCTAATATATATGCTGATTTATCATACAAGAACACAATAATAGAGAAATTCACCGAATTGAATCACTGATACAACTAGTTTTTTTTATAATAAAAGAAAAGCTTACTATATATATGTGTATATATAATTTAAAAAATGTTTCTATGTCCGTTATAGACTTTGAAACCATCGAAACGATTAGTCCCAAACCGTATGTTTTTGGAAGGTAAAAATACAAGTATAATTTTAATCCACTAAAACAATGCATAAGGCACATACATTTCATTTTAAAGTCGATTTTTGATTTTTCGCATACAATTTTTTTTTGTTGTTTTTTTTGTATGTTTTTATACTAGCCCCAATATATATTGTACGGTATCTTCGTACAAAATTTTAACTGCTACTTTACAATTACTGATAGAATCATTTTGTTACGACAAATGATACTCTCCAGCTCGGTAATTAAACAATCATAACCAGGAATTTCACAGATATCGCTGATGTTTTTGCTAGAGAATTGGTAAAAAAAAAATGAAAGAGATAGACTGTTGCGTTGTGTACGAAAATTTATATCTTTTGACCTAAGTGTCTCTTCTAGTTTTTTGGGAACATCTTTAGCAAAAATATAAAGATTTAAAATGAACCAAAAGACATTTTGTTTGGTGACCCTGACCCTAAATAGATTTTATTTTGTTTGTAACAGAGTGTTTTAATATGAAAGTTTTAAAATACAAATTGGTATGTATCTAACAATAAGAAAGTAACTATGTAGCTAAAGTAAGTTATTGGTGTATGGGGAAATAATCTAAAATAAATTATACAAACAATAATAATAAATTTAATAATGTTCCTTTTATTGAATATATAAAAACAATAAAGGTTGTTGTTGTTTTTTTTTTTTTTTATTTTGTTTTTTTTTTTATTGTAACTATATTTTTATTTGTTGGTCTATTAAGCTGTATATCACTGTACGCTGTTACAAAATGCTACAAAATGTTACAACATATTTACAAAAGCATCAAATAGATATATGTATGTATGTATGTTTATGGTATCCATACATCCTGTTACATGTGTAAAGACCATAATATCCTTACAAGTTGCTAACTCATTCTGTGCTATATACTATACTATACATCCACTTTTAGGAAACAACAAAGGGATTGAATAAGTTTCCCTGTCTATGGCTGGCCGGCCAAGCACAACAAACGGTCAAATTTATGTGCAATGCAAGTGTCAAACTGTTCGCAACAAAACTTCAAATTGTTGCGTCGCTGAGCATCGGAAGGACATGTGTATGTGTGTGTATTTATATCTTAGAAATTGTATTTATGTGTGTATGTGTGTGTATACTAAAATAACATTTTACTGTAAAGCTAGAATGCACATACATATGTGTTTGTCCGTCCGCTTGTCCGTCCTTATGTCCGTTTGAAGTCAACTTATGCTTTGGAATTTTCAATTTTCTTAAGCAACTTGGCCAAAGTGTACCGAAGCGAGCCAAATCAACATACGAAATAAAACGAGTTTAGGACATTCCGTTACCTCTATCTCGCTCTATATGCTGTCTCTTTTGCACTTTGGCTTCTTACGTAGTCTGAGCCGTTCGAGTGACAAAGACTTTCATCTTTATGTATGAATTGACTTGGAATTGAAATGCGATTACATGACCAGGACACGCACTTAGAGGTGGCTTAAGAGGTCAAACTAAGGCGCAGCTTGACTTAACTCAACTCAACTCATCTCAAGTGAATTGTTTCTACTTCTATTTCTGTTTCGTTTTAGTTTTTGAGGAACGAGCTTTAAGTCACAAAATTGAACTTACATTTTCAAATGTCGCCCATCGTCGTCGTCGTCGTCGTCATTTGTACGAGTATCTTCATTCAACATTCTCAAGAAAACTTTGTTTCATAAGAAGACATTTGTTCATCGGTTTGTTTGGTTTTAGATCAGACATATTTCTTGTAGCACTCAAATGGTTTTAAATTTCATTATATAGTTTTACAAGGCACATTTGTCCTTTTACGTGCCATGCTATAAAATTGGTCAACACCACCACGAGACGTAATGGCTTACTCAAACTCTGTACTCGTACATACACATACTCGTATATTGTATTTTTTGAAGCAACTTTGTTTGCTTTAATTGTTGTTGTTGTTATTGTTGTTGTTGTTGTCGCCAAAGTAACAGAAAAACACTTTAAAAATGTATTTTTTCAATACAGAGAAATGCTTTAAGTTAAATCATAGACGCCAATTTAGATATTTACCTTCGCATCGCATCGCTGTTGTGGCCGCTGCGACCAAAGCGGTTCAAATGATTAAGAGCTCGGCTCTCGCTATGGCTGGCTGGATGGCTGGATGGCTGGATGGTGTTTTCATTTTCTTTAGCATCGTCTTTGGTGCGTATCCCGCGGATACTTCCGCTTAACGGTTACATTTATAATTACATTTTAATTAGATTCATTCGGCTGTAAAGTATCCTTTTGTGTGATTTTTCTTATTTTTTTAAATTTGTCGCTTTTGCTTCACCGCCTGGCGACTGACAACATTTTTTTTCTTGGCGTTTTTTTTTTTTCACTTCTCTCTTTTTTAATGAATAGCCGTGATTATGTTTTTAGAATTCGTTTTTTTCAGATTTATTTTTTTAACATTTTCTAGGGTAGCATCTGCATTTTTAATGACTCTGATTTATTAATGGCGACAAGATGATTAAGAAGTTCAATAAAACGTAAAAATAGAAGAAAAAAAAAATGAAAGAAAGAAAAAAGACGACAAAAATATAAAAGAAATTATAAAGCATACCGCCTGAAAGCGTGCTACACAAAATAATTGAATGCGCTTTAAAGGTTTTGTGTTGGCGATGGCATCAGCTTAGCTAGTTCAGCGTCGGGTTATGTGGCAGATTTTTTTTTTTTATAAATTAAAGCGCAAATAAAAACAACGCCGTTAACGTTAACCCTTTTTGACAATCGCAGCAATGCACAGTCTCACAAATTCATTTTTAAAATTGTGAAAATATTTAATTTTGAAGATTATTTCATTGTTATTTTAAACTGGTAACATTTTTTGTTACACTTTAAAGTAGTGATGTGGCTTATAGTGGACCAATTAAAAAAAATGGATATTTTAGAATATATAAAATAAAAAAATTTAAAATATATAAACTAATTGTTTAAAAAAAATCGTGTCGTGCTTGGCTGGGTTTTTTTTTAAATGTTAAAAAAGTTATTAAACAGAAATCACAAAAAACTTCCCTGGGTGCAGATTTTCTCTCAAGCGCAATAGGACACGCTAAAAACTTGAGAGATTTGAAATTAAAAAAAATTATTCGACGATGACCCAATTATCATGGCCTTGCTGCATGAGACACCAAAGAGTCGCTAAAGCCCTATTTGAAACCTTTATATGCGATATTGTACCTAAACTTGCCGTATACTGCAGAAATGACTTCTTCAGACTATCATTTGTTCATTTTGGTGCGTCAAAAAAAAAAAAAAAAAAAAAAAACAAAATATTAAGTAGATGTTGTAAGTCTGGTCGAGTAAAAATGCTGTGTCCTTAGATTTTTCCTCTTTTTCACTTATAGAGCTATCAGTAAATTACGATCCGATTTTTTTCTTTCAACATGTTTTTGAAAGAAAAACTTGGACCTTTCAAACAGAGTATATAATATTATAACATTTCTATTCCTATCTGTTTGTATTTTGCACAGTATATACCTGGAATACCTGATTCTGAGGACTAGTGTGATTCTAGACGATGTTCACAAAATGTATTAATGATCAAACCGCAACCACAATGGAATTTTAAATCTTTCCTACATATTTAGAATCCTTTTTGATGGTGCTTTGCGTTCAAAAATCGATTCAAGCTTATATTTCTAAATCTCCATTTAAACAAAATTTTTCAGGCGAGATGATCACATGTTGCAACGTTCAGAGTATTTTTTTAGTCCAAAAATTTCCAATTATACTACTACTGCAAATGCTAAAAATTTTTTAGAGGTTTCGAATCAATGTGCAGCGACAGCATTGCTGGTATCTGTAACCACACAAAGTCTTTGTATCTACTCACATACTTACTATTTACTTATACTCCTACTATAAGTATATATTTTGTATGTAGTTATATGCTTTGCTATGCTAGTTCTGTTCGATTCAGTTCAGTTCTGGTCTTTATTGTTTTGGTCTGAGACTGAGACTGTCTTGGTGCTTTATGAGCGTCTCGTCTCGAAAAATCTCAGCATTTGCTGCATGTGTTTCTAGTGCAGTCATGCAAGGCGGTCGTGCAAAAATTGTCCTTAGCTGAAGTTATTGTAAATCCTTTACGAAAGCCGGTTGCTTCTTTTGTTTCGTTTCGTTTGGTTTTTTTTTTTTTTAGTTTAGTTTACGCCCATTGTTATTTGCTGCTAAACGAAATCCGCTGAGATGGAGAGCCGAAGGACAAGCGCATTCATTTTAAAGTTCCACATCGTTGATTTTATTAGTCTCTAGCGAACAATTCGAAAAATTTGTGCCTGCCGCTGATGATTTTTCTTTAACTTGACTCGATACTCGTCGTCGTCGTCGTCGATTTTTCGAATTCTTTGCCTAATTTGTTCTATCATATTTTTCTTTATACCCCGTCACGCATTGGCCAAAAAATGGGTATTATCAGTTTGTAGGTACGTTTGTAACGCATTGAAGAGAGCATTGCAGTTCATATCAAGTCTATATATATTCTTGATTAGTTCGACGTGACGATTCGTTTTTGTTGCTCAGTTTTGAAGATATTAAGCATAACTTTTAAACTTAAACTTTTCTAGGTGCTCTTCACTTTGAATATTTAAATCAATGCGCCACGCCTACTTTAAGAGAAAGACCCTTTGTTCTCTTTACTCGTAAAAACGTTTTTCATATGCATCGGACCATTGGTTTGCAACCACCACCCTCTTCGAGAAATGCTATCTCCACCACTGATGATCATGTATTGTATGCTATATAAGTCATTCGATCTCTCGTATGGCCAGTATTTAAGCTTTGGTTCTACCAGAGTCAAAATTTTTTCCTTGTTCTTTTTTTTTTTTTTGTTCTTTCGCGAAAGGATTGGCATTCATTTTTTATAGTATTCGCTGTCGTCCTTCTTGTGGTAGGCATCAGATTCGTCTGTTGTGCAAGCTAATGGTAACTTGTTAAATTGTAAAATTGGAAAACAAGTTGTTTTCGTTTGACTTTTATTAAGCGGCAGCAATGGGTTTACCCTATGATTTTTTCAAAAACCTTATTTTTTTTTTTTTTGCATTCCTTTTATTTTTTTTATTATAATTTTTTTTTTATAATAAATTGCATTAAGACATCGTCAGCGTCTTTGACTGCTTTCATAGAATGTCCCATTCAGCTTCAAAGTATTTCGAAATGCGCCCGTATAAAAAGTACATATATCTTTAAGTTTGTATCTTTTTGTTTGTTTGTTTGTAACTATATATTGTCTGTCTGTCTGTCTGTTTGTCTATCTGTCCGTCTGTCTTGTGTAGCACGCTTCCTGTTATTGTTTTCTTATTCTTTAACATTTTTGGCTGCTGTACTCCTGCTTCTGGTGAATAGCACACATACTCGTATACTATCTTATTTTTATTTAAAATTTTTTTCAGCCATTTGATTTTATTGCAATCAAATTAAAGGGTTTAAGATACGCGCTCGCTTTAAGCCCAAATAGGTCTGTGAGTGAGTTGAGTGTTACCGCTCTGCATCAATGTTTACAAGCAATTTATTTTCTTTTATTTCTTATTCTTGTTTCACTTTATTACATTTTATTTTTTTTCGTTGGAATTGAATTTGCGCTTTTTTTTTTTTTTGTGCGATACAGTCGGCAGTTTTTCAATTATTGTAAATCAATTTTATACGATATGACGCATTAATTGAAAGATTTTTCGTTTGCTTATAGATTGGCTGATTCTGAAATAGAATTCAAATCTTCAGAACAAAAGTGAATTCAGCAGTCTTATTACATACTAGCTGAACCCGGTGTGCTTCGCTACCCACTCATGCTTAAATAAAATTAAAATAAAAATGTATATAAAATATGGACCACCCCTTGAATACGTCAAAAAATATTTTGAACCATTTAAAAAAAAAAAAATCTAGTATCTAGTCATCAAGGTGTACTCATTCCAAAAATATGGCTTTTTTCGGTTTCAAGATCCCACTAGGCGCTAGGTCAATTTTTTTTAAAATTTCATATTAGTACTCACCTTTTAAAGTAAAATTAACCTGAAATAAAATAAAAATAAATATTAAAAATTAAATTTGAGGTAAATCTGTCTGTGATATAAGATTTGTTTAAATAAATGCGCGGATGGGTGTTTGTGGTCAAAAAAAAAAAAAAAAAAAAAAACAATCTATTAGTCCTACCAAGGTCCAAGTTACACTCTATGAAAATTTCAGGAAGATCGGTCTTAAAAAAAAATTGTGTGTAAGGAGTGGGCCTGATCAAAAAAAAAAAAAAAAAAAAAAAAAAAAAATAGAGATTATCTAATATAAAAAAAAGGTTTTAATCTTTAAATTTATTCTAAAAAAAAATATAATTATTACGTAAAAATTTTCAATGGGAAATATTGCAATATAGAGCAAAACCCGTCAGGAAGTTCTTTTGTAAGCATCGCGCAGATGGAGCAAAACCTGAGCTAAGCTTATCAGAACAGTCCAAAGCAAAAAGCAGCTAATAAGTTTAGCGAACAGTTCGGTTTAGTTTTGTTCAGTTTAGCACAACTCTGCCTTATATCAGATAAAATTTTATGATAATGATTTACTTTAAATAAAATACAATAAAAAGAAGCCAAGATAATACTGAAACGAATTGGTTCGTCATCTTCTGTTTAAATTCCAGAATTAACGCGAGTAAATGCCCGGACTCCCTTTGTATATGGTAAAGTTATTATAAATACAACTCAAAAGCATAATATTTTTGTAGTTGGTGGAGATAGAATTATTGTATAAAACTGTAAAAATAGGCTTTAAATAATATAAAATATAAAAAAAAACGTACCATCCAAAATAAAAAAAACAACAACATTATCAAAATATTGTTTAATGTAAAATCACATAAAGCGAGAGTGAGATGGAAGATTTATCATGCGGCAGCATTTTATTGCACTTTTTATTATTTCAAACTCGCCGGAGTTTGACCTTGAAACTGAGACAATATCAAGCGAACACAAAAAAAAAAAACAACAACAACACTTATGCACTTATACACTTTTTTTAATTAAGTTTTTTGTATTTACTGTAATTCTTTTTTTTTCATTATAATAAATCGATAACACTTTTCTATTTTCACGCTAATGCACATAATTACAAAATATAAAATGAATATGCAAAAATTAAATAAAATAAAATTAAATGCAATTGATTTGGTTTTTTTTCTTCTATGCCGAACACACGCGCAATGTAACTCTTTGGCTAAAACAAAATCGTCTTGCTCTTCCTCTCAAGTTTGGTGGATATATTGAAATTTCACCATTGATGAAAATGAGCGTAACTGTGGGAGTTGGAGAGTAGAGTAGAGCGCCAAAACTGATCAAATTAAGAAAAGAGAGTAGTAACTTTTTAACTTTAAACAATTATATTCAACATTTGACTACGATTATCACGCATAGTGTGGATCGGTATTATAACGGGTGATTTTTTAAGCGTTGTTTTTCTTTAAATCGAATAAAACACTGAAATTTGCATCATATATTCAAAATTTTTATTAAAATGGATTTATTAAAATGGATTTGCCATTTACGTTTTAAAAATAACTTCATGTAAATGTTGTCCGCGGCTTCACTTCATTTGGTCTTTTCGGGAGGTTCAAATTTGCGTCACTTTTTCGAGCATTTCGGCCTGTATTCCACGAATAACGCGTGTTTTATTAAGGCTTTAATCGTGCTCGGCTTTTCCACATAGACTAACGACTTCATATAGCCCCACAAGAAATAATCTAGATGCGTTAAATCGCATGATCTTGGCGGCCAACTCACGGGGCCATTTCGAGAGATAAGCTGCTCAACAAATTCTTTCTTAAACATGTTGATTGTTATACGAACTGTGCGGCATGTGGTGCCGTCTTGATGAGACCACATTTCAACCAAATTCAACTCAGCCAACTGTATCAGTATCGGTATCGTTCGCCGTTGACGGTAACGTTTCTTTTCCGGTCGTCTTTGAAGCAAATGGATCGAAGTTGCCACCAACCCAAAAAACCACAAAAACCAAAAATACAAAAGGCTGTCCTTGGCTGGTCACTTGTGTTGGATGGATACAGAGACTACGGCAAAAAAAGATATGCACAAAACGTGAACCAAATCGAAGGGGTGCGGCAGAGAGAACGCCCGCCGCTACATTGGGAGAACAAGATCTTGGAAGAAGATCTTGGTATCTTAGATTGGTATCGAGTTTTTTTTTTTTAATTTCACCAACTTTCCTTAACTTAACTGAACACTATTTTTGTCTAAGGTTAAAAATCATAAACAATATTTGACGTTTCCATAGCAAATCGTATAGTGGAGGGCAGACCGTTGCACAAAAGCCAAAATCACATCACTAAAGCAACAAATTTTCACGTAGACTGAATTCGCACGCGCTAAAGACTTCAAAAGATTGTTTCATTTTTCATTTTCAGAGTTTTTTCTTTGCTTCGCTTTTGCTTGCTTTTTTTCGTTTCTTTCGTTTCTTTTTGCTTTTTAAATACCCAAAGGAGTTGCATAGTCAAAAGAAAGTCTGTCAAAGCGTGTCAAAGAGGTCGCACATCATACGAAAAGCTAAAATATCTCATTCTCCTGGGTTTCTATTTTTGTGTTTTTGTGTTGTTTTTGTTGTTCTGTTATGTCCTTTCAACGATGATGTAAAGCCGTCAAAATCCGCCAGTGTTTTATTTCAAAGTATCATTATAGCTTTTTTAAGTGTTAAAAGAGCTCATTTTCGCTTTTCAAGTGCTGCTGCTGCTGCTGCTACTGCTTGAGGAGCTATTTTCACCGTTGGATTTTGGTGTCGAGCGCTTTGTTTGATTGAATGGCTTTTGCTTTTGCTTTCAACAGTGTTGCAGTGCGTTGCGGCAATGTAAAGTCACAACGAGTGAGGAGCGTTTCGCCTCAAAAATCAAGCAACAGTGGGGCAACTAGTGGGCCAGTAAGTTAGTCAATGAAGAGCAAAGAAATTCTATTGAAAAGCAGACAGACAGACAGACGGACAATTGGAGTGTGATGGGTTTATGTCTAAAGCCGATGAAGATGATTCACAAAGCATTTTGTCTTGTTATTTAAGTCATTTTGTTGTAATTAGATACAAGTTCGTACGCAGCTGGTCGCCTTTTTCTACTGTTTTAGGGGGCGGGACGTTGTAAGGAATAAATGAATAGTTAGTTGAATGAATAGGATTCCAGTGGTTATGACTATACGTTTGCTGACTGGAGCTGCTGAGATGACGATGACGACGACGACGACGAAGATGTTGATGATGGATATGATTTTAGTTTATTATCTTTAGTGTTCGCTCTACAAAAGTTTTTCTATTCTAAACTAAGTAAGTACCTACTATGTAAATTGGAATGCATGGAAGACTCAAGTAAACCATGCAACCCATTATGATTATGATGCCATCTCGCTCAATTCAAATCAAATCGAAACAACTTAACTCTTTTATGGTTCTCCATACTTCTCATACATTACGATAGTATGTATGGGCTCTTGTGGTTTCGCACAAAATTTGTGCTTGACCATTTGCGTGCGCATATCTAAATACTTGAAAAGGGTCGTCGAGAGTGCTTCTAAGTGATTTTCGCATTTGATGTACTCAAGCACGTACGGGATTGGGTACGAGTACGGGTATGATATTTTGTTAAACTGTTGTCCAACCAAGTCGAGCGTTCGACTGAGCGACCTGTCTATTTGCCTTAAAGTATGCAACGGTTTATTTTATGCTCGCTATGCAACCCAGACGCTGGCTAAACACGATTACTCGCTTTCTCGTAAAAATATAAAACTTGTTCATTTGCTCAGTTCAGTTGATTAATTTTATTTCGTTGTTGAAAGCGCCCCAAAATAAATGATGAAGAAGAAAAAGAAGAAAAAACTAAATAAAAAGGAAAAGGAAATTCAACTACTCATCCGCTAAAGCTCAATACATTTACTCAGTACATTGAGACTTTTTTTTTCTTTTTTTTTTTTTTTTTTTTTTACTTCAGTGTGTTCATTGTTGGCTGCTTTTCATTAATTTGGGATAAATTAAAACCTCAACGCACACATTCTTTCTGTTTTAGACTTAATTCACCCATGCCATGGTGTACGTGTCTCGGTTGGCACCGTCCGTTCGTCCGTTCGTCCGTTTACTTTTCCTTTTCGTTTAGTGGCTTTTTTTTTTTTTTTTTTTTTTGCTGGCGTTTTTGTACGCTCATTTCCGATTTCCGTTTGGATCGTGGCTCATTCCATTCAATGCAGGAATTAATTTTGTATTGATTAAGTCTTAATAATAAAACAAACGCACATTCGAATCTGCTACGCAAACACACGCACAACGTAAACAAATAAACCCAAATGAGCTGAGAAGCCAAAATTTTGTGTGAGCGATGTTTTGCAGCAATAAATCTGTTAGAGTCCGCACTGAATAAAAAATAAAACAAATACTTAAATAAAAAAAAAAAAAATAATAAATACAATAATAAAAATTTAACATTAAAGCTTTAAGCTGGGATTTTGTTTGTGTTCAAAGTTTCTCCTTTTTTTTTTTTAAGGATAATATTAAAATTAATCCGTGCAATATATTGGCATTGAGCCTCCATGGTGTATAAATATTTTGGATCAGCATTAAAAGGAAAGTCGACTTAGACATATCCGCGCATATGTCTGTCTGTCTGTCTGTCTGTTTGTGTCCATCCGTATAAAAGTAAAGCAACAAAATCTTCCAAAACCATAATGTGATATCTTATATAAAACTATTATAGCAACCCCATTTTAAGTGGTAGGTCCCATAAAAACCTGCCTCAAAAACGTAAATTTTTCCTTGAAAAATGATCTATTTTTTAATGTTAAATCTTTTCCTTATAATAACAAACCCCGCAAAGAGAGAAACCGTGATTGGTATCAAATAGTATTTGACCATTCCAACCATCCCAGACCAAAAACAAGCTGTAATGACCATATGAACACGCTGGACACAATTGAAAGTGCGTTAATAACATTTTTGTGGATTGTATTAATTTTTAATTTTTTTATGTTGAAAAGATGACCTTGTCAAATAAAAATATTTTTTAAATAATTATTTTTGAATTTGATTCGACTTTTGCCAATGAAGAACTTTTTGTTTCTCTTTTGCACTCACGCATTGCAGTCCAGCATGCGTGCGCTCGAAAGAGAAAACAATACGAATTGCTTCACTTAAAGATTTACGAGGCATTTATGGATGAGCTTAAGGGAAACTGATGCTTGATGCATTTCTTATTCATATCTCTTCTCTTGAAATAAATAAAAGAATTATTAAAAATAAATTGCATGAAAATGTAAAATTGCATAAGAATTTTGTAAAATTTGCTTTTAACTTTTCCGATATAATTAAATTTGCTTACAGTATCAAATTAATCATCAATATTCAATATCATTTAAGGTGTCTCGTTGTGTCTTTTGTATTTTTCTTTAGCTTTATTCAAGTAAACGAAACGTAGACGTAGACATAGATGATGATATGCTTTTGTAAATTGCATATTCTCAACGTAAAAATGAACATTCAAGCTATTGTCTCTGATAAGATACCTTAGCGGCAATTATTCAAAAATGCATGACAGTCTTACGAAACGAAATTCGATTAAATTCTTCAATTTAATGCTTGCTTACCGCAGGACTAAGACACCCACCTATATAAACGTAAATGTATTAAGACACTGAGGCAGGCAGGTAACATAGGCAGGCTGGTAGGCAGGCAGGCAGTCAGCTTGGTAGGCAGATGAGTTGAATTCAAGGGGCTAAGTGGCATGCAGACTTGCCATCCAGTATTTAAGATAAGAACTTTAAGACACACAAAGTGAACGCATAATTAAATTACAAAACGAAAGGAGAGCATTCGCTGGAAAGAATGAAGTAAGCAAGCAAGCAAGCAAACCAGCTAGGAAGCAACAAGAAACGAAATGAAAAACGAAAAACGAAAGAGTTAGAGACAAATAAGCTCAGGTATTAACCTTTGCACACTAACTGAAGACAACAACAACAAGAACAGCAACAATAAGCAAAAGTGGAGCTCAAAATAAGCTTGCTGTACTGAGCTGGTAGCTTCCAAGCAATCTAAGACACTATGACTACCTAACTTCATATCCCGCTATCGTCTCGTCTCGAGTTGCGATGTGTTGAGTCTCTGCACCGCCGCGTTCATTAATTCGATTTCCATAACAATTTATTCATAAGACAATGTCTGGCACCATTATTTTATCTGGCAATGGGTGCGGTAACGCCACTTATGCGCTTTCGCTGCTACTTACTTCTATTACTACCCACAAACCCCCCCCCCCACACACATACATGCATATATGAGCTCCTCTATGGCCCACAATTATATTAAGCGATGCTACTGCGTGTGCCACAAGTCTTAACCCTTTAGCACTCACCATAGACACACACACACACACACAGCAGTTAGTATGTACTATCGTCTGCGATTGCAATACCATCGCCAACGCCATCGCAGGCATCGTTGTGTTGTTGTTTTTGATGTTGTTGTTGTCGTCATCGAGGGCATCTGGGGAAAATGCTATAAAATATTTTTATGTGCGAACACTCCATAACTCGAGCATGTATCTACTTACGTACGTATCTATCTATATGCGAATGAATGAAAATGCGTATGAAGACACCTTTACCCTTTACCCTTTACCTTGCTATGCTATGCAGTACAGTTCAGTACAGTTTTTGCTTCTCCATTGTACCTACTTCATACTTCATTGTCTCAGTTTTAGCAGCCTTTTCGTAGTGACGCAAAATTATCTTCAACACCTTCGAACTTTGAAATTAAATGAGGATTAGCGTCGACAACGTCGCAACGCACTGTATACGTATGTATGTATGTATGTGTATGAGTATACACTTCCTCTTGGCTCTAGGTGCGTTCTTGTACTACGTTTTCGGGCCATGCACGGCGAAGGCGGCGTCAACGTTGGTACTTCTACTTCGCATATTTAATGTCTGGCAAACTATTTTGTACTTTTGCTACTGAAACCGAAACCAAAACTGAAGTCTGTACAACTACTACTACTGAAAATTTCTTTTCATTAGACTTTTCAAAACTTGTGGATTTTCACAGCATCACCGCTATTGCCGTTGCCGTTACCGCTATTGTATCTAGATACTTTTCTCTGTGTCTTCGTCTTCGTCTAGATTTGCATTTGCATTTTTGTTGCGGTTGCATTTACTACAATATTTTTCATGCGGTATACGAGTAAATGAATATGTGTGTCTGTGTGTTTTTATTCTTAAAAGAAATTCTTCAGTTCAAAAATCGAAAATTTTAAAGTTGCATACAAAAATATTGTCAACTTAAAAATTGAATATTAAATTTGAAAATTCGTTAGTAAATGACTTCAATGCTTTGCAAGAAACCAATTATTGTACTTTGACTTTCTTCTTTTTTTTTTTTTTATCAAAATATTTTCTGGGAATTATTAAAAAAAAAAACAACAGAAAAATTCAAAAAAATATTGATAGAGCAGTTATGATATGTAAAATTGTGCAGAGTGACCATACCATTTGCATATTCTTATTTATATTTTTGTTTATAATTTTTATTTTTTTTATATTTTTTATATTTTTTATATTTTTTATATTTTTTATATTTTTTATATTTTTTATATTTTTTATATTTTTTATATTTTTTATATTTTTTATATTTTTTATATTTTTTATATTTTTTATATTTTTTATATTTTTTATATTTTTATATTTTTTATATTTTTTATTTTTTTTATATTTTTTATATTTTTTATATTTTTTATATATTTTATATTTTTTATATTTTTTATATTTTTTATATTTTTTATATTTTTTTATATTTTTTATATTTTTTATATTTTTTATATTTTTTATATTTTTTATATTTTTTATATTTTTTATATTTTTTATATTTTTTATTTTTTTTATATTTTTTATATTTTTTATATTTTTTATATTTTTTATATTTTTTATATTTTTTATATTTTTTATATTTTTTATATTTTTAATATTTTTTATATTTTTTATATTTTTTATATTTTTTATATTTTTTATATTTTTTATATTTTTTATTTTTTATATTTTTATATTTTTTATATTTTTTATATTTTTTATATTTTTTTAACTTTTGCTATATTTTTTTCTCTTCTTCTTTTATTCCTTTGAAACGGTCACCCTAAATGTGCAATACAGTAACAGGCACTGCCAGCCACCATAGTCGTCTATGTCGCTTCATCCTTTTTGTTGATAAGTTGCCATAAGCCTACCTTGTCGTGTTCATGGCTCTTTGCAGTTAAATATTATTTTTTTTTTTTATTTTTTTTTTTTTTGTCGTACATCGCTTGCAGAAAACACTTTGGCAAATTGGTTAAGAAATGCCAAAGAAACGCCTACGCGAGAATTTTATTTGCATTTTAGCAGTTTGTTGCGCGCCAGTTTGATTTTTATTGACAGATATGGCTATATATAGCGATATAGTTACGATTGCATACTACATCAATACATACCATACCATACCATATATAGTATATGTATATTTATTTCTGTATAAAATAAATAAGATTTTTATTTATTTTTACTGTTTCTTCTTTTTTTTTTTTTTCCTATTTCGTGTTACGGAAACGGTCTGGTCTGGTTGTCGAGTCGCTTTGTGTGTATTTGACTTTGTTACTTTTGGGTTTTAGCTTTTGATGACTGGCGTTGAAAATAATTAAATTAAAATAAAAGCCAATGAAAACGAAACTCTTTTGTTAAAAACACACACAAAAAAAAAACACATTCGTCGTACTTGCGGCGTACATTTTCGAGACAGAAAGAAAGAAAGAAAGCTTCATCGTAGCTATTTATGTACGAAATGTATGGTTTACGAGTAGTATACGAGTGTGTGTTTAGCGAACAATGGCTTACATTTTCCGGACCATTTTCTGACAAACCGACAATGAAAACAAAGCAGCAGCAACACTTGGAGTGGGCTTAATGGATGAATTGTTATATCTAGCGGTATCGTATCGCTTCGTCAATAACATATGCAAGTAGAACGACTGACTGACGGAACTACTATGGGATCGAATTTAGATATTTGAACAAAACATCAGTAGAGCTTCTTCTGGATTTAAGATTTTAGCCCACAGTGCCGACGAGCTGGTTTAAAATATAGAGCGCGTCATATAAAGAAATATTCGCCAATGTCAATCGTCGTATATTCGAAACAGTATCACACATCACACTCTTTAGAAGCAGAGTTAAGCAACAACAACGGCGACGGCGACGTTGATGACGACATTGCAATTGACGTGGACATGTTCGTAAACCAGGACGAAACAAAGCGCCATCAAGCGAATCTACATTGACTCAGCTCAGCTCAGCACATCAGTTGGTACTCGGGTGTAGTTTTATCTTGATCAGAATGAGTTTGGCTGGCATAGGAAATGCCTGCCATAGCGTCAGCCTTTGGCTTTGAAGCCATTTTATAGTTGACAAAAGAAATTCCTTGGCATTGTAGCGGTCCGCTTCCCGTTATCCTTTTTTTTTTTTTTATTTTTTTGCATTGAGACCGATTTTCAGCGAATAAAGAAATATTGAAATGAAAAAAGTATAAAAACGTTAAAGATTAGTTTAAATAAAATATGTATAACTGGCTATCTCTCTCTATTTACTAACGAGGGCTGTTTGTAAAGCAATAAAGTTTAAGCTGTTGAAGAATTTTAGATGTTGCTCAAATCTTAGTAAAAGATTTTATTTCGTCTTTTTTTTTTGACTGTTTAAGAATAGTCTTCAGTATTATTTAGTTTTTTTTATAATTTTTCTATATATTTTTTTTTTTTCATTTTGTGTACAAAATGCGCTGCGTTTCTGCGTTGTCCTTTTCGTAGATGCCTTACTTCATTTAATTCAACGCCGTCAAACTGTGAATTAAATTTATATTTTTTCTTGATTTTCACTGCTATTTATTTATTCCTTAAAATTTTTGGGGTTTTTGTCCTTAGAAGTTTTATTGTATTTTTCTTTTTTTTTTTTTTTTTTTTTTTTTTTGGCTCTTCTATCCGCTTCATGATTGTTTGCGTGCAGTGGAGTTCTTATTTAGCTTACGAAGCGCGAACATTTAATGCACTTTTGCCCAACAGGCAGTCCGGTCCAAGAGTCTTTTTTTTTTTTTTTCTATTTTGTATTTCTTCTTATTTTGTTTTATTTTACACAAAATCTCTGTAGCAGACTCCGCACTGTGCCAGAACGGAAGTGTATTTACAATGAGTTTTAGCCCCCGGAGAGAAAACAGAGCAAATGGCATGGCAAACAGCGACAGAAAACGCAGCTGAATTCACATTTTAGAAAAAAAAAAAAAAGAGAAGAGAAGAGAAGAAAAAATAAT
Organism: Leucophenga varia; assembly: GCA_018903435.1. Classification (NCBI taxonomy): domain Eukaryota; kingdom Metazoa; phylum Arthropoda; class Insecta; order Diptera; family Drosophilidae; genus Leucophenga; species Leucophenga varia. The sequence continues at coordinate 31,469 of JAEIFJ010001021.1, forward strand.
ATAAATAAGTAAACTAAAAAGTGGACAGCGACGACGAAAACGACGATGACTACCGGCAAACGGCAAATGGCAAAACAAAAACGTATTTACCTCAAATTAAACATTATTATGCGCTCAGCCAGTGGTCATTTGAGGGCAACCACAGAGCGTGAACAGAAGCGGCCGTGCCGTAGTTGGGCGGAGCGAAGGGGAACAGCAAATGGAGTCAAAGATAAAGGTAAATGGAAAATGAGAATGTGGAGCAGGTTATTGTAGATAGAATAAGTCCTTGTGCAAAAGAACCGCAGTAAATCACGCTGTTAAACAGTAAAATCGAGTGGTTTGGGTATCATTGGTCTGTCTGTATGTCTGTCTGTCCGTGTGTCAGTCTGTCGGTCGGTCGGTTGGTTGGTCAACAGAAAAGGACAATGACGCTCAGGGTCGTTGCTCAGGGGCGACGCAAAGTCGACGACATATGTGATTCTAACTGGCGCGTGTTTGTCTGAATTTGTCGAGGCGCTTCCGGTTATTGGAAATGGCGAGAGGTCAGCCCCTCATTGTATGCTACACAAAATACGAAAAAAAAAAAAAAAACATACAACATATGCCATAGGAGTTTTTCTGCATGTAGTGTGTGTACGTGTGTGCGTGTGTTTGTGTGAATATGCTCATGTCCTGTGCCCACATTAAATGAAAGTTTATTTCGCAATTAACGCCTGTTGCGCAGTGCGCTGTTCCATTCCGTTCCTTCCCGTCTCGTCCCCCGTCCACGAACATCAGCTGTTAACACTCTTTCTCCCTTTGATGGTACATTTGCTGCCGCTTGAACGCTTCGCTTTTTGTTGTTAATGACGTTGACAGGAATAAGTGTGCGACGCGTTGACAGCGACTGCCAGCCTAGCAGTCAGTCAGTTACCGCCTCTGTTGCCTCTGTTGCCTTTGTCTGTTCGTTTGTTCGTCTTTTCGCAATGAAATGCTGACAAAGCAACACGGGGGCATGATATGGTGACATGTTTGCAAGGTGGCAGCATCAACTCTGTGTGTTTGTTGTGGTGCGTCCTTAGTGTGTCGGCTTTTTAGCATTGAAATTGGTGTTGGATAAGTGCCGCCGGGAGTGCGACACAAATATGTATGAAATTTTGTTTTGTTTTGTTTCACATACATACTCGTAGTAGCAGCATCAGCAGTAATCAGCCCTCCCACGCTTTTCGCAATCAACTGCATTAACCCTCTGCCTACTTACCTGCCTGCCTGCCTAATGTTGCTTCAGTTGCTCACTCGTTGCATGTTTTTGGCATCATTGCAAGCAATTTCAATGCTATTTAAAGTTAATATACGGCATGAATATACAATGCGAAGGAATGAGCAACTGACTGAATGAATGAATGAATGTTTGAATGAATGTTTGAATGGTTGATTACTAACACAGTCTCGCCTCTGTCTTTTACGCTGTCTTGTGTAGGTTGTTGCCAACAGGTGTAAATGCGAATTAATTAACCGCAAATACTATAAACAACAAACCGAGTTGCGTTGAGTTGAGTTGAGTTTGTCGGCTTCAGTATGTTCACATGTGGCTTTCTTCTTCAACAGTTGGTGTGCTTGTATCTTGTATCTACACACATGTTTAGTTATATACAAACATAAACTTAAGCGTAAATTCAGGCGTGTTAATCACAGTTTACAATGCACCATTTGCCAATTATATTGACATTTAATAATGAAACGCTACGAATTTCAATTAAAAGCAATTCGCGTGTGTGTGTGTGTGTGTGAACGTTTCAATTAGATATTTAAAGTGGCAACTATTCAGCATTTGGATGTATTCAACGTGATTAATTAAGTACAAAACAAGTAAACTTTTTGCTATTTTCAGCGTAGTTGTTAAATATTAAACATTGCCATTTATTTTACAATATATTTTCGATAATGAAAATAAATGATTGGTTACATAATTAAAACTTTACATTTTAAAGGCTAAAATGGGCGACAGTTTCTAAATCAATGTGAGACACCTCGTTTTTTCGTGCTGAAGAAATGTCAGACGATCCACGGAAAAGTTTGTATGGGGGATTTCATGTGAACCAAATTCAGAAATTTTGGGTCTTTCGAAGTTAAAAAGTTTATCACACAAAATTGAAAAAAAAAAAAATAAAAGAAGAAATGGAATAATTTTGAAAGGGCTGTACCTAAATTTTTTTTGATCTTAACTAAATTGAGATATTTTGTAAATGTTAAATTTATGCTCCTCGAACATACAAAATGAACTTTCAGTATTAATTGAAAAAAACAAAATCTTATTTAACTTTAAAAAGATACAAAGTTGCCTTCTTCATAAAAATTGTCGCCAACAGTCTTGTGTCTAATCTTGGATTGTAGCAGACCATTGACCCCACCCATCTCATCTCATCTTGAATTTTTAGATATGTAAGCAACTGATGATCACATATAAACTTTTAAAGATTTGTGAAACGGGCATTGAAGCTTTGATTCCACCGAAGTTAACGTTTTTCTTTGTTTTTAACTTAAACAGATTAGGTAGGTATGTATGGGGAGTAGCCCTTAATATGGGATTAGAGAAAAGCGAATTTTAAGTGACCCAAAATGATGAATATGGTGACTCTATCTGTTAAAGTCTTCGATATAGTCCGTTTCATACGGCAGAGAGCAGACGGATAGTTAGATATAGCTAGATTGATTTTGATTTCAATGCTGATCAAGAATATACCTTTTAGGGTCTAACATGCCTCTTCTAATACTCGCAAATAATCTTCAAAAGGCGATTGGCAATAATCATGATGAAGTATGCAACTCACATCTGAGATTAAACATTTAATACCCACCCACCATGAGCAAAACCAAAAAAAAAAAAAAAAAACGTAAAGCGATGATGAGAGCAACGGTAAGAGGAACAAAGTTGAGAGAGAGGAGATCGATGGAGCTCTACATAGCTGAAACATGGTCTTACGGGACAATTAAAAAAAAAACACAGAAAGGCTAAGGATCGGACAAAAATATTGACACATACGAATGGGCGAAATCAGGATCAAATATTATTATCTCTAGTGAATATTTGACTGTCGTAATATAACGATTTCACATCTGATATGGTTTATGTAAACATTTTTTTGTAGTTATTTTTTTTTATACGCCAATTTGGAAATTAAGCTGCAAAGCGAATTTTTAAACGTTTTTTTTTTTTTTTATATTTTTATTTTATTTTAGCTATTTGAGTGTCATTCGCAGTTAAACAAACTTGATGGCGTATAAAAATGTTTCGGTTCGTGCGAGGTATGTGTGTGGAATGAGATTCAGGTGGTCGCTATAAGGAACAAAGTCTGAAATCGAGTCAAGTCAATTCAAATCAAATCATTTGGAAGCAAATCATTTGATATGTTGCGGCAATTGACAAACTACGTCAATTTAGCAGAGACGTTTACCTTATTTTTTTTTTTTTACCAATACGTAATAATGAAAGGAAAGGCAGAAGGGGGATGGATGGTGCGGTGCGGTGCTTTGCTGTTTAAGAATGAAATCGCTACAAAAGAAGCAAATTCACAATTGCTCAATTCAATTTCCGTTTGAGTGCTTTGCCGGTTCAATGGCATAACTTGATCTCGCAAACGTTGCTTCTTATTTCTTTGCTGTTGCTGATGCTGTGAAGCAGAGAGTATGTGTGTGGGTGTGTTTGTTTGTGTTTGTGTGTACGAATTGTTTGTTGATGTTGTCTCGCTTGATGCTTTAGCAAATGTTGCTTTTTATGTCGCACAGGTGAATGCCTTTAATGTCGTTCGTTGGATTAGCTTAAATGCAACGCATATATTATGTCTTCTCATCTGTCGGTCTGTCTGTATCTCATTCCAATCTGTGTGTGTGTGTGTAACCTTTAACCATTTAATGGTAATGGTACTACAAGTGCGCTTAACCTCTGCTCTCTGCTTTGAACACACTTGATTTGCTATTTATTGAAATTAAATAGGCATTGAAATTGTTGTTTGCCTATGATTTTGCCATGCTTCCTGTTCATTGTATTATAGTCCTTTTTAGTCCTTTTTAGCTACTGCTTCTACTTCTGCTATTGTTAATGTTCTTGCTTATTGTTGCTGTTGTTATTCAAGCTATTTCGATTATTGGCTGTTGAATTTGGTTTATCTTATTTATTGATATTGACGTAAATCGCCATAATTATGCTCCTACCACCACATTTCTCTAAGACATTTTTCCTATATAGCCTTTTTTATTTTTCTTTGTTCTTAAGCCAATATAATTGTTTATTTTTATCACCGGTAAATTTTATGGTGTTTCTTATGCAATTTTTTGTTATACAGATTTAAGTTTTTGTCTTTTATCTTTATGCATTGGATTACTTTAAGCATTTTGAGAATCGAAGAAGTTTAGTTACTTTTTATTTCCAACGAATTTAACTTTATAAACTTTTTTTCAGAGCATTTAATATAAAACTTTGTTTAATAGGAATAGAATAAAATTTTTAACATAAATGCAGACATATGTACACATATGTGCTGCAAAATCCAAACGAAATGATCGATTTCAGTTAGGGATGTGAGTTACACTTATCGTAATATCGATACCATATCTATAATGTATCGGTCTTACCGATGCATTGATATTGCTCTTTCAGTTTTCCAACTTAGTTCCCATTTTCTGTTTTGGTTTAATTATTACAAAGTCCATCAACTAAATTCTTTTGATTTTGTTTTCATTATTTCAATTTTGGAGTAAGCCTTGCATCTGGTGATCCCGACTAGCGGTTTAAAAAACATACAAACAAGCACTAAAAATACCGGTGCTCTTGTCACTTCAATGTTTATTTGCAAGTAATGCAACAAATTTTTGTATGCGAAAAGTCGAAAATTGATTTCATGAATGAACCGAATGCGTCTATTGCATTGTTTGTAACCTTGAATCATTGTTACCTTTCAAATGAAATCGGTTTGGGACTCATCAGTTGGATAGTTTCAAATTCCATAGCGGACATAGAAACATTTTTATTATTTTATTTTATATATAATATCACATTGATTACTATTTAATTTTATAAATTATTTCGATATAATTGTTTTTGTTTTTGTAGCATAATTACTTATTTTAAATCCAATATGCCAGGCTAATGTTTGATAAATGCCATTACAAGTGTCAAGAGCTAAAAGCAGTAATGCGTGTGCCACAGGAAACAATTTTATGACTTTCGAAATATAAAAGAAAAGATACAGTCGAATGCCGTTAGCTATATCTTAAGTAAATGTCAGATAGACAGTAAAATTTGGCCCAAATTCAAATCATTTGTAGAACCTTCGTTTTGCAGTTAGTCTGCCGCAGTGTGTCATAATAATTTGCGGTTTTGTCAAAATCATAAACAAAAAAACAAAAAAAAAGGAAAATATTATAAAAGTAAGAGGTAAGTTGAAGTCTCTACGGATTGATATGAAAGGTGTAATACCGTAAGGAAGGAATGTCGATTTTCATTATGACAAAGACAGATACATACGAGTATGCAGTGAGCATGGGACGATTGCTAAGTAGAAAGTAGAAAGGGTATAAAAATTCAGAAATACACACATACAAACATATTAAAAACGTATAAAATACATCGTCGACGACGTCGCCGTCGTTATGCAACCACCAAAAATATATATTTACGTAACCAAACCGAACCAAAATGATCCAAAAGTGTAATAACAATCGTCATAATTTTTGGCACAAGTTTTACAGTTTATCCACCCGCACCGCATTGCTGCACCCTCTTATACATATGCCGTGTGTATGCCGCTGTCGCTGTCGTTGTCTTAACCTTAGCCTTAGTCTTAGCTCCATCCCTATTTGGCCTACTTTGAGATTGCTTCTGCTGTTGGCAGTCTTGAATGTTAGAAGATGATTTTGATGATGATGACGTTGATGGGGAACGGGATTGGTTGCGGTGGCGTACATATTATTTAATTACTTCTACATATAATTTTCGTCATATTATTATTTTTATTTTTTTTCTTTCCCTAATTGGAAGCGTTGCCGCATGTACCAAAAAAAAAAAAAAAAAAAAAAAATGATGGACAGGGAATTTACTTTGGATGTGGTAGCCGCTTTTGGCATAATTTGATTTCGTTGTCGCTGCTGACAACAACAGAATCGTGCTTTTGCTGTACTGCTTCCGTAGGTAGATGGGTGGGTGGTCGGGTGGTTGTTTAGGTTGCTAATACCTAAATACTTTTATATAGTTTTAACGTTCTTCTGACATTAAGTAGAAGTGAAAGTCTTCAATTTGGCACATCATATTTTTGCAATTAGTAAATGCGTTGCACAACCTAATCAAGCCAACAACAACAACGAAGTATAACCCAATATAATACGTTACGAAAGACCATCACTCTTTTTCATATTTCTCTTTTTTTGATCAATTCACAATCAATCAATCATTATTAGCAATTATTGCCATGATTAGAACAACATTGATGCATTGAGACATTGAGGAACACACGAATTTCAGTTGGAATTAGCACAAAATGATATGATTCCATTTTATGTTAATTTTGATTTAACTTCAAATATGCTGCAGCTTTAATGCTCTTTGACATATGCATGCGTGTATCAATAGTTCACGTTTAGGAATATCTTCAATTAGATTTCTTATTAGATGCCTCCGTATCGCATATTTTCTTTGCTACAATAACATTTTTCTGTCCAAAATAACGACGAACCAAACAGACCCAACCAGACCAAACCAAACCAACCGTCTGCATTTCAAGCAGATAAAACTGATAATAGTATGCAAATTTGATTTGTTGCTTTTTTAGATGCTATGAGACAACTTCCAAAAAAATACAGAAAAAAAAAAATGGTTTATCTAGAACAAAAAAAAAAAAAAAAAAATTATAGTGGGAAAAGATAAAAAGTTAAAGAAAAACCAGTTGAAAGGGTTGCACTACATCATTCTCTGCTTTTTCGATATTTTAAGATGCTTGCCATGCGATTGTATTTGCATAAAGTTGATCTAAAGCTCTTAACTTTTGCATCCCTTAAGATATTTACGCTGTCACGATTTCTCTTCGTTATTTATTTTTGGAAAAATTGTGTTCTAACTAAAACAAAATTGATTTAAAAGTCTTTAAAAAAAAATGTTGTTGTTTTCATTATAAACTATGTCTCGCATTTTCATTTTGTTTTTTAACTTAGTACCCAGCGGGAAAGTCATCAATGCTGCATTGATGACGAGTTTCTTTTCTCCATGACATGCCGACGAAAGCCCCATACAAGTCGCTGACAATATTTTTATATTTACAAATGCTGCAGTTGTCTTGGGTGACATGTATTGCAAGACTTCATGCATGACATGTCTTATAAGACTTCATGCATGACATGTCTCGCAAGACTTCATGCATGAGATGTCTTGAAAGACTTCATGCATGACATATCTTTTAAGACTTCTATCGTTTTTCTATCGAAATGTCGCATAAATTTAGGTAAAAACAAGGAAAAACGTTAACTTTGATAGAACCGAAGCTCAAATATCCGCACAAAACTTTAGTTAGTTCATGGTTGATCTTCAGTGACATAGATTATATTCTTCAAAGGGGCTGGGTGGCGAAAACTTAAGTTGGTGCTCAAATTAAAATTGTAGCTTTAAATGAAGATATAACAATAATTTTCTTGAAAAAATAAAAAAATGTAAGGTATGTTTGCATGGGGTCTCTATGTTATAGTGACCCGATCCTTGTCTTATGGGTTATATATATGTTACATAGGTTGACATAGAAGTGATTTTACGCACATTGGAGTGAATATATTCAAAAATAAGAACTATTTTCATACAAAAACACAAAAATGGGCGATATATTTGTATGGGGACTATACCTAGAAATGGGCGTGGCATCTTGGTTTTGATATTGTATGACATAGAAAGTGTTTTTTAACCAATTTGAAGTGAATACATTCATAAACAATATGTCTTTTCATACAAAAATTTTAAAATAATCTGTAAGTTTGTATGGGAGCTATACCTAAAAATGGGCGTGGCACCTTAGTTTTAACATAGAAAGAAGTCGTTGTCGAGAAAAAAAATGCGTCAATAACGTACAAATAAACAGACAGACAGACAGACGGACATGGCTAGATCGATTCGTCTCATAGAGCTGATGAAGAATATTTATAATTTATGAGGTCTACGACGTCTCCTTTAATGCGTTACAAACTTTCCTGATAATACTCTTCACACTATGTGTGGCGGGTATAAAACGGTTGATTATTTTCGATTAAATTCTAAGACCAAATTAAATTCTGAAAATATTGTTTAACATGCTAAAAAATGTCAAACTTGAACTTCACAATTTTTTATATGTATTTTAAAGTTATTATCTTTATTCGAACCATAGAAGGCAGTCAAAAAGTTCAATTTCATTTTCGAATTAGAGAGAATTTGTTTCTGTAGAAAGTTCATCATAAATATTTATAAAAAAAAAGTACAGAAAATATTGCTGCTATGGACGATTTAAAAAATATAACCAACGAAAACTGTGCTAAAGATGAGCGTTCCGAGCCGGTACAGCTGCGAAAACTTTTCATTAGTAGATTGGATAATGGCACAACAGATGAATCGCTTAAGACGTACTTTGAGAAATGGGGTAAAATTGTTGATGCGGTTGTGCTGCAAGATGTGAAGACCAAACTCTCGCGCTGCTTTGGCTTTATTACTTACGCCCAGTCCGGCATGGTTGATTTGGCTCAAAAGCGCGACCCCATAAGATCGATGGCCGTGTTGTAGAGACCAAGCGCGCGGTGCCACGTGAGGATATCGACAATCCTTGTGCTGGCCAAAACGTGAGCAAAATATTTATAGGTGGCTTACGCGGTGAACATGACGCAGAATCACTACGCAAATATTTCAAAGGATTTGGTAATATTGTTAGCGTTAAAGTTGTCACCGATAAAGAGACCGGCCGGAAGCGGGGTTTCGCTTTTGTAGAATTCGATGATTATGATCCCGTGGACATAATTATACTGCAAAGAAATCACATTATTAACGATATAGCCGTCGATGTTAAGAAATTCATTGCTAAGGAAGGTATGTACCGTGGTAGTGGCAACGAGCCACCAGTTACCATCAGTAACTGGAGAGCCAGCGTTGTTCCCAAAAGATGAAAATCTCAATGGTGTCCAAGCCGAATGTTAGTGCCTTTTTTAGCAACTGGCGTAGTAATAATGCTCCAATCGCCGGAAGACAGCGAGTCGGTCTTCTTCCTTCACCACAAATCGGTCAGGGTACCGTTGGCTACAATATTGATAATACCGGTGGAGAAGGAGCAGCTGGTCGGGGATAGTGCAATTATTGCTGGTATTGGCAACAATAGCTATTGCAACGGCCTTTGGGGCAATAATTTCGGGGCCAGAAATAATAGCGGAGCTAAAAATATTGGTGTTAACCAGGTGCAGCCTATGTGTAATCAAATTAACACCGTCGACATTGATAGCTCAAACCATATCAACAACTGGAGTAGCAACAACTCTCCTGCTGGCGTTAATTTTGCATCCAATCAAGTTGTATTCAACCAAAGAGTTGGATGCCAGGACAATTCCTATTCCTGTGCTATCGCCAACAATTACAATACGGGTGGTGTAAGCGACGGTGCTGGACAGCTTGGATTTGTCGGTGGTGGTGGTGGTGGTGGTGGATTTGGTGTTGGTGATCATGCGAATCATATTTTTAGAAATAATTTTGGAGTCATAAGTAAGGCGCAGCTGTTGAATAATGAGGTTTCAAGTGAAGTCGGCAACCTGAACAACAATTGTGGCAATTGGCGTCGCAGCCATGCTTTGGCCGGTGCATTTACTAAAACCTTCCAAAAACACGGCGCTTCACCAATCAAGATGGTAGCCAAAATGGAATGCGAAGGCAATGATCATTCCATTAACTGTGCCAAAACCTTTGATGGCGACGACGGTGTTTATAAAGAAAATTAAGGAAAGGGAAGTTTGACATTTAAATATCGAGGGCGGGGCGGGTACTATAATCATAACTGATTTGCTTTTGCTGAGAGCGAATTCATGACAATCGATGCAAAATAATTTTCATTATACAAATTTTATATTTAGAAGTTTATAAATCGTTCAATCGTTGAGTTTAGTGTTTGCGAGTTTACATTTTACGATATTTTTCCTTTTTTTTTTGACTTTAATGATTTCTGTTAAATTTTAATTTTTACGAAAATAGAAAATTGTTAAAATGCAAACAAAAAAGAAAAAAAAAAAAAATGTAGAAAAAAAAGTAAAAAAATAAAAAAAAAAAAAAAAAAAAAAAAATAAAAAAAAAAATAAAAATAAAATAAAATATAAAATAAAATATAAAATAAAATATAAAATAAAATAAAATAATAGAAAATAAATAAAACGGTTTTAAAAAAGCCCAACAAGAATTACTCCTCTTCCTCGTAAAATAAAATACAATCTAATTATATTGCTGAAATAATCGAACCGATAGTGCGTTTTTTTAATCAAATTTGAATCACAAATAATCACTAAAGCAATGAATATGATTATGGTTTAAGCAAACAAAGCAATTTAAATATCAGTCCTTTTTTTATATCCTTTTTTTATTTTTGTCCATTTCTGTGCTTTTTTTTATAACCGAACACCGAACCGAACTTGATCAGCACGATGAGATCAGTTGATATTGCTATTTTTTCGGGCCATAACACTTTCATTTGACAATACAACTGGTATTATAATAACGCTTCGTGCTGGGATACATTCAATTCATTAACTTTCAATGCCAATTATCGATTTTTTACGATATTGAAAAATATCGATAAATCATGAAAAATTGGAGTACCAATTGTTCTTTAATGTTTTTATACGACATTTTATATTAATTAATTCTTATAGAATCTTGAGTTTAGTTTATTTTTTAGTTTAGTTATGGATGGTGTTACTAAAAGATTAAAGCACTTTGTAAGTGGTTTTGTAAACAAAGACTGACGAGGTAAAAAAAAAAAAAAAAAAAAAAAAAATAGACACCAGCAATAAGAGCAGCAGCAGCATCGCATTACACACCGAATAAGGCAGCAATAAAGTAAAGCGTTACGAATAAAGTCAAAAAGAATCTATGCCAGCCCCCTTTTTTTTTTGTTTCATTTGACCCTTTCACTAGAAACTGTTTTTCTTATTTTATTTTATGCGCTGCTTATGGAATTTAAAAGAGTTTTTAAATTTTCTTAAGTACTTTGCAGCACAAATACAAAAAAAATAAGAAATAAGAAAACAATGGTGAAACGGCATAGAAGGTGGCATTTAGGAAGAATGTACTTCGAAGCTAAAGAACATCGCCTCTTTACTACTTAAATCTTGGTGAGCGTATTATCGTTTCGGCTTAACTGAAGTTGAATTATTTTGTTTTTTTTTCTTTCAGAAGAAAAATGTTGAAAAAAAGTAAAGGATGCTGGCCACGCACTAGTCAAAAAAGAAGAAAGCTATGCGAAAGGGGTCATTGTCAATCTTGAGGTAAGCAGTGACTACAGTATCACATGACACACGCAGCGCAACAACAAGCAAACGTAGAGGTCCTTTCGTCCTTTACACTGTTGCTGCTGCTGCCACTGCTATAGCCGTTGCCGTTGTTGATGTTGTTGTGTAGTGGTAATTGTGTAGCATTTCCAAAGATTAAGGGATTTATTTTTTCGCCTTTCGTTTACATGTTTCTATTTTTTTTTTTTTTTATTCGAATAATGATACACCAGTTTAGTATAGCCTTTAAGAAAAAGGACACTCACGCGCTAGCTTGTTTTGAGAGAAAAAAACAAAAAAAAAAAGGGCTGAGACGTCGAGGTTGCACATTTCAACGAAATTTTTAAGTAGTAAAACGCTTGTGTTAAATACTTTTATTGAGATGGTAAGCCTTTTTATTAGCTCAGACCTAAATAAACACGAACAAACGTACAAACTTTGTAAAAAAAAAAAAAAGAATAATGGGGTGAGTCGAAAGGACGTTATAACGGAATGCTATAGTCAAGGAATAAGAACGTACATAAACTTCGTTCGGTCGGTAGGTGAGTTTAAAGAAAGGTGGAGCAGGTCGCAGGGTTACTGTTTTAGCTTGTTGTAAGCTTGTTTTTCAAATTTTAGAAGCTTTGACGTTTAAGCAGGCCAACTGATGATGGGGCTGTGTGATGATAAGATGCGCAGTACAAATATAGATACGATAAATTATATAAATTACGAAAAAAAAAATAGAAGACAAAAAAAAACATTTAAATAAAAAAAAAAAAATAAAATAAAAGAAAATTGCCTAAAATACTTAAAAAAAGTGTTATGAAAGGCATGTAATTTCTTGTTCAAGACTGGGGAATTTGGGAAGAAGCTAATTCTTTGTAACAACTGAATTTGCATGAATTTCCGAGCGTTGATTTCGATTCATTTCATTTTTTTTCTTTTTTTTTTATGCGACTCCCAAAAAGCATGCTATGAATTATGCATTCGCTTATTGGTATTGTGATTGCGCTTCCGTGTGTCTGTGTGTGTGTGTGTGTAATTTTACAGTATTTAGCAGCTTTATAAGTATGTACAAATATAACACACACACACATACACATACATAATTCATACGAGCATTTTAAGCTAAAATTTGCAACAATAATAAAAAATAAAAAAATAAAAAATATGCAAGAAAGAAAATGAGAGTCGAAGCTGACTTGTTGGTTAGACAAAAAAAAAAAAAAATATGTAGAAAGAGAGAGCAAGAGTATTACAGATGTTGGGAATGGGAAATAAATAAAGTCATAAAGTGTTGTTTAATGGTATTTTTCTTCCATTACTTACCGTTATTATGCTAATGAGGTCGTTACGCGTTTTTTGAGAGTGTATTTTTTTTTTTTATTTATTTACTCATTTTGCCGCGACAACTGCCTTTACGTTACATGCATACATACACACAGACAGACATACATACAAAATAAATGCGTGTATATGTATATATGTATGTATGTGTATGTATGCAGTACTTATGTCCTTGTTCATTCGTATTGTTACTGTTTGCCAGCCATGGGCAAAAATATATTTATACGTCTCCATGTATGTCTCTATAAATATTTAAATATGTATTTTTTGGCAAATAAAATCATTTGTCCTGATTGATTTTCTTCGACTTAAGCTGGATTTATATGTAATTTGAGTATTATATTTTTATTTTTTATATTTTTTTTATTTACAAGCACCTTGAGATGCTACTCATCTGGAATTCTGATTTTAGTTTTATTTATTTTCAAAGAATTCAATTTGCAGCTTTTACTTTGCTTCAGTGTTAGATTAGAGCAGTTTCAGCCTAAAGATCAAACTCTTATATATCACGCGGACAATGTCGAGTACAAATTAAAATATCTAAAAATCAAACACATTCACACACACACACACACACAAAACAAATTTACAAAGTCTCGCAGTAGGCTTCATAATAGCCTAAAGGTTCATTGATATATTGCATCACCAAGAACATACAACCAAGCAATGTAAGTAAAGCAGATATTTTTAATTGTGTCAGTGTGTGTGTGTGTGTTTGTATCTGTGTAAATGCATATCTTTGAGTTTGAGTATTTACGTGTTTGTTTTCCAGCATACATTAATGCAAAACCTGCTCGATTGACGCTCTAATTAAGTTATCTTTAGTATTTATTGCGTTACGTTCTTATTAAACAATTTAGATATTAAGACACACACACACACTTATGCATCTTATTTTTATTTGTGAATTTGTAAAACAATTCTTATCTTGTAACCGAAAAATATTTATAAAAACTTTTACGCATTGTTTTTGATTTATTTATTGTTGTTGTTATGCAAAATAAATAATAGAAGAACAAGTTGATTAAACTATCAAAGAAATCCTTACTAATCGTGTCAATGTGACTATTCTGGCGTAATTCGTGTTATAGGAGGCATTATGTTATAGGAGGCATCGTGTTATAGGAGGCATTGCAATACTATCTCTTGCATTTAGCTTTGAAGATATTGTGCTGAAATTCTAAACTTCTTTATTCTACTTGGGGCCGATGACGGGGAACTTGATCCCTCGATCAATGATGGGTCTCCTGTAGAGCCACCAGACTATGACGAGGTCTTAGAAGCTATAAAAACTAATATCGCTTTGTAATAATTTCACATTTGCGATACAAAAATGTTCTAAAGTTCAAATTTTTAAGAATTTGCCATACGGAAACTTCATATGCGAATACGAGCTCCATAATAAGATTTGGTACTAAAGTAAAAACAAAATATTCACATTTCTTATTATTTTGTTTTTTTTTTTTTTTTAAGTGTTTGATTGGAATTTTGAATGCTTTAATGTGAAGAATGATAAAAGATTTGGGGTTATGTATAACACCCGAAGGCATCGCGTGGAGTAGTGCTGATAACTTCATTCCTTTTTGCTTGATTAGCCCAAACATACATACACACACACACACACACTGCTATGTATATACATGCATGCGAGCAAACAGTTTATAAAATACACACATACAATACAGTTGGGTAAATGAACTATGCACACACACACACACACACACACACATATATATAACTAAGCAAACAAACAAACAAACAAACGAGTACAACATACGAAAATAATAAAACAAATAAGAACTTTAGTTGAGATTTCGTTCATATTATACTCAGCACAAATTTTTTATTAAGATGCAAACAAAATGGTATTTTTTTTTTTCTCTCTCTCCTCTCACTCTCATTCTCTCTATCTCTCTTTCTCTTACACATTCATTCATTCAATCATTTTAATTGAAATTCAGTTACGAAGATTTATAAGCTTTAAAATTTCATAATAAATTTTCAATGAACAACTTGTTTGGTTGATCGTGTAAAATATATTCATATGTGTACATATGTGTGTAGGGTATAAATAAGTTAAGAAGCACCACAAACAACAACAACAACAACAAAACAAAACAACAATAAGAACAACAACTATGGACTCCGTGAAGGACATGAACTGCAAACACGGAAAACGCGCAAAGTTTTACAGAATGACTACGAAATAAGCGTAAATGTGTCCCAAATGTCGAACGCGACCACAAAAACAACAACGTCAACGACACAAACACGAAGGATAACGTAGAATTGTCTGCAGTGGCGCAAAAAGGAGGGAGAAGGAGTAAGGGCATGGACAAACAGTAGATATGACCGGGGACAGACTGATGCTACCCGCCATAGAACATACGCGCGCGACTCTTTAAAAGTGTGAAGCGGCGATAGCAGCGTTTCTTATAGCGCACCACAGACCACCACAAAATCAGGTGGTATGCGAAGCACATTGGTATGAGTTGTTGTTGTCTTTTGCAGCTGTTTAGATTGTTGCGTTTATCCCCATCGCTTCCATTCCTCCCGACTACAGTATGTACCACAAGTTCCCTTCTAATTTTATGCGCTAACATTTGCTGTTAAGTTGCCCGCGGTCGCAGTACGCAAGATGGCTAACTGACTAACTCACTGACTGGCTGACTGACTGGCTGGTTGGCTGAATGCTAAGCGATTGTGTGCGCTTCTTTACTTGCTTAAGTCCTGCTGCGACTTTATACTTACTTTGACTATTTTATATGTAGTATGTCCTGCGGAGGTCGTTTGTTTGTTGTGCACACATAAATCCTCGCACTCGCGTCCCAGCGGCATAGCGGCTAGCTAAACTAGTCATCTTTCTTAAAATCGTTGTCGTCGTCGTCCTTTGTCCTTTGTCCTTGCATATAAAATTTTCATTCTTCGCTGCTAACTGCCGCGACACTCGACAGTTGTAACGCAGTAAACTGTGTGTGTGTGTATGTGTGTGCGTGTAAACCGCATACTTAATTATGAACCATCCGCACCACCAACCTCATCTCAGCACACACCTCAGCGCACTACGCCACACCACACCACACTACACCTTACCGCATCATGTCTTTGTCGCACGGACGCACAGTCGCACAGTCAAGTCATGTTCCTAACTATGACGTTTGCGTTGCTTTAATTTCCACCTGCTCCTTTCTTCCTTACAAGCCGGCAAGCTAGTTTATTTTGCGAATCGTCGTCGTCGACGTCTTCTTCGACTTTAGTTCTGCCAGTCCAACTCCTCGTGACCCTCTCGTTTCGGATTTTGCCACAGCTGCGACAAAACGTTTTAAAGTGACTTTCAATAATTTTTGAACATAAAATTTTCGTTAAAGCAAAATTTAACAATTTAATTTCGCAGCTATTGTCTGCTGCGCGTTTTCCAAAATTGGACTTTAAGGAACTCTCGCACTTTGTTCGATTGTTGCCACTAACTTAACAAGAAAATCCACTCTTTTTGTATTGTAGGCAGTTATAGAGAGAGAGAGACAGAGAGATAGAGGTGGAGGAAGTAAGAGGAATGCAGTAAGGAGAGACAGTGACAAAGATTTGGGCATATATTGGCGGCAAATGGCGTCAGCTGCTTATATTTTTTGGTAGATTTCTTAATCGGACGTTCTAATGAATGTCATAAATTTATTGTCGAGCACCCTCGAGAACGAAAAAGCAAAGCTACAAGCTATCGAAGAGACCCAAAAACAGAAGAAGAAAATAACAGCAAAAGCAATAGAACGGGCAAAATATGTGTAAGATGAAGGCAGTGTCTGGACAATTTCTCTTGGCTCGATTGCCTTCGTTTGAGCCTTTTGACAACTCCAAACGATACAACAACAACAACAACAACGACCAAACAACAAGTAAACAATTTTCCATAAGTCGAAGTCTCGAAGTAGTGAAAATATTTTCAATTGAATTGTGATTTCTTGCTGTGATTTCCATATTACCATCATCTGCAACGGGCAAAAAAACAAAAAAAAAAAAAAAATCAGAACCGAACAGTACGAGTATAGCACTAAAGTCATGTTTTGTACATTGAGAATTCAATCCAAATCCAAAGTTCCCGAGGGCGATTTCTATTTTATCCATTGTATACATGGTAATGCTTCGATTTGAGCAACGAAAAAAAAAAAAAATAATAGAATGAATGGCAAAGACTTCACTGCCATTCACATTTGTTACGTTCCTACACAACACCGCTTGACAAAATGGTCAAGTGAAAAGTTTATTTTTGCACTTGTCCCACGACAGGACACTTCACAGCCATCCATTCAGACAGTCAGACAGCCCCAGCACAGCACAGCACAGAACAGAATCATCACACTACTTCAATTTAGTTCATTTCATTGCATTCATAGCGCCCTCTTCGAAATTATCCAATAGATCTCATATGTATATGTGTGTGAGTGAATGAGTGAGTAAGTGTATGAGTCTGGGGTGCCTTTTGTCTTATATTGTTTTTCTGACATCATCATCATCTTCATGATGTAACAATAACAATCACCAAAAATCCTGTCTCGTTTTGTCCTTTACATAGCTACATACTTGTACATACATTCTAGATGTACTCTTTCGTGTCCGGTATTGTGTCCATTTCGGTCCAGGCTTATACCCATTCCATAATCTGAGCTGCTGACTATGCTGACTGTGTCCTGTCAATTGTGTTTCTTATTCGATAACGCCGAATTGGACACATTTGACATGCAATGTACAAGATAATCACATTAAAAGCGACCAGCGCTGATAAGTGTTCGACGACGGCGAACGTTGAGTGGCGGTAATCATTTTGAGAAACAAAAAAAAAAAAAAAAAAAAGGGAGTCTTACATGGCATGTCTATCTGATTTTTTGCGCAAAAGTTGCACAAATTTGTCAATACAAATACAAAACAAAAGGAGCGCATTAGTGTGTAAAAAGGGAAAATAAAAAAAAAAAAAGAAAAGAAAATCTTAAACAAAAAGCAACATTATTTTAGTTTTGTTTCAAATGAAGATTTTAAACTTTTCATACCATAGTCTGGGATATACCTGAAGGAAAGTGGTCAGAAATCTTGCTCTATCTCTCTCGCTTCATATTGATGACATTGCTCTGATTTAGCCTTAATATTTAAATATTATTTACAGCTGTCAATGCTGAAGTGCAGGCTCTACTAGGTTGACCATTGAAAACGCAGTTGGCAGTTCCATATGCAAGCCATGGCTAATTCTGCATTCAGGATACATACTCTTGAATAATTTTCCTACTCATAAATAGACGCCTATATGAGATTTTATTATATTGAAATGTAGAAAATGTAGAGGAGTCAAAATGATATTATCGAAATTTTTAAAAGCTTAACTGCTTTCCTTGATATTTTTAGTTAAAAACTACGGGGTGCAAATTATGAAATTTTTATGAAGTGTACAAGACATGTCATATACAAGAATCGTGCAAGACAAGTCATGTATGAAATTGTACAAGACATGTCGTATTTGAAATCGATCAAGACTTCATGTTATGAATTGTACATAAAATCGTGCAAGATGAAATCAATGACATGAAATGCATAGTGCCAGACATGTCATACATGAAATCGTACAAGACAAGTCATGCATGAAATCGTACAAGACCTGTCATACATGACATCTACGACATTTGGTACGTCATCAAGGGAAATAAAGTGTTCACTTAATATAGTAAGAGTTTTATCTTGTTCCGAATTATACGTTTACAGTTCACAACTAGTTTAAATTTAATTAGTACATCAGTGCTCACAGCAGTGCACGTTCCATCAGAGGCAAATTAATGGTTTTACAATAAACAATTTCGATTAAGCTTATTACTTACCTTTACAAATAAATAAATTGAATGAATGTCAAATTACAAAAAAGAAACAAACAAAAAAAGACAGACGTCACAATTTTATGTCTATGACACGAATCAGAAGGACAGACGGACAGAAGGACAGATGGGGGATGGGATGGGATGGCAACATTATTGTTTTCGAATGCCATTAGTCAATTTTGATTTACATGGCGACGCAATAACGCCTTAAAACAATAATGCTAATAAGAACTGAACGAACTGGCTTATACAAAATCACAGAACGAAATTGTACGGCAAACAATAATAATAAAAATAATAAAAAAAAAAAAAAAAAAAAAGGAAGAAAACAAAAAGAAATCATTACAAAAATAACTGCAAAAACAATGAAATTAGCCGCTGCTCCTTGCGTCATACTCGCCGGACTGAGAAATCTAATTATTCATCCCCTTGTCGCGCTCAAGCATTGAGCAGAGCGAACATTTTCGCTTGTTTATATTTCTAATTTGAATTGATGTACTTCTTCGCTCTTTTTTTTTTTTTTCTTTTTGTTGTGAACGAATTTTTATACGCTGCACAGATTTTGAAATTAAAATTTTCAAATTTAAAATTTTGATTAATTTAATTTGTTAATTTGAATATTTTTATTTCTTTTTTGAATACTAAATAAAATGTGTACATTGTTTAGGTAGGGTATTTATGTTTCTGTTGTTATTGTTTTTATTTTATTTTTAAAGCTATTCGCGGAATTTAACTTTTTTTTTTTTTTTTTTTGGGTGAAATTAAATTTGTTTATTTTTCAATTTCGACCTTTCGAATTGAATTGAACTGAAACGAAACGAAATAAAAACACAGCCCAGCACAGAACAGCAGCATAGAAATCTATTCCGCATATTGATTTCTTTTATGGTGGGATCTTGCATTGTTTAAAAATGAAATGAAAATTAAAACAAAAACAACAAAAAAACCTTGGCAGAATGGCTGAGCATCGGCCACTTGCCTGTTCGTTTGGGCGTGCATAACAAGTTGGTCAAATTGGTGGGCAGGAAATAAAAATTATAGCCGCATACTTCATGCTTCGCTGATTGACGCTGATTCTTAAGGAATACAAACTGAAAAAAATACAAAAAAAAAAAAAAAAATAAAAGCAAAAGAATAAGAACAAATAGCGACAGATGAAGTTCATGTAGAGCCAATAGCTCTGATAGTAAAAAAAAAAAAAAAGAATATATAACTTGGTGTTTTAAGCCCAACTTTTCTTGAAAATCGGAAGTGATGAGCACTTTTGGGCACCAGAATTGAGCACAAAAGTACGTGGAAACCAGTCTCATCTAAAAATAAAAACAAAGAACAACAAACAAAAAAATTCAACTTGCCAGCCCTGTGTACACCAATTGCATGTAATAACCATAATCCAAACCAGTACTTTTAAATGAACTCATATTGCATCGATATACACTGAAATTTCTTAGGATAAATAGAAAGCTCAGGCATTTGTAAAACAGTTGCTTTACTGCTGGAAATTCGGATCGGATCCAATCTGTGTTATTTTTTGTTTTTCTGAAGAGATGGCTACCGAACTAAACTGATTATCGTGGAAAGCTATATTGAATAAACGGATGAAAGGGGGCAAAAGACACGAGACACCATTTAATGGAAAAATCCTGTAAAACTAGCTGAAAAGCGCATTTTCATTCTGATTGTGACTTTTTCTAGTCAATTCTAGTTTAAAATTATTTTTATTTTGCAGCCCTGACATAAACAATCAATTTAGTGATTCCTTATTTTTACAGCGGGTATGGAGATTAATGGTAAAAATTTTCAATAAATATTTTGAACTTTCATTTTATTCATCCATGCTAGACCTCCAATATGAATATTATAAAATTGCATTTACATAGTTCCAAAAAAATTAAAAATAAAATTAATTAATCTAAGTGTATACGGCATGTCTGAACCTAGAGACTATGGCTCAACTTTGGAGACAAATTTCCCATCAGGCTAAATAGAACTTAGAGGTTGGAATAAAATAAAAAAAAATCGATATACGGAAACGAAAAACAATTAAATAAATTCGGATACTTCTAATACCAGATAGGGTATACCAGAACTCTCCGTATTTATTATCTATCATAGAAGTAATTAATACTGAATTCGGCGTTCTTAAATACGATAACAAAAAATGCAAAACATTGCAATCGAAACCTTGTTTCAAACCTTTATGAACCTTGAAGTTAAGTTACAATCTTGTTTTAGTCTTTCTTGTTATTAGCGTTTCAAGCTGATAGCGCTAAATTCTAAAATTTAATTCAGCTTAAGAGACAACATTTGGTCTTCCAAAATGAAGTTTTATAAAAAAAAAAACAGTTAAATATTTGTTCAAAATTTAATTGAGTTTATTTAATGGCATTATTGAAACTAAATTTTAAGTTCCTATATATAAGAAAGCAAGAAGTTCTTGAGTAAATAAAAAAAAAAAAAAATGTTTTTGGTGACGTCCATTTCAACGTTTTTGTTTTTTTGTTTCAAAATCATTTTTATCAAAAAAAAAAAAACCAATTTTAATTTGCAATAACTTTTTTCTTTTACACTTCAACAGATTTTGAACTATTCAGAATTATTGATTATAATTAAATTAATTACAAAAATTTTAGAATCGATTTGAAAAAGAATGAAAATTTCTTTCTTTGTTCTGGAAGTGAAGGAAATTAGTTTCGATTTGAATTTTAATTATTTTTAATAACGAAGATACTTGTACAAGTAAAATACACAAAACCCTTAGTTTTTTGTCTTTATTGTATCCTTCACTTTTGATGAAATTAATTTATGCCGCCGTTATTCCAAAGAAAAGGGAACTGACTTTTGATGCGTTTCAAATCTTAAAATATATCTTAAAATTATTAAAAAAAATATTTTGTAAAAGCGTCAGAATGATTTTTAATTTTCAATTAAAATTTTTAATTTTCTTGACATGTTGATGGTCTCCTAGAATGCTTCTTGATCACTAAACGCATTGTTATTTCTTGAAAGGAAAATATATTTGTGTATGTTTGTGCACATTTGAAGGTGGTAAAAAAAAAATAAACAAACCAAATTAAAATATAAATAAATAAATTCAAAAAATAAAAATAAATAAATTACAATAATTTTCTTGGAATCGATGTTCTATTTATAGATTTGGTTTCAATATCCAATACAAAAATTTCCCTTAATTTAATTAAAATTGCATTATAATTGAACATTCAGAATGGAATATTTTTGCAATTCGATAAAGATTTTATTTTTAATAATCAAGAAAAAAAAAGAAAAAGTTTAAGAAAAATATGAAACGATTTTTGGATTAAAACTTTTAAATTTAGTGCATACTTTTTTTTTTCTTGGAAATAAATATTTAAATTGAGCAGTTTCATAAAAAAAATTACATTTTCAAAATAATGCTTTAGCGTAAGATAATTGCTTTATTATTCATTTTTCGTTTAAGCTGAGATTTCAAGAAAAGTCAAAGTCAGATTCATCTCATTTTGAAAATTTGAAGAAACCGATCTGTCGTATGAAACAATCGAAATATTGCAACGCTCTGCTGGATGCTTTTCTTAGATATTTGGATTCACTAAAATTTATTTTATTTTATTTAAAAAAATTTCACTTTCTGGGCGATTGTGAAATATGTCAAAAGATACATTTCCAGATATTTTGGAACTACGAAGTGTTTGATATAGAAAAAAAGGATCAGCATAACCTTCCCGTAGTGTTATGTAGGAACAAATCAAAATAGTTTCCTAGACAAATCGATCACATACGAATGAGTATCTAAGTAGCGTTGGGAATTAGCGACGGCAGCCAGTCGTACAAGATTGTTTGACGTTGCTTGATATATTTTGTAAAAAAAAAAAAAAAGAAAAAAAAACACGAAAAAATGCAAAAAAAAAAAAAAAAAAACCCCAACCCAAAAAAAACCCAAAAGCTAATATGTGACTAAATTGAAAATCGAAGCAGCTCTCACGTTGCATTTGCCACGCCGCGCACAACTCGCTGCCGCCGCACGCCAACGGCCACTGATGGCGCACAGACTGCGCAGTCCGAAAGTAGAAGCATTTCAGCCAACAAAATATACATTTAACTCCGAAAACGATTCGGAACGCGATTCTGTATAACACTTGTGCGCATGTTCCAATTGGCAGCTGCGGCGACAGCAGCAAGCAGCATGTGCTCCAAAGGACTTCCCACCGTTCTATATGAAAATTATTCGTAAGCGATTGTATTGCAAGTATTGCTAATGTCCTTTTTTATTTTTGTCTATGTGTTCTGTTGCTTTTGCTGTTGCTGTTCACTCGCGCCGCCTTCTGTGCGCTAGGTGCGAGCGAGGCGCACTGCATGAACAGGATAACGCCTCCTCCGAAAGCGTTTTCCATTGGGGGAAAGCGCTTTTCGTATGCGACATGCCAAACAATGCACTTTTTTGTATATTATATACAAAATGCCGAAGCGCTATGTACGAGCAAATCAGTGTACGGCGGCGCCATCGGAGCTTGTTTTGTATTTGTTTTACATAGAGAGGAGCTGCTATACTAAATATATCCTTATGCGTGGCATTTATTTTTGTACGTTGTAGGCACTGGTGCATATGTAACCAATATCTGTGTGTGTGTGTGTGTGTGTGTGTGTAATGCAGCGTATAGCTACAGCGCAATCCATCAAAGCGACGACTCAACTTGAATCGCCAACATTTCTTTCGCTTCACTTCCTGCTGCAAGCAATCTACACACACACACACACACAATTCACTTATTCTCTCTACAGCACTCGACTCTGGACAGACAGACAGACTGCCTGGATGCATGCCTTTTTTTTTTGTTTTTTTTTGTTTTTTTTGCTCGCTGTAAATTTGTATTGATATTTATTCTTTAAAATTTTAATTAATTAATAAACGATTGAACAAACATCAAAATCAGCAGTCGCAGTAGCGGTAGTAAAACTGCAGCATCTGACATTATTCATACGCCGAGTTGTACCTAGAAATGCAAGCAGCAGCAGCAGCAGCCAAATATGAACTCATGAACAAGGCCAAATCGAGCTGTTAATTAAATTCAATTGAAAATATATTTTATTTTTATTTTATTGTTTTTTTTTTTCGTATTTAATGCAGTTAAAAACTTCTTAACAAAGTTTAGAGCAAGTTTTTTTCTCCTTTTTGCATACAACTTCATACTAAATACTTTTTAACTGTGCCGCACTCGCTTAGAACAAAAAAAAAAAAAAAAAAAAAAAAAAAAAAGAACTTTTACTCACCCAATTCGAATGTCAATAACCCCTTTTATACCCGCCACACATAGTGTGAAGGGTATATTCAGTTTGTCTGAAAGTTTGTTACGCATTGAAGGAGACATCGTAGACCCTATAAAGTATATATATTCTTGATCAGCTCAACGAGACGAATCGATCTAGCCATGTCCGTCTGTCCGTTTGTCTGTCTGTATATTTCTATGCACCTTTTCGTTGAAGATATTGAAATATTTAGCTGAAAATTTGGAACTGAAGCTTTTCTCGGCAACGACTATGTTAAGTTCGAGAATGAGAGTGCCACGCCCATTTTTAGGTGTAGCTCCCATACAAACTTACCGCCCATTTTCGAATATTTGTATGAAAATAGGCATTATTTATGAATGTATTCACTCCAAAATGGGTGAAAACACTTATTATGTCGTCCAATGATAAAAAGGTGCCACGCCCATCTTAAGGCATGAAAATAGGTTATATACATGAATTTATTCACACTAAATTGAGTAAAAACATATCTAATATAATCACATTTGCACACCACCTATATTATAAGGATCGGCCCACTATAACATACAGCCCCCATATTAACTTACCTCCCATTTTCCGATTTTTTTTAAGAACATGTTTGTTTATCTGTCCTTAGCTAACTAGTAACTAGTTGACCATATTGTTGTACCTAAGCTTTGATTATATCGTAGTTTTGACTCCCACCCACACCTTCTCCAAAAATAATAAATAAACTATTCCAAGATTCGTGTGGCGGGTATAAGAGCTTCGGTTCCGCCGAAGTTAACGTTTTTCCTTGTTTCTGTTAAAAATAACATTAAATTAAAGACACAACAATGGCAAAGGCGGCAACAAAATTAAATTATGCTCGAAAATATGTCAATATTTACTAATTCGTAAATCGCTAAAGTTTTGGCGATTATGGGTGGAAAGCCGTTATATTAATAGTTATGTTCAATAGGTGTGATCAAAAGACTCAAAGGGAATCTGTGTACTGTGATACTTTGTAATTTATAATTTGTTAATAATTAATTCAATCAATTTTCTATTTAGAAAAATAAGTGCTCACATCAACTAAGCAGAAAGTTCGCATATGTCAAAGTTGCATAAAAGTTGATGTTATTAATTATTATAATTATTTAATTTATTTATAATCAATTTAAATTTTGTTACTCTTAGTTGTTGACCATGTTTTTTTTTATGTAAAATTTTCTTGAAGCGCTTGAACCGAATCAAACTTCGGTTCGTCTCGGCCTAAAAACCAGTTCCTTAGCCGAATCAGCGGTTCAAAGGTAGAACGTACCGTTGAACTAAACAGCTTCCGATTTTTTAGTGGTTTGTAGCCCTGCTCTGCTCTGCTTTGTCCGCAAAATTAAAATTTTAATGATTTTTTTTTTTAAAAAAAGAGCAGCGCAATTTGAAACTACATTCATATTATGTGGGAGCTTATTTCGTCGCCTTTAAACTATGAAGCCACCATTTTTGAAACTTAGACCGAAAGAGATCTTCGATAAAATCTATGGAATAATGTTATATAATCAGATTGTGATGTTTTTCGTTTTTAAACCTGACGAAATGGCTTCAAGGCAAGAGGTTTGTGTCGAATAAAGCGGTCGTCTCTAAAATAAATGATTTTTTTAGAGGACCTTGAGATATACTTTTAGTTGAAAATTTGAAAACCGCTGCGACTTTGTTGAGAAACAAAACAACTTTTTTACACGAAAAATTGATTTTATCAAGAAAATCACCGATTTATTAAAAGGCCCCCGTGTTTCTATAAATTTCAGGAGCCACCAAGGCATATCAGTTATAGTATCATAGATTAGCTATATCAACTTGTATCTTTTAGAATTAAGAATACCTGAAAATGACTTTATTTTTAAGCTTATTGTAAATTTGTAACAAAATTTTCAGATTTGATGTAGATATTTCTTTGCAAGAGAATCAATGACCCAATCCAATACAAACTATTGTGATGGCATCCACATAAAGTAAAAAATATTTAAAAAGTTAAAGTGAAAATGTGATAGTCCACGAACTCAACCAAATTTTTCTAATAAAAGAAGCATTTGTTCCAATTATGAAGTCAATTTCTCAATAAACAGTTTATTTTCTGTATAAGAACTTGAAAATATATTGCATTGGGGCTATGCCTAAAAATGAGCGTGGCTCATTGATTTAAACATATAAAGTATTCAGGACATAGTTAAGCTTAAATTTCAATCCAATATCGGTAAAACTGAGCGAATAAATTGGACAGACGGACATGTGTGACAGATCTAAAATGGAGAAAAATCACTTTGTCAACTTATGCCAATGCAAAGTCAGGTGCAACAAGCAAATCTAAGTAAATTCCATTCTGAAAATGTTGGCTTGCCGCTGCCTGTTGTTGCTGTTGTTTTTTTTTTTTTTTTTGTTGCTACTCGACATGTCCTTTTGCCGCAACTGTCAGGGAGCGTGACTAAATATTAATAGTAAATAGCAATAATATCGCGCGCAAAAAATTGCATACAACGATGTTTGTCTGTCTGTCTGCCTGTCCGTCTGTCTGTTTGGCTGACTAGTTTTGGAAGGGTTTGTTACTGAAATGTGTTTTCAGTGCCATAAATTCAATCTATATCGAATTAATCGATTATAACTCTGTCGGCATTGCGTTTCCGTTTCCGCAACAGGAAGAAATTTAATAGACACAAAGACACACATCACACACACACACATACAAACATTTATATATAGTAACATATCTAAAAAAAAAAAAAGAAAACAGAGTAGAAATAAAACAAAACAACAACAACAACAACAAAATATAAATATAAATAAACTAAAGCAAAGCAAAGCAAACTAAAGCAATCCAAGACGACGACGACGACGACGACGACGACCGATGGCAGTTAATATGTAGCATTTATGTAAAGGGTTAAAGATTTATTAACAACGGAAGCAGCCACTACAGCAACAACAACAACAACAAGAACAGCAGGAAGCATAACACAAGCCTGCAACGCACTCCGCGGTGCGACGCGTCGTGACGGCAACAAGCGGAACGGAATGAAACAAAAGCGCAGGGATCTGCAAATTTTTATAACGTGACAACATGCAAACCGTGACGTTTTCTTTTTTTTTTTTTTTTTTTTTTTAGTTATTGAAGAAACTAAACTAAACGAAATGTTACCTAGTCCTACTTCTGTTTTATGCATACAATATGTATATTCCTATGCCCTAAAAAAATGTAATAAAGTGGTCTAGCTTAGGTAAAGACAACAAAACTATTTATAGTTTTTTTTTTTTCATAATATTTAAGGCAAAATTTGTTGATATTGGCCGAGTTATCAGGCTGCTTAGTGTTGCTGCTTCAAATTGAGTGATAAATTACTGACCTGCTCTCTGCTATAAAGCGAATTTGAATTGATTGTTTGTGAGAAAGAAATTATGAAAAAATGAGATTTTAAATTTGTCGCAATGATCCAGCCAGCTTCGAATGTTTATTCTTTCATGCGTTCATGGTAATCGGTCTGTCTGCTTGTGTACTCAATTTGAAGAAAATGTGCTGAAATTTGTCTTAAGTTGCGTTGTATACAAAATCAAAACGCCATGCCCACTTTTTTTTTTATACATACAAACTCATCATTATTAAACAAGTGTTCGGATTGGACTCCTTTAATCTCAGACAAATGCAACAGCTTTAATTAAGCTTATAATTTAAATGGAAACCACTCTGCCCATTTCGATTTTGATTGATCAGACCGTTAGTTTGAAACATCAAACTGTTGCAATGCGAGTGAAGGACCTCAATCAACGTACTCATTAAAACCCTTGTATTTAGGCAACGACGAATCGATATAGCCGTCCGTCTTCTGTCTGTCTGTCAGTCTGTTGTGAGATGATTCATTCGCTTAGTTTTAAAGATTCGGAGATGAAACTTAAAACTTAAGATTTTCTCCGTCCTAGGCAGTTTGTATGATAAATTCTGAATGATAAGCAATAGCCCGCATACGAATTCTTGAGTTTTTTTTATATTTATGAGGAGTCATCGGAGATCCTATTAAATATATATAATATTGATCAGCTCGACGAGACAAATCGATTTAGACATGTCCGTCCGTCCGTCCGTCAGTCTGTTGCATTGCGTTTTTCTCGAAAAGTGTTAGTCATATTGACCTGAAATTTCCTAGGAAGTTTGTTAGTCACAATCAAGTTTCCACACCCATTTTTGGGTATCGCACCCACTTTTATTTCGATTTTTGTATGAAAATAATTATTATTTATAAATGTATTTACTACAAATTGAGCAAAAGCACTTCTAATGTCATCCAATATCAAAACGAAGATGCCACGCCAATTTCTAGGTATAGGCCCCATTACAAATATACCACCCATTTTTGAGTTTTTGTATAAAAATAGTTCTTATTTATGAATATGTATATCCCAATATGGGTAAAAGCACTTCTACTGCCATCATATGAATATGCTACCGATATGACAAGGATCGGGTCACTATAATATACAGACCCCATACAAACTTACCTTCCATTTTTCCAATTAAAGTTTTGGGTGACGGATTTTTGAGCTTCGGCTCTTCCGAAGTTAACGTTTTTTCTTGTTTGTTTTTTTTTTATAATTTTTAAAAAGTTTTTGAAACATTTTCGAACCGAATTTCGTCAACTGTTTTTTCAAATTCAAAACTATCGATAATCGAGATGTTCGATAGTTTTGCATTACAATTCCGTTCGATTACGTTGTAGTTCTGATATGTAAAAACCATCTAAAATGTTTTTCTATAAAACATAACATTCAAATGCAAATCACGCTGTGATCTGAGTATAATAATAAATAATATCGTAAATAAACATTATTGAATCTCTTCTGACGCTCTTCTTTAGGTTTTCGCCAACAAAAAGTGACACAATTGAATAAATTCAAAAAAAAAAAAAAAAAAAAGAAAAGAAATTGAACAATTCACGTTACATGTGTGGTAGAAAAATACAATAAACACATTTTAACAAATAAATATGTGAGTTCAATGGTCCATATCCCGTCCAATGCCATATCCTGGTCTGCGCTAACAAAAGAATTACGCATACGCTTAACATAAATAACAAATTTCGTTAAGAATAGAAATCCGCAAACCGACAACAACGACGACGAATAAAAGAAAAAAAAAATAGAAAGCAAGAACATTGAATAAAATGCAAATATTTTATTTTTTTTTTTTTTTTTATAGAAAAGCATTGCAGAACTGTTACATTTTTTTTCTATTTTATTCAATTGGGCAAGCTTGTTTGTTGCTCGTCGTTGTCGCTCTATTATGGCCGAAAATATTCATGTGTGGAGTAAAAAATTGTGAAATCAACTTGCGTGACAATTTGACAAAATACGCAAGACATGAACGAACGCACAAACTCAAACTCAAATCGAACCCAATCGAATATTGAGTTCAATTCTAAAAAGTATTTCAAATTTTTTTTTATTTTTTTATTTTTTATGGAACCGGAAATATTATTAACGCGTGTGGGTGAACGTAAAATTTAATGCTTTTATTTGCTACGCAAAAAAAAAAAAAAAAACAGAAAATATAAATAAATAATTTTAGTTTCTTTTCTTTTCTATTTGCCATTTTGACACACATGAATGGCCAGCAGCAAAACATATTCCAATTTGAATAGACTTTGCCTTTGTTATTTGGTGGACATCAGCAACAACAACAAAAATATACAAAAAAAAAAAAAAAAATTTTGAAAAAAAAGAAGTAAAATAAAAATAAATAAACGCATAAAATAGCAATAACATGCGAAATGAATATAAAAATAAATAAAATGAAAATAAAATAAAATAAAATAAAATACTAAAAAAAAAAAAAAAAGAATAACAAATTTGTACAACAAATTGCATGAATATAAAATGAATGACAATCAATTTCCATATCATAACAAATCCAGTTTAGTTCCTAGAAGTTGACGTTAAGCCTTATGCAATTCGGAAACTTCATACAAATGATCCCGCATTTCTTTGCGCGGATCAACTGGATGGATCAAATGAAACTTTTCAAAGGATTCAATTCACTTAGAAGAGTAAGACAACTCAGGTACCTACTTAAGAACTACTTATCAGATCAGATGGAAACAACCAACGATGAAGCTTAGATGGAGCAATAATTCACAAGAAATCTTTAAAGAGAGAGACAGAGAGAGAGAGCTGGCTTCTGCTTGTCAGAATGGAATGGAACAAAATGGATCAAGGGCAAGATTAGGCAGACTACTTAATAATAAAGTGTTTCCCATGATCCAATCGGATTAGAAAAAAAAAAAAAGGGGAACTTTACCCATAGCCGACTGTGTCCAGACAAACGCCGTTGACCAAGTGTCCGACCAAAAAAGAGAATCGCGAATACAACTACTTCTTTGCTCTGAGAGACGTGAATTTTAGGACAAATTGCGCTATCTTTTTCTCAAAAGTCTGCTTTTAATGTGGCACAAGTTTGAGTATTTACTTTCTTCTTTTGATTAATTTTATTCTAAAAGATTTAACAGCTGCATTAGTGGAAATCTCTACTAGAACAAGCCAAAAAAAGCTATAGGAGACAATATTGTGCTTTTGGCTTTAAATTTATTTTTTTTAAATGAATAAAATTTTTTTTGATATAAAAAAGAAACAAAATTTATTAATTATTAGTATTGGTTCAGTATAAAAAAAAACAGGACATACGGCTAGACGGACATAAGGACAAAATATTATACAAAATGAATCTGATTGTATTTCTTTGCGAAATATGTAATTCATAAAAGTTTCGTATCAAATAA
The DNA here is from genome assembly GCA_018903435.1 of Leucophenga varia. Taxonomy (NCBI): domain Eukaryota; kingdom Metazoa; phylum Arthropoda; class Insecta; order Diptera; family Drosophilidae; genus Leucophenga; species Leucophenga varia. The sequence goes on from JAEIFJ010001021.1 coordinate 62,196, forward strand.
AAAGTAAACACAAATAAAAATTTATAGAAAAATAAAAAAAAAAAAAAACGAAAAAAATAAAAATAAAAATCAATCAGTTCGAATCAACAAACGCATTTATTTTCATTTGTGGGGATCGCCCGAAAGACCGAAGGACCGACCAGTAACTTCTTGATTTTCAAAATAAATAAATATATTCATTTTCTTTTTTTCTTCTTCGTCTTCGTTTTGTTACTCCAATTCTCATTCCATGCCATTTCATCATTTTGTACCTTTTCATATTCACAAATTTGAGCATATTTTATCACCATTACCCGACAGTGACCCTAAGGCACGTGAGTGTCTCTATGGGGGCACATGTATGTACATGTGCGTGCGTGTGTGTCTGTGTCTGTGTGTGTGTTTCCTATTTTGCATGGCGGGTTAACCCTTTTCTACGTCAACATACGCGCCAATTCATATATAGATTTATTTTATGGGAGTACTTTTTTTTTTTTTTTTATTTTATTTGTTTTCCATTGCTGGCAATTTTTTGCTTTGCTGCGTTTAAAAAAAAAAAAAACGAGGAAAAAAAAAAACATTTCGATACGTTCAGAATAAAATTTATTTAAGGAAACTGGAAAATTTATGAATATGTTGAAGTTTTTTGATATGTCAAACATACAAAAAAAAAAAAAAAATACAAGTGACCGAAGTGAAGAAACCCTCAGAAATGCTTATTGATATTTATGACTTTTGTGCACTTGAACAATGGGCTTTGAGGTTTTTTTGTTTTTGTTTTTTTATACCCGTCACACATAGTGTTTTTTATGACGCATTTTGTTTGTACCTAAAATAAAATAGAAACAGTACAGCTGATGTCAAATTTGCATTGGAATATAGAAGAGTACAGAACAAAATTAAAAAAAAAACGAAAATTATTTTGTTAATTCGCTAATGAGTCAATGCAGCATTAAGTAAGAAAGATCAAGAATATCGCTGAGTCCGGATGTCTGGGATACAAACAATTTTTGGCTTATTTTGAAGTTAATTATATATTCAGTGCCTGAGTGCCTTCAAAAAGTTTCCGGATTCGGCAAAACTACTCTAAACATAAAAGGTTCAAATCAAAAAGACCCTTTAAGAAGTTCAACGTATTCTAGCATAAAAGTACTCGGAGTGATTTACTTTGACTCGGATTTTATCGGATTTTGTTGTTTATGAAAACAGATCCTTTAAAAAGTTTGAATGGTCTCCATGCTTTCTGTCCGGTTAATATGGAACAGAAGCTTAAAATCTCTCACAAGAATATTTAAAGAGATATGTGTGAACAGAAGGTCGCATAGCTCAAGAACTTGAAAAGGTAGCAAATTACGTTCTTCGAGACAAGTTAATGGCTATTCTTTCTATCGTAGTTTTCAAATGCGAGGTAGGATGGTGACATTTTGTCTTTCGTAAACAAAAATGGTGCGCATAATGAATAAAACAGCCAAAGTACTACGTAAATTGGCAATCACGCACATAATTAGGTAAGTTAAATAATACCCGTAACCGTATGTATTAGCTTTGCTAAATTCTCTTGTCTTCTTTTCATCCGACATTGCAAATAGCCGAATACGGTTTTGTTGTCTTCATGAGCCTCGAATTGGCATTGAAAATTTTTGCGGATGGACTCTACTTTACACCGAAGGCGTACATCAAAGACGTTGCCGCTGCGCTCGATGTTTTCATATCGTTTCTCCGTTGGATGCCACAGCAGATACCAACGAATTCGGGTGCACAGCGCCTAATGATATTACGCTGTGTCCGACCGCTGCGTATATTCACGTTGCCACGGTGCCGCACATGCGCAAAGTGGTGTTTTGAACTGTGTCGCGACTTTAAGGAAATACTGCTCGTATCGACGCTGCTCATATTGCTAATGATCATTTTTTTCAGCTACGGCGTACAATTGTACGGTGTTCGTTTGGAGAGTTCCAATGATATAAGAAGCACGATGACACGTCATCAAGCAGTCACTAGTGACAATGTCATTAAAGAAAACTTTTCTGATCTGAGTAGTATTGAAGTTCAGTATGGAAAACGTTTATAATTCACAAACAGTTTATGCGTAACTTTTTTAATATTTTTTCTTTTTTTCTTTTATGTTTTATTTTTTTCCTCTAATTATCTTCAGTTGATTCAGTTGTCTCAATCCATCCTCTTCAGTTGTTTCAATTCGTTCTCTTAATCGTTTAGCCTGGTCGAGTTCCCTATTGAGAAATTTTAAACTATTTTCCCTTCCCTTCCTTGATTGGGACGTATCAGGTATATTAGTTTTCAATTTATCTTTTAAGCAAAATATTTTAAATCTTTATTTCAGTGCCAATGTGAAATAAATAAACCAAGTTTTAAGGAAATAATTTGCTTTAGGTTTTTTTTAAAATAAGTTTCAAAAAAAAAAAAAAAATTTAAGTAACAACAACAAAAAATGTGTCTTTGAAGTCTAGACGGAAAAATCTGAAAAGTTTCAAGCGCTCAACAATGAAATTCTAATAAAGAAAGTCGTCACATATAAAAAAAAAAAAAAAAAATATAGCTAATAAAAATAAAAAAAAGAAAATAATAAAAATACTAAAAATGAAATCAAAATAAGTGAATGAAGACAACAAATATTGTAAAGAAACTCCAAAAGACACAAAACGCTAAAATGTTAAATGAAAACACGCAAAAGGTAATGCGAAAATCCTAATTTCCATAAATGAGCATAAATAATAAACACAGATTGCCAAAACAACAAAAGCAAAAGAAAGCAAAAGCAGCAAAGGCAGAAGGAACGACAGCTGAGCTGAAGTTAAGTTAGGAACAAGGACAACAACAACAACAACAATACAACAGGATAGAATGCAAATTGCGGTTATGGCGCCTCAAAACAAATAGACAAAATGACATACAGACAGACAGACAGACGGACAGACAGACGGAATAGCCGCAATATTAATGTCGAATGTCAACCGAATGAAGTGACGTACAATTGTCAAAAATGAGATTACTGGCATTGTCATTGGCATTGGCATGGGAATGCAAAGCAAAGCAAAGCAAAGCAATGCGAAGTAAAGCAATGCAATGTAATAGAACTAAGAATATGAAGAATAATAATAAGAATAAGGACAATGTCTATTGAATCGGTTCAAATTTGTAATAGCGCTCGCGACAGCTATACCAAAAAAAAAAAACAAAAAAATATGGAAATGGCAGGAAATAAGAAAAATGTTGTATTTAAAGTGAATTACACCATTGTGACCACACACAGCAACAGCTAACATCGAACAGCCTGACGAATGCCAAAGCAGTCAGTCAGTCAGTTATGAGTCGTCAACGGGGGAGGATTTTTGAGAGGTGTGGGAGCGTTGACTCGGTCCGCTTGATCATTGTACAAATGTAAATTTTCAATTTAAATGCAAATATCAATTTGTCAATTTCGAAAAGGGACAACGAACGCAAAGCATCAGAAAAGATGAAATATTTTACAATCTACGAGCGAGAGCGTTGTTTGGTATGTAAAGTACCTTTAGTGAGAGTCTCAAAGGCGTGTTCAAAGCATATAGAAAGTGGTCTCGTGACGAATATTCTTTAAAATGCATAAAATGTAGAAAGAAAAAAAAAATTTAAATAAATAAAAATAGATTATGATGAGCATCAAAATACTGAACTGGACAAGACGTAACGTGACGTGACGAAGGCGTCATAAGCTTTAGCTAAAACAACGTGTTGAATTATTTTATGCAACATCATTTTATGAACAAAAACAACAACAACAACAACAAGAATCGCAGCAGCATTGGTGAACGTCCATATTGACAGCTAAGCTGCTCGCGTTTAAGAATTCCCAGGTGACACCGACCAGCCAGCTTAAACTTGTGAGTCGTCTTCGAAATAACTTTAACTTTTATTTTTTTTTTTTTTTTTTTTTTTTTTTTTACAACATCTGCGACTTTGTCGGTTTTTACAAAAACACAAACAATTGTTTTTGTGCATCATTTAGTGCAACAGTCACAACAGCTTGCAATACCCTACAAAATGTTCCCACATATGTACTATATGCACCTTGTCAATGCCTTTGTACAAATAGAAAAAAATATGACAACATTAAAAATGCATAAAAATTAAAATTGAAAATGGCAGCGGAAACAGCGCTGTTTCACTGTCCGCCACGACAACTCATCAGCCCGCTTCCCTGCTCTAATTTGTATAATTTATTTAGAGTAAACCGATCGGGAAAGCTAACTCATGAATTATAATCATGAATTTTAAATTTAAACAAATTATTTTGAATAAGATCAGACCACCATAACATATATCACCCATGAAAACTCATCTTACAGTATAAACTTTGACCTGTGCCTCTTCTTTGTGAACCCAATAATCTTAGATTGTTTCGGACCACTGACATCTAATCTTCCATTCTTTGACTTTTTAATACTATTTCTAATTAACAAGCTGATTAAGTTTCATTTGAAATTAAGAATCAGGAAAATATGTACCCGAAATTTTTTATTAAAATCCTCTCCAGAAAAGATATCGCTCAGAACATTTTGACTGAATGTTTTGCATCGTAAGAAGATCACTGAAGACATGCTTTCTCGTGCCAATTCTTACTCCAGCTTAATGAAAAGCAACATATCTGGAGACGTGACATGGTTGTATGAATATGAAATGCAAGCAGTCAGTCAACAATCAGCAGAATGGTGCCTCTTTGCTCCGCAATTTTATCCATGGTACTTTTCTGGGTACTTATTTGACAGAAGGAGTATGATCAGACTCCAGATAAAGTCAATCATTCAGTTAAATCAGTACGAGGAATACAAAAAGCTGCACTTCGTAGTTATAGGAACGATTAGTTGCCCTGAGACGATGTTTTGCATTAGAAAAAGAATTTTTAAATGCAACTCCTGATGTGCAGCATTCCAAGTTTGGCTTAACTAAAGGCAACAGTTCTATATTTTTTTACATTTATTTTTTTAACACTGATTTTTTTTTTTAAAGGTTTTTGTTTTGGTTTTCTTTCGGAGACGACAAACGATTTCAGTTTGGATGATTTTTTTCGCTTTCGCTTTGATAGACTTTCTTCGTTTGCTTAATTAAGAATTCACATCATTTTTTATTTTGGTTAAAATTATTCAAAAGTAGCAACCGCACTGAGACCATTTTCCGGTGGCATTTACCATCGCCCGCTTGCCTCACCTACCCCAAATGTCAATGTTTCATTGCTAAGCAGCGAATTCTTAAAGACTTCATTCATTTGGCTTATATTTTTCTTTTATAAATTTTATGTGCATATTTTTTTAGTGCTTTTATGTTTTATTTATTTTTATTTTTTTAATATTTTTTTTTTTTTCGTGTTATGTTTTTTTTTCTCGTCTCCTTTAGGATTTTTTTTTTTTTTTTTTTTTTTCATTTGCGTTAATTTTGTCCTGTCTTTGACCACTTTCGTTCGCTACGTATACTGGGATAATTTTTTGTTTTTCGTTCCCTTTGGGACCATGGTGTGCAAGTGTTTTTAGAAATTATATAAGCAAGTACCTTGGAGGTGTGGGCGTGACTGGTATTTAATTTGGGTGCACACTTTGAAACACTTAAATAGATCGAAAGAAGGCTCTACTTTAACCGAAATTGCTTCCAAATAAGCCAATGTGAATCCATGGAACCTTAAGATATTCAAATATACTTACAAAAAATACTACTTTTCTAAATACATATTAACCTAATGGAGTCTTTTTCAGTCTTTTCAGTTTTATTCAGTTTTATTCAGTTTTATTTTTGTTGCTACTTGCGTATTTACAAAACAAATAAAACCAAAAAAAAAAAAAAGTTTAATAAACCCTTTTACAAAAATATAACAAAAAGAATGGGAGATAGACCAAAAAAAAAAAAATAGAAAAAGCAAGTGGAAAATTAAACATATTAAAAGTTTTTACACCTTTGATGATGGATTTTACCACGAACACCCTTTCCATCCATTCAACACTATAAACCCATTCGCTAAACTTAAGTTGCGCACCTGTCCCGTTATTGTGGATAAACGAGTTGTATTGAGCAGTAAAGGGGGTAAATTGGTATTGGTGGGCGTTTTCGAGACGCTTTTTTACTTGGCGGCAAAGTAATAAAAATGCAATTATGTTCTGGCTGTTGCCTTAATTTGATTCACTTCATCAGAGGCCGCCGCCGCAGCCGCAGAAGCAGAGCTCTGAGCTCAACTGTTTTTTTTTTTTTTTTTTGGTTCCTTTTCTAATTTCTTAAAACAGAGAAAGAACAAAAAAATGAAAACAAAATTTACAGTTAGAAAAAATGTTTATAAAAAGGTTAATAACCACTCTCAAATTGGGCAATAAACGCGAAGTGAAACTCTTAGAAAAATAAAAGTGTTAATGCGGCAGCAGCGTTTCAAGTCTAAAAGGATGCAGAATGCTCGTAAAAATGCTGGACGACACAACACGACTCAACACGGCACGCATTCCTTATGCATTTTAAATGCGTTGTTAGAAGATCTTGATTTAATAATAAAAAGCAACTGAAAGGCAAAAAAGGAAAACGCAATTTAACTTTAATACTGGTTTAAGTTGTTTTGACCAAAACAAAAAAAAAAAAAAAGAAATATAAGCTTGAAATTTCAGCTTAAGGTGTAGCATTCCGCATCTCTCCTTTTTTAATTTGGCTTACATATTTTGGTGAATTTTGTTCTTTATGAAATCAATCTAGAGTACGAAGAGTGTAGAAAATGAGTTCTTATCTCTCTATCTCTCTCTCTCTTTTTCCAAGTTTTAAGCTTCAAAATTAAGCATCAAATTGTAGCAAACTTCTTTCACTGCATAAATTTTGTAACTCCTCGGATAAGTTAACAAAATTGGCATCACACAAAAACGTGGCTTATTTTCGTAAGCTTTTCAAAATTTTATACGCTTCATAATTGTCTTGAATAAATTTTTTTCCCATAAAAAAAAATAATATATCATTGTCAGAAATCTCTACATCTCAATTTTTTTATGTATTCCAATATATTGGATGTCGATGTGAAGGTAAGGCACTACATGGCGTATCCTGTTACGAGAGCTGATTACGTACTTTACAGTCTCCTAAATGGTTTCGGGTTTTCATTGACTCCGTTTATTCACTTATAGAGCGATTTCTTAAGATGTTGTGTATCCCCGTCTGTGGTGGAAAAATTGAGTCGCATTGAGAGCTAATATTCTTTGTTATTTTCTGGCTCTGGTTTACTTTTGTTTGTAAATCTTCCATAAAAAAGATATGTGAAGTAAAAAACCGTAATAAATAATTTCGTTTTTTTTTTTTTTTTTTTTTTCGATTTTTGTTATCTTCTGAACAATTTCACATGTTTTACTGGACTCATTTGATTCACTTTGTGATACATTTGATACATCATCTAAGAACTATCTTCTCTAGTTTCTAATTTTTTTTCTTCTGTATTTTAGACACTCCACCATGATTCCTGCAATAAATTTCGAGATCTCAACTCTACTTTTAGCACATCCTTAGTTCTTCTGTCATTGGACGATGTTTTCTTGGATGTGCGGGTTTGGTGGTACATATTTTCCCTGATTAGTGACTTGAACGATGAAGTCTTTTCCGAAATGATGTCCTTAATTTCGCTGTGCCTTTGTACACATCTATTTAGAAATTTCAGTGTAGTAATTAGCAGTCAAGAGACAAATGATCCTGACATGGTTTGTTCCCGAAATATCAGTTGAACTGTTCAAAATTTATAGTTTCTAAGTTAACGTTTAATTTTGATTAAATAATGCCATTACGATAAATGGTGTCTTAACTCTAAAAAAATATTGCATACATTTTTGTAAGGCTTTATTTGATTTGTTAATATTGACCAAATCAAATCTTACGACTTGTAACACTTGGAATATTGATTTCAATAAATAAATAAATAAATCGCATAACTAGCTAAAAGCATTTTAACAGGTTCACTTCTTCACTTGCACTAGATGTGGATGGAGGCAATTTGCTTACTAACGCTTATATTTGTTAAATTCTTTTTTTTTCTCACGGACTGCACGATATACCAAAAAAAAAGAAGTAGAAGAAATTATGAATAATAATAAGTTGTGTACATGTGGTTGAAAAGTAAACTAGGCACGCGAATGGCTGATAAAATGAATGAATAAAAAAGGTGTACAAATTGGAATTATTAAAAAAAAAAAAAAGAGAAAGAATAATAATAATAAGAAAAAGAGATGGAGTTGGAGTTGGAGATTTAACAGACGACAGACAGCAACAAGAATACACATCAACAATACTAACTTCTGTCATTTATACTATAAAAAAGTATGTCCTTTTGTGAATGATACTTTTTTTTTTTTTAATTCTGTTTCATTCATTGTCATTGTCCTTGTCATCGTTGTTGCCTGTCGTCCTTTTTTTTTTTTTTTTTTTTTTTTTCTATTTACTTTTTCGTTTATCGCGTGTCAATTGTTGCTAAAAGCGAACTTGACAACGAACGCCCAAAAGTATGCTACACATTCATATATGCCCGGACTAAAATATAACAAAACAAAAAAAAAAAATAAATAAATAAATAAAATAAAAATTAAAAAAAGGAAAAAAATCAACTTTTTGAATGATGTGAAATAAAAATAATTGCTCAAATGTTATGCTTTCACTTGGTTCCCATTTCAAAAATCACACCCTCACCATTTTATTTCAACGTTTTGATTGCATTATAAGCATTTCCATGCCCTTCTAAGCGACAAGCTTATTCGTTTTTCTCAACGATTTGACTTATTTTAAAAATAAATTACGAAAAAATAGATAAATGGATCATATTAGATTAGTTAAAGAGTCTTAAAATTTTGTGAATGTTTATATGTACGCCTTTCCATGTTGGAAAATAAAAAAAGTCTTTCATTGAAAATAATGAATAGAATTTACAATTTTTTTTGTTTGCGAATAAGCCGAATTATGCATTTGAGATATTATGAAAAGTATTAGACCTTTGGTCATTTATATTACCAAAGTCAATGTTGTTTTATTTTTCTGTTTTTTTTTTTAATAATATTTGTTAAGGTTTTTTTTTTTTTTTTTGTTTTTTCTTTTCATTTCATTTAACTTCCGTTTGACATTGTTGGATTGTCATTTAATTGAATTTAATTAGCGTCACGCCGTAAGTTCGTATTTGATTTCAACATGCACCACTCTTGCCACCCCTAACGTTCTTTTTTTTTTTTTTTTTTGTTTTTTAATTCATTATTTTTTTCTGTTTTCCTCTGAAATAAGCCAAAAGTACTATAATATTTAACAAAATTATTATTACGATAATCTATCTGATTGTTAAAATATTATCAGAACACACGATCTAGTCGCTGTTGTCGTTCATAACTAAAGTTTTGTTTTTTTTTTATGGGTTGAGTTGTATTTTTTTTTTACATATGTTGGACATTGGACGTTGTTTTGTATCCAGTTTGAAATAAAAACATTCGTAAAAAGAAATTTTATTCATATAAAAAATAATCTTAATTTGCTGCAGCTTTGTATGGGAACTATTTTTAAAATTGAGCTTGGGCCAACTTAGTTTTAAATAACAAACCACTCAAAGCACAAAATGCCCAAGTTTAAAATTTCGGGTCAATATATTTAAAACTCAAAAGCATTTTTTCTGAGTATCACAACATTTAAAGAGTTTCCCAAATTACCAAACAAAATGGGTAAAGATCGGCCAAATAAAAAGAAAAGACTCCAAATAAAAAAAAATAAAAAAATATAAACTCATTTACAGTAATATTGCGCATCTGTTTGGAAAAGTGTTTAAACTGACTGAGAATTATAAGTGTTGTTGAAATGTAAATAATCGATTATAGTTCGCAACTAGTTTATGATTGGTCTGAACTTGAACTGTGACTCTCTTCTCATGCTCTTTAACTATACTGTGAGAGAGGCAGAATACACTACCTGCCAATTTGCTCTAATTTGTTTAAAAAACTTTTGGAATATTTAAATTAATATTGAACTAGAAAATATTTTTGCAGTCAATTATATTGCTATAAAGTGAATCAAAAGGACATCTTTGTTTGCAATAAACGTTTTTTTTATAATTTACATAATTTTTGCTAATTTTTAAACGGTTGAAAATTAAACTTGGATTGTCACGCTTTCTTTTGAGTGTTAAATTTATATTTTTCGACCCTCTGCCAGTTCATGTTGCAATTATACAAGGTGAAATACTCCGGCAATCTTTTGCTTACACAAAAATTGAACAACTTAGCTTGTGGTGAATTATATATAATTTTACCACGACACGAAATTATATAAATTCACCTTAACATGCAAATTTGTTAGCAAATTAGAAAGAGACAGTGGCGGAATACTTCAACTGATTTAACTGAATCATAATACTAGTTATGTCCATTTTAATAAATTCATTTTTTTCTTTTTTTTTTTTTCGAAAGAAAAGGTTTAATGTGCGCAAAGGTTAGAAATACATTTTTTTGGGAATCAGTTAACCCATTTTTGATTCCGCAAACTTAATGACTTCAAAATATTTTATATAAAGCGACAAAAGAATTAAAAAGTACCCGTACAAATGTTACGCCCACGACACCGTATTAGCATATATCTATGTATATCGTATATACAAATTAAATTATTATATACAAATTGTATGGCATATGTACATATGTAAGTATTTAAATGAAGCAGTACATAGTTACACAATATATAATTTTATATCGATAAACGCAAACACTCTAATTAACTTTCGCGCAATTACAATATTTAAGCAGAAAGGACTACCATGAAGGAATAGATGGAATGGAAGGCGTTATAAATATATGCAAAGACAACTACAACAACGACGATGATAATGATGTTGATGATATGACGATGATAATGACGATTATGTTCACGCAGAAGTAGCAATTTTAATTAACAAGCTCTTATCTAATTAGAACTAAACGTTCATCAACACCTTGACTAAACTTTTCTTTACGTATTTGCGTATACGACGAGTATTGAGGAGTGCGTCTATCCTTCGCTTGATATCCTTCGCTGCTGCTGCTGCTTTATATGTATGAATGCGACTATATGTGTGTATGTGTATGTGTACATATTTATTATTTATTTCAATTGATGTTCGTTCCAATTGGCATACTCCAAACTATTCATAAAATAAATGGAAAATATACATTTTAACTCGAACATAGAAACTTCTTCTGCTGCTTTCTTTTCTTCATTTGATGCGATTTGCGCGTTACGCTACGCATTTGAATTGCTTTTAAATGGATTTGCATTTTTTTTTGAAAGATGTTGCTTTTGTTGTTGTTGTTGCTGTTCAATATTTTTTGTTGTGGTTTGTTTAATTGTATTTGATGGCGTCTGATAAGAGTCGCGTCGCACTTTGTTATTCATATACATGTGTGTGTGTGTGTGTGTGTGTTGTGCTTTCGACTCATTTATGTTGAGTGTTGTATGTATTTTTAATTGGTAGCAATTAAAACTAACAACTAACTAACTAACAGATACACGCATTGTCGCCCTCGTCCTAGTCCTCGCCCTCACTCACACCCTTATCATAACCTCAACCTCAATCTAAATCTAAAACTAAACCTCAATGCTAAGCAATGAAAAGTGCGATGAAAAGTGCGTGCTTGCTATCAATATGAACAACAACAATAAAAACAACAACAATTTTAAGGTGCCAAACAGTGTAATAACAAGAAAATTGCGTGCCAAGTACAAATATGAATAAAAAATATTTGAAAACTGATTGGAAAAATGCATTTACAATGAATAACTTCAATAAAAAGCAACAACAACAACAACAAGAAAATGTGTGAAATATCTTTAAAAGTTTTTACCAAAAAAAACAATTCTAAAAAGCATGCAGTTTGCCTTTAATTCATGAGAGACGATTTCATATCAAATTTATCGGAGCTGTTCAATACGTTTTGTCGTTCACAGAATTCTTTAATAGTTCTGGAGATATTGCGATTTTAGTGAGAGCGCACACCGTTTAGTCTATATAATGTTTCAACGATTTCCTAGATATTTGCATTTATGAGGTTCCATGTTACAGTGGTCCAAACTAAGCCAGAGACAATCGTAGCTCCATGCCTATTGTCCTTTAAGAGGTGTCTAGTTGCTTGGAATATTTTGTTCGTTTAGTTCAAAAACTCAGTAATGAGCTCGAAAATTTCAGAGTGTACTTATTTATCTATTTATTTTATTTCATAGTGGATCCACCATTTAAAATTTTAAAAATATTATTTCAAATTCGACATCAGCGACCACAGAAAACCTCGAACGATGTATTTCATTCTTTTCGACCGGCAACCTTTCTTAATTTAATTTTTATTTTTTTTATTTTTACATTTTTTTTTTTTTTTATCAAATTATAAATAAATGGAAAGTATGGGTCGCTGGTCAAGGTGGCTATCAGTATTTGGACGATGCTATAAAAGTGTGGCGCAATCTAATGCTGCCCACGTTGGAGATGAGACCATATACTAAACAAAAAAAAAAAAAAAGAAATGCAGCTGTTGCAAATGGGTGCCCGGCAGCATATTGTTAGTTGCCGCCATTGGTGGTGTACTATACTCTGTTATGATACTCAGGTGAATGGTAAGGGCGTCTTTGAACGTTTGGCAACAGGTCAGGTGCTAAAGAATGCCGGTTTGCTGCATCATGTACAGAAGGCCTGGCTATAAATGGGCTAAGATCAATGTGCCGCCTGTGTACGCTAAGCCAGCATTGCAATTGAGAAGCGATCTTATAATGTAATGCGTGCGAAAAAAGGAAAAAAAAAAAAACAAAAAAAAGTAAATAAATAAATAAATAAAAATCTACAAAAAGTCAAAAAGTCAAAAGTCTTTTCTTTTTTACTGTTTAAACTTTTTGTGAATTCTACTCACAATTTTAATAAATGTTAAAAAAAAAATGTCGCAGCTGTTATATCACACATACCAAATTTTGATGCCTATTTTATAACACACTCAACGACACTAACACACACACACACACATACACATGTATCCAGTCATTCCGTCTAACTATTTATTCGCTAAGGTAGACAGACAACAGTTTGGGTTTGTAGTCGGTAAATGTTTGTATACATTTTTATGCAAAACGCAAAAACGCTTGTCGCCAACGTCTGCAAAGCGAAATGCATTACCATAGCATTTCGAAAATCATAATTCAGACACTCTCCGGCTAAACGGCATGAGAGAAGAGAGGTACGAGGTGGTGGACGTAACGACAACTACAAAAGGAAGGAAGGAAAGTGAGTTGTAATCAAAGACAACGCAAAAGACGTTGAATCTGTAAGAAGAAAATGAAAGAATCGCTTGCAAGTGCGACAACTAATTGCCAGAGAAAATTATAAATTTGCACCGGATTCACATGCAGACTCATTAGCTTTGCTTCAGCCAACAACTCACAGCATGCCATTGCAGTTAATTCAAAACATAAAAAAAACAAAAAACAAGAACAGGAACAGACAGTCAGACGGATGAATGGGATGGGATGGGATGGGATGGATGAATAAATAGATAGACTGAGTTGAGAGAGAGAGTTGACATTCGTAAAGACTGGAAAGACTGTGAAAAACTTAGTGTGGAATGTCAACGGCAGTTTCCTACGACGCGAGTACTAAGTAGATCCAAAAGCAATTGCATTTTATGTCGCAAAGTGCGAAGCCACAGTTACAGTATTTAGCAGGAGATGAGAATTGGCAGACACACGCGTTTTGGCGTAATTACAGACGCTGTTAACCAAACCAAACAAAATTCTAACCAAAACGAAACGAAACGCAACGCAATGAAACAGACCAAAATCAGTCGCAGCGCCAGTGCGGAATATTAAAAAGATTTTACACGAAATAGACAAGACGCCGCCGCCGACTTTTACACATAAAGCATGGCTTGCCATGGTATGGCATGGCCTGAAGTAGTTAGAGCAAGGACATCGCTTTCGTCTTTTTTTTTTTTGTTAAGCCAGAGAGAAAGTGTTAACAGAGTGCGTTGTATTTTAAAAGTCGTCGTCGTCGTGTCGTCTTGGTCTTCGTCGTCATCATCTTTTAAAAGAAGTCAAGGTAGCTAGTGTATAAGAGAAGCTAAAACTTTGAGAACGGAAAGGAAGGAAGGAAGGAACGAACGAACACAACTCCCAAAAAAGTATGCAAGCAGATTTTTCTAGTAGAAATATTTTATTTTTAAATGGTTTTGACGATATTTGAGTTCAGTTAAGGCAGTGAAATGTAAATACGACAAAGAGTTTATGTTGTCAACCAAAAAACTCTCGCTACTCGCTATCAAAAGCTGGTCTTACCTTAGGCATCGTTCAGAGCAATAACAAATTTTAAAAATATAACATTTTTTATTTTAATATACCGTTTTAATCTATAATGAAATGAATTGTCAAAACTTTCTCTCTAGATAGGCAAACCTCCTTAAAAATGAAGATCAGATCATGTGCTTCAATGTGCTCGACGGTATGAGTCAAGTTTTAAAGATATTGAGCTGACTTTTGACACTAGGTTCTGAACCCACTACCGAAAAAAGTATCAAAATAAGTTGATATTTTTAATTTAATTTAATTTTGAGGAACGTTGGAATTATTAGACAAATATATTGACTGAAGCGACCACAATCATGCGAATAGGAAAACCGTTGCCAACTCTGACTCATCCAAAGATTTTTTGAAGAATCTTTCTCTCGAATACACCAAACGCCAATTTATACGCTTCTGATTTGTGGGACTAACAGCGGCTTTTAGAGAGTAGTCTCTGTGTTTCCGGAAAGAAATCTAGAACTATAGCATTGATTAGCAATAGTTATTTTTTGTTTAATATCCAGGATAATGTTTTTGTCGCGGGACACCTTCATCCTCACAGATTGCCTACGATGTTATGATGTTTGCTTCCTACTCTCATTCACCGCTAGTTACGATGAAAGGAATTCTTTCTCAATCTCCGAAAGCTTTGTTGACAGCACCTTAACCTTTGCTGATTATGTAGAAAATCGTGCCCGATTAGGCTTGAGATCAAATAAGTTGCAAGACGACGCATCGCTCTAACTAAAGCTTCATTTGGTATCAAAGAGTTCGTCGAAGTTCCTCTCATTTATTTGCAAGTGCATATAGAAAAGCTTTCAACATATGCATAGTGGATAATCCTTTATTGCCCAAAAACAAAGACCCGTCTTTAGACGATCTTACCTGTTAGAGGGTTAAGACATAGCTTTATATTTTTTTCTGTGTTAACTTTCGGAGAGTATAGAATATGATTTAAATGAAGCCATAACTAAAGCTACAAACTCATAAAAACATAATCTGTCTTCAATGCCATCAGCCCATCTATAACGACACGAAAAGCTGCTGGCATTGCCAGTGCCACTTTGTGTTTAACCCATTTGCGGCCTGCCAAAAAAATGCGACTGCCAGCAATGACATTATTTCTGCAAAGAAAGAAAGAAAGAGTTTTTAGCGCACTTGCCCTGGCCCCCTTCCATACATTATGGTCGCGCGCCTTACTTTCATTAAACAATCGAAAAGGAAGCCGAAATATAGCGCAGACATTGTAGGTTGGCAATGCTGATGGTTGGTGTATGGTGGTGTGAGACAAACAGACAGACAGACAGACGGAGAGACAGAGGCTCCCACGTTCAGATTAGCACATACGCCATATCTTAGACACAGTCGATTGCAATGTCTTCGCGGTTTTCAATTTTTGTTTTTTTTTTTTTTCTGAATGAAAGAAATACCCCATTGAGCTGAACAGAGCTGCTTGCCTTGCCTCGACTATGTGCCCCCAACTTTGCGTATGTATTAAGACAATAACGCCGTCGCCAACATCAGTGCAAATGCTTAAGTTGAGTTGAATCGAGTCGAGTCGAGTTGAGTTGAGCCAGTGACAGCCGCTGGGAATTTAACCCGTTCTCAGTTACCCCGACCGCCCGCCCGCTCGCTACCGTTTGCTGCTACCATTGATGTGACTGACTCTTCGCTTTTTGCGTTGCTAGTGGATTACTCAATTAATTTAATTATGCGCTGTCAATCATTTCGTTGCCTTGCTTTGCCTTGGCTTGGCTTGGCTTGCCTTGTCTTAGCACAACATCCTCTCCGTCTCTGTTCACTCTATCAACATGCAACCTCCGGCTCCGGTTCCCATAAGCGTGCGTGAGTGCCTGGTGCTTTGGTCCTTAGCGGTTTTTTGTTCGTTGGTTCCTTTGGTTGGTTGCCTGCCTTACTGCCTGCCTGCTTCCTTTTCATTTCATTTATTTCATTTTATTCTTGTTCATTCAAGGAAACTCTGTTTTGTTTCGCGAAATGACTTCTTTTCTTTTGCACTTAATTTTTGGTTGTAGCTGAATTTTACCACTCAAACCGTGCGCAACTCCGTAATCTATGTATTACCATTCACCCATACCAATATACTCGTAGTTGTCGGTCAAAACCCATGTGGTTGGGGCGGATGGAAAAATAAGTGAAATCATTTGCGTTTTTCCAAAGCCGAAACTTCATTTATGCAAAACCCTTTTTCTTCATTTTTTTTTTCCTTTTTTTCCTTATTATAAGCAGCGAGCACGACATGAAATCTTTGAATGATGTGACGCGTAAATTTTATTCTGTGAGTGTGTATTGTGTGTGTGTGTTTAAGACAAAAAAAAAAAAAATTGTTTTGCTTTTACTGTGGCTGTTGTTATCCTGCTATATCCTGCGGCCGTTGTTGTTGTTGTCGTCGTTGGTGTTATTCTTGATCCTGCTGCTGCTGCTGCTGCTGCAAGTATTGGCATGCGTATGCGTTCCTGTAAATCCTGGCCGCCTTACTTCGGTGTTTGCATACATGTGTAAATTACTTTTTCAATCTTGTGATTACTTTTTTTACCCCCACGACTTTCTTTTCTATTTTTCATTTATTTTCTCTCATTGTTCCTTGTTTTCTATCATTTTTCAGTTGTGCGTCTTGGTTTTTTAATTATTTTAATTATATTTTCTTATTCACTCTACATACATACTTACATATTATGTATGGTACACATTTTACATACTTACAATATAGTACAACAAATTCAAAATAAAAAATAAAATAAAGGAACAAAATCCTTGAAAATCTTGTTTAAATTTGCGTTTAATCCTTTAGATACTTGAAGTGTTTATATTGCATTGTATATGCACACATTTGAATTGGGCTGTAATTTAGCGACGTTGTTGTTTCTGAAAATGGAATGGAATACAAAAAAAACTTTACTTAGTTTGATTACAAAGATTGATTATAAAAATAAAAAAAACCTAGGAAAAGCTTCAAGAAACCGGAGCTTCAATACTCATCTCACGATGATTAGACTAACTTTCGGCTTGTATGGGGCTATACTATATTCTACCATGATTCTACTTTAATCATGTATTCCACTATGAACATGGACTGCTACAAGTTGTCCCATCTCTAATAGGTTGCTATAAGAGGTGTTTTTAAACTGACAGACGCACATGGCTAGATCGACTCATCTCGTCATCCTAGTCAAGAATATATATACTTTATATGGTCTAAGATGCCCCTTATAATGTGTGAAAAAAAAAACTGTGAGAGAAATATTACAAAATCGGCCCCACGATATATTTTATTAAATATCGATATTACGATACATTTCTTCACAAAGGTCTTTCAGGGATTTAGCTTGTAAAAATTATAAGAAATCACTTTTCCACATTAAATGATTCCAAACAATTTGAATACGTAACTTATTAAATTGTTATATGAGCAGAGAGAGCAGCTAACATAAAGACTTTTTTGAGTATCGAAAAATATCGATATTTTTTCACCCCTGACTATGTGAATTTGAAGCTTTACTCGCATTTTTGCTCTGCTTGGCAGCTTAGCATAAAATGATGTGAAATATTGACTACTTAAGCTAGTCCGTAATTAATAAAATAGATTTTGTTTTGTGCTAATAGAATTTTTAGGACACCTACAGGCACATATATAAAATGTATATAAAATTTATTGGAAGTATAGAAATCTGGCATTGTTTGGTTTTTAGATGCGCACCACCCAAATACCTGCCTGCATGCACACGATGTCCAACTTGTCCCCAGTTTATAATGTCTGGCATAAACAATCAAGCTAGTCCATAAATTTTTCAGTTCTGATAAAACTAAAATTGCAAGGCAGCAGCGTACATCATGAATGAAGATGGATGAAGGGTATATTTAGTTTGTGAAATGTATGTAACAGCCAGAAGGTGGCATTATGTTCGCCTGTCAGTCCGGCTGTCCGTCCTGCTGTTTGCCGTATGAAAACGATATTCACGAAGACTATAAGTCAGATGTATAAAAATTGGTTACAGGGTTTCTTGGAGTCGAGCACTCACAGCTAATCTCTCTGTAGATGACCGAGTAGAAATGGAATTCAGATATGGTGAATATTTCATTTGAAAAATTTCAAAAACAAAACCCCTATATTAACAACAAAAAAAAAAAATAAAAAAAAAAAAAAAAAACCGAAAAGCGGTACAAAATTTGGTTTTTACACGAATATTTAGCAAAAAAAATTATAGAAACACCTAAACTGTTATAAAATATTTTATTAATCTTGTGTTAAGACACCTTTTGCTTGAGATGACCTCTTTAATTCTAGTAGGAAAAGACAGAGAGAGAAAGAAAGAGAGAGATATGATCCAGTATCTGAAAACTGTGTCTCAGAATTTTAATTATATTAAGATCAGAAGTATAAGGTGGCCATTAAAATTAAATGGGATACGTTTTGATTGCGAATATTGCTCTTTAACACAGGAGTGAAATGTTTTTGCTGAGTTATCATGTTGGAAAGTCCAGGAAAAAGGTTGAAAAATTATTGCAAAGTTCATAACTGCTCCTCGATTGTACTTTTTTAAATATGAGTTTACCCCAAACCATGATATTTATCGTAATTCGCAATTACGTATATGATAGTATGTAATGGAGACACAATCTCTTTTACTATTTTGAAAATGAAGGACAGATAGACAGAGATAGCTATATCGGCCATAGATTCCGATAAAGGAGCTATTTATAGTTTATGGAATCTTTTAATAATCGTATCGGCCAATGGAAAACCACTCATACAAATCTGTAATGCAATTATTTATCTCAGCACTATTCAGCACTTTAATTTTTTTTCTAATTATGCAAAAAACACTTTAAACCGCCCTTAAATTTTTAGTCTTAGATTCGATCAATTTATTTAAAAAAAAATACGAAAATATTTTCACTGATTTATAATTGAAAAAAAAAAAAAGTTCCGATCTATCGATACGTACGCTCTTGCATCCAAAACGATGTATCCAAAAAAAGATGTGTTAAATGCAAAGTTTTTTTTTTTTTGATTTTTTGTTGTTTTTTTTTTTCGATTTATTCCACGTGATCAATTTTGAACAATTTTGTAGTTAATTGTGATGGGCAGCTGGCAGCTGCAAGACGACAAAAAAAAGTAAAAAAAAAAAAAAGACGATCGAAGGAGCAGCAAGCAAAAGGATAACCAATTCGATTGATTGCAAAATATTGTGATATGCAAACCGTGAAGTTGTCGGATTTATCCATGGCCAAAGCGAAATAAAATGCAAAAATCAAAGACAGGACAAAATAAAGACACAAAAGATTTAAACGAATAAACGATGAAACGTTCGTCGAAGCAAAGCCAACTGAAGCAGCAAGGATAAAGCAACAAGGATATAAAGTAATTTGCGGCCAGTTGTGTCTGTGTGTGTGTCTGTGTGTGTGTATATGTTTGGTTAATGAATGAAAAGTCGAGTGAAATGCTTTAGGAATTTACAATTAGCAGCAGCAGAGCAAAAGCAACAACAAAACCCAACCAAAAAAAAACTTCGATTTTAAAGAACGTTTTTCGTTCGAAGCAGCCAACTTACACATCCGCACCACATACACATCCACATCAAACCGCTTTCCTAGCGCCACTAACAAAGTAGCAAAGTTGTTGTTTGTTGCCTACAAAGACGCGTTGGGAAATATGTATTTTTTTCTTCTAACTGCGCCGGCGTTGCATCAGCGTATAACAGTTATAACTGTGCTACGAATGTATGTGGAGCATACACGCAACTTCGTTGTTTTTTTTTGGTATTCGTTCGGTTCGGTTTGTTTACATACATGCGAACGTACACTGTGTATGCGCAAGAGCGAGGCTAGCAAATGTAGCGCGCTTTCATGCGCCTGGAGAACTGCAATAGAAAACTCCGAAAATCAAAACAACAACCACCAACATCAAAACGAAACGAAATGAAACGAAAGGACAACGCCGTCGTAGTCATCGTCGTCATCGTCATCGTTGTCATCGTTGTCGTCGTTGTTCATGCAACGCAACAATATTATCGTCGCTGCAAACAATGATGCTGCTGTAGCTGCTGCTGCTTTTATCGTTGCTGCTGCTGCTACGTCAGCGTCGACGTTAACGTCAACAATTTTTGGCTGCAATTTTCACTGCGTTCGAAAGTTCGACAACTTTGGAAAACTGTCAGTTAGCAGCGAACTTAGAACAGGTAGAGACGCGCGTTTTTCGGCTTCCTCCTGACCAGAAAAGCACGAGGACGTCAACGGTAACGGTAACGGCAACGACAACGACAACGGCAACGGCAGCAACGAGAACGAACACGAAAACAGCGTACGGCTGGCTGCGACGATACTTTTTCGCTCTCGGTATTATTTTTATTACAATTATTGTTCGTCGTCTTTAGCCATGGTCTCGTCTCAGTTTAGTTCAACTTTTAGACGTAATATCGGTAACTGAGACTTCGGTTATGGTCTCGGTCTTGCGTTTTGCGTCAACTAAAAAACTCTTTACGAGTCACAGTCAGTTCAACTTTTTAGTTCGAGTTGGGAAAAGTGCATAAAATATATACAAAAAAAAAAATAAAAATATAAAAAAAATAATAATTATACTAAAACTAAAAAAAAAAAAAAAAGAAGAAAAGTTTGGCCAACTTGAGTTCAAGCCAAGTTTATATAAGAAGCAGACAACAACAACAACAACAGCAACAACGTATGCACTTGAGTAACTAGACATTTTATATAATATACAACAACAAAAACAACAACAATAAAAGAAACTTTATGCAGCAGCAGCAGCGCTCAGCAATGTAAAATTTTATTACCCCAAACGTATCCAGTCGGGTTTTGGACAGACTTGGCGCTTCACGAAAAACTTGCAACACTTCGATTCGAGTTTCGAGTTTATTGCAATTTTTAAGAAAAACTTTTTTGCCGCTGCTTTCGCGTTTCGAGTTTTTCTTTTTTTTTTTTTGTTATTGTGAGTGTGTGCCTGACTTTTTGTTCTTGCAACTTTTTTTGTATTTATTTTGTTTTTTTTTTTTTTTTAACTAACTAAAAACTAAACTAAAACAAATTACAAAGTTCAAAGTTCATAATACGATGCCAAAGCAAATACGCGCGCCTTCAACTTATTCGCTTTCAATATGAAGCATAAAGAACGCCTTTCAAAATTAATGCACTCAACTTGTGCCTGTGTCTCTGTGCGTGCGTGTGGGTGTGTGTAAATGCAACATTAAAATAAAAAAAAAATCAAATTAAAAACAAAAAATATTTTTAAATATTAAAAAAAAAAATAGTAAAACGCGTTTTCTAATTTCTCAAAACCCAAATTAATATTTTGTGCATTTAAAACTTAAAAAAAAAAAAAAAAGAATAATAAAAATAAAAATAAGTTTTTTATTTTACTTCGAAAACTTTTTGTTACAAAAAAGTTGCCGTGTCGCATTTGTTTTCAAAGTTTTTTTTCTGTTTTTTTTTTTTTTTTGTACGAAAAGTGAAATGTTTTAAAACTTATTTGAAACTTAGTTCCTGCATATCAAAGTTTTTCTTTGAATAAGAAAGAAAGAAAGAAAGAAAGTATCTAATTATAATCACGTTTTTAAATATACACGACGTGACGTGACGTCATTGTGCCGCAAATTAAACTAAAAATAGGTAAAGTTGGTTTACATCTTTTACAAAAAAAAAAAAAAAATACAAAAAAAAAAAACTAAGAACTTCTCAATTGGCGTAAAGTAAATTTATTTTTTGCCAAATTTAAAGCACAAAAAAAGTATCTGAAGAATGTTAAAAAAAGACAAAAAGTATCTGATAAATACAAAAAAGAAAAAAAAAAAAGACAATAAAACTAAATAAAAAAAAATTTATAGAAAAATTCAATGCAACAAGAAAATATCACTCACATAAAAAAAAATTTGTGCTCATTACGCAACTTAGAGCGCTGAAAATTTCTGCAATTTTGTTGTTGTTTATTATTATTTTTTTTTCCCCGATTTTTTTTTTTATAGCAATTTAATAAAATTTGAATTATTTTGTGTGTGTGTCTCTTTTTGATAAGAATTGTGAAAGGCAATGCGAATATTTTAAGAAGGAAGACTTGAATAAAACTTTAAATAAATTAAATAAAAATTACAAGAACAAATTTTAAAGGCAAATGACAATCTAAAGTTTTAATTTTAAATATTTTCGAAAGCTTCAAATTATTTCTGGTGACACGATCAACAAAAAATGAAACAATTAAAATATTTCTAGTCGAAACTTCAGTCCATTCATTCGTCCGTTCGTATGTCCGTCTGAACATGTATGAAAACGACTGTTTATAAGAAACCAAATTTGGTATGTAGAATCTGCACTTTTTTTTTTTTTAAGAAATGTTTAAAGAAGACAAGCTTAGGTTGCCTTGTCTTGGATCAATTCTGACAAACGCGTAAATAAAAAAAAAAAAAAAAACTTAACTAAACTGATACGTCATTAAATGATGAAGCAAATCAAAGGGCTTAGAATATCTGCACATTCAAGATCGTCAAATGTGCCAGATTTATTTCAGTGATTACAGTCAACAAAAGCGGGCAGATGGTCAACTTAAACCGGAATATTAAAAAACTTTGACTATTCCTGGTCTCTGGTGTATTGTATTGAATTTATGTATAGTTCACGATTACTCTATATGGAGCAAAACCTTTTTCAGATTTTGGTTGAACATAATCAAATAATACTGCTAAGTAGTTCACGATTTCGTTTATGGTCGGATAACTCATTCATATTATGCAGTTTCACTTTCCAATCATCTAACGAAACACTACATCGATTTTACTGCCGATTTCAAAGGGGACCACCTTTTTTGGATGACATGTACAATTGCTCAACACTTCTTCAATAGATTATAGATAGTTACAAGTTGAGTGGAACAGAGTTGCTTATAAAGTAACTACGCTTATCGAACAGACAGACTCACGTTATTGCGAATTTTCGTACTTCTACTCCGACTAATATTTTTAAAATTAATGTTTCGAAGAATTTGTCCGCCGGATTGGCTACTAAAATAAGATTAATTAATTTCTATGGAGAGTAAAATCAAATAAAATCATTTTCGTTTAAGAAATACTCGTTTTGGTTCTCTATTCCCTACATTAACAAAGGAGTTCCTTCTATAAATTCGCCAAGAAATAACAAGCTCGACTTTATAGTTCTCCGGAATCACTAGAAGCAATGTTGTCTTTTGCTTTCGTTTCAATTGATTAAAATTTTAATAAAGTGTCTAGAAATGATTTTAAAATGAAGAAAAAATTTAAATGAAGTCAAAAAAACTGTTGATGCAGGATTTGTTCGCTAATTTTTACGTATTTTTTTTTTAGAAAATTTTTAAAACCTTTTTTTTTTTTTATTTATAAAATTGTGTGCGTTTCTGAAAATAAATAAATAAACAAAAAAAAAAAACCAAAAATATTATATGCAAATTTTAAAGGGTACAAACTATTCGCAACAAACAGGAAATATATTCAAGAAAAACAACAACAAAAAAGAAATAAAACATTTTTTGAAAAAATGGCATTATCAAAGCGACCACTTTCAAAGGAGACAGCACTTGTTGAACAGAATATGAATAACAACAACAACAACAACACAAACAACAACAACAATAGTAATAATAATAACAACAACATAAAATGTGATGAACATGAAGCTGCATCAATAAAACGTAAAAAACGTTCATCACGTGATGATGATGTTACGTATACAACAACAACAACAACAACAACAACTACAATAGTAGCAGCAACAACAATAAAAACGATGAAAAATCAAATTTACCACAGAAAAAACGACAATTGAGCAACAATCAAAGCAGTAAAACGAATGCAAATACAATTGCAACAACATCAGCAATGGCAACAACAATAACAACAACAAACACAACAACAGCCGCAGCAGGAACAGCAGCGCCATCGTCTCAAATAACAACAGCAGCAATAACAACAACAACGACAAAATGTAGCAGCGCTGATACCGATCAAGATGATGAAAAATTAATACGCGAAACACAAGCAGCACTAAAAAGTCTCTCAGGCAGTTGGCCAGATGCACGCGGTAATCTATATCGACTCCAAGAACCCGATGAAAATCCGCCAGCATTTCAAAATCTTTTCGAAGAGAAACAACGACGTCCGCCAACAGATGCCATACAAATCCAAAGTCTAATGTCAGAACAAACACGTTATCATTCTCATCATCGACAAAAAAGAAAATGATCAGGCACGCATAAATACACCACAACACCAACAACAACAACAGCAGCAACAACAACAACATATTGAGCTTTCCAACAATATTGTTGGTGGTGTTCTCATAGGCGCCGATAGTGATAGTGGCAAGAAATCAACTGGATTCACACAATCAGCATTTAAGCCGCCGAATGATATCAAACGAAATGGACAACTTAACAGTTATGCGACAACAAATGCGGCGGCCAATAGTCCCAATAGTACATCATCGGCTTGTTATAATAGCTCAAGTGCCGCTGCAGCCGCTGCAGCAGCAGCCGCAGCAGCAGCAGCAGCTGTATATCATAATCCACATTCACATACAACACATCCGCATACACATCAGGATCCAAGCGGCAGTTTGGCTTTTTATAGCTATAGCGTACAGCATAGTGCTGCTGCAGCAGCAGCAGCGGCCGCCGCCGCAGCAGCAGCTGCTGCCGCTGCTGTTGGTTCCAATAGCGATGAAATGTCACCATTATTACCGCCGTCTTTGCCGCGTGTTACGCACAGTCATAGCTATGAATTAATTGCAGCAGGTGGAAATGTTGCTGTGGAATTAGACAGCAGCAGTAGAACGCCAACAGCGGCACAAAAGCTTAAAGAACAGCAACAACAACAAGCAGCAACAGCAACAGGCCTGCGATAGCACAAAGCAATACACGATATTGCAGCCAGCTGGAATTGGCAGTCGTGCTGCTTCGGTTATGCAGGATATTGCACGTGAAGGTGTTGTTGGTGTTTCAGCGGTGGGCAGCAGTACAGCAGCAGCAGCAGCAGCAACAACAGCAGCAACAACAGCAACTACTGCAGCAGCAGCAGCAACAACAACAGCGGCGGCATCACTACCGCCGCCAAGCTATTCACCGAGCAGTCAAAATCGTGGTAAGTTCAAACAAAAAAATCTAAACAAAAAAATAAAAAAAAAGAAACTAAAATTCGTTTCGTTTCGTTTGATTGGTCGTTAGGCTTTTGTGGTCTTTGTGCTTCTTCTTCTTCTTGTTGTTGCTAAGATTTCTATGAAAAAATTATTTTTATTCCAATTGCAATCGGCTTTGGACATGTGCGAAAGTTCTTGTTGCATTGAGTTTACGTTTAATTGGCACAATAGCATATAGCCTTGCTGTATCGTTGAGTGTGAGTGTGAGTGTGAGTGCGAGTGTGTGTATGTGTATGCCAGTGTATCTGTGTGTGTGTGTGTATAAATATCGCATTGCATCCTTTTATTTGTATCTTAAAAAAAAAAAAAAGATACAAAAAAAGATACAATTTGTTAACGCAGCTATTAAGCATTTTGCTGCTGTTTGTTTGTATTGAAGCTTTTTTTTAACCCTTTAAGTTACATTTTATGTATGCAACGAAATATTTGTAATTATTTGAATGTGTGTTTTAGTAACTTTATTACAAATTTTAAATGGAGCTCATAACTGAAACACACACACAAACTTTTATAAAGTTGTTGCTTGAAAACATATTCAAATCATGCACAAAAAGCGTTGCGTTGCTATTTAAAAGATACTCATACCATCAGACAGCAGCAACAGCAGCAGCATCGTCGTCGTCGTTATCGTCCTCGTCGAACGTTGATTAGACATAAAGCAATATAAGCACGTTTGTTTCTAAAAACCACTTTGGCATATTTATTTTGTCATTATGTCGGCATTAATATGCTCGACTTGTAAGCCGCGCAGCACCCTTCTGCCTTCCTGCCTGCCTTTCTGCCTGCCTTTCTGCCTGGCAGCATACACGTATGTATGCAATTGCGTGTTGTTTAGTCTTTCTTTGTCTGTCTATATCTCTGTCCGTCCTGTCTATCTGTCTATCTGTCTATTATGTGTATTATCCTTAAGTCTTTCTGCTTGTTTTTCTGTATTTTGTGTGTTTTTGGATTTTGCCGCGAGCTTCTTTTGTGCCATAATTTGAATGACTTTTTAAATAGTTGCGACGACGCACATAATAAGTCATTAGAAAACGCCTTTTAACTTTTGCAGCTAATGTGGCTTATAACGCTTAAATTGTAAATTGTATCCTTATACTCGTACATACATATCCACTTATAAGGATACAAACAACAACAACAACAACATCTTTTGTAATAGTTTTTACGTTTGTCTCAAGAAGTAGTCAAGTATTAGTTCGTGCCACAAAAATTCTACAAATATTAAATGTAAACATGTAAACACATACATACACACGCATAGGTACGCCACATATTGCGTATACGCAACGTGTTCAACATTTTACCTGTCTTAAAAATATTCGTTCTCGTCGTTCTCATCATCATCAGCAGCAGCAGCAGCATGTTTATTTTAATTAAATTCTAATTAGAGTTAAGTTTTTTACTTGCTTTTTCTATATTTGACAGTGAATGTCAGTTACTTTGCCTTGTATGTTACTCCGCACTCCACCTCAGCCACCCTTTTATTTTATTTTTTTTTTTTTTTTTTTTGCATACTGCTTATATAGACACTTCACTTTGGCATTTGCTTCTAATAGACAAAAATATTTCTAAAAATTTACCATTAACCCTTGCTGCCGCCGCTGTTGCTGCTTTTAAATTTGTCATGTGTATGTGTCTGTCTGTCTGTCTGCCTGTCTGTTTTACATGCTTAGAATGCAGACAGTACAGATTTTTTTTACGCTTGTCTTATGTCTGCACTGACAGCTGTGCGTGTGCGTAGGTGTGTGTGTGTGTGTGTGTGTGTAACATACTCTTCTTCTTAAAGTAAATAATGCAAAGCTGTTTTCCATCAAATTTTAATTAATTATTTAGCAAAAAATTTCGAAAAGTATCTAGCAACTAGCAGCAAGGCGAAGCTGGCATCCATGCATGTGTGTATCTTATAGATACTTTTTCTATCTATTTACTCTGTCTTCTCTCACTCATTTACGCATTTATTGCGTCTACATTTAATTAATTAGAAATATTCTTTTGCTCATGGCCCAAAAAAAAAAAAGTTACATCAAAAAATTTTAAAGCAAATTTCGCGCGCTTGTCTCATGGGAAACTGACAACACTTTCTGTTGTGGCGTGTGTAACTTTATAAAATAAGATTCTTATGGTACATATACGAGTATACGAGTATCTTCTTCTACTTCATCGTCTTCATCTGCTAATGAAGTTCACTTGCTAGTCTTTGAGTCTTTTGGAAATTTGTTGTTTTGTTAATTGTCTTTGGAATTCTTATTGTAGATGGTATCAAATGCCCTACGCCGCATTGCACTGGCCAAGGACACGCAACCGGATTATACTCGCATCATCGAAGGTATTTTTTTTTTTTTTTTTTTTTTTTTGTTTGTCTCCAAAAGCGTCTTTGTTATAATTCGCAGTGGAACGCTTATTAAAAATTAAAAAAAAAAAACTCTTTTCTTATATACTCTGCTCTCTCTTTCACACTGTTTCACATACTCTCTACTCTCTATCTCTCTCTCCCTCTCTATCTAACTTGCATATATTGTGTATATATATGCTGTTCTGCTCGATCAATAAATATTTGAAAATATCTAAATTAATCTTAAAACAGTTTGTCCGGCTGTCCAAAACGGGATAAGGTTACCACCGAATGTAAGTGTCAAAAAAAAAGATAAAATCAATAACAAAATAATTACTTAGAGTAGTGAGCATGCCTCTGACTTAAATGTATCTTTAGGATCTTTTGTGTGTTGTGTGTCTGTGTTGCAGTCGATTTAGTTGCATGCGTGATTTGTCTGTTTTTAGTGATCTATCTTGAGCGGCGCAGAGTTTATAAATTTGGCTTAAAGCAACTTTTTTTGTTTTTTTTTGCGCTGGCCGCTTTACTAAATCTCTACTAGCTGCAATTAACTTCAATCTCTGACTCTCTCTCCCTTTTACCTCTTCTCTCTCTCTCTCTCTCTCTCTAACTATGTATCCATTTCTTATAACTTGTGCTTGCCTCTGAATAAACTTAATGAATACTAACAAAATAGGCAATAAAATTGACTTTTGTGAAGCTTTCTAGAATATATATCTTACTCCTCTCTCCTTTTTCTTACTCTCTCTTACTCTGTCTATCTCTCTCTCTCACTCTCTCTCTCTCTCTCTCTCTGTTTATTAGAGTGTCTTTCTTTCTCATTTATCTAACATATCTTCTATGGGTCTTGTTAGTTTCTTTGCTTGTTTGTTGTTGTTGTTGTAGTTGTCTTCTTGGTCATAATTAATTAAAAAGGTCGCTATATGAAATTCTTCTCCATCTCCTTCTTCTGCTTCTTCTTCTTTGTCGTCGTCGTCGTTGCATATGTTTTTGTGCACAATGACGTCATAGTGCTGGCATTACACGAACAGATTCTCAAGTGTCCAACGCCAGGCTGTAACGGACGCGGTCACGTGCAATCACATCGTACCGTACATCGTAGTCTATCCGGTTGTCCTAAGGCGGCTGCAAAGCGCAATACAAAAAAACTAACAAAAAACGTCAACGACGACGTTTACGGCGTATACGAATGTCCGGAAGAGGACGAAACACGTGAGCCGCACAGTTATCATGCAACACGGAATGAGCAAATTGAAGGTTCGTGTTGCTTGTTTTTTTTTTTTTAATCTGTATTCGGACCCGTTGAATTCTTCCAAGCGCAGCAAAAACATCGTTTTTTTTTTTTTTTTTGAAATTAATTTTTAGCTTCAATAAAAATTTTCATATTTTTTGTTTACGTTAACAGCTGGATTAGATGCAGCAGATGGATTAAAGTCGTTAAGCGATGGCAATGAAAGGAATTGCATCATCTTGAAAAATTAAAAATTGCATCAAATCAATATTTGAACAACAACAATACAAACTGCATTAATAACAACAACAGCAGCAGCAGCAGCAATTCAAGCAAATCGAATACAACAACAACAAACACAAACACAGCAACAGCAACAACAATGCCAATTATTAAATCAGAATATAGCCCAGTGGCCAGCATTAAATCGGAATATAATAAAAGTCCAATGCATACGTATCTGATGGGTAATGAGACATCCGCTGTTGGCGGCGGCAACAATGGCAACATTACAAATGGCGTTGCGCGTCCATCGAGCGGTGCACAGAGTAATGCACAGAGTAATTCAGGAACTGCTGATGGCACCGTATTACATGCGCCGCACTTAAGCGGTGGAGTGCGTACGCTGCAGCAACCACCACCACCAATAAAACAGCAACAACAACAACAGCAGCACCAAACAAATGAGCTAAATCGCTTTGTAAGCATGCAGCAACAAAGCCCACAACATACGCACGCACATCCACATAGTCATCAACAACAACAACAGCAACAACAACAGCAGCAGCAGCAGCAACAACAAACATTGCATCAGCAACGTGGTCCATTTATCGAGGGCAATAGTGGTCTTATGTTATCCGCTGGAAATCCAAGTACAACAAACGATGTTACAGATCCAGCTGCATATCATAGTGCCGCCGTTGCCGCTACTGTTGCAGAGCATCATCATCAGCAGCAACAACAACAGCAGCAACAGGATGAGCGACAACATTACGAACACATGCGCTATGCCACACAGCAATCACTTGCAGCAGTTGCTGTCGCTGATATTGGCAAAGCGCCATCCATATACGGCAGCGAGCTTATGGCCAGCACTAATGGCAGCGAACTGTCACCGACACACATACGCAGCTATGATCCAAATCCACCAGTCTCATCGATATCAGCATCGGCTGCCGCTGCTGTATCTTCGGCGTTTTCCATTGACTCGGTTGCTGTTTCCGACTGCACCCGGGTTTGAGCGTTACGATCCGAATTGCAATGGACGTCAAGTGGCACCATCGAATATGTATCACTATCTGCCACAGACTGCCGATGATTTGCAGGTGCAACAACAGAAATATTTGCAGGAGCAGCAGCTAATGCTTGCCAAGGCAGAGCATGATGAATTAACGGTAAATGGCGGCGGAGGTGGTCCAATTTATCCACGTCCCATGTATCATTATGATCCCTCGATGGGCCCACTGCCACCCGGTTTTTCAGCAATAAATCTTTCGGTTAAAATGGCTGCGGCACAAGCAGCTGCTGCAGCGGCAGCCTATCAAAATCAACAGCAACAACAGCAGCAGCAGCAACAACAACAACACCAGCAGCAGCACCAGTCACAACAGCAACAGCAGCAACAACAACAACAACACCAACAGCAGCCTAAACAGAAGTAGCTCACCAACGCCCACTTTGCCTGGTGGCGCTGCTGCGCCTGCAGTCGATCTCTCCGGTTCAACGTCGGTCACATCTTCCAGTCCGCATGGCTTTAATTCACCGGCATCACATAACCAGTATAGCCAACGCATGGGCACAGGTAGCCCACAGCCGGGTGCCAGTCCAAATATTGCCAGCCCACAAGTGCCAAGCCCGCAGGGTCAAACGTTGGATTTGAGTGTAACACGGCTACCGCATAGGTGAGTCAACGTTTTATTTTTTCTCCGTTTTTCTTTTTTTCTTAAGCTGCAATCTTCTCGTTTAGCATTATTACCAGCCCGCAATATGGCGCACATCCGGATGGTCTTGTAATTGGACATGCGCAGGGCTTTAGTGCAGCTACAGCTGGCGTCATTGGACCAAATGGTCCGTCACGTTCACCTCAAATGGAACCAGTTGATTTTAGTGGTCCACCACGTCCATTGGGCTTTGGTCTCGTTGGACATATAGGCGGACCGCGTCCATATAGTCGTGAATCGACACCAGATAGCGGCGGTTCACATTACATTGACACTTATCGTGATCCCAGCGGTGAGTATATAAATATTTTTGATAATAAACGAAATAAAATATTTATTCAATTCTGCTTGATTTTCTTAAATATGCTTTGCAGGATATTCGCCTCATCCTGGTTACGGCATGGTTGTGCAATCTGATTATCCGCCCACTGGTTATCATGGCTATGGACCTGCCGCCTATCAATGCAGCAATCCATATGCGACCGCTGTAGGCCCAGGAGGTTATCCGACGCCTGTTTCCGGTGGCTATTCGCCCAGTCCTGCCACATGTTACTCAATGCCACCGCCACAGCATATACCACAGCACGACAAGACAAAAGACAGGTAAGACATAAAATAAAATAAACACATTTTTTGCTAAAATATGCAGCAATGACAGCTGCCTGGGGCCACATCGACTCTTGATGGCGATGGCGATGGCAATGACGATGAAAATGAAGATGACGAGATGCGTTGAGATGAGTTGAGCCGCTGCTGCTGCAAGCGTTTTAATATTTATTAACGTGTGTCCACTTGAGTCCAGTCAATGCAGTCACCGGACGCTCATAAAGAGCGCACAAACTCGTTCTTAATTGGGAAACTGCTGCAAACAGTGCCTGTGTGTGTGTGTGTGTGTGTGTGCCTTTGTGTGCGCACATGTGTGTGTGTAATAAAGTTTAAAGGGATTAAGTAGTTTAAATTATCGAATTTTCCAACAAACTCTCTCATGCTGGTCTGGTCTGGTCTGCTAGTTGAGATAAGCACAAACTTTTTTTTTTTTTTTTTTTTTGAGCGTTCTGACGGATTAAAATTTTGTTGAATTTTGCTTTATTGAAAGTTTTTTCTTTTTTCTTTTCTTGCTTCAGCTTGACTGGTTGCTCACGTTCGGATCGCAATCATTTGCAGTCACATTCGCAGGAACTGAAATGCCCTACGCCGGGCTGCGACGGCTCAGGACATGTAACTGGAAACTATTCATCACATCGCAGCCTATCGGGCTGTCCACGTGCTAACAAACCAAAGAGCAAACCTCGCGATGGTCAAGATTCCGAGCCATTAAGGTAAATACAAGAAGCATTTCATAGAATATATTCGCCTCCAATTTATAAATTATTTTTTTTCTTTGCTTTTTACAAAATGTTCACACAGATGTCCCATACCAGGCTGTGATGGCTCTGGACATTCAACGGGGAAATTTTTATCACACAGAAGGTAAATAATTTTAAGCAGACACCCAAGTATTTTATGCAGATTTATATTTTACTTTGTTTTTCTTTTTGGTAAAATTCTCAGCGCTTCTGGTTGCCCCATTGCCAATCGCAATAAAATGCGAGTTCTTGAGGCCGGCGGCACTGTGGAACAACACAAGGCAGCCGTTGCCGCTGCTACAGCTATGAAATTCGATGGTATGTATTGCATAATTACGATTTTTAATCTTAGCAGTTGATCACTTTTTTTTATTCTGGATAATTTTTGTTTTTTTTTTTTCTAAATAAATATTTTGTATTTTTTTTATTATCTTTCAAACAGGTTGTTCCTCCGTCGGCAGTCAAGGCATTAAAAAACCAAAATTCGATGAGGTCACCATGGTCTATCCGAAAGGCTATACAGGTAAGCATTGGATGCATAGATTCGTATATCTTTTTTACTAAATAACTAAGTACTTTGTTAGAGTTTTCGGTTACGGTTTCGGTTTCATTAACAAATATTCTCATTTAATTTATTTGGTGTACGTTTTTTGTGTGCGTGTGCTAACAAATTTTTTTCGGTTTTTTGGTTTAATAAAAAAAAAAAATACAAAAAATTAATCCAAAGTAAAAAACTATTTAAAAAAAAAAAAAAAAAAAAAACATAATAGCAACCAGCAAAATCCTTTCGACCAAAAAAAAAAAAAAAATAAACAAAAATGTTTTTGGTATGCTTTGAGATTTGTTCTTCGTTTATTATTTTATTTATTTCTTTATTTTTGTTTTAATTTTTAATTTTAGTTCTTTTGAAACTTGTTACACGTATTTATGTGCTTGAATTTGTTTAATTAATTTTTATAATATAAACAAAACAACTCTGAGAGATTTAAAGATTTAAAAAAATTAAAAATAAAAAAAGAACAACGAGCTGTGTGGGACTCGAACCTGAGCTACAGCAACACCAGCCAACTGGCCAACTTGCAGGTTAATAGTGGGCTGAATAGTTTTTTAGCTAAATAAAACGCTCTCAAATCTTACAGAAATTGTAGGTCTGGCCGAGTAAAACAAAACTGTGTAGTTATAGTTTTCGGGAACCCCGCAAAATCTGGATTTTTGAAATTTTATTGTTAACACGTTTAGGAAGGAAAAAATATGTATTGTATCACACGAATCTATAAATAGTTTATGTGTGATCTTAAATGGCTAAGATACAATTTCGAGATGGAAATGAGGGGGTCAATGGTCTGATACAACCCAAGTTTAGATACAATATTGATATCAAATATTTCGATAAAAATATAAATATGACAATAATTTTCTTGAAAATATCAGAAAATGAGAGGTAAGTTTGTATGGGGTTATATGTTATAGTCACTGATCCGTATCACATATCGGTGGTGTGTACATAGGATTATATAAGTTGTATTTTTACTCAATTTGAAGTGAATACATTCCTAAATATTTACTATTCTCCTTACAAAAATTGAATATGGGCGGAAAATTTGTATTGGGGCTATACTTAAAAATGGGCGTGGTATGTTAATTTTGATATTGGGTGACATGAGAAGTGTTTTTACCCAATATGGAGTGAATACATGCATAAAAAATACTTATTTTTATACAAAAATTCGAAAATTGGCGGTAAATATGTGTTTGGGGGGCTATAGCTCAGAGTAGTCGTGGCATGCTGAGTTTAACATACAAAATACTTAGGACTAGGAAAAGCTTAAGTTTCAAGTTTCAGCAAAATATCTTTAAAACTGAGCGAATGAATCACCTCGCATTTTGACCTTAAATTCAGATTTTGGGTGTCTCCCGAAAATTCCAAGTTTACCGGTTATTTTACTCGTCCATTGGTCTAATATGTACCATAAAAATCCATAAAATATCTTGTAACGACATTCCCAACCGTGCCATGACAAAGAAGATGCTCTCTCTCTCTCTCTCTCTCTTCTCTCTCTCTCTCTCTGGGAATCTAACCTATTTTGGCTCAGATTTATATATTATATAATAACACTAAGCACCCATAGAAGTCGACACCAATTTTTTTGGAGATTATTTTTATGTGAAGCGCATTTAAAGGTGGCACTACTCATACAAAGGTATCCCAAACACTGATATATACAACAAAAGAACCTTTCGATTCATATAGTTTGGGCACAGCATTTACCATAGTCGGAGTCTTGATTTTTTATATTAAATTTTTTTTTTTTTTTTTGCAAGTGTAAAAATTTCATATTTTCGGTTCTGATTTGTTTTGTTTTTTAAATTTTTCTATTCTAGTTTAATTCTTTTTTTTTTTTTTTGTTTGTTTGTATCTGCCTTTTAAAACTAACACAATCACAAACCTTAATCGAGAAGTATCTAACCGAAATTAACATTAGCTAAGGACATCACTAAAATACTTAAATTGCATTAAAATTTTTGCTAAAAAAAATTTTTCATTTTATTTAATTTTTTGATTTTTATTTAAACGAAATTAATTAATTTTTCATAAAAAAAAAAAAAATATTTTGAATAAATTATTTTAATGCAAAAGTATTTCGATTGATGTCGCCGCTGACGATGTCTACAGATAATAATAATAATAATGATGATAATAATGATGATGTGATGATGCTCTTGCGTACTTATACGTACGACTTGTTTATTATATTTTAATTCTAATTTAATTCTGTGTTTCTTTTTGTTTCGTTTCATGAATTGATTTTGTTTAGATTACGCGACGTTTTGTATCGGTGCCGAATATCTTCTGTAAATAAAACCACAAAATCCAAAAACAAACTTAACAGAAAACGCAAAAAAAAAAAAAAAAAAACGATTCCACAAAAAAATTGTATCTAAATTGTTGTGAAAATATAAACGAAAACAAAAAAATATCAAAAAAAAAAACAAAAAAAACCAAAAAAAAGGAAACAATAAAATTATAAATCAAAAAAATAAAACTGAAAAGCTAAGAAGTGTAAACAAAAATATTGAAACGAAAACATTACACCTCAAAATTGATAAAATATATAAAAACTTTTAAGGTAAGCCACTTGCACTCTCTCTCTCTCTCTCTGTCTTTCCCTCTCTCTTTTTCTATTTTTTTTTTCTACTTATTTCTGTCAATTGAAATCTTAAAATCTTTTCGTTTTTTTTTTTTATCGAAATCTAATCGTGGCTGTTCTACAATTCGATGCGATTTTGATCAAAGCAAAATGTAGAAAATGGTTGCTCACTAATTTATAGAAAAATTAAAAAAAAAAATAAACAAATTATTTCTTCTGATTGTTTTTCAAGGATAAAGAAGTTCCACAACTAGTTATATCTTTTACTATTATTTAATTTTTTGTTATTTTAAATCTTAGTAATGAAAACTTTTTAACATTAAAAACAAGACAGAATATTTCACTCCAGTGGGCTCGATTACACGATAGACTGGTCCCAATATAAGTTTGTATGGGAGCTATTTATAATAATTGTCCGATTTGATTTAATTTAAAATACTAACTTTGATGTTCCTAGAACTGGTAGCGGAATAAACCGAGCAGAGTATACCGACGGACAGACATAATGTGCCATAACTTCTTCAGCGTTTTTGATACATTCATCATAAATTTTATATACCAATTTGAGCTATTTAAGCTGTAGACTCGTAATTGAGTGCCAAGACATAGCATTTTTCTCCGGAATTATTTCATATTCTTTGAAATTTTATATTTAAACTTTTTTTAAGTTTTTTCAATTTATTTTAATAAGAATTTTCACTGTAGCCATAGACATAACATCACAAGTATCACTTTTCGTAAAAACACACAAAAAAAAAAAAAAACTAGAGACTCCATTTTTTTTTTCTAAATTTGCAAAAAAAAAAAAAAAAATATTAAGAAGATAAATTAAAAAAAAAAAAATATTTAATTAGCACACGCGCACATAATAATAAAAAAAAAATAGTTCAATTAAATAAAAAAAAAATTTCCAACAATAAAAAAATTAAAAAATAAAAAAAAAAAAAATAAGAACCCCAAAGAGCATTCAATAAAACTGCAAACTCTCCTATCATCAGGCACCGGACTCGATATCATGATGACGACAGTAGGCTCCACAACAACATCACTGGCGGCAGCTGCAGCAGCAGCAGCAGGAGCAGCAGCGGCAGCAGCAGCAGCTACAACAGCAACAATTAGCAGCAGTAGTAGCAACGCCAATATAAATGGCGTACTTGGAACTTCCGGTATTGCGAACAGCATTAGCAGCAACAACAACAACAATAATTTAGTAAGCAGCACAAATGCAGCAGCAGCAGCAGCATCATCAGTGAACGTATCAAATCAAAGCAAATCACTTAATGCTAATCACGACGGCAGCGATGATCTAAATACGCTTGAAGCGGAAATATCGGAATTGCAACGTGAAAATGCGCGCGTTGAATCGCAAATGATGCGTTTAAAATCTGATATAAATGCAATGGAATCACAGCTGAGCACCAGCGATCGGGTACGTAGACTCAGGTTCGTTGGTGGCCAACAACAACAACAAATGAGTATTTTTTTTTTTTTTTGTTTAATATTCTTCATCTACTTTAATAATTTTAAATATTTCGTAATGTATAAGTTAAGTTTTAATAGTTTTAGTTTTTGTAGGCCTGCTAACCCAGTGTAAAAGTTTTTGTAATGCTTTATTTTTGGAAAGTACAAAAACAATAACAGCAAAAGTTGCGGTAGCTTTAGTTACAGCAACAACAACAACAAAAGACGAACAAAAAAAGTAAAAATGTTTTTTTGTTGTTGTTGTTGTTGTTGTTTTTTTCTGCACAAATCATCAAAGTTTTTAATTTTTGAACTTGCCTCATTCGACTTTGACTACTTTTGCCGCCATTTTATTGCACTTCTTCTTGTGCGACCTTTTATATGTTGCTGCTCTGCTACTGCTCTTCTTGCTCTTATACTGCTTTAACGTTTTAACTTGTTCCCAACTTTGGTTCCAGACTTTTTAGTATGTCTTCTAAGTTCGCTTAAGCTTAAGTTTTCAAGGACGTCTCTAAACTCCAGCAAAAGAAATATGTACCGCACATAAAATCACGAAGAAAACTGGTGCGAAGTGGCAAAACAAAAAAAAAAAAAAAAAAAAAAAAAAAAAAATGAAAAAAAAAACAAAAAAATAAATGAAAAAGTTTTACCGCCGCCGCAGCCGAAGAACTCGTGCTAACTTTCTTGGCGCTGTTTTTAACCCAAACAGTTAAAACTTCTGTGGCGCTCAAACTTTTGTTATATTTAAATTAACGCTACTAACACACACCATAGACATATATACAGACAAACAGACAGACGGACATAGTGACATAGGGACAGAGGGACAGTGGGTCGGACGAATGGAAAGACAGACACACACATAGAGTCATCGCTGCATTAAAATTGCTGTCAAGTTGTCGTCTCGTCTTGTCTTGTCTTGTCTTGCATGAATGTCAATAAATATTTAGTTTTTGTTTTAAATAATAAAAGTAAACATTTTGTAACTTTTTTTTTCTTTATTTTTTTTTTTTTGAATTTATTTCGAATTTTATTTTTATTTATTATTTTCAGTTGACAAGAGAACTATCAAAATTAAATTCAATCTTTTTTATATAGAAAAACTTCTATAATAGAGAAATGTAAAAAGCAAAATATACGAATACATAAAATATTGTCAGCATCCAATTAGCGTGCAAATTGCAATTTAGTTAAATCAAAGTGACACAAAAGAGACAGACAGGATGCAGCAATGCAAAAGAAGCAAAACAAAAAAACAAAATGGCGGACAAAGTTGTTCAATTTGTTGTTGTTGTTGTTGTTGCTATTTTATGTTGTGGCCAATCGCTGCAAGGCGCATAACAGCGTCACAAGGTTGCAGCGCGGTACTTGAAAACAAAAAAACAAAACAAAAAAAACAACAACAACAAAAAAATACGAAATTGCGAAATGCAACGGGCGGCAACAAATCGACTTATAGCAACCCTAAAAAACTTTTTGCACAAAAAGTCCCTAGCTAAGTGCACGCCGTGTGGTCATGCGCAGCGCAGCTGATAGCTATGCAACTGACATACTCGTACAGCAGTATGTGGCATATAGGCAGGGCGTGTGGAGGTAAAACTTTCTATTACTTCTGGAGTAGGAGTACAATATGCGATGCGATGCGATGAGATGTGAGTATGTATTGTGTGTGTGTGTATGCTGTAAGGCATTTTATGTTATGTTGGCATGTGACGCGGTTAAATGAAACGTAGCGCAATTCATCGACAGCAAATCGCGCGCGTTCGCATTTCGATTCGCTCCTAAAAGTGTGCTCCACATTCTGACAAAAACATTTACACACTCCCATTCACATTCACAATTCGCCCACACACATTTGCCTCCCGATTCAATTGATGCAGCAGGCAGACAGCCAGCATAACCTTTGGCCTCGTCCTCGTACTCGCTCGCTCACTCGCACGCTCGCATGCTCTTTCGTTCGCTCTTTCGCTCGTTTGTGTGAACAAACACTTTTTTTTTTTTTTTGCTTTTCTTTATGCTCCCCAGGGAGGAGTGTTCGCACAAAACGAACAAGCAAAGCAATAAAAAAAAAAATGTATATATTGTATCATGTATATGTAAGCGTTTGGGGAGGCTCTACACATACACACTGAAACATTCTTACATTCGGAGGCCGAGCAACAGCCAACAGCGAAACAGCAGCAGCTTTGTTCGTGTTCCTCGCCTCGTCTCGTCTCGTTTTAGATTTACTTCGTGGCTGGTGTTTCGGGACATTTATTGTCTGGCAATGTATTCGTTCGTGCGTGTACTTTCCTTTCCTTTTTTTTTTTCTCTTCGACTCCGTTTTGATTTGTATGTATGTGTGTGTGTGTGTATATGTGGGTTCACCCCCCAAAAGCACCAATTCGACTTGTATAACAGCATTTGTTATTGTTGTTGTCGTTTTTTTTTATATATCATTTCATATATTTTTTATTTTATTTATTTGTTATTTTCTTCTTTTTTTTATTTCTTTGCTAATCGCATTGGTCTTCTTCTGCCTTGCTGTCCCACATACACTTATATTTGCCTGTATATAATGTTTTCCACTCACTTTGCTTTATACATATATGTATATGTATACGTTTGTATGTACACATACATTTGTACATAGGCGTCCTAGTAGTAGCAAATAAAAATGTCTGCCTTTAGGTACCGTATACAAAACGGAAGTTGAATGACTCCATTTTTTTTATATATTTTTTTTTTTTTTTTTTTGTAATAGGACATACCCATTTTGGGTTATAGTCTTTTGTGTCATACACATGTCGTGTGCATGTATTAGTATGTAGGTATCTACATATATACATACATATGTGCAATACATATATTCACTAATTTTACATATGAGTTTCGCCATTGGCACAAAACCAACAACAAAATTTAGTAAAAAAACACCGTCGGAAGTAGGGAGCTTGCTTTTGTATTGAATGCATTCAACTAAAATAAAATCAATCATATTTTAAAGAAACTCAAAGACAACAAAACAAAAAAAATAATAATAATAAATTTGTTTTAAAACTAATTAAATCTAAGAGAAAATATTATTTAATCTTTTAAGAAATAAAAATAACACAAGTCGACACAGAAAATGATTCAAGCATCGGACTAGACTTATGTTTTAGATTTTTCATCGCTGAATACAAATCAAGCCGTTTTTGATCAGGTATAGCAGATCAACTTGTCGTGATATAAGTCCCAAATTAGACTCAAATAGAATAATAAGCCTTCCGTTATAAGAGCAGAGTCGAGAAAACCCAGAATCAATCATGAGTTTTGGTCAAGCACAACTATTTTATGACTACATTCTTCATATGTATTGAATAAAAAAATCTCATACCGTTTATTCATAAAAAGACAGAAGTGACCAATTACATTTTTAAGACCTCTATTACCGAAGACAAAAAAGACTCACTCTTTTATCCTCAAAAAAAGGAATAAACAAAACAAATACTCTTGTACCGGAAGGTTCAAGCTCAAATTTCAAGCCTTTAGTTTTGAATTACTCGACCAGACCTACAAGCCCTACTATATGACCTCCCAGCTTTTTCATTTATTTAGCAATTAAATTAAAACCCATTAGATGGATAGATGAACGACAAATGCTAATACCCGTTAACACTTTATGTGACATGTATAGAAATACAATGAGTTTATTCCAAATTTAAAGGAGATATGAATAATCGAGATACATTTATGTTGAAGAACACTAGTAGAGGGGTCAGGCACCTTTAGAACTGTTTTTATTATTTTTTTTTTTTTTTTGTAACTTACTCGCTGAAGTCAGTGGCATAAATTTGAAAAAGGACTTTTGAATTCACTCAAACTCTTTACTTTTGATTGTCATTTCGTTCAATATTTAAGATTTCGTGCTCTGATTCATTTTAATCTTTTATAATGTTTGGAGACCTAATTTTGAATCATATAAATTTAGTCTGAAGAGTCATTAAAATCAAATTAGATTATATAAGAATACTATTTATGTAATTATGAAGTTAATGCGCTGCCTAGTTCGTTACTACTTCAAATGAATTCAATTAGACGAATAAATTAATTTAATAGAATTTTTTTTTTACTTTTTTTTTGTTTATTTTTTTAGGAGGCTTCTCCGCTGAGTACTATTCAACAGCGTTCTCTTGCTACGGTGACTAACATTGCTGGAGGAACAACAAACACTGGCAGCAGCAGCAGCCGAAGCAGCAGTTACAGCAACATATCCCGCCGTCAGTTCCAGTCCAAACATCACAAACCACAACAACAACAACAACGGTCAAATCTTAACGCCGACACAAACGCCAACGTCACACACATACACACCATAAAAAATGGTGGAAGCAGCATTGGCCTAGGTATCGGCGGTAGTTTAGTATACGGCAGCAGCAACAGTAGCAACAGCAATGGAACTGGTCTTATGTCACTCACAGATTCCACTGTGCCCATTTCAACAACAACACCAACATCTTCTCTAGCAGCAGCAACAACAACAACACAATCAACATCAAATCTTAACAATTACTACGAAAGTTTACGCAACAATGTGATTACATTACTTGAACACGTGCGTTTGCCACCACCGCCGCACCACCACCACCAGCAATCTCACGTCAGCAGCACGCAACTCCTGGTGGCAACCAATACCAGCAGCAGCAGCAGCATTGGCATCGGCAACACTGTCTCGAATAGTCTCGATAGGGTAAACATGAATGGTACGCCAATCTTGGTGTCAGCGCAGTAAGCACTGCAAGCGTCGATCATGCTGCATATACGCATACACTTATGCCACCGGCACCACCGCTTGGGTAGTATGAGCATGGGTGGTGCCTCAATGTATGGCAGTCATTTGGCAACAACGCATACCGGTACACTTGGCTGCCCACCGCCGCCACCACCACCACCGACAGCGCCATCGTCGTCATCGACAGCAACATCGTCTTTGGTACCAAGCAGTGCACCTACCAACACATCTTAATCATAATCATCATCATCATCATCATCCGTATACGGTACATCATCCACATAGCGGTTATCCGCATCCGCATGAACATTTTGATTCGTATATCTCAAAGTTACAATCACTTTGTGTGCCACCGGATGTATACGCATTGCCCGATGATAGCGTACGCCCAAATGTCTATAATTCAGTTAAATCGAGTATGCATCATCAGGATTATAAGTTAATGCCGACTCCGATCTAACCCGGGGCAGTAGTTGCGAATAATAATAATAATGATTTTATTGGAAACCCAAACGGAATTAAGCCTTGAATTGAATTTCTGAAACTCTTGTAAACAGTAATGAGTTTCGACTTGAATAGAAATCTAGTGTACATACATACATGCATATACATACTCGTATATGTTTAATTATTTATTTATATATATAAAAATATAACTTTATACTTAAATATATTTAGTATTAAAGTTTGGCTGGAACTAAAAGTCCTTGCAATAGTCATACTAATATTTTTTTTTTTTTTTAATGACGAATTCTCCTAAAAAAAAAAAATAGTTTAGGCTGTTAATGAATATACTCGTATTACGATAAAAAAATAAATTTTTTTTTTAATAGTTTAAGCTAGAATGTATTAGACTAAGCCCAAGCGTTGAGATCTATAAAAAAATTATATAAATAAAAATTAAAAAAAAAAAGTAAAAAATTAAATATAACTAAGCGAGTGTTAGTGTTTGTCTATTGTCAATTTTAAACCGAAAATTATTGATATAATGAATAATTAACAAATAAATAAAAAAATAAAAAAAAGTATAAAATTAATTAATCTAATTAAAAAAAAAAAATAAATAAACAAAATATATATATGTAACAATATAACAGCCATTTCTAGTAAGTTCTAGTTTTGGATAATACGAAATACGATTTTTTTTTTTTGTGGAAAAAGAAAACTATGAAAATTAATAAATTATTATATATAAAAAAACTATTTAAAAAAACATAAAACACAGTATACACCTTAAATAATAATAAAAAAAAAAAAAAAAATAAAAAAAAATATTTTTTTTTTTTTGGACTGTTAGTAAACTAATTAAAAAAATAATAATAAATAAATAAATAAATACATAAAATAATGTTACTGCAATACAGTAAAATGAAATGAAAGTCTATGAGTTTTTATTATTTTAGGCGTCTACAAGTATTGCAGTTGTCTTCGATTATAAAAAAAAAAAAAAAATCAGCAACATTTTTCTTGTGTAAGAGGAAAAATTTTATATAACAAATGATATTGGGAAGACCATAGAAATGTAAAAAAATAATAATTTAATAAATAAAAAAAATACATTAAAAAAGAAATAAATAAATAAAATAATAAATTAAACAAAAAAAAAAATATATTAAATAAAAAAAAAAATTATAAAAAATAATAATTAAAAAAAAAAAAAAATTATAAATATATAAATAATAAATTCAGTGCAATATTTGTAATTTT
Source organism: Leucophenga varia (assembly GCA_018903435.1). Classification (NCBI taxonomy): domain Eukaryota; kingdom Metazoa; phylum Arthropoda; class Insecta; order Diptera; family Drosophilidae; genus Leucophenga; species Leucophenga varia. The sequence goes on from JAEIFJ010001021.1 coordinate 105,588, forward strand.
GTTTCAAACATACAAACTTTTTTTTTTTTTAATATAATTAAGAAATTTAGATGAATTTTAATGTTGCAGCAAACTGTAAGAATGAAAAAAATTATTATTATGGAGGCTTATATGAATATATATGAAATAAAGTAATATATTATATAATTTTATATAAATAATATTATATAAATATATTAAGATCTGTATAAATATATATTCAACATACATATGTATTAAAGCATGTATTTTATGTGATCATTGTGTTATATTATCTTTTTTTTTTTTTTTGTCGCATAGAATTAATTATAAATAATTGTTTAAAAAATAATAATAATAAATACATAACAAAATAAAAAAAAATCATTTAAAAAAAAATTAAACTAAACTAAAAAAAAAAAAAATACTTGGTATTAACTTTAAAAATAAAAATGTTCATATGATGTAAATATTAAATAAATTAATAAATAAATATTAAAAAAAAATATATCTATTAAAAAAATTTTTTTTTTAAAGTATCTCATTCACAATTGCAGTTTTAAGTGCTACAAAAAAAAAAAAAAATAAGAAAAAACAAATATCAAATCGTAGAATTAAAGCACTAAGATTGTATTTAGTAAAGTTGCCAAAGTTTTGCAACATGTTTTTTTTTTTTTTGGAATATCGAAAACTCATCGAAATTGCGCACTTTGATGTTTCTATCGAAAAAATAAAGAAAAATAAAGAAAAGCTGATTTACAGCAATCTGTGTGTGCATTAAATGAATTTTTTATTGAAAAAAAAAAAAAAGATTCAAGAATTGTATATGTATATCATAACATATTTTTGTCATTAATACACATAAAAAAAAAAAAAAAGTAAAACTTAAAACTTAACTTATTGTATTTGTAAACCATGCAAAATCAACTGAAAAAAAAAAAAACAGAACAAAGAAAAAAATAAACGAAAAAAGTCTAAAAAGTGAAATAAATGAAAGCCCACAACTGTATGTTACAATATATCGAATGAATTAGTAAATAAATGAATCAATAATATGAAAAATATATGCAAAATTGTCAAAATTAATTACAAAAAAAAAAAATAAAAAGGAGCAAGGATAAACTAGAAAATGAGCGGTAAGTTTGTATGGGACTAAGCCTTAAAGTGGGCGTGGCATTCTGATTTGAACATAAAAATTATCTAGAAGCGAGAAAAGCTTTAGTTTCTAGTTTCAGCTAAATATCTTTAAAACAAAGCGAATGAATCATCAACAGACAGGCAAATTGACGGACAGACAGACAGACGGACATGGCTATTTCGAATCGTCTAGTCGTGCTGATCAAGAATATATGTATACACTTTCTAGGGTCTAAGATGTGTCTTTTACTGCGTTACAATAAAAACACCCTTCACTCTATGGATGGAAAATGGGTGGTTGGTTCGCAAAAAAATATGTATTGGAAAATGGGCGTAGCAGCTTTTAACACACAAACTATCTAAGGCCAAGAAATTTCAGGTTAAAATGCTTAGAAGTGTTTAAAAAAAAAGCGAATTGCTACAGAAAGGTGAACTGTCAAATAGACTAATCGGTTTAGAGACCAAATCGACTCCTCCCATCGAGCTGATCAAGAATATAAGTATATATACGAAATTTACCATTAAGTATCGATATAGATTTTTAAATACCCATTTATACCGTTGGCACCTTTTAAGAGCAATTTTTTCGTTTCCAGTAACCCAGTTATTGGTTTTATGTTAAATAACTAAGAAAATCTGATGGCAAATTTCAAATTTAGCAATTGGACAGGTTCTCATACGGCATACCATAAGCATTGTAATCTGGCACTCTGCCTAATTTCGTCAACAAAATTTTCGATAATTGTGTAGCCCCTGAATTGATAGCCAGCGACAATAGATGATCAAGTTCAGCCAGAGATTGTGTTGCCCTAAAACCCAAAAAAAGCTATTCAGAATTTACTGGATGCAAATGTTTGTGATTTCCCAAAAAGAGCTCGGATACTTCTTATATTTAATAATTTTTTATATTCAATAAATCAAGAGACTCAGAATGATCTTTGGACTTAGATTTTTTTGTTGTTGTTAAAAATGGAAAAACTATTTAAGTTCAACTAAAGCTTTACAGCAGCAAAACATTGTCAGCATCAATGGAAAGCATAACTTGATTTATGTGGCTTCATTAGGCATTCCGCACATTCTTTTTTGGCAACGTTTGTTTGATTTGATTTGAACACACACAACCCATACTCACACACCACATATATGACACATGAGACTACTACACACACACACACATACACTCTAACAGCAAATCACTTGGTCACAACTACAGCAAAGCTGCGCACACAAAGTATGCAATTAGGAAAATCTGTAGGAATGGTCCATACGAATGATGTGGAGACGAGGGGTGTTTTCAAACGAACGAAGGAGGTGTTCCACTCTTGAGTAGTTTTCTATTGACCAGCATTAAAATTTTTCAGTTGCCATGGAGTATGATTGTGTTTGGGGCTTGAAGAAAGAAAGAAAAAGAACGAACGAACTTGGTAGACCGCCATTCGCTATTTATTCCAACTAAAAATCGAAATGCTGGCAAGGGTCAAAGGTTAGGTTTAGTTTGTTGACTATTCTACATAGTCAATGTCTCTTCGTTCGTTTGTTCGTTTGTGTCCATTTGAGCCGCAAATATTTGCATAGTTACCTTTAATGTGGTTCGACAGTATTTGAAAGTTTTTCACATATAACCACTTTCAACTCACTCACATCTCGTCAACATTCAATTTTGCTGCTACTGCTGCTTTGATGCTGTTGATGATAATGTTAGCATGCATTCTGTTTTAAAATGAAAAATTTCTACACATACACACACACACACACATCATTCACAAAGTGTGTGCGGCACGCACAACAAACATTGATTTGATTTGCATAAAGAAGCAAAAAACCCCAAAGCGTCCTTTGATAACAAAATGTAAAATATAAAAATCAAGCGCAAAACAAAAAAAAAAAAAAAATTTTAAATAAAATTAAGAATGTAAAAGCAGAAGAGAGAGACAGAAAGAGAAAAGAGAGAAAACATATAAAGGATTCAATTGTGTTGTGTGACTTCAACTTCAACTTGAAGCTGACTACAAAGCTAATGAAAACGCTTTTACAACCCTTGCAAGGAAGTAATAAAGTATTTCGACTGCGTAACTTATTAACGCAATTTTTATACATATGTATGAGTGTTGTGTGTGTGTGTGCCCTCGCCCTCAGCATGCAAGAAAACGCCTTCACAAACACCCAACAAAACTCATTCGAATATTTTTTTTTTTTTTTTGGTTTTTTTATTTCGAAAAGACACTTCACTCCATCAATCCTTTGCTCGCAATTTCTTTATGTTTGCTAATTGCGAGTCGATTTTTCATTTTTCATGAAGGAAACATTAAAGTTTGTATTTTTCTTGTTTTCATTTTCATTTCGCCTTTTTTTTCTGCTCAGTTGTCTGTGGTAATTTCCATTTGCATTACAAGCGCCAACTGTCAGATGTGTAGTATAACCAAAGGAAAACAACAACAACAACAACAACAGCCTGCAGTAGCAGTAGCAGTTCAACTTGTTTAATCAGTCTCAACCGGAAGCGGATATGAAACATGTATTGCATGTGTTATAGGATATTAAGGATGTTAAGGGTGACAAAACATACATTTGGAAACAAAATCTTAAGTGAATATGTTTTGAATTTGAATGAAAATGGATATGCATAGCTCTGTGCGTTTTCAGATAAAGACAGAACAAAGAATGGAAAAGACAGAACATGATAGAGCATGACTACATTGAAAACAGAGGTGATCACTTCTTGATTCGTGCGGCACATTTTGTTCTTTTAAAGAACGCAAAGCCTTATCTCTTCTAGTTTTTGAGCAATAATCATTCTCCTAAATGAAATGAAATTCATTTAAGCGGCAACAGCGATTTGTTTGTTGGGAGCAACTGGACTTGCGCGGCTGCCAGCACGCTTTCAGCGGTTTCATGGTCATAAATTAAGGCCGAATATAAGCTATTTTGTTCAACAAGTTCTTGCCATTGTAAAGATTGTAATACAAGCCTTACTCAATCCAAATTTCTACTAGCAACACCGTTTGCCTGGATAAAACTCATTGTAATCACTAAGTGCCATATCCGAATAATTGAATGGATGAAAACAAAACCTCCAAACCAATATTACGGAGCTTCTGGGTACTATCGATTTGCACTGCCAAGAGTTGTCTTGATGGAACACAATTCCTTTGATGCTGGCCGCTTCTGGGCGATTGCTTACAGGTATCCTCTACCAAAATGATGTTTTTTTATAAAACTACGGTTTTTAGTAGAATGTTTAGTTTCTGTGCAAATCAAACAACGCATACATGACGATCTTATTCGACGATATCAATAATTTAATGGACAATTCACCTTTCAGAGCACCTTTGACATAGAAATTACCGGACATGGCTGTTTCCTAAAACTCAACCCCATTTGCTATAGCCCCATACGCCCAGTAACATTTGAAGACGCTAAGTTGAAATCGTTATTGGACGAAGTGTCATGCGAAACACAGGAAGAGCTTGCTGAAACCATTGAGTTGACTCAACTATGGGTTTGGTGTTAAGGCAAGGTTAATGGATTCTGTATGAAGGAATCGGAAGGGTTTTTTATATCATATCGTAAATGGGGACAAAAAGTTGGATTCACTATGACAACTTATATAGTGTAGGAAGATCCTCATTCATTAATTCTATGGCAAAACCGAATATTCAAGGCAATAAACTTATACTGTGCCCTTCAAGGGGGTGCCGTACCCCACTCCCCGTATTCATTAGATATGGCTCCTTTCGACTACCACTTATTTCGAACAGTGCTTCCATTCGTGTAAGGAAGTGAAAAATTGGGTCGACTCTTGAAGCACTTATAGTATTGCTCAACACTTCGACATTCGTCTATTGACAGTTGAAATTTTTGATATTAAACTTTCTTTTTTGTGCCTGTTCTCTTTTCGTATTTTCGCTTTAGCTGTACTTTAGTTAATTGTCTTTACTCAGCATGAAATGGTATTATGGATTTCGCTAAAGTTTCTAATAAGGTCAGATTAATGAGATGTCAATTAAGCTATTGCAATCAGTTTGATCCGCTTGAAATTCGGTGGTAAGTTCTTTTTTGTTGTATTTTAAATGTTAAAAATGCATTTTGATTTTTGCGCTACTTTTTTTCTCCTGTTTTCAAATGTTTGCATGAAATTTTTATAAATTTCAAAAAAAAAAAAAAACAAAAAAACTTTTTCTTTTACATCTTTTTTTTTCGTTTTTTTTTTCTTTTTTTTGCTTTTGGTAAAGTATTTAATTATTAAAAAATGCTTAATTTAATTACAAATTCTTTGCGCAAATATATAAATTTTTTATGTGACCCAAACTGGATCTTAGCGAAGAACTTACATGCATGCTTGCGTTTGTGTGTGTGCGTACGTATGTATTTATTCATATACAATATTTATATGAACATATATAAAGGAAGGAACATGCATACATATGAAGGAAGAAGAAGAAGAAGAAAATGGAAAAAAAAAAGGAACATGTGAGTGGCACCTGCCTGCCGTCATGTAGAATACTCGCTGCTGCATGCTTGAGAATACCCAAGAGAATCATGATGACGACTACGACGACGACTATGGCAAGCGGATATAAGGTTGCTGTGGTGTATGCTGCCCGGAAAGATGGAGTTCAAATGCGAATGTAATAAGTTGGGAGTAAGTGGAGAAGCTGCAACTTGTGCTAAATACTTTGAATGAAAAATAGCACTCATTAATGTTGCTCATTAGCAGCCACAGCCGCAGACAACGACGACGACGATACCAATGGTCTGTTAATGGTCTGAGGGGAGCAGTGGGAGAAGGTTGACGGAATTTTTGTGTATGTGTGAGTGTGTGTTTTTGGTCATTCTTATAACATTTTGTCCATTCAACGAGTGTCAACTGGCAAATGATTTGCCATTATTTACTAATAAAACTCATCGAATTTTCTGTTCTGTTTCTGTGTATCTTTGGAGAGTGAGTCACCCTCACGTTTACGAGTGTGTCCCATAAATGACCTCAATCAGTGAATATGTGAGAGTGTTTTTCTTTCTATTGAAAATGTTACGTTCTTAGGTCTTAGTTCGTTCGTGCTTCCTGTCTCAATATTTACCACTCCACTCCATTCCACTTTGACTTTTTGACTAAAAATAAACGAAATGAGAAATAGAAATGATACCAAAACGAAACTATTGATGTCCATAGACATTGACGTGCAGTCCCATGTGGTCTGCGTTTTTGTTTTCTTTTTTTTTTTTTTTTTTTTTTTTTTTGTTGTTTCTATTTGTTGTTGGCATCCCCACTGCTCTATTTGTATTCCTGCACCTATGTCCAGTTTCAGCTTCAACTCTGGAGCACTGCTGCTGCTGTCATCTTTTATTTTCGACATTAAGCGGAAGTGTTGCCTTTTTCTTTGCATTTAATTTCGTTTATTCATTCGACTGACCACAAAATGACATTTGCATTTGTTGTTGAACATATTTGTACCCTACATATGGTGTGTGTATGAAAATAATGTGTTTTGGGCTATAACAGATTGATTGAATGTCTTAGCATTTATGCTTTAAGTAGAAATAATCTGACACTGAAAACATAATCTGAAACAGACCAATCTACTTTTGTACCATTCTATTCCAGAAACCTAAATAGATTGATTGTTCGATATATCTCCCAGCCCTACTATTGGTAGCAGTTTTTTACTTTTTTGACCCCTTGGATCCTAGTACGTTTGGCTTTAGCGCAATCTATTCGTTATGGATTGCTCCGAATCGATGCCGATAGTGCATTAAGACTTAAAGACTAAAGAGTGGGAAAGGCGCATCTTATTGCATCTTGGCATTTTTGATTTGGAGAATATTGACGAAAATATAAACATGGCAAAAAGTGATAAAATCATAAAATTGACATTGTCAAGACTAATAAAAATGAGACAAAATTAATTCTTGAAAACAAATCGAAGTTGCAGACAGTTGTAGTGTCAACGGCAAAAGTAAGATCAAATTTTTATAAGCGAGAGAGTAAGTTCTCTGCGATGAGTGCATAAAGATTCATCCAAATTTTATCCGCCTTCTATCGTTTAAAATTTTTTGTCCGACTTTGCCCGTAAGGGTGCAGCTCATTTGAGTCAAAGAATCAAAAACTTTTGGTCTTTCTTTTTGGGTATGGGTAAAATTTTATCAGTTTGACCCGATCAGACAGACATTACTGAAGACATCTATTGAACACCTAAATGTATTCTAAGGGATTGTATTATCGCTGTTAAATAAATATGTAAGTGCGGCATACAGCGTATACGTTTCGTAGGGTATAAGTGCTTCATTATTTCTTCTATTTCGTTCAAATGTTTTTCAATTCTTCTTATTATTGTCGTTTTGTCTGGTCAACTTACGAGCCAAGTAATTTCTATTTCTCTTCATGTGACTTTTGCATAACGCGCGGTGTCCTAAAACTTTATGCCGACTACTTTTTAGCATACACGTCTATCTGGTAGCTCATGTGCTCATCCCTTGGGTATAATCACATTCTAAACATGCCGCCCAAGCAACTGCCACGCCACCCCCAACTGCCTACACCAAGCCAACCCAGCCAGCCAGCCAGTCAGTCAGTCAGCCAAAGAGTCAGTCAACCGTTGACCCTTTCGGGCCGCTGCTAATCTTATGATGAATGTTTTCACTTCGAATTTGTAAAATTTGTTTTGACAATTGAATAGTTTTTCTGCTTCGAACACAGCCTTTGCCGTCGCCTTCATCTTTAGTTTTATTATCTGCTGTCCTGGACCTTCGTCGAAACCATTTTGTTGTTTTTGCAGTTGACAATCCGTTTCTGATTCACAGATCACAGTTTGAATATTATTGTTATTGTTCTTGCCCATTAAAAGTATTCGTTTGTAATTATTTTCGAGCAATAAGTGTGAATGTGCCGTGTGAAATACATTATTTCCAAAAACTATTTAAGTTTATCGTTCTGTGAACGGCGTGAGTTGGCAAAAATTTGTAATTAATTTGCTGCTGCTGCTGATGCTGCAGCCGTTCTCGTTGTTGTCGCTGCCTCGCATCGCATCGCATAGAATCGCATAGAATCGCAATAGTTGCACATCGCACTGAAGCTGAGCTGAACTGAAAAATACTCAAAGTATTTCGTATGAAGGCGAAGGCGTTGTGGGCGTTTCGTGTAAGAAAAGCAATTAGCAGCAAAGTCGCCAACAACAATTTCGAATGCCTCCAATTGAAATAAAATTGGTAAGTGACCAAGCAAGAAACGATTTACTCGTTTATACAAAAATATTTTATACGCTTTAACGTTGACGTTGCCTGTACTGTGACTGTGAATTGCGAACTGTGAACTGTGGCGTCGATTAAAATAGTTTACGTTGCAAGGCGTACCACTGGGCGTATGCGCAACACCAATTATTCATGGCTAATGTAACCGGTAATGGGACGTTAATTACTCCAACAACGAAAATAGTACAAAAACAACAACAACAACAGCAACAAGAAAAACGTAATTTTCTAGTTTTTCTGCTTGCCATTTGCCATTTGCAATTTATGATTAATTATGTTGTTGACAGTGCAAAAATTCCGGAAACCGGAATTCTTTCTGTTTGTGACGTTTTTCCGATTAAATTAAATGTTGTCGTCGTCGTAAACGCTTTTCCTGCGTTGCACAGCACTGCACAGACTGTTTTTTTTATTGCAAAAGTGCAAATGTGCAAAAAGTGAAGAGCAGTGCTTGCTTAATGATCAAAAATGCATTGCTTGAATTTAATTTACAAAAAAAATGTTTGATGAAAACTAATCTAGGCAACAAAAAAATAAAATAAATCAGAAGCCGAGTAGAACGTTTTTGTATTATTTTCATATTTTCAAAAGTTACTTTGAATACTTTTTAGTTTCTAAGAAACCAGTTGTCCTTGTGACATTTTGGCTGAGGTTTATGGCATCTCATACTAAACCATTGCACTACTTCGAGGTTTTTACCGATATTTAATTTCAATCCGATTCAGTTCGATCGCCTTTTATAAGCGTGAAGCAAAAAGTGAATGTATTGCTTTTACGCGATTGATCACACTAGACCGTGTTACTACTTCAAAGGAGCTTGGCGATATTAATTTCAACTGATTCAGTTCGATCGCCTTACACGTCAAACAAAAAATGAATTCTAGAGTGCTCGACTTCCAGATACCCTTTACCCAATCATTATGCCCTTCAATTAAAGTCTCACCTTGTTTTTAGTAACATACATTTTTTTTTTATTGTACAAATACTTAAAAATGCGGTAATTTGTATGAGCTATAGATAGTTTTATATTTTTTGAGTTAAAAAGAAATGAATATAATTTTTTTTAAATGCAACTTCGTATCCCATCTTATTTTTGAATTATAGTTATTCTTCTCGAACATTCAAAATGGAGCAACATTCCTATTTGAGAAAAAGTGGGAATAATAATATAGGAATTTTTTTAAGTAGTTAACCCCCTAAAATATGAAGCATATCTCTTTGGTAAAAATATGAAATTTTTTAATTTTACAGATTTTTGTAAAGTTTTTTGCCATGTTTGCCAAAAAAGAGTTTTCCATATACACATACATATAGACAAATGAAGCGGCCTCTTTCCCCCATTTTTTTGGTAATGTTTCTGTTGGCTGTTGTATTTCCCTTTTTTTTTTTTTACCCCACCCGTCAAGCGCCGCTGGCCTTCCCGCCCCCTTTTGGTTTCGTTTAGAAAGTTCCAAGCTTGTCCGGCCCCCCCCTCAGCCCTTTTGCCATCTGCTTCCCGCTTTCGGGTTTTTGGGGCTCGTTCCGCCGCCCCGCTTTCAAGCTTCGCGGGGCAAGATTTTGTATGGAAAGTTTTTTGGGGTGGGGGCCGTTTGATGGAAACCGCAAATTTAACTGCTCCGTCCTCGGTTTTCGTAAGAGAACTGCGCCCTTTTTTTTTACCAAAAATGTAGTTTTTGTTTTTTTGGTTTTTTTCTTTGATGTTTTCATGGATTTTAAAAAGATTGAAAAGATCGAAATCTGCGGTCCCTTCAAAAATAGGTTTAAAAAGCATCTGAATTGAATGTCCGTCGTCTTTGAGAAGATTTTCTCCCAGAATTTCTGTTTAATCTCTGTCAACATTGCACGTTGCGATGTTATTGTGGGTGGTTTGCTGTAATTTTATGAAAAAATTGGATGTTAATATGCAAGTTATATATATCTAGAACTCTGCAGATGCGAACAAAGTTGCTACAAGAATACATTGCGAGAGATATTATTTAGACCGATAGATGTCGCTATCTATCACTACACCATCTGTCGGTATAATTTTTTTTTTTTCAGCGCCAGGTGATTAGGATGGTCATGCAATCTATCGATATATTTACTGCTGATCTTATGGATTTGTTTCAGAACTGTAAGAACATTTAAGTCCCTATATAGCATCAGCTATTTGCCTTTGAATTTTATTTTGCATTCTCTGGATTCTTTTTTAATTAGAATTACTTGCTGTTCCCCAAAGCTGCAGTCCAAGATGTTCAAATTGGAACAGTCATTGTCTTGTAAAGCAGCACAAGTTAGCACATCACCCTGTTTATTACATCATAGTTGGGCATATGGAATACTTAGAAGTTCAAGTCAAAAATTTTCGAAAACAATCAGAGCAACACTGCATATTTATTAAATTTTATAAATTTTATATAATCAAAGTAAGTCAGTTTACATCCAAGAAAAACACATTTTTGTTTTCAGTTTAAATTTGATTTTGCTGTGAAAAGACGTGTTTATATTTAATAATTTTACTCTGTATATTTCAAAAATGGCTAACAAGCCCAAACGCCCACCGTCCGCATTCATAATGTGGCTAAATCAATCACGCGATCAAATCAAACGCGACCATCCCGGCTTAAATTTAATCGAGATTACAAAACTTGGAGGACAAATGTGGCAGGAATTGGAAGACAAATCCGAGTGGATAGTTTAGCTGCCAAGGCCAAAGCTAAGTATCAGTTAGCTTTAAAGGAGTACCCTGGATAATGGAGGCGAACTTGGCATTGGTGGCAAAAAAAAGCGTGCTAAACGTGCTAAGAAACGTCTGAACGGTAATTCGATTACAAAGACAATCAAGAAAAATAAAAGTGTGCTTTCCATAAAGCGTACCATTTGCTAATTTCTTTATGGGCTTGGACAGTAGTTAAAGGATTGCTAGATGATTGATTGTAAAAAGATGATAAAGGGTTTACGGTGATGACAAGTTAAAAGAATTTTTTATTTTGCATTTAATTATTATTTAATTTAATGTACTTAAACTTTGTCAATTTGATATCGAAAACATTTTGTGATTTGCGATTTGCGTTTTGAAATGTAAATCGTAATTTTTTTGCAATTGCAGAAGCAAGTATGATTTTATATGATATATACTCATATTTTATGTTATTATTTGTTCATTTTTGCTCAAAGTTGTATGATTATTTTACAGTTTCCTTTGTTTTTTTTTTTTTTATTTTTTTTTTTTTTTTGCCATAACTTCTAATATAAATATTATTTTGTTGTTGCATAAAATGCAAAAGTTTTTGGTTCGAATGCTAATTAAATTGTTACTCGACTCGACTTGACTCGACTCGACTCGACCGGAATGTGTAGTGAGTAGTGCACCACTCTTTGGCTTTAGTGCATTTACATATGAACGACTGAGCAGATGCGATGTTGCAAATAATAGAGACGAGACGAGTTAACATACATATGTATATATATATGTATATATATTTAAATTAGTATATAAAACCAAACGATAAGAAAGACTGTTCTTGTGGCATGCAAAACTGTTCTTCACGTCCTGCTAATTGCTAGAGAGGATGTGATGTGCTTGTGATGTGCTGTTGCATGCAGCTTCGTTTACTTTCGTTCATATCTACCATAAAAATGTATATTTGTATTAATGTTGAAATGTCTATATGTATGTCTATGTGTATGTATGTGTGTGTGTGTATGTGTATGTACGAACATACTTATTTAAGTTTATTAAAAAAACTTTCTGTAGCCAAAGTTCATCAGAGTGTAATCTCGCCTAGTTTGGCAACGTTCGGTCGAAAAGAATGATGTGATGCACAGAAAAATAAAATACAAAAAAATAAATAAATAAAAAAGACAAAAAAAAAAAAAAAAGAAAAAAGGCGATGAGACGATGAGAATTGTCTGGCAAGCTTTTCTTTTTTTTTTTTTTTTAGAGTAGCATCGTATGCAGAATTATGCTGTTCCGGACCAACTTCTTTTTATTTTATTTCCCTTTTTTTTTTTTTTGTTTATGTATGTGTGTCTTTTTTTCTCTATTTTTTTTTTTTTTTCAAATTTACTAAATGTTACTCGCTGTAATTTGTCATTTTTCTTTTTTTTTTTTTTATGACAAACTCTGAGCGCTGAATTTGAATGATAAAAATGTCAAAACGTTTTACAGGCATCGCAAATTTTGGCTTTTACGAGAATGAAAATCTATGAGCTGACTGTCGACGTTGTAGCCATATCAACTGAATGGGTGCAACATATTTTCCATAAATATTTTTGTACAGAAAAAAACAATCCGCGTGTTGTGTGCACCAATTACTCAGACTTGACCATGAGCATAATCGTTTAAATCGCGGCTTTTGCAAAGGGCTTACTAAGTTTTGCCCGAATTTATTGTACTTGCAGATTAAGACAATGAAAAACCTATAAATAAGATGTTGCGCGAGCGGTGAAGAGTACTACCACAGCAGGCTCAGTTTGACGTAAAAAGCCGTCTAAAGAGCGATTTCTCGAGGTAAGGTTTGTCCGAGGGTGGTCACCGACGACGTAATCCAAAATAACACACACAGAAAAAAGTATATCAAATGCAATGATGACTAGTCCAAACAGATGCACTCCAGGTGGCAGGCACAGAGGTGTAAATCCAACGATATAGGGATCACGATATACGAATATGCACCGGGAACGTCCGAACCCTGCACAGGGATGGTGCAATAGAAGAATGAACAGAATCGGATAAGTCGGCGTTGGGCGTGTTTGAGAGGATGATAGTTCGAAGAATCTTTTGTTAGAATGGGAAATGTACGAGCCATATAATGACATCGATATAGTCAAGAACATCCAATACAAAAAGGCTTTCCTGGGCTGGTCATTTTGTCGATGGATACAGAGACTCCGGCAAGTAAAGATTATTAATTTTAATTTTATCGTATAGCCAAAATATCAATTCAACTAAATAATTTAAATTTTTAGATTAAATCTTCAAATATGGAATTGTAATTATGATCAAAATAATTAAATATTCGAATTTAACTCAGATCGAGCTATTATTAGTTGTTTCCAAATTCCAAATTCGTTTTATATTTTTCTGCTTTTCAATTTTATTGTTTTCAATTTTTAATAGTTTTCTGCATTATTCAATTCCCAGGCAAGCAATTAATGAGCTTCATTTCCCCGACCAAATCATTTTTGAATTTCGTTTCTATTTTTTCTTTTTTTTTTTTTTTGTTGTGCTGCAAGGTCGAATTATAAAAAGAAAACTGCTAAAAATCAAGAAATAGTAAACTAAAATATAGACAAGTACCAACAGAGGAAATATTTACTTTGAATATTATCGAAGTTTGTATACTCTTTGCGTGAATACAATTAAAATTTTTATAATAAAGTACAGTTTGCTATCCGTTAAAGAAGTCGACAACTTTAACGGAAAGTCATGATCATTTAAAATAGAATTAGCTAAGAACTATAACAAACCAAGTCGAGTCACCGCCATTGCAAGAAGCTTGAAGCGTGATTTCTCGAAAACTGCACCACAAGAAAACAGACAGACAGACAGACATGATTTTACCGTATAACCATTTACGAGCAATATAATCATCGCATAGAAAATGTTACAAAATGTTTGAAATAATTAAAAAACGATTCGATTTAATTTGTAAAAAAAAAAAAAAAAATTGAGCCAGAATAAGCCATATTGACAGGCTGCAATTTTCGCAACAATGGCGAAAAGCGAACGTTGCATTGCATTGCATCCCAGCCAAGTCAAGTCAAGCGAAGGCAAGCCAAGCGAAGAGAAGAGAAGAAAAGAAAAGTATTTCTCTGTCGCATTGATTGAAATTGAATTCCCAAGATTGACGAAAAATATACTTAAGAATTGATTTCAATGGAAATAATAATGACAATAAGATGACGAGTTCTTAATTTCTTTCTGTTTTGCGAAAATTTAAAGTTGAATACTTTCTGTAAAATTAATTTGTTGCAATTTTCAACATTTTTGGTTTTATTTTCGTTTTTTTTTTTTTTTCTTCTTCTTCTTCTTCATCATTTGGTTTTTCTTCCCCTTCACTACACTTCGAAAAGAGCTCAGCAACGAAATCATCAAAGTGATGACATCCGTTTTTCGATTCTACTCTGCTGCTACTTCTCCTCTCTCTCTCTCTCTTCCACTCTTCGTCTTATTATCTGTCTATATTTTTTTTCCTCAATCGCATTCGCTTGTACATGGCATACTCGTCGACTCCTTTGACTTTTTAGCGTTCCGTGAGCGCACGTGAACTGAAGTCCTTCACATTCTGCGCATTTGTCGCACCTTGTACGCTTGGCAAAGCTTCTCTTTCTTCATCTGCCGCTGCTACCGCTGCCGCTGCTGCTGCTGCTGCTTTCGCCTGACAAACGCATTCAAAGTCAGCGTTCGCATTCGCATTCGCGACTTAATATTTTGTAACAAGCTTTATAAATGTGTGTGTGTGTGTATGTGTGACTGAGTATGTACTGTGTTGTATGTCAACTGTGGATTGTTTGAATGGTTGTATGGATGTGTGTATGTGTGTATGTGTGTATGTGTGTATGTATGCATGGACTTCTAACACCTTCGCATGCCGCTATTGTCTTGCCTTTGTAGTATTTACGATGCAATTTCGTAAAGTGACAAGGCGACATTTTGACTACTGACTGCCACTACTTAAACAATAACAACAACAACAACGAAAAAAACGACAACAAAAACTGCAACAACAACAACAACAACAACGACAGCTACAGCAAGAGCAATAAGATGAGTCAGAACGTGGTGTCTCTGACGTATAAAACTGTCGCGCGTGACAAAGTTTACTCCTAGCGTAGCCTAGCCTAGCCAAACCAAGCCAAACCAAGCCAAGCCAGGTGTACGTTAAAATCGTTGAAGAAAACGGAATGAAGCAGAGTAAAGTAAAAAGGGAATGAAGTGAACTGAGCTGAGCTGAAATGAACACAAAGTAAACATTCAGTCAGTAGTGAAACAGTCGGATGAGCTGAGCATTGAATGGATTGCATGAAAACACAAATAGACAGTGATAGACAGACGGACAGGCAGACAGACAGACAGACAGACAGACAGACAGGCAGATAGACAAGCGAATAGACATTTATATGTATGTGTATGTGTAAGTTAGTTATATGTAGATAGAAATGAAGATAAAGAGATGAACTAAGAGCAGAGAGCGACAGTTAAAAAGTTTTTGATTTAAAAAAAAAAAAAATAAATAATGTGTGCATCTATCTTCTTTTTTCTTTTTAAAGAAAAGAAATGTCAAATAAAATTGAAAGAAAAGGTAATTATTATATTAACTTTTTTTCTTTTGGAATGCCGAACCTGTTAGTTTAAGTTCGGATTGAAATGAAAGGTCTTAATGTATCCATTATTTGTGCATGAAATTAAAGGGCACATTAAGGTGATCCAAAAATATGTTTGTGCTCCAACTCCTAGGATTGTTCTATATCAAAGAAAGAAGACGCGTATTTAATATTTAATGGTGCCGCCAAGCCCTTGAAGTTTCTCATATATTTTACATGGGGAAAAATTACATTTCGTAGATTTATTGTAGAATCATGGAAAATAAATATTTTTAACCGGGTTATTGGGTTAGATTTGTGTGGGGGTCCCCTTAAAATGGGGTTACAGAAAAACGGCCTATGATAGTCTAAGTTTAAATTTTGAAAGCTCTTCATACGGCAGACAGTATGACGGACGAACGGACGGATGGACAGTCAAAGCTAGTTCGACTCCGCTTTCAATGCTGGTCAAGAATATACATACTTTATAGGGTTTTTTTATGCTTTTAAGGCTATATATGAATACTCTTTTTACCTATACCTCTCAGATCAGATTCTATAAATAAAAAATTATAATAATATTAAAATACCTAAACAATCTACGTTTTGAACTTATTGGTTCAATCTTTTATAGTCACAGAGACCTTACTGTCTTATACGACATTGTACTGAAACTGTAGATGACGGACGGGAGGAAACTTGGGCTTTGACAAAAAGAGAAACGAGTGAATGGGGGAGTAATCCTTAATTGGCGGAAAAAAAAACTAAAAAAAACTTTCGCGTTTTTAAAAAAAAAATAATGCAAATGTCATACATTGCCGCTTTGCCGAGTTGAGTCGTCACTCAGCTGTAGTGCGTTCTTTAGGGATTCAAATGTTTTTATGTATGGGAGATATGTTAGCATCCACCAAAAAAAAAAAAGGATTTTCCTTACTCCACTATAGTTTTATCCTTTTTTTTTTTTGCATACTTATGAACATGTATAGTATCTGCTTCACGTCACGCTATTCGCTGTTCGCTGGCTCGATGATTTCGCTTGGCTGAATATGATGATTTCGCTTATTGGCTATGACAGCATTTTGCGCGTTGGCCTTGGACGCGTCTTAATTTGCGGTTACGAATGCGTTCGCTGCACTTGTAAAACTTCTCCTTAGTCTTTTTTTTTTTCGTCGATTTTCTTTCTTCTGTTTCAGACGGTATTCCTAAAAAGTCGTATTGGTAACATCATTTTCTCTCTTATTTTTCGCAGAGCCATTACTAAGCCATCACTAATAGCAACAGCAACGTATTCATTTGATTGTGCCTCTTTCGATATCACTTTTATTATCTTCCACACCCACCATTCATAACACACCACAACTTTCTTGCATGAACTATCTCTGGCTTCCGTTTAATGTCTTTGTTTGTTGCTTTGATTCGAACGAAAATTCAATCAAAATTTTTAATTCGGGGGTGTCGTAATTTTGTGCCTTTACCACGATTTGGGTGCGCAGAAATACAACGGAAAAAAAGTCATTTTAAGAACGGGCATCAGCAGACTAGGAAAAAACTTCTCCCAATACCAAATAAATCTGAATACAGTGATATTCTTAAAGCCAAATTGAAACTGACAACGGGGTTAGTACACGTTAGAAAGTTGGTTTTTTAATCCACAAATCATGGGTGTTTTGATTAATTTTACCCTTTTCCAGGAAACCCAAAAAAGAAACACCACTTTGAAAAACTTCTCCATGCCATTTGCAACAAAGTGTACGCCATGACACCTTTGCAAGTTTTTAATGGTTTGGAACTTTGGTCTAAGTTGGTAACGATTTCTGTTGGAGCTAAATCATGGCAACTGCACTGAGCTGCAATCACCAATTTCTATTTATTTCGCGTGAAGCTCAAACCGTCAGACAGTCAGACGTAGGTGCATGACTGATCATAAGTTTTAATGTTTTTGCATGCTTTTGTATTTTGAGAATACATATTAAGCAATCTTTTTACCAACTAAGAGCAAAAAATATTATAAAACAAGCTAAGTTGAGCCTTACAGCTTTGCATATCTGCATTTGTCAGCTTTGTAGACAGTTAATTAAAAACCACTTTGACATATTTAAGTAACCACTCGAGCGTCAGTGGTACCAGACTAGACCGAGCTGACTGAGCTGACTGAACAGACCGAACAGACCGAACAGGCCAAGCAGACCAGCGCACAGCGCTGTGTTGTGTTTTGTTTTACATTTTGCGGAAACTTGTGCTGCCACATCTTCTCATCTCAACGCAACGCAACTCATCACATCTCAACACACTTCTCGTAACGGCACATGTTCTATTTTTCCTAAAACATAGCACACTGGGCGGTGGCTGAGTGTTCTTAGAGTTACAACACACACACATATGTACATACAGAGGAAGGTTTTATAAGTAATAAAAAATGTCCTATTTGTATTCCGTATTCGATTCTATCCCAATTTCAATGGCGTTGCTAAATCGAAACCATCAATTTTTTTTAAACTAGTTTCATGCTACTATTTTCAATTACATTCTTCATTTAATTTACTTTAAGACTTTTAGTATCGCGTAGATACATATAATCCTAAACACCGTACTAAGTGTAAGTGTCAAGAGCGACACACACACACACACAAGAAGAAAGACAAAGCCAAAGACAAACAAACAGCGACAACACCAACAATGAAAACGAAAAAACACCACTTAAATGCGAATTATTTAGAAAGTGAGACCATTGTACGAGTATGGACAAAGTTTAAAGTACTCGTATACCACCTGGCTTTCTCTTCTAGCTGACCCTGTAGCTGTGTTGTGTTTTTTTTTGGTTTGTTATCGGTTTTAATTGCGTCACAAAACTTCAATCTTTTTCAGTTAGTAAAATAATATGTCTCTCTCGCTCTCTCCTCAAATTCGACAAAGTCAGCCGTGCCTCTTAGCCTTGTTTGTATTTGTTGTAATTTATGTGGCAATTTAGGCACTCGCCCCGCGCACACTACATAATTTATGCCATAGGCCGTACCGGCATCTCTTGCCTGTTTTTTTGATACGCTTACATTTAGGCTTAGCCTATTTAACCAGCTCTTGCTTGCACACAATTGGCTGGGGCATTCGTTTCACCTTATTTTTCTTGTTCTTGTTGTTGTTTTTGTTGTTTTTATTCGGGCGAATTAAACAAGTTTTACGCTCGTACATCGTCGTGTATGTAGCTGGAGCAGTGGAATAATATTTAGAAAAATGCATTTTAATTTGTACCATCTTAAATGTATGAGGGAGCAAAGTTTCGGAAATTTTTCTTGTGCAAAAAAAAAAAAAAAAAAAAAACACAGATGGGACTACTTGACTGGCTGCATTATTCCATATGGAAAAAATGTAATGTTATAGCGGCTGGTTATCTCGCAAAGCTCTCATCTGAGTTGTTTGTGGATGATTATTTTCTGAAACTGTTCAAATTTGTCAATTTTTTGTGTGGGTGTATCGAATCAGTTCAGTTAGCGGCGATTTTGTGTATTACTCTTCGCAAACAGTGAACCTGATTGTTTTTCGTGAACTGCGATTTTATCACTGTTTGCAGTCACTGCGATTTTCAAGTCGCAGTCGCTATTCGCTATAACATTCCACCTGGAAGACTATTCATGTCCAACTGCTCTACTTCATTTTTGAACTGACGGTGCAGAGAGTTATACTTGCTTCACACTCAAGCAATACCACGCTTCTGATTTGCTAATTTGTCTGCCTAAGCATATTAAAAACAGATCAGCAATTCACCAAAGTTGCCTGCCAATATTATGGTGAACTTCTGCAATAGAAATCAAGAAATGGTTTCGTGCTTTACACCGCGACTGATGAAGATGAGAAGTCGATTAATTAATTAATTAATAATTGTACCCGAACAGACGGTCGGTTCTGATTTTTAAAGTTGATGGAATCAAAAGATTATTCTGCATTAAAACCAAATTAAATGATGACAAAAGATCGATATCGAACGCCACTGATTCTGAAGATGACTTTACAAAATGACAATTTTTGGTACAATTTTTGGAAAGCCTGTACAATCCACCTTGAAAACGGTCAAATGGGAAGACTTCTTTTGCGCCTCTACATACACCAAATTGAAAAAAGTGCAAAATGTTTTTTGCACCAAAGTTGAGACGTTTTATTGTTTTTGTATTCCCGTATTATGAACTACAAAAATGACAAATGGCATTGCTCTGAGTTTTATTTTACAGAAATCAAAGTTCTTTCCTGGTTTGTATACTTTTGAAATTTCAAAAAAAAAAAAAAAAAAAACCCCGGAGCTTGTTTAGTAAAAATAATAAAAGAAACTTATAGCGCATCAAAAAGTCAAGCATGTTCTACGGTTATATAAATAATCAAATATAATTAGCTTTTTGATTATTCATGGTGCTTATCAAATATTAATAAACTATTCCATTCAATGCAAATGAAAGCTTAATGTACTAATCTAACACGTAACGTAACGTAACGTAACGAAACGCAGAAGATTGCAATACAGCAAAGTCTGTGTGGAGTGGTTTGAAGTGGTTTGGTGTGGTGTGGTGAGAAGAAAGGTGGGAGAAGAGTAGAATTAAAACGAAATAAAATCGCCCATGTTGCTAGGCTTGATTGGCACTTTGCGTATTTATCCTGGCTAATTATTTCATTTCGTTTTATTTTTTTATTATTTTTTTTTTTTTTTTTGTTATTTTGTTGTTTGTTTTTGGATTTTGTTCGCTTCAAGCCTTCGCAATCGCTCACTCATTTACAGTTTGAATTATCCAAAAAAAAAAAAAAAAAACAATAAGAAAACCAAAAAATAAAACAAGAAAGAACGCTACAGTCAGTATATTAGGCTGCGAGTTACCCTGTATCAGATGAAATTTAAGTAATATTTTTGCAGAGGCTTTATATTTTAATAAACATAAAAGTTTTTATACAAAAAGTACAATAATTGAATGATTTGAGGGGATGTGTACAACTTAAATTTTTTTTGGTCTTACCCAAATAGGAAAATTTTAATCATAGCAAATTTAGAATTCCTAGGTTAAGAAACAAGCAAGCTTCAATGCAAAACATCAAAAGTTTTGGATAGTGGAGGTATTTCTCAAAATTTGGCTAGACTAAAAACCCGTTAGATGGCGCTATTTCATAAAGTTACATATGGCAGACAACAGCACGAACGGACGGACGGACGGACAGACAAACATAGCTAGATCGTCTCTCCTATAAATGTTGATCGAGAATATAGACACAACTTTATATAATCCATCTCGATTTGCTTGGTACAAACTTAATATACTCTTGTATCCTTCGAGTGTAGGGTATAATGAAGAAGAAAATGAATAAATGAAAGCAATAATGCTTAAAATTTTTTGATTGAACGTTGCCATGACGCTTAGACAGCTTCTTCTATTTCTTTTTCGTTTTCGTTTTCTTTACTCTGCTCGGTCCGCTCCGCTCAGCTAAGCTTCGGTTCAGTTCGCTACTAATTTTAATTTAACTGCTTCACTGATCCTTTCTTCTCGATGCTACCATTGATTTTATGTCAAACAATATCCTTTTAATTTTTTTTTGTTTTTTTTTTTTTTTTTTTTTATCCTTAAACTTTCACTTAGGTTGTTTTTTTTTTTTTTTTTACGGTATCCCTTCTAGGTTCCAACACCCACCCACTCATTTAGTCTATGTGCCAATAATTTTGTTTATGTGTTCGTATGGCAACCATTCTAATTAGACTCATTGGCAAACAGATATTGCCAATTAAAAGGCGAAAGTTTTTTTTTTCGATTTTCGTTGATGCAACCTTCGCCGAAAATAAGCCAATTACAGATGGAAATAAATAACAAGCGTGAAAATTGTTGCATCTGTTATACATAATTATGCTATTTTACGATTAAACATATCAATTAGGCAGGGCAATAAAAAATATAAAAATTATTTACGTTAAAATGCAAATCCGACAAATAGACTTATCTAATTGGGATTTGGATTGTTTCGTTAAACAATTTCAGGATCATTCCATGACCTCGAAAATGCTTTACTCTATAATCATATTTTTTAAAAATAAAAATTTAACTAAAATTAAAAAGCGGAGTAGAGTATTTAAATAATAAAAACAAAGCAATAAATCGCAGATCCGTTTACATATTACAATAGACCGAGAGAAGAACGCTGTTAGGTAGTTAAGAACGAATGTTCTTAATTTAAGAACTTACGAAATCAAGCATAAAAGTTTCTATTGGTCCCTTTATCAATGGGCTTGTATTTAGTAATGTTTTGATTAAATCAAGCTTCAATAGTTTAAATTGTTATTGTTTTTTGTCTGTTTCGAAAATTTAGGAAATACAAAAAGCAAAAAGTCCTGAAATATCTATTGTAGTCCCTGCTGTTTAGATGACTTGACTGACTAGACCTAAGTATGCTTTAATTTTTTTTGTAGTTTTTGGTTTTTGGTTTGTTATGTACTATTTGAGTTATTTAGTTTTTGGGTTTAACCTAAATTTTTAAAGTATTTAAAGTTTGTTTGTGTCTTCTCCCTTCACCAGAGAACCTGCAATCGATGGATCTACTTATATCCGTAACTGATAGTTGTCCTTTTAGCCAACAGTGAACTGTTTAGTTTTGTTCTTATTTGCGTTGTAGTGGTTGTCAGTTCTCGTTGCGTATAAATGTTCCAACCTTTTCCGTATGACGTAGGGACCATCTCTCGGTACAACGAGAGGTACCTTTGACTAAGTATGTTTAGCACCTTAGTGCCAATCTTGAAGTCTGGTTGTGGCTGACGCTTTTTTATCGACGTATGTCTTGTTGCGGTCTTGCAAACGTTGTTCGATTTCTTTGCGAGCCGATAATCATTGGTGAGTTTGTATGTATATAATTGTGGAATAAAGCACTCATTTTCGGTGATTAACTTTACATCATGCTTTATATCACATAGGGTTCACAATTCTCTACCAAAAGTGAGATATGCAGCTGTGAATCCTGTACTTTCACATTTTGCCGTATTCATTGAAAAGGTATTGCCAACAGTCAACTGTTATGATTCTTGTAAGAAATTTTTCAGTTGGCTCGTTGCCGGGTTTTAGAAGGCTCTGAAACCCTAAAGCTATCCCCTATTATTCTCGTCTAGTATTCTCTCTGTCTATGTAATGCATAAACTGATTGTGAACCACTATGCCTGACATCTTAGTTCTAAAATTCAATTTCATGCACTGCGTTTAATATGTAAATACCATAAATATGTTTTGTGTATTTGCATTGAAAGCCAAATATATTTAGGTATTCTGTACGACTCTATGCAGCATTACACATAATCCACGTTTATCTTCAAAAGCAATTCGCTCTATTCGAGCGCCAATTCAATCAAATATGACCCCACCGTTCCCGTGTACAGACCGTAATTAGATTAGTGTTAGCATCAAAAACTAAATACGTTTCGTTCACATTTTAAACAACAACAAATTCTGTCATCGCCGCATTGCCGCATTCACTTTAAGGATTCAAAATGCGTGCCACACCACATCACACCAAACCAAACCATACTATACCGCGTCAATTCATTGCAATCACCCCGATCCGATCCGACCCAACTCGACCTTATGCGTTATGAAAATGTGTGGTACTCATTATTATTCTTTTTTTTTTTTTTTTTTTTTTCCATATTTATATCGCATAATTTTGTTTTTTATTTATTTATTTATTTTTTTTTTTTTTTGCTTTTGCCTCTCCTTGCCTCTTACAATTACAATTTAATTTGCATGGCTCGTTCGTTGCTGATACGCTTTTACGGTTATAACCGCAAGGACGTCAAGGACTATTTACTAGCGAGCAATGATGACTTATGTAAAATGAACGATTTTAATGTTATAGAGCAAATGGTAAATAGCGAATAAGAGAGAGAGAAAGAGAATGCGCGAGAGAGAGAGAGAGATTGAAATATTGTATTTAAAGAATCTTTGAATATGGTAAACTCGGTCAGCTTAACTTTAAATATTTTTGGATCAATTCTTAAATACGCACCTTGAAACTATCTGAAATCTTCGCCCCAAAATACATTGAAAATGGGGCCATGCGTGAGAACCCCATTCTTGGTGTAAACTAGTGAATTTGGAACAATTAATTTGTTGAATCCAGAGGCACAGAAAGGCACTTCCTATTTAACGACGGTTTTGGGCGATGTCCTTCTGTACAGGACCAATATTGGTATAGCTTATTTGTGTAATTTTTTAAAAACCGAATTCATCTTAAACTATTTTTTAAAATAAACAGATAGAATCAGATGGAATGGCGAGCAAACGTTAGAGAAGTCTCAATTTCATGTTGCTTTTTTTTTGTATGCACGTTACACATAGTGTAAACGGGTATATTCAGTTGGTCGGAAAGTTTGTAACGCTCATAAGAAGACGTCGTAGACACCATAAAGTATAAATGTATATTCTTGATTATCAGACGAGGCGGACAGACAGACGGATTCATTCGCTCAGTTTAAAAGATATTGAGCTGAAACTCGAAACTTAAGCGTTTCTTGGTCTTACGTAGTTTGTATGTTATAATTGGAATGTCACGCCCACTCCAAGTTGTAGCCCCATACAATTTTAGCGACCATTTTCGATTTTTGTATGAAAGTAGATATTATATATATAAATGTCTTCACTTCAAATTGGGTAAAAACACATCTAATATCATTCTATGTACACACCACCAATATGATACTGATCGGGCCACTATAACGTATAGCCCTATACAAACTTATCTCACATTTTTTGATATTTTCAAGAAAATGTTTATTATAAATTCATTTTTAGCATAAATTTTGACACAAATATTGTGTAAAAACTTGGGATGTATCAGACCGTTGACCCCTACCCATACCAGCCACTGATGATCACACATTAACTATTCAAAGATTCGGGTGACGGGTACTTAAGCTTCGACTTTACCAAAGTAAAAGTTAGTCCTTGTGTTAAATAAAACCCACTACAGTGGAGAAAAAAAAAATAAAGTTTCATCCATAATCTTTAACAGTGAATAGCAGAGAAATAAAAATAAAATTATAATTATTATTTACACTGATTCAGATTCACATATTCAGTTAACGTTTTTTTTTAAATTGTAGCGCTTGCAATGTTCCATAATTATCGCAGTTTCATAAAATTCATAAAAGTTGTTAATGGTTTTGAATCATTTAATAATTGCCCTCAGTGCGCGATAGATAGAGAAAGAAAGAGTGTGAAAGAAGAGAGAGAGAGAGAGAAAATGAAAGCGGCGCGTGTTTCAATCATCTTTCAAAGATTTTCTTTCATTCTTTTGCTTTCCTTTGCGTCTGCTCAAGTTTTTCAGTCTACCAAGTGAGTCTACATTCAGCTTATAGCTTTCAGCTATTGTGGCGACGTTTTGGGTGCAAATTTTCGGCTAATCGAAGGCATATGGTGGCAAAAAAGAATCTTTTGTATAATGAAATGGAAGCGAATGTGGTGTTGTGTTGTGCGTTACATTACGTTTACTTTGGGATTACGTTGCGTTGCGTTTGCGGTTTTATTGATTTTTGTTGCAAAAAAAAAAAAAAAAAAGAAAGAAAATCGCACAACAATAACGACGAAATTTATTTGAACTTGGCCGTATGTCAATTTGGTCATTGCAAAAACCAAAAATCATTAACAGACACAAAGCTATTAGCTGATAATGTTTGTTATTGTTGCTTTTGTTGTTGTTGTTGTTGTTGCTGTAGCGACCAAAGAAATAATTAAGTAGAAGTTCAAGGCGCTCAAATATGGCTCAAATATGCACGTTTACAGTTAATCATGACAAGCGACTGCGGTAAGAGCAAGAATAAAAGACCAAAAGAATGAAAGAAACAAAGAAAAATAACCAAAAGCAGAAAATGTTGCCAAAATAGAACAATTTTAGGTGACTAGCAATAAAGATGATGAAAGGCAGGCATAGGCAAAGCATACCAAGAAAAAAAAACAAAAAATAAAGGACGACAATGCAAAAATGTTGAGTAAAAAAAGAGTGAGACATACAAATATCGTACATATACATAGATATCGTATTACTTGAGAGTGAGCGAGTGAGCGAGTGAGAAAGAAAATAATAGTAGGCGAGAACGACAAGGCACCGCACCGTACCGCAATGCAGGATAATCGAATAAACGATGAAGCGGAATCGGAATGGCGTAGATTAAATTGAAATAGCGAAACGGAAATACGGCTGACCAAGAGCCGTAATAATAAACAGCGGACAGCGAAATTTTTAGCTAAAATGTGAGACATTTGTTTGTATTAGTAGCGCGATTGTGTGTATGCGTGTGCGTGCGTGTGTAAGCGCTGCCTTTTGCAATTTGCCAAAATAAAATTAGGCCCTAAAGAAAACTGAAACGAAAAAAAAAAAACAAAACAAAAAAACTGTTGAGCAACTAATGCCAAACTGATGAACTGATGGATGAATGGATGGATGGCAAAGATAGATTATTTTCAACAGTATCAGATTTTGTATAAAGGACAAAAATAACATCAACAACAACAACAACAAATAAGCAAATATTTAGCATCGATGAGAAATTTGGAGTGCACTAAAGATGCGATACGACGACGACGACGTCGATGATGACGGCGATATAAGACTTTGTCTAGTTACACTTCTTCTAAATGGCGCCGCATTTAAACTAGAATTATCGTTTTTTAGGTACATAGCATGTGTATGTGTATGCGTGTGTGTGTGTATTTGTGTATGTGTGTGTGTGTGTATGATTAACTGAACACATTGTGCACATCGTTTTTTGCCATTTCGAACGCCTACAGCATTTACAACAAAACTTCAATAATAGAAATACATAAACATAAATCCATCTCGCTAACGCTTTATCTCTCTTACTCAATCTGTCTCTATCGCTCTCTTACTTATCTGCACATTAGCAATGTAATGCATTGTTGAAACAATAATAGAAAGTGTCAGCTGTGATGCCTCCAGTCAAAAAATTTAACAAGCTAAACATTTAATGATGATTTAGATACTGACTGACCGACCTACCGACCGAACGGCAGACTGTCCGAACGACTGTCCGAATGACCAACCAAAAAGGCGTCCCATGTCCAATGTTAGTTGTAGTTGTAAGAGATACGAACAGCAAGCGGCTGACGTGGCGTTTATGCCTTTGGCGCACGAATCTGCAGTTGAAACTTTAACTCAAATTGTTGTTTTTGTTGTTGTTCTTTTTTGTTGTAGTTGAAAAATTATACGCTTGAAACGCGCTTTACACTCACGCCTCTCTTCCGATGTATCTTCCAGCTAAAATCGCCATTGTTTTGTCATTGTTTATTTTGTAATTGTATTAGTATCACGCACACACACACACAAACGTGTAAAACTTTTTAACTTATTTAACGTAAAACTCAACAAAAAAATTTAATAAAATTTATAGTTAAACTAACACAAAAAAAAAAAAAAAAATTAAATTAAACATTTCAGCAATAAATTTTGGTAAAACTTTAATTCAAACACCAAAAAACAAATATTTAGTTATTTGAGTTTTTTATTTTTACACTAGCAAGGCACACTACGGACGGGATTTGAGTGAATCAAGGTTTTCCTTTTAAAATATGGAAAAATATTGAACACGTTTCTTTTCTGGTATTTTTTTTGTAAAATACCAGAGTGTATAACAATTATAACAATTTTATTAAATATGAAATATTCTATCAATTGTTCTTATATAACATTTATAACGAAGTGTCTCTATATGAAGAATTTTGTAAAATAAAAATTCTTTTGAACTTGTCATCCGTAAACCCGTTATCATCTTTTTTAGCAGTTGAAAAATGTTCCTTTTTTGTTAAACATTTTAAAAATATTAGAGAAGTTTCAGCAGCATCAATCATCTAGCAATCCTTTCAACAACTGTCCAAGCCCAAAAAGAAATTAGCAAATGGTACGCTTTATGGAAAGCACACTTTTATTTTTCTTGACGGTCTTTGTAATCGAATTACCGTTCAGACGTTTCTTAGCACGTTTAGCACGTTTTTTTGCCACCAAAGCCAAGTTGGCCTCCATTATCCAGGTACTCCTTTAAAGCTAAATGATACTTAGCTTTATCCTTGGCAGCTTTAACTATCCACTCGGATTTGTCTTCCAATTCCCGCCACATTTGTCCTCCAAGTTTCGTAATCTCGATTAACTTTAAGCCGGGATTGTCGCGTTTGATTTGATCGCGTGATTGATTTAGCCATATTATGAATGCAGACTGTGGGCGTTTGGGCTTGTTAGCCATTTTTTAAATATACAGAGTTAAATTATTAAATATGAACACGTCTTATCACAGCAAAAATCAAATTTAAACTGAAAAACAAAAATGTGTATTTGTTACGGAAGTAAACTGACTTTCTTTGATTATATAAAATTTAATAAATATGCAGGGTTGCTCTGATTCTTTTCGAAAAATTTTTTGACTTAAACTTCTAAGTAATCCATATGCCCAACCAATTCTAGATCCTTCTTTGTATGTGGTTGACGTTGCGAGTGGTCGTATGCGTACAGTGAAAATGAAAATATAACTAACTACGGCAGCCAGAAGAGTGCTATTATCTTACTCTCTCCCATAGTTTAATTAAATAAGGTTATGTTAAGCGCTCTTGCTCTCTCAAATTGTTGCGTACCAACGTCAGTCGTAAAAAGAGAAAACAAAAATTTTTGTCTCATTCATAATTGGAAAACGGAGTAAAAGTGAAAGTTAGCAAAACTTTTTCGCATTCGGTTCGCATTGCACCATTGCCTTGGTTCACACAATCTTTATAGTTGCACCATGCTCTCTTACTCTCATTTTCTCAAAAGAGTCCGTCGAATGTAAGCATATCACCTAGTCTTTTACACCACGTGCCGAGCTGTTTACAAAAATTTTAATTATTTTTTTTTTAACAAATTCCAAATGTCTGCATTTCAAAAATTGTTTGCCAATTTTTAATAAATAATTTGAATTTTGTCTCCAGCAATAGCAACACCCCGGGACTAACCGATACTATAGGTACTCCCAGAAAAAAGCTATCCACTTTATTTGGCTGAACAAAAAAAAATTCTATACTTGCATATATGTACAAAAACAAAAATAAATATATACAACACAGATAAGCACAAGAGTCATGACATTGAAACGCTTTCGCTCCACCGTTTGGCTCCTCGTCCCTTGGATTTGTCTGTAAAATTAAATCCATGTTGGCCTGCAAGCTGCTTGAGTGGTGTGTTTGTATGTAGGCACTGAACTCTGTACAAAGAAATCTAGGAATAATTTATGGTTTTAATAAAATCTTTTCACTAGACTTAAAAACTTTTTAAATATCTCAAAAACATAACCTTTCAAATGAGTCTAATATTAAGTCTTTAGGTCTAACCATTCCATACATATGACTATTTCGGTGTCAAGGCCCCCATGAGGCCCTTGGTAACTTAAGACGCAGATACTCTAGTACCCATTTAAGTGTTTAGTTGTGTGCAATGGAATTTTCAGGTTTGAGCTGGCAACTGTAGTTTCTTACTCGGTTTAGATCGAGACGCCTATGAATCAAACCCAACAAAACTCTTGTTTCTATTTATTTCTTCAGATTTAGGTAAAAATTTAAATAATCATTGTACACAATTCATGAATACTTTATTGAACAATATTTCTATTTAAAATACAAAAGTGCAGCAGCATCAGTAGCAGCAGCAGCCCCAGCATGCAATACGATTAAAAATTTAAATGTATTTAAATTCATAATTTGTGTTGAATAATCGGATAAATCAGATACATTTCAATTTAAATTTAAATAGATTCGAATAATTAGTGGAATGAATTAAATTACGCAAATGTTATAAATTTGAAGAGGATTAAATAATTTAAACTTATTCGTATTAAGTCGCAAATTTTGCTTGTGAGTGTATCGAAAAGTTAATATTATCTTTTTTTTTTTTTTTTTTTAAGATATGTTTATGCCGCCTTGAACAGAAAATATTATCATACACGGCAGTGATGCCCCAGCGCGTCATAGGTGTCATAGCACGGCTCCATACGACTGTGCCGGATGAACACAAATAAAGCAGCGCCAATGAAACCCCTCATTTAGTAGTTTTCAGATTTTCATAATATTTTAGACTAGTTCTTTCAATGTCAAATCGAGCAATGCCAGCTGTGTTCAGAGTCTTGGTGCAAGAATAAAAATGCATGTGATTACTTGACAGTTTATATTCTAGAAACTTTCGTCCATGTGATTGACGTTGTGAACGGTTGTCCGTGCTGCGTGATTGATTGATTTGCTGCATCGAAAGTAGCATCATCATATAAAATGGTAAAAAATATTTTTGTACGCAATCGGACGTTGAAACCATCCAATTGATGATTCCCTAATCGGTTTTATTTGAAAGGTCGCAATGCATCACCAAAGTAAAGATTCGCAATATGATAATGCATTAGGCACATTAAAAATGCTGTGTCTCGGTTAAAAAAACGGTTTTCGGCTCTAGTTTTTGAATTTGCCCCACTTATTAGGGTCCCGGTGCAATCAAAAAAAAAAAAAAAAAGTATTTATTTTTTAGTGCTTTACTGTATATTTTCATACCAGCCCCAACGTATTTTGGTTGCGCTTTAAATAAAAAAAGTGTAAAAATGTCATCGAAAACTTGTCTAAAACAGGCATTACACATGTTCTTCAAATATTAATTACTAAAAAATACCAGTAAAATAGAACCAAAAGTAGAAGAGTTTACGTAAAGTAATTGTTATAACACGACTAAAAAAGTTTTAAGATTTGTTTGAACAATAAAAAAGAAAGAGTGTTTTCGTTTTTTTTTTTTTTTAAGACTTTTTATGCTTGAGAAACGGCTGGTGTGGTATTTTCTTAAGTCAACTTCATTAAACAAAAGCTCTAATGAAGTAAGAAATACCAAAAAAAAAAAAAAAAAAAAACAGAAAAAAAACTTAAGACTTAAAAAGGTACAAAACGCTGCAAAGAAAAATAATAAAGTATGAAAGTGTTAATAAAGAAAATCCTGGGCAAAAAACAAAAAAAAAAAAAACAAAAACAAAAAAAAAAAGTAGTAGGCAGCAGAAGAGAGAGATAGCAACAACAAAAATTTGTGAAGAAAACAAAAACAACAAAAAAAAAAAAGCAAAAAAAATAATAATAGTAATGTAATTTAGCCCTGCAATTCTGAAGCTTCTCGGCTCGACTCGACTCGGCTTGGTTCTTGCTCTTTTTATATTCTTTTCTTTTCTGTTAACTCGTGATTTGCTGTTTAGTGCATTATTTATTTATTTCACTTTTGTTGTCTACTTTTCGGCGTTGGCCAACTTTTGGGACCGAACTAAACAAAACAGGAACTTTAAGTGTTTGTCAGTCTGTTACAGTACAAACTCATGCCAAACTCATTCTTCTGGTCAAACAATCTCTCTTTTACTACTATTGTAACTCCCTCATTTCTCATTTCATCTAACAAAAATCACATTTGCTTGGTATATTCTTTTCTCGTTTTCTGCTGCTGATGCTGATGCCGATGCCGATGCTACGTATGAGTAATATAACGTCGTTTTTCTTTGTGTGCATGAGTATGTCAGTCAGTCAGTCAGTTGTTGGACTTCTCTGCCACTTCACACACACAGACACACACACATTCACACATATAAACACACAAACACACACACGGACACATATTTACGTATAACGAGTCCTGTGCTCATATTTGAGGTCAGTGCTATTAAATACCAAAAAGTGTTTGCCCTGCACCGCAATTTTACTCACAATCCGACACTGATAACTACGATACCGGCTACAGCTACAGCTACGGCTACGGCTACTAAGGCAGCAGCTGGACTACGCCCATACGCCATACATACATACATACATACATACATACATACATATGACGTATGTGAGTGTGTATTGCAAAGTTGTCATATACGATACTATACACATACATACACATATGCGTAGTCACATAAATACCATCTTCCTGTTTCCGTTCTATTTGTCCATTGGGTTTATTGATTTTCATTTCACTCCTCACCCAACATCCCATCATGATGACACGATGCTCTTCGAATATTGCTTTCTAATGTATCTAAGCATTCATTCAACAACAAGCAATATAAACAACATACCTCAATAATGTAGAAGTACGAGTATGTATGTAAGTATGAACTCCAAATGAACAATACAAGTATGAACTTTGACTAACGATTTCTAACATTAGGTAAAAATTATTCTATTTCGTTTCATAATAAGACTTCAACTTTTTTTTCCTCCTCTCTCTTTCAATAAAACGAGTTAGAAGCCTTGTCAATAGTTTTATTCGACCACATAGTTTGCTGCCGCACAGCAATAGTAATATTCGTAACTATAATTCAGAAAGTCAAATAAAAACAAGAAAAATGCTGAAGTCGAGTATGCTCGACTGCAAGATACCCTGTACCCAATCTTTATGTATTTTAAGTTAAATCTTATCTGAGTATCATACTGTATTGTATTGAATTTTCAAAGAAAAACTAAAAAAAACGGGTTAGATTTATTAGCCCCCATATAAATTTAACCTAAAATTTTGTTGGTCCGACCCATATTGGGATATTTCATTGGAACTGTCATAGGCATAATTTGTACTAAATTTAGATTTTTAGAACAAAAAACAATGACGATTTGATGCAAAAAACCATTAGTTTCTATGTTTCAAATATGGCGTCCCAATCTTTTATAGTCTCTGAGATACTCACTTCCATTCGGACAGACGGAGACATAGCTATATTGACTCGCCTTTTAATGCTGATCAAGAATATACATACTATATAGGTAATAGTTAATGCCGATAAGCCAGAGTCCCTGGACCAGCTCAAAGCCAACATATGGCGAGAAATTACCCGTATTTCTAGAAACATACTGCAAAAATCTGATGGAAAATGCCGAAAAAAAAGACACCACAACTTCTTTAAATGACCAAATAATGTGTACCGATCCGAATAAATACATTACAAAATTTTTTGTGGACCAAAATAACGGAGCATCCTGTATAATAAAATGTTGTATGGGAATCAGTTATGACGGATTTAAAGATTTCTCAAAAAAGATTAATGGGAAAAAAATGTCAAAGCCGGTTTTTGGATTCTACGTCCTAAAATATATAAATATATTGGAAAACCAACTCTTTTTTAAAATAAACCTAAAAAAAATAATATTTTCAAGAGCCAGGAGCAAATTTTCAATTGATAATGTGGAAGGTCAGATTTGTATTTTGGATCTATGGTTTTTTGGCAAAAAGTTCTTAGAATTTCCCAAAGACTACGTTCCTGCAATATGCTTGGTCAGGTTTTTGTACATACAATATACTTTACAGGATCTACGGCGCCTCCTTCAATGCGTTATAAGCTTTCCAACAAATTGAAGGGTATAAAAATAATGGTAAACTTTCCGGTTCAAAGTATTAAGTACGTGGTTCGAAGATTCTTGCAACTGTCACTTCATCAATCAGAGATCCGACTGCACAGCAGCATTTTGTTTTTGGTTTTTCTAAAATACAGTATATATATTTGAATTGTATATCAAACTATTCCTTTTTTTAAAAAGAATTAAATTATACAATAGCGTGGACATTTGTGGATATGTGCCTTCCAATATGTTCTTTTTTACCATAATTCCAATGAAGCCATGTGCATGTCCGCTTTCATCTCTTATATTCAATGGCTCAGTTCTGTCTGTCTGTCTGTCCGATATTTATAAATTTAATATTGAATATATTCACTTTGAAAATTCAATACATAAATTCCAATCTAGTCCCCTTTATAAGTTATAGCTTGTATAATAACGCTTATTTCAGCTGTTGGACAAATGGGTTCCTGTTACACACAGACTTGGTAGCATCGAAGTTTATTCAGCTGTTTGAATAATTGGTACCGATCTCACCTAATCCGGAGTTCAATTTTTTGGTCCCATACCCGACCATCAAGTTCAACAAAAAATACAAACATAAACCTCCACAAAAAAAAAAAATAATAAATAAATAATAAAAATTAAGTACAACTGAAAGCAAGAGCCGGTATAATAAATTATTCAATTTGGGGCGCAGGCGCTGTGAGTATAGAGAACCGATACAAAAATAAAATTAAAAAAAATGTAAGTATGATGGGAGCTGTTTTAGTTACACCAAAAACTTTGAGTATTAAACTTATAAAAAAAAAAAAAATACATACAAAAAAATTGTAAAAAGAGAAAACGTTTCGAGTGCATCGAGGCATCGAGTGCCTGTTTGGAATCAAACAAGTGCAGTGATTTTTCTTTATTTTTTTATTTTTATTTTTATTTTTTTTTTAGCTTTGCTGCATTGCAATGCATCGACATGATTTGCTTTGCTATGGTTTGGAACCGTAACGATGTGGAATATGTCCGAAATGGTTCACTTTTAAGCAATTCAAGTATTTTTGAGATTTTTATTATTTTTTTTTACATAATTTTTTGTTTTTTTTTTATTGAAATGCACTTTTTTTTTTGACTTCGTAAGCGGCGCGTGCTCCTGCGTCATTTCGTCATTTTGCCTTGCATTTTAAAAAGTTGAGAATGATGATGTCTTTGTCGTTCGTTTGTTGCTTTTTGTTGCTGCTTGAACATACCTTAATGACGTCATAGTTGGCATTGCCGTTGATGTTATCGTATTCGAACTACATAGAAACAAGCAACCAAATAAACTAAAAAAAAAAAAAAAAAAAACGAACAAACAGAATGAAAATAAAATGAAATAAAATAAAATATAATAATGCAACACAAAAAGTACGAGGACAAAATAGGATAGCGAGGACGAAATAACGCTTGCACAGATAACAACGATTAATATAGATGAAAATGACAACAATAGCAGAACAGGCTGGCAGCGTAATAGCAGACGGACCGTGAATGGCCGTGAGACCGACAAATATAAATAAAGAAACAAATGTTTTTATTTACTTATGCATCTATGCGTATTTAAATTCATTCAAAAAATATTGACAAATACAGACGCACTTTTGATTCTAACGAAGTTGAAGTTCTTCATTGTTAAGTATTAAACTGATGTTTTTCTTCTTTTTTAAATTTCATTTTTATTTCCATTTTTATTTTTTTACTAGCGGATTCCCTAGTTCGTTTTCTTTATTGTTTGCAGTGCTACCAAAATGGGTTGGGGCTGACTTAAAAATATACTAAAAATTGGGGAAAGCTGCAATCAACTGTTTTTTATTTTTGATTTTTGTTTATGTTAAAAAAAATGAACCGAATTTGCCTAATGCATTGTTTTAATGGTCAAAAACTCTACTTGCATTGTTTTCTTTCAAATGTAACCGGTTTTGGGGCTCATCGGTTGAACGGTTTCAACGTAAAGGGCGGACAAAGAAACATTTTTATATTAACTTTGAGATTTAATGAGAGCAAGCAGCACTTTTTTTTTTTTAACTTTCATTGATTAACCAGAATCAAATCAAAGACGACGGAAGGAAGATATACAAAAAAGAAACAAGACAATATACCAAAATGTCGTGGATGTATGCCGCTTTATATCAAATTTACGCAACGTACAATGTACGAAAACGGTTTCTACAATGTACGAAATATATCGTGACTCCTTTTAACGAAAAATTTTCATATAATGTACAAGCCTTCTCGTTTTATTTAGCCAATTTTATTTTGAGTGTAGGCGTGGTGTACGAGCTAACTCCACAGTGACAAGGTATTCCTATGCAATGCTGCTGACCAACCAGTTCCAAAAAGGATGAAATCATTGATTTAACTAAAGTTAA
The DNA here is from genome assembly GCA_018903435.1 of Leucophenga varia. Lineage (NCBI taxonomy): Eukaryota > Metazoa > Arthropoda > Insecta > Diptera > Drosophilidae > Leucophenga > Leucophenga varia. The sequence continues at coordinate 140,971 of JAEIFJ010001021.1, forward strand.
CAAATTATTTTCTATGAGTATTCTAGCGTTATATGTGTATGTATGTATGTATGGGTAAATATGTACGTAACTAATTATAGGCGAGACATCCTTGAACTCCAAAATCGACTGTAATAAAAGTTTACATTTCATTAAATACGGCTGAACGATGCAGCCTGATTGGAAACTGACTTTTGATTGCTGATTGAACGCAGACTTTAAAAGGTTCTTTGATGTTGCTCACCTCAAATCGTATCCACTGTGTATATGGATGATTAAATCGCTGTGCTGTGAATGTGAATGTGGTGGGCGTTGACATGTTTATCAAACACAAATCACATCTCATTCGCTTAATCACATCGCACATACATAACATACACCTTACATAACACCATATTTATAAACACTTCAAAAGAGCAAAGTTTTGTAAAATTAAATGAACGACCGAACGAACGAACACCAAGAATGTTATTATGGCTACAAAAAAAAAAAAAAAAAAAGATAATCTGGAATCTACAATATTCCTACACACGTACATGCCATACTTATGTACACAGAGAGAAAAACGCTGTTAGGAAATTTAGAAGGAATGTCCATATTGTGTCTCTAGCTTGTATTGAGAATATTCGTGCTTAATTTGAGTTGTAAAATGAGTGAGCAAGGAATAGTGAAAAACGGTATCTATGCTTAAACAATTTTTTTTTTTTCTGTTCAATTATTAAGAACAAATTGTTCTTGATTTGAGAACGAATATTCTTACACAAAGTCTTAAGTATTTTTAAATAATAAATATTTTTATACAAAAAATCGAAAATATTCAAAAAGTTTATATGGGGGTTACAGCTAAAATGGGCGTGGCACCTTGATTTTGACATTGGATCACAATAGAAGTGCTATGACCCAATAAATAGATTCATAAATAACAACAAATTTCATACAAAAAATAACGAATGTGTAGTAGCTATGTATAGGGACTCCACCTAAAAATGGACATGGCACCCTAGTTCTGACATATAAACTGCTTAGGGCCGAGAAAAGCTTAAGTTACAAATTTCTGGTCTTTAAAACTTTCCGAAGAAAATGCATTGCACAAAGTGCACGGACAGACAGACGAACATGGCTAAATCAATAATATAAATATTTACTTTACGGGGTCTCCTATGACTCTTTTAATGCGTTTTAAACTTTTCGACAAACTGATAATGTCCTTCACACTATGTGTGTCGTGAATAAAAACATTAGTAATAAAATCGTCGATAAAACCCATGGAAAAATATTGAATGATCGAATAATGAAAGTGCTTGAGGTGGCAGAAGCTATAGACGTCTCAGTTGAGTGGATCACACATGAAAACTCTATCCGAGCGAAGAGTACCGAAATTGGTCAATCGACTTTTTGATTATTTCAAAGGAATAATTGGCGATGCTGATGACTGAATTAACTTGTGCTGTATTTTGTTTTAAAGGAACTTGGCGTTCAGAAAGACTTCCGATTTAATTTAAATCTGGGGAATAAATGACTGAATGACCGTGAGATAAATTTTGATTTGAAAGGTATTTAATTGCTTTTACATATTTATCGGTGTATCCGCGTCCACGCTGATCAAGCATAAATCTGTTTTTTTTTTTTTTCAAAATCTTTGACACACATAATTTTATATAATTTCGTGTCAACATAAAAAAAAATAAATATGAAAAGGTGTAAAACGTCTTTCAATTTAAAAACAGTCAAAACTTATTTCTTATTCGTTTAGTCAACAATTTTGCGTCAGCAAAGTTTTACCGAACAACATTCTTATAAATATGTATCCAATCACATCGTAAAGTATTTGGAGTTTCAGACGTTTTTAGTGGGCGTTTTGGGCGTTTTTTTTTTTTCGGGCTGTAATACGTACTCGCTACTCGCTGTATGGTGTATGGTGTATGTGAGCCGACAAACTAATCGAATTCTGTTGTCGTGGTGTGCACATTTTTGACGCGAACGATGATGATGATGATGACGATGATATGGATGAATGATAACGATGGGAAACGATGAAGATTGAATGGCGGACAAACTAACAACGAACAGATGATGAGAAGATGGCTAAAATGAACGCACAGCCAGCATTGAAATCCGTTTTCTCCTTGCGCGCAAATATCACACTACATCCGGATCCGCATCCGTATCCGATGCTTTTGCCTTCACACTTCTGCAACTACATCTCCATTTTTTTCCTTTTTTTTTTTTTTTTTTTTTTTTTGATGTCATCGTCATTTGTTGTTGACATTTGTATTCGTTGAGTTCTATTTCGCTTAGTTTTTTTGTTCTTGTTGTTTTTGCTGTATTTGGTTTAGTTTTTGTTGTTGTTGTTGGTGTTATTGGTGGTCTTGGCATAGTCTGCCAGCACGCACACATTTTCAGGCAGCGACAGCCATTCACCCTCAATAATGATGTCGATGATGTCGATGATGTCGATGATGATGATGATGACGACGTTGACAACAACGGAAACAACTGAATTACCCTGACATATCTCAGTATGCATCCTTATTTGCACGCACCTTATCTCCCGCCTGTAAACCTTACATACCGAGCCGATCATCATCATCATCATCCATTGACGGTTGGTTTCATGAGGCACACATTGGGATTGTGCATGAAATTCCGTATTGACTTTTTGCGAATTCAAAATGCATCTTTAGGCTTCAGTGCGCCTACCATTATGCTTTAGCACTAACCTAACACAGCCTTGCCCGCCTTACACTGCCGTGCCGTGCCGTGCCATACCGTACCGTACCGTGCCTTGCCTAGTCACAGCTGTCGTCGTTGCTTACGCTTCAGTTGTTCTTACGCTGATTGTTGCTGATTTGTTAGCATTTTGTGCTTAGTTTGCTGTTTCTATTCAAATAGTTATACCATATACTATAATAATATCATTATTCTTCTTTATAGAGTAGTAAGTATAAATCTCATCCCTATCCGCATCTATGCATGTGCATGTGTACGCTGTATGTATATCATTTTTATGTTTTTTTGAATTAAGGTGTCCGAATAAATGATTCTTTGATTGGACTGAACTTATTACCAATATTTACTAATTTATTTGTTTTCTTTTGTTGTTGTTCTTAATACTAAGTTTTTCTGTTTCTTTTTCAAATTTTTTGGGTGGAATTGGTTGGTTGGTATCTCTTAAAATGGGGAATCTCTTATAGGGTCTATTATATCTCCTTCTGCCTGTTACCTATATTTGCACAAACTTAATATACCCTTGGGGTACAGGATATAAAATTATACAGAAACTGTGTATTAGTGAGCGAAAAAATTATGACTGATTGAGAAACAGGGTGCTGGGAAAAGATGTTTGGTGTCACAAAAATATTCGAAAAGAACTATTTGCGACACTTGCGCAAGGTCGAGTATTTCGGCTCAGAACATTATTTTAATAATAAAAAAGAAAACTTATTTATTACTTACCTTAACAGTTAAAAATAAATCGTAAGCATTGTAATAAAATGCCTGAAGTTCATTCATGTCGATCCACTAAAGCATATAAAATACATAACCTGCAAAAAAAAAAAAAAAAAAAAAAAAATAAATAAAAAGTCAAACCTAATTTTTTTTAATTTTTTAAAGTTTGTGGCTTAGAACTGTGTTATAATTGGTGAACCCCATCACAACATAAAAAAAAAAATTTAAAATATTCCAAACAAAAAGTTTTAAAAACAATTAACAAAACATTATTTGAAGAAATCAGTCACTTTCGCGCCTTAAAACCATTTTAACACTTTTATTGGGGTTTTTTGTTAATAACCCTAACGTTTATTAGCACCTTTGGCCCATTTAGGCATGGAATCATTGAAAATTCTCAAATATTTCCCCATGAAATTTCTTCAGACCAAACTTTTTCCCTTATTTTCTTGAGTTTAGTTGAGTGCCATTTGAGTCGAAATATTTTCAATCGGAATAAGGTCTGGACTATTTCCTGATCAATCCGAAGAAATACTGCTCAGATCATGTATCAATTTTCCCATTTAACGTTTGAAAAAGTTTATTGTATTAAAAAAACTTGTACAAATGGTAAGAATTCATTATAGATCATACAGATAACAAGATGCAGAATAATCTTGAAGGATTCCATAACTTACTTCACTACAACTCCGTTCAATATGATGGATTTGTAGTTTTTTTGCATAAAGCTAGCTTCTTACCGCCCACAGTTCTAATTATTTGAAACTATTACCCAAACATTTAAATATTATTTAAAAGTATATAAAAAAATAATATAATAAAATGGAGAATGAAATATGAAAAATCATTGAATACTTTAAAGTGTGCTATTCAATTTAAGTCTTACATAATATTCAATTGTTCTATGACACTCTTCTTCTCTGCTCTGCTCTGCTCTGTATTTCTTCTTTCATAACCATTTTTCGTTTTTGAATTACATCTTCAGCTTTTTTTTTTTTCTTTCTTTTTTTTTTCTTCTTCTTATGTTGCTTGCTTGCGCTTTTGCTTGTTAGGCGTTATGCAAAAATCTCGACTATCATTTTTTGCCTATAAAACAGGCAATCTCGCAATCAGATTTAAATCCCAAAGCTACTGCTTTGACTGAAGTAGAAGCCGCTCTACATCTACCCCGACCCGACCCGATTCGAACCGAAGACACCCGTTTATGTATGTGTGTGTGTGTGTGTATGTATGCCAACGCGCAACGCCAATCAAAACGTAGAATGGCAAATATGGCATGTTTAGTAAATGCAAGCAAACCAGAAAAATCAACAGAAAAAATTCGTTCTTCTACTTTGCCAGGCAAAATGGCAAAAATTCAATTGAGCAAATCAGTTAAATCGCCTATTACCAAAGGGCCTCCAACCCACAAGCCAATAAAGATTTTGTAAAGTTAAAGAAGTCGAAGAAGACGAAGAAGACGAAGACAAGGTTGCCACGATGAGGTAACGTACACGCAATATGCGTAAATGTTTGAGATTTTCGAATTGCTTTGCAGCAGGAAACAACGGACGGGGGTACTCGAACAATTATTTCTTATTTTTCCAGCGCACATCCGAAAACTAAAGCGTAATAAAAATACGTCGACGACTTAAATTTGCATTGCAGAACTTAAGAAAAACAACATCAAAATAAAATAAAAAAAAAAACATGAAAAAAAACAAGAAAAAAAATTTACTTCGGTTGGACCGAAGCTTACATACCTGTTACACATCATTTGACGTGGACAGATCTTCGTGTGCAGCATTTGTATTAAATTGTATCTTAAAACGCTAAACAAATTAAAATATTCTTAGAAACTCGCATCCTGATTTAAACCAATTTTAAACTGAAGATTTGGCAAGATATAAGATGCATTTGTACCAAATTCGAAGCAATTAGCTCTATAAATAAATTGTTTTTTTTTATAAGAACTTGACAAAATGTTGTACGTTTGTATGGGGGCTATACCTAAAAGTGGGCGTAGCACATTGATTTTAATATAGAAAGTACGCAGGACCTAAAATAGGACTGACGGACGGACAGACAGACAGACAGACAGACTAACAGACGGACATGGCTTAATCGATTCATCTCGTTGAGGTGATCAAGAATATATAGTATATATGTACTTTATAGGGTCTACGATGCCGCCTTTAATGCGTTACACACTTTCCGACAAACTGAATATACCTGTTTCACACTATGTGTGACAGGTATAAAAAATTATTCGTCTAGTTTATGTTAATTGTTTTAGAAACCAGTTTAGATTGCAAAGTCTATTAAATATTTCTGAAATATTTTTGTTTTTTTTTTTTGTATAGGCGTTTTGATTGCAGCGCAGCACCAAAATATTTGATATGAAAACATATAAGCAAGACACACTAAATAATACCAGTATTTTTTCTTTTTTTACAGCCGAGACCCCAATGTATTATGGCTGGTATAAAAATATTAAAAAAAACCAAAAATAAAAATTGTATGGAAAATTCCAAAAATCGACTTCATGAATGAACAGAATTGGCCTAATAAATTGTTTTAGTGGTTTATAAATAAATAATACCTTTCCAAAGAAACCGGTTTGGGACTCATCGGTAGAATGGTTTCAAAGACCATAGCGGACATAGACATATTTTTACTATTTTTAAATATACATTTGTGGAGTATTTACAGTGTAAATGATTCAGCCTGTTGGAAACAAAGTCAAAGATTTTTTCAATTCGAATCATTTTACATTTGGCATATTTTGCTGGTAGGCTGTAATCTATTCAAGAATAAAATAAACAAATCCAAAATTTCACATATTAAATATTTCTTTGCTCGTTGACAGAGAAAAGCATAAATAAACTTTTTACTTTTCTAATTTTAAATTTTTGCTTGCGTTTAAAAGTAGTTTTCTTTGATATTGTTTGAGAAACTTTAAAGTTGATACACGATAAAAAAAAAATTAAAAAAATTGTGTAAAAGTTTATTAAACTACAACAATTTAAAATGCTTTTAAATAACTCTTTTTTTTTTTTTTTTTTGATTTATTTACTCGCTCTGTGCAGAGTTTCATTTAGTGAGAAGACAACACATCCCAAAAAAAAAAGAAAAAAAAAACATTTTATTTTGTTGTCTTTAGTTGTTTCTAAATTGTGCTGAGTATATTCGGCTTTAGCTTGTTCTCCTACATGTACGTTTGTATGTGTGTGTATGTGTTTGTACGTATGTATGTGTACGTGTTTATGTTTGTTTGTATGTAGAAATTGCATCCCTTGCAAATATGTGCATTTGTTGTGGTTGTAGTTGTAGTAGTATTTTAAATAAAAAATGTGTTTGTAAATGAGTGTGTGTGTGTGTGTGTGTGTGTGTGTATGTATATATGTATGTGACTATGTGCTTTTCAAGTGTCTGAGTTCCTTGAGCACTTGATTTGTTATGTGTGCCGTTCTAGTTCTTATTGTTTTAGTCGTACTTTCAAGTGCTATGTATGCTGTTACCTTGACTAGGGTTGCACTGACAAACAATAAACTATTTCAATACATAAAACATAATGAAAAAAATGGTGGATTTTTTTTTGTTTGAGATTTTTCATTTTTGGCAGCCCTCGTAGTTAAAGCGTGTGCAGCAGCTGTCCACCTGACGTCGACACTTCACCTATTTTTCATTTGGCAAACAGTATTTTTACGCAGTTACCCTTCCTTCCTTAAATTTTTTTTTTTTTTTGTTTTGCGCCTCTATCTCTTTTATATTTTTTTATTTTTTTAGAATTGAATTGTGTATATTAATTTTGACTTGAAGTTTGCAACACACACAGATATTGCATACAGAATAATCATAATAATAAAAAAAAATTTTAGGCTTATGGAAATCAAAAAACCTGGTTAAATGTGTTTTCGAAATCCCGTTTTTAGTGTAGGCGACTGTCTAATTAAAGGAGGCTTCGTAGACCACATAAAATATTTATTCTTATACAGATTGATGAGATGAGTCCATCTAGCCATGACATATTTGTCTGTCTGTCTGTCTTTAGTTACACCTTTCATTCGCTCAGTTTAAAAGATATTAACTTGGAATTAACACGTTGAATGTGCCAATGTACTACCACCACTTTAAGGCATAGTTCCCATAAAAAGATTTCAGCTTAAATTTGGATAAGCTATAACATACAGCGGCCATACAAAGTCACTAACTACTTTCCTATTTTTTCAAAAAAAATTATGTTTAGCTTAAAATTTTACACTATTTTTCTCAGAAAATAGAGAAAATCTCCCAGATATTTGTGGAATATTTCGCTGTTGAGAAATGTTTAGCATCATATCTTATCGATATGTTAATTTAAAAAACAGTATCGAGATGTATCGATATCAAATAAATGGCAATTTCGTTGCGTCATAAAAATATGGACTTTTTCGAGCGCAAGAAATTTAAGCGAAATGCGATTCAGCGATATCTCTTTCTCTTTTTCCGTAAAAGTGTTACACGATATATAAACATGCCGGGCAAACCGACACATCTAATCTACTCCACATCACTCCACTCCACTCCAAAGCCGAGTATTTGTGCTATGAAGGATATTATCTGTAACTACTATACTTACGAGCTATTAAAACCCATCACGACAAACAATTTTATTCGCCGCATCTGGCTAAACCGTTTAAAAATTATTAAATCTAACAAATTGTGGTCGCCATTTGATTTTAAATTGTTTGAATAAATTTAAAATGCTCTCGACCTGTGAATACGCATCAAAAGTGGGATTCAATGAAAAAGTATAACCAATGACAAATCCTTTGATTTCGTTTCCGTATGAGTAAAAAGTTTCCCAGAAACAAAACAAAAAACCCCAAAAAAAAAAAAAATTCGAACAAAACAAAAAACGTAAAAATGGGAATAACAGAAATACTTTTAAACGTCACTCACTCACTTGTTTGCTCGTTCGTTTCGTTCGTTTCGTTTCGTTTCATTTCGTTTCGCTTCGTCTCTTTTCTCTACATTTCACATCATGACGTTTTTTTGCGCTCGCTCGCTCGCTCACTTACTCACTCTCATACACTTTTGAAGCAACCATTTTACCCTTGTTGTCACCAACTTCGTCACCATTGTTCTGTCCTAAATACATATTCATCCGCGAAAAAGGTGTGTGTGTTTATTTTGCGCTCTTTTGTAATTTGTAAATTACAGCATGTCTCTTGTACTCTTTAGCATTTACACATCGCGTTGCGTTGCGTTGCTCAGAATGTATACGGTACAATAGCAGCACCACCGCGACCTGTCGCAACAGCCCCCACCAATTGGATTCTCATGCTAAAGCGGCGGATGAGTATTTTGCCTTTGCCTCTGTTTGTGTCAGTGTGTCAATAGTTGGCCTTCTTGGCAGGGCAGGTGCATGCAAAATACATATCTCTCATTTTTATGTCTCTTGAATTTTTTTTTTTTTTACTATCTTTTCTCTCCCACAGTTTCTCTCTCTCTCTCTATCCATCACTATGCATTGTTCTCCCAGTGGATGAGTGAGTTGAGTCGAGTTGTGTTGTGTTGTGTTGAGTTGAGTCTGTTCGGTTTTGTTCTATGAGTCAGTCACTGAGGCTCTTGGCTAAGCCGCAGGGGCACTAAACTCTACAATGGAATATCGTAATAGCGTGTGCAAGCGAATAAAAGAGAGCGACGAAGCGACGAAGAGAGTGTGAAGCGGCAAAGCAACCGCACTATACGAGTTTGGAATTTGTTAGAAAAACATCAGCCAGCCAGCCAAGCAAGCCAGCAGTACTAGCAATACTAGCACCACCCTTTCATTCATTTCACGCATTCAATCGCATCCTTTGCATCCTTTTCTTTGCTGCCCTCTCTCTATATAGTATTCTACAACTGGTCACAACTCACCTACAATGTTTTGTAAGGTTTTGTTGCTTTAGCTAACGCTAGCTGTTTGTCTGTCTGTCCTAATGTCTGTTTGTCTCAGTCTCAGTCTGTCGGCGTGTGATTAGCATCGGCGACGGCATGCGCGCGTTCCAAGCATACCAACAACCACCTGGCGGAGGCAGCAATGTTGCCAGCTATGTGAATGTGGTTGGCAACAGTGGAGTGACGTGAAGTGTAGTGTAGTGGCGTGGGCTAAACTGAGTTGGGCTGTGTTGGCGTTGGTTGGCAATGATGACGCTAAGTGTTCACTTTGTTGTTGTTTATTCTTTCTTTCATTCCTTCGTCCTTTAAAGAATATTTGTCTGTCTGTCTGTCTGTCCGTCTGTCTATAGCTATATGTGTGTATGATGTGAGTGCTTACAATTGTTTTGTTAAATGCCTAAACAGAAACAGCATCTTGTTCACATACATAGTACATACCTATGTACGCTCGCTCTATTGCTCTATCATCAACAAAATCGTATACTATACTTGCCCTCCTTGTCTATGTATACAATTTATATCGTGTAAAAAAAAAAAAAAAAAAAAAAAAAAAAAAAAGTGTGTCTGTGTCTTATGACATTCCCGTAGCTAAATGCTTCTGGGCAGAAATAGAAATAGCAGACAAGCAAACAAACACACACAAGTACACGCACAGACAGACAGACAGACAAGTGTAAATCTAACTGTCTGAATGCACATACCTATACACAGACAGATACACATACATATGTATGTATGTATGTATGTAATTATATGAAACTATAAAGAACATTTGTAAGCTTTCATTTGTACTTCACTTCAAAGTAATTTTTGTTCGTTAAACCAAATGGATAAATGAATGAATCTGTGTGTGTGTGTGTGTGTTGTGGAGTAAAAATTAATATTCCAAAATCGTAGGCGTTCAATTTTAAAAAAAAAAAAAAAAAAAAAAAAATTTAAAAAAAAAATTTTTTAATATTTTAATTAAAAAATTAATAAAAATTAATTTTTTTTAAACATTGCACAACGCCAATCGTAAGCACATGAAAAAATCTATAAGAACCATGATCTTTAATTGATTGAAGTCCAAGTGCAAAAAAGTACGAAAAATAATGCACTCAAAAACTCAAAACATTTTAGCCCTTCCCTCTCATTAAATTTGAAGACACTTTTTATTTTTGTTGATATTTTGAATGTTCTTCACTTTTTAAAACCACAACAAATTTTGTTTCTATCGGACCATTGACCCTCAGTCCAAACCAACGCCATAAGTGATCGTAGATTACTTAGCTTTTTGTCGGAAAGTTCGCAAAGCATTAAAGGAAGCATCGCAAGTATGTATATTCCTGAACGATCAAGCCATGTCAGTCCTTCAGTTTAAAAGATATTAAGCTGAAATTTGAAGCTTAAGCGAAAGTGCCATGCTCACTGTATTTGGTAAAGCCCCAATACAAATGTATCGCCTATTTTTTTCATTTTATCGTTTTTCTTTTTCTGAACTTATTCACTTCATATTAGGAAAATTTTTCAATCTTTGTAAACACCATCACTGATTTTGTAAGGAGCGCAGTAAATGTTGATTTTGATAAAAAAAAAAAAATAACAAAACGCTGAGGATAGAGAAAACGTGTGTGGGTGTGTGTGTATGTTTATTTGTGTTGTGCTTCTTGATTGTCGGAATGTGTCGCAGCATAAATTATGCATACGCCAAGGGTTTCACATGCGCACGTTGAACAGCTGCTAGAGTTGCTTATAAAAAGGTTAGTATTATAATTACTTGTTGCCAAAAAAAAAAAAAAAAAAAATTAACTCACATTTCTCTGAAAGAATATTCGAAAATAAAAGAAAAATAAAAAATCAAAAAAAAAAAAATCAATAATTAAAGACAATAAACTAAAACAAAAACTAAAACTGAAACTGAAATTTAAACCAATCAACAAAAAAGTGCACACATGTGTCAAAATCAGATTTGCAGCAATTGAATTAAAAGCACAAATAAGGACAATCAGTCAGACAGTTATTCAGTCATATGAATATGTATTTGCATATATGATACGAGTACATACATATATGCTATATATAAATGCGGACAGACATTCATATAAACTGATAGCAAGCGCGAAAAGTTTGCTTAAATAATTTTGAAAATCCTTGCATTAATTTTTTATACCCGTCACACATAGTGTGAAGGGTATTATCAGTTTGTCGAAAAGTTTGTAACGCATTAAAGGACGCATCGGAGACCCCATAAAGTATATTGTATTCTTGATCAGCTCGATGAGGCGAATCAATCTAGCCACGTCCGTCTGTCTGTCTGTCTGTTTATTTCAACACGATTTACTTGGAGACTACTGGAGATAATTAGCCAAAATTTTAAACTTAAGCTTTTCTCGGCAACGACCAGTATGAAAGTGCCACTCCCATTTTTAGGTATAGCCCCCATACAAACTAACCAAATTTTTTTAGATTTATTGTACGAAAATAGTTATTACTTAGGAATATATTCATTCCAAATGGAGTAAAAACACATCTTATGTCATCCAATATCAAAAGCAAGGTGCCACGCCCATTTTTAAGTAAATTCCCCATACAAACTTACCGCCCATTTTCCAAATTTTTTTTTTGAAATATGGTTATTTTTTAGTAAAAATGTATTGACCCCATATTGATAAAAAACTTTCCCCACTTTAGACGCTAACAAGGTGCCACGCTCATTTTTGGGCATAGGCCAAACATAACGTGAGTTGCATCAGACCATTGACCCCGTCCCATACCATCTCGAAGTTCTATTTAAGCCACTTATGATAACACATTAACAATTTAAAAATACGTGTGACGAGTATATATGCTTCGGTTCCACCGAAGCTAATTTTTTTCTTGTTATTATTAATTTTTTTTTTTTTTTTCGTTGCCGAGTAAAGAGAAAATTTATTGTAAAAATAAGAAAAATGTGATCCAAATTATATTCAAAATAAATTAAATAAATCCAATCATAAACATCAACGCAAGGCAACGCAACGCAACGGATTGGACTTGTGTGCATGTTTTTGGGATAACATTTCGATTTAGGATAAAACAGGACACTTGCGGTGCTAAACGAATGGAATGGAATGGAATGGTTGCGCTTCTTTAGAGAGAACACCTAACCAATTAAAACTTTACTATATAAACTTTTCAAATTAACTCGAAAACAACTTAATTTTTCCGCCTGAATATATATTTTCAACTCCTGTGAGAGTTAAATACTTCGCGAATGTTGAAGACAGGCAAATACGCTACTACAACGCATAGATAAGCAAACATCACACACACACACACACACACACACACACACATACAGCAATGAAATTTACACACCTACATACATATTTTTTAACATTCCAGACAGACAATGCAATTCAAGACAAAACCAACACCAAAAAAAAAAAAAAAAAAAAAAAAAAACCAAAAACAACAACAAGAAAAACAAAAACAATGGCATCATTTGGAAAAGAAAAATAACAACAAAAAGTGTTAAAGCTATGTCGTGGAATTCGTGTGCTGCAGAGAGAAGAGGAGAGGATAGCAGAGAGCAACAGCATAAAAGCCGCTATAAGTATGAGTAAAAAAAAAAAAATAAAATAAAATAAAAAAAAAAAGCTTAAAAGAAATTCCAAATTTTCTTCTTCTGTAAGTGTAATCGTCTTTCTCTTCTCTTCTACTGCTTCAGCTTCTTCTTAGTTCTTGGTTCTTGGTTCCCGCTTAGTTTCTGACTACTCCAGCAAATATTCTTTTATTTATTTTCGACTTCTTTTTTTTTTTTTTTTTTTTTTTGCTTTTGATTGGGGAATATGGGAATACTTTTAACAGAGAGGAATATGTGCGTGTGTGTGTGTGTGTGTGTGTATGTATTTTATGCAGATTTTGGGCGCGACACGTGCAAATCGTGCAGCGGGCAGAAAAATCAAGAGAAAGCTGAGAGCAATGAACAACGACAACAAAAAAGAAAATTAGAGGAAAAAAAAATTGAAAAAGAAGCATTTTATGCAATGAACAAAAGTACGTAGGAAATGTAAACGAACTATGCCAGCTTTATTAACGTGTGTATGTGTGTGTGTGCATGTGCATGCATGTGTGTATGCGTGTGTGAGTGTAAATGTATACATCCGTCTGATTTATAATGGCAGCAGCGGCAAGCTAAAAATTTAAGTTCAAAGTGGCGCTTAACTTTGAGAGAAAATATTCCAAATGTATATCGTGAGAGAGCGAGAGAGTAAAAGAGGAAAAAGAAGAAAGAGAGAGCGAGGCGAGCAAGGCGAGCGAAAAATAAACGCGCAGCATCCAGCAGCCAAAGAGTTTCAGTAGAAACAATCTCAAACTGAATTGAAATTTGTCGAGCATTTACTGAGATTCTATTTTGAGTGATTATTTTTTTTAAAGTTTTTTTTTTTTTTTTCTATTTAATTTTTTGCCGAACAAGAGAGCAATCTGAAATGAGTATTACATTTTTATCCTTGCAACTCAATTCACTTTGTAGTCATTCAACTTTGTGATGAAAACCACATTGCAGGGTCTGATTCAAAAATATTATCATATGTACCGCCTATGAGTCCTAGTATAAAATGTGAAAATGATTTGAAAAAGGATGTGAGTAGAAGAGTGGGTAAAAAAGACTTGTAATCTGGGTCATGATGGACGGACAGACGCAAGACGATATGTTATGAAAAACAATTAGACTTGGAATGGAAAAACAAAAAGTAAAACTTCTCTGGTTTGAACGTTTTTAGAATCTAGAATTTATAATTTTACAATTTAGAATAGGAATATGCATATTTGAATGTAGAAGATTTTTTTGAAAGAAACCAAACATTTTGCATGTTCCGATCACTTAAGAGACGGCCCTTGACTGCCATTGTGTCGACTCTGCATCAGCCGTGATCTGGATTTATTAATACGTATACAATTTAATTTAAGTCATTCTATAACTGACTGGACCCTAATACCTACAAGATGTTGACCAAAGAATTAGACCATCAACTCAATATTTACACTACGCCAGATCCTGGAGAAACCAAACCTATACATATCGAATTCGACATGCTAATAAGATCAAAGTTTTTCAAAGCATTGACAGAACTTCGTATCCCTGCAAAAATCGTTTGTCTCTGTATGATGACGCTAACAAACACCCAAAGCGTTGTCACGGTCGGTTATAATCTAGGTTGTAGAAAACATCGTCCAATAAGGACAATCAAAGACAAACAAGAGTGTTTTGCGTTTTCAAACCCAATCTGAACGAGTTTTTGCGCCGTTTCATAACGGTAAACGAAACATGTATAGATTTATTAAAACACCCTTTGTGAACTTTATCGGGTAATGTTACCTCCAAGCAAAAGAAGTTCGAAAATGTGAGTCTGCAAACTGCTAACCCATCGAGTAGTTTCTCCATATTTGGCCCCATGCAACTATTTCCTGCATGCATAGCAGAAATAATGGCCCAGCCATGAGAGAGATTAGAATCACCCTTAACCTTACGAAGCATTGTTGAAAATCTTTAAACTTTTAAACGAAACCTTGTATGTTTTGATATTTGAGTAAATGTCAATTAAATTGAGTAACTTTCCTTTGCTTTATTTGAGCAAAATGGCACAATAATTCATTTTGTGTGTTGAGTGCAAATTTAGCAACAATTTTGAGCGTTCAATTGTACAATTGTTCTTCAGTTTACATCTTCGTCGTTTCGTTCTCGTTCTCGTTCTCAAATTCAACTCAACATCGTTACGTCCTGTACTGTACTGTCCCTGTCTTGTGCTCGGTGTGTATGTTGAGTAGCGTGCGCTTTTTTATCAGCAGACGTACGCGAACGCTTTTGGAATGTTGTTTGCCAACGCGGATAGTGCAAAAATTTATGTAGTGCGAAATGTGTTAAATATAAACTAAATAAAAAATAAAAAATAACACAACACAGCAAAGTTATAAAAAAAATTAATAAAATAATACAAAAAAGAAGTTCATCAAGTTAGAAATTTACAAAAAAAAAAAAATCACAAAGTATATAAATGTACTTTTTTTTTTATTTTTTTTTCGAAATGTTTCAAAAATAAATAAAATAAAAATTAAATTTAAAATAAAAATAGAATTTTTTTTTTTTTTTTTTTGTTAAAAAGTTAAATTAAAAGCAAATTTTGTGTAATTGTAATGAATTAATTTTTGTTGTTGTTCGTTTGCATTTTTTTTTTTTTTTTTTTATAATTTGTTTCTGTCGTGTCAAATTGCAATGTTTTAATCGCCGCTGACCACTGTCTGCGCGTGTCTGTGTATATGTTTGTGTTGTTGTGCATGGGAGTGTGCGGCAAATGTATACACACGCACACGCATATACAAATTAAAAGAACAACAACAACAACACAATTACAAGTGAGATTAAATGGCCTAGTCACAGACACAGTCGGTCAGTCGGTGCGAAAAAAATGAAATAATAAAAAAGAAAAAAAAAAAAAATGGCATCAGTTCATTGAAATCAAAATGGCTGCAAAACAAAAGCAAGCTGCATGTCTATTGCCTACTTTCAGGCGCGCGTTAAAAAATTCTGTTTGTGTACATAATTTTTTTTTTTTTCAATGGAAATATTTCTATAAATTTTATTATAAAAATAATGCATGCAAAAATCTAGTTAAAAAGAAAATGAAAAATTTATTAAGAGAATTTAAAACTGCTAATAGGATTTTTTTTAAGTGTTTGTGTGTGTTCGTTCCTTTTTTTTGTTTTTTTTAACAGCATCAACAAGGCTTTTTCACTCGTTGGTTAACATGAAGCGCATGACAAATTGCGGTATTTTCATGTATTTGTGTGTGTATCGCTTTTTTTTTTGTGTGTGTGTGTTTTTTTTTTTTTTTTTTTTTTTTTTGTTTTGCACACACACGAGAGAGAGAGCGCAAGTCCTATAAAATAAAATAGTGAAAAAAAAATAATTTCACATAAGCACTTTTATAAAATTTACGGGCAAAGTGTAAAACATTCATTTTTTTTAAATATATAAAATAAAATAACAGCATTTTTATTTATCTTTTTATCTCTTTTTTTTTTTTTTTGAAGCAGGCTCGAAACTTGTGAGAGAATTTAAATAATTAGAAAATGTGCTGCATACTTTGAGGCTAACTCGATGTCTTTTGCATTTATCGCACACATATGTAGAAATTATTCGGCATTAAGCCGAACTATTTACACAGAGAATGTACGAAATCGATTAATTAATGTTTTACATTCTTATAGACTACACACACACATATACACATACAAGCACACTTTTAATGTTCTCACGCTGATGCAACGTAAAAAAAATTTTTTTTTTTTTTTTTTTTTTGGATGGGGCAAAGAGTAGAAACAAGAGATCAACCGTTGAGAAGTTGAGATTGAGCCTAAATATGAGCCTAAACTTGAGTTATACAGCATCCATCACTTAAGCAGCAGCAGAGTAAATTCCTGAATTGTGCAAAGAAAACGTATAAAAAGAGAAATTGAGTGCTATGCATATACATATACATACATACACATACATACATAATACATGCAGCATTTTAACGGTTTTGTGGTGAATAACGAACCATATTCTTCAACAATTTCACTCTCACTCGCTCTCTCATGTTTAGCTAATATTTATATTATTTGCTTTTTCATTTTTGCTACTTATCATCATCGTAGCATGCTGTCGTTGTACTCAGCTTTTGTGACAAACTCCCATCCACATACATACACACACACACACACACACACATACACGTATACACACAGAGAATGTTGCTGCCTGGTTTGATTTGGTCTGTTCTGTTCTGTTCTGGTCCGGTCCGGTCTTAACTCTCTCTCTCTCTAGTAAATATATCATTCTCGATGTGGTGTAGCGATTGAGTGATTGTGGTGTGTTTTGCGTTATACGCTTTTCTGCTCTGCTCAAGATTTGTTTTTTCTTTTATTACTTTTTTTTTTTTTTTTTTTTTTGTTGTTGTTGTATTCTCTCGAATGAAATGCTACTGAACTCATTAAAAGACATTGTAAAAACAACGAATGGAGCAATCGCGAGAGAATCAATGAGAACAAAAACAGCATACAAAAAAAAAAAAATAAATAAAAAAAAATTATAATAATAATAATAAATAAAGAAAAAATAAAAAATAAATAAATTAAAAAACAAAACTAAAAATTTTATACAAATAAATTTTATTGTTGTGACTCTTAGTTGCCGTGTTTTATTATTTTTTTACATGATGCGATGCATTCTATGATCTAAAAGATTAATTAGAAACTTTTCTCTATTTTTTTTTTTTAATACAAGAAATAAAGCTGCAGTCTGCTGAGTTAGCTCGACTTAAGAATAGCCCTACAAAGGAAGCTGTATAAGCTAAATTTTGGAACTTTAATTGGATTTTAATTTGCGTTTGTCTGGGGCACATGAATTTAAAAAAAAAAAATCTAATATTTAGGCATAAGTTTCCATTGGGGCTATAGTTACATGGTATATGTTTTAGTGGTTCTTCCATGTAAACCAATTTCAGAAACTTTTTTTTTAAGTTTAGCTAGTAATATGACAGACTTATATATTTGTAGGGGAGCAATAACTAAATATTTTTTGATCTAAGCTAAATTAGAATATTTTATTGAGACTATCAAAGACCTAATTCTAACAATATTTAGACTTTCTTGATCTGCTACTTTTGAAAAATGGGTCTAGAAATGTATCGATTATAAGTAACATTCGAACCGCTCTTAAGAATTTAAGTTTTGACTTTGGTGCATCTGTCACTTTTATAGTCTACAAAAATTCGAATAATTTGAAGTGTATACAACATGACTCATTCTGCCTGTTGCATACGTTTCCACAAACTTTATATACCCCTTCGGATACAGGCTCACCAGCAAGAAGCTAAAAATTTGTACATCTTTCTAAAAACAATCTGATTTCACATAAAAAAAAAAAAATGTATTCGACGTAATCCATGCATTGAACCATTTTTCGTAAATATAGCGAGCTGGAGAGAACTATTTCAACTTGAAGTAGTTTTCAAAACTCCCCGATTTATCAAAACACTTTTTATGTTCTTTTTCGCTCTATAACATCCTTTTGATCCAAATAAGTACAAAATAGACTCGTCTGATGAGTATCAATATTGAAGATTACTGAAGTTTGGGTTGGAATGATTTCACTTTTTTATTTCGAAACTTCCAATCTATTAAGTACTGAGCGCAGAAAAGTAGGCAATCATAAATTGCAAGTATATCAGTTCGAGATTAAATTAAAAGTTGTAATCATTCCTGCAAAAATTCGTTTCTAGACATTTCTATGGGTGCTATTTTCAACTCAAAACAAGATTAGTGAGTTGCACAGCAATCTCCAAATAAAGATATCTTTCATCAAATCGAAGTCTGTTTATTATTCTGGTAATGACACAACTCTTCGATAGTAAAAGGACAACATATGCTGTATTCCGGCATAGAGAATTCTAGATTTGATACATTCAGATGCATTTAAAGGTGAATCGTTCTAGCAATCCTATCTAACTATCCATCTAAAAGTCTAACTGTTTGTTCTGCACTGCACTTTGTCTGTCTGTCTGTCTGTCTGCTATATGAAACCGATTACTTCGAAAATTAAAGGAAAATTTTGGAGATCAATTATAAAAAATTATTTTCCTGAACATCGCAGTTTTTATACTGAAACTTTTTCTGTTACCCAAAATGGAAAAATCAAATTTAGTTTGATTCCAATTAAAATACCTCAATTTTTCTTTGGTTAGAGTGTTTTTTTTAGTATTCAATTTAGAAAGAACCTCGAAGGCTAGCTTACTATTAGTGTGCAAAATAATCGATTTAAAAAAGTTAAATCGATTAATCATAATGATGATTCAATGAATGATGCTCAATTATGATTTGAAACTTATTTTTATTTTGTCTAACATACTTTTTTGGCTAAATCTTTTTATTTTTTTTTTTTTTTGTTTTTCTTCAATAATCGATTGCAATGTATGTTTTAAAATAATCGCAGCATAGGACTAAAGCTTGTACTGCATTTTTTCTCTTTTTTTATTTTTTTTAATTTTTTTTTATTTTTTTTTTTTTTTAAATCAATAGTTTTGGAAATAAATTTGAAATACATATTTTATATAGAAAATATATGAAATTCATCAATAAAAAAGACATTTTTATTTTCTAAAAATTGAGTTTAAAATTAAAACAGTTTTTGCAGATTGTGTTCATTAATTATTAAGCGAACAATTAAAATAAATTGAAAAAAAAAGAAGGAATTATACATTCATAAATAAACTTTTTTTATTAAAAAAAAAAATACTAATACAAAAAAAATTACCAAAAAAAAAAAAAAAAAATAAAAATAAATAAATAAATAATTAAAGGTGTTAATTAAATAAATATAAAAAGTAAGAAAAAAAAAATACATACAGTCTTTGTACAACACATTTGCACTTTGAAATTACAAAAAAAAAAAAACAAAATATATACAATATTAAAAATAAAAACAAAAAGAAAATCAAGACTTGAAAATTATTATTCAACGCCAACATTGCCATTGCCAACTTTTTAGCTTTTGAGATGGTGTAAAGCATGTACCACGTCGTTTGCATTAAAAACATCAAAAATAGAAACAATTTCAGCAGCATCAGCACAGCAGCAGAAGCATTTCGTATTCCAGTTTCATAATAAAACAAACTTCAAATGTCATAAAGAACAATAAACTTGAGACACGTTATCGCATATTTCAAAATAGAATAGATTGAATGCAGTCAGTCAGACAGACAGACAGACAGACAGAGTGTGAGACAAAATAATTCAAAAAACAAAAAAAGAATATTTTACTAAAATTAAACTGAAAAAGACGTAAGACTCAAATAGAACTAAGTAGAACAACGATTTCGACTTTGATATTCTGCTAAAAAAAAAAAAAAAAAAAAAAAGAAAAGAATTTGAAACTTTTTTCGACCAAAGCTAAACGTCCGCAAAGAAATACTTTTAATATATTTAAAAATTTTATATGGAAAAAAAGTAAATAACTAAAAACAATTCCTGATAAAAGTACAGCAAAAAAAAAGTATAAATTTATTGTGAAAAATAAAGAATTTCTAATAAATTAAAATAATAAAAATAAATCCACAACAGAAACAATTCTAAAAAAAAAAAAAAAAAATTTTTAGGTAAGTGAAAAAAAAAAAAATGAATTTGACATTTTTATATATTTTTTTTTTTTTTTTTTTTTTTCAATTTAAGTTAAATAATACAGATACAGATACATTTGCATCTGACAATAAATAAAATGACAGTAAAAGTCAATATCACAGCTTCATCATTATCATCATTATCAATATAATCATTACCAATACCAACACCAACAAAACACCAACAACACGAACAGCATCAATGGCCAATAAAGCATTTAAGGAATGTTTGAGCTTGTTGACATTACTCGAATTCCAAATTGCATTCGAGTTAAAATATTGTACTTGTGTTTGCTATGTGTACGTATGTATTTATGTATATCTTTCTTCTTTTCTTATCTCTCTCTCTCTCTCATACACACAGTGTGTGTTTGTTATATGTTTGAAAATTGTGCGTTGTTGTTGTTGTTGCTGTTGTCAGCTTGAATTGCAGATACTTTTAAATTTTTCTATCTGAAAATATCTATCTTCGATTAAATTGAAATTGCACTTTTCATATTACTTTTACACATTCCCTTAATGGAAACGTTTAATGCATTGAAGTGTTGTGAAGCTTAAGTTTACTCTATACTTAATCCAATAAGAATTTTACATTTTGTAAAAGTATCTGCAAGCAGCAGCAGCAGCAGCATCGATAAATTGATTTGATTGATTTTAATATAATTTCATTTTAATTCGATTTACAAGTGTTGTGCAATACTTGTTTATTTATTAAAATCATTCAATGAAATTTATTCGAATTGCGATTAAGTTTTAAAATAATTGAAGTACTAAATCAACTGTCAATTGTTTAAGTGATTATAAATTAAGAATAATCATATCCGTAGCGGAGTTGAGCGGAGCGTGTTCCCGCTTGAAATCAGAATAGAACTTAATTTAACTATTTATTGCGTTGCGCATGGTCTTGAAAATTAGAAGCCATTTTCCGACAGTTACACTTCACATAGCCCCAAAGAAAATTGTCCAATGGTGTTCAGTCACACGATTCTTTGTAGTTTGAACAATTTCCAAAAGTTGTAAAATGATTAAATGACAAATTTTAATGAACACCAAAATCAACCAAGATGGCCGCTATCAGCTGTCAAAATTCTAGTCTACCTATTGGGAAACTCTGTATTTACTTGCCCTACAATTGAATGAATAGTCTTTGTATAAAAAGAATTTTACTTTTGCCTTCATAACTTGTGAATTATAAGCTTAGTTTGATCGAAACTTATAATTCTGAATTAGTTTAAACACAAGCAACGTCAAGTGTGCAAAAAACTATTCAGTTTGCATTGATTTTATTTATTTTTTATTTTTTAATTTTTATTTAGCATTCTTATTGCAAAAGTTTTGTGTTTTCAAAAACAGTTTAGCATTTTCATTTATGTGATATAAACAAACGCTACACATTATGTCGATGTCGATGTTGATGATAAGAATATTGTGCAATTACAATAAATTGCGATAAGCTCGACCCTTGGGGCTAATTTGCAGATTAAAGCAGGAAGTTTATAATTTTTTTTTTCTTCGTTCTATTTTTTTTTTTGTTAGGACTATCTGTAATGTTGAATAGCTTTTAAGACAATTTTATGAGGTGTTTTTTTTTTTTTTTTTCTAGGGAGTACTAATGTGTTAAAACGCTTTCAAAAAAAAAAAAAAAAAAAAGTGGTCGCTATTGTCAAGATCCAATTTGTAAAGATCTAAAAAAAAAAAATCATTATTAAATTTCTTCTTTTATTCGATTTAAAATATGCACAAATTTCATAGAAGAGCTAATAATGCTATTCAATGCCTTTGTAAAATAAATAAATAAGCTAAAATCACATTACACTGCGATGCAATCGTCAATTTGTTAAACTCATTTCCGTTTCCGAAATTGCGGGGCTTTATGTCGACATATCCGCAGCAGCCTAATTTTGCGTCTTTAAATGCTTGCAGCAGAACAACAACAACAACCACAATGGCGACGGCGACGGCGACTGGGACAATTGTTCGTTCTGTCTGTCTGTCTGTCAATCAAGCTTTCATCCCTTATATGCATATAAATCAGTTTTTCCATTCCGAAATTTTGATATTCAAATGTTTAATTATTTGAATTGATTTGTATGTGTGTGTGTGTGTGTGTGTGTGTGTGTGTGTGTGTATGGGTCTTATTTGTTTGTTTGTCTGTCAATGCATGAAATGCAATTCAAGCTTAATTTCAGTTTGCTATAAATGGCAACAGCACAGCACAGCAGCCGGGCTGAATTTGAATAAATAAATATTTAGTTATTTGTATGCGTAGCATTGTCGTTGTGTATCTATGCTATGTGTGTGTGTGTGTTTATGTGTGTATATATAATAAACATATATACACATATAAAAGAGGCTACTACTGTCCAGTTTGTATAATAAATTCCAATTGGGGATGTTAAAACCGTTACATACGATACTATAGAGTTACACATATACAAGATTTATATATATATACCACATATATATACTTATACCATAAACATTGTGTATATATATATATATACAATGTATACGATAGTTAATCTCAGGCTGGCAGCCAAAAGGAAAAGAACTATTGCTCTCGAGATGTACTACTATAGTACTTAGGCAGGCATGAGTAGAAAATCGATATTTACAATGTGTACATATACATATACATATGCATTTGTGTGTGTGTGTGTGTGTGTGTGTGTGTGTGTATTAGTGTGCGTATCTATGCCACGGCAACATAATGTCAACATCGAAGGCAACAATAACAACAACAGCAACAACAACATTTACAGTCGCAGTAGCGAACATAAAACGACAAGAATAAAAAAAAAATAAACAAAAAAAAGAAGAAAAAAAAAAGATGAAAAAACAAAAGATACTTTTTCATAAAAGGCAACCTAAGACCAAGACTAAGACGGGCTATTTCTGTTTACTTCAATTTTGCTTTCATCGTCGGCATCGGCATCAGCATCAGCATCGACATCGCCGTTGTTGTTCTCGTCTTTGTAGTCTTTGTTGTTGTCGTTGTGCTCGTCGTCGCCATCTTTCATCTTCCAAATTCAATTCCATTTTTTTTCTTTTTACTTCGTTTGGAAGTTGTTGCTTGGACTGAATTTGGGATTGCGTTTAATAGAAGAAGATGAAGAAGCAGAAGAAGCAGAAGAAGGTGGTTAAGTTTTAGTTTGGGTTTAGTTCCAGTTTTCGTTTTTGGTTTTGGTTTCATCTACAGGCAAAATAAAAAAAAAAAATATCTAAAGTATACTTCCAAGCGCTCTTGTTGTTGTTGTTGTTGTTGGTGTTCGCTTTTGTCATGTATTTTTGTAGCTATTTATGCGTACATATGTAGTTTGGTTATTGTTGCGTCGTCTGTCTGGTTTTGTCGTGCCTTGACTTGACTTGTGACGACGACAACGACAACGACTATCAAATAAACACACACACACACACACAAATATATATATATATATACATATAAAAAAATAGATACATACATATAAGAGTGTATCTATACATATACATATGTACATATGTATGCGTATGTGTCTTGTGCAGAGCTAACTTAAAAAGTTTGTAAAGAAGCATGGATGCATGGCTGAATGGTTGAGAAGAAAGGCGGATTGTTGTATTTTGAAGAAACAAGTCAAATAAATAAAGTAATTCATATTCAGACAGACACACAGACAGACGGATAGACGGACATTCATTTTATATGTATTATTGTAGCAGAGACAAGATTTGTCTGTATGCATGTGTGCGCCTAGCAGTATGCTACAACATTTTGTCGTTCAGTCATTTTTGTTTAGAAGCAGAATCTGATAAATTGCAAAATGTACTGCATTATCAAATGAGACAAATATTGAAAAGTTTATTTAAGCTTTCATTTTTCATTTTCATTTTTCTTTTGACTTTTTCATTTACTTTTACATATTTTTCGTGAACTTTGTAACATTTTAATTTTGTTGCTGTTGTTATTTAGTTAATAATCTCAAAGGAAATTATTTATACTCAAGTCTTGTCTCGTCTTTTTCCATTTTTTTTTTTTTTTTTGGGTTTTTTTGCTTGGTTTTCTAAAATTCAAGTTACTTGATCAATTTTGAAATTGCTTAAACTGTTTTCGATGTTGTGTTCCCTACTAAGTATTTTTTGTGGCTATTTTTTTTTTTTTTTTTATTTGTTTGTTTTTTTTTATTTTTTTTTTTTTTTTTTCACATAAAAAAATACAAAATTTTAGCTGGAAATTGAGAACGAAATGGTTGTGCAGAGCAAACTATTTAATCTCATTGGATTGTCGTCCAATTGGGACTTGGGCAAAACTTTTAGTCAAAGTTAGTCAAAAGTTTTTGTAAAGGATAATTGCTGCTTCATGGCATGCGATTTCTAATTGGATTTGGCTTTTTGGTTAGCCAACCAACCAACCAGCCTGCCTGCTTGCCTGCCAGCTTGCCTGACTGTCTTTCTTTCTTTATTTCAGTTTGGCTTTTTATTCGTATAAAAATATATCTGTCTGTCTGTCTGTCTGTCTGTCTGTACACGTACAGAACGAACGAATTAGAAATAAATTAAATGCACAAATGTTGATTTCGTGATTTAAGTAAAATCAAAAAAAAAAAAAAATTCCATGCATATTGAAATATATAAAATGTGTATGCTGGAAGAAAAACTCTTCTAGTTGAGAATAATTTGATTTTTTTGTTTTTTTTTTTTTTCTGGAAATATGCTGAAATAAAACTCCCAAAGAAATATTCTTCACGTTAAATTATTTGAAAAAAATTATTTGCACAACAAAAGATACAAAAAAAAATAAAAAAATTTAGATACATTTGCTCGGATAATTGGTATATTCAGATTGTGTACATAATTATTTAATTTAAAGCATTTGCTCTGTTGCAATTAAGTTTCCAGTTTCATAGTTTTCGAGTTAATTAATTTCATACGAATGACAGAATGAACTACTTTCGACTCAACTCAAATAATAACAATTGAAAGAGGCTAACACAAACACTTCTTTCTTTCCTTAAGCTTAATCTATTCACGGAAAATTGAAAATGTTACAAAACGATGTACATAATAGATTAGGTTGCTTCGAAGAATTCAATGTTTTAAAGCTCTTATATAAACAACAACAACAACAACAACAGCAAACAAAGTGCAGACACATACGAGAAAACTACTAAAGCTAAGCAGTAAACAAGTTTGAATCTTGCAAGTAAACACATTAATTGTTCTCGAAAAATTTAAGAATTTTTTTTTTTTTTTTGTAATGATGCACTCTGCACTCTGGCGCAGCAAAGATGCTACGAAGAATTCAAAAATAAATGTTTTATGGTTTATTTTCTCTTGTATTGCATTGAAAGACACAAAAGAACAAAGACTTTTAAAGCTCATTAAAAAAGTTGTTCGGTTTTTTTCGGAACTTTTCAATTGTCTTTTAATTTGATGGTTGTACATATTGCATAACATAAATACAGGGTGCTCATATAATTTGCATATGTACGAGTATGTATGCCATGCAAAATTATTGCTAAAGAAATCGAATACGAAACTTAATCATGAGACTCATTTTGCCATACATCTGCATGCATGCGTACAAGTATGTTTGTATGTGTGTGTGTGTGTAGGCACAAGTGTATCACTAATCAAATATTTCTAACACAACTTACAACAGCAACACCAACAACAAATTCAATACAAATTTCTGCTGTTGCTGTTGCTTTTGCTGCTGCTTTTGCTGCTCTAACGTCGCAACTTAATATGGCAGCAAACCGAAATCAAAAAGAAAAAAATAAATTGTATTACAAAAATAAACCAACTGAAATAACAAAAAAAAAAGGAAAAAGAGGAACAAGAAAAAAGAGAGTAAAGTAAAGAAAAAGAAAAAAAAATATTTTTACTATAAATGGCAAATGTTGCCCCAAAGAATTATTCAACTAATGTGTCCGAAAGTGACGTGCATGATTGGAAATGTCAGTTGGCACTTGACTTTCAAGTGGAAATACCAATTTATTTTTTTGCTGTCGTTGTTGTCGTTGTTGTTGTTGTCGTTGGAGCCCCTTGATGCCGTCAACTAATAAATACATAATTTGTCACACAGACACACCGACACACACACACACACACATACTTTGCATAAATACACAATACATGCACAGCTACTTATTCTTCTTCTTCTTTTCTTCTTCGTTCTCTTATTGCTAAATAACCTGCTATACTATACACGACTATTTGTTAGCCTTTAATATCTGGCCACCCCCCTCTTGCCTGTACTTGGTGCTTGCTGCTTGCTTATACGTGTCGTATACGTGATTTTATTTCATATTTGCGTTCAACTCAATGCGGCTTAGATTGTCTGCAGCGCTCATACGGTATTTACACTTACACACACACACACACACACATATACTTTTATACATATATATAAATATATAGTATATACATACTGTATGTGTGTTTGTGTGCTTAGATTGAATTGAATGAAATATTGAAGCCATGCTGCGTTGAATTTCATTTTCAATTTTACCATTCGCAGCAAGCAAGCGAATTTCCAATCAAAAAATCTACTCCACAGCTACATTATCTATGGAGAACCTACTATATAACCTATAACCAAAACGCATAGAATAGCATCTTCTCAATATACGAAACGATTCGATTCTTATGTCTGAAATCTAATTTAAACTGGCAAGAGCCATAAAAACAAAGCGTCACTTCTTCTTCTTCTTCTGCTTCACTTAAGCAGCAAAATAAATGGAATACGTTTTTACGTAGATTTCTTCTTCTCGCTTTAATAACTAAAAATTGTTTAAAAGCAAATAATTTTATTTATGATTTACAAAGAGAAAAAAAAAACATTTCGCTTTATCTCTGAGGCACACTAAGCTTCAAGCGGTCACAGATTTAATGAAAATGATTCGACAAAATCCAAGATTAGTTTTTGAAAATTTAAATCCTTCCCGATGGTTTTTCCGATTGAATAAAGTTTCAAATGTTCCTTCTCCTTTTGTATGTAAAATATATTTTAAAAACTTGTACCACTTCCAAATAATACAAATTTGATGCTTGAGTCATTTCTTCAGACCGAAAAATATTAATAAGGTTCATCAGACACATATTAACTTTCTTTGGTGCACATGCATCTGGAGAACTTTAATTGAGATGCGTACAGCTGCAACACTTTCCCATTCAAAACTTCTCGCATCTCATTACTTTTTGGTGAACTTTTATGGCTGGGACAGAGTCGTTATAGTATTTATCAAGCCTTTCCCAAGTTGCTTCTATTTTTGAATGACTAACAAACACAAAAGAAATAATGCAATTGCTCAACACTTAAATCGTAAGAGTACAGTACGGAGCAGTGTTGCATAACGACGCAAAAATACATTGCAAGAACTCATTGAGTGATTAAAATGCTTTTGTATTCAATATTTTCGGCGCGCAATACCGCACAATTTTTATATACGATTTTCTTTTGCCAAATAAAAATGAAATCTAATTCAAAAACAGAAAGAAAAAAAAAAGCAACAAACTGAAATAAACGAAACACAAAAATAATAATAATAATAAAAATAAAATACAAAAAGAAAGCAATGTGTATCACTTGAAATCTTTTGAGGTAGAATTGAATGGAATGGGTTGGATTTGGGTTGGTTTGGGTTGGTAGGAGTATAAAGTAATTCTTTAGTTCTTTTTGTTGCTGCTGCTGCCGCTGTTGTTGTTGTTGTTTTTGTTATTATTCAGTTTTATGTAGATACATAAGTATTGTGTGCTTGCCTGCTACTTTCATCTTTATCATTTTTTTTGTTTTTCACTTGAAATACATATTTTTCCAGAGCAATGAACATTTTTCAAAAGCACAAACACATGTACACATACACATACACATACACACCACACCGCACCACACCACACCACTTAAGTAAGTAAACTAACAAAAAAAAAAAAAAAAACAGTGGTAAGCAGAGGTACCATAAAATAAAAATAAAAAAACCATATGGAATGGTTGGAGTGTTTGTTACTTGAGTAGTTAGGGCGGCGCTAAAGCGTTCATAACTTTAACTTTTATCCGAATTAGTAAAAAAAAAAAAAATTACGCAAAAGAGCAAACACAACAAACAATGCAATTCAATGACCAGCAATGAGCCAGAGCCAGAGCCAGCAGCATCATTATCACTTCACTTTCATTCCTATTCAGCCACAGCCACAGTCCGCTCAGCTTCAGACTCAGGAGACCATCGTCATTATCGCATTCAACGAGGCTTTTGTCGCCATTCTCATTTATGTAATTTTCGTTTTTCTTTTTTTTTCATCTTCATCTTTTTCTTATTTTTACATTTTGTTGCTTTCAGTTAGTTTATTTGTACATTTTTTTCTTTTTTTCGTTTTTTTTTTTTTTTTTGGTATTTTATACACTTGCTGTATCCCACGAGAAAATGCTGCCATCATCCCGACTACTATTATTCAGCGCGAAAATATGTATATTTAGTAGAGGACTACAAAGCGTTCTCGCACTCATTTACTTACTTACTTAGGTTCTGTGCTTCATGTCTATAAACGCCTGTTGTATATGCTATAAATTTTATTTTTATTCTCCAAACTCTACGGTCAACAGCAACGCTTTCTAACGCCTACAAATGTTTATAGTGATCATAAGAAGGGCCTCCATGTAAACAAGCTGCTAAAACTGAAATAATGTGAAAATTAGCAATACACACACACACATACACAAATAAGAAAGGGAAATTACACAAACATGAGCACACAAATATGAGCGTTTATTCTATAAATTTTTTTTTCTGTTTATTTTATCAGTTTCTTTTTTTTTTTTTTTTTTTTATTTTCCTTTTTATTTTATTTTTTATTGTTATTACCAAAAATTGTTTGCATGTTGCTGGGTACTGTATTCTCGTACAAGCAATATTAAAGACTGTTTTACAACATACAACATAAGCGAAAATTATTTTCTCGAGTGCCATTCACTTAATTTGTAAAATGGGCAACAAACAAAGAAAAGTTAAATAAAATAAATTAAAAAATACCCAAAAATTTTCTATACAAACGCTAAATAAATATTTTAATTAAAAAATAATTATAAATATTATTATGGAAACGTTTCGTTTCGTTTCTTTTTTTCTAAATTAAATTAAAGTAATAAAAGTTAATTAAAATTCGTCGTTGTAAAATTTTGGAAAAATATAAATTAAAAATGTCAAATTACAAACTAAATTCCCTCATAAATAATACATAAATAAGAACGTATATAATTCGTATATTTACAAAGGTCTTGCAAAAAAATGCAGAAATGCAAAAATGTAAAAATGCACAAATGAAAAATAATAATTATAGAACAAGATGCGTCTCTGAAGTAAATAATTCCATTCTTTTTCAATAGCATCTTCTAGATATATTACACCTTTTGATACCTTTAAACCTTGTTTACATTTTTTGAGAAGAAACTGTAGACAATCCGAACTATCTGAAGAGTATATATATATTTTTAGGTGTGCAGAAAGCTTAGCAAGCATTTGCAACAAGTAGATTCAGCAAGCTGCAATACACATGATTGAGATATGGTTAACTAAGTGTAAAATTAAAATGTATTCAAAGCAATCACATTTGCTCTAAGAAAAAGAAATTTCCCAGCAGTTAGTTTAAATGATACAGAAATACCGTACCACACCGAAACCGTTGTATGGGGGGCTGCTCCTTTAAAATGTGACTAGAAAAAACCGCTTGTAAGGGACCACTTGACGGATCAGAAGAGTCGAAGTTTCCAATATGGTGGCCCTTTTTTTTTATAGCCTCCGGACAGACAGATAGACAGACCGAAATAGCTAGATCGACTCTCCTATCAATGCTGATCAAGAATACATATATACATCATACTTTATACGGTCTACCATGCCTTCTTCTGTCTGCTACATACATTTTCACAAACTTAATATGCCCCGGTAAGCTCCGGGACCCAGCGGATCCTACCGGAAACCACAGGATTCCCGTTCATCTCTAGTTGAAAATAAAATAAATAAACAAATGATTTGATATAAGTTTTTGAAAGAGGTAGCTGCAATACAAAAGAACAGACAGACAGACAGACAGATGGACATGGCTACTATGATTTACTTTTTCATTTCAGCTCAGCAACAATGCAAATATTATTTAATTTCCTCGATACTTTTATTTTAGTTAAAAATATCTCATTTTTACGCTACATGCTGTGTATCTATAAACACAAAAACCTTTTCTACAAAGATTGAATGCACGAATTAAGTGACTGAAGAATTGAATAAACTGAAATCCTGAATGTGAAAATGCATTGCTGTGGTTCAGTTCGGTTCAGTTCGGTTCGTTTCATGCAGTACAATACGAATACGAAAATTCATTATGTTAAATGGAAAGAGTGTAAAGAAATTAATTTCACAGGATTCTAAATAGAAAGACACAACAACAACAACAGCAAACAATCGTTATTACTTTTTGTATGTGTATGTGTGTGTGTGTTAATATATGTCATATATATAGATGTGGTTTTGACAATGGTTGTGTATATGGTCAGAATAAGCAAATCGAAAAGCAATTGTTGCACGTTCCAGCACACTATAACAACAAAACCAGCAACAACAACAACAACAGCAACGACAGCAACGACAGCAATGACAATAGCAGCAACATTCCATTAAAATAAACTGCAATGCATTCACTTTAATGCAGCAGCACACACACACACACACATACAACATACATACATACCTATGTATATATGTATTAAAGTATAAATTGTGAAAGAGGAGAACCATGTATAAAGGACAACAGCAAAGCCGACAACAACGACAGCCATTGAACAAACAAACAAAGCCAGCCGCAAAAGTTTGTCGACAGTACACGACAATATGTAGAGAGATCATATGAGTGTGTGTGTGTGTGTGTGTTTGTGTGTGTGTGCGTGCTTGCGTGTGTATGCGTGTGTCTGTGAACAGGTGCAATTATTGCTTGTTGTTATTGTTAAAAGTCGCCACCAACACCTTTGTCATTGCCTTATATTTCATTTCATGCTATAAACGACAACGACGACGGTGACAGCGATGACGGCAGCATTGCCAATCAAACCGCATTTGTTGTTATTGTTGTTGTTGTTGTTGTTTTTGATAAACCGCTCACCTACATACATATCTGCTGTCGCGTCGCCTAACAATGCAATGTTGCTGCTGCTGCTGCTGCTATAGTTGCAATTACATTTGTTGCTGACGTTAAAAACATTGTGTGGCAGCATTTGACGATTACAATAATGACTATAAAGCTGATTATGATGATGATGATGATGATAATAGTGATCATAATGATGATTCGAATTGTGCAAAAATACATTGATAATTGCGAAAAAATACAATGCCGCATTTAAAGCAATTGTTGCTATTCTGGCTGTTGTTGTTGTTGCTGTTGTTGTTGCTGCTTCCTATTATCGCTATTGCCATCGCTATTGTCATTATTTCTAATGTTGCTGTGTGCTGCTGCTGCTACAAGTTTTACCGCGACGCGTTTGCTTGGTGCCGCACCTGCACAGCACTTTGAAAGCAGCCGCAATTGCAAAAACGTTTGCGTCAAAACCTTAGAAGCATAAAACCACAAAAACCGCATCCATGAACACACTCAATACTCGTGTGTATGCAACACAACACAACACAACGCGGCGCAAAACAATGCAGCCGAAAAAAATAAAAAATTCAAAAAAATACAACAACAAAAAAAGAAATGTATTGTAATTCATTTTACCATGCATGCAGATAGAAACAGGAGAAATTGTTCGGATTTAGCGGTTTTCAAACTTTTAATCCTTACAAAAAGAAATAATCATCATAATAAATAGCGAAAGAGAAGCATTTTTGCTGCAGTACGAGGGTAGTCCAAAATGTGTATAAATATTAAAAATAGACAATGTATTTATATAATCAGGAATGTCACACAAAGTCTCTTTCAAATCTCATCGAAATTACTTCAAACAGCGTTTAAAAAAATAAATAAAATACACAAAGCGGAGTCAGGAAGTCTCTAGTTAATATGCTTTCGTTTGTTTTGTAAATCTCTAAAATAAAATCTCACATGTCACAGTACATCGAAAGATTTCGAAATTGTTCGAAATCAGTTTTGCCAATATCTGTAAAGGGTTGTCATCACAGCTAAATATTTTTGTTGACTTTTTATTTTCATAATTTTGAAAGGTTTAATCATTATAAAAACCGATAAATAATTTAATCACAAATCATCATAAAATATGTTATCGACTATCGATTGTTGAATTTATTTATTTATTTCCCATCACTAGCACATATACATTTTTTTAATACTAACCAGCCAACTCCAGATCATTTTTCAGAACATTTTATATATAAACAGAATTCCTTTCAAGAAAAGTTTTGGAAATGTAGACCCAAAATTAGCTGTCGAGACGCAGCAGGTTTTTAATATTCTGAGATTAAAGCAACCTTGCACATTTATGAGACCGTTCATTTATTTAATACTACAGATGCCACATAATATGTCAAATAATGGCTCGTATCCATTTTTAAAAAAAAAAAAAAAAAATGTTTATCTTTGCTTAATACAGTGAAATCTTGGAAAGTAAAATGGTGTGTAACAGGCAAAATGAGGCATGATAGATCCTAATAAATACATAAGGTACATAAAGATTGGCTACAGAATATCTTGCAGTCGGGTATAGTCGACTTTAGCGTTGTTTCTTTATTTATTTGGTAAATACAACAATTTGAGACATGAGAGAAAAGCTCAAATTTCTCAAAAACCGAATCTACGGAAAAAATCATTTATGAACCAGAATCAGTTCAATAGTTTGTGTGAGAGATAGAACTACCAAGCTTGGAATTTTTTGAATTTTCCGGAACGATCAGCTGTTATCACAAAACCTCCAGAAAGACCCGTTATCTACACAACAAAGAAGAAATGGGAACATGTTTGAATGGATCAATTTCGGTAAACCGGGAGTCCTTTAGAAAGCAGTTCCTTACTCGATTACATGTTCGAAATTACAGAATTTATTAACTGTTGAGGAATTATTAAGCCTTTTTAAAATAAACAGAAAGAAAAAATTAAAAAGAATACAAAAAAAAGAAAAATTGTTTCTTTTCACGATTTTCACAACTGAAGCGCTTAATTAAAGCTTAAGTTTTGCTTAAGTTTTTTTTATCGACAAAAAATAACAATAATAAAAAATTCCACACAAGCGCAGCAACGAAAGCTTTGCATGTACGCTGCTTGTCACAAAAATTAAAAAAAAAAAGAGAAAAAAAAAACAAAAACGTAGCGTAAGCACGATTTCATTGAATGACCAAAGTAATTATGGCACAAATGGATATTAATTATTTAAACAGTTTTCCTGCTATCTGCTTTCAGTAATTGTTGTTGTTGTTGTTGTTATTGTAGAAAGTTGAAGGCGGTAAGATGGCACAAACAGTTTATAAATGGCATATCTTAGTTCGGACGTTGACTACTCTCGACTGATTATCTCATCTCGTGCGCCATTGTCATTCGCTGTCATTCGCTGTATCTTCTGCAGTGTTTCGGTGTATCTTCGTATCTGTGTGTATCTTTGTGTATCTGTGTGCCTGTGTATCTCGTATGTGTAATTGTGTTGTATATATTCGTACTTGTACTCATGGTTGTGAATGTGTTTGAGTGCATCCGATGCGCTTTTCTTTTTTTTTTTAATTTTTCTTTTTCTTCAATCCCTTCACATTCTATAATTCTGTTTTTAATGACATTGAATAATTTGCATAATTGATTGTATTGTTTACTAAACATAGCGCAGCGCAGCTCAGCTCAACTCGACTCAGCTCAACTCAGTTTTCAGTACAGTTCAGCTTCCTGCTTTAGTGTTGCACGCTTTAAATGTCTCCACTGCACTGCAACGCACCGCAGTACACCATTCGCCATTCAATCCGTTCCGTTTCGTTTCGTTCCGTTCCGATCCAATCCAACGACGAAGCGATTCAATGGGCGACATTATGCCAATTAGTCATTTTGACTGTCATCAGATTGCAGGCAGATTCCCATTGCAGTAAATGTCGAGCGCGCATTAGTCTTGACAGTGATTTTGTCAGCAGCGTGGCCGTGCGTGGTCTTCGTTGTTCCGTTCTGGTCGTTCTGGTCGTCAACATTATTATTATTCTTGTTGTTGTTGTTGAGTTTTTTTCTTTTTTTTTTTTTTTGTTTTTTTTTTTTCGTTGTTATTCTGATTAATATTGCAAACAGTTGCTGCTGTTGTTGTTGTGTATCTGAATTAAAAATCGTTTTTTTTTTATTTAATTAATTTTTTTTTTTTTTTAAATATGAAGTGTTTTTCTTAAAAAAACAAATATGTATAAATATGTATTTACATAAAAAAGTGATGTTGTTGTTGTTTAATTTCATGCTACACTGAACGCAAATTATTTTCGCTAAATGCCAAAGTTATGGTAACTGTTTAACAATAATATTATTATTTTTATTATGGATTTATTTTAATATTTTTTATGCATAACTTGTTTTATTTTATTATTTCATTTTTTTTTTTTTTTTGTACCCATCACACATGTTGCGGAAGGTATTATAATTTTGTCAGAAAGTTTGTAATGCATTAAGGGAGACATCGTAGACCCTATAAAGTATATTCTTGATCAGCACAACAAGACAAATTGATCTAGCCATGTACGTATGTCCTCCTCTGTCTATTGCGAGTTGTTTCATTTTGCTCAGTTTTGAAGATATTTAACCGAAATTCGAAATTTAAGCTTTTCTCATAGTAGTTAGTAGATTTTTTGTATGTTAATATTAGAATGCCACGCACACTCTAACCCATACATTCTGGACCAATGGGGCGTTACTGGCTGATTTCTTTCTGGCCAGAGTGTCCGCGTGTTCGTTTACAGGAACGTCACTATGCCCAGGGACCCACGAGAAAGTAATAGAATTGTTACGACTAACTGAATTCGGCCGGTTTTTACAGTCTCTTACCAACTCCAGAACCCATATCGCAGTTCACCCTTGAACCGTCAGTGTAGATTGACAGACCAGACCATTGCATCGCAGCAGTTTAGCCATTCAGTGCTGCCTTGTGGGCAAGGATGTGTTAAAAGATTTGTTAAAATCTGTAAAATTCGGACAGAAAGTCTGTCGAAAACACAAAGCTTATTTTCAAGCTTATTGCTTTTGTATATACGATATGATGAACATTTTTGTTATGGCAGTTCACGTGTACAGTATAGATTTGAAATGGCTCAGGTTACTATACACAACGAACGAAAAAATGGCGGTATTAACTTATTGCGCAGCGAAATATTTGACCTTTTATTGAATTTTGTTGCTTAGAAACGCGCGCATTGAATGCGAGCTCTAATAAAATAGAACGTAAAAGGCTTTTGCGTACAAATTGACCAAAAGTTAGATTGAATGCTTTTGGCAGCAAATTTTTTTTTTTTCGTAATTATATTAATAAGTAGAATGTTATACATCAACCGCAATGTTTGTGTGCAAATTATACGAAACTGAATTAAGTTTAATAATATTTTTGATTACATCAATGAATTCTTAATGCATATATAACACATAAAAAACGTGCTTTGTATCCTGTTTTCTATTATTTTTCTAAGGACATTTCTTTGAGATG
Source organism: Leucophenga varia (assembly GCA_018903435.1). Classification (NCBI taxonomy): domain Eukaryota; kingdom Metazoa; phylum Arthropoda; class Insecta; order Diptera; family Drosophilidae; genus Leucophenga; species Leucophenga varia. The sequence goes on from JAEIFJ010001021.1 coordinate 177,100, forward strand.
AGTTTCATTAAAAAATAATAATAAAAAATAAAAATATTGGAACACTTTATTTTTTTTTATTTTTTTTTTTTTTGAATTTGGGACCATTGTGAGTCGCCAGTATTTACTGGCGGACATGCATTCGTACAAGTAAAATAATTTTCCGATAAAAATAAAAGTTTGCCTACAATTCAATATTTCTCGCAGCTTTATTTCGTATTTAGCTTGTACTCTTCTTGTATTCTTGTACTCTCCAAACTAGTGCAGTGCGATTTTTTCAAAATATCGATTATAATCGATTTTCGATACAACGATTAATCGATTCTTTAGACAGTTTCAATGCGAAGAACAAAAGAAAAGTAGATCGATCGATCGATTATCATATGATTAATTGATTTAAATTTATGAAAATAATCGAACAAATCGATTTTTTGAAAAGTCAATGAATTTGTTTTAATCGATAATTTTGCACCATCATTTAATTTAATCGACGATTTTATGCGTGTCGTCCTTTTTTAGGATCGACCTGAATGTTCGGTTTTCTTCTTTGAATAGTTGCCAACAAATAAACTAAACGATGCAATTGCTCAACTCTTTTGCAATTGTTTGTTTTTTTATAACATTTTAGTAATTCAGTAAAACAGTGACTTTTTGATTGCCTTCTTGGCAAGAGTAAATTTTATTTAAAAGATTTTCATATTTAGGTCCTATTCTAGTCTAGATACACTCTTTAAATAATTTACATATAGGGTATAATAAAGGGTATTAAAAAATACATATTTAAATAAATTTCACATTCTGAAGTTGATTGATTTTTAATGTAAAGCATAACATAACATAAAATAAAATAAAAACTTTTCACATCTAATTTGCTATAAAATGTATAACAATGATTTTTCTTTTTTGTTTTGCAGAACTCGGCGACTTCAAACGGAAAATTGGCATAAAAAAACAATTCTTCAACGAAAATATAGAAAAATGTGTAGAAAATTATGCGATAAATTTCTAAAACAGTAATAAAATAATAAAGGAAAAACAAGAATAATGCAAAATATATTTTTTTTAAGGACAACAGCATAAAAATAAAAGGAACAGCTTAGACAACAACAACAACAGCAACAACAAATTCAAAAAAGGATAAACAAAAATTAAATAATAATAATACAATAAAAAAAAAAGCAAAAACTTTTAAAAACATAAAAAAACATAAAAGCATAAAAAGGTTAATTCCCCGCCCGCATTTATAATAAAAAAATATAAAAAAAAAAGAGCAACGAATCATCAGACTACATAATTTCTTATTGGCATAAAAAACCCTAAAGAAAAGATACAAATACAAAAATTAAAGTAGAAATTGGAAAAGATACATTTATGTAGATGATCAAACCGGATAATAACAAAACGGATTAGCGAAGCAAAACGAAACTTTCGCTTTTCATTTTCTCAAATTAGCTCCACACACAAAATCGTTTATACGCGCTAGGCTCGCTCTATTCGATTTGATTCGTTCATTGTTCGTGTTTAATCGTGTTCGTTAAAGTTCGAGTTTGCTTCGATTTGCTTCAATTCCTATATTAATCTTTTTGCCTGCCTGCCCACCCTACCCACCAGCCTGCCTGCCTACCTGCCTGCCTGCCAGCCAGCTAGCTAGCCAGCCAACCTGCCTGATTGTCTTGTCTCGTTACGTCTAGTCACGTTACGTTACATTACGTCACGTTACGTTACATTACGTTGCGTTACGTTACCGCACGTCACGTCACGTCACGTCCAGTCTCGGTGCATCTCTATGTTTATTTATGTCTGTGTCGTTTGCGTCTGTGTCGGTGCGTCTATATGAAATTAATGTAATGATTAAAACGTCTACGTCTACGTCTACGCACTTCGAAAGCCTACGCGTACAACAAGTCCTTTGAGCAGCCGCTATTGTCGAATAAGAATTTGTGCGCGAATGTGGTTTAAGGATACGCCAACGGCTAGAAAGACAACAACAACAACGACAACGACAACAACAATTTGCTGGAGTACGCGTACGCAAGAACATTGGAATCTTATGGCGACGTTGTGCTAAGTCGTTGTGTGTGTGTGTGTGTGTGTGTGCAGAGTGTGTCGTGTCAGTAGTCAGGTTAAGGCTCACGCTCAGGCTCACCCTCAGGCACAGGCTCAGGTTAGTCGTCACCGTTAGTCGTCAATCAGTCAGTCTGCCTATCAGTCAGTCGGTTCGGTAGCATAGCCACCATCAACAGCATTAATTGGAGAGGTTAGAATAGTAACCGAAACGCAGCAGCAGCAGCAGCATAATTAAAAAGCAGCGTTGAGGCAATTTAGAAAACGATCGTCGAACGCCGTCGTCGTAGTCGTCGTCGTCGTCATCGTTATCATCGTCATTTGTTGTATTCTTCTTCGTCATCCTTGGAATAGGTGAAGCAGTAACAGTTGCAGTAACAGTTGCAGCGTAGCAGAAGCGTCAGTAGCGGCATCACAACAGATACACCAGCGTCATGAGGACAACATTACCCTTTCGGGTGCTTGTCTTAGCCCAAATGTTTTACTGCGTCACACTGGCTGGCGGTAAGTTCATTCATTCGATTTTCGAACATATTTAATTCGATTTGAAAAGTTTTATATTTTCCATTTATATATTTTTAATTTTATATTTAAACTCAAAAGTTTTTCGTAATTAGTTTTTCATAATGAAATACTAAAATTTGATTGTATACATTATATATGGTATAATTAGTACATACATAAATATTTAGAGTATATAGTAAACTTAATTATGCTACGAGTATTTAGTAGGCACATACACATGTACATGAGTAGGTAGGTATACTATATATAAATATATTATATGTATTTGTCTACTATATATGTACGCGAGTATGTATTTCATTTACATTTCGCCAATTGCTCGCTTGTTGCTAATGTTCTTAGTAGTTACGTTTTACGTTTTACATTTCACGTTTTACGTTTTATCGTGCTCCAATTATCGTCCCATCTAATTTGTGGCACGCATACACACACACACACACACACATACGTATACATACAAGAACGCATATACACATCGGTCGCTTTTATTGCTAATTGAATTCGCATTTTGGAAAAACGAAAAAAAAAAAACAAACAAACAAACACCAACAAATACTAAAATTTTCTCGACTATTTAATACGCTACAAAGCATTGCAGCCAAACATTTTAAAGAAACCAAAAAAAAATATATTTAAATAAACAAAATGGTGAGTAATCTTAAGTTATTGCCTATTTTTGCAATCTTAACCCTTAAATGGGACAACAGAAAAACAAAGTGAACACTTAATGACTAAGGAGAGTCTTAGTTTCAATTACGGTGCCTACTAGAGTCTCCGAGATAATTAGTTTCATACGACAGAGAGCATGACAGACGGACGGGCGGACAGACAGGCATAGCTAGAACGACTATTCTATCAATGCTAATCAAGAATATATACTAATATACTTTATAGGGTCTACCATGCTTCCTTTTTATAAACCTGGTACAGTATATAAAAATACTAAAATTCGGGATGTCACTTGCAATACTTTCAAATATATTTTGGAAAACAATCATTACACAGATCTGATGTTAAAAAGACATTATTTGTCAAGAGCATGGTTTGAGTAAAATAAAGTAAGATTTTCCAGTGGAAATTATTGTTGGTTGAGCAACACTTTTTTTTTTTTTTTTTTTTGCACGAGCTGCTAGACCGTGTGAATACCTTAATTATCTAAAAAAAACAAAAAAGATTGCGCGGTAGGTTTGTATGAGGGCTTTATAACATATTAATCCGATCTCTACCAAATTTCAACTAAAAACAATAAACTACAAAATTGGAAACTATAAAAGATATTTTTATTTGTAATTTTTTTCTTTTTAAATAGAAATCTTGAAATTCGAATTATTGTTCGGATTATGTCAAAGGACAAAACCAATAAAATATTTTAGCTTTTCTCAGATCAAACAATTTTGTTCCTTTACAAATTGTGGAGTTTTTATATTAAACATTTTTAAATCACGAAGTGAAAAAAGTTATGATATGTAACATGGACAGGTCTGTCACATTAGTATGAACCCGGCATGCTATAATGACCAATAGTAAAATACATAGATTGTATATTTTGGGAACTGCCACGCCTCTCTTTTGAAACCAATCTTAGCATACAAGGCATTAGACTAATATTATTTTGATTTTTGACCACCTTCCCACAACAATAAAATTTCATTGTAAGTTATTGAATGTAATAATTGACGGAAACAATCAGCTCCAGTTCCCCCTATAAAGCGACGAAAATTTCAGGTAAATATTCTAAAAAAAACTTTCCGAGAAATAACGCATTGCAAGAGACTGACAGACAGACAGACAGACAGACAGACAGACAAAGACGACTAAATCGATTTGTCTCGTCGCGCTGATCAATAATATATATGTATGTATACTTTATGGGGTCTCTCTGATGCGTTACAAACTTTTCGACAAACTGATAACAGGCTTCATACTGTGTGTGTGTGGCGTGTATAAAAAATGAAAAGAAATCGAGCAAAACAATATCAAATATCCTTTGCTAATGGAAACTGGCAAATACCAAAGAGATGATCCCATGTTAGCCTCAAATAATGAAGTTGAAAACTTTTGTTTAAAAGCGTTGCTTGTGTTCAAAACTTTTAATGCGACTGTAAGAACGAAAGATTGTAAATCAACAATAAAAGTAAAGTTACCTGCTGTTTTATTGTATCTGAAAAAAAAAACAAAAACAAAAAAGAAAAAAAAAAATAAAAAAAAGGATGTAACATTTCTTTGTGTTGCACATTTAAGAAAGCTTAAAGCTGTTCTTGCAGTGACAGCAAAAATGCATATTCTGATTTGCAAGTCATACGTACGATTATAAGATTTTATGGCGCATGTGGATGGTTGTCGCCTAAACGCACCCACGTACCCAACACCCTCAAACACACATACACACACACACACTAATGCATATGCATGTATGTGTATAGTGGCACGTTTGGTATGCATAAATTCATACATAAATACATATAAACACGTACGTACAAATACATATGCAGACATTACTAGCGACAGCATATGGCACGGCACCATTTGTGAAGGTTATGCGAATATGCTCAGCACTACAAAAAAAAAAAGAAAAAAAAAAATAAAAGAAAAAAGAAAAGTTGAAAAAGAGAAAAAAATTTTTTTTTTTTCAACATGATGGGTCACGGGAAGAATAGCAAGAAGAAGAAGAAGAAGAAAAAAAAATGAACGAATGGAGGAAGAAAATTAAAATGCTGAAAAATACAAAAAAAAAAAAATTATATAGATGTGTGTGTGTGACTATTAAAAGATTCGTGTGCATATGTGTGTGTGTGTATGTGTGAGCTGTGCCTGTGTGTATTTACATAGAAACCATAAACTATTTGAACGCAGTACGACCAAAAAAAAAAAAAAAAAAAAAATACAACAAAACAACAACAAACGGCGTCGACAACATAATGGCGAAGCTGCAGCAGCAGAAAATTATGCGAACGCTGCATGCAAATGAAAAACCAAACCGAAACGAAGCAAAATGCGGATATGAATGTTGAAAAAAAAAAAACAACAAAATTAAGAGAAAAAAGTCAAATAGAAAAAAAAAATTTAAAATACGTTCAACTTACGTATCCATTGCATTTTTATCTTCACCGACCGACCGCCCGCCCGCTCGCTCGCTTGGTTTCATCTTAAACTACACCCAAATCTTTTTGAACGTTTTTTTTTTTTTTTTCTGCAATATTCTTTATTATTACGTTTCCTTTTTTTTCGTCATTTTTTTCTTTACTTCTTCTTCTGCTTCTTGGCTGCTGCTGCCAGTAAAATACAAATTCTAAATCAACGCCATCATTGTTATCATTCATCGTTTATGGTTTATACCGACGTGAGTCCTTTTGCGACGCTCGCAACTATGCTCCCCAACTATGATTATGATTATGACGATGATGATGATGACGATGATGATGATGATGACGTTGACTGCGATGCTGTTCGTCGCAGCGGAAACGACTTCCAAAGTGCAAGCAGAGCGGAAGCCGGATCGAGTGCTGTTGCACGCCTACGGAGGTTTTTCGTTTTTTTTTGTTTTTGCTTTGTTTTCTTTTTTTTTTTTTTTTTACCTCTGAAACTCTTACTAAACATATTCTTCATATAATGACTAAATATAACGAAAACTTTCGTACACTGTACGAATATCTAAATGATTTCGTACAAACGGAAGTTGCATACCATTAAATATTATCCGATTAACAAATAAGTACGGGTCTTCTTATTTTCAAAGTAGAACAATTAATTCTAGGTGGTGAGCACGTACATATATGCTTCGACGAGTTCCACGAGAAAAAAAAAAAGATATAGACATGTCGGTCTGTCCGTCTATCGGTTGCGATTCGCTTTATTCAGTTTTAAAGATATTGTCTGGAAATTTGTAATTTAAGCTTTTCTTGAATCTAGATACTTTTTATTAGTGTTGGAAAAAATCGTAATTTTTTTAGTCGTAGTGTGATTAGCGACAGCGACTTGAAAATCGCAGTGACTGCAAACAGTGGTTAAATCGCAGTTCGCGAAACACAAACAGTTTCACTGTGAACATATACAATATACACAAAATCGCCGCTATCTGAACTTTGGCGTTTTTTTTTTTTACTTTTTTGTATAAAAAAATTTAGCATTTCACCTTGTTTTCTATTCATATTTTTTTGCAATTGCGCTTTCACCATTCAATCGTTTCGCGCTTTCAGTGAAATGCACGTTTTGACGATTCAAGTGACTGGCAAATGTACCAACGAATTTTTACAGGTTCGTTGTTCCAGCGAAAAGTGATAAAAGCACCATTTCACTGTTCGCAAAGAGCGACACATAAAATCGTCGATAACTTTTTGAATCACTGTGAGTGTGATTTTTTAGACCAACACTACTATTTATGTCAAAACCAAGGTGCCACGCCCATTTTTTGTCATAGCCTTTATACAAACCTTCTATACACTACCATGAACAAGTACAATCGCTTTGTTTCTAGAAAACTATTTAATTTTTTTCATTTTTAGCTTAAAAGATAAAACACGCACGCCTTGCACGAGTCATAGCATTCTGACTTAACTTGGGATCTATTAGCCAAGGTTATTGTACTCCTTGTTTATTGCGTTAAACATGTCATTTCAGAACTTGAACCACGACCAAAAAAGTGAATTAAGATTCAAATTTAATTTTAAAGCGATCCGTGCAGTGCATCATAATTAAAAACGTAGTCGGAGCAGAGTACAATTAATATTGACATCTACGAGAGTAACACAATTATTTATTTATTTATTTATTTATTTATTTTATCAAATAAACAAGTCGATAATGCAGTCAATTTTAGTCGATATTGAATGCAGCACACGTTTATGTTTTATTTTGCCTTTATTTATTTGTGTGTGTCGCATTCGCACAATTGAAGCAAAACTCTTTTTTTTTTTTTTTTTTTTTTTTTGCATACTGAAGATGTGAGCTGTGTATGTGTGTGTGTGAACTGCTGCTACTCGAGTAATTTCAATAAGAATGGCGTCATAAATAGTAATGAGGCAAATACAACTGAATGCAGCTTGTGCACGTATCTGTATCTGGCATGCAGATCATGTAAGCAATAAAATATAAGCCAAACGGAAACGAAAGAGGCACAAAAAATCGAAAACAAGACCAAAAAAAAAAAAATAAATAAGAATTGCAAAGCAAGGATACGGAAATGATTGCGTAAAGTTTCAAAGCGATTGTAATTGTGTGTGTGTGTGTGTATTCGAAATTTATATTGTGCCAAACAAATCAACGTTTTCATTGGCAAAAAAGAATAATAATAAAAAAGGTTATGGTAAGAGACGCACACAAAAGGCAGAGAAGGAACAAACGCGTTGTTAATATAAAAAATAGAAAAAAAATCTTAATGCATAGCACCACACCTACAAGAAAAAATACTTTAATAAAATATTTCATACAACTAAAATCAATTTGCTAGTAAAACAGTACAAAGCAATTCAAGAACTCAGACAAGAACAACAACAACAACTGTCGACGAAAAAGAAGAAGCCAATGCAAATCACAATGAAGATAAAATTCCGATGCTGCTGGAGTTTCTTAGTTGCTGTATATAAGCGAATAATTGAAATAATGAGCAGAATAAATTCACAAAGCGTGCCAATTATATTCGCACCACAGAACGCGAAATGCAAAATGCTAAATGCCAACAAATAGGTGGCGTCGTCTAAGTTATGAGTATAAGAAGGACTACACAGCAGCAGCAGGAGCTGAAGCTGAAGCTGGAGCAGCAGCAGCAGCAGTTAGCCAAGCTCATAAAGGAAATGAAAAATATTGACTCAAGTGCAAAGAATACTAAAACGAATAAAAATTTATACTATATGAAATGTGCTCAGCAATGAGATGAGTTGAGGCATTGCTACCATGTCAGCCGGTCCGGTCGGGTCGGTCGGTGCTGCTGCAAAGTGGCTAGTAAAGTAAAGAAGCACAGCTAGACCACTAAATTTAATATTTGAGACGCGTTTCTTCTTTAGCCTGCCGCCCAAGGAGCTTCGATGTATATATATATACAATAGATGTGAAGCAGACAGACGGACAGACAGATATACGAGCAAACGAAGAAATGGTTGAATGGACAGCCAAGACAAACGAAGCTGAAACATGGAAGCTAACTGCCGCAAGAAGTATTAAACGGGGTTTTATGGGGACCAACAAACAAAGTTGGCAATAGTGAAGATTTGTGGTACAAAAAGGGTTTTGGAATGGGCTGTCTGTTGTTTGTTTTATTCTTTCTTCTTATTCTATTCATTCTTTGCGCATTTTCGTGTGATTTGTCTTTTGATGTGATTTGCGCTCGCTGCAAGCAGCCAGAGCAGATGACAACGACAAAAAGAAAAATCGGAGTGGAATGAATATTTTTACTGTTTTATGGAATCGCCGCAGTGGGTTAAAGTGTTAATGGCATTTTTGCTAGCTCAAATTATGCTCGTTTAGATTTACCAAAAAAAAAAAATAAATAAATAAATAAAGAAAGCAAAAATAAACGAAATCCACATTAAAATTTAGTTTTGGGTGCGAATGCGAATGCAAATGCGCCTGCTTGACGCCATCACTTTACTCTATTCTACTCTACTTCACTTTACTCCACTTCCGTTTCCGTTTCTGCTTCCTCTTCTCTTGTATCAATTTTAATGGCGTCGTTGCCTATCGTACTATTCGCAATTCGCAAGAATTTTTAGGCAACACAAAGCACAAAACTGTTTATTTTGCTACAAAACAAGCTCATAAAAAGACAAATACAAAAATTAGACAACGCTAAGACCACCACCAGCACCAGCAGCACCAGCAGCAGCTGTGGAGGCACAGCGTTAAGCAAACACATAATTTTTTTTTTTTTTACTTACAAAAAACCAAACACCGAATTCTGTGGAATTTTCGTCCTTCGAAATATTTCTTCGTTTAAATTAGGCGCTACATTTTGTTATGTTTTCGAACAATAAATATTTTCTTTTAAACTTTTGTTTTTTCTTTGATGTTTTTTTTTTTTTTTTTTGAATGCAAAGTAAGCGCTTTGTAAATTATTAAAAAAATTTCATATTTTAGTTTTTTTTTTTTTTTAGCAAATTTCCAACTAATTTTAAATAAATATTAGCTAAGAAGTATCGTGAAAAACTATGAAAAAAAATTAACAAAATATTTTGTTTTTCTTTTAATATTTTTTATGAAAATTAATGCTTTTCAGCTTCTATCTCAAACTTAATTTGGGCGCATTTATATCTCTCCCATACTAGACAGATCTTTTATCGGTAATTTGCGTTTTACTTTCGGGAATAGGTAAAAAAATCTTTCTGGTTCCACATTTTCAGCAGTCCAGTCCATTAATTTAAGTTTTTGTGAAATCGATTCGATTCGATTGATCTCGTCTGCCTTGATTTGAGCTGTAAGCAACTGCATCCTTTGCTTTAGCTGTGACATTATTTCCTATTTCCTTCGCACCTTCGCAATGTTATTCTTCTAACAGATTCTTAGTATTTGATCTTTAACGTTTGTGTCCTATAGTAGACGTCTTCGGCAAAAAAAAAAAAATCACTCTTGGTGATTTTTCACAGTGATTTAAAAATCGCAATGTCGCACTACGACTGAAAGTAGTGATTTGCGTTTTTTTTGTTTCTTAGTGAACATGATTTGTGTAACGCTGTTCGCGAACAGTGAAACTGTTCATTTAGTGTTCATTCAGTGATTGGTGATTTTATCACTCTTCGCGAATTGTTCATATTCGTTTGAACGCCAAACCTGTACAAATTCGTTGGTAATTTTTGCCAGTCGCTTGACACTCCTCGCGAATAGTGAACCTGTTCAGCAATCGCTGATTCTATTTCGTGAACTGCAATTTTATCACTGTTTGCAGTCACTGCGATTTTCAAATTGCAGTCGCTAATCACACTAAGACTCATCATTTTGTGGTGACATCCTCTACATTTGTCCTTCGACTGATGGGCACAACAACTTTATACCCAGTTACGGAGCCTTTGTTTTTTCAGAAATAAATAAAGTTTTCGCTCTTCCGGCAGGACACCGTCTGTCTTCGGCGGTTGGTCTTTCGTCCAGAATGAAGCGAATAATCAAAAAAATTAATTTCGAAAAACGATAATCCAAAACGGTGAAATGGAAATACCTTCATCGTCCTGACGAACTCACCAGACAGTTCGATACTAGCGCTTGCTGTGTAACTACTTGCGGCGTTATCTAATTAAATATTTTACAAGATCTACGCTATCATTTAAACAAAAACAATAATTTTTGAACCCTTTTTTTGGTTTTTTTTTATTATTTTGGAAAGCAGACAAACTTTTAAGCTACTTCAAAATAAATAAATTTTCTGTTGAAATGACTTAAAATTCAAGCTTTTAGTATAGAATCAGATGCAAGCATGCAAGGAAGGCACTTCTTCAAGTGTTTACACTCTAGTTTACATTACAATTTAGCATAAGTGTGTGTGTGTGTATGTGAGCTTGGCACATGGCACATGGCACGGTACGGCAAAGTTCGCGTAGCACAAACATTTTGAGCACATACATACATACATATATACACACACACATACATACACATACATATATTCTCATCAAAACTATGTTGAGCTAGCCAAGTGCGGTTTTTCGGCAAATAGCTGGAAAATTACAAACATTACTCTTAGCTAAACTAATTCAAAAACAGATTTCACGCTATCATAAACTTACATATACATGCATACATATACACATACATAACATAGATACATACATACATATACAAATATATTTATGCATATATAACTAAAAGAAGCAGCAGCAGCAGCAGAAGAAGAAGACGATATGATATGCACTTGGTAAATGTATCTGACGCAGCAGTTTTACTTACAGACAGCTTGAGTTGAGTTGAGTTGAGCTGAGCTGTTTGAATGATGTGCTGCTTGCTTGCTACCTTCTTGAAATAAGATATAAGAGAAATGACATTTTTATACCAAAAAAAAAAAAAAAAAGCAACTTCAAAACAGGCAAAGAAAGCAAGGAAGTAAGGAAGTTAGCAGCTTTGAAAATTGTTTGTGCTGGCGTTGAATTCTTGTCGTATACGCAGCTCTATAGTAGCACTTATCATGACGTTTAAGATGATAACAACGACAACAACAACAACAACAACAGCAACGATGACGATGATGACGACGACAAAGATGATGTTTACCAAGATGGCGAGGTATCGTCCTGTGACAAAACTTGTGCAAAACTTTAAAGCAGCCAACTGACACGAAAGTGCAACAGAGCGCGTCATGACACCAACACATAAAAAATAAAGAGTAGATACATTATACATGCAAAAATACAAGTTTATAGCCATTAAGAAAGCTAAAGATAATATAAATAGACAACGGACAGACGGACACAGACAGAAGAAGAGACTGACTTACTGACTGAAAAACGCACCTTTTGATTTAGCTTTTTTTTTTTATTTATGTTTATTTTGCTTCCATTACAAATCGTTGTCATATTAAAAATTTAAAGTTATACCTTGAAGCTGATAAAGAAAATATGATAAAGAAAATTTTTCATATGATATGAAACAAAGAACTAGGACCGACCCGACCGAGCACAGCTTTGAGTTTGAATTTCAAAAAAAAAAAGAAAATATTGCATACGCGTTTTCCGTTTGTGGATGATGCCATTTCGATTTCATTGCAACATTGCAAACATTCGTCAATATGGCAGTCGGCAGTCGGCAGCCATTTTTGCGATTTTCACCATTTTGCAGATTTACATTTTCATTTTCATTTTCATTTTTCAGAGCGCTTGTATACGCTCGTACAACATGCAACATTTGACCCAAATAGTATAGTACGAGTATATCGTATGTATGACTGCGAATATTCCAAACGACAAATGTAATTGTGGGTGTGGCAAAGGAACTACGGTATACTATATTTATATGTATGTATGTGTGTGTGAGTGTATGTGTATGTGTAGCAGAGTGTATCAGATGCAGTTGAATACAAATAAAGGCACAATTCGCGATAAAGATTGCAGAATAAAAAAAAAAAAACAGAAAAACAAAAACAAAAACAAAATATTAGAGAAGGACAGGAGAGAGAGAGAGAGAGAGAGAAAACGAGTTGCAGATGCAGAGAAGTGCAACTAACTTTTTGTTGTTGTGTGGCATTTATTGTGCGCTTATATTCATCCATCCATCCATCCAGCCATCCTTTACTGACAATGTTACGAGAACTAGAATCATAACAACAACAACAACAACAACAACAGCAATCGTAGCAACTGCAAAATCCGTTGGTGAAGGCAAACATTTTCCTTGGCTTTTTATGCAAACGCGTATTTGAAACTTGTCAAGCCTTCATTGTCGTCGTCGTCTCTTTTACATCGAAAACGTCTCGAACATTCCATTATGTTGACGTGTTGACGGCCATTACGATGACGTTTTTCATGTTAACAACGAAGAAAACAACATTTAATAATTTAATATTTGATATCGAAGAAAGAGCTACCTTATTGTTGAGACATCATAATGCCACCATTTTGTTTTGAATATCCGCTAAACATAGAGTGAAGAGTACATTCAGTTTCGTCTGAATGTTTGTAACGCATGGAAAGAGATATCGTAGACGCCATAAAGTAAATATATATATTCTTGATCAGCTCGACGACGAGACGAATCGATTTAGCCATGTCCGTCTGTCTGTCCGTCTGTTGCACATCGTTTTTTTCGGAAAGTTTTAGAGATATCGACCGGAAACCTGACCTTTTTTTGATCCTAGGCAGATTGTATGTCAGAGCCAAAGTGCCACGCCCATTTTTAGATGCAGCACTCATACAAACTTACCACGTTTTTTTTATTTTTTTGAATAGTTTTTTTTTGTATGAAAATAGTTTTTTTTTTTTAGCTCCATACAAACCAAATGCCCATTTTTGAGTTTTTGTATGAAAACAGTTTAAAATTATGAATATATTCACTCCAATCTGGCTTCTAATGTCATCCAATATCAAAACTAAGGTGCAACGCCCATTTTGACAAATTTTCAGCCAATTTTCTTTTTTTGTGAAATTAGTAATTATTTATGAATGTACTCACTTTTCATTAGAAAAAAAGTACAAATCTATCTCATTTTATCTGTTACACAAAGTGTAAGAAAGGTCGTAGACCATATGAAATATATTTATTTTGATCAGCTGATGAGAGAGTCGATTTGGCCATGGTCGTCTGTCTGTCCGTCTGTCTGCTTGTTGCTGCGCGATTAATTCGCTCGTTTTAAAGATATTAAGCTAAATTTTAAATTAGCTTTTCAAATATGGTACAAATGCAATGTATTCTTATATCTTGTCAAATTCTTTAAGTTTAAAATGAATGGTTCAAATAGTTTTATATCTGAATCTCGTTAAAATTGGTTCATTTTTTAATTTGTTTATTATAAGATAAAATTTAATACAAATGTTGCATACGAAGATCTATCCACGTCAAATGATGTGTAACAGGTATGTACGCTTCGGTCCAACCGAAGTTAACTTTTTCTCTTGTTGTGTCTTGGTTTGGGGGGACTCAAGTCATGCCTTCTATAATTTTTACCTAAGCCAGAAACAAGATTTGGCGTGTATTTTAGCTTCGGTTCTAATTCATTTTTTTTTTAAATGATCATAGTAGAAAACATGATTGAAGTAGAATCATCGTAGAACGCACTTTTGATGTGTATTTAAGCTTTTGTTCTACTAAAGTTAAAGCTTTCTATAGGTTTTTTTCAAAAATTGGAGGCAGCTTAGTTTTTATATGAACACTACAGATTTGTTAAGGATCAAGCAACTACTGCATAGAATCCTCAAACAATCTAGTCCCATTCCATCCCACGATCTGGTTTTTTTTTTTCAAGAAGATTATTTAAAATTTTAAACATTTGCTTCCAAAATTTGTGTTTACCGAAAACACAAAATATGCGTTTCAAAAAAGTAAATCGCAAAATTTTTACGATTATGATTTCGGGAACATGACTGACAAAATTTATTGAAAAACCCCTTCGATACTTGCCTGACACGATAACGTAAAAAAAAAACATCTTTAAACGAAATTAGACAAAAGCTAAATTTAGTCTGCTTACAATTTGAATTTTTTAAATGAATAACAAATTTGACGAATCTTTAGAAGCATTTTAGCGTCTCACAAATAAATGAAAAATAGAATTAAATAGTAATGAAAATATATGTACGAAAATTCAGAAGATACATGCCTAGACATAGCAAGAGATGAATAAATAAACGAAAGAACGAAAGAACGAGTGAGTGGTGGGTGCAATACAATTTTAGCATTTTTGTGAGTACACAAATCGACAGAAAGTGTAATTTTGAAAATGCACAAAAAAAAAAAAAAAAAAAACTACGAAACAAGTTGTGCTCATTAACGTTGAAAACTTAATTAAGTTTCAATGCTGAATCTGTCGAAGCATCGCACCCAACCGCACCCCACCGCACCGCACCGTACGGTATACTATATAGTTTAGTAGTATTGTGCCTAGTATAGATAGTTTAGTTCATATCGTATAATACTTAGGCAGCCCTCAACGCCATTATCGTTGCCACTAAAATTGAATGGTCTGCATCTAGAGAGCACTTTTGCCCAATGACGGTCTTTTATTTTATTTTATTTTATTTTTTATTATAATTTTTTTTTATACTTTTCGTTTAATTCACTGCACTCATTGCATTTACTCAGTCAGAAATAATAAAAAAAAAAAAAATAATTCAAAATGTTTTCTAGATGGCAATTGCCTTCTTAAAGATGTTTA
This sequence comes from Leucophenga varia, assembly GCA_018903435.1. Classification (NCBI taxonomy): domain Eukaryota; kingdom Metazoa; phylum Arthropoda; class Insecta; order Diptera; family Drosophilidae; genus Leucophenga; species Leucophenga varia. Next base: position 192,446 of record JAEIFJ010001021.1, read on the forward strand.
AATTTAGCGTCTTTTTCAAAATATCTGAAAAAGAAAATGTGCTGAAATTTCGTTGCGTCGTTGTGTAAAAAACTCAATTAAAAAAAAAAAAAAAAAAAAAAAAAAAAAAAAATAAAAAAAAAAAAATTAACGAAAATTTCCAAGTGTACAAATGAATAATTTTAAAGCATTTCGAAAATTAATACAAAGTTTAGAATGTGAATGTATGTGATAATGATGATGATAATGATGATGTAATGATGATGACGATGATAATGATGACGATGATTTCAATGTTAATAAAGTGCATTCGCTTTGCTTTAGAATTCCTACGCTTTACCGTTGCAGCTGATAGTCGGCAAAGCGTTTGGATTCTGAAACGAAGCATTTGCAAAGCGTTGCCAAGCCAACTAAAATTTTAATTAAGAATAAAATTTATAAATGAAATTGAAACAACTCCAAAGATTCGGTTAAAAATAAAATAACGCTAAAAGCCAAAATAATTAATTAATAAATTTACAGAATAAAAAAAAAAATTAATAATCAAAAAAAAAAAAATAAAAAATTATAATAATAAATAATGTCATTTCGAGTTTATTTATTTTTGAATAAAATATTTTGCGCATTTTTAATGCATCAAAATGAAAGAAAAAAGAAAAATCGAATTAAAATTAACACAAATATTTTATAATTAAAAGTTAAACTGTAAAATGTGAAAAGTATTTAAATACTTCGCAATTAAATGTAATAAAGATATAAAATATATATAATATAATATAAATGATAACTGGTATTTAACAAAACGAATAAATGCTTGCGGCGCTAAAGAACATTAATTTATTATTCAATTAATTAATTACAATATTATTTTATTTTATTTTATGAATTTTTTTATTTTTTTTATTTGCCTTTATAACATTTTTCGGAAAATATTGCAAAAGTTTAAATAAAAGCTGCATCGAACAGTTTATTTCTATTCATAGTGAAACGCGACCCACTTAAACTTAATTTAATGTTCATTTTAATTCTTTTTTTTTTTTTTTTTTTGAGTTATTATTTTTAATTATTAATTATTTCAATTTAACAAAAAATAAATAAAAATGTATTTTGAACTGACAAATTTTGTTTGTCTCGGTTCAATTGACCGAACGAATTTTTTGCTGACTACTTCAACCGAGCTAGCCACTCACTAGCCAGGGCCAAAGGCAGAGTGTACTGATTCGCCCATGAGCTAGTCAGAGCTAGTTATTTCCTATACAGCGTGGCCAGCCCCTAACTTAACAGTGTGACTCAGTCACTGATTAGTTCATGTCGTCCATGACAGTTGTCGACCAACGCTGAGTTGTCTTTGATCAGAATTAGCAGTGATAGGGATCAACCATGATCAAGATCAACAGTGATCAGAATCAGCCGTGATCAGGAACAATCGTAATCGGAATCAATCGTGATCGAGATCAAGCGTGATTAGAATCAACCGTGATTAGGATTGATCGTAATCAGGATCAGTCATGACTTGTCCGTTTCAGTTGCTTCTAATAGTAATGAAGTTTAATGAAACATTTTTATTCTCAAGTACGTAAATTATCCATAAAAAGTTAGCTTATAGATTTGGCAATAAAAAGTAGCATATAAGTCCGTCTTTAACTAGTTAAGTCAATGACTATCTTCACTTCAGCTTTTCTGTTGATCAGCTAAGGTTAATCAATAATGGTCCGATCATAAGTATTGAGGGGATTCCTATCTTAAAAAGAAAAAGTTGTTCCCGGTTACCGACAAAAAAAATACTTGCGTGTTTTGATTGAAACAAATTTTAGAATGAACGAAAAAAACGTATCCTTCTGACTTCACAATAATTCAAAGCTTCTTTGGTATGCATTTTTTTTATTAGATTCTTAGCTTAAAGAAAAATTCACACACTTTTGCCCGAATTCAATATCTCCAGTACTCAGAAATTTAGTATTATAGAGCGTTTTTTCTCAATTCCAGCTCTTTTTTTCGAATGTCTATCAAAATTGTTTGCTCACATTAATGGCTCGAACCGGAAATCAACAGAAAATCTATTTCATTTATATATTTGCTAAAAAAAAAAGAAAGAAATATTCGCATCTCATCTCAAAATCCAATCAGCGCAAATATTTTTTGGTATAGGCCAGACCAGACCAGACTTAAAGCAACTCTTCTAAGAGAAAATCATCAATGTCTGCAAACGCACGTGCGTGTTAATTTTTTTAATGATCGATTTTATCGCTGTTCCATCATTTCAGGCCCCATACTCAAAGTAATTCATCCGAATTTATCTCCATTTATCGAAATCACACAGCACAATGCAGTCTCATATCGGTTCGTGTCATTTTTTTTCGCTGTTCTTCCTCATTTATCTTGTCACGTTGTCGCGTTGTTCCAGCCATTTCATCAGGAAATGATTTTTCCCATTTTGCTTTAATTTAATACGGCGGCGCGTTTTTTTTTACCCTTGTCGAAATTTTCATGCTAACATCTACACTCACACATACACTCACACATACACACCCACACACACAAAGAAACAGTCTGTTTGCACTGATTAACTTAATTGTTTTTTTCATTGCAATATACAACAACCATCAGCATTAAACGTCCATCCTACGAATATATCGTATGTATGTATGTGTTCAACAGCTGTCCATGATGTCAGTCACAAACTCACGTATGCATGCATGCATGCATGTGTGATGTGTGTGTGTGGCTGTTGCTTTTTTTTTTTTTTTTGTTTCAGAATTTATTACTCGTACGTAAATTTTTTATTTGTGCGTAGCAAATGGTCGAAATAAAAACCCTGGATAAACAGAAACAGACAAGAAGAACAAGCAGAAATGTTATTAACTTCGATAAAACTGTTCAAAGAGCTTACATACATCAGATGAGCATAAGTGACGTAAATTGTTTTTTTTTTTTTTTTTTTTTTTTTTTTTTTGAATAGAGGTGTTTGACCGGGGCGTGTCATCCTTGGACTTGGACAAATGATTCTGTTGTTGCTGAAGAAAAAAATTAAGTTTGCAATTTCTGCTCAGTAACTTTCAAACTGACCGAATGGAGGAACTTGTAGAAACAATGAGTCAGTAGTACGGACATGAGAAGAACGTTATGTCTCGCCGAGCTGATCAGGAATATATATATGTATATATTATAGGGTCCTTACGTTAGAAACTTTCCAATAAACTGTTAAGCTTTTTTGTCAGTGTTGGGCACAGATATTGTTAGTTTTCATGTTACTTATCTTTTCACTTACTAGATTTTAGTTTTTTTTTTGTTTAATCATAAAATTGGGTGTTTTAAAATACCGCATTTGGGTTATATTGAAGCACATGCATACATACTACGTATATGAAAATACATTAACAGTGTAAACCGATTATCATTGTTTTTGTTCACATTGAGCACCTAAACTATTATACTCTAAAGATTATAAAGTTTCTCTCGTTTAATTAAAACTAAACTAAACTAATCTCATTATGCTAGACGCATAATTAATAATAATTTATTTTACTATATACACATACATATATATTTTTTTCAAGCACATGCAGATACATATGTATCTAAAAGATACTTAAACTTATTGCATTTCATTTATGAGTGTGCATATACAACAGCATCGTCTCAATTAGTTATTATTGATGTACCAATTTATGCTCTATTTCTTCAATATTTTTTTTTTTTTTAAGTATTTTTTGTACATTTCTATTTGCACTTTCTTTTGCAGAAGCTGATTATACACTTGACGATTCATTCTGGAATGAAGAAAGTCCTGTTGGTAAGTCCAATAAAATATTTTTAAACTTTTTAAAAGTTTTCATAATAAAAAAAAAAAAAAAAATAGCTTTTAGTAGAGAAGAAGTTCCGTTTTCATGTTTGGGCAGTCAAGTTGCTTTTAGAGCGTATAGAACGGATGCATCAAAATCAATACTCATTCGGGCATGCCAAATATGTATCCAAGTCTATATATATCGGAATATATTGTGACGCGTTTAAAATAGGCACCATTTAAGCCGATACAATGCTTCTAGCGACTAACCCAATCTTATATGGCCGCCAGAGGTATGGCCGCCAGAGGTATGGCCTTTAAGTCTTTCAGCGAATTTTATTTGATGGCATCGATCGACTCAGAACGCCTTCCCCGAAGAGGAAAAAAAGAAACAAGTTGTAGAAAAAAATCAATTTTTTTTTTTTTTTTTAATCTTATCAGCTGCTTGCTCAAAATCAAGAAGCAGATAAATTGATATTTATTTGTTGAAATTATATAAATTCACCATAACTTGGTTACTCAACAAAATTTATCACCAAATTAGAAAGAGATCGTTGCGGAATATGTCACCTCGTATAACTGCACTATGACTGTAGCATTATGGCTTGGGCATGCCATGTAGTCAGCTGCCGATGTAATCGGAAGATTTTATACTTTGATATTCAGATACATGCCTAGGCAATTACATCCGTAAACCCATGACAACAAGTCATACCAAATGGGCCTAAAGCTATTCTAAGCCATAAAGTTGTTTTTTTGTTTTTTTTTTTAGTCTCATACCAGCTGTGACTTGAATATTGGCACAGATATAAACCAAGAAAAACGTTAACCTCGGTGGAACCGAAGCCTATATAACCGTCACATGCATTTTTAAATTGTTAATGTGTTATCATCAATGGCTTAAATAGAACTTCAAGATGGGATTGGACGGTGTCAATGATCTGATACAACTCACGTTGTGTGAGGCGTACGCCACAAAATGGGCGTGGCACATTGGATTTGATATTGAATGATATTAAAAGTGTTTTTACCCAATTAGGAGTCAATACATTACTAAAAAATAACCATTTTCATACAAAAATTCGAAAATGGGCGGTAAGTTTGTATGGGACTTTACCTAAAAATAGGTGTGGGGGTATAAAAATAGTTGTTTCGAAGATGTAAGATGTTAAAATATTCATTAAATCACTGCAACAAATAAACTGTCCGGCACTGTAAATTGTTTTCAAAATTTACACAAAGATCAAAGTCAATTTACGGAGAAATATTACAATAAAAAAAATGACTTTTTCACCTTGCCTTGTGGTACGAATACAAAATAAACGAATACACTTAATGGAGTCTCAAAGTTATATCGTATATCTTTTTCTCTTTATCTTTCTATCTCTATTTTGTGCTTCACTGCCAATATACACACACACACACACAAACACACACACAGTATTATTCAAAGATGCTTATAAACTTTCATGTATGTAGGTACTCGTATGTAAATTGAAGTTATTTTTGTTTATGTTTTTTTTGGCTGCTGTTGCAAACTTTTCTGCAATCTTCTTCAATTTCTACGTAAAAAAAAGTATCGAACGAATGCTTTGAGCAAATAAATAAAGACAACAAGAAAGGAAGACAGTCAAAAAGAACGAAAGAAAGAAAAAAAGAAGAAATGAGAAAAAAAAAGAAAAAGAGTTAACTTCGGTTGGACCGAAGTTTATACAATACCTGTTACACATCATTTGACGTTTATACTACATACCTGTTACCATCATTTGACGTTGATAGACCTTCGTGGATTTGTATTAAATTTTTATTTTAAAATTCTAAACCAATTAAATATATTCAATTTGGACCAATTTTAAATGTATGGCATGGTTAAGCAACATTTTTATTTGACTTTTTATAAATAAATTTTTTTATAAGAACTTGAAAAAATGTTGTACTTTTTGTATGGGAGCTATACCTAAAAGTGGGCGTGGCAATTGATTTTAACATAGAACTACACAGGACCTAGAAAAGTTAAGTTTAAAATTTCAGCCCAAATCTTTAAAACTGAGCGAATAAATCGCGAAACACACAGACAGACGGACAGACGGACGACGGACAGAACGGACAGACGGACAGACAGACGGACTGGCTAAATCGGTTCGTCTTCGAGGTGATAAATAAATATATAAAAATGTATAAGTGTCGTAGCGTATGTATGTATGTGTGCTTTTGCGTTATCAATGTGTGTATTTATTATTGAGTCGCTCCTCAATACTCCATATACACAATTTTTTTACAGCAACGATTTCGAAATTGAACAATGCAGCAGCGCAGCAGGTAGAGTAGCAGTGTAAAAGCCAGCCGCATGTGCCACTGAATAAGTGCGAGTGACGTTCAATTTTGTTCGATTTGAATATAAAATAGCAACAAACACAATGCATTGCGATACGCAAGAAAAGTTAAGGGACAACAAATTGCAGATACAATGTTGCGCGTGCATCTATAAGATACAAATATTTTCAAATCGAAAAGATACATATCTTAGGTAAAGAATACATGAACTGTGTGTGGTGTGTGTGTTCTTCTTATTTGCACCTTTCATGTCACGCCCTATTCATGCTGTCTGCGCCTATTTTGCATTTAAAAAAATGTCGACACCATCGATTGTCACCCGCTGTGATCGTAGCACTTTTTCCGCCTTACATACCGTAGATATGTATGCTACGTTTTGCTGTTAGTTAAATTGTATATACAATATATAAAGAAGAATGTATGTGTGTATGTTACATGTACATACATACATACATACACAAATAGCGTATTTCCTCAGACACAAAATTCAGTTAGATTCGTACATTGTGGTTATCGAATCGAAAAACTTAGAGTTTTACCAGCAAATGTAACTGAATTTTTAATGCTACTCGTTCGTTCGTTCTTTCGTTCTTTCGCTTATTCGTTTGTTTTGTATGCCACATCCTGCATGCCACACTATTTTTCGTCCGTTTAGTCGCAAAATAAAATACATTGAATTTACTATTTATTTACGCTTTCAAATAAATTCAGTTTATCTAACGCTTCCTGACATTCAATGTACGAAAATACACGGTACGCGATATGTAACATGCGACAGAATTCCACTGATAGACGACGGACAGACAGACGGGCGGACGGACAGACAAACAGAGTGAAGTACATGCCTATATGGACAGACAGACAGACTGACAGATAGAGATTAAGCCAGATGTATAGACGAAATAGACAAACAAAAAACATAGACAGACTTAACAGAGTTATTGTCGTGTCATAGTGCAGTATGCATTAGCCCAAACGCGACCAGCATCGCAACGGTATCAGTATCGATACCGGACCGGGCAGGACAGTACAGAACAGAACAGAGCAGAACTGTTTACTATGTAAATTGATGAGGCAACTGGGAAAATATCAACACACTTTGGGCGTTATTTCATGAAACGTGTTACTTGTAACTTGTAAAATGTAAACAAATAAAATAAATCTAAAAATAAAGTTAGAAAAAAAACAGTCCCCGACTCAATTCATCGACTCAAATTTAAGCACGTAAAGTATACAAATTTTATATACTTACTCGTACAAAATGTATGTAAAGCTGAATGGGTTGAGTTGTTAAACGTTTGGGTAGTTTTTTTTTGGGGTGAGTCTTTTGCGTATTTTAATTAAAATTTGCAACTAAATTTATAAACAGTCGCCATGACTATGCAAGTGACCCGAACTATTTGTTAACATTTTTAATCAGCGCCTCATTGCACGTAGCACATAGTTTGGAAAATAATTCAGTTTAATTGTAACAAATGAACGTAATTAGAGTTTGGAGTGCTTTTTCAATGCAATCTATTCGTATTCGAATGAATTTTCCAACTCTAAAATTATTACACAGTTTAGCATGAATAAACTGTAAGAGATCTGCGTGTTCCAGTCAGTTTAATAAAACGGAGGAACAAAAAAAAAAAATTCTTTAATAAATCTATTGTTATTTGTCAAATGACAAGTTTTCCTTCAATATTGATCGAGTAAATATTAGTATATACGAGAAACGTTGTCTTTCTCACCGAAACTAAGTCAGAATACTGGTAAAAGATGTGCGCTGAAAATGAATTAAATGGATGGGCCCCGTTGGAATGATAGTTCATAAACTGTCATTATAAGAAAATCGAGCTGGCTTGAGTAGGGAGTATAAACAAAGGATTTCATATGGTATCACAATGGGCCTACTCTGGCCTAGGGGACAACGCTATTATTTTCGTAGGCTATTAAAACCTAACCTTTCATTTCGTTTACTACATCATACGACATGTGGTTTTGTTTACAATTAATTCTTGTTAGAATTGTAAATAAATTCTAGTTTTAAATTACAAAATTCACGCCAAAAAGTATGCAACGTTTTATTTTTTTTTTTTTTAATATTGTAATTTGCGTCAAAAAATGATTGATTGAAATTTTTCTTGTTATTACATACCTTGTACTTTATAGGATACTATACTCGTATAGAACCATTTTTGCATTTATTTAGTTTGATTTGTAATAAATTAAATTTAACTGACTTGATTGCACTTTGATATTTATTGAAATTTTATTATTTAAAATGTAAATTATCTGCACTGTATGCAATTAAATTCATTGAAAAATATAATTGGATGCCTACAATGAAATGAAAAGAATGATTCGAGCAAAAAAAAAAAATATATATATTTAGTAAAATGCAAAATTTGTAATTTAACGTTTTTTATTTTTTAAGCATTTACATGCATACTTATCAAATAAATATTTATGAAACTCATTTTAATAGTAAATTAGTTTGCAAACTGGTTACGCTAGCTCATTGACATAAAATTACTTGTGTGTGTGTGTGAATGAATAGAATAGAATTAAAAACAAAGAACAAATATTAACAATTAAAACACAAACTTTAAAAATATTTTATACATTTTTGTGGGCACTTACTGATTTATAATCAAACTCTTATTTAGGTATAACTATCTTCTATGTATTTTTTATTTATTACATTTAAGCAATATAAAATGAACAAGCCCTGAAGTATCGAAGTAAATTAAAAATGAATCCAAATTTACGCCAGCTACGAAAATAATGAAGCTGCCATATCCAAAGTTCCACTTGAAATCATTAGACACGCATAGCTCTTGCAAGCTATGTAAAAAAGCTTTAGACATCATCTCAACATCATCTCCACACACACACACACGACAAGACATCACACATCAGTCAAGAACATTTGATGCTGCTGATATCATTTTGGAGTCTTTTTTTTTTTTTTTTCTTTCTTTCTGTTGACTGCTGACACACGCATTTCAACTCACAATTTTTCAAAATGCAAACAACAAAATTCAATGAAAGCGTTATTTCATTCAAAAAAAAAAAAAAATTGAAAATTTGCACGAAAAAAAAGACAAAAAAAAAAAAAAATGAGACGAAACGAAAAGGACAACATTCTGTAGAGCCATTTTGCACGCACCTAAGTAAATGACATGAACTGACACGACAAGGATCCATTAGGCTGCAGGTATTTATGTACACATAAATTCGTATAAGTATTTTGTGTGCATAGATACCAGACACACACACACACGTACATATCAAAGTAAAAATGTATGTGTGTATGTGTGTATGTATTTAGTCGTAAGTGTATCTTCGTGTATCTTCTCATGCATGTGCTGCGTTCGCTTCAAATGAGATCAAGATTAATTTGCTTAGATTATGTAGACACTTAGCGCGTAACACCGAGCAACGGCAAGCAGCCACAAAAAAAGACGAGACGAGACATTACGAGACGAAACGAGAAACGAAAGAATGCTTTGCGAATAAACGGACGAACCGAGCGACCGAGCGACAGACAGACACCGACAGAGTTACAGTTGCCTTGGATGTCGGTGGCACAACTTAATGATGCTAAGTGACGAGTGACGAGTGACGAGTGGCAAAACGAAATCAAATAACGACAATGAAAGTCACGAGCACTGTCGGAGGTCGCAGTAAAATGAGTTAGTAACAAAAAAAAAAATAAAATAAAATAATAAAAAGGACATTTAGTTAAAATATACATACATATGCACACACACACACACACAACATACATAAGGTAAGGTATGGCAGCAGTCGGGGCAGTTGAGTTAGAATTGAAGCCGACTTTAGGTTCAATGCGTTCGATATCATTGCTATCCACATCGTTTAGAAAATTTTATATTTCAACTTCGCTTTGCTTCTTACTAACTCTTGTTTTACTATTCTCCTCCCATCACATCACATCACATCCCATCACATCCCATCCCATCCCATCCCATCATATCATATCACTTCACTTCAGTTCTCCTCCTCATCTGACAGATAATAAATGATGTGCAAATGAATGACAGACGACAGGCACGATTACATGCCATCAGGATACGTTTGAGCTGGCAACACAATGTCGAACTCCGCTGCTATTTGAATGATAGATTTAGTGTTTGTATTTATCATTGCTAAAATTTATTCAAAGAGAAGAACTATTTTTTACGTATTGAAACCCATCAGTTTGCATTAAAATAATCAAATTATTAATTAGAAACAGCAGCAGCAACGATTAAATACAATAAAAAAATAATTAATTTAGGCTTTTAGAAGTTTTTGATACAATTCAATTTAATTTTATTCGATTTGATTAGCTTTTTTTTTTTTGTGATTTTGAAGTGTTTTAGTCAAATTTGGAGTCGAATATGTTGACTAAATAATAATAACTATTTTAATACAAAAATTCGTATTTGGGCAGTCCTTTTGTATGGGGGCTATAAATAAAAATGGGCGTGGCAATAAATATATTCAGTAGACTCCGAGTAAATCGCATTGAAATAAGCAGACAGACGGAAAGACGAAAGTGACTAGATTAACTCGTCTCATCGAGCTGATCAAGAATATACAATATATATGCTTTATGGGGTCTAGACGTCTCCTTTAGTGCGTTAAAAACTTTCTGACAAACTGAAAATTTGAGTCGTAGGTCCAACATTCAGAAACCTCTTGAATGTGCCCAGTTTCAAGTCTTTACGTCAATTCATTCCAAAGATATGAACTTTCCGGTTTCAAGGCCCCCATTCCTCTAATATAATAATCAATAAAACCAATACTCGCTCGATGCTTCGAACTGCCTTTTTTTTTGTACCCTATACCCGAAACGTAAAAGAGCATATTGAGTTTGTGCAAAGAAATATAACACAAAAGGGCCTATCAAGGTATACTATGTAAATGTTATCTTGATCTGTCTTTCCGACTGTGATCCTTCTGAGCCGTCAAATGATGAACCATCAAGATAAACCATCCAAATGGTTTTGTATGCATACCAAAGACATCTTTGGCGATTTTAGCTTTTTTCTTCTCCATCGATTTACAATGGTATTCGCGGTGCGATAATTCGATGTTTTATTTTTAACAGATAAACGTCTCAAACGGTTGACCGAAAATTCAACGATTTTGCTCCAAAGAAATCAGGCAAATCTTTTCAAATTAATTTGATTGGAAAAGATGGAAAAGTCCATAAAACCCAAAAACCAAAGAACGAAAGGAGACGATTTGGCCTGTTAGAGGATTAATATTGGCAGCCGCTCCTGGTCACCACAATTTATGCCTTTATGAGGCATTGTAGACTTCATAAAGTATTGTACTATATATATATTCTTGATCGACGGAACGAATCGATTTGACCATGTTCGTCAGCTTGGATTTTTTATTTGACTTTTTTTTTTTTTTTATTTACTTATTTATTTTTTTTGTTTTTTAGTATTCTTTGGGTTGGCAGCTCTTCTCATCATTTGCAGTAGCCGCATTGAAAAGAACAGCCAAGAGCAGCTCTTGGCTGTTATAACAAATTGTCAGTCAGTCATTTAGTCAGTCTGTCAGTCAGTCAATTCAATTTAACTAACGCTTTCAATGCAGCAAGCAACAGACAGACCTGACCGACCGACCGACCGAACGACCTTATTTAAAGCGAAAACTAAAGCTGAAGGCGAGGTATAGAAATGCGGCAACACTGCAACTGCACACAGATATCCTGGTTGACGGCCAACTTTCGATAGCATCACAGGCGGACTGACTAACTAACTGACTGACTGACTGACTGGTTCGGTGGTTGGGTTCGGTTGTGTTGGGATGGGGTGGTGGAGTGGAGTCGGGTTTACTGTTAAAGCGGACATCAGTAATGCTTTTGGCATTACATTTAGGGAGTGACACAATTCTCATACACGACAGCGACAGAACAGATGCAACAACAACAACAGACCACTTCACTTCACATTACATCGCTTCATCCCATAACATTATACATAACATTACATCTCATGCTGCGATGCGACTCTTCATTTAATGAGTCACTCGACTGACTAAGTCGTCTGTTGTAACCGCCTCTTTGTTGTAGGTTTTCATCCTGAAGTTTAATTATTTTTCAAGCCTTATGCCTGCCTTTGCAAATGCTTTAAGTGATGAACACCGGCAACGGCAACGACAACGACAACATCCATAAAAGCACCACCAACAACAACAGCAACAGTAAAAAAGAAGCAGCAGCAGCAGCAGATACGACAACAATTCTGTGCTTGATGACGCCGCGGCGACGACGACGATGATGATGAATTATGTGCAAAATGTTGTCATTTTTACAAAGTACAAGGCAGCCGGTTCGTCATTTATTCATTTTCCTTCATTCATCCTTCAATCTTTCCAACTTTCCATTAATTCATTCATTCATTCAGTCCGTCCGTCAGTCAGTCAGTAAAATATTCGTTTTTTTTTTTTTTTTGGTTTGTTTACACAGTCAAATGCCCGCCAATGCTATCGCGAACTACAGCATGCTTGTGACAACAACAACAACAACAACAGGCAACAATTTCAATAACGCACAACATGTAACTAGATACATTTGCCTCGCCTATTTGTATGCAATATGCCATGAGTATGTTGTCAGTCAGTCAGTCAGTCAGTCAGTATGCGCTCGCCCTATTTTATCGTGATGCAACGTTAACCCACTTTCACGCGATGGTCTTAAAATCAAACATTTTACTAGTTGGAAAAATTTTGTCATTTAATAAATAACAACAACAAAAAAAAAAAAAAAAAGAAGTTATAAACAAAAACTATGATTAATTGAATTGTTATCTGAACGAAGTTTTACTTTAATATAAATATTTTTATTATTTTTTTTTTTCATTCATAAACGTTGAAGTTTATCAGATCGGAACTGGTACATCATACAAAAAATATTAAAACTTCTTTAATTTTACGCTGCAAATTCAAACTTCGATATGCAAATTCATCTACGTCTAAAGTAAACACAGCACAAGTTACTATATTGTAAATATATTTACCTGCTCGAACTGAACCAATATTTTCAAAGCGAAATTAATTTTGAGCAGCGCGTGGCACAAAGTTTCTGCCTGGGCACTGATTTAAAGTTTAGTAACATAGCTGAAAGTTAAAAGACTCCAAATTGCTCGTGAATAAAGATAAAATAATGGAATCTGAATAACAAAGAAGTTCATAGTTAATTTACATTTGTTGTGCCTCTCGGTAGTACGAAAATGCCACAATTGTTTTTATAGCTTTAAATATCAGATCAAAGGAATACTTTGAAGAACTGTGCGTAAGCGGATTAAGAATTTAGTACACAAAAGGAGCCATCAGCATAAGTTTATGGTTCAGTTGAGTTAAATGTAAGAATCAAACATTAGACTTAACGGATTTGTCCAAGTTATACGATGTCAATTAGATGAGTCAGTGACTATTTGAATAAAACATTATTTTCCGGCAAAAAAACAGGTTTTTCTTTCAAGAATAGCATTCCACTCAAGATAATATGCTGCATATAGTAGCATTTTAAAGCCTATTGGCGATTTAGTGGTAGTGCACTTTTGTCCTTGTCCAAGATCGGTGTTTAATATATATTTGAAAATGATAAGCGAATGGTAATCGATTGTGTGAGAACATTCGTTCTTATATCAAGCACATTCGTTCTTATATCAAGAATAGACATTTAGCAACATTCTTGTTTGATTTCATATTTGCTTAGATCAAGTACGGTCATTTCTATTTTCCTAATATCATTTTTTGCCTCGTCTTATATGATCAAAATGATTAGCCAAAAAAAAGTTCTAGCATTCAATTTCGCAACAGATACAAAGATATATACTATACATATGTAAATGTTTATAATAAAAATATTTGTATTTATAAGATACATCATTGAAAAAAATCGAATTTCAAAGTTAAATAAAACAAAAATTAATAAAGAAATATACAAATTTGAATAAAAATATTTATATACAATATATACAATATACAATATATACAATATACTATATTCATATATGAAATAAATGTAGTTACATATGCAAAAATATTGTATATATTTTTGTACGATATTTGCGTCTGTATGGCTTTTTGGCAAAATACAATAAATAAATCAATTATGCGCCACACTCGGCATGAGTTGATTCGATTGTTTGTTTGTTTGTACTGCATTCGTTTCGCAAAATTTACACTTAGTGCAGCAGTATGATGTGTAACAGTGTGTGTGTGCGTGTGTGTGTTTGTGTGTGTGTGTGTGTGTATATAAATGAAATATATAAATTAAATTAAAATATTCGTGTACATACGTAAGAGCGTATAAAATATTAGTGTTGGCAAAAAGAGTGATTTTTGAATTGCAGCGTGATTAGTGACTGTGATTTGAAAATCACAATGATTGCAAACTGTGATAAAATCGCATTTCGTGTATACAAACAGCGATGTATGAACAGATTTTCTGTTCGCGAAGAGTAATGTGATACACAAAAGCGCCGATAACTTAACTGTTTCGCTACACGAACACAACAAATCGTCTTTGTCTTAATTCATTGAAAAATAAACAGCTGCTTTTTCGATTTCTATTTCAACTTTTGTTGCAACTGCGCTTTCACCATTAAATCGCATTCAGTGAATCAAGTGACTGGCAAATGCACCAACTAATTTGTACAGATTCGGTGTTCAAGCGATTATGAATAATTCGCGAATAGTGATATAAGCACAAATCACTGATAAATAGTTTGACTGTTCGCGAAAAGCGATACACAAAATCGCCGTTAACTGAACATGTTCACTGAGGAACAAGAAAATCATAAATCGTTACTATCAGTCGCCGTGCGAAATTGTGATTTTTAAATCACTGTGAAAAAATCACCGAACTTTATTTTTTTTTTTTTTGACAACACTATAAATACACATACACATACAAATTAGTGTTCATTTATATTATTGTGCGATTGCAAGATTTTTCCTTTACAATTTTATCCTTGGCATTATATTTTTTCTTTCTTCTTTCTTTTCTTGGTATTTCCAACTGCCAGCTATTTTCTAACATTTTAATTGTGCATAAAAAACAAATTGGCACAAACTTACATATATAATTCTTTTATTCTTATTTTTTACCAATACACAATTACGTGTGCCTTGTTCAAAAAGGTAAAATCCGAAAAAAAAAAAATCAAATCCTGCCTGCTCCATCACAAAAAAAAAAAAAAGAATAAACCAAAGAAACAAACGAAAAGATAAATCACATTTTTGTTACATTTTCAGTCAATGTCCTTTTGCTGCTTCACACACATCCTTTCAATTGCCCCTTACGTATGTATTGAATAACACCAATTAGTGAAGAACTCAAACCACCAAAACAATCTCTTTCTCTCTCTCTCTCTCTCTCTCTCTCTCTTGCAATGTGTAACGCAGCCAATATAATAAATTTACTTTTAGATAGAAATGATTAATGAAAACTAAATTACGAGACAGGTGTCCATTTGAGAAAACACTGGCGCCACTGTCAGATAAGTTGTTTGCTTTTTTTTTTTTTTTTGATTTTTCTTAGGCTTTTGGTGCTCAGTTTCAGTTTCGCATTAAGTTAAGAAAATTTTAATAAAAGCTTAATGCAGCATAATCCAAAAAAAAAAAACAAGAACAACAACAAAAAATCCAAATCAAATTAAGTCAAAATGAGGCAAAGGAGCAAGACGACTGACTCGATTCTGCTAACAGGAGCAGCACCAGCCGTAAGCAGTTCACATTTATAGTCGTTGCTCTTGTATTGTTGTTGTTGTTGTTGTTCTTGTTGCCGATAAACTTTTAAAGGTTCTTGGTTTCTAGGCGTCGAAGCAACAGCAGCAGAGTGGCAGGACAGAGCATTCTAGAGGAGCTCAGCAAAGTTTTTAGTTAACAGTTTGCAGATTTTTCTTGTGTTTTGTAAAGATTTTTTTTCTCCATATTTTATTTTTTTTTTTTTTTTTGATTTTGATGCTTACAAATAGCCACAAGCACTTTGCATTAGTTTCGAGTAGTGGTAACGAAATTGTTGGCTTGGATATAAGCGGCAACAAGAGCATATCATGAGGTATCATGGGGTATCATAAAGAGAATGAGCAATAGCTGAATTAAACAACAACAACAACAATAACAGAGGTAACAGCAGCAGCAGTAGCAGATTCTGATGATGATGAAGCTGCTGCTGCTGCTTCAGCTGCTTCATACTTACTTGCTTCGCTTCGTTTCATTTCGTTTCGTTTTTTCGCTGAGTCACCTAATTTCATCACATCCAATTTACTTGGTAAACTTCCGGCAAACGGATGCAAAAGTTCTAAATCGAAGGCTAACAAACGTTGCTGTTGCTGTCGCTGCTGTTGATGATGGCGTAAGAACCGCCGCGTTTGTGACAGTGGAAAAACAAAAAAAAAAAAAACACGAGAAAAATACTTTGTTAGCGGCAAATGTAAACGAAAGAGAAGCGCGCAATTTTATAAGCAAAGGACTCAGCTCAGTTGAGTTTGCTGGTTGACTGGCACAACTCGTTGTCGTGATTACTTTGAGATTTTTATGCAACTTTTGCGACAGCGTCGACGTTGACCTGATCATGCTTTTGACGTTTGTTAAAGTCAGCCCAATGACCATAACAACAAAAAGAAATAAAGCAAAAAAAAAAACAGACAGAAAAAAATACAAGATGAAAAACGCTTTTACCCAAATCAAAAGTATAACAAAAGCGTTGCGCTGTTACCAAATTTTCAGAATGCAATGAAATATTTTCAATACCAAAAAAAAAAAAAATAAAAAACATAAAAATAATAAATAAATAAAAGTTTTAATAATGAAAGCAAAGTTTTAATAAGCGTCACACAAACGATTGAATGAATACAATTCCTACTTATACGGATCTATTTTTGAAATGATTCAACTTCGTTTACACTGTTCTGATTATGGTGGTGATTATAAAGTTGCTGTTAAGCAAAACGATGGTACCATGCAATCGAAGTGTGTGAAAGAGATAGCTTTCTTTTAATTTTTACTACTTTTTCGAAAGTAGCGAAAAAGAGATAAAAAGTTCATAGCAATGAAATACAACTGACGATGCCTTTACGAGAGACTCAACATCATCTCAGATCAGTTTTTTTTTACGCTTCTGCACAAAGCAGTGGTATCGGCAAAAAAAAAATCACTATCAGTGATTTTTTCACAGTGACTAAAATTGCAATGTCGCATTGCGACTGAAAGTAGTGATTTGCAATTTTCTTGTTCCTCAGTGAACATGTTCAGTTATCCTGTTCAGTAATCGCTGATTGTTTTTTAGCAAACCGCGCTTTTGTCACTGTTTGCTGTCACTGCGATTTTCAAGTCACAGTCAGTAATCACACTCACAAATCACTCTTGTTTTCACCAACACTACAAAGCAGTGCCATTGAAAGTTTTTATCGAAAATCATGGAAGTCTTCTGTTTTTCTTGATATAAAACAAACGTTTAATCGGATCTTGAAGCATGATTTGCTTCAGTTCAAGCTTTGCTTTGGGAAAAGCCGTTCGAAATGTTATTAGATATGAGTTCTCTAAAATACGATGTATCTTTCTAAGATAATCTGCCCATTCACCATTGTTCTGCCTATAAAAGCTGCATTTGCATATGGCCTGTGTTCCTCCAATTCAGTTGCTGGTACTAGGCAAAAAAAGTTCTCATTTTCACTAAGAAGCATCTTTTGAAGAACTGTACCGGGCACGTTTCTACGACTGTACAAAAGATCCAAATAAAGGTTTAAAGCAGTACAAGGTATTGCCTACCAGAGCCACTGTCGTAGCGCATTTCATCAGCCAACCATAAGAGCATGCGCAGTAAAATCGCAAATATAAATGCATTTACGATGCCATATTTCAGGTATATCCAGGCGCGTTGTTCCTGCCATTGTCGATGAAAGCGTTTCTGGACTAGTTCACTGCAATACTGCGGCAAATATTGAATCATTTTTTTTTACAGTTTTTTATTTCTAAAATATTTTCATGGCGTTTTACCTTTTCAACGCAAAACATGAAATAAAATCCGTTTGACTTTTGACATTTAAATTTTTATACTTTTTATAATGCAAATCGACTTCACTTTTTACGTTTTGACTCCAGCGTTGCGTATAAAAGCGTAAAATTGTTTTAGTAGCAAAGTAAATTAGCGCTTCACTCAACAATTTTCTTTTCATTTTTTATTTTCTTTATAATTTGTATAAATTATGTACGGAAAAGTGTAATATTTATAACATCAAAGTTGAAAATACTCTTCACAAGTTTTTTTTTTTTTTTTTTTTTTTTATTGAAAAAATAATATTTCTCGATTTTATCGACGACATCTAACATGAAGTCTCTGATCGACCAGAACGTTCAAATTCAGTACGGAATTCAGTAAAACTCTTCTTAAACATCAAAACCATTAAGCATTTATTTGGTTTCGGTTTCAAGAAGTTCTCGTCCCCATTGACAAAAGGGTCAGAAGATCTATTTTCAAGAGCAGAGTCCAATGTTAAAGGGTTTCTCATTAATCAAAAAATTTTAAATTGAGCACTAAAATGTTGTTTATAGTTCAGAATTCTTCTGATTTAATAATTTTGATTAATATACAAAATAAAATAAAAAAATTATTTAAAATTTTTATTTCACCTCTTTTAATTATTTTTTTTTTTTTTTTTTTTAGGTGAAGTTGAGAGACTACTCTCAAGGAATACAGACAAAACCAAGAGCTGGTGCGTCGTATTGGTGGACATTACTATCAGATCATATATCCGGTGCAGTTGCGACATCATGAAAAGATGGGCATATCGACACGAGAGGTCAGCCCACCAAAGGTACGCAATAAACGAAACTCTAGAAACTACACAACAACGGTATGTGCATCAGACCAATACACTCAATCAACCAAACAATCAATCAATCAATCAATCTATAATTTAAACAATAAATTAATCAATGAAAAAAAAATAATATTTAATAAAATCAAAAACAATCAAATAACAAATCAATCAATTGTTCCTTCAAAAAAATGCATTTCCACATAAATTCATTCAACTTTTTCCTTCATTTTGTCATTCATTTATTCATCATGTATATAACCATACTGTAGATATATATATACATATGTATATATGTATGTATGTACATATCGATCGTGACACAATAACTTGCTTCAAGCTAAAAGTACACACATCCTTCAAATATGAGTCCATCCAGCTAGACATCCACGCAGTTTGTCATTCACATTCATATTTGTCGCAATTAAACACAGTTTTCATCAAAGCAAGACACAGCATCACGCACGCACACACACACACACATATATGTACACGTATAGTGAAAAACCATAGCACATACATATACAGACACGCTTTTAATTGGCAGCACATGGTAACCGCGCATAAAAGTATGCAAAGCAATATTTCGTTCGCGCTCTGTTTTTTAACCACAACAAAAAAACATTTTTTTTTTAAATAACTGAGAAAAAAAATGCCTTAAGGAAAAAAATTTAAACATGAACCAAACAATATGAAATGAAATACCAACTAAATTTCAAAAAAAAAAAAAAAAAATTGGAAAATACATTTCGAACTTCATGACAACACATCTGTAGAACCAAACACCCCACCATTCCTTTTCACAAAACTCAACTCAATGGCATATTTCATGCATATTTTCTGCATAACTTCATTTACTTTATAACCGTTTTTTGCTTTCATTGTTGCATCTGCATTCATCGCATCCCAAAACCACATTAAAGTCATCATTTTCCTTGTTTATCTTTTTGAGAAGCATTGGCATCGACAACTTTTTCAAAGTGCGACTACGAGTATCTTTCTCATAAAAGAAATTTAATTTAAATATTTTCTAATAATTAAAACTTTAGGTTTCATCTTTTGATGTTTCGTATAAGTTATCTACTGTAAGCTATCTCTAACAAGTTACATACTATATAGTATGTGCATCTTTAAAACAAGCACACAAACCAACAAACAAACAAACACAGTAAAAACTCGTTATGATGTACGCTTACCGTTCGTGTATGAATCAAATACAAATATAAAATATACATATATAAAAAGAACTATTTATATATAAACATTTTCTTAATACACTTAAAAATGTATTGTACAAACTCATATATGGGCCGCAACAAAAAATAGTAAAAAAAAATATTTCTATGTCCGCTATGAACTTTGAAACCATTCAATCCATGAATCCCAAACCGGTTTCATTTTTATGGCAACAATGCTAGTATAATTGTAGACCACTAAAACAATGCATTATACACATTCACTTCATCCATGAAGTCGACTTTTCCCATATAAATACTTTTTTGTATTTTTTTTCTATATTTTTTAAGTCTCGCTGCAATTGAAAAAGAAGTATTTTTTAGTGCATTTATGTATGTTTTCATGCCAGCGTCAACATATTTTGTTTATCTGCAATCAATCAATCAAAAAAAAAGTACAAAAATACCACCGAAAGGAGCTAATATTGCACAAAAAAAAAAAAAAAAGAGTTGGAAACGAAAAAAAAAACGAAAGAGCATCTGAAACACCCGTAAAACGAAGTAGCTCACGCCGGGTATCTGTTAGTGGAATATATTGTATAAACAATAATTTTAAATCCAATTTTCGAAACACTCACGGCGTTCAGCTCTTCATGTCAATAATTCGGGATTTCTAAGTTATCTAGCTCCCATATCCTTGAAATTTTACTGCCATTTTAAGACTCCTGTATTCTTTACAGCTAAGAAATTTAAAAAATATATTTGTCAACTGTGTCAAGATGTATCACATAAACACCATAGACCATTTAATGCAATGCGTATAAATTTTGCATGCATAATTTATAAGAAATTCTGCCGATGAAAACATTAAAAGCCATAATCTTTGGATACATCACTTGAAATGAATTTAAAAAAATTTTTGGAAGCTCATCTCCTACTAAATTTCTCTTCAACGGGAAAAGAAAGCTTAAAAGTTTCAGAAATTGGAAAAACAACTGTTGTCATCTCAAAACTGTTACATAGATGAGTGCTGGTATTGGGTGTTATGCTTCTCTTAAGACCTACCGCACCGCACCGCACGGTATGAAGAACTATCATCAAAAAAAAACTTATTACATAATTTCAATTTAAGAAAAAGGTTCCGCTAAACTGCGAAAATGTTTAAGCCACACTGACAGCCGCGTTGAATATTTGATCTAGTGCCAAAAATACAAAAAAAAAAAAATATCAACTTGGAAACGTCGTTGTCGCTCGCTCGCTCGCTAAGCAAGCAAACGTATCAATTTCAAAAAAAAAAAACAACAAAAAAAAAAACTTTTAGAAAACGTTTTAAGAAAACTTTGTGAAACTCAAAGAAACTGTTAAGTACATTGCTTCTGCTGCCTCTTTTGCTTTTACTACTTTTGCTGTTGTTGCTACTTTCTACTTCATCGTTTCTTTTTCCTTTGTATGTATTTTTAGTATCCACCCACAATGTCCTTTCGTATGCTTTCATTTAGTTTTGTTTAAATATTCGAGTATTCCAAGTCAGTTTAAAGCTTGTCATCGGTCAGGAATTTCATTGTAAGTTTCTTTCCAAAAAAAAAAAAAAAAAGGATCATTTTTTTTTCGTGATAAGTCAAAAGTGCCAATAAAAATTTATTGTTTTGCGAAAAATGGCTGACAACGACTTTCGACAAAGTCTTATCAATTACTTCAAAGAAGTTTAATTTTAATTCTATTTTATTTTAGTTTTTTTCATTTGATCACTTTCGCTTCAAAGGCCGAAATAGCAAAAGGATATTTATGAGTTCTTTTATGACTTTCTCCACTTTCCGCATTAGTAAAAATATAAATTTCAATAATTTCAAAAGTTTCTTCGGTTTACCCGCTTTGAGACAGATGTCAACACAAATTGTAAAAAATTGTTTGTCTGTCTGTCTGTCTGTCTTTCCAGGACATCTTTTCAATTTAATTGACGTAAAAGTATTCATAGTACCAGCTACATTTATCGATGCACTCTCTTGACACAACTCAAGTCAAAGTTTACTAAAAAGCAAAAAAGAACACAAAAATTATCGCAACTTAATTTCATATTTTCAACAGAAATTCTTTTCAAGTTTTTGTAAACAACATAAAACTTGTTTTGATTGGAAATACCATAACCAAAACATAAACTTTTACGTTGAATTTTTGAAATAAAAACGTGCGCCACTCACTACTCAGGTAATACCCTTCATACAAAGTGTAAACTGAGTTTGTAAGGCATTCCTATAGACTCTAAATAGCATATAAAGACTGTCTGTTTGTTTTGACAAGTTTATTTGTTCAGTTTAGAATGGATACTTAACAAAATTTATCAGCAAATAAGAAAGAGACAGAGGCAGAATACGTTACCTGCTGTTATAATTGCGTCAATATTTTCAAATATTCTGCAGTTATATACTTTTTTTTTTTTTTTTGTATTCTGCATAAATTTGAATAAAATAGAATTAATTAAATTTGAAAATTTTATGCATTTAATTCGTATTTATGATGTTGCTCTTTTTTGATGAAAATACGCTTACGAATAATGAGTTTTGTTGTTGTTGTTGTTGATAGTTTTGCTAATCTATTAAGCTAAATCTAGTACGTTGTGACATTATTAAATAAGCTGTTGGCGACACTGATGATGGCGTTGACGAGAAATTATGATAATATCTTGGCAACAAGAAATTATTTTTATAACATTTCTATCCAGCTGCTTTTTGTGCCAATTTCTTTTTTTTTCTTCTTTTCTTCTTCTTTTTCTCCATAATTTTGTTTAAATTTTATTAAACGCAGCAGTGCATAATTTTCAGATTGTTTGCAAGTTGAAAAGTTGAAACGATTTACAAATATACTTGTACATGTATCACGTTTAATAACAAGCATAATAAAAGATAATACAAATTTATGCATTCTCGTCGACGTTTCGAGAAATTCGGTTTAACTTTTCAACAAAACTTTACAAACTGCAAAATAACTACAACTGCGGAAGAGTTGCGTAAACAAAAATAACAATCATAACTTTAATGCTGCAGAATTTTTAATGAGCAGGGCACAGTGATATAATATAAAAACTCTAAGAAAACGTGAGCACTTTTTTTATTGTAATCGAACCATCCATGACCCAAATGTCGACAAAAAAAACAAGTCCCACCTGATTTTAATCTGATTGAGTAAAAAAACAGCATAATTGGAATTTGCGAAACACTCCCAAAATCTGAACTAATGTTTAAAAAACTTTTTTATTTCTCCTGACAATAGCTTCGTTAACTACGAATCGAAATTTATTTTTTAATCTGTTTTGGAAAGAAAAAACTTTGAAGCTTTTGACACATATATTATTATACCATTTAAGATCCTATCTGTGTGTATTTTCGAGGTTTTTTCTCGGACTTATGCCGTTAAAGTGTTAAAACTAAAGTGCCACGCCCATTTTTAGGAATAGCCCACACACAGTAATTTTAGAGTTTTTTATGATTTGTTTTAAATACGGGAAAACCCCTTTTAATCGCAACCCATATTTAGAAAAGGACCCATGGTTGAGATGGATCCACTATAGCGTGTAGCCCCCATACAAATCTACCGCCAATTTTTGAGTTTTTATAAGAAAAATGATTTATTTAGGAAACGATTTGTGTCAAATGTGATTAAAACTAATATTCTACAACCCTTATAAAAAATTTATCTCTAATTTTTAAGAATTTGTATCTTAAAGATACTTATTGAACCATGATAAAAGTAGAATCATTAGAGCACATAACCCGTCAAATTGTGTGACGGACATTTAAGCTTTGGTTCCACAGAAGTTAACGTTTTCTCTTGTTATTTTTTTTTTTTTTTTTTTGAACTGTTTATAGAAAGGTATTCCATAGGTATTCGACTACACGTAATAACATGTTTATAATATAATTATATGCAAAGAGCAGAAAGCATTTAGAAAATACAATTTTTTTTTTTTTTTTGCTTTTTGTTTTTATTAAAAAAATAAAGCACAGCCCAAAAAAGCTGTATAGGGACCTATTAGTATATTCAATTTCACAAACCCTCACACACACACACACACACACACACACACACGCCTACACAAACATATAAAAATATACATAAATATGTTCAATAATAATGACACCCACACTTAAATACACTACACTACAAATACCTTGCATCGATGTACTACGAATTCTTCAATAAAAAAAAAAAAAAGACATAAGACAAAAACAATTTTATTTAATTTTTGTTTTTTCTTGCAAACTAATATTTTCTTTTGTATTCTGTATTTGCTTTCACGCGGTGTTCGCATCTCTTTGCAGCCGGGTCAGCGTCCGAGACCGCACGACGATGGAGGTTTCAGCAGAGGCCGCACAAAGGTACGTTAACTTTTACTAATGTATTTTTATATAATAATAATAAAACGCCTGAAAGCAGACTATAGCGGGGTAAATATTAAATTGCGTCGATACGATTTTTTTTTTTTTTTTTTTGGTTGTTAAGAAAATGCGCCAGTCAAAATATTATAAAACGATAAGCAACAATGACCGCAGTTCTTTATGAAGGGCAGGCAGGCCGGCATGGCAGTCAGGCAAATTATATAAAATTATATAAAGGTAGCAATTTATGTAAATGAAGCCAAAGCAGCTGCCTTCATTTCTGTATTGGGTTGGAGCAAAAAAATAAAACATAAAAGCAAGAGAAAAAGTTTTTTTTCCAATGAAATACTTTAAATATGGCTTTTACTTTAAATGCTGCCACCGATTGGTTTCGATTTGTTTAAGATTATTCTTATTAAGATGGGCGTAACGCTTTGAAGCCTTATGCTGATTCGAATGCTGGTGCCTGGTTTACTTCTGCTACTCCTGCTCCTGTTCATTTATTCAATGCGACAGCTCATGAAAAAAAAACATGAACAAAATTTTGTTTACATAATTATAAATTTTTTTTTTTTTTTTGAAATTTCCATAATACAAAACGGCCTAAATATATATTCTGATGCTGATGATCAGAATAGATTTGGATTATTTTTGTATAATTTTTTCAAAAATATAGCATCAAGGTTTATTAACTTTTATATGAAGCCCATATTCTTGAGTAAGTTAGTTACTTTTATTATAATTTTGCTAAAAGCTTGAGAGGTTTGTTCCCACGGAAAGGCTTTGCTAAAAAGAGGCTCGTGATAAAGTCTTTTGTGCCCAAACTCCATTACAATTAGGTTAGGTGACTAACAATAAGAATCATCTGTGCATCCTTAATAAGGTTTTTGAATAACTTTTGTCGAAATTTGTCTGATAAAATTATTAGTGATAGAAGAGTGTCTGAATTCTGAATTATAAACCCAGTAATGAGAGGAAGTATTCTCTCTAAACCTAAGGATGAGGCATTTGGAGTAAGCCAACTAAGCCTGCAAAAAGGCGCTGGATCAAGCATGGGTTTTGAGGCGCCCTGGGACCCATTGGGAAGTCCGTTATTTGTTCACAGTGATTTAAAAATCGCAATATCGCACTGCGACCGAAAGTAATGATTTGCGATTTTCTTGTTCCTCAGTGAACATGTTCAGGTTTTAGCGATTTTTGTGTATCGCTCTTCGCAAACAGTGAAAATGTTCCTTTATCAGTGATTGATGCTTTTATCAAACAAATCGCTTGAACACCGAACCTGTACAAATTCACTGAATGCGATTGAATGTTGAAAGCGCAGTTGCAACAAAAATATACATAGAAATCGAAAAAGCAGTGTTTTATTTTCAATGAATTTAGACAAAGACGGTTTCTTGTGTTGATGTAGCGAAAAGTTCTGTTAACGGCGATTTTGTGTATCACTCTTCGCGAATTATGAACATGTTCTGTGTGAACTGCAATTTTAACACTGTTTGCAATCACTGTGATTTTTAAGTCGCATTCGCTAATCACACTGTGACTCAAAAATCACTCTTTTTCTCAATTCTACTACATAATAAACATAATAATTTGTCATTTTCTTCGATTTGATAACTCCAAAAATCAGTTTTTATGAGCTTACAGGCAAAAATTGTCGATAGTTTTGAATTTTAAGCAAATCCTTTAATCTTGAAGTATATTTTAATTCAAGAAAATGTAAAAGATCTGATTTTCGAGTTAATTTTGAAACATAAACAAGGCATTTTTCAAAACTCCCAACTTTCTCCATTTCTTGTTGTTATTGTTGAAGCGTATTTAAGCTTTGATAATAATCAAATTTCAATTTTCCAATAATTTCACTTCATTTTGCTTTCGTTTTCGTTTCATTTTTCGTTTTTTTTTTTTTCATCTTTAAGCCAAGTGAGAATATATAAGACAGAGCACAGCTGTGATTGCTTTGAATGCTACTTGGAAATTTTCACGTTCAATGGGCTCTGGTAATTTTCTTTAAACGCTGATAAAGCGAATTGTTTATGTTATTGCTTACTTTTTGCTTGCTTGCTTCTTTGTTTGCTCGCTCGCTTCACTTCAGCTTCAGCTTCAGCTAAACACGCACGCAAACAAAAAAAAAAAAAAAAAAAAATAAAGAAATAAATAAATAAACCAAAAAATAATTCGAGGAAGCGGAAATCTAAAACAAGCAAGCAAGCCATTTTCTCTTTTAGCCTTCTTAGTATGCGCGCTACTTAAACTTTGAGCATCACGCACCTTCTTGCTTCGAAAGAGGACTGAGAAATTACATACAGCAAAAAAAAAAATAAAAGAATGGGAAAAGAAGAAGAAGAAGAAGAAAAAAAGTTAAGAAAATACTACGACTGTCGTACAAATAATCGATGATTTGTTGATGTACGTTTTGGGTGGGGCACTGGTATATCCATTCTAAATACATTCAAAAAGTTTTAATAGCAGGAGCCGCCTCCTTTGGGGTATACACAAACATATTATTATATATTCAGTCAAATATGTTCGTACACAGATACATTTATATGTATATGTACGCGTGCGTATGCATGTATGTATTTTTGTTCAGTGATGCCTGAGAAAACATTTCATTTCACATACATACACATAGGTAAGATATGTCTTAATGAAAAAAAAAAAAAAACCTAAATCAATAAAAAGTAAGTACCTAGGTACCTTTTTTTTATTGGTGCTTCAGCTACATACAATACAATTGTATGTCGCAGATAAATTGAGTGTTAAGACATTGAAATATGTTTTTAACAATGATGGTGGACACTGGAAAACTGAATATTAAGTGCTCTCTCAATTGGCTTACTATGCACAGTAGAGGTATTCAGTGTTACTGTGCACAACTAAAACATAAATAGAATTCATAGTTATGAGCTATATAGAATATATATCTTCTTTATACCAATCACACAAAATGTAGCGGCTATTAACAGTTTGTCAGAAAGTTTGTAACGCACATCGAAGGAGGCATTGTAGACCGCCTAAAGTCAATCTAGCCATATCCGTCTGTCTTTATTTATGTGCATTATTTGCTTAATTTTAAAGATAATGACCTGATATTCGGAACTTAAGCAGTCCACGTCCATTTTTAAGGCATAGCCACAAAATTTCAAAATTTTTATGGACAAAATGGTTTATTTATAAAGCAATATTTTTTTGTATATGTTTAAAACACTTCTCATGGCAGAAAAGTGCTCATGACTGACTTGGGACCACTACAACTTATAGCCCCCATAAAAATCTATCACCCATTTTGGAGTTTTTGCATAATAAAATATTTTATTCATGAACCGATTTATTTTTAATATAGTTCAAATACTTTTTATAGCAAACCCTAATCAGAGTAAAACACATTATTGGCGTAGAATCTCTGGGACAAATCTAATGTGTTTTTTTTTTTGTTTTAGAAAATTTAGTATACATATTTTGTGACGTGTATTGAAGCTTCGGTTCCAGCAAAGTTAAAGCTATTCCCTGTTTTTATATTAAACATTCCACTCTATTCTTGAACGAACGGCAGGAAACTTAGAAAAATACTTATGAATGCCTTTTGATATTAAACTTCATTGCAAATATATTAAAATCATAAAGAAAGATTATTTTCTTTTTGTTTCATGCTGTCATTCTTAATAAAGAGTTCATTTTTATCTTTCCTTTTCTTTTCTAAAGCTTTCATAAGTTTACTAAATGTCGTCGTACCATGGCAACAATCTTTTCTGTTTTAGGTTTCTTCAAGCTTTAATAAATTACTAATCAAATTCTCTACACAAACATAGCAAAACAAAACAAAAACCTTTTATTTTGAAGTATTAATTAAATCTAAAGTTACCAAAGAATTCCATTATGAATTCATGAAATTACTGTCTGCATTTAGCAAAGTTAGAATGAGACGATTTCGAAATACATTGCGTAGTACATAAGTACTAATTTTGCAATCTAGAAGGGGTCATTTTCATTTCGAATTATTTTGTTTTGGTTGCTTTTCAAGCAGATATTTAGCTATAAAGTAGGGAAAGTCTGGGTATTGTGGGCATCCCTAGCGTTTTTTACCTGTGTACTCCCAGTAAAGGAAGCATGTTAATTCATTCAACTAAGAAAAACTTACTCAATTTAAGTAAAGTAACAATTTTTTTAGACAAAAAAATTGTACCAGATTGTGGGCACCCTTAAAAGTAAAAACTACCACAAATAAAAATATAAAGAAAATTTATGTCTTCACTGGCCTAAAAAAAAAAAAAAACAAACCAAAAAGTATGACACGTTTTCACATTACTCATTATTCACAACTGGTAACTTTAGGGTGCCCACAACCGGTTACCTTAGGGTGCCCACAATCGGAAAAGGCAGCATTTTTTGGTTTTAAACAGACCAATAAGTTTGGTGGTTCAAAAATGTTGATAAAAAAGCGAAGTCGCATCTGCGTCAGCAGTGTAGAATACGCTACAATTAGCTTGCTCGTGCGTACTACTTCCGGTAAAAACGAGTGGACTGTTTGACTTTTGCGTTGGTCTTTTTTTTTTTTTATAATATTAGTGTGTGCGACAAAAAAAAGGAGCACAAACATAACTTTTGAAATTCCTTTCGCATTTAATTTTTGTTGATACAACTTAGTCCGTCCTTTATTTATTTATTTTTTTTTTTTTTTTTAATTTGCGTTTAATTTTGTCGCTCATTTCCGTTTGCAAAGCGCATTAATTTTTTTGGTTCCGTGCCGTAGGTGTCAAGAGCTGTTTTGCCGTCGTTTCCCATCCAAATCCAACAAAAGCATTCTCTCCCACTACTCGCATCTCATTGCCACGCAACGGGATCACCTCGCTTATACGGTTCACTACTTCTAACGCTCAGCTTCACTAATTTTGGGTTTTGAAAGACTTTTTTGTTTGGCTCTGTTTCACTGTTTTTTTTTTCGCTGTTTACACAGAAATATAATTAAGGTAATTGAGTTTTTCTGCCAGTTTTTATTTATTTTTTTTTTTTTTTTGTTTTTAATTTAATGAATTCTTTGCAATGTTTTTTGTTATTGTTTTTGTTCTGTCCTAAATCTATCTATGTATCTCATTCTTGTTGCTGTATTTCGAACAACTACTTCCCAGTAAATACTTTAGTCAAATGCCAACAAAAAAAAAAAAAAAAAAAAGAAAAAGAAAAAAAAAAATATATAAAACTTTTAATGTGATTGACCCTTGCTTCGTTGCGTATTTTAATGATGTGCGCAAGCGGGAAACCTTTCGAATGTCCTTTACAAAAAAAAAAAAAAAAAAACAGAAGCATCGAAGCAAAACAAAATGTCTAAAAAGGAATTCAAAAAACGGCAAAAAAGCAGTATTAATAAAAAAAATAAAAAAATAAAACAAGGGAAAACTTTAACTTTGATAGAAGCGAAGCTAAAATACCTGTCACACCTGTATTTCGCGGATGTAAATTAATGAAACTATGCAACCCAAGTTTAGCCAAATATGAATCATATCATTTATAGAAATAAAAATAATTGTCTTGAAAACTCCAAAATGAAGTGAATGAATGCATCAATAATATTTTTTTTTTTTTAAAAAATTAGAAAGGACATGGCTAAATAGATTCCAAGAATATACATATATGTATGTATAATATATGTAGCAGATGTTGTCTGTTAATACCCACACACACTACTATATGTAAAAGAGGAAGACAAAGTGACCACTGCTGCTATGAGAGCACAACACGTTGCGTCTCATAAAATAAACTAAGCGAAGCAATTGAATCGCTTTATTTTATTATTATATTTTTTTGTTTTTTTTTTTTTTTGTTTTTTTCAATTTACCTATACAAAACGTACAAAAAACTCCGATGAGATAACCAAATCTCGGTCAATGAAATTCAGGCTCATTCCAAATATATAAATTTGCATAAAAAATAGACATATTCCTACTAAGTACCTATGGGGTACATATACCTAGTATTAATATATATATTTGTGTGTGAGTGTGTGGATTTAATAGATTAAGAACAAACTGAATTGGGTAGACTAGAAATTCCAGCACTGTAACCGTTTGCTTTTTTTTTTTTTTTTTTTTTATCAAATGTAACTGAAATTGACTTACATAAAAAGTAACCATTTGATCCAAAGCAAACTTTTTAATTTGAAAAACATAAAATTTTCAAAAAGTTAGAATTAATCGTTTTAAATTAAAGAGTAAAGGATAGTCGGACTCATGGTGTAATTATACCAGATGATGTATGCCACCACTGTCTCTTTCTAATTTGTTAATAAATTTTTGTTGAGTATGCATATTATGGTGAATTTATATAGTTTCACCTAAAAAATTTCAAATTTTCTGCTTCTTGATTTCAAGCCTTAAGATTTTTTTACAACTTCGTTATAAATTTTAAAGTGTATAATATAATTATAAATTTAATAAAAAAAAAAAAAAAAAAAAAAAAAAAGAGATACTTTTCAAAAGAAGTCAATCAATAAAATTTGAATTAATTGAGTGGAAAATAGTTACACAAAGTGATACACTTACTCAGAAGATAGACAGACAGACAGACGGACAGCGATAAGGATAGCCGATTCAAAGTAATTTAAAGAAATTTATTTAAATAACGCCTTACACCATATTCTAACGCTGCCACAGATGAGTACACGGATAAATTTCAAAAGAAAACATTTTCAATTTTTATTTATAATGATGAGCCATGAGCAATGAGCTTAAGCGACAATGACAAAAAGGAAATCATTCAAAATGATAACAATAATAATAATATTAATAAACATCCAAAATATTCAAGTGTATGCAGACAAAATAAGGACATCATACAATAAAGATCCATTTTCTATCGTCTGAAACGTCTGAAGCGTCTTACGTATTCAATTTTTCACGTTTCGCACGCGCGGACAGCGTCGCAGCAGATTGTCAAATGAATCAAATTTTTCATTGATGTCGTCGATTGAAGTGACTTCAAGTGAAACATTTTAACAATACGCAAAACGCTTTCAATGCCATTGCGCGTCGTCATTTCTACTTACTTATCCACTTAATATAAATTCATTCTCGTCGCATCTTATTCGCATTTTCTTCTAATGATAATGACAGTCAAACAGACAGACAGACAGACAGACAGACAATAGTAATAATATCCAGAATCCAGTATCCAGCAAATTTTATGACAAAATAAAAAATATAACAAGAAAAAAATAAAAGCACAAATTGAAATGAATTTACATTAAACAATGTAATGAAAGCTACAACATAATCAAAGGACCGAACAAAGCATACCAAGCTGAAATTCTAAATTTGAAATTTTGATATAGACACAACGGAAAGGAACGGCAATGGAATCTTCGTTGTAGTCCTTAAGTTTTTTTTTTTTTTACAAAACAAAAATGAAGAAAAATTATATGCCCACTTATATAATAACTTCTTGATGGCGCAAACTTCACAGGAATTCCATATTTCTCATCGCCTGCATTCCTTGATGACTACGACTGTGACTATTTGGCCTTATCTGGTGTACGAAATACTCAATAGCACATTTAGTTGCTAAGGGAAAGCACACAAAAACAAAAAAAACCAAAAAAAAAAAAAAAGAAAATGAGTGAGAACATTGATAAAAATTGCCTAATAAAGCATAAATTTTTCTTTATACTTTTGAATTTTGAATGAAAAACGTAGAAAAATGAAGACGTCGCCTGACATTTATTCAGTTACAATGTCGGCCTACGGTTGTCTTCAAAATAAAAAGATTTAAATTGACCCAGAATTGACGACAATTGCATCTTTTCAAACAAGAAATACGAACACCGTACGAAGAGGAATTATTTTCACTAGTTTTTTAAGCTTTTTAATGCTTTAACTGTTTAAGAATTATAAGATTATAAGAATTTATTTGAAAAGTAAATCAATAATTTCGAAAATAGGAACATAACTGATTGCCATGAAATTACTCACATATGTATGTATGTATTTTATTAATTCCGCCTAATAAATCGTGAGAACTCTCAGGAATATGCGTGGACTTTGTATGGCAGCTATATACGATAATATATTCGTTTGATCTTAAGCAAAATAATATTTCAAATGTTACTTGACATTTGAAACATTTTGACCAAGTTTAAAGCTTTACATATTTTTCATATAAAAACTTAAAAATGAGTGGTGCACTTGTTTGGGTTCCAGGCTTAGAAATGGGCAGGGCACACATTTTTTGAATCAAAAAATGCCGAAAGGCCAGAAAAACTTAAGTTTCGATTTTTACAAAATCTTAAAACAAAAAAAAAGGTATAACTTTAACTTCGGTAGACCGAAGTTTTTCGTAACAAAAATGACAAAGATGACAAAGATGACATTTTATTGGGATCATATGATATGGAGACCAAATCTTTATTCAATGCATATAGTTACCTGATCCTTATTAAATCTATACTGATCAATTAGACTATCATAACAAAAGTTTTCAAAATATTTGAATTTGTTGGCTTAATAAATAACATTTTCTTTTTGTATAAAGGGTATTTGAGTTTCGGTTCTGCTGCAGTTTTTCATTGCATAACAATCGCGAACTGCTCTTTACACATGAATGCATGTAAGAATGCAACTAGAGAAAAAAAAAAACATAAAGCAAAAACAAAAAATCAAATAAAATCAAAGTTCTGAACTCAACAACAAAGAAAGCAACAACAAAATAAAGAAACCAAAATTAACGAAGCAAGCAGCCACCCACTTTGATCTGAACGCAACGAAGGCTCGTTAGCGGCTGAGCACGATAGTAAAAAATGCGAGAGTAAAAAACAAAACAGCATTTTTTTTTTTTTTTTTGAAGCTTACCAGCTGAATTTTTCAGGCATTTACAAATATTGTCTTTGTTCCGACATACAAACTACTTAGGACCAAAAAACAGAAATACTAAGTATTTTCATGCAAAAACTCACAAATGGGCGGTAGTTGTGTATGGGGGCTATATATAAGAATGGTCGTGGCATTCTAATTTTAACATACAGTTTACCTAAGAGCATGAAAGCTTAAATATTAAATTTATAGTTTAATATCTTTAAAACTGAACGAATAAGTCATTCGTTAAGGGTCTATGTAGGACGGTTATAAAAACTTTTAATATGATCGGTCGGACGGTCACCTTAATTTGAGTTTTGATTCATATTAATTTTGATTAATCTGATAAATTTTAAATGAATTTAAAAAAAATTTATTAAACTTGTACTTACCTCACCTATGTACAAAGTTGCTGTAGAGTTCCGTAGAATTTAAACATTTTTTACTTCTTTTCGTTTCGTTTGCATCTTTTATTCTTTGATTTCATAGAAAATATCACAAAAATATATAATAAAATAATACTAATAAAAAGAAACTGAAGCACAGTAGCTGCACTAAGCATATTTCATATACTACAAATGCATTTCGAAACATATTTCACAAACTGACTAAATGCTTTGATACACTTCGATATTAACACTTTCACTTTTAATTGCGATTGCACTCAATAATAAATGATTTTGATTAATTTTAATTAAAATACATTTTTCTTTTTTTCACACGCGCCGCACGCGTCACGCAACTTCATTAAACTGCAGTCGGCAATTAACTAATTTAATTGAATTGTGAAATGCGTATTTTTCTGCTTCTGCAGGTGTCCCGCGTTAACCGCTTTGCTCTTTCGTCAAGATTGAGACAGATCTGCAAAGACAAAAAAAAAAATTAATAATAAAAAAGTTCCGTTATTGTGTTTGCTTTGCGGCAAACAAATGTAAATGTAGAATGTCTTTGCATTTAGTTGTATTTTTCATTTTTTTTTAATTTAAATAACATTTATTATTTTTAGGTAGTTACATAAGTATATATGTACATGTATTGTATGTATGTATGTAATTGTCTTATGTATTTAATTGCTTTTAATATTTATTTGATGCCATGCATTTGCATTGTACAAATTGTGAGGTAAAGATCAATTAACAGAAATGGCAAAAACAAAAACAATGCTTGTTGTTTTTTTTTTTTTTTTTTTTTGTAAATGCTCTAATTTTTTTGCTTTTACTGAGAGAAAGGTTAAGAGAGACTAAACGTTTTTTTACTTAGTCATGCTGGAATAATATGCTTGCGTCTCAATTCGTGTTCCTATTTTGTTTCAGTATGAATGCAAAAAACTAGAAATGAACGCG
Source organism: Leucophenga varia (assembly GCA_018903435.1). Classification (NCBI taxonomy): domain Eukaryota; kingdom Metazoa; phylum Arthropoda; class Insecta; order Diptera; family Drosophilidae; genus Leucophenga; species Leucophenga varia. The sequence continues at coordinate 227,116 of JAEIFJ010001021.1, forward strand.
AAACTTATTATTTGATTTTAATGTACAATATCCCGTGTCTTTTTTTATTTTTTTTCAAAATTGTCCCTTGCATAAATATATTACGTATACACTTTTTATACCCTGTAATAGTGTTGTCAAAAAAAAAAAAAAAACCTTTTTGGTGATTTTTTCACAGTGACTTAAAATTGGTCTTTTTTCACATGTCATATGTTCAGTGATCCTCTTCGAACATGTTTGGTTATCGGCGATTTTATGTATCGCTCTTCATAAACGTTCATTTATCAGTAATTGGTACTTTTGTCACTATTCACCGCACATGTACTAGTTGGATGCTACATTTGCCAATCAGTTAGCGAAACAGTTAGCGGTGATTTTGTGTATAACAGTGAATTCATCAATCGCTGTTTGTTCTTTTCGAACTGCAACTTTATCACTGTTTGCAGTCACTGCGGTTTTCAAGTCGCAGTCGCTGGATCACTCTTTCACAACACTACACAAATCCTGAAGTTTATAGGGGCATATGTCTTTAAACTTTGAAGTTTAATAATGTCAAACATTATTTGCCATTCCCATTTTTTGGGTTCACACTCATACAAGCCTACCCAAAACATTTTGGTGTTTTCTTGTAATCTTACTATGATTTCCACATACCTTTATTTTGTTAAATATTTCTATATCTGGTTTTAAAATCTCTTTTTTTCCGTGATGCAACTTGCATTGCATTTGTTATTAGAAGCAACCAAAAAAAAAAGAACGCCACGCCTCGACACTTCTTTACTCTGCATGAATGTATGAAAACATTGTTCTTGTTGTATGGCCTGATTCAATGTTCATTTGACAGTGATTGTTTTAGCGAAGAAGAAGAAGACAGACAGACATACAGACAAATAGATAGAAAAATGAATTAGCAAGAAGAACATGAAGCTGTCAGAACAAATTTGTAAAATTAAAATTCATGAATTCAAAATAATAATAAAAAAATTTAATTGAAATATTGAAACCTGACGTTCACATTTTTTTTTTTTTATACAAGAAAAAAAAAAACATGAAAAAACGTTAACTTCGGTAGAACCAAAACTTAGATACATGACACTGAAATTTCTAAATAGTTTATATGTGATCATCAGTCGCATAGATAAAACTTTAAGATGTGTTGGATGGGTTTCAACGGTCTGATACAAACCATGTTTAGACTCAATATTGATTGAACAATAATTTTCTTAAAAATTTCAGAAAACAGAAGATAAATTTGTATGGGTCTATATGTTAACGTAGCCTGATACCTATCAAATCGATTATGATATCAATAGATGTGTTTTTACAAAATACACCATGGTGTACATATAATGTGCATCTCTATAAAAAGTCAGAGAAATGTACATTTTTTTGCTACTCTTCTCAGAACAGTTTGCTTTCATTGCAAAAAATAAATGCTAGCAAAAATATTGGATTAAGATAAACTGGCGGAATACTACACCTTTTTGTATATTTTTTAATATAAATATCGTATATAAACTCATATTAAAAATAAAAAATATATATTTTTTTCCATTTCAGAAACATTTTCACCGCACCTCTTTGCTAATCAAAGCGTTCAATCACAAATTTCGTCTCGATCTGGAACTCAATTCGTAAGTTTACAAATACAAAAAAAAATGCTCCACAAAAATATTTTACTTTATCGAAAAGCGCTGTGTAAGCTGTCTACAGCAGCAAAAATAAAAATAATATCAGCATTGAAACAATTAAACATTATAACACCAAAGCTTTTATACACTACAATTACGTCATTTCATTGTTTTTATAGTCTCAAACTGTGTCAAGATTCTGACTTAAAACTTTGTTTATGAACTGACAAATATTTTGAAATAATTTGAAAATTAATAAAAAAATATTGTATAAAATTTTTACAAAAATAAAAGGAATTAATTTACGAAAAAAATTGTATCAGAAGAAGCTTGTGAAACTTAATTCAGATATTTCAATGTGTTACAAACAGTTTGACAAACTAAAGATACCTTTATATAAGGCTATGTGTAGTAAACATACCAAAAAAAACAAAATCAAAAAAAGTATCTCATAGATACAATATGTACAATGGATTACAATAGCCGCAAGCGTTGCTATTTTTTTCTGCATATGTTCGTTTCTTGTTTTTTTGCATACACTCATTCACACACACACACACAAACCTATATAAACAAAAATACACATGTAAATATGTAAAAAAGTCAATAGCGCAGAATACAATATATATGGTATATGGTATATGGTTTATGGCATATCGTATAGTGTATGCAGATACATATGTTATATAAAAATCGAAGCGCTATAACAATGAAATGCTGCACGCTATTTTGTTTGTAATTACAAAGTGAAAGCCGTGAGCATCATTATCCGCGCTGCTGATATTCGCGTTGATATTGTTTTTGTGGCAAATAGATGCGATGCGATGCGATGCAATGTTTCAGTTGCAGTTGCCATTGTTGTTGCCATTGCAGCTGCAGCAGCACATTTATTATAATATTTCATAAGCTGCTGACACTTTAATTAACGCTGCACTTTCTCCTTTTGTTCTCAATATGTGTATGTGTGTATGTATATTTTAGCACACACACACACACACATGCATTTAGAACAATTGAATGTTTTACTTAAACACTCATATTTGTAATCCTCTCTACTTTTCTACACACACACAACACACTTAATGCGTTTCTTTTTTTTTTTTTTTGTCTTTGCAGTCAACTTTTGTCACCAAATATACAACAGAAACATTATCATGTCGGTGGATATCTTGTGGATGGCAACAGACATGTAAGTAGATACTTCGACGGATTTAGAAATGAAATACAAAAAAAAAAAAAAAAAAAAAAAAAAAAAATATCTTTTGTTTTTTGTGCGTGCATACGCGACGTATACGCAATGCTGCAGCGTAACTAAAAGAATGAGATATAATTTATTTATTTTATAAAAAAAAAAAAAAAAAAAGGTCGAACGGACGGACGGACAAATATAAACGGTCAAATGGCCAAATATGACGCTGAGCAAAAATGAAAAAATTTGCTGTTTCGTAAAAATTTTAGAAAAATTCGTAATCGAATAGTCTGTCAGCATAGAACTGATGACTTAGTAAAATCTAAAAACGAAACTAGTCCAAGGTCCAATTATGCTTTTAGAACAATGTAACAGAATGTAGAGTTACTATAATTAACAGGTCACTCGAGAATATAAGTGAAACATTAAGGCAAGACATGTGATAGACCTGGCCACGAATAAATGGCCTTAACTCTCGAACTAGTTTAATTCTACTGCTAACGACCTTTAACAACCTTTAACAAAGTGTAAAGAGAGACCACGCTTTCAATTATAAAAATGAAAAAGATTTCTTGACAAAAACTCAAAACTCAGGAATGTATTTGTTTTGGATCTATATGGTGCATAGCGGCCCATTATCGACTAATACATGGGTCGACATAAGAAGTGATTTCAAGGAATTTGTCACATAAAGCTTAACATTTTTGTGTTTCATTGATTTTGCTTTATAAAGTATCTAAAGCTAAATCTTTATTAATCTTGAAATTTCATCGCATTAAAAACTGTCAAAATATTTAGGTGAATGCGATACATAGATATGTATCTACAGATGTACAGATGTAGATACATTTGTATCTTATTTGCTATTGTATTATGCTATCAATTATGCAAGATAGCTGTTGAGCAGTTGTTTAAAAAAATGGAAAACACAATACGCCCACAGTTTCTTATGCAAAGTTAAAACTAAAAGAGCTGCTGTCTAAATTTAGTGAAGTGAAAGTGGTAGTTTGTTGGCTGCTGTGGCTGTCGCTATTGCTGCCTCTCACGTCTTAATTTTTTTTTTACCTTCTTAGTCATGCACTATTATTGGGGGTGACTTTGATAAACTCACACATATGTACGAGTAATGTTTAAATCTTTTTATGTGCCTTTTTCGTCATCAAGTCTAATATACTCCAAGAAAACTTATACAGATACAAATATACATACATGTATATATGTACATATATATAAGTAGCTATGTACATATGTATGTATATATATATATGCAGGTGTTATGTGCGTAAGACAAGTTCACAAAGTTGTGCTGAAAGCACAGAATAAGGTAATACTGAGTGTTTTCCTTTCTTTTCTTTTCGTTTCGTTTCGTTTCTTTTGAGTTAAGCTGTGTGTTGAGAATTAAGTTGAGCAGGTGAATTGCCTACTTCAAATTGCCAATGACGATGCTTTCAACACTGACAACGCACACACACACAGTGCTTTTCAGTTGTATGTGACATAGTGAAACATAAAAGTATCTGTGTCTGTGTGTCTGTGTGTGTGTGGGTGTGTTAGTATGTAACTAAAAGTAAAAGCCTTTGCGCTTAAGTTTTATCATTTCTTGAAGCGTTTTGAAAGCTGTTTCTTTGATTCATCTTCATCTTCTCTTTTAAAAGTTTTCTTTTTGCCTCTACACAGATACACACATACACATACACATATACTTCTATTTCTGTTATAAATTTTTTATGTATGTATGTGTAGCTTGCCTTGTCATATCCCTCTCCTCAGCACTACTCTATTTCACAACTGCTTTGTCGTTTCCTTTGGTTTGACTTGCTTTGGTTCGCATAAATTGTAGGCGGCATTGAATTAACTCAAATTGAAATGAATTAAAAATATTTCTTGTGCAGCTAAAAATCAAAGCAGTAATTAAGCAACGGAAATTAAATTTGCAAATATTTTATTCTGTATTTAAAATCAAACGAAACGAAGCGAAACAAATCGCATTAAAACGTATGCAAACGGAATAAATAAGATAAGAGAAGAGAAGATAAGTAAAAGGTAAATATTTATGTAACAAAAGATACTTTTATATCACACGAATTACTTTGTATGGCACATTGTAAATTTGTTGCAAGCATACTCGTACAGCATGAAGCATATGCAGCCATGTTTCTGCAATCGCAAATATTCTGCGATTTATGATTTAGTAAAAGTCTGGTATCGGTTACAAATTAAAAGGTTATCGGTCTAACCAAATCGCAAATTATTGTTTGTTCTTTAAATTTAGGCATGAGCTCTATGAATTGCGTTTACCAGTAGTAGGTAGCACGATAGAGTGCGATGTCTGACCAGAGACAGTCTCTGGTAACATGGGCAGCCAGACGACCCTGGCTCTTTTGGGTACTGCCCTTTTGGGACTATCTTGGTGACTGTGGTTTATACCCAAACTCGCGGATAGAGCCAATAGCTCGATCGTGGAGTTGCGAATTCAACTAGGCCTGACTGATTGTAGGTATCAGACAGACGCCGAGGTTTTGGATAGGCCTCACTCTTCACCAAGGTGTATAGCAATATGTTACCAGACGATTTGCTCTCTGGGACGCAGGTTGGCGTTTACCTAATAATACCTAGAGGTCCTTTCGAAAGCAGCATAACTATTTGTACGTATTTATTAATTTCTACCCAAGCATTTCTGTATGCTTTTCGTTTTTATTAACTAAATGCAAAGTTAAGTTTTGTATCTCAATCTTTTGCTGTTGTTACAAAAGATATTTTTTTTATGGGATATCTATATGTATACTTTGTATCTTTAAACCTATATAAACGATATTTATAAATGCATTTCATTCAACTTTTTTTTACAGGATATTGAACATTGTTACTATCATGGCACCGTCAAAGACTATCCTGGTGCCAGTGCTGCGTTTCACACATGCAACGGTGTCAGCGGTGTGATACACATTGGCAACGAAACGTTTGTCATACATCCCTTCTATGGCGGTGATCTATCGGTAAGTATGATTAAATGCGTCAATATCTTTAAAACTGCGCGAATTAAATGCGTAACTATAGACAGGACGTGAACGTCAGATCGACAATCCTGAAAAATATTTATAATGCACAAATTCATTCAATTGAATACTTTAAAATATTTTACAACATTTTAAAGGTTTTTTTTTTTTTTTTTTTTTTTTTTTTTTTTGTTAAATTGCTCTTTATAAGTCAGAAGAGCGTACAGTCCTTGCCGAAATTTGTGATAATCATGTTTTCGGATTTGCTTCGTTTGGTCATTTCCGCTCCAACTTATTCAACTTAACCCGGCGGCCCAACTCGACAGTTGTATGTGGTGTGGCAATGTGTATATTGTGTGTGAGTGTGTGTGTATTTTTGGATAACTTTTGTAGTAATTTCCGTCTAATCGGCAAATCATCCATCGTTGTCATTCACACACAAACACACTCACACGTGAAAATCGGTAAAATAAGGCAACACTTGCACGCGCCTTCAATTCGATTCGATTCGATTGGATTGCATTGTTGCTTTTTTGATTTTTTGTGTTCTTTCTTCTTTTATTTTTTATATTTTATTATTTTTTTTTTTTTTTTTTTTTACAATTATTATTGTTGTTGTTCTTGTTTAGTGCTCAAGCAGCAGCAGCAGCAAACCTTTACATAAGAAGACTAACACCGACCCGTAAACACCGTTGCCGTATACTATACGTAATATCCTTTCAAACCGATTTGGGACTCGTTCGCAATTTTCGTATTGAAGTCAATCGGTGTGAAATGCTGTGTTACATGTAATTCTTGGATACTCCAAGCAATACAAACAAAATTTAATCAAATAATCGAATACAATAAGAAAAACTAAAAAAAAAAAACGAAAAAAATAATAACAAGGCAAGAGCACCGTAAATAATTGGGAACGAAACAAATAAAAAAAATAGTAATTAAAAAAAAAAAAATAAAGTAAAACGAAAATAGAAAAAAAAAATAAGAACTTAAATTGGCACCAATTAAAATTTCTAATTGGGTAAAATTGTTTATACAGCTTAGAGAGTAGCAAGTAGATGAAAAAATAAAATTATAATCAAATAATTCGAGAGAAAAAAAAACACACACACACAAAAATGAGCAAGTCAAATTGTTGTCGAGTTTATAAAAACGAGAAACTTTTAAGCGAATCGTTTTCAAACTTATTTAATTTTTATTTTATCTTATTTTCGTTTCTATTTTCCATTTGAAAGTTATTTTTTTTTTATTGGAGTCTTGAATTAATATAAAAAAAAAAAGAAAGTCATTGAAAAGCTTAGAAGCACCTTTCTTATTTTAAGCTTTCCTAAAAAAAAAAATGGACAGATTTTTATACTCTGTAAACCAAAGGGTAAAAGGGCATATTAAGTTTGTGCAGATATAATATATATAACAGACAGAAGGCTAGATAGACTCTATAAAGTATAGATGTATATTCTTAAACAGCAACGGAAGGGGAGTCGAACTAGCTATGTCCGTCTGTCCGTCTGACATACTGTCTGTCGTATGAAAACGATTATCTCGGAGAATATAAGAGATAGAGTTCCATATTTGAAAATTAGACTCTCTAGCTCCATTTTAAGGCGTATCTCCCATACAAATCTACCAGAAAATGTTGCCATTGTTTCTTATTCTAGAAAGTCTAAATTTAATATAAACTATGTCCATGATAGTCCCAATAAAATATTCCATTATGAGTAGGACCAAGAAATGTTTAGGTTAGCCCCATAAATTTACCCAATTTTTTTGGAGTTTTTGTATGAAAACTCAATACAATAAAGTTTTGTACTAATATAAGACTTAACTTAAGGCACATAATACTTGGGTACAGGGTATATTGCAGTCGAGCATACTCGACTTCAGCGTTCTATCTTGTTATAAATATATTGATAACTAGCAGGTACCCGCGGTTTTGTTCGCGTTTTTTGCTCACCTGTAAAACAAAAAAAAATTGTTCAAAAATCTATATTGGGTCCACATATGGGTCCCAGGTCCAAATTCCGGAAATCCCTTGAACACCTTGAACGCCAAAAATGTTTTTTGACCAATTTTCAAATTAGCCCTGTTTCAAGTCTCTACTCTACTGTCTATTCACTCCAAAGATATGGCTTTTCCGGTTTCAAGGCCCCCATTAGGCCCGGGTTAATATTTTCCAATTTTTTTTTCCTTTCTGACCACATATATGATGAGAGCAACAAAACAAAAAAAAAAAAAGTTCAAATCGGTCGAGTCATTCTCGAGTTTTAGCATTTTTAAAAAATTTAATTTTGCTATTAGATTTTCAAGTTGTTTTTTTTTTTTTTTTTTATTCATCAGAAACATCCGCACGTCATTTTTGAAGCGCGTACTAAAGCAAATAAAGGCTGTGCCAATTCGGGTAATTTGGATTCATGGCGTTTATCACGCCGCACTAAGCATCTGTCCGCTGGCGTTGTACCAGACGATCAAATCGGTGAGATACATCCAAATGGTGCAGGACGTTTTAAGCGCGATGTCCGAGAGACTACCAAGTACATTGAAACAGCGATCATCGTAGATAAGGCAATGTTCGATAAACGAAATGGCAGCACACGTGCCGAAGTCATACACGACGCTATACAGGTGGCAAATATTGCCGATCTGGTAAGTAAAAACCAATAAAAAAGATTGCTCTTTGAGTTGAGTCAAAGTAATTTATTAAAAACTATTTTTCTCTTTTTTTTTCCCCCCAGTATTTTCGCACATTGAACACACGCGTCTCAGTTGTCTACATTGAAACGTGGGGCAAAAATCAGGCGGTTATCGATGGCAGCAAGGATATTAGTAAAGCGATATCCAACTTCAATGATTATACCTCGCGTAATCTATTTCAGATAGAACGCGATACAACGCAGCTGCTAAGGTAAAATAGAAAACTCTTTATAAAAAGATTTTTTCTTTTTTATTTACTTTTCATAATTTTCCTTTTTTTTCTATTTTTTTACAGTGGCGAAACTTTTGCTGGTGGTGAGGCTGGTATGGCAGTTGCTGAAACTGTTTGCACACCGCGTGCAGTCGGTATAAGCGTTGATGTGAATGTCTATGAACCACATCTGCTTTGCCGGTACAATGGCGCATATGATTGGTCATAATATTGGCATGGGTCACGACGATGGACGTAAGTATTCTCCATACTCCATACTCAATAAATTTCTTTTTTGTTTTTACGCAATTTTGTATTTCTTATTTTTAATTAGGAGAGGAATGCTTCTGTCGTGACTGGCATGGTTGCATTATGGCACAATCAATTGTCGGCCAAGAAAATGTGCAGCCATACAAATTCTCGGAATGTAGTAAAAAGGATTACATTGATGCATTACGCACGGGACACGGTCTTTGTTTACTGAATAAGCCGAATGAGGTACGTTCCAAAAAAAAAAAAAACTTAAAGTTGCACATCATTGTTTATTTTTCATTTGTTTCGTTTGCAGATCGAGATGCGTCGTAATTGTGGCAACAAAATCGTCGAAGAGGACGAAGAATGCGACTGTGGCACATTCGAAGAGTGCGCCTTGGATCCTTGCTGTGATGGCATAACTTGCAAGCTGAAGTCGGAGGCGCAATGCGCAAGTGGCACTTGCTGTGATCAGTGTCGTGTGTGTATCGATTGCAAATTCGATTTTTTTTTTTTTTTTTTTTTTTTTGTTTTGATGCAAAATGATTAATTTTTGTTTGTATTTTTGGCTCAATTTTATTGTAGCTGCGTCCAAAAGACTTCATTTGCCGTGACACACACAATGAGTGTGATCTGCCTGAATACTGTGACGGCGAAAATGGTCAGTGTCCGGTTGACGTTTATAAAAAGAATGGTTCACCGTGCGGCATCAACAAATTGGGCATATCAGGTATTGTTTTTTTTTTTTTCTTATCAAATTAAAAAAAAATGTAATTTAGGAAAATATAGCAAAAACAGTTTTGATGTTATTTGATATTGTCCCGAGTAAATTATTAACTTATTGGAAACTGCAAGCAATTCGTTCAGGCGCTAATCATTTGGTGCTCCCCTCGCAAGAGGCGAGTCTTTTTCGACACTATTCCTCTTCTATTTTCCTCAAATAAAGTCATGGATGCTATCACGTTCACTGCAGTATAAGTATTCTCTGGAACACTGTTGAAGTTTTCAAGATTGACCGGGCTGAAGCAGTTTTTAGATATGTCTGCGTCAGAACCGCCTTTCTTAAATAACTGAACGGGTAGAAATTTTTGCAATTCTTTAGCTTCTCAATGGCTTTGAAGACCTTGTCAAAGAAGGTCCGTTGTTGTTCAAAGAATACAATTTTGATTTTTCTTCTTCTCATCCCCAAAAAGAAAAGGGGTTGCAAACATTTTTCCATGTTTTTTAGCTTAACCTTCGAATTTTATCGAATCATTGCTCGTTTCAAGCTCTTCCAGTTTGTTAGTTATTACTTTCGAGATATTTCCTTTTAGATATTTCTTTTTGCGTTTGAAAAGTCGTTTTTCTTCTCTCCGTTTCTCGTCTTGCACCCGCTCGCAAGGTTCGCTTACAGTAGCAGAGAATTGCTTTCGAGGTCTTGCTTATCCAATAAACTCTTTGGCTATCTGGAGGCGAAGAAATGTAGTTTCTTACTAATCACGAAACCAGACCCAAATTATGCCTTGACACACTTGACTCCCACTGTACAGGGTCCGGCACTGAGTGCTTAACCAATTTTAAAACTCGCATATTGAAGAATGAGCTCAAAAGGCGCATGATCTTACACCAAAGCAGCAACAAGTTAAACTTGAGAGAGCAAAGGAGTTGCTTGTCCCTTGTATTTTCTGACGAGAAAAATGTACCAATTGAGCAATTCGTAAATTCTCAAAAAGATAGGGTTTATTTGAGCGAATATTCAAAAAAAGAATTTAAGCCATCGGTTGGTCACCAGAAAGCAGCACAAGTAATGGTTTAGGCCGCTAAAATCGCGGTCGGGCACTCTTCAATCGTTTTCACTGAGCCTAGCGTCAAAGTAAATGCGACATATTATCGGGAATGTTATCTGAAGGCTGTTTTGAAGCCGTGGACAGACAAACATTTCGGTCCGACAGACAATGGACGCTTCAACGTTCCAAACTTTATTTTAACCACAGAAATGGCTCTCGAATTCACCATTCGCGAATCCAATAAATTATTTTCTCTGAACCATTTTGGAGAGCCAAAAGGTTTTGGCGAGCCAAAGTGAATTGCTTCTAAATTTTCGATTATTCTCACAAATTCTGTATTTTCAATTAAATAAAAATCATTTTAGAAACGTAACTAACGGCCTTTTGCATAGGTCGAGTACCGACACCTGTAGCAAAAGTCGCAGGATATTCCAAACGATTCAGGTCCACGGTTCTTAAATTGATCAAAAAAAGCAAGAATTTATAAAATTATTCTTTCAATATGATCGATCAACTAATTTGTTGATTAGTTTATTGAGTTTTAACTTGTGTTTGAATATAAAAATACATATTTTGTTTTTTTTTTTGTTACAGGTTATTGTTTTCAGGGCGATTGTCCAACTCTAAATCTTCAATGCGAGTCAATATGGGGCTACGGAGGCTCCGCAGCTGATCGTCAATGCTATGAACAATTCAATTCAAAGGGTTCGATCAATGGCCATTGCGGACTTGATAATGCCGATCACTATATCAAATGCGAGCCAGAGTAAGTTGAGAGAATATAACGAAATGATTTGTATTTATATATCAATCAATCTTTTTTTTTTCTTTTTAAAGAAATGTGCAATGCGGCACACTGCAATGCAAGGAAGGTGAACGACAGCCAATTAACGATGGCATCGATCAGCTCTATTCGCGAACGATCATTTCAATCAAAGGACAAGAGTACGAGTGCAAGTGAGTTCTTGTGACATTTTTAAAAAAAGCATAAAAATTCATTGTGAATATATTCATTTTTTTTTTTTTTTTCGTTCATTGAAAATAGAGCTACCAGCGGACAAGTTGGCTCTAATGAATATCCAGAGCATGGACTTGTCAAAGATGGAACGCCGTGTGGCGATAATCTAATATGTCTGAATCAGACATGCGTCAGTCTATTTCCGCATGTTGATACGACAAAATGTCAAATGAATAAACAGGGACAGGAATGTTCAGGACGTGGTGTACGTATGGCAAACAGAAAATAATAATTGGGAGTTTTTCTTCTTAAAAACTCTGATAAACAATTAATATTTTTTTGGTACCGTTTCTATGTATTTGTATTTCTATTTATTTTCTTCTTTTTTTTTTTTTTTTTTTTAATTTACACATTCAGTTCTGTACGAATACAAATCGCTGCTTCTGCGAAATGGGTTGGGGCGGAAATGATTGTAGCACCGTTGTAATTCTGACCACACCACTGCCAACAGAAGCACTACCAACGCCAGAGAATACAATCAAAATGGAGAAGAAAGAAACGCCATATGGTAAGATAAACAAATGAAACTTGTAATTTATATTTATATTAAATTAAAATAGAAGAAAAGAAAAACCAAAAAAAAAAAAAAAAAAAAATAGTTAATCTAAGCAAAGCCAAAAGTGGAGCAATAAATCGAATCAAATCGAAACTAATCGTACCGAATCGGAACGAATCGAAACGAAACGAATCGAACTGAAACAAAACGTAACTCGTATGACAATGGTAATCGTAAGACGGTTTGCCAGTGCCCAAAACTGATCTTAACAAATAAATAAGATCAGATTAGAATATGCATTCAATCAAATTTCATACAGTAACTAACAACAAAAAAAAACATATATAAGAAAAGGTTTAGTTCAAAATAACAACAACAACAACACCATCCACATCATCACCAACAAAAACAAAAACAAAAAATCTTACAGGAACAAATATTACCAAAAAAAAAAAAAAATTAAACTCATTCACATTCTTTAACATTTTCAAATCATTTCGTTAAAAAGAAAAAAAAAGAAAACAATTTTTTTTATATAATTTTTTTTAACACCATTGTGGTCTCTTTTTAATTCATCGTCTGTCAGTTAGCCTCTCTCTCTCTTTCTCGCTCTCTCTCTCTCTCTCTCTGTCTTTCTCACACTAACTCATTTATTTTTCTATTCGATGTAAACATTTTTTTTTTTTTTTAATTTAAAAAATTGGCAACAAAAAAAAATAAATAAAAAAATTTATAAACTATTCGCCTACAAAAAAAAAAAAAAAAAAAAAAAAAAAAAAAAAAAAAAAAAAGAAAAAAGTATCTGTGTGTGTCTCTATTGGATTAAACAAAATTTTTAAATTGCTAATGCCAAAAAAACAAACTATTACAGGCTCCTCTGACCAAAATAGGATCAGCACATTAACCATGGTCATCATTTTAACCGTTATCGTCAAGTGTGTCTTCATTAGTTTCGCGACACTGGCCGTTTGCTACAGGTAGAGTACCAAGCAAATCGTACAAAACAAAAAAAAATCAAAACCAAAAACCAAAATCAAAAACAAATTCAAAATCGAAATCGAAAAAAAAAAAAAAAATAAAATAAAAAAAAACTAAAATAAAATAAAATCGAAAGAATTAAAAGATTTATTTATCAATTTTAATGCAGGTCGCGTGCACCGCTACAAAAAAAAAAAAAAAAAAAAAATTATCACTGTTGCCAAATTACAAAGGATTTTATATATTTCGTCTCTTTTGCACTCACGTCTTATAAAAAACCCTATGACAGGCGACCATGAAATATGCGTGCAAAAGAGATGCAATATCAAAAGTCCTAAGCTAAATTGGCAACACTGAAACGTGTGGCGGTGAAGTGAAGCGCATAACGTCCTACACGAATCTGTCTATCTTCCTCTTTATCTCACTTGCCTTTTGTATTTTTTTCTCTCTTTCTAATCGTCTGCCTCTTTTCTAAATGTGATTTTATAACAATTTTTTTTTGTCTTTTGTCTTTTTTTTTTTTTTCTGTTAATTTCTTTGCCAAATTTTAATACAAAAAACTTAATATTATTGTTTTAAAAAAAAAAAAAAAAATTTATTAAAAAAAATACCATAAAAATTATGCCAAATGTTATAGCCTTTAGGCCCGATTATTATTCAAATTTATTCTATTTCATACAAAATTATTCTGGCTTTACATCAAATTACTTTTGTGCACAATCGCTCGAAAAAAGTCTATTCCTCGGTCTCTGGGTCGATCTCAATTAAGATACGAACAACCTAAGCCAATTTATTCCATGTATTCCAACGACAATTTCTGATTTGTCGAGTTTCTTAAGGCAACCAGAATATTCAGCATTATTTGTGCTGTTTTGGAATTCAAAGAAATTCAGTTGATGCAAAGGCATTATATAGAATGCTCCCAAGTTGTCCCAGTAGTAAAATTGAAGCGTTACACAAGAGAACACGATATAATTTTCTTAGGGTTACCGGAACTTTACTGGAAATTTTGCGTTAATTGTAGTACACCCTAAAGTATGTTTCTAAACTTTTCAACCAAAAAATTGCGAGTATTTTCTGAATAACTGCTCAACACTTTTGCAGGAAGTATTTCACAGAAGAAATGTTACATATAAAGTAAAGCTTCAAATTACCCCCATTTTCTCTCTGTTTTTCTTTCTTGAATTATATTTGAAGTATGTATTCCAATTATAAACTTGTTGCTAGATATTTCTGTGTTATTTTATTAATATTGTTATTATTTATTTGCAAATAATTTTGTTTTTTTTTTTTTTTTTTTGTCAAACAAGAGAGAAGAGTATTAAAATTTCGGTTTAACCCGAAACCCTGAAACTATTTTTTTTTTTTTTTTTTAATTTTTCTTTTTTATATTCCAAACAAAATGATTTACACAAACACATAAAAAAAAAATATTCAATATTAAAAAAAAAAAAAAAAAAAAACAAACTTTGCTTGGTTTTCTGTCCTTAAAAATAATATTTGTAAATTAATGAAGTATTCAAAATGGAATTAACAAATTTTTTTTTTTAGTGTATGTATGTTTGTGCGTCTGAATGTTTATTCGTAAATTTATTTGTGTATGTATTTCATGTAAAATTCAAAATCATACATAACTATATGTACTTATATACGCTATATATACAAATACATATATATATATATATACATATGTATGTATATATATATATGTTAATTGTGTACATGTATATTTAATAAAATGTATATAAATGTACATAAGCAATACGTAAAATTATTATTATTATTATTATTATTGGCCATAATCATTGTTCATAAAATTGTTATAAAACTTTTGATTTTTTTTTTTTTTTTTTTTTTGTATGTTTAAATATGTAAATGTTCATTAAAATATACTTTATGTACATAAACTTGTATGTATTGTATATAAAAATATAAAACAAAAATGCTATATGATAGCATAATATTTATTTACTACCACATATGTATGTCTGTATGTTGTATTACCTGGAAATCTATTTTTTCAAAATTTTTCAAAAAAATTTTAATGAAAAAAAAAAAAATTCTAAAAAAAATTTACTGTGGTGTTCGAACCCAATTTCCAACGATATTACCCTTTGCTACACTTTACAGCAAGCTTCATAGGCAATATAATTAAATTGTAAAGAAATTTATATATAAAACTTTCTGCGGATGTGTAATCATTTATGAAACTACCACAAAAAAAAAAAAGAAAAAAAAAAAACTTATTTTCCCTTTGTGTCTATAAATTATATTGAAAGATTAATATTTTCTCGGACTAATGTTTGTATCAGGATATCCAGGATATGCTTGATTTCCACTTCGTATAGAAAAATTTATTATTTACGATAGAGCAATCGGACAATTTTGCACAGATATAATTTGGCTGTTCCCATGTAGGAGCTATATATGTGTACATATAAATGTGGTATTAAATAAATATTTTAATTATTTTTTTTTTTCTTCAATTTGTTGTCTTAACAAAACAAAAAAAATCTAAATTTGGTGTGTAACGCAGTTATTATGTGTGTCAATTTGAATAATATGTATAAAAAAATTGTAATTATAATTTTAATTTTGCTTAAAATTATATTTATTTTATATGTTTTTGTTGTTATATAAATTTATTTTCATAAATAAATTTTATTTTATTTAAGCTTTAAAATATCTGTAGATACATATGTATCTATTAAATTAAATATGTGTAAAAAAAAAAAATGTACATGTGTACAAATACAGATATAGTTAAAGACACTAACACACACACACGCATACAGAGAATATACATAAATACAATCATTTACATAGACAGCTGTTTACGTTGTTTTAAAATTTAATATTAATGCAATAACAAAAAACAGAAATATAAACCCAAAAGCTGAAATAAAAGTAAAAAAACACAAAAAAAAAAAAAAAAACAACAACAACGAAAAAAAGTTTACAAAAAGCACGCGCAACGCTTTATTTTTCTACCAAATATAAAAAAAAAAAAAGTCACACACCACAAAAGATATCTTTTATTTTTTTTTAATAATTATAAAATGGCGATTACCATTGTCATTGCGTCGTACGTAAATATTAAAAAAAAAAAAAAAACAACAACAAATGCCGCAATGCACTAAAAAGCATTCAAAACACGCTGCACTGCTTATTTGTTCTAAAAGAAAAACGTTCCAAACTAGTTTAATCTTAATAGCAGTTTTTACAAACAAACATAAAAAAAATCAATATATTAAAAATAAATAAATGCTTTTTTAATTAATTTAAAATAATTTTTTTTTAACAACAACAAAATCAAATCAATGCTCTCTATCTTGCTCCCACGCACGCGACTCGTACTCGCACTCGTTCACCTACAACTACAATTATCAACAACAAATCGTACAAAAAAAAAAAAAAAAAAAAAAAACAAAAAATTAAATAAAATAAAAAATTATAAAAAAAAAATAAATAAAATAATAAAATTATAAAAAAAACACAATATACAAAATAAAATTTAACTATAAAAAAAAAAATAATTTATACAAAAAAATAAAATCATACAAAAAAAAAATTATGTATAAAAAAAAAAAATTATAAATAAAAAAATTTAATAATAAATTATAAAAAACTATAAAAAATGTATTATTTTATATTAAAAAAAAAAAAAAAAAAAATTATGTAAACATTATTAAAATAAATATTTTAATAAATAATAAAAAATACATCAAAATAATATATAAAAAAAAATAAATGAATTAATTAAAAAACATAAAAATAAATAATAAAATAATATATTATAATTTTGATGAAAAAAAAATAAACAAAAAAATTGTATATATTTATAAATAAATAAACTTTTGCAATGTGCTCTTCTGCAAATGCATTTGTATATAAATATATATTTCACTTTTTTTTCTCTCTATCTAACTCTCTCTTTTGCTCATTTATTATTAAATTAATAAATAAATAATAAAAAACAAAACAAACACATACACATACAATAATAAATACAAAAAAAAAAAAAAAAAAAAAAACACTTTATACAAAATAAAACAATACATTATGTATTATGTTCATTAATCGCAAACTTAATGCTCGTATAGAGAACTACCATGGCTCAAATACAGTGTTCCTAGTCGGTGTTCTAATGTCAGTTGTAGGGTTCGTTTTTGTAACATTCACCTTTATGGCATTGTGCTACAGGTCAGTTGTAGTACATAGAAACTTCTCCCTGTGTCTGAGGTTAGTTGAAAAGCAGTAATCAATCAAAGAAGTCATCAACAACAACAACAGCAAACAACAAACTACAACAAACACCATTTAAAAAAATATATATATATGCGCCTTATCATTAAAACCTTTCAAAAAAAAAAAAAAAAAAAAATCTACACCACTTCCGAACCTAATTTAAATTGCACTTTTCCCATAAAAAAAAAAAAAACAATTTTCCCAACTAAAAAAAAAAAAAAAAACACTTACCAAATGCACAACAATTTTCCTACTTTTTTCTCCCAATTTAATTGCAATTATTCCAGTATGATATTCCAATAATCCATCAAACCAATTTTCGAAAAAAAAAAAAACTAATAAGTAGCTCCGTTACCTAAGTAGCTAAGTATAAATAATAAAAAAATTTTATATTTATATTTTATTTGTATAATTTTTTTTTAATTTTTTTTTTTTTTTATGTAAATGCAAATAGTTTTTTATTTTTATATATTTTATTTGATTTTTTTTTTTTTTTTTAAATTTATAAATGTTCCTATTCCTTAACTAATATTACCGCTTTTCAAAAAAAAAAAAAAAAAAAAAAAAAATGCGCTATGCTGCACTTTTCGAATTAAATCCCCAATTGCAAAAAAAAAAAACCAAAAAAAAAAAAACATTTCCTAAAATCACACCAAAAAAAAAAAAAACATATTTAAGTGCCTTAGGCTATTTTTAGTACATTTCCCTAAACAAACAAATTATTATTCGTGCTATACTCAAAAAAATTAACACTTTGTGTTAGTTAAGATACAAAAATGACATACTTAGATACATATACTATATATATATATACACATGCACAACACGTCTCGGTAGTTAAGTTAGCTATATAGTCTATACACAAAAAAAAAAAAAAAAGTCCCCTTTTTAAATATTTACAAAAAAAAAAAAAAAAACCCTGCAATAGTATGTCCAATGCCCTACTTTTCCAAAAAAAAAAAAAAAATTCATCGTACCGTCTAACGAAGACTTTTACAAATACACTTAACTGCCAACTTAACCGTCTATATACACTCGGCTCTACTTCTTACTGCATTTTTAAATTACTAATACTAATACAAAACGTACTACTACAACTACGAATACTATTACAAATAATTAATAAATTAATTAATGTATAAAGTTAGAGCCTGAGCGTAAGCTATTTCAGCTATGGTGGTGCTTTCTACTGAGCCAATGTACAAAATGAATGAGTGATATTGAAAGCATTTCATATATCTACTAAAAAAAAAAAAAAATAAGAAAAAAAAGTATATAAAAAAAAAAAAAAAAAAATTTATAAAACACATTACAATATACACACATAAAACATTAAATTGCAAGCATTTATGTTTTGTTTGTGTATTATCGTATGTGCATTCTGCAAAATGAACTGAAACATCAGACACACAGATACACAATAAATATTTAAAAAAAAAAAAATTGAATATATATTTAAAAAATAAATATATTTATATATATATAAATACACATATATACACTAACACACACACACACACATCTATATACACAGACATAAACGCAAACACATTAAAAATAAATTGAAACCAGGGTCAACTAAATATAATATTCAAAAAAAAAAACAAAAAAACATTTAATCAAAAACATATCTCGTCTTCCATGTAAATACAAAATCAAATCCAATTTCATTAAAAAAAAAACAAACCTCCCAAAAGAATTTGAAAAGCAGCTTTTAACAAAATTTACTTCAAAAGATACATTTGCTGTAAAAAAAAAAACAAAAACAAAAAAAAAAAGGTCTAAACATATTATCAGATGTTGTAGTACATCGATGCGAATTAATAAAATGGCATATAACAAAATTTTTCTATTTATCGATAAATTATCGATACTTTATTATATATATTCTGTGTATTATATCATTACTTGTAATAGCAGAATAACATTAAAATACATAAATTACGATCATTATTTTTATCAATTCACTGAAATAACTACAAATAATTAATTCAAAAGTTAGGTAAAAAGTTATCGATACTTTAGAGTATCGATAATCTTCTGTATAGTTAAATATACTCAATACAAAAACTTTGATTTCTTTATATGTAATAAAATTTTCTAATTTGTCTGTTAAAAAATTTTGTTAGTTCATATTTCAAGATTTTACTAAATTGCCTTTTTTTTTTTTTTTTTTTTTCGAAAATTGAGTTAAATGAAAAATAATCAATCATTGTGTACAGAGTACCTCACTTGTTTCAATGTCCCATAATAATCCATGACAATAATATATCGTTATTTAAAAATATCTGCTATAATAAATATCGATATTTTTTATTCGATATTTCATATCTATCGATATTTTATTTTTATCGATATTGGTTTCAACCCATTAGGGATGAAACAAAGTTCGATAACTCTGAGTAGGATTAGAAAAAGACCGTTGAAAAGAGAGAATCGATTAAAATAATGAAAAAAAAAACAGTTCCAGAATGATCATTTTCAAGTTATCCAATAATCTCAATGAAAAACTCTAAATTCGTCATATTTTTACATTTGCATAATTTGAAGTAATTTATTTTCACAAAGTAGCAAAAATAATTGCAAATAATTATTTATAATACGCGCTGAAGTACTACATTATCCGATACAAGTACGTGTTTTTTTTTTTTTTTCATTTGTCGTGTTTAGACCTTTACACATAAAACACGCAGCAGAAAAAACAAATACGGAATACTATGTATTTTAAATTTGCATCCAAAATATTTTTAAATATTTTATTTATTTATGATAATAATTTAAATTTTTATTTTAAACTTCTTCTTCTTCTTCTTGGTAACATTTTATTTAATTCGATGTTTTTTCGTTGTTGTAAAATGATTCTTCTTCTGCTTCTTCTTCTGTATGCAATACATCTGTCGCAAGTTTTATGTTACAACAAACAAACAAAAAAAAAAAATGCGTATAATTTTATTTGAAATTCTTTGAATTTGTCAAAATTACAATAATAAATTTTTTACTTCAATGACTTTCAAGCATGCATGCTGCTTTTTATAAGAATTTCAAATATTTATTTACGCAAATTTTCAAAATAAAATAAAATTTCTTATTTGTCCTTGTCGATGTGTGTTTTTTGAAATTAAATTTGTTACGTAATCTGGCATTATTTATTTTTTTTCTATAAATGTACTGCTTGATCGAATATAAAAATTTGGCAAAATATATTTTCAAAAAGAAACGAAAAAAAAAATACTTTTTGTAAATTTTGTATATAAGAAATTAAAAAAAAAAAAAAGCCAACAAAACTAAATTATAAATATTTACTGCATCCATTACTTTCGCAGCTCATAAATTTTTTTTTTTTTTAATTTTTATTTATTTTTATTTTTAACAATTATTATTTTATATATTTGCATTAAGCACCACCTTAAATTTTGTATTTTTCTCTTTTTCTCTCTTTCTCTTTGGTTTTTCCTTGAATTGATTCGTGAATACACATAAAAAAATAATAAAATTGTTACACTACTCAAAAAAAAAAAAAAAAAAAAAAAAAAATCAAATTGACTTAATTAACTTTGAAATTTTTATTAATTCAAAAAAAATTTTTCATACTAAACTTTCGCTTTCCCGAAACCAACCAAAAAAAAAAAAAAAAAAAAAAAACAACCAATCAAATCAATCAACCAATCAAATCAATTACAACAATCAAATCAAATCAATCGAATTTAACATTTTTAACATTTAATCTATCAAATGTTCGATCAATCAATCTATCAATCAATCAATCAATCAATCCCAACATGATATAAATCGTTTTATATATACATATATACACCATATGTATATATATATATAAAATATATATTCCACCATATTCGATAAAAAAAAATCACATATCTATCGACAACCAACAACAACAACAATAACCAATCAAAAATCCAAATATATATAAATTAAAATTGAAAAAAAAAAAAAAACAAACCAAACCTATATACATATAAAAATATATATGCAAAAACAAAAAAAAAAAAAAAATATATATATATATATAAAAAAAACATAAAATGAAAACATAAAATATAAACTACAAAACGTAAAAAATCCAAATCAAATGGAACGCAACGGAACTAATTGGAACGGATCTCAACTGTACCGGACGGAATTGTGTTAAATGTGACAACAACAACAACAACAACAATTATTTTTGTGGATTATATCCAGACGTAAGACTACTACACTTAAATATGATCCGCCCTATTCCAAAAGCCAATTGCCAAGGGCTATGGAGGTGCTGCAACAGCACCAAATCATCATTCCGTTGAAGAGGTTTCTTTGGATGGTTCCAGTAAACTTGTTTATGCCAATCAGGCCGGTTTTAGGTAAATAAATAACAAAACAAAAAAAAAACTTTAGAAAAAAATTATGGTTTAGGGCTTAAAATCAGCACTTACAAGAATCAAGAATAGGGTCTCAGCTAAATTTTGTGATCCAAAGTTTTTCAGGGTCATTATTTAAGGGTCTTATTTAAGTAAAAACTAAAGTCGGATAAATGCTCTACATTGAAAGTTTAGTGTTTCTGTTAATATTAGGATCTAAATATAGGGTTTGTGTTTAAGGTTTGGGGTAAGGTCAGGGTTGAGCTTTCCATGATAGAGCTATGATTTGTGAAAGGCTTAAGATTAGGAGAAGAAGCTTTGGTTTGTATTTGGAATTTAGGATAAGGGATTGAATAAAAATTTTCTGGGTTTAAAAAAGGCTTTAATTTTGGGCCTAGACTTTAGTTAGAAGTTAAGGTTCAAGTAATAATTGGTATTTTAGCTTAGGAATCAAGACTAAGGTTCAAGATTTAGGTTGAAGGTAAAAGTTCAAGATTAGGTTTAAAAATTAGAGTTCAAAATAAGGGTTTAAGATGAGGATTCAACAATGGGGTTCAAGATTTGGATTCATGATTGGGGTTCAAGATCAGAGTTCAAGATTTAAGTTCAAGACTAGGTTTCAAGACTAGGTTTCAAGACTATGTTTCAAGACTATGTTTCAAGACTATGTTTCAAGACTATGTTTCAAGACTATATTTCAAGATTACAGTTAAAGATTATGGTTTAAGATTATGGTTCCAGATTAGGGTTCAAGATTAGGGATCAAGACTAAAGTTGAAGTTTATGATTGAAGATTAGCGTTCAAGATTACGTTTCAAGATTTGAGTTCAAGATTAGAAATCAAGATTAGGGTTGACATAATAAAAAATTATTTTGTTGCAGTCGATATATTATAAAACTTGTACTTTTTTTTAGTTTGCCCTAACTAATTATATTTTTGATATTTTCAGGGATAAAAGTATACATGGACGTCGCTATACGAGTGGCGGTGAGGACGACCAAGCACATGCAGGTTAATATCGGTTATAATAAATAAATTTTTTAGTGATTTTCATCTTACACTGCAACAACAAATTCAGAACACAGATATACAAATACATTACACACATACAAACATATAAACATGAACTTACTACTAGTTTGCTGACTTGTTGACGTTCCTATTTAGCTTTCAGAATAAAAAAAAAAAAAATAAATAAAAAAAAAAAAAAAAAAATCTTCCTTCACAGATACAAACACATTCACAGTCATGTAAACGCATAACTTAATAAAATATGTTTTTTGTGTTCTTTTGTAATGTTTTCAACAATTTGGCTATCTTAAATTGACCAAAAGTTTGGCCTTAAGTTTATTAATAAACGCTTACAAATAGTAGCACATTTAGTAGAGCACAACGATGTACTTCATTCAACATTTCACTTCTAAACAAATAAACATAATTTTCGATTTCTCGATAATTTTAGAAAACATCAAACCATTTTACACACACACACATACACACACATTTCAAATTAATTTAGTTTAGCTAAAGCATTCAATTTCAATCATTCACAACACTTTCGCTCATTTTGTTCATAATCGTTATCATTCGAACTCACTTGTACATTCGCATACTCACTTGTACATTCGCATACATCAAAATCAAAATCAAAATTAGTTTTGTTAAATGCATTTTATGCCAAGAAATAGTTTAGCAAATTTTTAATTTAGTATCGAATGTCAATATTTGTAGTAGTAAAGACAGTCGAGAACGATTGCAAATGTTCAACAAATCGTTGCTTTTTGGATAATGCGGAATGTTGTTGTAGATACTTAATATTTTCTGTGTGTGTATGTGTGTGTGTCTAGCAATTACATTTGAATGTTATGTAATGAAATTTAGGTACTTATTTGATATTATTATGTGTTATGCAAATACTTTCTACATATTTCAACGAAATACCATATTAAGAAAACTATCATAGGAGACAGGTTTTGTCAGGGAATAATTTGTCGAATTAAAAAAAAATTAAACTTAACAAGAGATGTGAAGTGTTCTTGCGTTATTTTATGAGGGCAATTTAATGAGCCAAACTTTCAGTTTAGACGGGAAATTGAGTAATAAATACGTAGAGGGCTACAGGATCTGAGTAACAAATTATAGATTTCTACCACATTCTCCGTTCCGTTATTATTCTGAGAATTTTTCATGTGACGATCTATGTATTAATGACTTTTTTACTATTTTAATCAATAGTGTGAATTCCCCATAGTATACATCAAGCTTTATTTTTTCCATTATCGTCGAAATTTTCGATGTTTCTGCTATAAAATTCTGTATAATTTTATATTTAAGATAGAAACACAAATACATTAGGGTGGGTTAATTTTTTCGAGTCAAAAACAAATCGAGACCAAACGTATAGCAGAAACTAGAGATGAACGTCGGGACGAGAATCCTGCAGAATTCCGTGGGACTCGTGTGTCCCGTTGAGTCTTGAAACCTTTTAAGTACGAAAATGGAAATATTTATAAATTATAAGACTGCACTGTTTAGTCTTAAGCTTTTGGATAAAAAAAAACAAACAAATATTTGGGCTTTTATATTTAAAAGTAAGCGGGACCCATCGGTACCCATCGTGACCCACGGAATTCCCGGAATTTTTTAATTGTTTCTATAAATTGAGAATGGATAGCTTCATAACGAGGTGCTCTACGTCGTTCAAAAGTATTTTCTGAGTGCAACTCAATTCAGTTCTTTAAGTTATCTAAACTAAAGATACATAATATTAGGGTTGTTCAATGTTTTTCATGGGCAAGCGTATAGCAGGAACGTAGTCTTTGGAATATTCCCAATCGGGGCAAATTTAGGCAATTTTTATTCCTAAGAATAAAAATGAAAGTACTTGTGTAACATTTATATTAATATAATACTGCAGCATGATTTATGTAAATGTTTGAATTTTACAATTTTTAGTTTGTTAGTTTAATCAAAGAACAACCTTAAACTGGTGTGTATTGCATGTGCATGTGAGACGGTTTGATCTGTATCGTATCTACCATATGTATCGCTATGTATGTTTGCATGTATCTATGTATCTATCTATATCTCAGTATAGTTTATATGCAAATTGAATCTTGAAACGAATCAATGACAAACAAGCAAATTAAAGCACATCAAAAGTCAAAAGGAGCATGCCAGACAGAACCAAAAAGCGTTCGGTGAAAAAAAAAAGCAAATAAATTAATGCTCCTTCTCCTCCTCGTTCAAAAAAAAAAAAAAAAAAAAAAAACACAACAAAAATGTAATTATAAATTTTTGCACAAGGCACAATGCACAAAAATAATTTATTTTCTTCCTGGAAAAGCAAAAAAAAAAAAAAAAAAAAAAAAACACAAAAAAAGAACACAAAAAGTTAAACTAAAGGAACGTCAGCGAGCACAGCACTCTCTTAGCAAACTGTACAATCCACCCACACTTGTGGGTATATCATAAAAAAAAAAACAAAAAAGTTTCTACTGCACATTTTTCAAATTCTTATTACTGAACTTGACATTTTCTCTCTTTCAATTACTGAAAAAAAAAAAAGAAAGAGAGAGATAGAGAGAGATCTACATAAATATGTTCTCCATTTGTCTTACGCTAAATAATCTTCTTCTTGTGTATTTTCAACCTCAACAATAACAACAACAACAACGTTGACATCGACTACAACAACAACAATATCAAACCGAACTACTTCAACTAATCGCATCAACCAATTTACGATGACGATTAATCGATCAATCAATTAAATTTTGATAATTTTGTACGAAAACATAAACATTGACTTCGACAACGACAACAACAACGACAACGACATTCACATCCACAGAGAAAGGCATTCTTAAGAAGCACGGCTACGGCCTGGTACATGGCGAACAGCTAAAAGACAAATGGGGCGATGATAGCCAATCGGACAATCTTGAATTGATTGCCACACAGGACGGTACGCTTGCCTCGACAAGCGGTGGCGTTGCTGTCTCCGAAGTTGAACGAACACTAAAATCACTGAATGGCTATCATGAGGATATACTGGAGGCACTGCGTAATGCTGCCTCACATCGTGGTACCGGTACTGGCAATACACCCGTTGGCAGCGGCAGTCTCAGCGAAGAAATGCTGCGTAAAACACTACAGGACTGTACCACAGCACAGCTTAGCTATGGCGCCGAACCATACAAAACTCAACGCACTACCGGCTCCAAATCAAGCTCTCGCGAAAATATCTGCGATAGCGCTGCTGCACATGCAATGCTATTGGACGGTAGCGGTATGGTTGGTGCTGGCAGTCTAGGTGGCGGCCCCGGTAGCGTCGTCGGTATGGGTGGCGTTGGACTTGGTAGCGGCGGCGTCGGCGGTGGTATCGGCGGCGGTGGTATGGGTGGTCACGGTAGTGCAATGTTGCATCATCATCGTTCACAACATCAATTGCATCAGCCGATGGCGCTACAACAGGCACCACCACAGGATGAAGATGATGCACCATCAACTGGACCGTTACGCATTAGAAACCTCGAGGACCTCATACGACAACTAGAGCATCATTCATCACGACACATGAGTCCCAGCGGCTCTGAGGACATACGCATGTCCGAGACGGAAGCTGACCGCCACTATAGATTAGATAGTTCCGCCGCTTGTAGTGAGTCCTCACAAGGGTTAGTGCTGCTTTTTAATAACAAAAAAAAAAAAAAAAAAAACTTATAACAAAACAAAAACACCAACAAAAAAAAAACAAAACCAAAATGCTTTAACCCACCAAAGCTGTTCCGTTTTTAACTCAATCTAGGGACGCCAGGTTAAATACGCCTAAATACTTCTTCTACTTTTTTTTATGGAATTAGTTTAGATAAAAAAAAAAAAACAGAAAATATTATTCCAAATCCAAATTAAGTAAACAGCCGCTTTTCCATATACAAAATATACACTCGCTTTTTTTTAAAAATGTAGAACCAAAAGTTTCTGAACTTAGTCATGTCTAATTAAAAAAAAAATAAAAATAATAATAATAATAAAAGTAAACACAAAACTAGTTTGTGTTGCAAACTTTCTAATTGAATTAATTAAAACCAAGCCACTTAATAATTAGCAAATTAATCAAGTCCAATGAAAATGAGTTCAATAAAAAACAAAAAATTTAAGAATATTCGTTCCAGTGCCACAAGACAAGTACATATTGTATCTATTAAGTACAAAAAAAAAATAATAATAATAATAATAATAATCGTTTTAATCGTTTCTCGTATCGTTCTCATATCGTTGCGTATGTTTGTAAGCTCGTTTGTGTTGCAGTAAACGCTTAAATCACAAAATATATAATCGACTTGCATAGAAGTTTTTTTGTAAAATTGTAAGCTCGTAAAAAAAAAAAAAAAAAAAAAAAATTACAATAAATTAAACAAAATAACAACCAACCAAACCACCACTGACATTAAAAAACCCAGCGTATGCCATACAAACTGCAAAAACAATTTAAAAAAAAAAAAAAAAATTATATAAAAAAAAAAAAAACCCACCAAAGTGCATTAAACCGTTCTCAATTAGAACTCAATTTGCTTTTTTTGCAAAATTTCAATTGAGTCGTTTTTGTTTAACATCTTTTGCAGGCTTCAGGCTGGAATATCTTGTGTGATAAAGGTTGGTTCCAATAACAGGCAAAATACATACTTAGGCAAAGCGATCTCGCAACGAAACGACCGATTGTTTTTTTTTTTTCAGTTTCTGAGCGTATTTAATTGTTTACACTAAAATGCAAGGAAATAAAACAAAACAAAATAAACCAAAAAAAAAAATCCAAAACCTTAAATTACGCAAGCGAATTGAAATCACAATTTTTGATCTATTATAAAAAAAAAAAAAAAATTATATACATATAAATAAATATTCAGTCCTGTTCTCAATTTCACTTTCGAAGAATTTTATAGGAAATTGATAAAAAGGTTTTAAAACTTAAAAAACACTTTTTTTTTTGTGTTTCAAAAAAAAAAACATAGCAGATGAACCTGTGAGGTGATAGAAATCCTGAACTAGTCTTAAATTCAAGCTTCCGTTTAATGAGCAGTGTCGGAAATGTCCTGAATTAAATTAGCACCATCATTCTCAAAATCTCATCGTAATGGAAGCTTTTTAAGTGATGAAAAATCTATAAGATAAAAGAAGTTCATATTACGTCGACCTATTTTTTTTTTTTTAATATTTGAATTTGGTTTTGTACAAATGATGCATAAACATTCATACCAATTTTCCGAAAATTATTTCTAAGTATTTCCTTGTAAACTATTTATTCTATTTCTAGTTTCCTCGGTTTATGTTATTAAACAATTAAAATTTGGGTCCTATGTCTGGTCTGAAAATAAAAATTTCTATTCGAAACTATTTTCCGAGTTCTTCAATGGGAACAAAAATTGCCAAAAGATCTTGAGTTCTTTATATTACAGTTTTATAAAAAAATAAAAACATTTCCAAATACCTTCTTTGTATTGCTTCACTTTTAAATGTTTTGCCTCGTTTCTACTGAACGAAAAATTGATGAAATAGCGGTACTACGTTTTCAACAAATAAAGACTTCCAAAAGGGCAAGTAGAACAAACTTATTAAACTAAGGAACTTGTTTAGTAATTTTAAAGTCAGTAATTAGTTTAAAGATTTGGCAGATTGCAGGTTCAAATCCTAGACATTCCGACTTTTTTTTTTTATACAAAATTTTTAATTTCAAATTTTAAAAATTAATTTAAATTGAAAAAATTAAGGGATTATTTTTTTTTTGAATCGTACAACTCAAGATTGTTCAATTCGCTTTCGTATTTCGTGTCTATCGCTCAATTAAATTAAAGCTTTACTTAAAATTTTCTATGTATTTTCTTTTTTTTTTTTTTTTTAACAATTTTGCTTGCCGTTCGTTCAAATAAAAAAAAAAAAAAAAAAAAATTTTGAACGTTCCATTTGACTATTTCTGGACAATTTGTTTATTATTCGAAAATCGTTGACTGGACTGGTCTGGCGCTGCTGTTACACTTCCACTCCACGATACGAAAATTTGTTCTTGCGTACGTACGTTGCATTGCACTGTGCAGCTCGAATCAGCAATTAGCACAATCACAGAAAACCGCAACAATACATCCGTCTTACAGCAGCCGCTGTCGGCCGCGCTCCGACGAAGAGTCACGTTTCGCTTACGGCCGCTATAGACAGCCAACGGCGACTGGCGGTCGTCATCAATCGCACCAATCTCACTCTCCGCATGCCTTTGGCCATCATCATCATACACATGCCCACGGTCATGCCACTCACGGCCCACACTCGTCGCACCACTCGTCGCATACACATTTACATCAGGATGACGAGGGCATTTACGAGAGCGCCGATCATCATGATCGTTCTATTGTCGATGCACGACTTGATCCACAGGAAACGCCCGATAGCGAAAGGTAAGTTAAACACAACTGCAAAATTGTAAGCACAATTTTTTTGTTGTTTTTTTTTTGTTGTTGTTGTTTTTGATTTCCATTTAGTTATTGCCCCTTATCCCCTCCCCCGCTTGGCTTTATTTATTTTCCATAATTCCAAAATGATTTTTTTTTTTTTTTTTTATTGGAAATTATTTCTTGCGAATTACATAATTATTTGAATATTTTACCGTTATTTCTAAATCACAATTGCATCCAATAAGCCCCTCTCTCGCTCACTCTCACGCTCACGCTTACTCTCACGCTTAGTTAAATTCATACATGCGTATGCACGCAAAAACAAATGGCACATTCGCTCATAAAAATTATATGTAAAGCAAAGACTATACAATCATATACATATATGATATGCAATATACATATACTTGTGTATTGCATATCATACATGTACGCAAAAAGTAGCTCAAACACTTCTAACATCCTGTACCCGAAAGGAGTATCAGTATATAGGTATATTTAGTTTGACTAAATTCTCACTTGTATAAGGCTGAAAGGGGCATGAAAGACTCCATAAAGGACCCCATATTTTTAATCATAAAATGTTGCGACGATCTAGCATTGAAGGACGGTATCCGAAATTTTCACAAATTGAGGGCGAGACCGGATAATGGTGAAATCAAATAAGAACTTAAATTCAATAAAAAAAATGTTGTACCCCTTAAAAATGAGGCTAGCAAAAAACCGTTTGTAGGTGATCACTTGATGGTTTCTAAGTTTCGAATATCTTTTATAGTCTTCGAAATAATCGTTTTCATATGACAGACAGACAACCGAACGGACAGACAGGCAAATCAAAGAAAATTAAATATATATACTTAATAGTTTCTACCATGCCTCATTCTGTCTGTTGCATACATTCGCACAAACTTAAGATACCCTTTTCCCTTCGGGTAGAGAGTAGAAAAATGTTGAACACAAATTGGGGCCCACAGCATAATTTCAAATATTTTTCTCTGCACCCATCTCTAGCTCAGTGTGTGTATCTACTCGATCTCAGCGCTGTTTCTCATTACACCTGTTACCCATTACATAGAATATTTTGCCATGTAAGAGATGCAATATTTATTTATATGAAATCATAGTCATTGCTAACAGTGAACGAAAATGTCAATATTCTTAATATCATTATAATCCTCATCCACTATGTACAATACAAATCATCATCATCATTTATCAGTCGTCATCAGTCAGTCAGTCATCTACATAAATATTTTCTATATTTTTTTCTTCTGTCTCTTTCTCTCTGGTTTTTTAACGATAATCTATGTTTTTTTTTTTTTTTTTTAATTTCTTTCATTTTTTCGTTCCATATCGATTAACATCGTTTTTGTATTATTTTTTGTATCATTTCATACATTTTCATAACATCTTCTTTTTTTTTTTTTTAATATTTTTAATTTTTTGTAATGGTTTTTTTTTTTTTTTTTGTACGTGTTCATCTTTATTTTTTCCCCGTCAAACATCCTCATTTTTTATTTGTTATTCCGTATATCGTTGTTCCTGTTATGATTATTATTTTCTAGTGATGACTTTATTCAAGCTCAACAACAGTTAGCCCGGTGGGCGAGTGAGGATGTGGTGTCCGTCGTGGTACTGGAACAACCGCAATCCGGCACAATGTCGGATTCCCAACAATCCAGCGGCGTCGGACAAATGTCGGGAGCTACAACGAGTACCGTTATCCACCACCAGCATCCG
The DNA here is from genome assembly GCA_018903435.1 of Leucophenga varia. Taxonomy (NCBI): domain Eukaryota; kingdom Metazoa; phylum Arthropoda; class Insecta; order Diptera; family Drosophilidae; genus Leucophenga; species Leucophenga varia. The sequence continues at coordinate 258,112 of JAEIFJ010001021.1, forward strand.
CACCAGCACCACGGCGATCATCCATCCTCTGCAGCAGCACAAGCGGCGGCGGCAGCGGCGGCGGCGGCGGTCAACAACACATCTATAATGGGTTTGGGAGTCGTGCCAAATGGTATAAGTGTAAATCAGAGGGACTATTACCCCTCGCCACCCTCAACGGAGACGGAAAGCAGTGGAAGTGTTATCCAACCACCGCCACCTACGCGCAACCGCATAGCCATGCAACAGCAAGACACAAGTCAACAACAATTACAACTGCACCAGCTTCAATTACATCAACAGCAGCAACTCCAGCAGCAATCCGGCGATACCAGCAGCAGCAACAACAGTCAATCCGGACAAATAATGGAGAATGGATGTTACCCGGAGTATAAACACTGATAGTGTCAACTCTATGAGCAGCAACTTCAATTACAATTAAAGCAATTGCAACAGCAACAGCAACAGCAACAACAACAACAACACCATCATCAATAACAATAACCTAAAATTTATCCATAGTAGTACCAAGAATTTATGCTACTACAAAAACCAAAATAGCAATACTAAACAATATAATCCAATTGCCAATTGCCAAGTAGTTGTCTGCCTTTAAAAAAAAAAAAAAAAAAAACTGAAAATAATGTAAAAAGTGACAAAATGTAGCACCTCATACACACACACACACACACACACATTCACCGTCTATACACACAAACATATACACAAAACTATAGCCAATTGTAAACCGAAATAAGATTGAATATAATTCACAAACAGTTCTTGCATAAAAAAAATAAACTTTGCTAACTTTAGGCTGGCATATCAAATCAAATGACTCAAAACGCCTCAAATTAAATGCACGACATCTTTAAAACTAAAACAAAAATACTCAAATATATGGTGCAAAAGAAACTTGATAGAACCCAGCTTTGTATAAACAATAATAAAAACAACAACAACAACAACAGCAGGTATACAAACAAAAGAAACCGAGAAACCGAACGATTACTATTTTAGAGGAACGATTAAGCAAGCGTATCAAAACTTATATTAGGTAAATCGGTTACGCTAAAGCTATAGCAGCACGAAAGACATACTATATAAGATCTGATGAAAAATATTGAAGTATACCAAACGTTGCCAGAAGTTGTTTCCATAGATAAGAATTTTTTTTTTTTTTTTTTTTTTTTGTGGATATTTGTATATTAACTAACATAAAAACTCGTATAAGTCTAGCTAAACAGACAGACAGACGGACAAGATGACAGACAGACAGACAGACAGACAGGTGGAAAATTGATTGAAGAAGTCATATAAATAGATAAGTAAATATATAACAAACAAACAAAAAATCGCATGCGATATTTTTTTTTTTTTTTTAGTTTTTAGACGTTGTTTTGTATGTAAGTGTAATATTTATACTAAAAACAAAAGAAAAAAAAAAAAAAAAAACCGAAAAAAATTATTCATTAAGCCGAAAATAAATATTTATTTCACACACATACTTCGGCTATGTCGAATTTTAGCATTTATGTAAATAAAAAAAATAAAAATAAATGTAATAAATTATAGCAAGAGTAATACAGAAACTTAGAACAAAACGTCAAAATAATTCAAGATGAACATTTAAGAACGTTTTGAAACACTGCTACTTTTCCATATTCCGTAAGTATCGATAATAGTCTGGTATCGATACTGAGAGGGCTTAGAGATAACGTTAACTTTGCTGTAAAATAATTACCAATGAGAATGGTACATTGCAAAACGAATTTTAAATCGTACTTAGCTACTTTTCCATAAGTATCGATACCAGTTTGGTATCGATACTGAGAGGGCATAGAGATAGTGGTATCGTAGCTGTATACGTAATATGCAATTCTCAGTTTATTTCAAATGAAAAAAAAAGATTCACGATTCACAAATATTTTTTTTCAAAACAAAATGTCTAAATGCCAAATTCTGTATGAATATCTCCAAAAGAAAACTTTTTGAACAGTTAAATATTTAACGATACTTCAATAAATATATCTCAATTTTGTTTTCAGATGCTCTATATATAGGTATTCTTTCTGAGCTTGATAAAACATATATTCTCTCTCTCTCTCAGTATCTTTCATTTAAAGTTTTGTAAAATCACCATAAAACTTGTATTTCTATGCTTAACCATAACGAATAAGCATAAAATTTGGTCCTACCGAAATAAAGATTTTTCGTCTATAAAGTTTTATAAAATTAGTTTTTTTCGGCGCACTTCTTTAGATACGTGTATATTTTGTGTATAAATATAATAAAATTAGTATAGACAATTTAAGAAAAAAAAAAACAAAGATGAAACAGAACAAACTAAACATTAATAAATTAGATATTAAAAACTTAAGTACGTTATTATGATTATTTTTTTTTCTTAGTTTTATTTCTCAAACAAAAAGTTTTTTTTTTACCTGAAGTTTCTTGTGCAAAGTATTGTGCCTAATGATGTATAGGGTGCAGCAGAAATATCTGAAACAATAAGAAAAAATCAGTATTATTTTTTTGAAATATTAAAAATAAAAATAAAAGCATTCTTATTAATATTAATAGTAAAATTTTTTAAATTAATTTTAAAAAAAATTAAATACATATTTTTATTACACCACATACTTCTACTGCACACTGTATTAAATTACATTGTCGTCAGCTTAAAATTTCTTAGCATACTTTTAGGGCTTTTTCTTAATAAATCTCTGTAAAACTAAAAGAAGTCTGCACATGTTTTATTCTATTTTAATTTTTTAACATGAACAATTTTAAGGCGAAAAATAAAATTTTAATTAAAAATGCAAAACACTTAATTTAATAGTAGAAAATTTTTCAAAAGGCCTAATATTTTTGTTAAATTTTTAAAATGTTATTCTTATTTATTATTTTATTTTATTTTAATTAAATTATTATTTTTATTTTTTTTCAGCTCCAATTCTGCTAAATGCAATATAAAACCAGCTGCTAAATTATTTTATTGTTGACTCTTTTTTTTTTTTTTTTTTATTATTACTAAAACAGTCTGGTGCTCAAGTATGTTTTTTTTTTCTTTTTTTTTGTATTGTTAAATTTCTCGTTAACGTTTATGTCTGTAAAAATATGTTGTTTATATATCGATGTATGCATATGTTAAATAAAAAAAAATAAAATTGTATGACAAATTTGCAGACTACAAACATTTTTATAGACTAAATTGTATTAATAAATTAGATAATTACAATTATATACACACACACACACTTACACAAAATTTATTCACCAAAATTTTTTAACTAAACAAGACAAACACAAAAACAAAAAAATCAAAAAAATCAAAAAAAAAAAAAAAAAACAATAGAAAATTGAAAAACTAAAAAAAAAAAAGTGATTATGTCTATAATAAATAAATGTAAAAGTGTCATTGCGATAGCAGAGAATATTAAACAGGACTAGTTATAATATTAATATTAAGTTTAAAAAAAAAAATTGTTGTTTTTGACGGAGTAACTAAAATTAGCAATAACAAAAAAAAAAAAAAAAAAAGAAACATTTTATACAAACAAAATAATAATGGATTATTTATAAATAAAAAAAAAGTAATAATTAAACAAATTAAAAACAAAAATTGTGCATAAGCCATTAAATTAATTAATAAAAAAGTATAAGAGGTCAATTTAAAAAAAAAAATAAAATAAAAACAAAATAAATTTAAAAAATCAAAAAAATTTCATTAAATAAAAAATACAAAACCCATTGGAGTTTACAAAAACAAATGCACACTAAAAGATTGATTTATTCATTAAAAGAAGAACAAATAATAAAAAAAAATATATGGCACCATTTATTTTTATTGGAAACATATAAAAAAAAACAACAAAAAAGCAAAGTAATTAATAAATTAAAAAAAATAATAAAATTTAAGTAGTTACGCAATAAATGTAAAATTTTTGCACAAATAAAAAATTAAAATCATTAAAAAAGTTTAAATAAAAAATTATAAATAAATAAATAAAAATAAACAGCAATTAATTATTATAAAAAAAAATATATAATAACTAAAAAAAATGAATAGATAAATGGAATAAATAATTATTTAAACATACATACAAACATAAATACATACGTACATATACAACAAAAAAAAGGTTCATGTGACAACAAAAAGCATTAGAAATGTGTTGAAAGAATGTTGTAGAAAAAAATTATTAAAAAATTAAAAAAAAAAAAAAATAATAATTTAAAAAAAAACCTAACAAAAAAAAAAAAAAAAAATTAAAAATAATTAATAAAAGAAAGATAAAATTGTGAATATTTATAGATAAAAAATAAAATTAAGTTATATACAAAATAAAAAAAAAAATAATTAAATAAAATTATAAGAGAACAAACAATTACAGCATACACATATATATATATATATATATATATATATATATAAGTGTGTAAATCTAAAAAAGAAAAGGGATTAAAAGCGAATTTTTCCCACATTCCATTTGGGAAAAAGAAAACTAATGAATTTATAATAAATGTAGTTATATGAATAAATAAATTTACATTATATCATTTGAATAACTAAAAAAAAAAAAAAAAAAAAAAAAAATTAATGGAACTAACAAAAATATATGTTTGTATGTATGTATAGTATGTATATAAAGACACACACTAAGACACATTAACTCGCGTTCAGAACTACCGAACAATATAAAATAAAATAACTCATACACACTTAAAATATATATGTATGTACTTGTATAGTATATGTGTACGTATATATGTATTAGCAATTTTGGGTTTGACACACACATGAGTAATAATAGTACATTGTATGTGTTAGATTAAGTAGCTGGTTATACAGAGTGCCCACACAGCAACACATAGGGCCGTTGTGATACTATACAGATCTCAAGAGACCGATAACCGATAATGAACCGACTTTTATATTCACCTATTTCATTTTTTTTCTCCAAGTAGAGCTCATTTGGGCTGAATTCTTTCTGTCATGTGATCAGGGTTTACAGCTACCAAAGTTCAAAATATAATGGGGCTCTTATTATGGTTTCATCTAAAAATTTTTTGGGATTAAATTAAAGATTGTTTGAATATAACCAAAAAATATTCAAGCGTCTAATTATCTGTACGTCAGAAAATTCGGATTATTTTGAAAAAAAAAAACAAATTTAAAAAAAGCAATTGAATAAATATTTTTGAATGTTTTTAATGTACTATGAAGACACAGTCCTTTTAGAGAAAATGATTTTTACTTTTAGTAATTGCTGAATTTTAAAACAGCAGACAAAAAAGAAAGGAATGTAACCCATTTCTCATTATTAGAATGAACAACTACAAAAATACATTTATACATACATATAAACAATACAATATGTCTGTACATATATATTTGAAAATAATAAAAATAATAATAGTAATAATAATAATAATAATAATAATAATAATAATTATAAAAATAAAATAATAATAATAATAATTAATTAATATAATAAATAAATAAATAAAATAAATACAAAAATAAATTCATAAAAAAAAAATTGTGGAAAAATATGAATCAAATTGGTTCAGTATTAAAATTATGTGTGCATTGTAATGTTATAATTATTAAAAAAAAATATACATATAATAATAAAAAAAACTTAAAATAAAAATACATTTAACATAAGCCTAAGTTAAACTAGAAAATTATTATGCATTAAAAAAAAAAAAAAATTTAAAAAAAAAAAACAACAACAACCACAAAAACAATAACGATAATAAAAAAAAAATAATAATACTAATTATAAAAATAAAAATAGTAATATTGTTGACAATGTTACAATAAAAAAAAAATAAAAAAAAACTAAATAGTCCAGAGAATGCTTGAACAGTTTATATAAATCGTACAATAATTTAAGAATAATCTACAAAAAAAAAAAAAAAGCAAAGAATAGTTGTCAATGTATTTGTTAGAACATTTAGTGGAAAGTGTATTTATACAATACAATTCCAATGAAAATTAAAATAAGAATAAAAAAAAAAACTAAAATTAAAATAATAATAATAATAAAAATACAAATTAGATACTGCAACATTTTATGTGCATTCAAAATTTATAATGCATAACAAATAATCTTATATCTAGAAAAAAATAGTTTAAGTGAATTTTTTTTTTTGCAGAATAAATTTTTTTTTTTTTAATAAGAATGAATTAAGTTTTAAATTATAAGCAAAAAAAAAAGTAGTAAAATAGTTAAATGAATTGAATTATTGTCGGCGGTGCGTCATTCGTCAAGTGGTTTCGTTATCATTGTACGCAATATGTAATGACAGACAGACAAACAGATGAATTAGATACACAGAAGAGAAAAATAATGTAGCAAGAGTTTTCTTTGTAAAAAACAAATAAAAAAAAAAAAAAAAAAAACCTAGCGAACGTAGACCAAATAATGTACATCTTATATACAATTTAAAATATTATTTAAAAAAAAAAAAATAACTTGTAGGATACGTTTGAAAGTGAACCAGACAAACACACAAAAACAAAAACAAAGATACGTGTATGGAATATACGATAAATGGAAAATTATAGCAAAAAAAACAAAAAAAACAAATACAGAAGTAACTTATTTAGTTTTTTAACAAATTAATATATTAAAACTATTTCTGAATTTGTGCATGTGTGGACTTTAAAGGTTCAAAAGGTTCAAAAAGCTTAAAAAGGGTCAAAAATGTTCAAAAAAGTTCAAAAGGTTCAAAAAATTCAAAGTGGTTCAAAAAGGTTCAAAAGGTTCAAAAAGGTTCAAGAGGTTCAAAAAGGTTCAAAAAGTTCAAATGGTTCGTAACGGCCAATTTAATCAATTTGGCCCGTAAAGTTCAGCAAACAATGTGTTAACGACCGAATACCACATAAAACGAGTAATGTCTGATGACCGGGGGGGAACGTTTCAAGTTGGGTTACTTTATATCTGTGTTAAAAAAAAAAGGTTTTTGAATGAACACACAGGTTCTTTGCAATTATTTTTTTCTTTTTTGTTTGTATGTTGTGGCTATTAAACATAAATTATTACAGCATACCAAGTTCATTTTGGCTGTGACATATTGTAGTACAATATTATTTATGATTTTATTTCCTTTTTTTTTTTTTGTTCAAATTTAATTAATGACATTATTTGGTCTAATTAGTTTAAAAAAATCTTCGCAAAATTAATAAAGAATACTCATGCGAAAATTGTAAATGTACATAAAAAGCACTGCACTTGTGTATTAATTTGTTAAAAAAAAAAAAAAAAACCTTACACATAAAATAAATAAATTAAAGAAAAGAAAAGAAAAAAATAGATAAATATAAATCAATAATAAGAACAAAAATATATTAAAGAAAATTAATTCTAATAAAAACAAAAAAGCAAAAAAATCTGCCTACACAAAAAATGTTGCATACTATTAGGTACACGTTTAAAAAGAAAATTTCATGCACATAATTATGCAAATAATGTAAGAAAAAAAAAAAGTTAAATTTATATAAAAATATATTTAAAAGAAATTTTTTTAATAAAGTTTAAAAAAATACAACACGAACTGCCCACAAACGCAAATTGTCTTATTATAAGAAAAAAAAATCTACTATGCGTAGCCTAAAAGTATGCAATGCATTTTGCGCTACAATACATTTTTTTAAAATTCCTAAATTAAACAAAAAGATATAAAAATAAAAATAATATTTGTATATACGCACGCAACACACACACACACTCGTTTTAAAAATAAGTTTAAAAAAAAAAAATAAATTTACGTTTTTTTTTTGTTTTTTTTTTTTTTTAAATATATAAATATGAATACTATAGTGTCATTGTTGTTGTTTCTAGACCAGCACTTTAAATTTGCACAGTTCTAAAATAAGAAAACATTAAATAAGAAAATAAAAAAATGAATAAGTATAAAAATTAACTATGTGAAATGAACATAAAACTCAAAAAAAAAAAAAAATTATAAAAAAACAAAAATAAAAATTATATAAAAAAAAGAATACTTTGTTAAATTTAAGTCAAAAACAGCATTGAAAGCTGAGTGAAACAAAACAATGAAATGGAAATGAAAATTAAAAAAAAAAAAAAAAAAAATATTTGTAGACAAATTAAGCACATAAAAGCACACAAACACATACACAATCAAAGAAAACTGACACACACACACACAAACAACCACACACAGATATACAAAACATGTTCTAAAAATAAATTATAGTAAAATAGTCTTTAAACAAACAAATAACACACAGATACACTACACATATACAGCATAAATTTACATACATACAAAAGAGATTAAATAAATGAAATAAAATGAAATGAAATAAAAAAAAATAAAAAAAATAAAATAAATAATATAAATTCTTTTGAATCAATTTCTAAAGAACTGTTAACTGTTGTGACTTTAATTATATTAAAAAAAAAAAATAATAATAATAAAAAAAAAAAAAAAAAAAAAAATTTAAAAAAAAAAAAAAAAAAAAGAAAGTAAAAACAAAAATACAAAGATTAAGATAGAATTAATTTTAAGCACAAATTGGATTTACATCAATAATATGGTCTAAACTAATTTTAGTGAAAACAATATTTAATAAAAGTAATAAACAAAATGCAAACAATAAAAAAAAAAAAAAAAAAAATATACTTAATTTTACACACACAACACACACATTTACACAGCCATAAAGAAACAACAGAAACACTTAATTACTCGCTCAGAGAAACTAAAGTGAAATAATAAAAGAAATAAATAAAGAAGAAAAAAATTACTAAAATAAGTAGACAAAGAAAAAAAAACAAAAACAAAAAGATAAAATAAAAACTTGCAATAAATGATTGATCACATTAAAAGTATCTCATCCAAAAACAAATTTACATAAACATGCAAAAAGATAGATACAATCAAAAAAAAACAGATACAAAAACAGACAGACAGACACTTTCACATAGAACAAGTAAATGAAATACGCAATAAACTTCAACAATTGAATTTGAAAACAAAACCAAAAGCAAAAAAAAAAAAAAAAAAAAAACAAAAGAAATTGAGAAAAGAAAAAAATCATAAAAACTGAAAAAAAAAAACAAAAACATAAAAGATCGAAAAAAAAAAAAAAATAATTTTTAAATAAAAACAAGAATTTTTGACTTCTTTTCATTTCGTTTTGGGTTTATATGGGTTAAGATTCTACATATGTGAAGTCTTATACTAACAAAATTTGGACACAGTTGAAGTTCATTTATATAAAAAGCATAAAAATGTAACAAATTAAATGCTCAAAATATAATAATTTCTAGACAAATAAAAAAAAAAAAATCAAAATGTGAGGGTAGTGGGCAATATGACATTGTGATCCGATCTTAATCAATTCAAATTTATTACACTGTGCGACCAAAAAAAAATTTACTTTCAAATTTTATACTAGAGTTTGTAGGTCTGTTCGAGTAAAAAAAAAAACTACATACTTATAATTTTCGGGAGATCTTCAAAATCTAAATTTAGTGTGAAAAGCGGAATTTATTTGGAACTTAGCAAATTACGAAACGATTTTAATATGCTTTAGAATAAAAAAACTAAGGCCTTTCGAGCACATTCTATAGTGTTACGACATTTCCGATCTTATAGCGGGGGTATTTTGCAATATCTCAATATCTTCGAAGTTGAGCAAATACGTTATATATGAAAGAAGTATTCAAACAGAAAGACAGACAGTTGGAAAGAAAAAGAGAGAGACATACATAACTAGAGTGAGGTAATGTCCGATAATCGCCGAAATAATTGATTTTATACGGCAGCGGTAGTTACGGGGGCACGGGGGTCGGACGGACAGATGGACAGATGATTCTTGAAATAAAACCATTTTTTTTTTCAAAACTAATCTATAAATACTGAAGTTGTTAATATCACATAACAAAACTTTACTTTGAGTACTGGGAATGTCGGGAATGATTTCTTTTTTCTTGATTTTATTTTATACATTAACTTTTTTTTTTTTTTTTTTACAAAATCAAACTCAATGCATATATTTCGGAAGTTGTTTATCATAAATGCATCAGTAGTAATTTATTGTATGGGAACGTAAGTTCATCTAAATATCGAAGAGTTTTTGAATTAAATGGTTATATGGTATATTTTTAAACGGAGTGTTGGCGAGAACGTTTTATTCTAAATAAAAATCGTAAAAATTTAAAATTAATTAGCTAAAAATCAAAATACGCGTTAGAAAGTTGTCTACTTTAAAAGAAATTATTTCGAATCTTTTGTCTGCAGTTTTTAAAAAAAAAAAAAGATGTTTTTAAATCTTTACCATTTTGAACTGCAGCCATTCTACTCGAAACCTTTTAAGGGTAAAAATGGCTAAAACGACTGAAAATCTAGAAGTGATAGAACCTTACGAAAAGTCTTCCAGTGAAATGTAGTTTAAACATTTGACAACATTTCTAACTTCTGCCCATTATTTTCAAGAGTATGCCAAGATAAAACTAAAGAACCAACTGGAAGATTTATAATAAAAGATAGAACATAACCTACTATCTCTAAATTTGTTCAAAATTGTAATAGAATAGACTGAACAAAAAAATTTTAGATAAAAGATCAAAATATATTTTTCTCGAAGTATGGCAACTCTGCTAACTTTAAAAGTAAAATTAAGTTTACAATATACATTGTATATGGTATGTATTGAAAATATGTTTTAAAACTACTTTATTCTTTTTGCTTTTTTTTTTTTTTTTTTTTTTTTTTTTTTTTTTTGAAAGTAAAAATACAAACTATTGCTCGAGTGGAGAGATGTGGACATGCCGTAATTGTACGGCTCTGGATCGAGATTCCTGGTACAACTACTTCAACATACAAAGTATGTATGTCAGCGTGGCATTTAAAAATGTGGAACCAAAAAAAAAAAAAAAAAAAAAAAACAAATTTAATTAAATTCATTGTTTTTGCACTATGCCACGTCAACTTAAAGCACAAATCGACAACAACAACAACAACAACAAGTACAACAACATCGATGTATTTCATAAAATATTTTTTAAAAAAACATTACAAACGCTCTTTGTACACAACATCATCATCATCATCATCATTATCTTTAACATCATCATTATTTAACGAAGCTAAGCTCGAATTAATATTTTATTAAAAAAATATATATAATATTTAGAGACAAAAAAGTGTAACCTCAGACACAGTTCAAATGAAAATACGCAGTTGCGTAGTTTAAGCTCCTTTTGTGCTTTTTTTTTTTTAAGTGTACAAATAATATTTTTAAAATTTTAAAACATTTTTTTTTATATTTTTGTTTTTAATTCGTAAACCGAAATATATTCTGTATGCTTTTTTTGTAATTTTTTTTTGTTTTTTTGTTTTATTTTCCTTCACTGTTTCCTAAACTTTATCTAAATTTTTGCTTTTTTTATTTTATTTTCAGATATTATCGCTAAGTGAAACAAAGTAGTTACGATAACGTAATAAAAAAAAATAATAATAATGAATTTATGAACCCGCTAACCTTAAAACCAGTTGCATTAACTTCAACAACAACAATGACTCTAAAAAAAAAAAAAAAAAAAAAAAGATATAAAGATACACACAAACAAAAACACACATACACACAGATACATTTTTTTAGGCACAAAATATACTAAAAATTTTAATTCTTATGAATTTTGAATATTATTATTTCTCTTTTTTATACAAACAAGAATATTAATTCTACTTTTTTATTACAGTTTTAGGTATTATTTATTTAATTATTTATTTATTTAGTTAATTAATTAAACTGTTAGTATACTTATCTTAGTATACTTAGTGATATATCTAATATATTGATATTATTTGTATATATGTATTTATTTCTATGAATATATTATATAAAACTGCTGATATAAAACACTATTTAGCATCTATGACTTTATTAGCAATATATATGTAAATATTATATAACAAAATTTTTTAGCGCAAAAATCTATTATAAAAAAAAAAAAAATTTACAAGCAAAAAAAAAAAAAAAAAAAAACAACAAAAAAAAGAGAAAAAAATTTAATTAAATTAAATATCAAAATCAACAAACAAACAACAACAAAAAAAAATACAGCTTTTATTTATAAAACATCATTTTTTTTTTTATTAGCACAAATCTATAAATTTGATGTTTTTTCAACTTAAACTAGAAAAAAATTGGATGCTTAACAGTGATGCTATTTAATATTTCTTTTTTCTCTTTCCCACACACATACATGGTGTAGCGTTCTAAACTTCTGTACAGTTTACTATGCATAAGTGTGAAAGAGAAAGTTGGAAAGGCACTAAAGTGTAATCCGATACCCGGTATCACTCGACTAAAGGTTCAAGCTTTAATTTAAACCGAATTCGGAATTTCTAGCACTTCAGGTACTTCTGCTTTATATCATCAAAAATTTAAGATCTTCGTGTTTAGCGATGAAAAATCTATCTAAGATAGGCCTAGACTGATGCTTGAATCAATTTCAGTGTCTTACTGTGTAATTACTATTTTCACAGAAAAAAACAAACAATTTAAGCGGGGCCTATACCCAAATATGGGCGTAGTATCTTTAAAACTGACGGACAGACCGTCAGATGCGTTATAAACTTTCCGACAAACCGATAATACCCATAAATGTGTAAAAAATATGACTGGAAACCACAAAAACATTGGATTTGGTTCAACGATTCGTGATCACATTGAACCAGTGGTTCGGTTTACGAACCGGTTTTTAATCAGAGTCAAACCGCTGTTAGGTTCAAGAGATCCAAGAAAGTATATATATTTAATAAAAAAATGTACCCAAAGGGTAAAAAGAGACAGAGACAGACAGAAGAAGGCCTTAGAAGGAGAGTCGAACATGCTATGTCCGTCTGTCTACCATATGGAAACGATTATCTCGGAGACTATAAGAAATAGTGCTGCCATATTTGAAACTAAGACACTTCTAAACCGTCAAGCGTGCAATTGCAAACTGGTTTTCTCTATACCCATTTTAAGGGGTATCCCCATACAAATCTATCCTAAAATTTAGTGGTTTTTTTTCCTATAAAAACGTACTTTTTTTCTTATTCTGGGAAGTCTAAATTTCGTAAATTTCGTATAAATTATGCCTATGATAGTCCCAATGAAACAGGCCAATATTAGTAGGACCAAAATAAATTTAAGGCATTGCTCCATATAAATATAACCCAAGATAGGGAACAAGATAAAGATGGAAAGGTATTTATTATAGTTTTTGTAATATTGAAGCGGTTTGAATCTAATACAATCCATTTGGAGGTATGTTAATAAGATAGGGTTTACACCGCCACGTGAGAGTATTGGGACTGTGAGCTGTGAATTTCTAGCTTTGATCGAAATTCAAAACAGGTCATTTTTTTATTTCAGTCATTGCTATCGCCTGTTATATTATGAAATTTAGGGTTAGGGTCTGTAAAAACCTGATGCACATAGTTGACTCAATGGTTGTGAGCTGTGGAGTAACAGCTCGCCGACAGACTATTCGCCACCAGAGAATGCACAGTTAGTGCATCCCCGCCGGTTCTAGTGTGCAAGTGTATCCTGTTCCCTCAATTACGAATGAAAACGATCAACAAAATGTGGAAAGTATTTAATTTTTATAATTAAATAAAATATTATTAATTTTTTATGGCAATAGCTGATAATTATTTTGTTTATTTCATTATTATTTTTTATTATTATTGTACAAAATTATTTATTTGTTGTTCTTGTTATCAAAATCAAATAACAAAAAAATAATTAAAAACACGATTCTATTATTTAAAAATATTTATGTATGTATTTTGATTTTTATTTGAAAAAAAAACTTTTACCAAATGCGTCATTATTATCGATATTCGATAATATTGAAACAGATCAGTAATAATTTATTTTTTATTTTTATTTTGTTTTTGCGAAAATTTAATTATTTTTTTTTTTTTTTTAATTTATTTATTTAGATATTTCGTTCAAATTTGTTGAACCGAATGATTTTTTGTATTTGTATTGAAATAATGCATGCATTGAAAGCATGAAGAGACAAAAGCATGGCAATTAAATATTCAAAATTATTCGAGGAGGCTCGATCTCGCAAAACGGGTTGAGTTTGGGTTGTGCACATTTGTTGTTGACGCGTGCGATTCCTAATGTAATGGGTTAATTAACGATTCGATTGGATTGGATTGGAGGCTTACCAGTCTCTTATTTTCGACGGCAGCTATATAAATTGTTGGCGATTTCAACGAAATGCATCAAAAGCTCAGAGCAATCTAAGCAACAAACATCAACTTTAAACAAAAACAAAACAAAAAACCTCAAAATGAAGGTGCGTAGTTAAGATACAAAAATTTCAATAAATAGAAAACAAAAAGGAATTAAATCTTTTAACTATTCTAATGAATTCCACATCGCTTTATATCTTTGTTTTTTTTTTTTTTTGGTTTTTTTCTTTTTACAGTACTTTGCAGTCCTTGCTTTAGTCATGGCTCTGATCGCGCTTGCGTATGCTGGTGGACATGACTCACATCACGATAATCGTGGACATGACTCACATCACGATAATCGTGGACATGACTCACATCACGATAATCATGGTGGCTCATCCTGGGGACATGATAGCCACGGTCGCAATTCCGATGGTCACAACTCTGGACACAACTCTGGCGGCCATGGCTATGGTTCGCATGATTCCCATGGCCATCATTAATAGCATCGCTGCTTATCAAGGATCCGAAACACTACAGTGACAGACAATCAATCTGACAAATTGCGCAATTTGTTTTTGAACTTTTTTTTTATTTATTTGTTTGTTTTCAATTAATAAAACTAATATCAGCATAATTCAAAATACACTTGACTTTTTTTTGAAGCAGAAGAAGAAGCTGAATCATAAAAAAAAAAAAAAAATTGGATCCTTAAACATTGCTATTAAATGAAATACAATAATATTCCAGATAAGTCGTATAGATCTGAAAATTTCTTTGATTTTGGAGTAAACTTGAATCTAATATTGTCAAAAATTTTAGTGTAATTTTGTGTGGATACCATTTTTCCACAAAAATTCCACTACTTTTTACATCGGATAGTAAAAATTCAAAGAGTCGTGCCTTTCCAAAAAACTAGAAGCATACTCATTATTAGTACTAGCAGTAAAGACACTGCCTTAGGTCTAGAGAACCTTCAGTTTGATTCAATTATTTTTAAACTTCGTCAGAAGAAATGTAAAACTTATATTCCAAACAGAGCCCAATAAAATTCCTTACTGCACCATAAAAAAAACGGCATAAATGGACGCACAGATGAAACGATATCATCTCCACGGGCCTGGAGATGAGGGGACCTTTAAAAACCCAAAATATTTTTATAAAATTTTGGGGTCCCAATTTAAAAAAAAAAAAAAAAAAAAAATTAAAATTTGTAGAAAAAAAACAAAAAACCCTCCCTCAAATTAAATAATTAGTTTGTTTGATAAAAAAATAAAAACTTTTAAAAAATTAAAAAAAAAAAATAAAAAAATAAAATTTTTTTTTTAAATTAATTAAAAAAAATATAAAAATTTTGTGGGGGTTTTTTTTTTTTTTTTTTATAAATATATTTTTTTTTTTTTAAAAAATAATTTATATAATTATAAAAAATTTTTTTAAAAAAAAAAAAAAAAAAAATTTTTAATTTTTTTATAAAAAAAAAGTGGAAAGTGTTTTAATTTTAATTAAAATTTAAATTAAAAAATAAAAAAAAATAAAAAAAAAAATATTTTAAAATAAAAAAAAAAAATGATTTTTGTTGAGTTAATAAAAATGTTTTTTAATTAAAAAATTTATATAAAAAAATAAATATTAAAAAAAAAAAAAAAACAAAAAAAAAAAAAAAATAAAAATGTATTTAAAATTTTTTTAAAAAATAAACAATATTTTTTAAAAAAAAAAAATAAAATAAAAAAAAAAAAAACAAAAAAAAAAAAAAACAAAAAAAAAAAAAAACAAAAAGCAAAGAAACCCCCAAAAAAATATTTAAAAAAAAAAATAACAAAAAAAAAAATCAAAAAAACACAAAAAAAAAAAAAAAAAAAAAAAAATAATAGAAAAAATAAAAAAAAAAAAAAAAAAAGGTTAAAAAACTTATTTTATTCTCCTTTTTCACTTATGCGGCAATAACTCCGTCAACTACGAATCGAAATTTATTTTTAAACCTGTTTTGGAAAGAAAAAAAGTTAGAACTTTTCGACGATCAATATATATAATATTGTAAATTTTATGATGCTATCTGTGTTTTTTTCCGTTCATATGTAAGTCTGTCATGCTGTCTGCCCTACGAAAACGATTATCTCGGAGACTATTAGATTTAAAGCTACTATATTTGAAACTTCTACTCTTCTAACGTCTCCAACGTCTAGTGTGTACTTGCAAACGGTTTTTCTCTAGCCCTATTTTAAGGGGTACCCACCATACAAATCTATCCCAAAATGTTGGGTTTTTGCATAAAAACCTTATTATACCCTGTATGTAACACACGGAAGGAGGCTAAACAGACCCTATAAAGAATGTCAGTTCTTGATCAGCATTGGAAGGGGAGTCGAACTAGCTACGCCTGTCTGTCCGTCTGTCCTGCTGTCTGCCGTATGAGAGAGATTTTCTCGGAGCCTATAAGAGATAGGGCCACCATATTTGAAACTTAAGCTCTTCTAAGCCGTCAAGTATGCACTTGCAAACGGGTTTTCTCTAGCCCTATTTTAAGGGGTACCCACCATACAAATCTACCACAAAATTGTGGGTTTTTGCATAAAAAAAGTTGTTGTTTTTTATTCTAGAAAGTCTTAATTTGGTATAAACTTTGTCTATGATAGTCCCAATGAAATAACCCCGAAATGGGTGGCACCAACCAAATTTTAGGTATAGCCCCCATCCAAAGATATACCCGATTTTTTAAGTATTTGTATGAAAATTCAATTCAATGGGGTATGGTAGTAAAATAGAACCGATCTTAAGGTTCTTAAAGATTGGTTACAGTGTATCTTGCAGTGAGCATACTTGACTTCAGCGTTCTTTCTAGTTTTATTTTTATTAAGTTTTTTTTCTGTTTTGTGCGCTCTACAGCTTTAAATAATTTTTTATTGCATACTTTTTGGCTCGCTTTAAAAATTTTTGCTTCATTGAATTAAATTGTTGCTAACTCCGATCAAAATGAATCAAAATTAATGCAACGCGCAATCTGGTTTCCAACGTAACCGGTTAAATAATTGATGCATTTGAACTTATTTGCTTTTTCAATTAAATTGTAACGCTCGTGTTATATATTTAAATAAAAAAAAAAAAAAAAAAAAACAAAAGCATATAAATAAAAGCATTACAAATGTGCCAAACACATTACAGTGCATGCTTTCAACGTAACAAATACTTAGAAAACATAAAAAAAAAACTATCTCTAAAAATGAATGTAAGTTCTTTTTTTTTTTTCGATAAAATAACTTAACTGCATTAGCCATAATATTTAATATTATTGTTTCTGACAGTTTCTAAACTCGTTTAGCAATATTTTTGCTTTATTACTCTGCTGCCTTATTGCGTGTCTACAAGCGCAGATGCTAATACCAGCGTTACGTTTACGTCAGATTGCTGTACTACGCAATGGAACAGTAGAATTAGCCTCTCATCTTGAAACAGCGACGCCGGTGCCGCAGAGACCGATAACGCCAGTGCTTGTACCAACGCAATAAAGCTAAATTACAGCAATACAAGCAAATATGCACTTCAATATACCACAAAAAAAAAAAAAAAAAAAAAATAAATAAATTTATTTATAAAAATTCAATAATAAAATTAATAAAGAAATTCCCATTGCAACTGGATTTTGAACGTTATACTCTGATTCAAAGCTGTTCTGTTTATTTAATAAACAAACCAGAATTTAAATATTTTTTTTTTTTTTTTTTATTGCAAATCATAAATAAACAAACCTAAAAAACACAGTCAAAATTTCAATGGATTTTGTTTTTAATTTAATTTGCTTGCATTGTTATAATTAAATTCTAATATAAAAATTAATGAAAAAAAAAAAAAAAACAAAAAAATTATATCAAATTAAATCATTTTATTAACGCGCAACCGGACTTGCGCATGAAAGTTAATCGATTTTGAAGTGAGTTGCTGCTATAAAAGCTACAAAAATCAATTTGTCTGATCACAATACTCGAATTGCATAAACCCAAACCAAACATGAAGGTAAATTTACGAATTTACGAATATTCGAATTTATTGAATTTTTTTTTTTTTAGATATTTGCACTGCTGCTTCTTTTTCTTCATTGCACTTGTCCGTGCTGATGTTTCACATTTGCCTGAGGTGCAGGCACAATATGCCAGACATGCAGCACCACATCCACATCCACCACCACCAGGCCATGGATCACATGGATCAAATCAGCATTCAGACTCCCACAGTCAACATTACTAAATGGCAATAGTAGACAAAATTAAGTCAAAATTGACTAAGAAAATATATTTGAAAATAAACGTATTTGAATCCGTTAACTTGTGTGTCTATAAAAAATATCTAAAGTATTCATATGAAGGTGCTTAGAATTGCTTCACATTGATTTTTTATATAAAAAATTCCAGAGGAAACAGAAAAAATCTAAGAATCGAATTTTTCCGTAATTATGGTCTGAAAAGAAGATCATGAATTATGCGTCGAGTCCAAATTTAAAAAAAAAAAAATACAAGGAAAAACGGTAACTTCGATGGAACAGAAGCTTAAATACCCGTCTCACATTGGATGATATTAGAAGTGTTTCAAAAAAAAAGAAGCGTAGATACCCGTCACGCGAATATATAAAGAGATATGTGTGATCATCAATGGCTCGATATGGGATGTTTGGGGATTAATGGTCTGACACAACTCATAATACTGGTGTCTAATTCTAAGCAAAAATTACAGATATAACAATATTTTTTTTTCAAATATATCAGAAAATGAGAGGTAATTTTAAATAGGGCTATATTTTATAGTGGCCCGATCCTAATCATATTTGTGGTGTGCACATAGGATGATATTTAAAGCGTTTTAACCCAATTGGCAGTGAATATATTCCATAAATAATTCATATTTTCAAACAAAAAATTTGAAAATAAACGGGAACTATAACTAAACATGGGCGTGGTATATATACTTTATAGGGTCTACGACAACTTTGTATGGATTGCCTTATGTTATTTTCCAATTGAGCAGAATCTCATTTATTTGGTGGTTCAAGATTCGAATTTGATTTAAAAGACCGCAAAAATATACAAAAAAAAAAAACATGACAAGTTCTTCAAATCAGAAGAAAAACTATATCTTTCAGATAGGCGAAAAAGTGTAGGCCACATAAATTTTAAATAATTTTTTACTTTTTAAATAAATTGCCTTCATAATAATTTGACAGTGAAATGTCACAGCTTAATTTCTATAAAAATTTATATTGAAGAATGAACACAAATTTTTTTAAATTTTCTTTAAAGTTTAGGCACCCATAAAAATGCTATTATTTGCTGAGTTTACATAAGCGCGATTAATATTATTTTTAATGTGTTTTTTTTTTCGTTCGAAAATTTATAAACTCATGGAAAAGTGTTTTGCC
Source organism: Leucophenga varia (assembly GCA_018903435.1). Taxonomy (NCBI): domain Eukaryota; kingdom Metazoa; phylum Arthropoda; class Insecta; order Diptera; family Drosophilidae; genus Leucophenga; species Leucophenga varia. The sequence goes on from JAEIFJ010001021.1 coordinate 277,730, forward strand.
TATCAAAAAAAAAAAAAAACATATTAATAATCTTTTAAAATTCAACCCACGCATTTTTTTTTTTCTTAAAAAGTTTATAAATAATTGAAAATTTAAAATATTATAAAACAGTAAAAAAAAAAAAAAAAAAAAAAAACACAAAGGTCAAGTACAACGAACTGCTAACTACCCTGCACTTGCACGGTTCTTTTTATATTTATGGAAGAGAATGATCCTTATGGGCAAATGACAAGCTTAGAAGTTAACATGGCATACTGTGTGCCCTATTCATGCTCACACAAGTCTTACAAGCTTTTCGATAAACCGTTAATATCCTTTTTAGCCTTTTACATTAAGTGTGATTGCAACCATTTATAGCGGAATACGCTTTCAATTAAACTAAGCTGCCAATATTTCTAAAGCATACTGTATGCGACCATTGCATTTATGACTAAATATTTTGGTTAGATTGTTGGGTTGGGTAGGTGGTTGGGTGGTTGAGTGGGTGTTTGGTTGGGATGGGTTGCATTTTTTTATTGAAGAATGTTTATAACTCATGCGCATGCCAAACAGCAGCAACGTTTATTTCGCATGCAGACGAAGATGATATATCCAACGAATAAGTGCAAGAAGAACAAAATGAAACCTTAAAGGAGCAGGAGCAGTAGCAGCAGTAGCAGCAGCAGCAACAACAAACGAAACAAGCATGCTGCGCGCGCTAAACACTATTCGACGCTTGACGGCTTATAAGCGACCTCAGTTGCCGTCCAGGTTCAGAGCGCTTCAAAGGTTGTCGCCATATAGCACAAACAGACAGCAAAAAAAAAAAAACACAAAAAAAAACACACAAAAAAAAAAACACAACACACACAAAAATAAAAAAAAAAAAAAAAAAAAAAAAAAATTCAAAAAAAAAAAAAAAAAAAAAACGCAACAAGGAAATTTAACTGCCAAATTTAAACCTCGTCTCAAATTGTGCCATTAGCTAATGTCAAGTTCAGAGTTTTCCGGTACACAAATTTACAAACTAAAAAAATAATCTGTAATCTTTCGGGAATTTTTAAGCCAGTTGCGAATTATGTTTCTACTAAAGCGTCCGCTTTGGATACTCACTTGGTAAGTGTTGCTGTGTTCAATCTGAAATAAATTAAAAAAAAATAATTTGAATATTATTCATATTTCAAAAAAAAAAAAAAAAAATTGTGTATAAAATAGTGAAAATATTTTCGAAATTTGATTTTAAACGAATCAGTGTAACGAAATTAATAATTGAAAAATTTAACTTAAAGTATTGTAATAATCGGAACTAGTAATATCTGATGAATCCAAAGTAGCGGTAGAGTTTTTCGCCTTTGATCGATTTCAAGTTTGTTCAAACCGGTTTTCTAAAATTACACCAAAAATGTTTATGATTTCACTCGGTTTTAACAGTTCATAAACTAAAAAACCTTTGAATCCCTTTAAGTCTTATGCATGGGATTGGACTCGGACTTTTTGTTGAATTAAAAAAAAAAATAATAATAAAAATATTACTGAGTCCGAAAATATTTACAACCAGAGACTGGTTAAAGTGTACAAGAACGATTTTGGTGCTTTGATTACGAATTCTTTTACCATTCTTGGCTTTTGAGATATTCATGACCAACGTTTTTTAAAGTTTTTTGATAATCAATAAGTTCGATTTTTTTTTCTTTCTAAAACATCTTAGAAATAAAAATCGGTTCGTGAATTACTGAGTTATAGCTCTATAAGTGAAAAAAAGACTCCAGATCTAGATTTTGGGTGTCCTCCGAATATTCTAAGCATACAGTTTTGTTTTACTGGACCAGAACTACAACCTCTCCGAGAGCTCTAATATTTCCGAACTATCTTAATTTTCGTTTTTTTTTTTTTTTTTTTGTTATGAGTGCCAAAATCCTTCAGATGCACAATATCCCGTCGCTTGATCCGGTCTTTTCGTCTTATTTTTAAATACCATTTCTAGAATTTTGAATGTTTTCAACATTTTATTTTAATTGTAACACTAAAGCTTAAGTACACGAAATTTTGAATAGTTTATACAGGATCATCGTAAATGCGATTGGATGGGGCTCAATGGTTCGATAGAATTCAATTTCTGACACAATATTGGGGTTTATATAACATACACATTTGACAAATTTTAAGCTAAAAATACAGTTGTAACAAACAGAAAAAGTATGGTTAATTTTTGTATGGGGGATCTACATCGAAAACTAGACGTGACACCTTTGGTTTTTGGTCATAGCCGAGAAAAGTTTAGTTTTTAAATTGCAGATCTTTAAAAAATGATCGACTCGTTCCGTCGAGTTAGTCAAGAATATATTTGTATCAGAGGCCTGCTTCAATGCATAAGAAAATTTCACACAAACTGAATATATCCGTTCTATAATATTGTATGTGTTACAGGTATAAAAATTTCGTCCCGTCAAAAAAATCATTTTTCCCAATTTTTTTTTTTTGCAATACACAAAAACTATCGCGACGGTTAAATGAGACATATAAGAATTCAATTCTCCACTCAACTCTCCATCCAAGCATCCACCTACACTTCTAACCATTGCAATATTGGTCAAACCTGAACTTTAAAGTTTTGTAGAATGTCTGTCTTTTCGTAATTAGGCTCAACTAAAGGCAACACTTGCGGCTTTTATCTGATATTTTATTTTATACGCAACCCAAGCCGAATGATTGCATTAATTTTGATTTTGGAAGTCATGGAAAAATGTTCAGGTACGGTAAAAAAGTTTCAAGTTAAATAGAACTAGAGGTACTACTCGATGAAGGCCCATTTCAAACTCAAAAAGAACTTGCAGATTTATGGGTGGAGCGTTGAAAACGTTGGGAATGATCCGAAAGCAAAGTAGTCAAGAGACGCTGGGAAGGGATTTTTCACCTATGAAGCGCTGCTTGAACAGCAGAAAAGGAGGTGTGGTTTTTTTGCATCGAATTGTGTCTAGCGTTGAAAAGAGGATCCGTTATGAAAATCTCAAGCATAAACAAGAAATAAACGTTAAGTTCGGTAGCACCGAAGCTCAAATACACGCCACACGAAACAGACGGACATGGCTAAATCGATTCGTCTCGTCGAGCTGATCAATAATATATACTTTATGGGATCTCCGATGCCGCCTTTAATGCGTAACAAACTTTCCGACAAACTGATAATAACCTTCACACTATGTGTGGCGTGTATAAACATTTTAAGCGCGGCAAGCTACCAGCATCTCAGGCAAAGCGAAATGCTCATAGATCCAAGCTTATGCTCTGTACTTAATGGGAACATTGGGTTGTGATCGATTGTGATGAGTTGAAACCGAGTGAAACGATACCGAATTAGTGATTCCTCAACACAATTTCTCAAAAAGACGGCGAAGACTAATGCATACACCCAATAGCAAATTAGGCTGCATAAATTTGTGTGATGTCGAAATTTAACTTTTTCTTTATTATTATTTTTTATTTTTTGATACATTTAATTAAATCAATAATTAGAATTCGATAGTTCTAAATAAGAGCTACAAAAAAAAAAAAAAAATAGAAAGAAAGAAAGAAACGCCAAAAGGCAAAACGGAAATCAGAAAGGATGATGGCGAAGGGTGACAAAGCATGAAAGGATGAATCTATTGGGTACAAGTTGTTTGCTTGATGTTCATTTGCATTATGTGTGACGGATTTGCATAGAAAGACATACGTACACATACACATACATATTCTCGAAATCATGATAAAAAGAGATAGAAATATTTATAAAAAAAATGAGAAAGAATGCATTTTAAATACATTTTGAGCTGCTTCGAGTACAATGCTTGGTTGCAGGCGAATATTGTCAGCTATAATTTTGCAAATAAAGCAAATTTTTAGTTTAATACACTAATACACACGCACATATAGGCACAAAAGGAGACCCACATACACACACACACACACACACACATACACCTAAGTATATATTTAGAAAATCAGTGAAATAGAGAGACAAAAAAATATGGTTTAGGTAGGTTAAGTACTTGGTAGACAACAGCCGTTTGCGTTTGCGGATAATACCCGAGTCCAAGTGCCAAGTAAATGTAGCATAAGAGAACTTATACGCTGCCTGGGTGGGGGGTGTGATGTGGGGGGTGTGCTAGCAGGATGTTGCACTCAAATCAAATGTATGTGAAAGGCAACTAACTGTCTTGGAAATTATATCAAAATTAAATAGCATCAATAATGGCATATGGCATATTTAAGAGACTGACAGACGAAGAGAGAGAGAGAGAGAGAGATAGAATGCTGCAACAACAGCACCAAGGGATTTCAAAATAGACAGACGGTCAAGTTACTCTCGTTTGCTTGACGCAGAAGAATTTTAAAAGATATTTTCTAATTTAGCTTGGCTTGAAAGGAAAATGTGAAACGCCAACGGCTAACAAACAAAATATCGAATGAACGGAAGTTTAAACGTTTTACATGTATGTGTGTGTGTGTGTGTGTATGTGGTAAGCGTGAAATGTAAGACCATAAAAAAAAAAAAAAAAAAAAAAGGACAAATGAGCTTCAAAAGTACACATGCTGCATATTTGTTTGCTTCACTAGCAAACTGTTACGCGACAAACACGCACACGTAAACTTACAAGGTCTGATCGAAAAAATTCAGCACGGTTTTCAAAATGTTTCAAAGAACCGCTTACCAATTAACATTTAGAAAAAAAAAAAAATATACAAACTTTCATATCAAATCATTTTAAATCATGTCAATCTGTGTGTTGGGTTAAGACGCATTCGTAGTATGCGAAGAATGCAATTCGCCGCTGGCCAAAATGAAAATGAAACTGAAACTATGCTGTCACATTATACAAATGTTTATTTGGCCAACCTTCGAATCAAAAAAAAAGGGGCACAGAACACATAACACAAGCAAGTGTCAGCACCAGCATCGAATCGAATAAAAGCTTTTGGTAACGCGCATTACAGCAACGAGGCTCATCATAACGTGGCGATGAGCAAATGTGTTACATTTTGAAGCCTAGCCTAGCCTCGCCTCGCCTTCGCCATTGCCTGTGCTCCGCTTTACTCATCCCATCGCTGTTGTTGTTGTTGTTGTTGTCGAGATGTTGTCTTGATAATGACGTTGACATAGAATGTTTCCTGCTTTAAACAAGAACAAAAATTACCGCCGTTGCTGCTCCAATGCGTAGTATCTGTATCTGTACGCCGTTAACGCTGCTAAAAAACGTCCTCTTTCTCGGCTGACTCGGCTCGGCTCGACCCATTTTCCATGTACTTAACTTGATTTAGTTAAGCACACAGTCATGAGTACATTCGATGTCGCATCAAAAGTCAATAAAACTCAGCAAAGATAAACCCGATCGTTGCAGCATCATTCCGCGATTTTAGTGTCTCAATTTACAGTTAAATCTCTTTCAAACCAGCTAGCAACCAGGTAAACCTTATTAAACGGTTTAAATCATTTCCAGACTGTTATCAGCAAGAGTTTCATTAGGTTACGGTGCAACCGAAGCTAAAATACCCGTCACAGGTATTTTCAAATAGTTTTAATAGATTAAACTACGTGATGGAAAGGAAGGGGATCAAAGGTCTGATACTACTCAAGTTTAGACACAATATTGGTATCAAATTTTAAGCTAAAAATACAGATCATCAAAAATAAACGAAAATAATCGGTAAATTTGTGTAGTGCCTATGCCTTAAAAATGGGCGTGGCACCATGGTTTTAATATTGTATGATATTAGGAGTGTTTTTACTCATTTTGGAGTCAATACATTCCTAAAAAATAAGCATTGTCATTAAAAAAAAACCGAAAATAATCGGTTACTTCGTATGAGGGTTATAGCTAAAAATGGGCGTGGCACATTGGTTTCGACATAAAAAGTGTTTTTTAGGAAATTAATTTATTTAAAAAAAAAAAATGGGCGGTCATTTTGTTTGGTGGCTACACCTAATAAAATGGGCGTGGTAGACTTAACCTGGTCGTGGCCGTGAAAAGCTTAAGTCTTAAATTTCAGCTAAATATCTTGAGTAGTCTCCGATTAAATCGCTTTTAAATACATAGACAGACGGACATGGTTAGAACGACTTAGCTTATCTAGCTGATCAAGAATGTGTACATATGTTATACTTGATGGGGTCTACGACGTTTCCTTTGATGCGTTAAAAACTTTCTGACAAACTGAATATACTCTTCACACAAAAAATGGCGGGTATAAAAAATTGTGATAATTTTTTTTTTTTGAATGGGAGCTATACCTAAAAATTGTTTGCAATTAACTTCAAATTGAAAAATTTTATTTGTACCATCGCTATAAGCATAATCCACCATAAAATAAAAGTTTCTAGATTAAAAAACAAAGAAGTTTTTATAGAAAAACTTATAATTTTGGCGTACATTTGTAGTTCCCCTGTTGTTCGGAATTTCTAACTCCTCAGATTCAAATACTATGTTTTTTTTGAGTTTTTAAAACCATTTTTCGTATTCTGCGATGAAAAATCTAAAGGATAGGTGCAGTCCGATATTTAAATAAACAAATTCATCACTTAACGACTCAGAAGTGTCTTAGTGGCCTTATTTCTTATAGTCTCTGAGATAATCAGCACAGTCATCCATTGCTCCTTTAATACGTTACAAACTTTCCGCAAAAAAAAAAAAAAAAAAAAATGGATAATGTCGATTTTCATTTATTTTTGGCGTGTTTAAAACCGTTTAAGACTTCTGAAAAGACAAGTCAAGTTTTGGCCGAAAATGGCGCTTTGCACTTATTTTGTTGCCACATTACCTGGCGTTTTGCCAACAAACAAACAAACAAACAAACGCACAACGTGTAAACTTTTAAGCGTATAATTTCCAGCTCAAGTGTTTAATTGCTTAGTCGGTTCACAAGTGTATTACACGATAGGCAAAGTATGATAGACATGAAGTGATAGGCCGGATAGGTAGCCAGGCAGGCAGGCAGGCAAGTAAGCTAGCAGCTGTAGCAGCATAGAACCTCAGCAGCAATGTCAGTGGCAGTGGCAGTGACGACGTCGACTTAGCTGAATGCACGCATCTGAATAAAAACTATATAAATACTCGAGAGCACATACAACAAATTTATTTTTTTTTTTTTTTATATATATTTTTTTTTATGTGTATATTTTAGGTTTGTAGGTAGGCGGTAGGCCAACATTAAATGTGCAAACGCAACGCCCTTCAGAGCGATTATTATAAGCTGCGACGCGCTATGCACTTTCTCGCTCTCACACACACACACACACACACAGCTTCAGGTGTGATGACTGACACCATTTTTTTTTTTTTTTTTTTTTTTTTTTTTGCATACTTTTCCCTACAACAATTTGGTTCATGTTTGCATTCTTTGGCGTCCTCCATTTGCATTGTTACTGTGCACAGTGTTATTGTTGTTATTGTTATTTTTGTTGTTGTTATTGTTGTTATTGTTATTATTGTTACTGTTTGTGTAACTGTTATAAAAATGATGATGGCGATTATTATAGCGAATAATTGAGAGTATTGTATACATTTTTTTTTTTTTTTTTGTATGCTTGTTCCCTTTTGTTAATCGAAAAGAAGAAGAAGAAAATGAAAACAATTTCGCTTTAAGATTTTGATCTACAAAACATTTCAGCAATAAAGACCACAATTAACGTAAACATTGCTCTTTTATGAAATAAACAATAAACGAAAAACCTTCATCGTTTTATTGTTTTATTCAGAGAACTGCTAATTTGAGCTAATTAAATATATCACAATGCAATGCATTTTTATTTGCATTTCTTCCATTGAAAAGCTTACGAAATAAATAGAACATTCGTTAAAAGTGAGGCACTCAACTTATATTTTGTAACGCTTAACCACTTCAAGTATTTCTATTCATCAAATTTGAAGCATAAAGAAAGAGGACAGCTAGCTAAATCGACTCGTCTTATTGAGCTGATCCAAAAATATATATAGGTATAATTTAAAGGATCTCCGATACAACGCAACGAAACCAAACCAAACCAAAGCTTAAATTTTGTAAAAAATAATTGAGCTGCTTTCTGTAATATTTAATATCTTAAAATGAGTTTCGATAGCTCTTGACATGAGCAATTTTTCAACGTTCTACCTGATATAACTCTCTAATTTTGAAGTTCGTAGAGCGAGTTTTTTGAAATAAAGATATTTAGTCATGTTCGTCTGTCCGTCCGTCTGTGTGTCCGTCTTTTTCGTCCGTCCGTCTATCTGCCTGTTTGTTTATTTCTACGCATTTTTTTCGGTGAAGATTTGAAGATATTAAGCTGAAATTTGGATCTTTAGGTTTTCTCGGCAGCGACTACATTGTATGTTAAAACCAAGGTTCCACGCCCACTTTTAGGTATAGCCCCAATGCAAACTTACAGCCTTTTTATACCCGCCACACATAGTGTGAAGGGTATTATCAATTTTTCGAAAAGTTTGTAACGCAATAAAGGAGGCATCGGAGTCCCCATAAAGTATATATATTATTGATCAGCTCGATGAGACGAATCGATTTAGCCATGTCCGTCTGTTCGTTTGCCTGTCCGTCTGTCTGTCCGTCTGTCCGTCTGTCTGTCTGTCCGTCTGTCTGTCTGTCTGTTGCAATTTTTTTTTCGGAAAGTTTCAAAGATATTGGCCTGATATTTTAAACTTAAGCTTTTTGTGTTCCTAGGTATTTTCATATGTCAGAACCAAGATGCCACGCCCATTTCTAGATATAGCCCCCATAAAAACTTACAACTTTTTTGTCAGATTTTTGTAGGAAAGTTGTTATTATTTCCGAATCTATTTAATTCAGATTGGGTTAAAACAATTCTTATGACATCCAATATCAAAACCAAGATGCAACGCCTATTTCTAGGTATAGGCCCCATACAAATATACCTTCATTTTTGAGTATTTGTATGAAAATAGTTCTTATTTATGAATATATTCACTCCAAACTGGGTAAAAAGAACTTCTACTGTCATTCTATGAATATACTACCGATATAAAGAGATTCGGATCAATATAACATACATACCCCATACAAACTAATCTTAATTTTTTTGTATTTTTTTAAGAAATTTATTGTTATAACTTCATAAAAACCTAAAAATTTTACATATATGCTTTTAATTTGTGTCCAAACTTGAGTTTTCCCCACCCCAACTCCTTTGCAGAATATATTCTAGTCACCGGTGATCATACATAAACTAATTAAAATTACTTGTGGCGGGTATTTGAGCTATTTCACCGAAGTTAATGTTTTTTTTTGTTTTATTGCTAATTAGTTGTGTTATTGTGCTACTATTGCTTTGTATGTAAAGCGACAGAACCCCTATTATTCGATTATAACAAAAGCATAAAATAGCTTTTAATTAAACAGATTAATGCTTTAGATACACTTTCTACTCTAAATCTTTATTTGATACATTTACTATCGAATAGATTTTATATTTGACTTTGTACCTTACAAATGATGTGATTGTTGTTGTGGCTTCTTTTATAATTAGGCGCTTCGGATTATATTTAATTTCGCACATATTGAGTGGCGAAAAGGTCAGTGTGAGCAGAGAACAAAGCATTGAAGGAAAGATATGCATGCATGCAATTCAAAAGGAATTCAATGCAATTGAAGCCAAACAATTTCCAAATCAATTGTGCATCATTTTCCTTTACAAATAAACATAATTATGCTGTCTCTTCTTCGTTCTTCTTTCGTCTTTTGTTTTCATTGATCCTTAACTTTCGCCTACCTTAGCAGTCATTGTGTACGGGTTCTGTACGCTTTACTATTTACAAATAAATACAAATTTAAGGTGCTCTTTGGCTTAGGCTTTAGTTTTCTGAGAATTAAAGTTACATAATTTTGTCCAATTAGATCAGATAGAAATTTGCATTTGGCATTCGGTTTGTATGGGTGTTATACGTTACACGGGGTCGATTTCAACTTAATTGATCCTGAATGCTTTTTCCAAATTTAATAAAATAATTAATTCATAAATCAAAATTTTTTCTAATAAGTCAAACAAGGGTCAGCAGGTTTGTATGGAAGCTATGTGCAATAGTGTTGCTACCTCAACCATGAATATAAAAGAACTAAATCAAAAAATATTATTGTGAAATAAATTATAATTTAAAATAATTTACACAATTATCCTTGCAACTTGTATTCAATTAAAAAATATAAACAATTATTTTTTTTTTTTTCTGGTCATTACTTTTTTTTGCCCACATCAATTTCAGTTTAGTGACCTACATAAGTTTATGGGAACTGAACTGTTTAAGCATACCAAAGCCAACAATAATAAATAAAACAACAATTACAACAACAAAAGCTACAACTACGGGTGACCCCGACGCAAGTGCAACAACGGAAACAGGCAGTCACATACAACATACAGCTTCCACCTGGCTTTATATGAATGTGAGTGATTCGAGTGATTATCACGAAATTGAGTAAGTTGAGTAAATTGAGTAAACAATTTGAAAGCACAAAAAAACAAGCAATTTACTAATTGAAAAATGTTTTTGGTTTTTGTTTTGTTTTTTTTTTTTTTTTTGTAATTATTTTTACATAGCAGCAACACGACAGGAGATGAGAAACAAACGCAAACAAATCGTGAGCTGCCTAAAATTACAAGCGACTTTAAGGCCGCAAGAATCTATGAGTCATTTCATACAATCAAAGAAAATCCAGTCAGGCAGAATATAAAAGACGCTGAAAAGCGTACAAAACGAGATAAGTCAACATCGACGTCAACGACGACGATGACGGCGGCAACAACGATAACCGCATTTGACTATCTCTATTTTGATAATGTGACACAATCGAATGTGAATACGGATGAGAATGAAAATGAAAATGTTGACATCGATATGGATATGAATATCAGGACAAATAATACAACAACAACAACAACGACGACAACGACGAAAACAACGACGACGACGACAAAAACGAAAACGAAAACGACAACTGCAACGAGCGGCATGCGCAAACGTACCGCTTCATCGGATATGCTAAGCCGCAATATATCGATAATTCTAGAGAATCTATTGAAGAGCTACGAACAATCGCAATTGCCAACGCATGGTCAAGGCATTCCGACGGTGGTTCGAACAAATATACTAATACGCAGCATGGGCCCAGTATCTGAGCTAGATATGGACTACTCAATGGACTGTTATTTTCGTCAATATTGGCGCGATAAGCGTCTCAGCTTTAAAGGACCGATTAAAAGTCTTTCGCTAAGCATTAAAATGCTCGATAAGATTTGGCGTCCGGACACATATTTCTATAATGGAAAACATTCACATATACACACGATAACTGTACCGAATAAGTTGTTGCGTTTAGATCAAGATGGCGGTATACTTTATTCAATGCGTCTCACCATTAAGGCTACATGTCCGATGGAACTAAAGAATTTTCCAATGGATCGGCAATCATGTCCGCTTATATTTGGCAGCTGTAAGTGAAAATTGCTTAAAAAAATTATAATATGAATAGAATTCGAGTGAATGTTTGACTGCAAGATACCCTGTATCCAATTCAAGATATCATTAGGTTAAGTATTATCTAAGTACCATATTTTTTTTATTGGATTTTAATACAAAAACTTAAATAAATGGGATAAACTTGTACGGGTCCAAAAAAAAAAAAAATGTTTTTGCTCCCACTCCCCTTTTTATCTGTCTAAAAAAATTAACTTTTTAAGTTTTTGTATAGTACATGGGCAATTTTAGGGGCTTGGCGGACCCTTTAAATATTGTACGATTAAAAAAAAAAGGGATGGGAGCATGAAAATTTTGTTAAACATTTTTTCCATGTATTTTTGAAAAACCGTTTGTATGTGACGGCTCAGTAGAGTCTAAGTCTTAAATATGGTGGGTTTAGCTTGAATAGTCTCCGAGATAATCTCACACATACTGCAGACTGCAGAACAGATGGATGGACATGCAGACGAACAGACAGACAGACAAACAGACAATCATGCCCTCTTCTGTCTATTACATACATTTACATAAACTTAATAAACCTTAATAAAACCATCGGGCACAGAGTATAAAAATGAAAACATGTTTTACTATTTCAAATAGAAAAGAGAAACAAAGTACATCTTTTACAAATAGAAAATATCAAAATTAAAATATTTTTCTATTTGAAAAAGTATAAGTTTATATCGCTTCTCTCTCTCTTTCTTTATTTTCGCTTTATATTTATTTCTCTATATTTCTTACTCTCTCTCTCTCTCTCTCTCTCTCTCTCTTTTTATTCTATCTTACAACAGATGGTTACACAAATCGTCAGCTAGTCTACGAATGGAAGGATCAACACGATGCAGTTTCATTTGTACCAGGCATGACACTCAATCAATTTGATCTGATTAGCATGATGCATCGTAATTTTACATTTACACGTCGTGAGGGTGATTTTTCGGTGCTACATGTAGCATTCAATTTGAAGCGACACACGGGTTATTTTTTAATCCAAGTAAGTAATTTCATAAAAATATTTTTTTACAAAATTCTAAAAATTTAAAAAACATATAATTCTAGGTCTATGTACCATGCATATTGATTGTTGTTTTATCATGGGTCTCATTCTGGATACATCGTGAAGCAACCAGCGATCGTGTTGGTCTCTGTGTAACTGCTGTCCTAACACTATCAACGATAAGTCTTGACTCACGAACTGATCTACCCAAAGTGAAGTATGCTACTGCATTGGATTGGTTTCTGTTGATGAGTTTTCTATATTGTATTGCGACACTTCTCGAATTTGCGGGTGTACATTATTTTACGAAAGTTGGTAGCGGTGAGATACCACGCATCGAAGAGGAATGGGAAGATGTTAGCAATGCTGGCGTTTGTGTTAAAAATACTGCTGCTGCGAATGTACGTAATAGTCATGCGGATATTTTAGAGGACAACGAGGATGAGGAGAATGATGACGAAGATAATGATGATGATGTTGGTATTAACGATTATGGTGATGACGATGATGATGATGATGATGTAGCAGATGTTGATGTCGATGATGATGAATATGAAGATGATGTATGTAGCAATGAACTACGTTGCGGTTCTTCAATTAAGCATAGCAGCGAATCAATATGCGAATTACCTGCATCATTAAGCGGTGGTTTTCGTAAACGCAACGCAATGATCTGTCCTATATACAATGTAAGCCAAAACTTCAAAACCTCTTGCATAACAAAAAAAAAATAAATAAATATTGAATATTTGGATTAAGTTTTCTTCATCAACTTATGACGAATTGTCCCTCCCACAAAAAAAAAAATGTTTTCTTCAGGCGTCGATAAACGTTGAAACGGTTTTCAAATGTCCCGTATTAACTGGCAAATAATTTTTATTGCTCGATCCAACACTGTGGATCGTGCAAAGTCGTGCAAAATCTACTAAAAAAAATCTACTAAGCCCAGTAAAATTAAATATCCTTAAATGAGCTTCGATAGCCCTCGACTTAAGAAACGCAGTACGCAAAAAATGTTCTTAGTTCAAGAGCTATAGCAGCTCATTTGAAGATGTTATATATATCTCTGGGGTTAGTTCGACCATGGTTACACGGCAATGCAAAAAGAAAAGATTTTAGTTATTGGCAGTATCTTTCAGTAAGACAACTGATAAGAGGCGAAATGTTGGCTCATAGAGTTATTGTTCAATCTTTTATTGGTTCGGTACTACGTCAAAATGTCAGAAGGCCTTAGGCTCTTGATTCTGTGTCTTAAAATAGCTCCTTATGACTGTTTACTAGCTGTGACTTTGTTTATACAAGCACATAGTAAAAGTACGTCTTAATGGGTATAAACTAATTTATAAAAAAAAAACATTGCCTACTTTTAGGCTTTGCAAACAAAAAATACAAATTATTCATTTTTATTTTGTTTTTGTTCTTTTTTTTTTTTTTTTGTACAGGATCCAACTCACATATTTCGTGCATCATCCACATCGCACACATCCACTATGGAGCGCACTACACAAACTGAACCGCCGGTTGTCTCGCGTGCACGTCAAATGTGGCTCTGTCTCAAAGGAGATGTAAAATTCCGTAAACAACGAGAACGTGATGCTGCCGCTGAAAAGGGAAGTAGTCGCTATGTAAATAGTGTCTCACTAATCGATCGCGTTGCACGCATTGCTTTTCCAATGTCTTTTGCGCTCTTCAATCTACTCTATTGGCTCGCTTATGGCATGTACAAAAAAGAGTTCTCTTGGTCAACCGTTAAAGGATAAATTAAATCAATTTTTTTTATTTTTTTTTTTTTTTTTTTGAAAATTTAAATACTTGAGTATAACAGGGAAAACGAGCTTATTGCATTTTTCTCCTTCCTTGCTTTATTTTTATTTTTTTTGTTTTTTTTTTTTTTTGTCATTTCAACATTTGAAACACGGCTGTGCCGATCATTTTGATGTTATCCTTATGCATATATATAGTATATCAGCATACTACAAGCATATTAATATGTACGTCTATTTATTGCCACAGCATAGAAAGTATACAGTCGTGTACAGAAAATTGCATTTACTTAATAATTTCGCAAAGGAAATAAATAAACAAATAAATAAAATAAATAAATAAAATAAACACTGATTATCGTATTCAAAATCATTTTATTTATTTTTTAATTTTAATGTAAATATTTGGGCATCGTAAATAAATCGTCTAAGCAAACGCACCACACTTTTGTAAAGTGAGTAAGTATGACAACAAGGACATTTTTTATACCAAAGTCTTGTCTGCGCCTCTGGCCACCTTCTCTTCCTTCTCTATGACAAATATGAAATATATTTCATAAATTGAAATTGAGGGTGCCAAATTATTCGAATAAATATTTACACTTTCGTTTGAATTTGACAAAAAGTTTCACTTGACTAGTTTACGAATTAACTCGTTAGCACCTGGCGGCATTTATTTAGTATTTTTGTTTTTGTGTGTGTGTGTGTAAATATTTATTTATTTTAAATTTAATTTACATTGTCGCATGAATTGCTATTTAGAATTTATTTTTCGATTGTTTCGAATTAAACAAAATACATCGACCATTAAATTCTACAAATGGATTTTTCGTGGAAAATTATTGCATTTTAAATTGGTTTCGATCTAAGGATGCATTTTTTTTTTGTTGTAACGATAAAACACAAAAGATATGTAGCTAAAAAACTTGAACTTCGCTAGAACCGAAGCTCAAATACTCGTCCAGCAAAACTGGACAAAACTGTTTAAATCCAATGAATATAATTCACAATAAGTTCTAACATTATTTTTAAAATAAATAAAATAAACTATCATCGTATTTTTACAAATGAAATTCGGTATACAGTTTACTAGAACCTGCAAAGCTGAAAAAGTGAGAGGTGGCCCCGTAAAAGTGATGCATCCTATTTTTGCAAAGTATCGAACAAGTGAAATGAAATACGGTATAAATGCCACAACGCAGAGAAGAAGTATAATTCATTGGAAAAATAAGCGATGGGCGTGGCTTAAAAATTCCACGAAACAGGTTTTTTTATGATATCTCGAGAAGGCCCGTAAGATCGCCATTTTTGTAATACATGGGAATAGATCCATGAGAACCTAGATTATTTTTGGCTGTAATCTAGTGTAATTCATAATATCACTTATATACAATACAGTAAATTATTAAATGCATAAAATTGTTTCTAATCTACATAAATACAAAAAAAATTAAAAATGTTTCTATGTCCGCTATGGACTTTGAAACCATCCAACCGATGAGTCCCAAACCGGTTTCATTTTAAAAACAACAACTCAATTAAATTGAAATATAAATTTAAAAAAAAAATTTAAATTTTGATTCAAAATATTTGCCTGTCTGAATTTACGTTTAGTTAATTTGTGCTCTGCAATGTTTTCGATTTGCTTTAATTTGTTTTTTTTTTTTTTTAACAGAATCTTGAGAACAAATTTTCCACTAAAGTTTCTTTCTTAATAAATATTTTGTTAGTTTAGCAACGCAAATATTTTACTCTAGAATGCAGACGCTTTTCCGATTTTCAGATGCTACGATAAAGCGTGTGGCATTCTAAAGCAAAGTGAATGCACTTCATCATCACCAAAAATTATACGAGTCACCATCACCATTCACATTCTAAACATTATAATCACTTTTTTTAAAATATGGCTTTTCCGGTTTCAAGGCCCCAATTAGGCGCCGTGTCAATAATTTTCCAAATCAAGTCCAAATTTCAGAAATCCTTCACACATATCAAAAATATTTTTGAGTCATCCAATAGTCTTTAGTCCTTTCCGTTACCGAGTTGTAAAAAAAAAGTGTTAAAAGAGATGGCTTATTCGATTTTGGGTCCCAGAGTGGTTCTTAGGTTTGAATTTTGAAAAACACCGAAACATTTCAAAAATATTTTTTAGCTACCTCTTAAATGCGCCTAATATTAAGACTCTACGTCTTACCATCCCAGATATATGGCTTTTGTAATACTCCTTAAGTCAATAATACATAACGCAACAGTAAAAATTTTAGTTTTTTTCTTTGGCCATTTGGCCTGTAGGCCGATTACCATTAAATCATTCATTCAGGTGAAAGAGATTTATATATAAATATAAAAATATGTATTATATAAAACTACCCAAACAAACTTTGATCTAAATGCGTCATGATTGTATCAGAATAATCGATATTTCTGGAAACGTTGCAATGGAATGATTTGGCTCCTTTAACTTTGTCTTTAGTTAGTTCAATTTAAGGCAAATTATCAATAATAAATTCTTAGAATAAAATAAAAGCATAAAATTGTTTCTATTAAATAGATTAATGTTTTAGATACACTTTTTACTTCTAATCTTCAAATGATACATATTCGAGTGAGTACATTAAATATTTAATTATAGCTTTTCAAATGATGTTGTTGTGGCTTCTTTTGTAATTAGACGCTTCAATTTCATAATCGGATTATATATAATTTTGGACATATTGAGTGGCGAAAATGTCAGTGTGAGCAGAGAACAAAGCATTGAAGGAAAGATATGCATGTATGCAATTCAAAAGGAATTCAATGCAATTGAAGCCAAACAATTTCAAAATCAATTGTTTATCATTTTCCTTTACAAATAAACATTATTCTGCTGTCTCTTTTTCTTCTTTCGTCTTTTGTTTTCATTGATCCTTAATTTTTACCTACCTTAGCAGTCATTGATTCAGATAGAAATTTGTATATTCTATGTATTTTAGTTGTTGATGTTGTTAATGAGAGGCAAACTAAATTTAATGCAAAATCATATAAAAACAAGAAAGAACACTGAAGTCGAGTATGCTCGACTGCAAGATACCCTATACCCAATCTTTATGTACCGTAAGTTAAGTCCAATCTTTGTATATACCTTATTGTATTGGATTTTTAAACAAAAACTTGAAAAATAGGGTAAATTTGTATGGGGTCTATATTTTTTGTTGGTCCTACCCATATTGGGATATTTTATTATAGACATGCTTAATTTGAACTTCCTAGAATAAAAAAACAATGCCGTTTTTATGCAAAAACCCAAAATTTTGGGATACATTTGTATGAGGGGTACCCCTTAAAATGGGTCTAGAGAAAAACCGTTTGCAAGTGAAAACTTGACGGCTCAGGAGAGTCTGAGTTTCAAATATGGTGGCCCTATCTCTTATAGTCTCAGAGATAAACTCTCTCATACGGCAGACAGCAGGACAGACAGACAGACGGACGGACGAACAGACAGACATAGCTAGTTCTACTCCGTTTCCAATGTTGATCAAGAATATATATAGTTTATAGGGTCTATCTTGCCTCCTTCTGTCTCTTACATACATTCGCACAAATTTAATATACCCTTTTACCCTTTGGGTACAGGGTATAATAAGAAAGTACACTGAAGTCGAGTATACTCGATAAAAAAAGAAGCAAAAAGATTTCTACAGACCTACAAAGTCAACTGTTTACACTAGTTTACAGTCAAAAATGTTCTGGGTTCTCATGGATCTATTCCCATGAATTTTGGGCCGAAGATTCCAAAAATAGCGACGAAAATTTTTTCTTAGGAATCATTCTCGAGATAACCTCAAAAAAATTGTTTTTGGACTTTTTTCCATTATTACTATATATCTAAAGAATGGATAGTTCGAAACAGTTCGATCAATCGAAACAATGCTTGGTATAAGAAGCATTTGAAACACGAAAAATGTGGCGTTTTCAAGCTGTTTTGAAAATTGCTCATTTTTAAATATATTCAAAATTTCTAATTGGTTGTTTGGTGTGAAACCCGTTAAACACGTTCTTTATAAGATCATAGCAGATCTCGTAATATTTTGTTTACTATTGTACAGCATCGTTAAGATCTACTGTATTTTATATTTAAAAGCTTACATATAGATGGCGTTGTACCGGCACAAATATGACAACTCTGAATACGCTTTAAAGGCACAAAGCAAAAACAAAAAAACAAAAATGCAATGATAAAACGAACATACGAGATGAGTGTATAAAGTGTATGAATTCGCCGCCACACAGAACAGAACAGTGTTTGCTGTTATGATGAAGATGTTCTTAAGCCTGAGGATGTGGTGGTGCTGAAAGGAACAAAACGAAAAGACGCGCAGAATCCGAAAATCCGATGAAGTCAAATCGGGTACGACTGCGACGAAAATGCGACGATGATGAAAATGACAATTTCAAAGCTTTGCCTTTGCATCCGGTTTTAAGCGAATGCCGTAATCATTTGCCACTCAGATACGAATGTGCGTTCAATCGAAACGTAACGTTACGGCAAATAGCATCAAAAGAAACGCCAAACAAAACAAAAAAAAAAAAAATACACAAACCAAAATTCTAACCAAACGCAGCGACGAAAAGTTTTACAAAAACAAAAAAAAATCAAAAAAAAATAAAAACAAAAATTTCAAACCGCCGGGAACGAAAAGTAAACGCTACGAGTACGAAAGTGTTAAAAGTGAAAACAGTGAAAGTTAAAAACTAATAAATTATGCACGAAATGCAGTAAGACAGACAGACAGAAGGACAAACGTTTGGAAAACAGACAAAAACAGAATAAATAAATAAGTAAATAAAGTAGTAGAAAATAATCAAATAACAAATTGCACAACACAGAAGAAGATGTAAAAGCAGCAGGAAGGATATAAGGAAGCAATAAAAAACACAGAAAGAACAGCACAGAACATCAGTCAGCTAGTCAGCCAGTCAGCCAGTTCGCTAGTCATTCCTTTCAATTCAAACAGCACAGTACGTGAAATTCTGGCTGCAAAATGAAATACGGCAGTACGCAAAGTTGATGCGTTTGCAGCGGATGCAAACGAGGCAAGCAGCACAGCAGCACAGAATATAAAAGCGATTTATCAAGCATTTGACACTCGACCGATCCCTTCAAGTGTACACAAGGACCCAACCAACCATTTAAATATTAAAGAAAAAAGACATCGTCTTCATCGTCGTAATCGTCTTCTTCGTCGTTATTGATGAGCATTTAAACGCATTTTAATGTTCTGGCACATTTGCTAAAGTTGCTGCCGCCTTTGGCATAAATATGACGCGAAATCATCGAGTCACTGCCGCGCGACAAGTAAATGTAGAATCGATGAATGCTTTCAAAATAAAACAGAAACCCATATAAAAAAAAAAATTGTGTACGACAAAAAAAAAAATTTTAACATCAAAAATAAATTCTAATAAATATATTTCTTCATCATCATCTGCTGCTGCTTCTTCTTCTTCGAAGATTCTTTTAAAAATACATTCGAATATGAAATTATGGCATGGCATGTATTCATTGACTGGCTACATCATCTTCATGTTCTATGTGATATACAATATATAAATATGTGTAAGTGATGGAATATCTCTCACTCTCTCAAATACGGCCTTACAATTTAATATAGTACATATATATATGACATACAAGGTTGTGCAATATGACAGAGGAAATTGGCGGTTGGTCAGGTAGCAAAATATACAAATACAATCAGGCCAATTGAAAATGCTTATATGCTTCTCTCATCTAAATACAATCAAAAAAAAAAAAAATAAATAAATAAAACTATACTCGATAGTTAGACAATTGAAAGTGCATAAGTTCATGGTGTTCTGTACGACATTATTTTTGAAACTAAACCAAACTAAACTAAAAAAAAAAAAGAACAAAAAAATGGGTCAAACAACCTCAATGGCTGAGCGTTTAGTGACGATGAATGTAAGGGGGAAGGGAGCTGGAGGTTAAGGGGCTATAAAATTGTCATCAAAATGACTGCCCTAGCTAATGTTGTTGTTTTTGTTGTCAACGAGATGCTGCTGTTCTACGTTGTTGTTGTTTTATACGCTTTCGTCGTTGTTGTTCTTTCTTCGTTGCATACTTTTGAGGAGCAGCACTTCAAATGCATTCGATTAGTATGAACACATACACAGATACAGATACAGACACACACATACAAACATAGCATGACTACATAAAGAGAACCTCTTTCGTTCTTCGCTTTTTTTTTTTTTTTTTGTTTATACATGTATGTATATATGTGCGTATGTATGTGCATGTTTAAATATGTACATTTGTGCATATGACATCTTTCTAACATATATATATATATATAAATTTCTATACATATGCAAGTATTTGTTAATGTGTGTGCTTATGCTTATGCATTTAATTTTTTTTTTCTTCTTTCTGTTTTTTTTTTTTACGCTTTTACTATAAAACTTTGCATATTTTCGACCGTCATGGCTCTCCCATTTGCTTGATATATAAAAATTATGCAAAATAACTTTTTACTAAATCTCTTTCTATCTCTTTTTTTCCATTTTGCTTCACTAAAAAAAAAAAAAAAAAACTTGCACCTTAAAAGTATGCAATTATTTTTTTCTCACTTTATTGAAAGCTTTGATTCAGTTTTGAAAATTTTGTTACAAAAGGAAATTCAATTCTAGAAATAAAGCAATTATTAAGATTGTCAATTATTTTTTTTTAGTATTTTCAAATCGAAAATACAAAATTGCCATAAGAATTTTTTTTTCCTAAATGGGTCACTTAGTTGGTAAACAAAAAGAGCAAAAACGAAAGCTGTGTTTCATGGTAAAAACGACTACAAAATACGCTCTAGAAAGTGAATTTTTTTTTTTTTTTTTAGCGCATTTCCTTAAATACTGTTAGGTAGCTAACTTAAGCCTTAATAATAATGACTAAATTTAAACATTTCTCAAGAGAACTCTAGATACCTTGCACAACTAAAGAGCTGCTTCTTTGGAAACGTTTCGAATTCCTTCTATAAACTGTAGCGCTGAAGAAGTTTCAAAATAAAAACATCAAATCCGATCAAACTCCGTGAAAAAGGCCACGGATCAAACTATGCCACAAACTGAGCGATAGGTGATCAATGTGATTCATTTTCCTATCGTATTCAGTGACAATGGTTTTATTTAGAAAGACATTTGTTTAGTTTATACATATAAGACAAAAATAACTGATCTATAAAATAATAAAAAATGTTTCTATGTCCGCAAACGACTTTGAAACCATCCAACCGATTAGTACCAAACCGGTGTCATTTGAAAGGTAACAATGCAAGTTTAATTAAAGATTACTTAAACAATGCACTTGCTCCAAAATAGTTTGGTTGCGCTGCAAACAAAAAAAAAAACCAAAAACAAAAAGTACAAAAATGCCACCGAAAAAGCTGCAATTGCACAAAAAAAACTGCAGATGCGAAACGGAAAAGAGCCAAAAGAGTGGCCGAAACGCCCGTTCAACGTAGTAGCATACGCCGGGTATCGGCTAGTAGACACATAAGTTCAGATTTTGTATACTAGTGGATACCCGGCGTATGCTAGTACGTTGTACGGTCGTCTTGGCTGCTCTTTCGGCTCTTTTTCTGTTTTTTGGGCAATTGATTGCAGCGACACCAGTATCAAAACATACAAAAGGCACTAAAAATACCAGTTTTTTTATTTTTTTTTTTATTTCAACAAGACAACTGTATGTTGGGGCTAGACGAAAATCGACTTAATGAATTTACCGAATGTGCCTAATGCATTATTTTAGTGGTCTATAATTTTACTTGCTTTATAGCGCTCCAAATGAAACCAGTTTGGGACTCATCTGTTGCATAGTTTCAAAGTCTATAACGGACATAGAAACATTATTTATATATTATATATATTTTATATATATATATATATATATAGTTAAATAGATAAAAACAAACGAACAACGAAACTAAAATATTCAGAAAAATGTTTCCATTTGCAGCATACAACACATCGTGTTTCATTTCCGTAGCAAACGGAAGTTGTTGTTCCACTTCATATCAGTACAAGAAATAAATTTACAGCAATTGCATCTAAATCGGTTTATACAGTTTATGATAGAAAATGGGGGGAGGGGGCGTTGTATACAATAACAAATATGTTATGTATCTGTATGTGTGTGAATACATATGTATCTGTAATATATGAAAGCGAAATCAAAAAAAAAAAAAAAAACGAATACATTGACGAAACGTGCACGAAATGCACTTTCAATGTAATTAAACACTTCAGGCGAAGGTTTCTTATTTCTTCGCATGAACATCAACAACATCAACGACGACGACGACGACGACGACAACGGAGACTGCCACAACAGCAATTTGAGCAGTTTGAACAGTTGAGCAAGTGAAATAAAAAAACAAAAAAAAAAAAAAATAAATAAAATGCGAATGGCGTTCATAAAGAAAGAAGATGAAGAAGAAGAGCCATATGGGTTTCAATGAATAAGAGAAGAGTAGGCAAGAAATATAAAATGAATGAAATAGCAATAGATACATACACACATAATATATGTGTACTAAAGAGTCTAAGGACGCAGCATGCCATTAATATGATTGTTGTCACACGTGACAAGTGTACAAAACACACACACACACACACACATTGAGCTTTATATAATGCGACCAAGCGCCTACATATGTTGTATTATTTTGTATACTCTATAAATTTATGTTATTGTACAAGTATACCGAACCATACATATCTACTTTTATTTATTGTATATATGTAACTATGTACGTTCGTACCATACACATATACATATTTACATAAGTAGATTTAAATTAGGGCGACCCTAAAATACCAGAATTGTAGAAGTTCAAAAATCTCCCAAATTTCCCAGCCTTAAAATTTCGTAAACGCAAACGCAAAAAAAATTTACTTTTCAAATCGCAAAATATTTTCGATTAGTGAAATGAAAAGTAAATGCAGAATATATAACACAAAGAATCTTATGTCAATTTGTTAAAAATATTTTTTATTTATTCTGTGGTTTATAGAGTTTTCTTTTGTATCCTTTCTTCTGAATAAATTGAAAGAGCATAAAATTTAGTCAAAGCAAGAAAAATTTGTGGTTTGTTTAGACCGATAACCATTCAATTTGTAATCGATAGCAGCTTTTGACATGTATAATGTAATGAAACGTTTTGGAAATGAAACATAACTTTTGAATTGCCGGAGCACGAACAATTTGAAATCGTACGAATTTATTTAGATCGTAAATTGCAAAATGTTAGCGATTACAGGGAGTTTTTATGCTTTCCACGATGTCTCCTTAAATACGTTAATATAACTGTTTCACACTATGTGTGACATGTATAAAAATTGAGTATTAAGAAGCGATACAGATTATCGCGGAGACTTTATTTGAAACTTGGACTCTTAAAAGCCCCGTCAAGTGTTCATTTTAAGTGTTGAAAAAACCAACCGATTTATTATTTTCCATTAAAAAAAAAGCCAATTGTGGCATTTGTATGAATGCATTTTAATATAAAAACTATTTATTTGTATCTAAAAGCCTTTTCTGAACTTTTTTTCCTTTATATTATTAAATTTTTTTCTTTTTTTTTTTAGGTTGAATAAACTCTAACGCTCATTGCCAAAATAAAAATTAAACAACAACAAAAAAAAAAAAAAAACAAATTTAATAAATAAAAAAAATAATCAATTGAAAAAAAAGGAAATATTTAAGCATTTCGGTTAACAATTGAAAAAATAAAAAAAAAAAAAATGTCATCACTCAAAAGCTATATTTACCGGAAAAATGAGTAAATTACAATAAAATTTAAAAAGGAAAATATTAAAAATAAAAATAAAGCGAATTTAAAGAAGAAGAAGAAAAACTAGAGCAAATGCCAAGTACATAGACTTCTTTCCATGACGACGACGAACGAAGACAGCGTCTAGCAAAATGTTCAAAATTTTGCGTTCCAGATTAATAAGCAGTCTTCTACTATTTGTGATATGCGTACAGCTACCTCCGGTGCGGTATGTTGTCATAGAATCTTTTTTAATGAAAAACAATTTCCTTTCCTTTTTTTTACAATATTTTTTTTTCTTTTATACTTTGCAGCTGTAAGCGAAAAGAAATGATGGCGGGTCGCCTGGAAAATGTGACACAGACCATATCGAAAATATTACAAGGCTACGATATACGTCTGCGTCCTAATTTTGGTGGTGCGTATTATAATTATTTTTATAATTATTAATTAAATAAATATTTGATTTAAAAAAAAAAGGCTTGCTTTAAAATACCTTTAATCTTTGCCACCATTGAAAGAGCTCAAAATAGACGTTTATTGCCGCGATCCCTTACCGCCAATCCATTTACTTAGATTAGAAAACAGAAAATAATCACAAAGTCATCTGGAGTATATTCTGTTTAAAGTTTTTAGACCGGAGTTAAGGAATTGCTTTCAATGTCTGAGAAAGCCCCTGGCACTTCATTTTGCCGATTATATGCCGAGTATCTATGTCATCGGCATATGCGAGCAGCATAGTTCCTTAGTAGTAAATTTTGCCCTTCAGGTCAACGTTTGTTCATTGTTTCAGTGTGTATTCCATCAGCAGATTGAAAAATCTGTCTGAAGTCTGTCTAAAGCCTCTCTGGTATCAAAGAGGTAGGACCTGACAACGCTTTGGGTGCTTGTCAGTGTCATAATAAAAAGGAGTATAATTTTGGAGAGATACTAAGTACAGTTAGCGCTTTATAGAACTTTGATCTTATTAGCGTATGGGTGAATCGGATCAATGCACTATGGGCCAAACAGAGGGCAAAAGTGGCCAAATTCGACTTTAGATTTTAAATTTTATGTTAATAGTTCAAATATATATTATTTAAGGTAGCTTTCAGTAAAATATTATAGCATTTACTTGACTATTAAGGCTACAATTTAATGTTGATTACAAATTGTGTTTCAAATTTGTCAGATCGGTGTAAGCTAAAATTCTAATATTCTTTAATAAAATAACACATATTTTATTTCTATCTTTTGTTTCAATTCAACAAGGTGTAGAGCAATAGTAAATAGTAAAGAAAGGATTGGTGGAAATTAGGTTGCTTTAAAAAAAATTCATATTTTATTGAGTCAAACGTCAAATTCTGTGATATATGCGGTCGCGTTTGTACTCCTATGTACTACACCTCAAAAACAATAACAAAACATGGAATATCTTCTCTATTAAATGTACTTTAAGGTAAACTTGCACACATTTTTGCACATTTTCAATAATTTATTTATTACGTAATTTAATACAATTAATGCCAAATAAATCTTTGTCTATTACACGGTGCGATAAAAAAAAATTTTTAAAAATTTATTGGATAGGACTAAGTGTAGGGACAGGAGTACAGTAAAATAGAATTTTTTGGCATACTAAATTTTTTCTTGCACATCGAGATTTTGAAGTAACGGTAAAAAAATGATTTTCGACGTTCATAGTATTAAACAACTATATGGATTAAACTATACATCTTACATCGCATTTAATACGTCTATGAATAGAGAAAAAAATCTTTCCAATGGTATACTATACGTTATAACATTTCTATCTATCTTTGTGTATTTTAAAGGCAAACTCAATTTTTTTTATTTATTTTTTCACAATTTTCAACTTTAACGATGATTGCTTGCACTATTTTCTTTGAAAAACTACATATACAGTTATAAGTTTTGAAAATTACGTTTTAATTACGAGTAAAACGAAAGTTTAATGGGTTAAATCCGACATAAATTGACGAAGTTATTCAGGTTTTTCTAAAAACAAATTTTTCAAACAAAACAAAATACCGTTATTTAAAAATCTCCGCCATTTGGGGATCCGCCATTTGTGAATTTTAAAAATCTAATATGAAAATTCGTAATCCAGGGACTTAAATTTCTTCTAGGGAAATAAGTTTCAAGCAAATCATAATTTTGTGAAAATTTTGTCCGCCATTTGGATCCGCCATTTTTGAGATTTTAAAAATCTAATGCCAGATTCGTAATCAGCGACCGAAAAATCATTGATATACGCAGTTTTGATGGAAACAAATAATTCCATCTAATTTTGGCCACTTTTGCCTACTGTCTGGCCCATAGTGCAATGGTCGACTTCTTCGGTCTGAAATCACACTGGTGCTGCCCAACTATACTTGAACACTGTAGTAAGTGCAAACAGTAAAGTGGAAAAATTCACCCGAATTACATTAAAACACTCATTTGTTATATTTGTTATTGCTTCCGGCGATATGGAGATTATTTGGATTTGGTTTTTTCTGCAATTTGTTTTTGAGTTTCAATTTTTTGTTTTGTTTTTTTTTTTTGTTTTTAGTTTATTATTTTGAATCAACACGTACACAAGTAAACCGATGAAGTAAATTTATTTAATCGCTCAGTTGTCTTAGCTGTGCCTCGACTCGAAGTTGTTTAATGTTTATTTGTATCTATTGTGTTAAAGTTGCTTTTGGGATTTGAATATATTTTGTTGACCACGCACGCACGCTTTTACTTTAGTCTCGATTTGTCTCTTGGTATTACAAATAGTCCCAAGATTGCCTAGTACATTGCTGCTGTTGTGCCACGCTTTTGTTTATTGGTCTAGTATGTACTTTCAAGGCTCTGAAGAACCGAAATGTTAATAAATTATGCCAACTCACTTAAGTACTTTTTGTATTGAGAATGTTAATGCTTATATTGCACACTGGTCCCAAACTATATACAAATATATTAAATGTAATTTTGTAAAGCGTTGCCCTAAACAAGTCTAACCTAATTATTTCCGTATTTCGTGAAAGAAAAATACACCGGTTTATTATGGATTGTCCCAACTACTAACACAATATTGTTCCTCAATGTGTTTATAATACGTTGATATTATTTATTTTTGCTCCTTTTTGCTCTGTTTCAAAATAAATTCACTTTTAGTAGTCTTAAGTAAAAGTTTTGTTTAAAGCTTTTTTTTTAATATTTCTATTTTCCTCAAAAAAATAAATAAATTTCAACGCATCGTCTTTTTTATTGTTTGCTTCTTTAAAATAAATCTCTGCAATTCAATTTCAAATCTTTTTTATTTTTCCGCAACATTCTTTGTTGTTTTTGTTGTTTTTATTGTTGCTGATGTTGCTGTTCTTGCTGCAAGCTTATTTAATATTTTCTTGAGAGCTTCATAAGCGCCAATCTGTAGTTGCATCCGATTTAATATTTTCTTTCTGTTTTATTATTGTATTTATTGGGTTTTGTTGCTGTTGTTCTTGTTTCTTACTTATGACAATAATTTTTATTTTTTATTTCAACATTTTTCTTGTATTCCTTTTTTTTATTCACAGTGCTGGGCAAAATGTTTGAACTTTAATTTTGATTTTATTTTTCACTTAAAGAATAATTTAAAATAATCAAGGTATTCAGAATGGTATTGCAAAAAATTTAAAAATTAATTTTGCACCAGAGCGCTTTATTTGTGCCAAAATATATTTCAAGATTTATGTGAAAAACGCCACGAGAAAGCGTAAAGAAAAAATTATTCTGTATATCTATTTATAAAAATAGTAAAAATATTTCTATGTCCGCTATTGACTTGAAAACCATCTAACCGAAGAGTCCCAAACACGTTTTATGCGAAAGGCAACAATGCGAGTATAATTTTAGACTACAAAAAAATTAGAGACATTCGGTTTATACAAGAAATCGATTTTCGACTTTTCCCATACAACAATTTTCTGATTTTTTGTATGTTTTTACACAATACCACCAACGTGTTGTGGTCTCACTGCTATGACAAAAAAGAAAAGTTATTTTTAGTGCTTTTTTGTATGTTTTAATACTAGCCCCAATATATTTTGGATACGTTACAATTAAAAAAAAGTACAAAAAAGATGGGCCACAGATGTTCATGTTCCGCCCATACTCTGATCGTTTGAAACTTATTTTTACGATATCTTCCAAGACTATATGTAACGAAATCAATCCTATTTAATTCGGTTCTTTTTGTAATGGCGATCATAAAAAGTTCTTCGAAAGGTCTATGTAGTTGTATTATGTTCTCTCAATTATAAATTATAAAGATATAACGCAGTACTTAATATTAGTTCCAAAACAATTTCTAATTATCTTTAGGAGAGCGCTGCATGTTCGGCATGGATTTGACAATAGCCAGTTTCGATGCTATCTCCGAAGTCAATATGGTAAGAATAAAACTTGTAAGGAAAATTAAATATCTTAAAATATCTAAAAATTTTAAAATCACAAAAGGACTATACAATTACGATGTATCTGAATCAGTATTGGCGTGATGAAAGACTCGCATTTAATGTCTATGGGCCATACTACGATGATGATGCTGACGATGATGGAGTTAATGATGTGCTAACGCTTTCGGGTGATTTTGCAGAAAAGATTTGGGTGCCCGATACATTTTTTGCAAACGATAAAAGAAGAGTAGGCTTGAGGCAATTATTTTAATATCCAGTTTAACGTTAACCAGTAGTTACTTTATATATATATGAATATAACGCCTAGTTAACGATTAACTGGACATTGATCAAAATGACTGTTAGCCGTTTTTTTTTTTTATACATTTTGACACATTTTTATTGGTTTTTTTTTTTTTAAATTGTAGCTTCCTGCATGACGTCACTGAGCGCAACAAACTGGTAAGGCTTGGTGGCGATGGTGCCGTTACGTACGGCATGAGATTCACCACAACACTCGCCTGCATGATGGATTTGCACTATTATCCGCTTGACTCACAGAACTGTACAGTTGAAATCGAAAGCTGTAAGTATGACTCGAGCACTTTCAAATTAAAAAAAAAACTTTTTACGTTCATATTTCAATTTAGATGGTTACACTGTCAGCGATGTGGTCATGTATTGGAAACCGACGCCAGTACGTGGCGTCGAAGATGCCGAACTGCCACAATTTTACGATCATTGGTTATGAGACAAACGATCGTAAAGAGCGTCTCGCCACCGGAGTCTATCAGCGATTATCGCTTTCATTTAAACTTCAGCGAAATATCGGTTATTTTGTCTTTCAGACATATCTGCCGAGCATATTGATTGTAATGCTCTCATGGGTCTCATTTGGGATAAATCACGAGGCGACTAGTGCACGTGTTGCCTTAGGTAAATAATCGTTCTTCGTTATCAGTCTCTCACTTTCACACTATCGCTATCGCTATCTCTTTCACTTTCACTTTGAACACTAACAAACATGTTTATACCCGCCACACATACTATTCCACACATACCACAGATAGTGCGAACGAGTATTAGCAGTGATTGGCAAAAAGTTTCTGGAGGCATCGGAGACCCCATAAAGATGAGATGAATCGATTTAGCCATGTCCTTCGGTGTGTCAGTCTGCCTGTCCGTCTGTTGCAATGCGTTTTACTCGTTTTAAAGATATTAAACTTAAAAATTTAAACTTAATCTTTTTTGGTCCTAGGCAGTTTGTATGTCTGATCCAAGGTCCTACGCACATTTTTAGGTGTAGCCCTTTTTTACAAACTTACCACTTTTTTTTTTTGATTTTCTGTGTGAAAATAGTAATAATCTATGAATGTAATCTAGTTAGGGTAAAAATACTTGTAATGTCATCCAATATCGAATCCAAGGTGCAACATCCATTTTTTAGGTTAAAACATTGCTCCCATTTGTGTGTTTTCCAATAAATGTATTCA
This sequence comes from Leucophenga varia, assembly GCA_018903435.1. Taxonomy (NCBI): domain Eukaryota; kingdom Metazoa; phylum Arthropoda; class Insecta; order Diptera; family Drosophilidae; genus Leucophenga; species Leucophenga varia. Next base: position 307,696 of record JAEIFJ010001021.1, read on the forward strand.
TGAATGGGTTCACATCAATGAGTCTCACGAGGTCTGAGCGTTCAATTACTGGAAGAAAACTTCATATTCGTGATCAGCGACCACAAGATACGCTGTTGCAAAAAAATCTATTAATTTTTCTAAAAATACTATCGCCATAGTGGATCCGCCATTTCAAATTATGAAAATTTGACTTCATATTCGTAATCACCAATCCCAAAAATCCGCGTATACGAAGTTTCATAAAAATCTATTAATATTTTGAAAAAGTCGTGCACCATATTGGATCCGCCATTTTGACATTATGAAAATTGACTTCATATTTTGGCCATCAAGAGTACGCTACTATGGGGCAAGCGTGCAAAGAAAAAGATAAAAAAGCTTAAAGATTGCGATGGCAGAAAGATCGGTAGAAGGGCGATTTTTTTTTTTTTTCTTTAATCTTTTTTTTTTTTCCGTTCCAAAAAAACCGAAACGTGTTCAACAACCGAAGATATCATTGAACTGCAAGATGTGCGCATGAGTCCTATACCTTCTTTGCGAAAGGGTAACTACAATGCCACGCTCGGTTCAATTGGCACAGAGACCATGGATTTGGCCAAATTTCCGCCAAGTTTTCGCATAACGCGTAACTATGGCACAAGTCGTGTCAGCTACGGCATCGTGGGCAACGAGGTAAATATAAATTTTTTAATTATTAACAATAAATTTTTTTTTTTTTTTATTTCTGCAACAAATGATGTATTTTTTTTTTTTTTTTCTTATTATTTATTTTAAGGTTTATCCGGTCGCCCACGCATGCTACACGCGCTAAAAAGGCGCCTCAGCAATTAAGGCAACCATACCCAAAAATCAAAGATGTTAACATCATCGATAAATATTCACGCATGATATTCCCAATTTAGCTTTTTTGCCTTTAATCTAGGCTATTGGCTATTTTATATTCTGAAAGGATGGCAGTCGCTAACACTTCACGCCAAATAGGTTGATTACGATCCCTTATAGTGTGTAGTGTGTATATGTATGCTCTCCAATTGAAGAAACACAAGCAAAACACAAAAAAAAAATATACAAAAAAAAAAAAAAGAAAACACTAAATCAAACCGAATTCCAAAAGATTACAAATTATTGCGGTAGCAGAAAAAGAGACCAAATTTGAAAAAAAAAAAAAAAAACCTTTAAACTAAAAAATTAAAAAAAAAAAAAAAAACAGATGCGAAGGAAATCCTACTTTATTAGCCATGTTCCCGTAATCGCAAAGAAATTGTGATTTACGATTAAGTAAATTTGTACGTTTTCAAATTATTCGTGCTTCGACAAACGGAAAAGTTATGTTTCATTGCCAAAACGTTTCGTTGCATTGAAAATGAACAAAAACTGTTATCGGTTACATATTTTAAGGTTATCGATCTAACCAAATTGCTCTTTTAATGTAGGCATGGCAGCAAATATTGATTTAAAATTCGCTATTGAAAAAGTACAAAAAAAACTCTATAAACATCTCAGAACAAAATAAACAAATTTTTTAAAAAATCGATAGTATCGTCTTGGCCTAGTACTATATCTTTCATTCACTTTTCATTTCACTTACTCAAACGCTGCCGATTTGAAATCGATAAAAATTTGCGATTGGCAGAGCACTTAAATTTTACGTTTGCGATTACAGGAACATGGCTCATTTTGGCTTAAAAAATTTAAAGCTGCAAAACTAAACAACAAAATAAACAATTCGAAAGGGCCAAGCTCAATCTTATTTTTAAATTGTTAAAGCATCTCAAAATTAAGCAAATTATAAATTTCAAAAATTATCAAATTGATCTAAAAATTCCATTTCGATTTTATTTTTTTTTTCCTTAAATTTTATTAATAAATTTTTTCGCTCATTTAATAATCTCTCATATCAGCACAATCGAAAGCGATGAAGTTTACAATGTACCTAAATACGAATTTAGTCGTTTATTTTTGAGAAAAAAAAAAAATAAAAAAAGTGACAAAAGCTACTCAAAGTTAAATAAATTTTGTAAATAATTTTGTTATAAATTTTTGCACTTCAGAATGTCGACAACAAAATTAGACAAGTTAAACTTTCGTCAAATGCAAACCAAAACAATCACGAAAGTGCAAATATTTATTTTCAAATTTAAATAAATAATACAGCAAGCAAGCAAGCAGCAACTAGATGAACGGATGGACAACCTTGAAGTTATTCCATTGCAGTGTTTGTGACACTCAAATGTTTGCATTTGAATTAAAAAATGAAACGATTTGAATAGTATTGAAACACAGGACATGGTCCTGGGACCTTGGCCTCGGAAAAGTTCAATGCTTCGGCAGTGTGAGCTTGCGTTGAGCTTTTTATGTCAAATTTTGCATAAAATTGTCTTTGTTTTTTATTCTAGAAAGTCTAAATTTATTATAAACTTTCCCAAAAAAAATGGTTAGGTATAGTCCCCATACAAAATTAAGCCATGTTCTTGAGTTTTTATATGAAAATTTAATACTTTAAAGTATGATACTAGGATAGAACCTAACTTAAGGTACATATAGATTGGGTACAGGGTATCTCGCAGTCGAGCAATATACCCTGTACCCAGTTTTATGCATGATTGATTTGATTTTTCTTACATTTCTTTTCACAGTGATTTACCTCGATTTCACATACATTCCATCAGAATTTATTTATGGCTATTTTTGAGTATTTGTCACAAATTCTGAGAAATCTGGCATTTTTAAGGAATTTTTCTTGTGTATTTCAATGAATTTAATAAAAATTCATTTGTAAATTTTATAGAGGCAAATCCACAAATGCTTTTTTGTATAATAGTGAAGCAATTTTTATTGATATTTTCGATTATTCATAATGAGTGTCTATTTTGGGCAATTGGCCTGTAAAGAAAACTATGTTCTGCCTTTAAAAAATGCATTTTAAAATATTTGAATTGAATTTTTATATTAAATCATTTTGCAAATAGCAAATTTTTGTTGCTTGACTAAATTTATTGCTTCCAAAATTTTGGCATAATTAAATTTCAATTTAAATTCTGAATCAATGATAGTAAAAAGTGCAAAGATAAAATCTATAAACATTACAGAATAAAATTAAAATATTCTTTTTTAGAAAGTCGTTTTTTTTTTTTTTTTGGAAAACATTTTCCAAAAAATTGCGTTTTAAAATTAAAAACGCAACACTTTTGCGTTTACGATTATGCGAACATGGCTAAGAGTATCAAATTTACAAAAAAAAATTATGAAAAAAAAAAATATCATTTTTCAGTTTCTCAAAATATTAAAAACGACTACATTCGTTCATACTCAAAAATCGCTTCTCATAATTTTAGTGTTCTTAAAATTCGTATATTAGCAAATAAAAAAACGAAATTTTTTTTTAAGTTTATAAAATTGTTGTTCACCGAAATTGTGGGAACATTAAATAAAAAATTTATAAATGTAAAAAAGTGGAGAATTGAACTACATTTTTTTTTTTTTTTTAATTTTTTAAGTTTTACCAATTAACTTTTCTGATGAATAGAAATAAGAATTGTAGGCAATGCGTATGTTTTAATAAATGTTGTAAACACTCAAAAAAAAAAAGCAAAAAAAAAAAAAAAACCAAAAAAATGTTATAAAAACTAACAAAAAAATTTTTTTTTTTTAACAAAAAAATTATTAAAGCTATTCAACAAAAAAAAAAAAGAAATTGATTTCTATAAAATTTTTATTATGCTATTAGTCCAGTCAATTTAGACATAAAAATTTTCGTCAAATAACAATAATTCTTGGAGAGCCAAAAATTGGTGGAGAGCTGGGATGTACCATTACAAAAAAGTTTTAAAAAATCCCATCGATTCCATGTCAAGGTCAAAATTTGATACGCTACCTCACATGTGGCGTGGAAATGTGAGCATATCATGTATAATGTGACTCTTAGAATCGAGATATCTCAGGAATGGTAACTCTTAGGAAAAAATCATGAAACCATTTTTTTGTAGAGAATTTTAAGATCTACAGGTTTTTCTTATATAACTTATTAATTTTGACCTTTGACCGCTAATAACTTTTGTAGCACACATGGGATCGAAGGGGATTTTTAAAACTTTATTTGTAATGGTAAATTCCAGCTCTCCACCAATTTTTGGCTCTCCGAGAATTTTTGTTATTTAAAATGTCTATATTGACCGGACTATGTGTGAATATTAAAGCTTGGAGAGGAAATTTCAATTCTTGGCGCACGATTTTAATAGGAAAAAAAACTTTACTTTGGAATCTTTAAGATTAATTAAAAAATATATTTAAAATATACTTGGATAACTAACACCTTTTCGACTAGCTTACATAAAAAGTGTTGAGCAATTGTGTTTTTTTTTTTGACTATCAGTGTTTGTCAGCTTTTGAAAATAAAAAAAAAAAGACGTGAGCATTTTGAAACGAATGGAATGGAAAAAAGTGAATTTCGTTGAATAAATTGCATCAACAGCTTCAATGGTTTCGTAGCGAATTATTGATTTCCGTTGTGCCCTTTGGAGCACAAACGATGCCGAACATTTATAGTAAAATCCTCAAGCCATAAAAAACCGTATAATCCTTAAAATGATATTGTATGATTGGAAATGAATGAATATGTGCGTAAGAAGGCACAGTCTCAGTTTTAAATGAGTTTCTCAACTGCGCCCGTATATATTTTGACATGAAAAAAAAAATGCGCACGATAGACGGCGCGAATGTTTAAACTTGATCAGCGAAGTGGCTGTTTTTGGCTGTAAGTGCTTAGCGGTAAGTCACACAATTTTTTTTACAGTAGACGAAACATGGATCCGTCAGAACATACGGTGTGCAGACAGACAGACATGGCTAAATCGATTCGTCTCGTTGAGCTGATCAATAATATGGGGTCTCGATACCTCCTTTAATGCGTTACAAACTTTCCGACAAACTGAAAATACCCTTCACACAATGTGTGGCGGGTATAAAAAAGTTATTTAAGCATAAGTTCAAATTTTGGAAGTACATATTCCATAACGTAACAGCACGTCTCAAAAAATTATATTCCACTTGACAAGGCCGTAATGTTGGAAAATATTTAACGAAAAAGTGAACGAGGATCAATGGTCTTATAAACCCCAGCTTAGATACTTCATATAAGAAATAGGTTGAAAGTTGGTTAAGCGGCTAAACAAGTTAGAATCAAGAAGAAACAAAAATATGAATTCTTAAAAAAAAAAAGTTAAGTTTGCGCACCATGTGCCTGAGCACCCTGGGCAATTTAGTTATTCCGAACATTTTCTACTTAAAAACATAATGTTATGGGACTTTCATAGGCATAGTTTATACTTAAGTCAGAGGTTCTAGAATAAGAAACAAAGAAGTTTCTTTACAAAAATCCAAATTTTGGGGCAGATTTGCATGGAAGTAACGCTTAAAATGGAGCTTTGGAAAAACTGTTTGTAATTGACGGCTTAGCAGAATCAATGTTTCGAATATCGCGAACATGAGACAGACAGGCAGACAGACAAAGCAATATTAACTTTTAATGCTGTTCAGGAATATAAATACTTTATACTTTGATACTTTCGATCAAACATTTTTAGTAAAGTTTAATATTTTTTTAAATTTAAATCGATAAAAAAAACAACAACAACAATTCGCATAATCATATTCAATAAAATATTACTATTTTTTCTGTAATATTTCAATATAAAAGCAAATTAAACCAGTGACAGAGCCATGTATTAAAACCTTTAATTCGATTTCAAACAGAATTTCGAATTACTATTAAAAAAAATAAATAAGTATGCATTTAATGCAATTAAACTGCAAACAACTTAAAAAAAAAATAACTCATACGCCATGCAGCATTAAATTTCATTAAAATGAAAAATGATAAATGATATTAAAAAAAAAACAAAAAAAAAAAATATGAAAATTAAAATGAATGAAATATTAATATTAAAAAAAATATACATGATATGCATATTCAAAAATATTTCTTTAAAAGGACGAGCATGTAACTTAAATATTAAACGAATAAACTTAACATTCGCTGCCATTCATTAAAAATGTTCGAGTTTACTGTGCTGATTGTGTACTGTGCTATGCTCTGCTCTGCTAGTGTGCGCTGCTTTCTGCTAAACTTATTGTACCGTATTCTACCTCTAATATGCCTCTCGCGCTCTTCTCACAAGTTTTTTTTTTTTCGGGGGTATTTATCAAATGAGTAAAATTTTTTCCATCAATGGAGCACGATTTCATTGATAATCCGACGATGACGAAGTCAGCAACAAACAATAACATAGCGCCTACCAACAACAACAAAACATAACAAATACAGCAGCAAATACAACAGAAAAAGAGTGCAAACGAAAACAAACAAACAAACAAACAAATAAGAAAGCAAGAAAGCATATGAAAGAGACAGACAGACAGGCATATGTATGCGCAGAAGAACAGAAGAACGAAGAAGTATTGTATTGTTTGGTATAGTATAGCTAGGCACGTCATAGAATGGCAATGCATGAAATGAATATCAACCAGAATAGAACTTTTTATCACATTAGATACGATATTATCATTGAATTTGCGTAACACGCTAAGCGTGCAATCAAATAAGCAAGTTAGAAAGAAAAAGATAGATACATAGTCGATACAGTGTGCGAGTGAGACAATATCAAAAGTTGTATTCTTATTTTTTTTTTAAATGTTATGCCATGTCGCTCGCATTCAGTTGGGATTTGTATAGCAGCACACATTCAATAATGATGAAATTATCATCTGAGTCTGTTTTTGTATTATTTTTAATATTGACAGTCTTAACTAAACTAATAATACGATTTAATATAAAATGAAAAGTGGGTGGGCAAAATGAAACGACACGAACTGAAACTTAACTTAAAAAACATTCAGAGACGACAAAGACAAAAAAAAGACAACGATGAGCGTAAAAATATAAAAATTTTATTATAAGAAAAAGAATATTCAGCATAATTGGGTCAGATTGCAGGCTTGTTCTCTATCACACTTATTACTTTTTTTATATATTGCTATTTCACTTGCTTTCTCTCTCTCTCTCTCGCTCTTTCTTTTTCTTATTATCAATCAACACCATCAGTCGTCACTGTTATGAACAACGTTCGTCGTAAATATAAATGAAAAATCTTGTAAGAAAAATGAAAATAAGAAAAAAAACAAAGAAGGGAAAAAAAAACAAAGCAAAGCAAAGCAAAAAGATAAGAAATATCGAAAGAGTGTGAGCGAGTAAGAAAATTAGCAACATCATCATTAAAAGCGTCGGTAGTCCTAGCAACGTAAAATGCTTTATTTATATTTTTTTTTTTTCAATTTTTTTTTATTTTTTTTTTTTTTTTCTTAAGATATAATTTTATTTTATTGTTTATTCGTTTTTAATTTGATTCGTTCTCATTGAATAACTACGTAGAAATATGTAATACACTTCTTTGTGTAAAACACAGATCAAATTAAATAAATTTTTCTGAGAACTTAACCAACACTTAAGCTCAACCCTTAGGCATGAACGTATATGTCTGTCTGTCCGACTACAAAGATCTTGGAAACAGAGCTTTATAGTATACAGGGCAGAATAGAACAGATCGAGACATTCTTAAACAATACAGCTAATGCTGCATTGCGGACGTTACATTCCGTAATAATACAACATGTCACGCGTTTCTTCGTGCACAAATTTCAGCGAATTTTGAACAAATATTTCCCACATTTTTTTTTTTTTGTTTTTTCACGGAAAATGCGTATTTGAGAAACAAACGTCTTAACTTAGAATTAGTGTTGGCAAAAAGAGAGTTTTCTAAGTCCAAGTGTGATTAGTGACTGCGACTTAAAAAATCACAGTGACTGCAAACAGTTCATTGTTCACGAAGAGTAATGCACAAAATCAACGCTAACTGAACTGTTTCGCTACACCAAATCAGCTGAAAAATGAACAGTTCTACTGTTTGCGGAGAGCGAAACACAAAATCGTAGATAACTGAAAATGTTCACTGAGGAACATGAAAATCGTAAATCACTTCATTCGATTTTAAATCACTGTGAAAAAATCTCCGAAAGTGATTTTTTTTTTTTTGCCAAAACTACTTAGAATAAGAACTCCACAACAGCATCATTTCCAAACCATAAAAGTGAAGTTTTTAATACATTAAAAGAAGGCAATGGAGACACAATAAAGTATATACTATATATTCTTGATCAGCTCGATGCGACGAAATCGATTTAGACATATCCGTCTGTCTGTCCGTCTATTGCAATGCGTTTTAAACGAAAAGTTTTAAAGACATTGATCTGAAATTTTAAACTTAAGCTTTTTGTGGTCAGAACGAAGGTGACACGCCCCCATAGATTCAGTTTTGAGTTTTTTTATAAATATAGTTCTTATTTATGAATGTATTCAATCCAATCTGTGTAAAACCACTGCTACTGTTTTTTTTTTTTTTTATGAAAATACTACTAAGATTCTACAACATTATTCTATTTTTGCTTAAAGGTGGAATTAAAAAATTTAGAATGTTCATAATTTAATTTACAAAATCATTGAACGTTTATGTTCCAAAAATTACACATTTCTAAAAATTAAATGTTTTTTTTTTTTTCTCTTTACTTTTTAGCATTTTCAGTACACTGTGCAGTGCAACAAAGTAAAAAAAAAACAGTTTTTTTTTTTTCTGTAGATGCAAATTTTCTCGGAAAAATGTCTACGAAGCTGCATTCTTTTCTTGCGTGTTAATAACAAGAAAAACACGTGATAGTTTTCTGCTGTGCACTTCCACGCAGCATACTAGTATTGCAAAACCAATTACACAGTTCAACAAGGTTTTCGAACTACAAAAAAAAAAAAAAATGAGCTATACTTTCCCAAAGCTTTTGCAAAGTGCTAAAACCGAATTTGAACTTAGAATGGAACTAAAGATGTAAAGTTTTTATCAGGACCATTTCTTCTTTCAAATAGAACATAAAGTTAACTCAAAACCTTCGAAAATATATTTTAAATCTTTAAAAATTTGGCGATAAAAATCGAAAAAAAAAAAGACGACGCCTAAAAAAAAATAAAAAAAAACTTGTTTAACATGTCACAACTAATGTATTTTTAACTGAATGATTTTATAAATATTATAATAAAATTAACGTCTATAATTAAAGTATGTGCTAGAACGATATACGGACGGACAGAGAGATGTAGCAACGCGAAGAGAGTGTGCGACTAATAGATACAGCGATAGAGAAATTGTATGGAAAAACACTATACAATTTGCAGCTTGTTTGTGAGCGTGCGTAGGCGCTGTTTGGTATGTGTGAATAAGCGGAAGAAAAGTAGAATTCTGTATATAGAGTATATATTTTATATTAAATATATACAAATATATATACATACATAAATATATATATATATATATATATATATATGGCGCATCCTTAAATGATGTTGCTAACATAGCACAGTGAAATACGAAACTAAAACAAACTGAACGATAGAAATCCAAAAAAAAAAAAAAAAGGAATGGAAAGGAAAGGAAAACGGAAAATGGAAAAGAAAAAAAAAAAAAAGAATAGCAAAGCAAAGTAAAAAAAATAAAATAAAGTAAAAAAATTAAAAAACGAACTAACGAACGAGGCTATGCGATGTAGACGACGCGATGCGATGCGTTGCGTTGCTTTGCTACTTGCTGCTGCTGCTGCATAGATGCTGTGCGATGCTGTAAGAATTTGGGCACGTTACATTCGTTGCGCTACTGGCAAACGTAGTAGACGTTTATCGCACGTGCACGGTTCACGGTTCACGTTCACGTTCAATAAGCGTGTTTATGTGTTTATATGTGTGTATTTTATGTGCTGATTATATATATATATTATTTTTTTTTTTTATAAATGTGTGTTCATATATATATATAAATATCTATGTATATGTTTATAAGAAAGTCTTGTCTCCCTTGGTTTTTTTTTTTTTTTTTTTTTTTGTCTTGTACTATATCACACTTAAAGGATACAACAACAAGCAACATTAAATCTTCATTCAAAAGATTTCTGTGCGTTTTTTATTTTTTTTTTTTGTAAGTGTATGTGTGCTTTTCTTTTTTTTTTTGTTTTCTTATATTAAGAAACGTTACAAATGTATACAGACATAGGCAGACAGACAGACAGATAGACAGACGAATAGACAATAGAAATATTACAGACAGACGCCAAAAGCAATAAAGTTATAATTTACAAAAACAATGAGACAAGTAAACAATAAAAAAAAAAATAATAATAATTGAAAAAAAAAATAAAAAATAAATAAATAAATAAAGTGTTTTTTTTTTTTTATTGCAACTTTTTGTTACTAATTTAAAATTAAATATATGAAATTAAAATATAATAATTAAATAATGTACATTATAAATTAAAAAAAATTTATTATTTTTTTTTTTTTTTTTTTTTTTTAAATTTTTTTTTTTTGAGTTTTAAATTGTTTATAATTTACTTTAAATTAAGTATATTTTATTTAAACCAAACTTCTTGCCTTAGTTGTTTTTTTTTATACATACTAAATACACATTTTAAATGTCAAAAAAAAATATATAAGTATATAAGTTAAAATTAGGGCGTTGCAAACTATATATAAATATATATATATAGAAAAACTAAAAACTTATATACTTCTAATACATACAACTATAATAGCTACTAAAATTCATTTGTACGAAAATTAATTAAAATGTTGCACAGAATAACACAGCAAGAAGAGCAATAATACAAAAGCGTGTATATGAGCACGAGTTGCTATAGAAATTTCTTTAAAAAAAAAAAAAAAATACGAGAACAAAAAAGAATTACAACAGATAGAAAAATTTTTTAAAAATATTTACTGCATAAACATACAGTATTCGAAATTCTTAAGTATTTATAAAATACAAATGCTAACAATTTACAAGAACAACAAATAGTAACGACAACAAGAACAATGACGACGAAAGCAACAACAACAACAACAACGACAACGAAGTTCACAAAAGGACGAACTCTTGGATATTTCAAATGAAAATTAAATATCAAAACAAACGTGGGAGTAGCACAGTCGAGTAAAATATCAAAGAAAAATATAAAAAAAATATATAAGCACAATCGAAACCGCACAGAAATATTTCTATATGCATACATACACACATACATAAGCATGTGTAGTGCATATGTATGTATGTATATAAAAACAAAATACTTATTTATTTTGTAATAACAAATTTTATGTGTATAAGCATGTATATGGTATGCAGCATATTTAATAAAAAAAATGTATTAATTTATTTCATTTTATTATTTTTTTTTAATATTTAAAAAAAAAAGAAATTAAATTACAGCATAAATGCCTTAAGCAAAAAAACCATTGCATACTTTGAGGCGCAACATTAGTTTACTATAATTTTATAAACGTTTTGTTCTTATTATTCATTTGTTTGTATGTGTATGTGTGCTTGGTATTTATATGTATATATACATTGTGCTGCTTGTTATTGTTTTTATAAAAGCCTCTTTTTTTTTTTGCTGCTATTGTTGTTGTTTTTGTCTTTGTTTTTGTATTTGTTTTTATTTTATTTGCTTTTTTTTTTTTTTTTTTTTTGTTTTTTCGTTTCTTTTCTTTGTTACGTTATATGTCTGTGGCAGTACACGCCCAATATACTTTTACTTGTGCAAAACAAAGTAAAAAAATCTATATATGTATGTATGTATGCGTGTGTACTACTATATGTAAAATAATATAATAATTAAAATATTTATATATTTATTTATCTTAACAGTTCAAATTAAAATAAAACAAAAAACAAAAAAAAAAAAAAAAAAAAAACTTTTAAACCAAAAATTAATATGTTAAAAACAATACAAATATTTGCCAATCGAAGGCAATACCATGCGACGTGTTTATAAGAGAAGACTTAAAAGGATTTACCGATCCAAAGTTAGAACGGAACGGTAAATAAGATTATTAAAAAAAAAAAAAAAAAAAAAAAAAAAAAAAAAAAAAATTAAATAAAAAAAAAAAAACAGAAAAAATGTTTAACTTAAAATAGAAAAAAATTTAAATTGTGTCTGCCTAACTAACTAAATGCATATGTGTGTTAATTTATTTAAAAAAAAAAAAAAGAAAAGTTTTCAAAAAAAAAAAAAAATTAAATTACAAAATTTGAAGCAGCAAAACAGTGAAGCAGTGTTTCATTTTTTTTTTTTTTATTTTTTTAAACTCAAATTTCAAATATAAAAACAACAACAAAAAAATCCAAGTGCAAAAAATAACAATTGCTTTGCTTAATCGTGTACTTCGTTGCCGCAACACCTACGCAAAATTACAAACCAAAACCAAAAAGCAAGAAAAAAAAACAAAACAACAAAGCAGCGAAAACGAAAAACGAAACATACATGAAAAGAGAAACAGTAGCCAAATAACATAACCAAATCTAAAACAAGCAAAACTCTCACACACACACACATACGAAGAGCAAAATCAAATAGCAGCAGCAGCAACAGCAACAACAGCAGCAATAACAGCAGCAGCAACAGCAGCCGCAATTTTATCTAGGAATCGCATTTTCGCGAAATTCCAGTCTAAGAGAAAACGTTAAAAAAAAACAGAAACCATCAGACAGACAGACAGACAGACAGACAAACAGCAAACAAGGCGAAAAGACATCTGTCTGTGCGAGAGATATAAAAGCGTAAGCGAGCGTGCTAGAAGACAACAACAACAACGCAAGCTTAGCTTATAGCTTGTAGCTGTAACGGAAGTAACAAGAGACAAGTGTCTACGTAACTGCGTGTGTGTGTCTGTGTGTGTGTGTGCTTTTGTATACAAAGTGCGAGAAAACGCACTAAGCACATTAATATGTATTGGTTATCCTTTATGTTGCTGCTTTTTGTGCGTTTGAGTAAGTAAAACAAAAATACAACAAAAAAAAAATTAATAAATAAAACAAAGTCTTTAAAACAAAAATTTCATTTTAATTTTTAACATCCTTTTTTTTTTTTTTTTGTAAAGTTATGTTAATTGAAACATATTAACTGTAAATATATGAAAAATTATTACATACTTAAGCTACTTTAGCAGCTTTAAGTAACTTAAGTAACTGGACTTTTTTAAGCTGTCAATTATAAAGAAATGAAGAAAAAAAAATACAAATTTTACATAGCTGCTCTGCTATAGAGTATAAAAATACCAACACCACCTGTTAGTAAGCTCGTTCGTTCGTTAGTTAGTTTATTTGTTAGTTTTGTTATCATCATCATCATCAGCATCATCATCATGAACACATTCAACATCATTTCATCGTCATTGATATATATAAAACAGAGAAGAGACAGACCACAATGCTGTGGTATTGAATTTATAAACGCTCACGCGCGCACAAATACAATACACGATTTGCGCATATATGTATGTATGAACACTGGACCAAGGCAACACCCCCACATAGACACACATACACACACACACACACACAGAAACTCATACTCATACAAAATATACACAATTCGCATAACACACTACGAAAATGTCCTTTTTCGGTAAACACGTATACAGAAAATGAACACACACACACGCACATCTCAAAATAATATCAAAGACCAAAAAAAACCCCCAAAAAAAACAACAACAAAATCTACTAAATCTAAATAGAAAAGAATTTACGCAAATACGCAAATGAAAAATTAAAATACCTTTCTTCTTTCTTACGAAATATTTGCTTGCTATAAACCAAAAAACCTAAATACATACTACATGGAATACACTCATAAAAAGGAAAGGAATGGAATGAAATGAAATGGAATGCATTAAACATTTAATCCTAATCATATTAACATAGCAAGTGTTCCTAAGTGCATACTTATCTATGCGCATATTTCGTCGAATTAAATAACTAATTTTGTTGTTGCTGCTGCTTACCTGTAGCAAATATTGTAATTTTTTTTCTCAGATAATGCTTCAACGCGTCTATAATCGTATGCGATATATGTATGCATGTATGTATGTATGTATATGTTACTTAATACTTACAAGCTTTTCACATTGCTTGCGTAAATAAATCTATTTCTAATAAGTATTTTGAGAATTATCGATATTGTAACCACTTTCGCATACAAAAAAAGACAAAAACTTGTTAAAACTTTCAGAATAATTCCAAATCTTAACATAAGTTTAAGCCTGGAAGCAGTTTTGTTAGTTGCTTTTCCGAAAATCCCACTAAAATCAGACCGATTAAGCCCTAAACAGGTGTCTCAGTTTGATGCATAAATTTAAATCGAAATCTCAAAGTTTTTGTGTTAATTGTTTTGTTCTAAATACTCGAAAATTTACACCATTAAACCGATACTTTAAGTCTTTCTTTGATTTTTTATACAAAACAAATTCAAATTTGCAATCAGCCAAACTGAAAATGAAAACTTAAAACTCTTTTTAAAATGTAAAACTCAAAACTTAAGTGGAAGTGTTTTCGGTGCCATCATTAATATTCTTAATTTAGATCGTTTTATTAGTCAAGTAATGTTTCATTTCCAAAACGTTTCTTTGCATAGTACAAAACAAAAACTGCTATCGGTTACAAATTTAGAATTATCGGTCTAAATCGCAAAGTTTGTTTGCTTTGACAAAATTTTCTTAAAATAAGTAGCATTTTATAGTGCATCTCGAATAAATATGAAATATATTTTAACTATTTATATAAAATATTAAACAAAATATTTCTATGTCCAATATGGACGCAGAAACCACCCAACCGATTAGTACCAAATCGGTTTCATTTGAAAGGCAACAAAGCAAATAAATTAAAATATAACTAAAACAATGCATTAGGCATATTTCGGTTCATTTAAGAAGTCGCTTTTTATAATTTTCCCATACAAAAATGTTTTGCTGTTTTATATGTTTTTATTATACTAGCCCCAACATATTATGGAAACGCTGCAAAAAAGAAGGCATTTTTAGTATGTTTTTATGTGAAAAATGCCATCGAAAAGAACTGCAATTGCAACAAAATATAAAAACAAACTGAATAAATAATTCGAAGCAAATTGTGGATTTTTAAAGAAAACTACTGCGTTCTTAAAAATACCAGAAATAATTCAGATATCGGAAAATAAAATACCGAGACCTCAAAATTACCAAGACTTCAAAACACTTGTTCCCCAAAATTAATATTTATAACTCACGCCTTAATTTGAAGAACAGAAAATTTAGTCAAAGATCGATAACCTTTGAATTTATAAACGATACCAATTTTTGAAACGTTTTGGAAATGAAAAACAACTTTTGCGTTTATCGAAGCACGAACATTTTGAAATTGTACGAATTTAAAGTAAATCGAAAAATTGTTATTTATGGAGTAAATCAATAAATCTTATGAAAATGGAATATCTCTTTTGAGTCACCAATGAGCCTGGTTCAAATTTCGAAGAAAAAATCAACTCATGTTCAAGTGTTTCAAAAACATTTTTTTTAGCTATCTTTCCAGTCTTTTGGTCTACTCAAGCCAAAGTTCATATTCCGGTTTCAAGGCAACCCCTTTTGCCAACAGTTCCCTTACCTATATATATATATAGTATAATAATTTTTAGCTTTCTGTCTTTAACCATTTTATATTTTGTATTGCAATGCGTTTGCGTTTGTTATCGTATTTCACATTGTTAATCTAATTAACTATAATCAAAAATTGATTGCACATTACATCTGTCGCTGTTTCAAATATGTATGTATTTTATATGTACGAGTATATTGTATTTTTATATAATACACATAATCAGAAACTACCAAGAACGCGTTAACCGAGCATTTTTTTCGAAGTCAATTGCAACAATTGCCATTTTTGCATTTTTTATGATTAATATAATCAATATGTGCAATTAAATAGATTTTTTTTTTAAAATTTTTATATTAAATTACAAATAAACGCTTGAGTGTAAATAAATAGAAACGATTTTGTGAGACCTGTACTAAGAGGTGCTATAATAGGCGTATTTAATTCAACAAACTAAATTGCAAGTAACTAGTGAAGTTTTTCTAGGAGATAATAAGAGATAAATTTATACTTTTAATGAACAAACGTTCTTAAAAGTCGAACGAAATGTGCTTAAATTAAAGTGTTTTTTTTTATTAACTTTATAAAATATGATTGAACTTATTATACTTTTGAACATGGATGTGTTTTATTCCTTCTCTAAAATTGGAAAAAGAAGTTAAAAATATTTGAAAAGAGCTGCAAAAGTATCGATACTTTTAATTGGTTTGAGCACAACTATCGATAAAATCGATATTTGGCTAAAACTATCGACAGAAAAAAGGGCTATTTTTATCAAATTTTTAGCTTATATCTTTGAAAAAGGTTTGTGTAGGCACGTTTTTTTACCCTAGTACCCAAAGGGTAAAAAGGGTAGTATTTAAGTTGTGTGCGAATGTATGTAACAGGCAGAAGGAGCCAAGATAGACCATATAAAGTATATATATTCTTGATCAGCATTGGAAGGGGAGTCGAACTAGCTATGTCTGTCTGTCCGTCCGTCCGTCTGTCCGTCTGTCTGTCCTGCTGTCTGCCGTATGAGAGAGATTATCTCGGAGACTATAAGAGATAGGGCCACCTTATTTGAAACTTAGACTCTCCAGAACCGTCAAAAGTTTTCACTTGCAAAGGTTTTTCTCTAGACCCATTTTTACGGCTACAAATGTACCCCAAAATTTTAGGTTTTTTTGCATAAAAACGTCATTGTTTTTTATTGTAGGAAGTTCAAACTTAGTATAAACTATGTCTATGACAGTCCCAATAAAATATCCCGATAGGGGGTAGGACCAACAAAATTTTAGGTATAGCCCCCACATAAATTTACCCAATTTTTCAAGTTTTTGTTTTCAATACAATAAGGTATATACAAAGATAGGACTTAATTTAAGGTACATAAAGTTTGGGTACAGGGTATTTTGCAGTCGAGCATACTCGACTTCAGCGTTCTTTCTTGTTTTAATAGTGTCTAAGATTAAAAATAGTCACGGGTAATGGTTAACAAGAAACTTTATTCGAAGAAACAACTTAAATGAATTTTATTGATGAATTTAAATATTTCCGAGTAGTTCGAAGTGGAAAGGCTGAGGCACATGTGTGGACCCCCCTCCTATAGTTGAAGGCACCAGTATATATCTTTGGACCCCAAGCATATCATACTGATCTGAGTACTATAAAACGTGTGCTGTTTGTGTGTGCTTTATTCTATTGATATCATAAAGAGAATTGGCATTTGCGAGGTATCTATATGCATAAAATAGTAAAAATGTTTCTATGTCCGCTATGAATGTTGAAACCATTGAACTGATATGTTCCAAACCGGTTTCATTTGAATGGCAACAATGCAAATAAATTAAAGTTCCCCATTAAACAATGCATTAGGCATATTCGGTTCATTAAAGAAGTCGATTTTTTATTTTTCCCTTAAAAAATGTTTTTTTTCTTTTTTATATTTTTTTTATTATACCAACCCTAACATTTTAAGAGACTCGCTGTTTTGGGTACAGTAAACAAATACACATCCATTCAGAAGTCAGCTCCTCAAATGTAATTTCGCAATTATTTTTTTTAATTTTGGACAACTCAAAACGTTTCAAAGATTTTCACCGAAATCAAGAAACCACAATTCAATTTCGTTGTAGAAAAATTTGATAATAATCAAAATGAATATAAACTTCAGTGAAAACTAATTTATTTATATTTGCCAGGGCTGGAAAATTTGTAATTTGAATCGAATGTTAAAAGCACTAAATTTGTGTTCCTGAAAGTATAAATTCGGGGCTTTCAGCGACGGGCCCAGTGTTACTTGAATATTTTGAACACATAATTTATTTATTTTTTTTTTTGCGTTTTCATCCCTGATTCAGAAAATTCTTCTTTTTTTTTTATTGTTGCTAACCACAATTTTACAGCTAACACAATTGCAACTTTTGCATATGCTGTGCTGCTGTTTATTGAGTTTTATCGCAAAATTTCTATTTAACATTTCATTTTTTTTTCCATTGAATTTTAATGGCTTCAAACTTTTAACTATAATCTGATTACTTAGTAAACGATTAACTGAGTTGACAATGAAGCTCAAAAGAATATTAGATTTATAGATTATAAACTTTTCTTTTCTCGAAGGTAAAGCCATTTAAAATACGCATCAGTTACCATAATACCTGTTGCTGCTGGATTTATACATTTCAATGAAATACTTAAGAACATTTATCCAAAAAGAAAAAGAAAAAAAACAGATAAATAAATAAAGTAGATATGTAGCAAGTATTAAAACTTTTAGAGAATCATAGGTGTTATTTAAATAAAATTAAATACTATAATTCGCAGCTAGGCTAAAGTTTGTAACATTGGTACCTGGCAATGCAAGCGTATGAGAGTGAATGAGTAAGAAGAATGCTCAGTTTTTAATTAGTCTTGCGAGTGCAACAGAGATAGGAATATATTTTTGTTATATTTGCCTCGCTTTGCGTTCCATTTTGTCTCTAAATATGACTAGCGTTGTTACAAAATATATTGAGAGAGAATAAGCGCTCAACATCACCATGAGCCGAAGCTTTAATTAAATTTTATTGAAAATGATGAATGAAATCTTTTGAAATTCTATGACAATGCAATTTTTTTTAAGAGACTTACAAAGCAGATTTGCTAGATATTTCCCTGACATCTGTTAGCGTTAAAAAAGAGTATAAAAGCTTAGGCTAACATTTTTTTTGTATGTTTAAAAATTTTCTTGTTGTTGTTATTGGAACAAATTTTCGAAATCTATACAAAAAGAAAGTTATGATACAATTTTTCTTAAGCCAAGACTCCGCTAAAAAAAAGTGATACGAAAGTGGGACTCGGGTTTTTTTTTTTGTTACTTTGGAAAAAATAGACTTCGAGTAATCTTGAAAATCAACGTAGTGTTTTTTTTTATACCTATATATCCGAAACGGTCGGATGGATTTTAATAAGAATTACAGGCAATATAGTAAATTTAATACAGTTTAATTTTATATAAGAATGAAAAAAAACAAAATTTTTTTTACCAAAAAAAAAAAATCAAGAACATTTTTAAATTAATTTTTTAGGAAACTCTGCCACGCTTTTAAGTTATATATTCATATATTTCCATAAAAAAAAAAAGAAAATTATGGAGACTTAAATAATTCTCGAGATACCACTTCAGCCATACGTAATTTCACAAATTTAAAATAAAATAAGTTTGGTGGTTTTTTAAGATTATCGAATGTAATCCCTATCTTTACATTGGTTTCTTATTTCGCTTAAGATTCCAGGAACGTAAACTTCGTATTAAGCAATTTCGAAATTTTGATTTTGTTAAAATCCGTTAAAGAAAAAAGAAACCTAGCAATCGGGTGAATACTTGCAGGGTTTATACTTATATGAAGCTTATGCTGCTGACTGTTTATCATAAAATTATATGCTTTTATCAAATCATATGATTTTCGTAACAATAAATTCTTGTTATAATTTATAACATTTATGTAGTTCACGCCAAAAAGTATGCAGCATATTTTTTTTTTTTTTATAATGCACTGTAATTTTCGTCAGCAAGTCATACGCCATTTTTATTCGCAACACTTATGTTACCAGTCTGCGCATCATTTTAAATTAAAGAGAATATGCTATACTATATTTTAATAAAATTATTATATCAATAACAATAATATTTCACATTCATAAGCTCGGCTACGCTTGATATATTTTTCAGTGTCTTTTACTCGTTTAACTCAATAACAAAATTATATATTTGAAGTTAATAAATTATGAATTCTTCTTAATAAAATAATTCTTTAACAAACTGCAACATTCGAGTCAATGGATTTTTCAAATTTTATAGAACAGACAAATCATGAACAAACCCGCAAACAAAAAAAAAATGTCCTAAAGATTTTTTAGCCAGATTTTAGTATTTACTTAAAGCTGGCCCTTAAAAAATTTCTTAGTATACCGAGAAACAAGCTTATAAGCGTTATCTTTCTGAAATGCTCCATTGAAACTGATGAAAGCTTAATTTTCTAATAAATTTTGTAACTTCTCATAAAATAGAAATTTCGCCAAAGAATAATTCGTCTGTTTTTCTACTTGACTATAAATAATGTTGACTTTGGTACAACTAAATCATTTTGCACATACTCGTATGTATATCAACTTTCTATGAAGCTCACGTCTTGGTGAACTTTGTTTTTTTTTAGCTAAGAATATTATACTTTCTATTTTTTTATACATGTTACCATAAAAGTATGCAACATTATTTTTAAAGGAATAAGCAAAAGAAATTTTGCACATGCATTTCATATCATATCATATATGTATGGTATGTGGTATATTAAGTAATCTTAGGTATTTAAGTATCAAGTGCTCATTTGGTGTTGTTGTTGTTGTTGTTGTTTAATTCAGAAAAGTCACTTATCAAATTGCACTCCTACGTACGGACATAATTTCAACGAAAACATTAACTTGTCAAAAATTACGTACTAAGCTAATTATAGCACACATATCTGATAATCATTTCTGAAGATAACATACAAATGCATATCATAGTAATACGCTGCACAAGCTTTTAATGAGAATTGATTATTGTTTCGTTATGTGTTTTCGTATTTCTTTTCCATCGAAATGATACAATACGCACAGATACGATAGGATACGATAGGATGTGACCAAAATTATTTTTATATTTATACATACATACATGCTATACGTATGTATGTGTATGTGTATGCACATGTGCATGTGTTTTTTTGTAACAACAAAACAATAGATCAACATTAACATTGACATTGACATTGACGCACGTATTAAGTCAGAATAACAAAATCAAAATAGCGCTGATTTATAAAACATGATTTAAAGCGACTATTACACCTACGCGCGACTTCCGTATTAAATATGGCTGCCATAAAATATAGAACAATGGAAAATATATAGAAACAATGCATAATTAATAAAGTAAACAGCACAGAGTAGAGCAGAGCAGAGTAGAACAGGACATAAAACAGTAAAATTTAAATCAACAAAATAAATAATTTATGTAAACTATGGTAAAAGTATCTAACTGTAAATGTATCTAAAAAGGCTAAAGACGACAAAAACTAATACAAAAGCAAAATGTATATGTATGTGTGTGTGTGTGTGCGTATTTTTGAAAGTAAATTATTAAAGTGTTGCAAGTGCTAAAAGCAAATATGTCATCAGCGAAATTTTTCATTTACATTTACAATAAAAAACAACAACAACAACAACAACAAAAATGAACATCCCATCGCGCAAAAACCATGGGAGAGCGTGAAAGCTTTTTGGCCGCAAGCTTTATTTTTTTTTAAATTTTTTTTCCTTTAAAATTTACCACGAAGCAACATAATAATGCGATGATGACGATGCGAGTAGACATACAATAGCAGAGAGAGAGAGAGGCGTAAGAGTATTAAAACAAATTGATTTTCGCGTAGTTTTTCCAAGCAAGAGTAAACACACAATTCTGCTCAGGCTAATGGACCACAAAACTGAATTAAACGGAAAAATCTAAGCGAGAGCTAAAAAAAAAAAACACTTAAAATATTTCCGTGAAACAAAGATAGAAAGAGAGTTAGATAGAGTTAGATAGAGATGGTAAATGTGATCTGCTAGATGTATAAGAGAGATAGAAACGTTTTTTTTTTTTTTTTTATAAATTTCAATTGAAAAATGCGAGAGTACAAAAATAGAGCGCAATGCAAATATTACGGTAAAAAGTGAAAGTGGTGCCTAACATTTAGAAGTAGACATGCGCTACGAACCAAGCTGAACGGAATTGAACGGAAAAGAACAGAACTGAACTGAGCAGAACAGTAGGCAACTAATACAAAGACAAAAGAATATAACTTAAATAAAATGAATGAAAATGAATGATGAAAGGCAACAACGACAAACAACGAAAACGAGTACGAGTACGAGAACGAGAACGACGATGGCGATGATGACGACGTTGACGACGAAGACGACATGAACAAACAACAACAATAATGATGAAAAACGAGTTCTCAAGGCACAAAAGGTGCGCGTGCTACGTGTAAAGTATATGACGAAATGTATCCAAGCTGAGCACAGCCAGGCTACAAAAAAAAAAAACACAAATTGATGAGGTTGTCTGGAACAATGCTGCTGTGCTGTGAGCTTATTCCAAAAAAAAAAAAAAAAAAAAAAAAAAAAACAACAACTAAATATTTGGTAGGTCGTTGAAAACAAGGACTCGCTAGGATACAGACAAAAAAAAAAAAAGTAAAAAATAAAATAAAAACCTGACAAAATAAATTTTTGGAAAATTTTCGCTCTTTTGTGTCTGTATGTGTGTACCTATTTAGGTGTATGTGTGTGTATGGCACGCTGTACTGTTTGCTTGCTTACTGGCAGGCAGGCTGGCCTGCTTACGTTTTCATTCATTAAAATGACGCAGACATTGAAGAAATTTCTAGGAAACGAACTAAGCTGCCTTAAGTAATCAGGCAAACCGTTTACAAATACATACACACATATACATACATACATACATATATAGTATATGTATGTATTATCCACTTTTTCATTTTTATATTAAAAAAAAAAAAAAACAAGAAAAAACGTTAATTCGGTATTACAGCAGCTCAAATACCTGTCACACGAAACTTTAATTAGTTTATGTACGATCATCAGTGACGTAGATTATATTCTGTAAGATGGGTTTGTACGGGATCTGTAAGTTATAGTGGCCCGATTCTTGTCATATCAGTAGAAGAAGTGATTTTATTCAGATTGCATAAATAAGATTCATAAATAAGACCTGTTTTCATACAAACATTTAAAAATGGGCGCTAGGTTTGTATAGGGGCTATACCTAAAAATGGGCGTGGCAGCTTGCTTTTGATATTGAATGCCCTTAGAAGTGTTTTACCCAATCTGTAGTAAATACATTAAAAAATAAAAACTATTTTCATACAAAAAATCGAAAAAAATACTTAAATTTTATTGTATTACAGCTGCGTTTAAAAAAATGGTATTTTTAGTATATTTTCATACTAATTCCAAAATATTTTGGTTGCGCTGCAATCCAAAAAAAAAAACAAAATAAACGTTCGAACATGCCATGGCAACGTAATGCAATTGCATAAAAACAACAGTGGAAACACACGTAGAACGTAGTATGCCACACACCGTGTACCCGTGTAAGGACAGAAAATTTAAGCAAAGCAAAAACTATTTTCGATTTGGTTCGACCGATCACCTTTTCATATGTAACCGATAACAGTTTTTGTCGAAGAAACGTTTTGGAAATGAAACATAACTTTTGCGTTTGCCGAAGCACGTATAATTTGTAATCGTAAATCTTAAGTTATGTAGTGCCAAGCAAAGGGTGTTTCAATTTTATGTATTAAGAAGTTGAAGAATATTTTGTACTTAAATTTTTATATACAAAAAAAGTGCTGTTCTACTTACTTGCTTATACACAGCACATTCGATTTTTCAATTCGACGATAAAAATGATGTAAAATTGAATGTTGCTATTTCATTGAACGCAGCTGTATTTAACATTGGCGGTATGGGCATTGACTTCATCTGTAAGACAAAAGACAAAATAATTAAACAAAATAATTTAACAAAATACGTAAAGAATAATTTGCAAAAATAAGTAAAATGAAAAGTAAATGCATAATGTAGCTGCTATCGATTATTTAAAAATACATTTATTTCATTCTATAATGTTTATAGATTTCAACTTTGTACTCTTTGGTATGATTGATTCTGAATTCAAATTTTAAATAACTATTTACTATAGAGGACTAAATTTAAAGAGCAGAAAAATTAGGCAAAGCAACAACTATTTGCGATTCGGTTAAGCCGATATCCTTTTAATTTGTAACCGATAACAGTTTTTGTTCATGCACAATGCAACGAAACATTTTGGAAATGAAACAAAACTTTTTTACGTTTGCCGAAGCATGAACATTTTGAACTTGTACGAATTTACATACATCGTAAATCGTAAATCGCAAATCTCAAATAGTCAAATATGTATTTTATATCTCTGGATCAAATATTAAAAAAATATATTACGAACTATTTGTATTTTTGTAAGGTTTATATTATTTATATGAGGCCACTCCCACCGCCCATGTTTTTCAAATGACCGTATTCTTCCCGCAGATTTTTATATATTAAGTAGATTTCTATATCGATTATATGAATGCCACGCCCACCGTCCATTTTTAAAAACGAAAGATTAATTTCGAAGATTACTACTACCTTCTACACGCATACAAAAGTATGATTGAGGTATTCGAAACGATTGCTTCTCAGAGATATTACATTTACTTTATAATTTGTTCATCTAAAAAAACCATCATCATCATCATCATCATTATTAAACACCAAAAAATAAGCTCGATGTGAAAGAAAACGCATTAAGACAAAACATATTTTTTACCCACGTTTTACAGTTATTGGAAACGAAGAGATTTTTCATGACAGCGCGCACGAACACAAAGAAGAGCGACAACAGCACGAAGATCATTTAGTCGATGCCGCATTCCCTTGGCCTGAGCACAGTTTTGAGCATAATGATGAAGACGATAGCGGCGGAACAAATCTTGCTGAACAACATCAATTCCTCAGTCACAGGATACAACAACAACAACAACAACCGCAATTGCGTACCGCTGGAAAACATATATCCCATCGACGTCTAGAAGGTGATGAACTGCACAATATTGATGATCATGTACATTTCTCAAACGGTGACGGACAGCAACATGACGATATGGAAGTCGATGATGAAGATGAATTATTACATGAGGAACATGATTACAACGGTGCTTCTGATT
Source organism: Leucophenga varia (assembly GCA_018903435.1). Classification (NCBI taxonomy): domain Eukaryota; kingdom Metazoa; phylum Arthropoda; class Insecta; order Diptera; family Drosophilidae; genus Leucophenga; species Leucophenga varia. Next base: position 332,549 of record JAEIFJ010001021.1, read on the forward strand.
ATCCACCACATCATCATCATCAGCAGCAGCAGCAGCAGCAGAACAATAACCAACAACAAGAGCAACATGCACATCAAAATCAACATGGTAATGCAGCAGCAGGTGCTTCAAAGGATGACAGCTATTTTGGACAGGTGAACACTGTAGAGCCAAATACACCAGATCGGAATAAAAATATTGGAAATGGCGTTAGTACAGCGGATGCACCAAAGTTACGCAACATCGGCACTGGTATACGCAGCGATTTATATGGTGTACGTGAATGGGGTGATCGACAGTCGGGCTATGTACCTGGGCCAAGCAAGCAGAAAGGTTTTCGGCCATTTGTCAATCGTAATATTGTGCACGATGATCCGCATTCATTGCCGGAGGGTTTCGGTGAGGCTGCATATGGAAATGGACCACATCAGAATCCAATGTGTCATGTGGGCTGTGATGAGTTACAGTGGCAGTGTGCCAATTGTCAATGCATCGATGTACATGGACGCTGCAATAAAGAGCACGAATGTGCTGACGGTAGCGATGAGATTGAGTGCGAAGGTAACGGTGACATGATGCCCAAACTGCAGAAGGAATGCGAACAGACTGGACTGCATACAATGTGCCCGAAGACGTATCGTTGCATTAACAAAGAATGGCTCTGCGATGGCGATGATGATTGTGGTGATTATTCGGATGAGACACATTGCGGCGAACGCACCAACTGCACAGAGGATCAATTTGAATGTGCCAATGGATTTTGTATACCAAAACCATGGTTATGCGATGGAGAGAACGATTGTAAGGATTTCTCCGATGAGTCGCATTGCAATCGAACAGGGTAAGCATGAGAATATAAAAATTAATTTTGCTTAGCGTAGTAGAAATAACGTATATCCTTCTTATTTATGTTTTTTTTTCGTTAGATGTACCAGCGAACATTTCACCTGTAATGATGGCTACTGCGTTTCTATTGCCTTTCGTTGTGATGGCGAACGTGACTGCGACGACAACTCGGATGAGCACAAATGTCCGGCAGTGATTAATAGCTGCCCTGAGGGCGAATTTAAGTGCCGTGGCGGTCTGGGTGGCGCTGGTGGTCCAAGTGGTCAATGCATTCTAAATCGATTTCGTTGTGATAGCGATAATGATTGTGGCGATTGGAGCGATGAGGAGAATTGCCCACAAAAGCCATCGCAGTGCACAACAAGTGAATATAAATGCTCAGATGGGACATGCATACCGAAACGTTGGAAATGTGATAAGGAACAGGACTGTGATGGTGGCGAAGATGAAAATGATTGCGGTAATATGAATCCAGAACATGCGCCGGCCTGTAGCGCAGATGAGTTTACATGTCACAATGGGCGTTGCATATTGGTAAGTGGAACGAACGAACTATTTAAAACAACAAAAGAAAGATGATTACAAAAAAAATATCAAAAACATTTTCTAATTGTAGCGCACTTGGCTCTGTGATGGCTATCCGGATTGTTCATCTGCTGAAGATGAAGTTGACTGTCATCTGCAATGCGATGTGGGACAATTTCTATGTCCAGCCAAAAAGAACATAACCAATCTGAAGTAAGGCAAAGCGATTTTTTAATTTCCTTTATACTCGTACAGCATATTGTATAATTTCTTCTTTCGCTCTTTCACTCTAGAATCTGCGTACATCAGAAACACGTCTGTGATGGTCAAAACGATTGTCCGCTCGGTGAGGACGAAGTCAACTGTCCGACACAACGTGAGTGCCCAGAGCCAAAACAATGTGAGCAATTGTGCATACGTACAGCAAAAGGACGCGAGGAATGTGCCTGCCGTCTCGGATATCTAATGCATGAGAACAAACGCAAGTAAGTAGTTAAGCACATGCTTAACGGCTTAACGCTCTACGAGTGTATATGACCATATTTTTATTATATTTCCACTTTGTAGTTGCACCGATATCGATGAATGCCAATACCAAACAAGTCCAGTTTGCTCGCAGAAATGCCAGAATACGTTGGGCTCATTCATTTGCTCTTGTGAGTCGGGCTACATATTGCGTCCCGATTTACGCACCTGCAAAGCGCTTGGTGGCGCCATGACGCTGCTCGTTGCAAATCGCTGGGAAATACGACGCGTCACGCTTAGCAATAATCGTTATTCGGCTATTGTCAAGGGACTGCATAATGCAATAGCATTGGACTATCACTATCGAAAAGGTCTAATGTTCTGGTCGGATGTATCGACAGATGTCATTAAAATGGTTTATATGAATGGCACACGGGTACGTGATGTAATCAAATGGGGCTTGGAATCACCGGGCGGCATTGCTGTTGACTGGGTACATGATTTACTCTTCTGGACCGATTCTGGTACGCGTCGCGTTGAAGTTTCGAATTTTCAAGGCAATTTGCGCGCTGTTATCGCCTCAAACGATCTGGATAAGCCACGTGCCATTGTTATACATCCGGGCGAAGCGTTAGTCTTTGGAGCGATTGGGGTCCAAATCCAAAAATCGAACGTGCGCACATGGATGGTTCGCAGCGTCAGATCATTATCACAAAAGGCGTCACTTGGCCAAATGGTTTGGCTATAGACTATCCAAATCGTAAACTATACTGGGCCGATGCTAGACAGCATGCAATCGAAAGCTCCAATTTCGATGGCAAAGATCGCAGCAAAATTCTAAGCACACATTTGCCGCATCCATTCGCGTTGACCATATTTGAGGATACGATGTACTGGACTGATTGGAATACGAAGACTGTGTCAGCAGCGAATAAGAAAACGGGCAAAGGTTTTCGTTCTGTACATGAAAACTTTCACTTTCCCATGGATATACATGCCTATCATCCGGCACGACAACCTGACTATACGGATCGCTGTCAGAAAGATCGACGTGGCTTACGCGGCGGTTGTTCGCATTTATGTTTACCCAATAAGAACTCAAGACGTTGTGGCTGTCCAATTGGTTTGTCATTGAAGGAGGATGGCAAAACTTGCAAAAGTGCACCGGATAAATTAGTGTTAGTTGCACGACGTAAAGATATACGTTTACGGCAATTGAACGCAAAACCGCGTGAGCCAAATGAAGTCGATATGATTGTACCGCTGGACAACTTGAAACATGCCGTCGCTCTTGACTGGTGCAGTGAGACTGATTTCATTTATTGGACCGATGTCGAGCGTAGTTCTATCAATAAGGCTCATTTGAATGGAAGTTATCAACAGAAGGTTGTACACTCGAATCTAGTGTCACCAGTTGGCTTAGCACTGGATTGGATTACTGATAAACTTTATTGGACTGATCCGTCTACAAATCGCATCGAAGTAGCGACCACAAATGGCAAAATGCGTACACTGCTTGTATGGGAGAAGCTGGATAAGCCACGTGATATCGTTGTTAATCCGATTGGTAAGTACGCGTGAAGTAGCAATCAAAAGTAAAATAGTCACTAAATTTTCCTTTTTTCTTCGTGCAGAGGGTCTAATGTTTTGGTCTGATTGGGGCGCAGAAGCTATGATTGAGCGTGCAAATATGGATGGCAAAAGCCGTGTCGTTGTGGCAGCCAAGAATCTTAAGTGGCCAAATGGACTTGCCATTGATTATGAACAGAGTAAGCTGTATTTCGTCGATGGAGGCACTAAAACGCTTGAGAATATGAATTATGATGGCACTTCGCGCAAGATTATTATCAGTAAGCATTATAAATATTATTAAATTCCAAAAGCTACTACTAATCTTCAAAACTAAAACAGGTGGTCTGGGACATCCATTCGGACTCGATGTGAGTGGCAATCGTGTCTACTGGACTGATTGGGATACTCGTTCCGCTATGAGCGCTGATAAGCTGACTGGCAAAGATTTCGCCTCGGTCATTGCGAATACGAGCGATCTTATGGATATACGCGTTTTCCATCGTTCACGCAGGCGCATCTTCAATGCATGTGACAACAGAAACGGTGGCTGCTCGCATCTGTGTTTGCTCAATCCGACCAGCTATACTTGCGCCTGTTCCGTTGGCGTACAACTTAATGATGATCAGCGCACTTGTTCCGAAGGTCCAAGTCGTTACATTATCTTTGCACATCGCGTTGACATACGTCAGATCTCGTTGGATTTTGATCATCTAATCGATGTAGTGCTACCGTTACCTCCCATATCAAATGCTGTTGCCTTAGATGTCGATCGAAAGACAGGTTACATCTATTGGTCTGATACAGTTGAAAATGTTATAATGCGCTCCAGCCCAGACGGTTTGCATGTGCATAAAGTTATCGGTGAGAGTTTGGAAAATCCTGACGGTTTGGTTGTCGATTCAGTTGGCCGAATGGTATGTTTCAATGCATTTTACGTATATAATACTCGTATATCGTACAAATGATGATATTTCTATATTTTAGATTTATTGGGCAGACGCTGGGCGTCATACGATCGAAGTAGCAACGCTCGAAGGATTGCATCGACATGTGATTGCCTACAAAGATCTGGAATCGCCACGTGGTCTTGCACTTGATTACGAAGCCGGTTTAATGTTTTGGACCGATTGGGGACACTATCGTAAAATTGAACGCGCTCACATGGATGGTAATGAACGCTCGCGCATTGTCACTGCCAGTCTTGGCTGGCCAAATGGTTTATCGCTTGATTTAAAAAGCAAACGCATTTACTGGGTAGATGCGCGTCTCAAGACAATTGATTCTTGTGATTACACGGGCAATCAACGAAAACTTATAATGTCTGCCCTGCATCATCCGTATGCGTTAACGTTGACCGATAAATACATTTATTGGACCGATTGGAAATCAAAGGCATTGCATATGGCTGAACGTAGTAATATATCTGCGAAACGTGACGTCATGACGAATATTGATGGTTTAATGGATATTAAGGTGGTCAATGTCGAAAAGCCATTACCGGAAAATTATTGTGGCAAAAATAATGGCGGCTGTTCACATCTTTGTTTACGTAATCCATCCGGCTATTCGTGCCGTTGTCCAATCGGTTTAAAGCTTAAAGAGAACAGCACTACCGATTGTCAGAATTTACCAGAGGATTATCTATTGATTGCATTACGCTCAGGCATTGGCATGATCTCATTAAATAGCGGTGACTATATGGATGTTGTACTACCCATTTCGGGTGTACATGGCGCTGTAGTGCTTGATTATCATTATCGCAAGAATTGGCTATTCTTTGCCGATGTCAATGTTGATGTAATACGTCGCATTAATCTGCTTAATCTAACCGAAAGCAAAGTTATCGTTAGCAAAGATTTGCATACACCAAATGGTATAGCGGTCGATTGGATAGCCGAAAATATCTATTGGTCAGATACCGATCGAAAATTAATCGAAGTAGCACGCTTGGATGGTACATGCCGCAAGAAACTCATTGATGATAATTTGGGAGATCCACGTTCTTTGATTGTGCATCCAATGAAAGCGTAAGTAGCAAACGAAATTAAACTGAACCGAAATCTTTAAATGTTATGTTTTTTATACAAATTGCGATTTAGTTACTTGTTTTGGTCTGACTGGGATTCCCCATCGAAAATTGAGCGTAGCGCACTGGATGGCTCAAATCGCACGGCTATTGTCACTTCAAACATTGGTTTTCCTACTGGCTTGACAATTGATTTCAAGTAAATATCCCTCTTAAAGAGTTTTAAAGCGTTTACAGCAACATTCCAATCCAATACAATTGCAGCAATCGACGTTTGCTCTGGGCGGATGCATTGGAGGATAATATTGGTCAAGTTGATTTCAATGGCAAACGTCGTTCGACACTTGTCTCATATGCACCGCATCCATTCGGTTTGACAATGGTAAAAGAGCATCAAAATATCACAACTGTTGACGAGTTTAACAATATTTTTATTTCTATTTTTAGTTCGAAAGTAACATTTATTGGACAGATTGGTACAATAAATCCGTCTATCGTTCACAACGCATGCCACGCTATACTTATAGTAATCCTTTTGAAGTACGCGATGCACTCAGCGGTGCACTGGACATACGTGCTGTTTCGATGCAACGCCAACTGGAAAAATGGAATCCATGCGCTCAAGAGAACGGTGGCTGTACACATTTATGTTTCTATCGTGCCGTCGATTATGTTTGCGCATGTCCAGATCGTCCCGATGGACGTGAATGCTTAACAAAACCGTTATTTGAAATACAAATGCCACCGAATGCATTGGATGCAGATACAAATCCTGAATACACTGATGAGTTTACGGAAAGTGATACTGGCTTTACGGAAAATCAAGACAGCAATGAGGATAGAGACGATGATTACCGACGCAAATCACGACAACGTCCAGAGTTCTTTATGCTGATTGCTAGTGGCGTGGTTATTATTATGCTCACAATTATTGTGGCCATCATTATAAGTGAGTATCGTAGATTTCACAATTACATACTTATTACTTGATTACAAAAGAGAAAAAAACAATCGCAAAAGGTCTTTTCAAACATAAGCTTCGAGGTCATCTAGTTGTAGAGTTCGACAAACTTTGAAATAGTGCATCGGAACAATTTTGACATGCTCATTCCGAATGCGTGATCAGAATTATTTCATCATCGAACAACATTGGTTGATGGAATAATATGGAGCATGAATTTGAAATCAGCGGGTTAAGTATCAATCTCACAAAAATCGAGCTTGTGCACTTTACTAGAAAATACAAGATTTCGACGCTAGTTCCAACCAAACTAAATAACAAACCTAACCGAAACGAGAACATAGACAAACGTATCAAGAAAACAAGTACGAAACTCTTCATGTGTAAAAAAGCCTCAGGCGGGCATTATAGTAGCCATGGACACTCATGAATACTCAACCTTTTAGTGCCCTCACCGCCAGCTACAGACTACAGTTGTCCGACCTTTGATAAAAGGGACAAGCTACTACATTGTAAAACCAATGCTATCAATATTTACACAGATGGTTCTAAACTGGATTGAAGAGTTGGAGAAGGTTTATTTACTAAGGTCGTGATTATGGTTTGCGAGTGGATACCAAGTACTTCGTCTTACTTCCATTTAATGCAAATTCCATAGCACGAAACTATTTCTCAATCTCCGAAGTACTTATTATCCACTTTAAAAATGTCATCACTTCTTGAACATTCTGTGAGGATTGAGAATTTCGACTCCTTCTTCTATCTGGGTGCAGAGACTAGCAGCGACAGCAAGCTTGAAATAAAACGAAGAGTTAAAAGTTCTCTGATATAAAATACAAATACAATACACTGATTATAACGTTCTTTACTGTACGGCGTAGAGGCACAAACCATGTCAGAGTCGTATATGGCAGCATTAGATTTGCTCTAGATTGGCCGAAGAAATCCGTATTCTTATGAACGTTGAGCTGTACGAGCTTTCTAATGTCAACGACATAGTAAGCCACTTTCTATAGAAACGATTATACTGTGCTGGTTGTTCAACTGCTTCGTATGAAGGCAGAGGCTCCAGCGAAAAGTATTTACCTGCAAAACGTGGACCAGATCTTGGAAAACATTTATGTATTTGCAAGAGAAGAACAGTTATTTGGTATAAACAAGCACTAGCTAATAATACGCTGGAGCAAAAGTGGAATCAAGGTCGCAGATATACAATATATGTATTTGTGTATGTGTGTGCAGAGGCGTAGCGAGTTGGGTACCAATGCTGCCGTCGCCCCAGTTACCAAGATTTTATGTCATGTGAAAAATCTCAATGCTCAGCATGAATACTTTTGTTATAAATGAGTTCGTCAAGATCACAAAGGGAAATTTTTGCATGATTTATAGAGTCTATGAAACTACACAGGACCTAGAAAAGCTTAAGTTAAAAATTTCAGCCCAATATCTTTAAAACTGAGCGAATAAATCGCGTAGCAACACACAGACAGACGGACAGACAGACGGACATGGCTAAATCGATTCGTCTCGTCGAGGTGATCAAGAATATATATACTTTATAGGGTCTACGATGCCTCCTTTAATGCGTTACAAACTTTCCGACAAACTGAATATACCTGTTTACACTAGTGTAACAGGTATAAAAATGGAATATTTATGAAGCGTATATGTTTAAAATTCTACACAATTGGTGCATTATTGAAGTATGCTATGGCCCCCAGTAGCATATAGCCCCTATAAAAACCGAACTTACATATTTATTTAAGTAAAGTTAATCTAATCATCGTGCAATGGGGTATTCGGCTCGACCGAAGTTAACATTTTTCCTTGTTTTTTTTTTTTTTCGTTTGTGTGTTTGCGTCCCGATCGCCAAAAATTAACACTACGCCACTGTTTGTATGTGTCTGCGTATCTGTGTATGTGTGCGTAAAGTCAGTTACAAACAAACACACAAACAAACAAAGGAACAAACGAACGAAAGCATCGCTTTCTCTGCTGACGTCAACAGCGCAGTTTCTCGTATCGTCTGTGTTATCACTTAATATATTCACCGTTTTTTTTTTTTTTTTTTCTTTATCAAAACAGTCGTTTACATACGATGCACATGGCACTAGTTTTCTAAACAAAACAAAAAAAAAAACACACTGTTTTCTATAAAGTTTTTCTAAAATTCCATCATTTATAGTATTCAAGTTTCGGCACGCAAAAAAAAAAAACTTTTTTAGTGTACACAAATTTTTTGCGTATTACACACATTTCACAGGATATATATATATAATATATATATATATGTATGCAAAATATAATTATATTTTGATTTCATCATTTGTTTTTTTTTTTTTTCAGTGCTTATCATAAACTCAAAGCGCAACAAAACAAAACGTCATTCACGTGGGTCAAGTCGTTCGGTGCTTACCTTTTCTAATCCCAATTACAATGTCGATGGCACACCACTTGAGCCAAAAACGAATATCTGGAAGCGTTTCAAATATGATAAATCACATGTGAAAAAAAAAATTTTTTTTCTTTTTATTATTTATGTGCATTAAATGCGCTTACCTTTTTTTTATTTTATTTTTTTTTTTTTTTTTTTGTATTTTACAATAATTATTTTCTAATTACGCAGGAACGTGTATACGAAGAGCGTAGTTTAACAACTGAAACAGCATCATCCAGTCTCTTTGTACCGACACCATCACCTATGGCATCGCCTTCGACAAAAAATATGCAACTGACAACTTTGTCGACGATAACTTAAAATAAAAGAACAACAACAACAACAAAAACAACAACAACAAAATTAATGATTGGCAATAGTGTGGGAGTTGCAAAAACTCAACTCAACTCACAAAAACAACCAACAACAACAACAATTGAATGTGATGGCAGGCATAAATGCGAAAGAGAAAAACAAATGAAGCAAAAAAAAAACGACGAAATGACGAACGAACACAAATGTAAAAGCATTAGTTAAACTAATAGAAATATTAAGTAAGTATTAGAATGATTGTAAATTAAACAAGAGATACTCACTCAGTATGTAAGAATCAGATTAAAAATAAAAAATAAATAAATAAATAAATCAAAAAAAAGGCTGAATAGAAGCATGACAGCGATTCAAAAAAAAAAACCAAAAGCATTGTTAGCAAAAACAACAACAAAAAAGCACTACTTTAAAAGTAAACAAAAGTCAGCTGTTATACCCTATTGCCAATAAATGAATGAACTGTTATGGACAATGAATGCAATTTATAAATATACAAACACATACGTATGTATATATATATTTTCTATATAAGATTTTATTTTTTTTTTTTTTTTTTCTATATATAAAATTTCTACACATACTCGAATGTATTTAAAGCATTTAAAAAAAAAAAAAGAAATAAATTTTTTATTTTAAAGATGCTTTATGTTATGTTTTCCACTGGCATAAGCATTCGTGTTAGTGTTTACCTGTTGCTCTCAACAAGCAACAACCCCTAATTCATAAGTTCGTACAAATGAGCAGCTTATTACTTCAAAAAAATATATGTGAAAAATATTTATTTATAGTTGACATTGCTTTCGCGAGGAACAGATTGACGTAAACGCGAGAGCTTTTATCGGGGGGTAACATAATATAACATATATAAATAAAAGAACAACAATACAAGATAAGAAGATTAAACTGATTTGCGAAATTAAAAAAAAAGACAAAAAAAGACAAAGAAATAAAACAGAAAAGAAAAGCGTTAAATTTCGGTGAAACCGAAGTTTTTAATACTTGTCAGACAATTTTTATACTAACTTTTCTTTGTGTACATCTGTATACTATATTCTATATATGCTATTGTAGTTCCATTTCAAACATGTATCCTATTGTATGTATCCAGCTTAGCCGAAAATTGGACGTGAAACTTTAGTCTAAAACTAAGAAAAGTTTAAATTTCAAATCACAGCAAGAGGAGCGATAGAGAATACAGATAGATCGACAAACAGACAGACGGATATGGCTAGATTGACACGTCTCATCGAGCTGATGAAGAATACCCAGTGGGAAAGTTATCAACCCGGCATCGTTGATGACATTTTCATACAAATGTTCGCAGTTGTCTTGGATGGCATGTCTTGCAAGACTTCAAACATGACATGTCTTGCAAGACTTCAAGCATGACATGTCTTTCAAGACTTCAAGCATGACAAGTCTTACAAGACTTCAAGCATGACATGTCTTACAAGACTTTATATATGACACGTCTTGCAAGACTTCATGCATGACTCGTCTTGCAAGACTTCAAGCATAACACGTCTTGCAAGACCTTAAGCATGACACATCTTGCAAGACTTTATGCATGACACATCTTGCAAGACTTTATGCATGAAACATCTGGCAAGACTTTATGTTTGAATTCGTCATGAGTTTTTCCTCTATCCTTGCTTTTTAGCAAAATATAGCAAAATATTTGCATACAAAAGGTTTATGTATTTTAATAATTTTCACAATTTTCAAAAATAGTTCGTTTACGAAGCCTGCTTCACCAGTATCAATTGCTAGCAATTTTCAATTTATATTTTATTTCTTTTTCAAACTGTAACAATCCTGTTTTATAAAATAGTTGCATAAACATATTGTGTATTATAAACTCAATATTGGTAATACAACTAACGACATGTCACCAATCAGTCATTAGTGAACAAGAATTCATAGAAAAATTTTCTGACAGGTGTAATAAAAATTGTGAAAATAAATTTTAGAAAAAAAAAAAAAAAAATAAAACAAATGACAAATGTTAAAAAATGCTTAAGTCTATGAAACAGAAATTTATTGTATATTTTTAGTGGTCCGTTTTAGTCAAAAAAACAACAATAACATTCTAGATTATTGCAAAAAAAAAATTTCAAAAAATATCTCAAAAAAATTAATTTTTTATATAAAGTTTATGCAGACAAACGGACGGACATAATAAGTTAGAAAATATTTTATTGCATTCTTTTGCATAAAAATACATGAATAATTCGGTCTATTCTAAATTTCGATTTGAAAAAAAAAAATACTGTTCTGAATTCCAAATGAAACCGATTTCAAATCGAACGAACACAAAAACATACAAAATTATTGTATGAAAATAATGAATGCGGAATTGAGAACAGTTCGATTTTGATTTTGTACATTTTCAAACTAACTCAAACTCTCAAATTGCCTAAATAAACAGAATTTCTGTATAAAACTCAACATGAAAGCAATACAAATAAGTAATACATACAAACATACAAATGCAATAAATATTGAAAAATACATAAATGCAAACAAAATGAAAAAATAAAAAAAAATCGTCTCTGCCAAGTAAAGATTTTTATGTTTATTTTAAACATAACTTTACAATAGCTAAATAAATAAAAATAAAAAAAAAACAACTTTTCAAACCGTTTAATTTTAACATAAACGAAATCAGCAACTCGATTTCGTTGAAAATAAACTCGAAGTTTAGAACAGACCCGACTATATTTTTTTTTTTTTTTAAAGAATGCGCAATAAAGTACTCACTTGACTATGTAATCACTTTTTAGTGATTTTTTAGTTATTATTAAGTCATGTCTCTGTCTGACATTATCAAAAAAAAAAAAAAAACCAACAAGAAAATATATATAAATGCATACATACCCGAATAATTAAAAATTTTAATTCGAATATGTATGCATAGTTTTATTCTTTCTTTAGAAGTAACTCTAATATGTGCAATAAAACGATTAGAAATTGAATTATAATACAAAAAATATGTATATTTGTAGTGATGACCGATTAATCGATTATGCAGTTTCACAATTAAACGTGCCATCTCTAATTTTATGTAAAAATGCTTATAATTTTTTTTTTTTTAAATTTAGTTTTTAACATTTTAATTATAATTTAAAAAAAAAACAGTACTAAAATAAATCTGAAACTAAAAAAAAAAAACGAAAGCATTACTATTTCAAATATTTATGTGTAAATATAAAAACAAAAAAAAAACAAAAATCTGAAATAAAAAAACGAAAACCATTTAAAACTTTTAAAGTGTAAATTTTGTTATATAAGTTAAAAACTAAAAAAAAAAAATATATATATATAAACAATTTTAAATATTAATACATAAATATATATATAAAAAAAATATTTATATATATGAAATAAAAAGAACTGTGAATTATTTTGTGCCAAAGTGTTAGTATTTAAATAAAAAAATAAATAAAATAAAAAACAAATCAAAAAATTGTAAATAATCATTAAATTCAAAGCAAAAAATAAATTTAAAAGTTATGTATTTTGTAAAAAAAAAAATTATATATTATAAATTCGTGCATAAATATTATTTTATATTTCATTGTTTATACATTGATTGTATTAAATAATAAAAAAAAAAATTGTATTAAATAATAATAAAAAACTAAGCTGTTTTTTTTTTTTTTTTTTTTTTTTTGTATGAAAGCTGTTAGTTTTCTATACAAAAAAAAAAATTAAAATATAAATAATTAAATAATTAAATGTAAATATTGTTGAACATAAAAAAAAAAACAAACAAAGTGTAATAGCAATGCAAAAACTCATGATAAGTTGTTTAAAAATAAAAAAAATAAAAAATATTATTATATACATATAACTTTTTTTAGCTTTAAAAAGCTAAAAAAAAAAAAGGAAAAACTTAATGAATTGAAAAATAAAAAAAATAAAAAAAACGCCACACAAACTAACTACAATAGCAAAAAAACCAAAATTAAAATTTTAAATAAAAACAAAAAAAGTAAAATTTAGAGCAGCAAAAATAAATAAATAAATAAATAAATAAGTAAAGCAATAATATCAAAAGTCCAATGACGATAAACACAAGCAAGCAATATTTGCCAATAGAAAATTAAACAAAAAACAAAAACAAAAATGCACATATTGGATGGTTAAATGTTAAACACACACACACACATTTAATTATTTACACGATACTTTTAATATCGATTTTATGCAAGCGAACGATACCGATATTCATTACACTTTACAATATCGATACATTTATCAATGTTAATGAAATTTTGTTTAAACGATACTAACAACTGTTATCGATACTTTGAACAATTTGTATACATGCAAAACGATATCGATACATTCAAGAACTGTTTATGCATACAAATTTCGCAACGAATTTATTGTGTTCAGCACTAAGTACATGCATACATACATACATACATAGTAGTTTACATTTTACTTTTGATACTTCTATGTAAGCGATTTATGCAAACAAAACAACAAAAAAACGGCAGTATCGATACATTTACTATATATGTATATCGATACCTAAAGCTCGATTTCATACGATTTTACTAGCATCTAAAGAAGTAAAAAAAAGAAACCACTTTGCCTGCACCAAAACATGAATCGATATTTTGCATTCGCATAAATGTGCATACTTATTGTTGCAAATTAATATCGATATCGATATCGAATCGAATGTGATGTGATATGATATTTGACTGATTAAAACAATCAAACAAAATGACGTGATTTATCGACGCTCCATAAGACATTTAAGACTCTTACAAATTCTAAATCGATACCATACCACAATTGTCAAAATTTCAAGAATATATATATATATTTTTTTTTTTTTTTTTTAAATCAATTTATCACGTGCTCCTGCAATATAAACACAAACAGCATTATGTAATCAATGCCTATGGCTCTAGCTTGATTACGTAGTGCACATTGTGTATATTTGCAGTTGTGCACGTTACTGCATTGTGTGCGCTTTGCCAAACTCTGAACGTTGTTGATCTTGGACTTTGATAGATAGATACAAAATTAAGATACAAAAAAAAAACTACACGCAGTAACCTAACATAAAATAACATTAAGCATAGCATTCAACAGTGGCAATATAAAAAGGCTATAAAAAGTTGTAAAATTTAAACGATACAAATACTCAAAAATGATTTTAAATAAAAAAAAAAAAAAGAATTTTAAATAATTTATTATTTTTTAATTTAAAAAAAAAAAATAAAAAATTATTTGATTTTTTTTTTTTTTTTTTGTTATCAAAATAAAATTTAAATATGAATGGTTGTAATTGTTAAAGTATTAAATAAATCCAAATAAAAAATAAAACAAAATAAAATAACAATAAAAATAAAGTAAAAAACCAATAAGTTGGCTTAAGTTTTTGAAGCATGTTTAACTATGAAACAAACTAAGAACATATTTAGAACTAGTAACAAAAAACAAAAAAAAATCAATTAAAAATAAAACAAAAAAAGAAAACTTATTGATAACATATCCATCCATAATTGAACAAAGTAAAAACAAAATAAAATAAATAAAACCAAAAATATAAAATATCAAAAACAAATTCAAATAAAACTTAAATAAAAAAAAATCAAAGAAACTAAATTACATATAAAAACTATAAACAATAAAAAACAAGCAAACAAACAACAAAAACAAGGGAAAACGTTAACATCGGTATAACCGAAGCTTTAATGCTCTTCACAACAATTTATTGTATGTACGCATTTAAAACAGTAGTGTAAACACGTTACACTAACACAAGCTGTAGCCTAGGCGCGCGTGTTACAATACAAATAAAGAAAAAAAATGTGAGCACCACTGTTTGTACCCAGATGTATGTACATAAGTAACAAGATATTATATCTAGATACACTATTGTATCTAGATAATGTATCTAGATATTGTATCTAGATATAAGTTTAGCATTGCCGTTACATAAAAAAAAAAAACATTACGGCTGGTATTGCTCAATGCTAAGCCAAAAACTTGTCTTCTTATGCTTCTCCATATTTGTGTGAAGAGTCAAAAACCAAAATAAAAACTATTTTTGATTTATTTCAAAATTTTTGCAAACCACAATTTCAACTACAATCACAGTTAGTACTCATGTTCTATAAAACAAAGAAATATAAATAAAAAAAAAAAACAAATATAGTTTGAGAACGCAACCGAACTGAAGTGTTTAAAATTTATTTTGTTTTTAAATATTTTATTTTTAAAATTATTTTTAAAAAAAAAAAAGAAATTATTCAAAAACGAAATCTCTTTTAAGAAATAATAAATTAATACTTTCACCTTTAATGAAATTCAAAAAAAAAAAAAAAACTAATACAACTAAATAACTTACATATTTTTAAACTATTTTAATAAATTTTCTTTTAGAAATTTTATTTAAAAAAAAAAAAAGAAATCGAAAAATCTTTAAAAAAAAAAAACTAAAGACTGACGACTGGCATCAAAATCAAGCGAATGCATTTATTACATATAATTATAATTAAATTATTTTATTTAATTTATTTATTTTTATTAGAAATGTACACTGAACAAAAAAAAAAAGTAGGTATACAAGTGATTTACAACATCGAAATATACAACAACAAACAAACACAACATTACGCTAAATTATTGAGGTGAAAAAATATTGAGGTGAAATATAACGTACATATGCAGCTGTTCTGTTTTTAAAATACACCTCATTTAATACATAAACATGTTGAACTAACATATGGTGAAATTATATACTATATATTTATATATATATATGTATTTTTTCACCATGTTACTATTTCAACACGCGTTGAATATAAAAATTATTTGTCTAAATTTCAAACCGAATTTCATTACCATCCACATTCATAGCTAACTATGATTCATTCTTTGATCATATCGGAGAGCTATGATGCATTTAGCTGGTTCGTAGACAAAGTACTCCTTCGCCCAGATCATATTCTGTTCATTTTAAATTTTGCAAACCAAAAACAAAAGCATTTTCTGAACTTATTGTATGGGATTATCATAACTTAATTTACTGTCAGATAATCGAAATTTCAATTCAGCTACAATTTAAAAGCATACCATAACCATTTTGCTCACATAAGACTACGTTGCGTATGCGTAATATGACAAAAACCATGACAGCAGTAAAATGCTGAAGAAGGCATGATATACATACTTTATGTTCATCCGTTAGTCTATACTGTTTGAGTGCATCAAATTCGAGACTCATATTTTTTTTTTTTTTTTAAAGTCGCACCACTGCTTTTTTCGGACAGAGATATCTGCTTCAACTTATTAAATGTGCAATATTATTATTTAAAAAAATACAGACACACACAGACACACACTTAAAAATAAGACATATAATACATAATGCAATTGTATTAGGTGTTGTATTTCGCCTCTGTTTGCTAACATAATTTTAACAGAGCAAGCTAGAGTGAGATAAACATATATATTTCCTGTACTCTTTTTAGCAAAAAAATAATATGTCAGCAAAATAGAAAGAGACAGTTGGCGAATACTACGCCTTTTATAATTGTATTAATATATTTATATAGTTCATTTATTTACATTTTTTTTTTTTTTTTTAATATTAAAAATCACATATTTTTGTATATATTTAATATTATTAGTATTATTTGTTTATATATAATTTTTATTAATGTTTTTTTTTTTTTAATTATTTTTATTATTATTTATTATTTCATTATTATTGTGATTTGTTATAAAATGCCAAAACATGTCAACCAAACTTTTCTATATTGTGCTTTTACTATAACTCAACTGTAACATTTGTTACTACAAAAAATACCTGCTCTGATATTCTACATAAAAAAAAAAAAAATGAAAAATAAGTAAAAAAAAAAGTCTTGTTTATTCCTCAAAAATAATATTTAAAAAATTATAAACAATAATAAAAATGTAAAAAAATAAAAGCAGCCATGGAATTTTTAAATAAAACTTGAATTCTAATACAGAAACATGAAAATATAAATAAAAAAAATAATTAAGCTATGAAAAAAAATTTAATTAAGTACAAAAAAAATTAAACAAACAAACAAACACACACACAAACACAGCATTAATAATTAAGAAATAAATTTATAAAAATAACCAAATTATCTAAAAAAAAAAAACAGGTTTATATTTGATAAATTAAAGTGTTTATATAAAAACTAAATATAAAATACATACATGCATACCTATAGATACATTCCAATACTAATGTACATATGTATGTATGTACATCTAAAACAAAAACAAAACAAAAACAAAAAACACAAGAACAACAAAACGACAAAAGGCTTCCAAAAAGATATTTGCCTCCAAGGTTTGGAAGTTCTTTTTTTAATGTAATTTTTTTTTATTATTATTCTGTAAATTAAAATTAAAAATAAAAACGAAACTCGTTAAACTGTATATAAAAAAAAAAAGTATATACATAAATCTATAATTAATAAGAAAACTATGAATGAATTAAATTTAAGATACAATTTATGTAATTTGTTTGAATTAGATACAAAATAGAACAAAAAAAAAAAAAAAAAATAATAATAAAATAAAATAAAATAAAATAAAAAAAAAAACACATTTTTATGTAGAGTATCTATATCAGTGTAGCACATCAAAAACAAAATCAAAAAGTATCTAAAAACTCATACAAAATGTTGGCGCATTAAATCGAATCCAAATGAATCGACTGCTTTGAGAGCGAAAAAAAAACAAAACAAAATATGGCTCCTTTGTGCCTGTGCAAAACTGATATAAATACAACACATATACACACACACACGTACATACATACATACAAACACACATAAGGTATGTTCTGGTTTTTGATATATTTTTTTTTTTTTTTATATATTATAAATTTTGTTTAAAGCACTTAGTTTATATTTCTGCATTATCTCTTGCAGCTCTGAAATCAAAAATATTTAATTTTTTTTATCAATTTCTGGTAGATTTCTTAAGATCTTGAAAAATAGTTTATAGTCGTTTAATTTCTAGATGCTCAAAAGAAGAATTCTTATCGAATCTAAGAATTGTCTAAAATAAATAAATTTTTTTACATACATTACATAATTTCAAATTCAAAATTTGCACGTGTTAACTTGTCTGACTCTGAGGTCTCATCTAAATTAAAAATAGCCCTGTCCCCAGTATCTTAGTTAACACTCTGTTCAGATTGACAATTAAACAAGTTCGCATTTTTGGATTCAATTGCAATAGAGCACCTCTAATCTTTCGTTTAGAGAGTGCTCACCATGTTCATACACTGCCCTCAGAGAATATGAACAACTGAGTCTTCACTTCGGTTCGGTACAGAAACTTCAGAACATAGAACTGCCAGATCGTAGTTCAATAATATGTACAAGGTTATGTTAAGCGCTCTTACTCTCTCAACATGTTGCGTATATCTCTATAAGCTATCTCTTTCGCACTCGTTTCGCATGGTACCATAGTCTCGCTTAATCAATTAATGTCATATTTAAATATCCTAAAACTTCCCAAACTTAGATTGAGTTTGCATGAGTGCCTGGAATGTATGTTTCTAATTTATATGAAAAAAAAATGTACATATAAAAACTCCAAAAAAAAATTTTATTTATTTGTATGGGGACTGCCTTCACCTAAAATCTGGTTAGCACAACAGTTACATATTTAAGGTACATATGTATGTACATATATCTTTCAAGAGTTCTGAAAAATCTATGTTTCATATTTGATGGTCCAATCTTCTGTTATACTCTAATAATCTTTGAGTTCAGTTCCATACGACAGACATGAACAAATCTGCTCAGCTTTAGGTTCCGACCAAAAGCTTTCTTCTTAATGAGTTTTTTTTTTTCTTTAGTGGTGACTTGTTATTTTTTTCAAACAAATTTCTTGCAATCAACCTGAATGGTTAAAATTATGATGTTTTTTTTTTTTTTTTTTTATTTCAATTGTTTACGTTGCATACCATACAATATGAGGTTTTCTTTTAAAAAAAATATACAATACCCACACAAAAATCTAAATTTCTTCAGCACATTTTTTACAATTAATCAACAAAAATAATAATAAAAATAAATAAAAATAAAATAAAACTCTGGAAACTTATAAAGTTTGTTAAATTTGTTAAAAGTTATCGTAAATTTTATTTTAAACAAACCTCGTATACATATGCACAACACAACACAACATATAAAAAGCAAACAAAATCATTTAATGACAAACAGATGGACAGACAGACACAAAGGCAGACTAGCAAAGGCGAATACAAAATGGAACAAGTAGTTTCTAAATCAACAAAAAAAAAAAAAACAAACTAAATTTTATAAATTGATTTAAAAAAAATACATAAAAATATATTTAAAATGTTCGACAAAAATTAAAAATAAAAAAAAAATAAAAGAATATTTCCAAAGTGAAACAAAAAAGAAAAATGTTTAATTCAAAAACAAAAAAATTGAGCTGACATAAAATATAAAAAAATTAATAATAAAAAAAAAAAAAATTGAATTACTTTAAGCGTTGAACTAAAATAATATGTAAAAGCAAAAACTAAAACCCAAAAATATATTTAAAACAAAAAAAAAAATAATTAATAAAAAATATAAAATAAAAAAACAAAAGAAAAGAAATGTGTCAAACTAAAAAAAGCGAAAAGAGGTGAAATAAATGTATTTTAAATGTTAAAAAAAAAATATATTGAATTTTTATTTCAATAAAAGTTTTTGAAGCGGTTCTTCGGACCAGAACTTTTCTCAGTTCGAAGGCTAGATACGCTTAAATGAAAAAAAAAAAAAAAAGATCAAATACGATAAGAAATTCTAACGATGCTATCTGAATTCGGTTTCCCACAGGATGCAGTCAAAAGAGAATTAACAAAAATTTACAAAATAGAAAAGAGGTGAAGAGCAGTTCATTAAAATGTCCTATAAATGATGGTACAGCCGTATTTTTTACGAGATTTTCACAGAAAAGGTAAAAATATTCAATGTTACTATCGATTATATCGATGTTTATTTTAATTTTTTTTTGTATTTACTATCGATTGTTTTCCACCACTAGCGCTTTCATTTACAAGAACAAGTATAGTACAGTCTACGAAAGAATTAGTTTCGCGTGGACAGCTAGATCGACTCATCTTTCAATGCTGTTCAAGAATATGTACATACTTTTTAGGGTCTATCATACATATATCCTTCTGTTTAAATTAAACAAATAAAAAGTAAAACACACCTAATATTTTTTATTTTTAATTAATTCATTTTATTCTTTATTTATTTTTATTTATTTTGACCATTAAAGTAAAATTAAACAAATTGTAGAGCATTAAAAAAAAAAAAAACATTATTCTTGTTCTTTTTTTTATTAAATATTACAGGAAAAATAAAAAGGATTCAAAAGTTATATATTATTATTATTATTGTGTAAGACAAACACTTTTGAGTTGTGTGAAGTTATTAACCAATAATATAAACAAAGAAAAAAAAATCAATTTATTAAACATTTTACAGGACATACGTTAAATCGGTATTTGCATGCATAAAATAAACTCTTAAACAACAACATTGCCAAGTTTAAGAGTATAACTTAAAATTTTTAACGCATTTTTTCCGCGCCTGTAAATGTAATATTATTTTGTCGTTCGATATTAAGCGAGGGTATGTTCCAAATTACTATGTATTATCAAACTATGTGCACTTACAATAATATTGAAAGCGTTGCATGCGTTTGCAGCTTAAATATAAATTTATAAAAAAAAGCAAAAAAAAAAAAAAAAAAAAACTATATTGAATTTTTTTTTTTTTTTTTTTTATATATATATATAAATATAGCAAGCGCCAACGCTAACTATTAACGACATTGCCGATAATTTAATACTCTTTTACATATATGTCATACATATATGTTAACTATTAAATAAAAATTTAAGTATAATAAGATGCTTATAATATTTTTTTTTCCATTTAAATAGGGAAAAAAAAAAAATTAAATAATAAATAACTGAGTGTATTTAAAAACAGACCGACACATAAGTATATTTTAACAAGTTACAATTTTTTTTAGTTATAATTTTACATATCATGTAAAGAGTATTGTAAGCACATAAGCATATATTTATGTGGGTTTGTATCCGAATAATGTATAATTACAATTTAATTTTTGTGTGTATAACATATATCAAACCCAAAAAAAAAAAAAAAAACAAAAAAAAATTACATTAATAATTTAAATTCCTGTGATAAATGAGTGTGTGTGTGTATACATATTAGAGTTCTGCACATATTTCAAATGCTTTCAAAATTTTTGCTCTTATACATATACGATGTATATATATTGTATATAGTGGACTTTATGTATAACTTTACAATTTTTATATGTATAAATAATTAATATTAAACAATATAATTTTTTTTTTTTTTTTTAATTTGCATTAAATAAAATAATTTTCTTCACAGCTGAAAAAAATCCATATAAATCACAACATTTTTACACCCGGCTAATATATTTATTTATTATTACTTTTTTTTTTTTTTTATTGTTATTTGAGTGTGTGTTTATTTTTAATTATTTTTTTTTTTTCTGTGTACAAATATTTAATTTTATTGCATGCATATATTTATTTAATTTCTTCTTTTTTTTTTTTTTTTTTTTTGTATATAAAATTGTGTTGTTTTTATTGAATGCATAAAAAAAATGTATTTCATTTTTTTTTTTTTTAATTATTTACAATTATTTTTGACTCGCTTTTTGCTTTTTATATATATTTTCATTTTCTTCACAACTTTTTTAATATACAAACCAAAAAAAAAAAAAAAAAAAAAGTATCTATATAAATAGTTTGTTATAAATATATATAGTTCGATATATATATATAATATATGTATGTATGTATTATATTTTATGTATAAAAATGTGTAAATAGTTTTCATAGTTTTCGTGCCCAGATTTATTTGAGCAATTTTTTGTTTTTCTTTTGTTTTGTCTTGTTTTTCATATTTTTAATTTGCATTTTTTTTCAGAACAGTTATAATTTGCTGTATCCTTTTTTCAGTCTATATAATTCAATAACAGATTTCTAACATATATAAATGATTTTATAATAAAAAAAAAATTTTATCAATTTAAATAATAAGTAAAAACTTTAATTATGTTTGTATTCATAGTGCAACATATTTTTTCTTTCTTTTATTAAATTCAATAAATAAACATTTCATTTAAAAATAATTTCTTTTTTTTTTTTAATTCTTGTATTCATTTTTTTTTTTTTTTAAATTTTGCGTATTGAATTCTTTGTGCTTATTTAAATTTTTTTAATGTTTTCTTTTTTTAATTTCTTTTTTTTTTTTACAATGTCATTTTTTTCATAATTTAAAAAAATAAATTTATAGGCAACAGCTTATAAAAATGCAAGTGTTTTTAACATGCTTTTTTGTTTTGTTTTGTTTTTTCTCTCACAAATTACTAATTAATTTAGTAATAAAAAAAAGGTTTATATATAAAATTATATAATAAAAAAAAAAATAAAAAATAAAACCACAAAGACATGCAATGTGAGGAAGAAAGTTCTGTGACTTATATATGAAGTAAACTAACTAACTAAATAGATAGATAATAATTCTTATATATAATTTTATTATTTTATAATTTTTTGTTTTTTTTTTTTTTTTTTGTTTTGTTTTGTTTTTTTTTTTTTTCGCATGCCAAAAGCGTATTAGGCCATTCTATGTTTGCGTGTATTTGTATCGGTGTTTGTGTTTTTGTATTTGTGTTTGTTTATATATGTACACAATACAACATATATATATAGTATAAAGCGACGACTTAGAATTGTATATCCTGTACATCTTTTTGTACATTTGCCTGCATTTTACATGTCTGCGTTAGATCAGGCATTAAACCTGCAGCAGCAGCAGCGCTAAGCATTTGCTTGCCATTATTGTAATGATGCGCATGATGATAGCTATGCGTTGGCTGTTGCTGTTGTAGTTGTTGTTGTTGTTGGTGCTGCTGCTGCTGATGATGATGATTATGATGGTAATGATGTGTTTGTTGTTGTTGTTGTTGATGAGGCAGGATTTGTGGCGTTGTTGTCTGTGTTTGCAGTTGCTGCTGCTGTTGCTGTTGCTCAACACTGACTAAAAATGGTTGCAATTTGCTGCTATGCTCTTCGAAAATGTTTTCCATTTTCATCATGCATTCGTGTAAAGAATCCTGCAAGTTTTAGTTAGATTTTTAATTTTTATTTTTATTAATTTTTTTTTATTTTTTTTTTTAACTTACTTGTTCCACGCTCGTCAAATCGGTCAACAAACTAAGTAAAAAACGCAGATTCTGTCCCGTACGCATATGCCATTTAAGACCGCTTAATGCAGCAGCAATGCTTGATGCAGCTATAGTGCTTGCTGAATACATCGAAAAATGATGCTCTGTCAAAAAAAAAAAAAAAAAAAAAACATTTTATTTAATAAATTTTGTTAGATAATTAATTTGGTTTTTTTTTTTTTTTTATTTTTTACCTTTTGCTGCTAGTGAAATAAATGCCTGCGCATGATTGCGCACTTTTTCGACATTTAAATCTGGATATTTGTTACATCTTATTGGCAGGCGTATAAGCAATAACTCTAAAAAGTCCAATGGCGTTACAGATGATAGATCCCATCCTAAGCGACTGAGCACAAGTAGCTCCCATTTCTGTAAGAAAAAAAAAAAAAAAAAAAAATTTAATGAATAAAAAATTAAACAAAATAAAATTATAATATTACATCTACAGAGAGAGAGAGAGAGAGAGAGAGGGAAAATCAAGTATAACGTTCTAAAATCAAGCACAACGTTCTAAAATCAAGCACATTTTTTTTTTAAATAAATCAAAACGATTGTGAATTCAAAAATAGTAAACGAATGGTAATCGTTTGTGTGAAAACTTTCGTTCTCATATCAAGCACATTCGTTCTTAAGAAATGGACAGCTATAAATGTAAAGACAAAAAAAACAGAGAAGTGCCGCTACAAAACAAAATTTGTGAGAGCGTAGATTACGTTTGAAACATAAATTAAGCACGATTGTTCTCAAAACAAGCACAAAATGCTTGAAGAACGTAAAAGTTTATGGAAATCGATGTACTCACCAGAAAAAGTGTGAAATGCCTAATAAAATGTGTATATAATATGATTATTCTTGATTAATACAGAATGCCGAATCTATCAAGACAAACCCATGCCCAAGTCATGGTGTGTAGGGTATTATATATGTAGTAGGTATATAGAATACAATAAACCATATAGCAATTCATTTTATTATGCTATACGATGTCAGAATTACAATATTTTCAGCATGTAACATATTTTTTTTATGGCTTATTTTAATGCGGCAATGAAAATTTACAAATATTCTCATTGCAATTCGACTCAAAGACGGCGACAGCAGCACAAGCAGCAGCAAAAAATTGAAAAATAAGAAAAAAAAAAAAAAAAAGAAGATGAAGATGAAGAAGAAGAAGAACCGTATGCCTTATTGAAATTAATGTAGTAAATCATTATAGCATGATGTGTTTGTGTTTGCCTTATACTTCATTCAAAAGTTTATTCGTTTGTTCTTCTCCCTGTCTCCATGTCCGTCTGTCTGTCTGTCTGTCCATTCGTTCGGATGTCTGACTTACGTCTACATGACTTTTCTTCCGTCCGTCCGTCTGTCCGTCTGAGGCGCACTTTAACACGCCGCCTCCAACAAACACTCTAAATACAAAATATTCTTTTTTTTTTTCTGTTTTTTTTTTTTTTTTGTTTATTCCAATAATATCCCGTCTAGCTATTAGCACAGCAAGTGAAGTCATTCTTAAGCGCGCATTTACAATATTTCCCAACAAACGTGTGACCTTTAGTAATAACCGCAACCGCACAGCCATCACCGCGCGCTACTGCACAACTCTAAATACTTGGGCTGCATCTTGGACTTTGCTGCATCTACTACGTCGTTTTCGTTTGCGTTTTGGATTTTGCAGCTCCGTTTGTCTGTCTTGCAAAGTCTTTAATAATTCATAATGCGCCGCACCAACACTTTGGCGTCATACAAAAAAAAAAAAAAAAGGTCTTATATGTTGCTTCTTGTAGTTGGCGATATGGCATGCCATGGCAGACAATGGTAGTAGCATAGCACAGAGCATATGATGCGCATGTTTTATTTTCGTTGTTATTTTTACCCTTTCTTTTTTTCCATGGGTAATTCTGATACAATAATATATAATATTAGGCGTCATGGATGGACGGACATGGGTAAATAAATTCGTTTCATCGAACTGATCAAGAATATATTACCTATTAATCTTCTTTATGGGTTCTACGAACGCGTTAAAAACTATTCAAGAAAATGGTTATGCATGTTATGTGTGATTTTAAGCGATTTATTCAGGGGTCCTGTATTTTTAATAAGAGTATGAAGCGTATTTAAAAGTCTTAAAAGTTTTTGACAAAACATCCTTTTTTTTTTTTTTTTTTTTTTTTTTTTTTTTTTTTTTTGTTTGCTTATTAAATCGTTTGTTTCGTCCGCAAGCATGTATTGCAATTGACTGGGATCGTATCGGTTGGGATCGTTTCAACGCAACTCGTAAAAAAAAAAACACCAAGAAATATAAAATAAAAAAAAAAAAACGAAAGCAAAAGCAAAAATTTTACAGCGGAAATGAGCAGTCGAAATGGTTTCGATTTAAATGAAAAATTATACGTATACGCTTTATAATAAAAATAAAATATTAAATGTTATGAAAAGCTCAAAAGAATTCCTAATACAAAATTTCAAGCGCCGGCGTCGATCCATCCAGATGGATCCCAAAAGAAAAAAAAAAAAAAAAACCAGCATCAACACAATGTACGGTCCCACGTACGTGTGCGTGTGAGTTGCCATGGACAATAAATTAAAATTAAAAAACTGAGACAAGACATCCAAGAAGTCGTGCAAGACATGTCAATCAAGACAACTGCGACATTTGTACGAAAACGCCGTTAATCACTTGTATGGGGCTATCATCGGTATGCCATCGATGAAACAGACATCAACGCTGGGACTTGTTGTATCAATTCAACGTAACGTTCGTCCGTCCGCAATGGTTAAAAGTAGAAAATTCAAAATTAACGAAACTTATTTTTCTGCTCGGGTAATCCATTTTCTATTTCAATAATGCCATTTGAAAGTACTGACCTAAGCCTACATTTTAATGTATAAAAACTTAATAATTTTTTAGGAATAGGAATATTTAAAATGTATCCGATACGAATGTATCGTCCGCAACGTAGTATTCTCTGTTTTGCCTAATTGTCAGATTTGTTTGCTGGGCTTACTACTGATGGCTCACTGGCTGACTTGGTTGGTTGATAAGTAAACTTGGGAAACTGGGAACAAGCAAACATTCAAGCAAGCGTAAAATCTGAACACAAAACTTTTGGCAATAGAACGAGAATAAACAAATAAAGTAAAGGGAAAATAGAAAGGAAGAAGAGGTGTCGACAGAAGTTGAGCGGTGCTAAAACTTTGGCAGAAGGTAAAAATATAAGCCACGCTAAAGACTTGTATTCATGATCAATGTGATGGTGGCGGCGGCGGCAACGTCAGCGGTGGCAGTGGCAGTAACGACTACAGCAGCAACGATGGCGATGGCGATTATTGGTCGCTTACTCACATAATAATTATACAACTAATATGAAAAATATATACAGGGTGCAACAACTTAACATTGAAATAAGTTGAAGTAACTTGCATTGAATAGATATTTTTTTATAAAATGTGCTTTCGATAACTCTTTCACTCGTTGTTTAATCGGTTCGATTATTTGTGCAATCGTTAATTGGTTTGTTTCAATGAGCTATAAACTTTTATTGTCGATCCCAGTATGTATTGGCGGCGGCACATGTTGAGCTCTTTTTAAATTACATTGGGTAGAGTTGAAGTGGTGGAGTTGTGTCTTTTACTCTTTCTCCGCTCCTCTCCTCTTCTCATTCGCGTTCTTTCTTTCTTTATTTTATTTTAATTTTTTTATTTTTTATTATTATTTCTTCGGCAATTCTTTGCCGACGCGCATGCTTAAACGATTTGTGGGCAAATTTTAACGAAGCGCGAATTTTATGAATGAAAATTTCATGCAAACACACAATCGCATATACTACGTACATATACATACATATATACAAACATACATATATATATATGTATATGTATGAATATATAATGTTTATGTATATACATACATATGTACAAATAAGTAAAAAGCTATCAAGAGAAAGAGAAAGACGACAACGACGACGCCGCCGCCAACATTATGACCGTCGTTTGTTGCTGTTACTATCGTCGTCGTTCTGTCCGTATAGTCTGTCTCTTCGGTCTTTTCGACTCAGTAGAAGTAGAGAGAACATGTAGAAACAGAATGAAAGAAAAAAAAAAAGAAAAAAGCAGAAGATTCGGGATACAGATCAAGTTATTCAGATTCTTTCAATCCACGCCAGGCCACGCCAGCCAGCCAGCCAGCCAACATAATTCATGTTGCTGCTATCTTTTTCGATTGCAGTAATTCAAGTCGTTATTTTACGACTACCGACATTTTCTCTTCGTTTGGTTTTGGTTTAGGTTTTGATTTTGGTTTTCGTTTTCGTTTTGTTTTTGTTTTTGGCTCTGCGTATGATCTATATATACCATATAGCGTATACCAAGTACTTCTATGAAACGGTTGGCTTTTTTAAAAAATCATATCGCATATTGCTCTTTGTTTGTTGTATATATAGTATATATAGTTTAATATACATATATATATATATATATATATATATAATATACAAATGTTTAATGGGCATACATATACATATATATACATATATCATATACAAAACAAAAACTTTATAATTTTAACACAAATGATATTCCATACAAGCCAACACTCCAGCTTAGGGCTTAGACGCATGATAAAATGCAAATGAGAATCCAAAATATTTTAAATCATCAGTCGGAGATCATATAATGGTATATAAATTTATTCGATCTAACCATGGTTGTATGTCCATCAATACTGCAACCCAACATAACACATCTTTTTTATCCGCATTTTCCCGAATCCTAGTCTTCATCTAGAAAGAAATGAACCGTAAAAACCCAATGTGGTGTCCGATTTTATATTAACATGGCTGATCTCTACTAGATTGCCCATATAATAGACCGCGTGTTTCTTTAGTCACTAATCGGGCGACGAATGCGACTTTACATTTGACTGACCTAATCTAGTCATAGAATATGGATGGCGGTATTGATGCATTAGTTCAGTATATGAACCAGATTATACCCAGAAAACTAAAAAACAAATTGTCAAAATCGTAAAAAAAAAAAAAAAAAGAAAGCCAACAAAAATGGCTCCAATTTCAGTAACTTTTCTCAATCAATGCATGAACTTATTGAGAATTACAACATAATGCAAAAAGTAATTGTGAATTATAAATAAAAAAAAAAAAAAAAAAAACGTTGAAAATATTTAGTTGTGCTACGAATAGCTATGGAAGATACGACTGTAAGTGACAAGACCAGCTTAAAAAGTAAGCAATTGGTCGCACCAAATTAAATATTCATGGTTCCAAGCATTTACTTCGAGCTGCTCCAATACAACGAACCCAAATTTGTGGAACTCTACCAAAGCTTGCATTAAGAGACTTGTTCCAAACGTTGATTTCATATGAAGATATAAAAAAAAATGTATCGATTTTTCGATAGTGTTCAAGTTCTCGATGCTTTCTATCGATGCGGAATCCGAAAGCTACCCATAAAATGGATTACGATCAAAATAAGGGTTCTGAGCTTAGCTTTATGCTGAGGATCGAGTCAAAAATATCTAATCTAAATTGTTTACAAAAAAAATTTAAAAAAAATTTAAAAAAAAAATACGTTAGATAAATTTATGGTTCCAATTTCAAAACAATCACAGTCCTCTAATCAAATAACTATATTTTATGCTCGATCGCTTCGCTAAACCTTTTGACAACTTCTTTCATACACATATTCGCCGCTAAGAGAAACAAAAATCAAAAGTTAAACGATAAAAGAGAGAAAAACAAAAAGAGATGCATTTTTTTTATATATTTTTTCTGCCAGACTTGATAATAATGTGTTTTGGACAACGGAACGAAAGGGATATACAATATGTACATAAAAATGGAGTGCTACAGAAGAATGCGAAGCGTATAGAAGACATACAGTATTAAGGTTTGCAGTTATTTGGTTGTGCAATTTTTTTTTTGGTTTTTATATATTTTAATTTCTTTTTGCTTATCAAAAAACAATGCCGACAAGATGCTTTTTTTTTTTTTTTTTTTTACAAACAAAAAATGTATTGTATAAACGCATGATGTGAGGCGGCGAACTGACCAACGGACCGATCGAACTGAAACATTTCGATGTGAGACAATAACAACAACAACAACGACGACAGACAATTCAACTAACTGACTGTCTGAGCGACTGAATGCCAGAAATACAGACCATGAGACAATTCGACAGTTGCAAAAAAGAAAAAAAAAAAAAAAAAAAAAGATAAACAATGAAAATCAGATAGCTTCAAAGGGTTTTAGAGATTCTTGGTTCCAAAATGAATGCAATGAAACAAAGAATGAACCACATCATTATCATCATTATTATCATCGACATTCTCATCATCGTCAATGTTAGCCTGTATTGCTGCAAGCGAAATATACAAACCGAAGCCTTAATACGCTCCATCAATGTAAAAAATTTAATAATTGTACAATCTGAGTCAAATTTATTATTCAAATATGATGTAACCTAGATTTGCGCCACCCATTCAAGAGAGTTCACAGAATGAAAATAATTTTCAAAATTGAAAAATATTAATATTGATCTTAATAAGATCGTCAACGCTTAAAATCTGAACAACAACAACCAAGTCCGTAGTCGGTAAAGTTGTCTAGACAACAACGGTTAGGATGGATCTTGTAACGATTCAGGGACAAAGTCGATAACAATAACTGAGTTAACTGAGTTAACCAGACATACGCTGTGAACTGCTGAGTACATTGAATGAAACAATGCGCATTCGTTGAGTGTATTTTTTTTTTTTTTTATTTTTAAGTTTTTATTTTGAAAACGCTTTTTTTTTTTTTTTTTTTTTTGTTTTTGCAATCTTCGCGCATTCCGTTTGTCCATTTGTCCGTCTGTCGCAATGTCTGCTCTTGGTAAACTGTCTCACTTTAGCTCTAAAACTTGCTGAATAGAATCTTATTCAGTCGGTCACCAAGTTGCTAAGGCTGAGACTGCTGCTACGGTTGCTGTAGATGATGATGATGATGATAATGATGTTCATACAACAGAAAGAAATAAAGACCAAATATAGGATGAGAAGGGTGTAACACAACAACATCGAGAAATGAGTTCCAGGAATTCGATCATTTTTAGCAAACACAATCCGATTTATGTAGCATCTACGCTGCTGCTGCTGCTGCAGTTGCCTGTTGCCGGTTGCTGATGTTGTCATTGTACCCGACGAAATGGTCTCTTTTTTTTTTTTTTTTGTGCTTTAAGTCTCTCTCTCTCTCTTTTTCTCTCTGTATCCATCTCTCATCGTCAGCATGAAGAGATAACAACCGCCGCATTTAACGTGGCATGGATCCTGCTGCTTCAATGTTGGCTCATTTGCGCACAATCAATGCACACGAAGATGACAAAGACGATGATGATGATAATGATGATGATGATGACGAAAGATGAAGTGTGGCAAGGTGAAGTATTGCGGTAGCATAAACTTAGTCTTTGTCTGGTAGTAGCAGCACCACCTTATTTGAACGGACAGACAGACAGACAATCTTCTGTAACGTAGCGAATGCGCATGAATGAATGCGCGTTGGAGGCGCACAAAAACACTAAGACAGATTGAAAACGAGTGAAGTGGAGTAGAGTGGAGTGGAGTAGCGTCTCTTTCGACTCAAGTGGAATGCAATGCAATGCAGCAATGCAATGTGGTCCAGTCAAGCAAAAATGAAAAAAAAAAAAAAAAAAAAAAAAATGATCATCAAGATTTTCAGACGCCTTCATGTGTGTATGTGTGTATGTGTGTCTGTGTGTGTGCGTACAAAGCAAAAACAGATTGCTCGATTTAAAATCCAATACCACACAATACCACCCGTATCCTTCAAGCTTTTTTAAGTTTTGTTTATTAAAAATACAACGCTTCTCACAGCAAAACACATCGTTGCAATTTTTGACTTAAGTTACTAGCTCTGCGGCTGACCGATTAACTGCTGCGAACTGCCGCTGCCGCTGCTGCTGTTCAACAACTTTATAAAACACCAAATTAAATACATACATCTACCATTTGTACCGTACCTATCTGTATAATCTGTAAAATTTTAATTTAATCATGAAAATAAATGTTTGAAATTAGAAATACTTAAATCAAACTAACGATGAATGAGAATAATTTTTCGCAAGTTTTGAACCACCTTAAATATTTTCCGGTTCCGGTTATCGGCACCTAATTGTTATGTTATGTATAGACCGGCTAAACAGTTGTTTACACCGAAAACGGACGGACGGAATAAAATAGAAACCAAACCATTAACTAAGCGCATCATTAAGTAAACCTTCGGTTAAGCGCAAAAAAAATGGTTCTGATTACGAAGTTAAAGAGTAATGTAAAAAAGTGTTCTACTTTATGGTTTTTTTTTTTTGGGTACTTTTCTTTTTTATTAGCTCTTCCAAGGGTGCCCGATACCGGGTACACAAAAATGTTTTTCTCAAAAATTATTACTTGTCTAAAGAATTTCTGTGGCTAAAACTTGATGTGTTTTCACCAAAATAAAACAAAAACAAAATTAGAAAGTGATATTACGATGGATGAGAACGCAGCCTGCCACACAGGTAAGTAGGAAGGGAAGAATGCTTCGAAGACAGCAAAAAATTGGACTTTTGGAAAAAGCTTCATCGACGAAGGAACTATTTTATGACCCTGGGATAGATAGATGATTCTGTATAAATTCGAAGAAAAAATGTCATTATCACAGAAATGTAAATTGAATCTAAACACGTTTTTGAAAATGGAAAACGATTACTCAAAAATAACTATACTGTTTATTTTCAAATTTTAATTTTATTAATGGTTGA
Organism: Leucophenga varia; assembly: GCA_018903435.1. Taxonomy (NCBI): domain Eukaryota; kingdom Metazoa; phylum Arthropoda; class Insecta; order Diptera; family Drosophilidae; genus Leucophenga; species Leucophenga varia. The sequence continues at coordinate 364,847 of JAEIFJ010001021.1, forward strand.
ATTAGAAAAATTTCATTAAAAAACCAGGGTTGCCACCCTAAGTAGCACTGAAAGTTAGCTTTAACATCTAACTATCCGCTGGCACTCATGCATATGTCTAAATAATATGAATTTTGGTCAAAATGCTGCCCACAATAGACATATTTCCCATTCGAAAAAAAAGGAACCTTCTGTTGTCCGTCCTACGCTTTAGTTATATTTTTATACCCTGTACCCAAAGGGAAAAGGAGAATTAAGTTTGTGCGAATGTATGTAACAGACAGAAGAGGCAAGTTAGTCCCTATAAAGTATATATTTTTGATCAGTTGGAAGGGGCGTAACAAGCATTGTCTGTCTGTCCGTCCGTCCGTGTGTCTGTCATGCTGTCTGCCGTTTGAAAACGATTATTTTCGGAGACTTTAAGAGGTAGAGCTTTCGTTAAACTTAGAATCTCCTAGGCTAATTGTGCACTTAAACGGTTTTTCTGACCCTTTTAGGGTCCCCTACAATTTACCCATTTTGGGTTTTTACATAAAAACGTTTTTTATTTTTTATTTAGAAATGGTTGAATTTAGGATAAATTATGTCTATGATAGCCCAATAAAATATCTAAATATGGATAGGACCAACAAAATTTTAGGTTTAGCCCCATCTAAATTTACCCCAAAATTTTGGGCAAAAAAACGTCATTGTTTTTTATGTCTTGAAAATTTTAATTTAGTATGAATTATGTCTATGATAGTCCCAATGAAATAGACCAATATGGGTAGCCCAACAAAATTTTAGGCATAAACCCAATCAAAGATATACCCGATTTTTTAAGTTTTATCAATTCAATGATGTATGGTATTAAGAATAGAACCTAACTTAAGGTACATTTAGATTGGGTACAGGGTCTTGCAGTCCCTCGACTTCTGCGTTCTTCTTGTTTTTTTATAATTTCAAGTATATCACGACCACATGTGTTTATTTTTTTTTGTGTGTGTGTATACAATAAATAATAGTTAGGGCAACACATAATAGAGTAGATCAGATCATAGGTTTAAAAGTCTTTCACATTAACTTGGCGTTTAATTTTTTTTTTTTTGTCTTACAATAAGAGAGGAGTATATATTTCTTTGTTTAATATTTTATATGAAACTTACAACAAGTAGCATCAAGTGACAATTCACTTTTTGTGACATAATTATATTGAACGTTTAAAACTGTTGTCTCTATTTATATACAACATGCCTACTTTTTTTTTTATTTCTTTGTTGTTTTTTGTTGATTGTACGTTTTGTAAGTTGTAGCAGCAAATACCCACAATATACTTATTATTTTAGCGCAATTATTTTGTACGCACTTTTACAACAACAAGCAAGCAACTAAACATTGAGTACAACTACAAATCGGCCTAATGAAAATGTTAACTGAACCACGTTAAGTGAATGAGTTAACTGTGCATCAAAACATAATAATTATAAAAAAAAAATCGAAATAAAAGAAGCGAGACCATTAATGGAGATATTTGTACCGAATTTTGTATGGTTTTTTACAGGATTGAATGAAATTAGAAAGTGGTGCTAAAATCGATTAATTGAAGAATAAATATTACGAAGAGTCTTTCGATTGAGCATTCCTTATTTTGTACTGGTCATTATACTGGCTAATCGGAGCCCATTAAAGCACTGCAAAACAGATCCAATTCAATGATATTCTAATTTTGAACATAATGTTTCTTTATTGCAAATCTTCATTTAATTTTTTTTTTTTTTTTTTTATTCATAATTTTAGTTAAAACAAATTAGTTCGCGTAATAGTCCTAAATATGTAAAAATAATAGCGTTAAAATTTCACAAATCATATTTTTAGAGCCAATACCATTAGCAGTAGCTCGTAACATTTCGATGATTCCCTTCAATGCGCATCTATTAAATGCTTCATTTGCTCAACAACAACAACAACAAAGCCTAACAAAAAAAAGGGAAAACATTAAAACTAAAAAAAAAACTTAAAAAAAAAAACTGAAAAATTCGTGAAACACTCAAGGGCAATTTGCAAAAGTCGCTTCACGCATGAAACCTTGACTCTACCTAACTAAAAGCCGACACAAACAAAAACTATTCAGTCAAATATTCATTTAGTTAAAACGAAACTTAAAAGCTCTGCTTTCTACCATTTTATATGATTATATAATTATTAATCAATTACTAAAAGTTTCTTTAGCCTAAATACATTCTTTAAATTATATACTTCCTAAAAATCATCTATAAACCTTTTACCATATCTTTTTATTCAAAACCAATTTTGCCAAATTATTACCAGAAAATTGGAATCTCTACGATGATATACTTTAGAGATTCTTCAACAGTTTTAAACTCTTTATACGCTCCATTCATTCGAAGTTTCAAGCTTTGAAGAATAATCCGATTTCGGCAGTTGGCTTTACAACTCATAACTTTGAAGTCCTTTCTCCGCTTGTTTTGGAATAATCACATTAGTATCGATTTAAGTTTAGTTCTTTTTTGTGCTCATAAGCAAAGATCAGTGATGGGCATATTTTAAATATTTTAGCACGTGCGCTAATGCGACACGTGTACACTTCCTTGTGTGACATCTTTAGCAACTTGTTAAGTTCAAGAAGAACTTTGTTTTCTACAGCGCAATATGAGATGTAATGAGAACTATGTCCACTACTGACATGATTCATCACTTCTAATAATGCCATTAAACTGTATTTTCTAGTTATGATCGAGGAATAATGCCTCTTGCATAGGGCATTTCATAGTCGAACGAACGAACTTAATGCGTTCTTTATGTTGTTTTTGTAGTTTTTATTGCGTGTGAAGTGTATAAATCGCGTCCATAACAAGAATTGCGTACTAGAAAAACGAAAGCGCGTGCACAAAAAAAGCTCAGAAGCATAACTATCAAACGAAAAATATAAATGAACGAACGAACGAACGAACGTACGAGCAAACCTAATAAACCTGGTTGTCACATTCCGACCGACCGAACGAACGATTGAACGAACGAACGAACGACCGGCCGGTCAGTGTCGGTGGCTGTGTCGATGTCGATGTCGGTGTCGGTCTGTTTGACCACGTTATGTCTTCAATAATGTTGGTTTTGGTAGCACAGCAACATTTGAACATTTTAGACGCACAATTGCTTCATTGATTATACCATACACACATACATACATACATACATACATACACACATACATACATACATACAAACATACAAACACATACAAACGACAGACCTTAGCTACGCATTTTTTTTTATTGAATTTTATATTTCTTTGATTTCTTGTAAATCAGCGTGACAAGATGGAGCGGAGCGGAGTGGAGCGAAACGTTGGATAAATTATTTAGTTGTACATAATAGTCACGCTTAAATATTAAACAGACACCAAACCAAACTAAACGAAACTTTAAGGCATTTAACAACTATGTATGTATATATTTACTACTAGGGGGGTTCTTTTAATTAATTTTTTAAAGGTATTTTTGTGTTATTTCAATTTCCTGAATTAAACTTAACGAACCAAACTTTAGGTTGAAAAAAAAATTAAAAAGTTTTGACAACAAATACATTTCGAGGGTAAATTGTTAATACGAGGGTTACTATTTATATAACGGGAATAGCAAATAATAACACAAAAATTTCCCTTGATGATCACTTTTGCATGCGTCCTCTTGAGACACCACCAAAACAACTGCTTCTTTGGCACTCGTAAATTGTTGACCATGCAGAAATTAAAAAGAAGTATTTGGGTGCCAAATGAGAGGTATAGGGCGAATGAGTAATCAATTCAATGTTTTGATTGCTTTATAATTCAACTATTTGACGAGATGTCTGAGAGGTCGCATTGTCATAATGGATAATGTTTCGTCTTAGACGGTTGGTTTTACGAATTTCTCCAAAGACTTCCGGCAAACAAATGATCGTGTACCACTTAGAATTGTACGTCCTACATGACCCATTCACCTGAAGAAACAGGCGACCATTTGCTTTCAACGTAACTTTGAAAACAGTTTGATGTGTTTCCGTTGAAGAACCGAATAAACTTCAATTGTTTAAGTAAACGAACCAATAAGAAGGTCGATTGTTTGATTTTCATTAACGTCGATTATTTGACTTATCCTAGCATCGTATTGTTTTAATTTAATTTACCGAACTCACTAAACTTAAACTAAACTTTTCCACTACACTATATTTGGCATAAAAAAGACCGATTTATGATTTCAAAACAAATAAACAAAACGTTACAAGCGATCTCAAAGATTTATCAAAAGTAGCATATATTTTCTAAGAATTTATTAGACGTAATAATGCTTTCGTTAACTTGATTTCTGCTAATTCGATTATCTGAATAATCGTAAATTAATCGATTACACGTTAACGCGAACGCAACTGTAGTGAAAATGTAAATTGTAGCAGACAGAAAGTAACTTTTTTTAAGTATATTCTTAAGCGTTAGCATCAAAAGCCAAGTATAGCTATGTCTGTTTCTCTGTCTATCTGTACCGTCTTAGTCAGTCTGTCTCTGTATTTCTGTTCACCATTCTAGATACAAAATAGTTATTAAGATAATTTTAAGTATTTTATTTATTATTAAGTTATAAAACTTCTCAACAAGCTCTCGTTGTCATTAAAGCATAAAACGCATCTTCCAATTGTCTGTCTGTCTGTCCGTCTGTCTGCCTGTCTAGAGCAGCGACGGCGGCGCTTTTGGCAAAACACGAATTTACGTCCTTTATATATACATATATACAATATATAGATAGGTATATCCATATAACTATATACGAGAGTACATACAAATTAAAAAAAAAAAATGCAAACCTTACGTCTTGTCTGCTTTATAACAAAAAAAAAAAAAAAAAATATATACGTATATGTATCGACGGCAGCGGCGCGTATAAAATATACCATTTAACTAAAAAAATTCCAGGTATTTTCTCATCGACGACATACAAGGTAAAGGTATGAATGTTTCCTTTACTTCATTATCAAGAACAGCAAAGACAACAACAACAACAACATCAGCAACAAGATCCACAGCATCCTGGCATCACATGATCATCATCATCATCATCATCATCGGCATGGCAGGCAAGCACATTAAGCGAATATTATAAACGCCAGAGACAGCAGACCATGATGATAAGTATATTCAATTCAGTAAGTATCATCATCACACACAGCAAAGGAGTGAGTGGGTCTGACCTTACTGGGAAGTTTTCTTTTGTCTGGCTCCAATGCAAATGATCATCATAATCATCATTATAATCATTATTATCATCGAAATCATTTATACCACAAACGTATGCATTCTTAAATATCTTCGCCATCGCCAACGTCTTTGACGTCGTCGTCGTCGTCGTCATTATGAGCGCCGAGGCCATGATTGTCTCGTATAGCATCTTGGCTTTTTTTTTCGTTTTGTTTGGTTTATTTTATTTAAGTCAGCATAGTTCCTTCATATCAACTATGTACATATAACCCACCAATTCACTCCCCATTAAAAAAAAAAAAAAAAAAAAAAAAAAAAAAAATCAAAACTTTTAACGGCTAAACTATGCTGACTTGGCTACTTTTTGACTCAAGTTTACTCGTTGTCGGCGCTGATCAGATCTGTTGAGTTCCTATACTGCTCATTTCGTTTTTCGTTGTTATTCAATGCAGCAGCAACAGCAGCTCTCCTCTCCTATCGGTGTCTTTTATGTGTTTTGCCCATATAAAGGTCTTATCCTCATAAGGCAAATAACTAGTCAACCAACATAATTGTCGCTGCAGTGCATCACGTAACAACTTAAAGATACTATATATATATATAAATATGGTACACACCATAGTCTTTTTTGGAAGTTAAGGTAGTGATCTATGCCAAAGAATTTCTTTAGATATTCTTGATTTTTTCCAAGTCCATCAAATTGTTATGATGCAGTATTACAAAAAATGTCAGTTAGACAAGCACTTGCGCATTTTTGCAAAATGGCAATTTGGCAAATTGTGCTCATACAACAACAATAAAACTTTTACTTAAAAAATTCTGCTCAACTTGCCAGACCTAGATTACGAAAAATACAGATAGAATTGCAAAGCCAGTGTTGAAAAAGATTTGGTATTTTTTAGTGCTAAAAGTGATAAAACCAGGACAAGCAATTTGCCATAGTAATCAAGTGCCAGACTATTTGAACAACTTAATAATTATATTGATAAGTATTATTTCAAGCATATAAAGAAGCAAGATTCTATTCATAACATAAATAATCTGTCTCAAACTCGCTTCGTTTGTCTTAAAGCTGATTCTGAGTTTACGTAGATAAAAAAATTACTAAAATTATTCAAAATCCTGTTAAGACAGTTAAGACTGTTTATGATGAACCCCTTAAAAATCTTCTAAAGCCTACGTTTATGTTTATTAATGAAGAGTTATTCACTTTTCCTCTCGTTCTTATTTGTTTTTAATTGTTTTTACTTCTTTCAAGTCTTTTTTTTTTTTTTTTTTTTTTTTTTTTGTTCACTTCTACTTTTATTCAACAAATTTGGTCTAGACTGCGACAATTTATTTTTTGCTTTATAAGCTTGCCAACCAGACCAGCCTGGCAGGCTGCCACACATAGTTGTATCTCCCACATAGTTGCAGCAGTTGAAGACAACTTTGTATAACTCTTGCGCATGCGAACAAACTAACAAACAAATATGTCGTAGTCACCATCACGAAGACCATCGTCTTCTCTTCTGCATACCGCGATCGCTGTACAAAATGAAGACAGACAGACAGACAGACAAGGATGAGCTATGCATTCTTTAAAGACCAAGACCAAGCAATGAACAGACAACATTGGCAAGAAACAACACCAAAAACACCTTTCATGATACTCAGCTGCGATTGCTTCTTATGTCTATCTGTCTTTCTGACTTACTGCCTGTCTGCCTTACTATTTGTCTGTCTGTCTGTCGGTCTGTCTGTCTAAATAGTTTTGTAGAATATATCCTTAGCGTATCTTCTCCAAGTTAGTTACATTTTCTGGTATGCCGCCGTTCGACTGACACCGATATATGCTAGTGTCTATTAATAGTCATCATTGTACTTGGTTTCCTTTTAAAGTATTCCATACCATTCCATTCATGCCGCAACGGACAATGGACAGAGGACAACTAGTTACAAACGACAGACAGACAGACAGACAGACAATGCGGCTGATCTAATATTGCAGTCGTCGTTGCTTCTTTGTCATCGTTCGTTCTTGGTTGAAATTTTATACTTGGTAGTTTAGGTTAAGTTCAGATTTGTGACACACTCACGTAGAGAACAAAAAAAAAAGGAAAAACTTTAACTTTGCTAAAACCAAAGCACAAATACGCCTCACATGAAACTTCAAAGCTGACTTGACATCAGTGATAAAGATAGTATTTCGCGAAGAGAGCATTGGTGGTGAACAATGGGGTAATCCAACCCAACTTTAGATACTAGGGTTAGGGTTCTTATAAGAAGCATATACCAAACAATTATTTTCTTAACAAAAAAAAAATATATAAATTGGGTGGTTAGTTTGTATGGAGTTGTAGGTTTGTATTGGGGCTATATCTGAAAGTGGGCGTGGCACACAAGAAAAATACATGGCTAGATCAACTCGTCTCGTCTAACTGATCTATATATATATATAGGTAATTTCTAGGATACAAATCTACGAACAAACCGATAATACCTGTTCACATTTTGCGTAGATATAAAGGATAGCCAGCATTGTGCTCCTACTATACGGATTGTATTGGTCGACGTTGCAGCATCTTTGTTTCAAGACTGCAAGGTCATTGCGTTCTGTTTACTTTTGCTTTACTTTGTCTTCGAAAGCTGAGAATTGCGACTACAAACGACTACGCGCCAGACGATATACATATTGATAAAAATCATCAATGTCGACGCCCTGAGATGCAGACTACAACCACCACTACTACTACTACTACTAATACTACGAAAAGAGCACTCTAGTCTCAACGAGGATACAAAACAACAATAATAAAATGAAATACACAAGCTCCGCTCAGTAAAGCAACTACATTCTTAGCCTCTATGACGACGACGGCGACGGCGGCGGCGGCGGTGACGACGTCATTAATAGTCATGAATATTGATGCTCATGCCAATGGCAATGGCAATGGCGATGATGATCAATGGAACACAAATCTATATGCGTATCTGTATGCGATCAAATCAGAACTAGCAAGTAAACAACAAAAAAAAAGAAATTATCATTGAGTTTTTTGTGTGTTTGTTTGTTTGTTAAGAGAAACAATACGCAACTGGGTAAGGAATTTAGGAATTTAGCGAGAGTAAGTATAACAAAAACATCATCGTTTAAAATTTCTGTTTAAACAATTTTTTGCATGCCCTTATATTGATTTTGTATTGTCTGCAATATCCTTTTGGTAATTTTTAATGGCAAATTCCTTATTGTATTATTTTTTATTTATATATTTTTGGTTTCTTTTGAAGATGCGATTTTCTTTTGACGTTTATTATAATTTTATTTATTTACTTTTTATAAGAATTAATTGTTTCTGCTTCAGAAGCAATTCACCTTGACAAACCAAGGACGTTTGTGTCCTTCTAACAAGAATCGTTCTTTGTATCAAGAACAATTCAATGTCTTATTAAAAACCATCGTTCTTTGTATTAGAATAACCGTTAATGGCATCAAGAACAATCGTTCTTAAATCGAGAAGAAAATGTTCTTAGAAAAATCTTAGCTAGTGACCCACGGCTACTGAAAAGGCAACCACAACCCGCTGCTAGTCTGCGAATTGTCTATCAGTAACTAACTATTACAAGATAAATTTTGTTGAAAGTATCTTCAATATCGTTTATAACAGAGATCTATATACATTCTGTAAAATAAGTACTCGGAAACCGTTTTTTTTTTTATTTTCGTGTTGTAGTACACTCTGAGATCCTTCCGGATGATCAAACTGTTATTTAGGATTAATTATTTAGCAGTTTTGCGGCGACTACGCGAGAGCATCCGTAGAAAACGGCAGGAAGGACAACTCGTGGATTTTGCAAGACGACAACGCGCTATCCCATTTTACCGCGAAATTCAATAAATACCCTCGAGCAAGCACCGTATTCGCCAGATTTGGCTACCTGCGAGTTTTTTCCGTTCTCAAAACTAAAATTACCTCTTCGGGAAAGGCGTTTAAGTTCGATTGACGCCATCAAACAAAATTCGCCGAACGAACTGAAGGCCATACCCGGCCTATAAGCGGGCCATTACAGATTGGGTTAGCCGCTAAAATCGTTGTTTTTTTAAAGGCGACACAATACATTTTATTTTAAATAATTTCCGGGTACTTACTTTACAGAATGTATGTTTAGTTTGGTATACTTTTTCTGTAGTTTGTGTTTTAAAATAAATAAAATCCATAAAGGATGCACTTACAATTTCATGTGAACATATAATTTAGTGTGTGAAACAAGCACGTTAAATATTTTCACATACAATTTTTTTTTTTTACTTTTATTGTCGAAGAGATTTATCTGCATACTCGTATAAAAAACAACATGTTTCTGTCACAAGATGTGCGAATTCTATGGAAAACTCATTAAAGAGTAGCAAGTAAGTTCATGTACTAAGTACTGGAAATTAACATATTGAGGTTTCAGTTTAGGCAGACAGACAGACAGACAAACAGACTGACAGACATTTCACACATATTGAACTTATTCGTCACCAGCATCATTATCATCATCAAAAATAAACATAACATAGAATATTCTCGCTAAAAATTTCACAATAAACGAAACAAGTTCAATGTCAAAGTCCATATATGAGCGTACGAACAAACAAACGAGAGTTGCATCAAAATTCGCAAATAGATAAACAATTCGTTTAATATTAGATTTATTAAAATATAACATCGAAAATTTGATGTATTGTGTTAATGAAAAATCAAGCAATCTGTCAATTTCTTCAAGATTTTTTTCTGCTGGAAATAAAGGCCACAAATTGCACGGTTTCTTTGGATGAGTTAAAAAAAAAACAATCGATGGGAGTTTGAATTTGAATTTGAAAAATTTGATCTGGCAACACTTGAATTGCCCATTCTCAAAATATTAAAGGCATTCTATCATCTCATAGATTAGTATTAATATAAATTCATAAAATATTTTAATCTATAGTATACGATGCTATGTTTCTCATCTCATTTATAGATCCCATATAGATCCTATACAGATTATATTCCTTGTTATTTGATTATAATTTTGAAGCATTATGCCATAAGCCTTTCCCACAAAAAAACACTTATATTTTGTTTATACTTACAATTAAATCATTTTTATAAATACTATTATCCGTGTAGAAGACCAAAAGATTCGCAGAGAGTGCCTGACAACTTGGTTCACGCAATTTAGAGGCTAATAGCAAACAGGCGGCTGCTAATATTTGTAAATGTGTTTTAGGTACTCGCTTTGTTGACAAAAATCGATCCATATAATTTAGCGCAAGTAGCACCACTTCTTCTTGACATTTTTCCTCGGCGCAAACCTGAAATATTATTGCAAAAAAAAAAAAAAAAATAATTATTTAAAATGTATACAAAAATTTCAAAAAAAATACCAAAATAAAGCTTTTAAAATTACATATACAGCAGATTTTTGGTTGCTTTTAAATCTTCTTCTTAAATAAAAAAAAAACTAAACATCGTAGTTTTGTTTATATATTATAGTGGCTCGACCCAAGTGTCAAATCAGGGTATATTTATAGGATAACAGTAGAAGTGATTTTACACAGATTGGAGTGAATATATCCATAAATAAGAACTATTTTCATACAAAATCTGAAAAATGGGCGCTTGGTTTATATGGAGGTCATATCATTAAATGGGCGTGGCACCTTTCTTTTGAAATTGGATGCCATTAAAGTGCTTTTATTCATATTTGTAGTAAATACATTTACAAATAATAACAATTTTCATACAAAAAATCGAAAAAAATGGTAAGTTTGCATGGGGGCTGTATCTAAAAATGGGCGTGGTACCTTTCTTCTGATATTGGATGGATGGATATTGGATTAAAAATGTTTTTACCCGATTCGTAGTCAAAACATCCATAAATAATAACTATTTTCACACAAAAAAATCGAAAAAAGTGGTAAGTTTGTATGGGGGCTATATCTAAAAGTGGGCGTGGCACCTTGGTTCTGCCATACAAACTGCCTAGGAACACACAAAGCTTAAGTTTAAAGTTTAAGGTCAATATCTTTAAAACTTTCCGAGAAAAACGCATTGCAACAAACGGACAGACAGGCGGACATGGCTAAATCGATTCGTCTCGTCGAGCTGATCAATTATATATATACTTTATGGGGTCTCCGATGCCTCCTTTAATGCGTTACAAACTTTCCGACAAACTGATAATACCCTTCACACTATATGTGGGAGTGGGGTATTAAAACAAAATAAAGCTTTCAAAAATACATACACAGTAGTCTTTTGGTTGTTTTTAAATTTCTTCTAAATAATAAAAAAAACTAAACATAGTTTAAACTAATTATGAATTATATTCTTTATTTCATTGAATTTTAGAAGTGATTTGAAACCGACCAAAAGAGATATTGTATGACATCTCTGATAAAGTTCAATACAAAAAAAAAAAAACAAGGAAGAATGTTAATACAAATATTGTACATAGTCTATGTAGCATCATCAGAGGCTTATGAAAAATTTAGTGAAGTTGCGGGTTGGGGTCAATGATCCGATAGAACCTTTATAGGAACAATTTTCTGAGAAATTGATATGGTCTGTATTGTGTGTATATGCAATAGTGTCCCAATCGTTTGTTGGATATGCCACCTTTTTTTTTAAAAAAAAGTTCAATTTTATAATATTTTTATACCTTTGAAGGAAAACGTTGGGACATCGGCAACGATGCATCTCATAGAGCTGATCAAGAAAATGTATATACTTTTCGACAACTTACAATACCCATTCACACTTTATGTGAAGGGCATAAATATCTAAAAAAAAAATTGGTACTGCCGCCGCCGCCAACACCACCAGCACTATGCCGCATTTGTGGTAGTCAAGTGTAAAAAACACACGCGAAATGGTAAGTCTTTTTATTTATTTATTTTTTTTTTTTTTTTTTTTTCTTTCTTTCTTGTTTTTGCTGGCCACTCATTCAAGTAATCATTGTCTAATAAAGCAATCTTCATTCTCTATTTCCTTTTCTCTTCACAATCTAGAAAGTAAAAGCAACAAAAGCAAAAACTTGAATTGGCAAAAAAGCCGGTGCTGGTTTGTGTGTTCTAAATGGTTATGAAAAAAAAAAAAAAAAAAAAAAAAAAAAAAACACCAACAGACAACAATTCTAATCCGTTTTTAAGTCGTCGTCGTCGTCGACGTCTTCGTTACTTGCCTTTCTTTTTTTTTTTTTTTATTTTTCGTTTTATTTGTTGTTGTTGTTTTGTTCGGCTGACTGATCAAATATACTATATATATATATATAGACTTATATATAATATATACTTTTGCTATAAATTATACGACGTACAATTAAATTTGAAAACGTTCTTCACACTCAAAACTTCTTCTTCTTTTTTTTTTTTTTTTTTTGTTCATTCGACGCTTTATATTATTTTAAGTGTTCTATTGTTATAAATAATCATTTCATTCATTTCTTTTTCATTCGCCTTCTCATATTTCCGCCATATTAACTCTTTCATATTTTGTATAGGAATATAATTACTTAACATGCCATATATGTATGTAGGTAGAGTTAGGTTGACTGATCCCAGACAAACTTAGACCAAAAAAGACTAAATTTTAAAATGAAAAAATTCAGATTGAACAAATTATAAACGGCCTCTTCTGAGACTGTTCCGTTGGAGTTCTAAGGATTTTTCGCTACTTTTTGAATTTGAATTTCGTAAACGCACGCATTAGGCAACCAACTCACATCACTTTACACCTGACCGTATAACTGTTTCCGCAGTCATCCATGACTCATATGCGTATTAAAACTTTCCGCAAATTTAACAAATAGGCTCAGCTCGAATTAGGTTATTGGATATTTCAAAAACGCTAAAAATGTTTACCCTTTTTTGATATGGCTAATCGAGACACTTTTCATGCTAAATTCCAGATAGAAACAAAAAAAAAACTACAAATACAAACACAAAAAACCGGAAATTGTTAAAACAAAAAAAACCTAAGCCAGAGTTGAGTTGAGTTCATGCCTATAATAAATGAAGACCATTAGATTTTTTTGCGGTTTTTTATTTCAATTTCAATTTAATGTTTTTCGTTTATACAATTATTTCGCTTACAATATAATCAATCAAAAAAAAAAAAAACTGACTAAACATATCCATGGGAATAATCGAAAACTTAGAGAAAAGATTTAGATTTACAACAAAACATTGTATTGTGTGTTCGCATCAAAAGTCGTTGACCGTATACGAACCCACGACGGTGTTCATTAGATGCAAAAAAAAAAAAAAAAAAGAACTATTTTTTTTTTTTTATAATACTTGCGCGCACGCGTTCAAGTGAAAATCAAAGGTACAAAACTAAAAGGGGTGACACACAATGGAGCGATGTTGACTTTATTATTGAAGTTAACTTGGGGCATGAAAGGGATATTGGGTTAGCTACAATAGCGTGAGTGAGTGAGTGACTGACTGACTGACCAACACCAACAACCATTAACATGTTCTAATGAGTCATTTTGCAGACAGCACTTTTGGTGTTGTTGTGGTTCTTATGCAAGAGTTATTACTGTTGTTTTTTTTTTTATGTTATTTTTAAAGATTCTTGAGTCCAATGAGCACTTTGTATTTTCTATTTTCAAGAGTCAAGTGCACTATTCGTCTTGTAAGTTTAAAATAGGAAGTAACTTACTATGGAAATAAAATAAATTAGAGCGATTCAATTTTTTTTTTTTTCTTTTTATGGAGTGACTTTCATAATATCATATGTAGTATATAAATATGAATTTTATCGGACCATTGAACTCTCCCCAACCACTTCCTATGCAAAAAACCATCTACGCCACTGTTGCTCAAACATTTATTATATATATGAATGTAAGGATAGCGTTTGTTATGTATTATAGCTTCGGTTCTGTGTGATCTTAGTGCGAAGCAAGACCACAAAACCAGCAGGTTTCTGTTAACGAACATCCTGACTCTTTAAACATGGCTGGAACAGCTAGTAACTCCCTGCCGGTATAGTTGGAGATCCCAATAAGTTAGAAAATCCTGCCAAAAAAACCTTTTGCCATAAGTTTTTAACATTGCTAGGCTCATTACTTATCAAACACTCCACGTTCGCACATCCAAACAAATAGTTTAAACATTTTTCATTTAAATGAAGTTGAATATTTTCTATTGTTTATGTGCAATATTTTTAGTTTATTTGTTTGTAAATACAAATTGGATTGGTCTTAAAAATTTTTTAATTAAAAAAGATACGAAGAAGAAATTAGAATTAAAGTAAAATAGAAATTTCATCATCTTTATTATTTGAATATTATTCGAATTTTTCCTATTACCATACACACACTATATATATTTAATTTGATATTTAAGTATAATATATAAGGTATATAATTTTTTAAAATATTTGCAAAACTGTTTTGTTTCTTTTTTAGCATTTTTTTAAAATTATATATAGTATACTTTTTTTTTTTTTTTTTTGTTTTGTTTTTTTTTTTGAACTGTAATATGATATTTTTGAAATCCAAGCTGCCGTGTAACCCTAACCTTTATAAACTATATAAAATGCCACCTTCAATAAACGCTATCAGAGCGTAACATTGCATTAATACGCCCCATACATTTTTATGGGCGCCAGATCGATAAGAAAAAAATATATGAAAACTGAAAAAACTGTTTTCAAAATCAATTGATCATAGTTTTTTTTTTTGGTTTTTGGTTTTTTAAGCACTTTACACTTATTTATATGTAAAAGCTCAGTTAAAGAAAAAAAAACAAGAAAAAAAACGCTGCATTGGAGTATATTCGACTACGTGATACACTATATACTCTCTGAGATAAACCATTTAATACGGCAGGCAAACAGACAGATCGTCTCTCCACTCAATGCTGTTCAAGAATTATATACTCTATAACGTCTATCAAGTCTCCGTTTGCCTATTACATACATTTGCACAATTTTAATATACCTTTTCAAAAACTTGATACAGTGTTAAAAAAAAATCGTTTCAAAAACCCACAAAATCAATGCATTTCAACATGAATGTGTTAATTTGAAAATAATCAAAAAATTAAATAAAATCAGTGCGCTTCTGTTTGAGTTTTGCAAATAGTAAATATACCTAAGGAATGCTCTAAGTAAAAAAAATATACTCGTATATAGATTATATTAGAGACTAGTTTTGAAATTACTAAACAAAATAATACAGACAGACGGATGCACGGACGGATAGAGTAGAAGACTTATGGAATAGTTTCATTGCGATTTTTAGAATCTTTCATATTTTCAATTTCTTAAATCTTCAATCATGTGGCAAGCATGAAATATTCTTGAAAAAAATGTAATAAAATCTTTTTTTTTTT
The DNA here is from genome assembly GCA_018903435.1 of Leucophenga varia. NCBI lineage: Eukaryota > Metazoa > Arthropoda > Insecta > Diptera > Drosophilidae > Leucophenga > Leucophenga varia. The sequence continues at coordinate 380,407 of JAEIFJ010001021.1, forward strand.
TTTATATTTTATGCAGCGTATAAAATTTGAATGCATTGAAAGAAGAAAAGATAAAAAAAAAAAAACTGAAACGAAAAATAAAAACGTGTAATCAAAAAAATAAAGTTCTCAAAAAATGAAATCTAGTAAAAGTGATTTCAAACAAGAAAAGATAAAAAAAATAAATAAAATGTTACCAAATACCTGTTTGTGCAATCATTTTAAAAGGTAATAATACAAAAAAAAAAGATACAAAATAAAAAAAAAAAAATTTGGTACAAAGAGAAGCGAACTACGATTGAATAAAAAAAATATATATACTATATATACCATATATACATACATATATAATTGCTGACTTTCTTATTAATTTTAAATGAATAATGGAAATAAAAAAACGAGTGACAACAACGACAACAATGCAAAAGGGCAATGAACCAAAAAAAAAAAAAAAAAAGTTTTGAAGACCAAAGGGCAACGATAGATATAGTGCGCAGGGTCATAATTGGAGTGAAGTTTACTTGAACGAAGAAAGATGTTAAAGAGACGTAATTGAAACAAATGTAAACAATTTTTGGAAGTAGAAACATTCAAACTGTTTGACTAATACATACGCTGCAAAGCTAGCGAGCCAACCAGCCAGCCAGCCAGCATTATAAAATTTAAATAAATTTTGTGTGTCTCATAATTCTTGCAGATCGCTGAGAAAAAGTCTTCTTTAAATAAAAAAAAACACACGAATAAACATTACGATTTATTAATGTTAACTAGATTTGTCAAGATCATTCTCTTGAATATAAAAAACTAAGCCACCTGTTGATGGAAAAAAAAATCGTGCTAGCCCAAAAAAAAAAAAAATACAAAAAAAAAAAACAATCCACCACATAAGAAGATTATCTTAGGGAACCACCAAATCGTAAAGAAAATGCTTCGATGTGCGTTCGTTTTATATTACACCGTCGAATTAGACCAAAAGCTGTGAAATATTGTATTCCCAAAAAAAAAAAAGCAACTAGCTGGAACTGCTTCCGTTTCGATTTCCCAGTTCATTACCTTTTTACAAATACAAAATGTCGCAACAATATTTTATTACGTTTGACTTTCATATGCCAATCAATCTTTTATTTCTATTTTTATTAATATTTCAAACTATTTCTGTGGTGGTTGCTGAACCTCCTCCGCATTATTAAAAATTTGAGCTTAAAATCGTTTATTTAATGTTTTATAATATTTACAGAATATATTTAGAAAAAGTTTATTCATTGTTGTAACAAGATAAATTTAGTATTTTGTCAAGAACCATTGTTCTTTGTAACAAGAACAATCGTTCTTTGTAACAAGAACCATCGTTTTTTGTAACAAGAACCATCGTTCTTTGTAACAAGAACCATCGTTCTTTGTAACAAGAACCATCGTTCTTTGTAACAAGAACCATTGTTCTTTGTAACAAGAACCATTGTTCTTTGTAACAAGAACCATTGTTCTTTGTAACAAGAACCATCGTTGTTTGTAACAAGAACCATCGTTCTTTGTAACAAAAACCATCGTTCTTTGTAACAAGAACCATCGTTCTTTGTAACAAGAACCATCGTTCTTTGTAACAAGAACCATTGTTCTTTGTAACAAGAACCATCGTTCTTTGTAACAAGAACCATCGTTCTTTGTAACAAGAACCATCGTTCTTTGTAACAAGAACCATCGTTCTTTGTAACAAGAACCTTGTTTTTTGTAACAAGAACCATCGTTCTTTGTAACAAGAACCATCGTTCTTTGTAACAAGAACCATCGTTCTTGTAACAAGACCATTGTTTTTTGAACAAGAACCATTGTTCTTTGTAACAAGAACCATCGTTCTTTGCCTCAAGAATATGTACCATAAAGGTTCGTTTTTTTTTTTGTGTTGAGAAAAATTGTTGTTTGTCACAAAAACATTTGTTCTTTATATCAAGAATCGTTCATGTTTTTAAAGCATACCAAAATGTGTTTTAATTAAGTTTTTCTCATCAAACAAAAGCTTAGACAAAAATATATAGCTACCTGATCATGATGCTAGAACGTTTTTTTGTTGAAGTGCAACAATACCAACATGAAAATATCATTTACAAAGATTTTAAATACATACGAGTATACAAAATATAAAAAAACAAAACAAAAATATTGAAATGACATCTATCCAAATATGTTGGTACTCTCATACGAGTATATTCTACATTTTTTTTTATTCGCTATCTAAATTCCAAAGTTTCAAGTTAACTCAATATCTCTAAAGGAATGCGTTTTGCGGTCAATAACAAGAATGAATTTCAGTGTTTACCGCAAAAATGCAAGCCTGGCAGGCAGTCAGTCTGTCAGTCAGGTGAACTACAATACAACTCCTTTTTTTCGTTATTGTTATCGTAACGCCAGTTTGCACGTCAGTCCGTCTGTCAGTCAGTCAGTAAGTTATCACTTGTCACAAAAGTGTAAATGATAATTCCATTGAAAAATATATTTTTAATTATTTACATTTGCTGAATTTCAGATACTCTATGAAACAAAAACTAGAATTATTGCAACTAGAAACGTACACCCTGAATTCAAAATAATAAAAATAGGCACGAGTACATTCAGATATGTACATTCATTTGGTATAATGTTTCCAATGGAAATTCAAGATTAATAAAAAAAAAAAAAACAAAAACTTGGAAAACTTCATTTTTAAATATGACAGACAAGTACGATAGAAGACATAGAAAAATTTGTATATCGACACAATTTTTAATGCTGGCATTTTTAATGCGTTACAAATTTCCGTACCAACTAATTATATTTACTTTTTATTATTTTTTTTTTTTTTTTTTTTTTTTTGTAGAAGTACATACTCGTATATGTACATCTAATAATAATAATAATAATAATAATTATAAATGTGCACTGTAATTAAGTTAACGCAAAACAATTAAACAAAGGCCTGAAATAAAAAGTGGAAAAAAAAAACAAAACTTCGAAACTGACAAATATTATTTTTACATACTTAGATAGATAATATATATTGTATATATATGCACGATCATTAGCGTTAGATAACAAAAAAAAAAAAAAAAAAAAAAAAGAAAAAAAAAAAAACAATTTAATGCATCTGAACTGCTTAAACTGCCACATATGCCGCCGTATATGCACATTATGTATGCCCAAACACATTTTCATTTCATTTCAAATAAATGAGAAATACTTTAAGTTGAACTAGAAATGCATAATTAACTTTTTAACTTTTAATTTAAACACAACACTTCAGTCAGTGATTTACTTCAATGCTACATTTTGTACTGTAAATAATCTAAAAGTTTTCCTATCAAAAAAAAAAAAAAATCGCCGAGTAATTACTGCAAATTTTATGAGTAACACTCAAGTTTAAATAAAATGTCACTTTTACAATAGAAATATTGAAGAAAAAAATGAATGAATTTTATCAAGCTATTATTTTTTGGGAAAAACATCAACGAAACCACAGAAAGGATTGATACGTACATTCGGGATTCCGTTGTGATCATCAGCACAGCACAAAAACGTTCAGATCATTCAAAAATCATTGGATAAAATAAATGAGCCACAAGGCTGTCAAGTTAGAAAATGATTCCGAGCCATAACGGCCTTCAAGTTTAAAGTTTTGGGAAAGACTGTTTCTTCATCGGAATTGCTGTATTATGGGAACTATGAATTTCGTTTGCTGGTCAAAAATGGAAAGATGCTTTTCCGGCTGCCTATTACTGACCATTATGCTGCATGCGTTCTTATCGAGAGGGTCAAAGTATGTTTGGGTCTCTCAGCAACTCACACTCATCTAGCTGAAGTACTGCAGCAGTGTAGCGTTTAAAGACTTAATCTGTACTCTTTATATACAGAAGACCTCCTCAAGGCGATGCGTATAATATCATCTTAAATATTAGTTATGCGCTTTTTTTATCATTTGTGCGACTCCTCTGGCAGTATTTACTTAACAAAAAAGGCGATGCTTCAAGCTTATAAGCCTAAGCTTCTAGGACTTGAGTAGACCGAAGGCTGAATCTTTTATACAAAATTATACTGGTAACTTAACAGCAAGATAAGGCTTTTTCTCTGTTCGATGGATCCATTACAACACTCTAGAGACTAAAAAACAGTCAAAGCAGTGAACTTCTCAACGTTTACGTGTACCGAGAGAACTAGTATTAAAGTGCATCTCTCGACCTTATGAAATAGAACGGAGTTAATAAATTAAAATCGAATATAAAGTTTATCAATCATGATCATTGAAAATAAAACAGATTATTTCAAGTTTTTTGGTTTTAACACTTATAGACTACGAGACTCGCTCGTTCTTACGGCGAACAGATGGACATGGTTAAATCGAATAAAAATTATGACTGTTGAATTTGAAAAAGCTTACGTTATTATTTTCTTAAGAATATAAATATTTTTTTTTTTTTTCATATTCATATTTCTTCTTGTGCGATCAATTTGATTTTTAACAATTTGCAAGGCATATGAAATAAAAAACTCTGTTGTCGAATTTTTTGGTAAAAATACAAAGAACAAAATTACCATTAACATTTGCAAAATGAACGATTTTTTTTTGTTTTGTTTTTTTTTTTATTCTTTTTTTGTTTTATTTTTATTTTTTTATTGTTTATTTTTTTTCCTACTTATTTTTTTTTTTTTTTTTGATATTTTGCCCCATTTGCTGTTTTTTTTTTTTGTTTTGTTTTATAAGTGAAGCGTGTAAATGAACGTTTTCAAGGCGTTTTTTTTCCCAGCAAGCAAATGTAAAAAAATAATAATTTAATTGAACAAAGCCTAAATCATAAAAATTCCATGCATTTCAACAAATATTTCTAAAGTCTAATTCCCACTTGAGCAGATTCAACAAACAGCTTTAATTTCTTTTCATAATTTTAATTAGTTAAAATTTTACGAAAGGAAACCAAAAAAAAAAAAATTCTAATTAAAACTTGCTGATAAACTTAATTTCAGCAAAAAATGTTTATTGGGTTATTTCATAGAAACAAAATAAAAAAAATTAAAAAAAAAAATATTTACATAAATACATGAAGAAATCAATAGCACTGCTTTGAATGCTTTCTGGACTACATACACTTATGTTCAAAAGAATAAGTACACTTGTTTTTATATTGATATTTTTTAAAGTATTTTTGAATATACGATTTTTTACTTATTTAAAAATGATTAAAGTAAATTCAGTCAAAATATTAAACTCAACTAAAAATGGTTGAACAAAATAATAAGTAGATACATTTATCACTAACTTATTTTACTACCTACATTTGATAGACTACTGTAATAACTAAAAAAGTTTTAAAGTTTGTAACACTAGAAAAACCTTAGCAATAAAAATTATATTGTATTAAATTTATGATGATATATACTTTTCGGAAATGTTATTTTATTATCTATAATTTGCTACCATAATACTATACGTGCACATATTGGAAAAATTTCTATTTTATAATTTGTAAAAGAACAACATTTAGTTTGCTTCAAGGAAAATTTAAAATATTTCAATACTTATAAAGCCAGTAAAAAAAATTGTGTTATACGTGTACCTATTAGTTTGAACATAAGTGTATATGTGTCGTGCTGATCTTTTTTCCGATTTTTGTTGTTTGTGCGTTTTGTTTTTCTAAATCTCTTTCAAGCATATTGATTTGTATGTTAATTTTGTAACGATCAAAAAAAAAAAAAAAAGCATTTATAAAATTTATCAGAAAAATGTCACACAAAATCTTTTTGGGTTGCTTTCAAAAATATCTCACGTTTTTGCTAAAGATTTGGTAAAAAAAAAATGAAAGAAAAAATTAATCTCAATATTAACTTATTGATTGTAAATTAATTGATTCAATTAATATTTCAATATTTTGATTAATTATTCAATAAAAAAAAAATTAAACGGTTTGATTTTTCAAAATGTCGCTTTTTGGATTTTTTTTTTTTAATATTCTATAAACATATTGATGAGATGAGACGTGTTACAACCATGAAGTAATTATAGCAGGTGTTTGCTTACATAGATTCAGCTTTTTCTATAGCTTCCTAAGAGTGCAAGAGTGAGATAAACATATTATATAAAACGCACAAAAATATGTAAACAAAATAGAAAGAGACAACGTTGGAATACCATAATCATGTTTAAAAAATTTTTTATTTTAGTTTTAATTTAATTTCCATTTACGGAATACCGTTCAACGTAAAGGGTTTAAAAACTTCGATTTAACTGAAGAAGCCAATGTTTATTTTTGGTTTTTTTATTGCCTTTTTGGAAACTCGATTTTATGTAGAAAGCAAAAAAACAATACACACATACATACACGGATACATCTTTCGCTTAAAACCACAAATAAAACACAAGAGAAAAAAATCGAAAAAAAAAAAAATTATATACGAAATACTTAAAAAAATTCTATAACAAAAAAAAAAAAAAAAAAAAAAAAAACGAAAAATAATAAAATAATGAAAAAAAAAAAAAAAAACAGCGAGCAAAACAAATTGCGTATCCATTTGGCAAAAACTGTACAAGAAAAAAAAAACAAACAAGGACCAGCAACTACGATCGTCGATTCGATGCAACAGTTCATTCGCCTTAGAATCATAAAAAGTAAAGACGTCGAAACGGAACGAGTTTCCAGGATAATACGAAGTTAAGGTAAGAAAGAAAACAACAAGCAAAAATAGGCAGGTAGGCGCTATAAGTGAAAAAAAAAAAAAAACAACCACCAGCAGCACGAGCAGCAAAGTCCTGCCAGACAAATAGCCTGGCTGTACGTACAACTCGTCACCACGACGATACGTTACGATACGAAATTGTATCGAACATTCGCTCAATGCTCTTCAGCTGGCAGCTGTTATTCTTCGACAAGGGACCTCACGTTGTTACGTAAAGTCATTCGCATTCATTATTACATTACATGCAAAATAAGCGCAAGGATTCAGTTAAGCAATATGCAACAACTGCCTTCTTTTTCTTTTTCGTCGTTTTTGTCGTCGTCGTATATGAAGAATGTTTTTTTTTCTTTGCCTTGTCCTTCGTTTTTTTCGTTTGCATCTGCCAGTTTAAAAAAAAAATATAGAAAATAGTGTTGATGGTTTTTTTCTTTGCCATTTACATTATTTCAAACTTTTGGGAAGGGGGCCAGTTGTACGCAGGCCCGTTGTGCTTTTTCGCCTAAAAGTTTGCATCCTGACCATGTTCCAAATTTTTTGAGTAACTCAAATAAAAATATTTTTAAAAGGAAAAGTAGTGTTGGTTAATGGTGTAATTTTTAAACTCTATAACATGAATTCACTGACATGATATTAATAAAACGTATACTCATACATATTAAATTGCAATACATTCCCAGTATTTTTTAAAACTCTTTAAATTTTTTTTGTCTGCCTAAATCTTAAGACCCGGAGACAACGCAAACAAGCAAAACAGTCCAATGAAAAACACAAATTTAACAAAATACCAAACTGACCCATTTATTTATTTAAAAATATTCTACACAAACATTTGTAGTCTTCAATTCACGAAAAATATTGACAATTTAATATTTCTTAGACATCTCTTATCAGCAGATTATTTTGTATCATATTAATTACAAATGAGATTAAAATTAATAAATGTAAAATTGAGTTAATTATTTTGAAAATTAAATTTTTTTTTTTGATCTTAAAGGGTATTCCATGAAATGCAAACATTTAAAATGTTTGTAATAAGTTTTTATTGTTTTCGGTAGATACCGAAATCGATAAGATTCATTACGAAAAATTTTAACATATTGCAGGGAACTTTTTCGAAAAATTATGTTCGAAAGATGTATGCGATGTTCTAGTCTGTTGGAAGAATCGATGGAAATTTCTTCATCCAAATATTTCACCATCCATTCATTCTCCATCCGAAAAAAAATGTTTTTTTGAACAACCACCTTAATAAAAAAATCAAAATTTCCATGAAAGTATATACAATATGTAAAGAAAAAAACACATGATATGGTGTCATTATCATGTACATGCCTCAATACATATGTACGTAAGTAAGTTAGTAAGTAAATGCTTTACATTGTAACTCCCTCAATAATAAAAAAAAAATATATATATTTACCTATGTATATGAAAGTTATATATTCGTCGTCGTCGTCGTCGTTGTTGTCGTTTTGTTCGTTTATTGTCTCAGTCCACAACAACGTGATAAGATTAGAAAACTTACTTCAAGTAAGTGCAGCCTGCAGTAAACTAAAGTAACAACAACAACAAAAACAACAAATATAGAATGTCGGTATGCAAACGACTTATAAACGACAAACCCAACCAACCAACCAACCAACCAACCAACGACCTAGCCTAGTCACAAACATTGTCTATATGTATATTGTAATAAACAGGGTGGGTGTCAAACAGAAAGAAGAACATCTTGAGTTATACCTAATTTCTACTGCTATCATGTTGTGAACTGTGATTAGTATCCGATTCAACAAATTAATTGATTGTAAATAATCATTTTATCATGTTATTTTGAACTTAACACCCTGTATTGTACACAGCAAACAAATTCTTACTTAAATCTAAACAAACGTCACAATATACGAGGTGTGTTCAACAAATAAGACCAATTCTCGATCGATATTTCGATCTGTTGGCAAAAATCCAAGAGGTTCATAACATCTTTTAAAACAGGGACAAAACATCGTGAAACATCGTGCTACGATTGATCATATTTATTGAACACACCTCGTATATACACATATGCGAGTATACATGTGTATATTTAATTCTCTTAAAATACAAGTACTATACTAGAGATTATAATACATATACCATATGTATAGGTAAGTAAGTAATCATTGATATTTAGTTTAAAAAATAAGTAAACACTTAGTTTCTTGAATGATCGGATCGTTTAACCCATTAATTTTAATGTATAGAATTTTCTATTTGTTTGGCAAAATCTATAAGAGATAACTTAAAAGAAAACTTTACTTCAGTTAGTTTAATATAGAAGTGACTGACAATGAGTGGACAAAAAAAAAATGTCTCCACATAAGAAGTGTTTTTGACGCTGTGTTACTGCTCCACACTTTTCCGTTTTGTATTACAGTCCACGTTTAATCATAATCAAAGGCCAACAACCGATCTACAGTAGTTTAGGAAGCAACGTACGTAATACGTTAAGATTTCAGTCTACTTCTCTTTCTTGTATCATCTGCAATAGTTTGAACCATCCTGTGTACCAAGGTACTGGTATTTGCTGCTTTTAAACACACATTTCCGTGGAAAATTTTGTAGTCTTAGAAACGGTTAGTGTCTACCGAGGTAAATGAATCTTTGTAGAGCACAAGCCAAGCGCTTATTAGAAAACCCAATAGGGTTAGCTATGCACTCGTGTTATGGGTATTCCATAACAAGTTAGTTCAGTCAAAAATTTATAGAATATATCTGGACTACGTGTTAAGATGAAATTAGCATAATAAAAGATTTACATTAAAATCTTCAAGACTCTGTACAGAAAGCAGAATAGATGGACTTCTAATACGATATATCTACATACATATATGTATAACAATAATAATATAACATACCTCCATCATCCATTCGGCAACAATTTTACGCATTGGTGGTGTTATATCTTTTTGTACAGTATTAAAATATGTACCAACTATTGGCGGACGTTTTTCTTCTGCCTTAAGTGCATTCTCTAGACAACGATCGGTTAGGAATGTTGGATCTTCAGTGGCAGTAAAATAATTTGTTGTTGTATGAACATTTGTAGAAACACGTTGTTCTTGTTGTTGCGGTTGTTGTTGTTGTTGTTGTTGTTGTTGTTCCTGATAGATTTGCGAGTTTAATTGATTTCCATATTGTGACTGCTGCTGTTGGTGTTGTTGTTGTTGTTGCTGTTGATTTTGATTCTGATTTATATAAACGACATGTTGCTCTTGAATTAAATCAAAATTTGTTACAACCAAATCATTGCTATATAATGAAGTATTATCATCTTCATCATCATGTTCTAATTCCGGTTCTGCGTCTGTTTCAGTTTCTGGTTCCGGCGATGAACTAGAACTTGCGCTTGAACTAAAACAATGTGAACTTGTGGAGCCACCACTGCTGCAGACGAGTCCTGCATGATGATGATGATGATGATGATGTTGCTGACGATGATGTTGTTGTTGTTGTTGATGATGATGATGGTTATACGTTGTATTTGCTAATGTATCCGGAACTCCGTTACTGCTGCTGCTGCTGTTATTGCTGCTTACAGCAGCTGTTATATAGATCGTTCTGCTATTAAGCTGCTGTTGCTGTTGTTGTTGTGAGTGTTGGTTTTGATTTGTTTGTTGTCGTAGTTGTTGTTTATGCTGCTGCAGTTCGTGGCATTGATTCAAGGTTGCACTATCGGCGGAATCATTTATATTAACTATATTCTCATTACACAATAGATCCATGTTGTGTTAGAAAATCCACGTTTGTTGTCGTTGTCTGTCGTCGTCGTAGTCGTTGTCGTGTCGCGTTGCCAACGTACGTCCTGACGCCTTGTTGTGTTTCGTGTTCAATAAGAGATCACACACACACACACACACTGTAGTTTACTTAAACACGAATAAAACGACAACAACAAAAAAATATTTACACAATTTTAAAAAACAAAAGTTAAACACAATAAATTCTTTTTATTTTTGTTTTCATTAAATTTTGCAAAAAAAAAAATCAAAAGCACTTTATAACTGAAGAAAAAAACGTTTTTCTTAATTTTTTTTTTTTTTGGTATCTAATTTATTTTTTAATATATTGGCAACATGCATATATGTATGTATTAATATATATGCATATATTTATATATACACATGTGTATATATATGTATGTATGTATTTTTTATATTTCTTTCTAATTTTTCATGACTTTTGCGTTATTTTTTTCCTTTTTACTTTTTTTTTTTTTTTTTTTGTAATTTGCTTTGCTTGCTCGCTGTTCCGGCGATAACAACCGATAACCCAATGTATGAATTATATTTTGTATACTTGTATGTATGTATGTATGTGCAATGTGTTTTTTTTTTTATTATTTTATTTTATTTTTTGTATTTTATTTTTTTATAACTACGTCAGCTAGTGTGTGTGCGTTTGTATGTATGTGTGTTTGTTCATCGTGTGCACAATAGATATTTTGTTTTTGTTGTTTTTGTTATTTTTTTTTTAATTGTTTGGTTAGTGGTTCTGTTTGTTCTGCTTTCAAAACGGCAGCTTAATTTTCCTTTTTTTTTTTTGTATTGTTGTTATTAATGTTGATTAAAAACACTGTTGCTGTTCTTGCACAATTTGTAAATTTGGTTTGTTATCATTTAAAACAATGCCGGTTATATATGTGTATATATTTATAATTATTTTTATTTAAAAAAAAAAAAAAAAAAAGAACTATCATACGCAGCAACCGAACATACCGAACAGCACCAACAAACACGCCGACCGTTTGATTCCTCGTGGACTGTGCGAAGTTCAGAATATGTGCACCAGTGTCGCCCAATTTTAACAAAATGTGATCGTGTATCTGCCTCTTCTCAACTTTTGTCATTCAGTTATGAGCAATGATGTAAAATATGACAAAAGGCAAAAAGTATTCACAATGAATATTAGAGATGATAAATAAAAAAAAAAGATCACTAGTGATGTGCTAAACATATTCGCTGTTATAATTTTAAATCATGCACAGAGATAAATGTTCAGATTGCTTTGCATATTTACTATTAACTACTATTACAACAAAATAAATATAAAGTCCTGATTTTTGCCAATATATGTAGATCAATGAGATTACTAGTTAAAAAACAAAAAAGAAATGGGACGATGGAAGCTTAGAGCGAGGATTGCTCTCCAATTACGAATAAGCTTCGAAAATAAATTTAAAAAAATAAAAGGATTATGACTTTTAAGCTTATCATAGCATAGTATTTGTACCATTAGAAGAACTCTAGTTTCTTAAATGGGATTTAAGCAAAAACAGGTCTTTGATGATGCCCAGAGAGCGAGAGATTCGAGTAAACTGCTGTTCCACTTTCATGCTTGGAATGTTCAACTAAAACTGTACGTTGTTTTAATAGTGTGAGTCATTAACTGGCATCGTATAAAAGTATTTTCAATTAGATACAACTAAAAAAACGTTAAAAGTAAATATTATATCGGTATCTTTTTTTTTTAGATTTATTTTTTATAATTTTTTTTTTTTTTTTTTTTTTTATAAAATATGCTCTTTATTGCTATTTCGTTTTGTACAATTTATACATACGCTTTTATAAATATATACAGCCAGCATACAAATATGTGCTCGAATTATTTAACTTTTTTTTTTCATCTAAAATTCACAATAACTATGGTAATATTCTTGCTTATAATGTTTCTAACTCTTCTACACGCGCGTGTACATAATTGTATATAAGGTACATTATGTTAGTTCATTTAGGTTATACATAATATTTTAATAATAATATGGAAATATATAAAAAAACAAAAAAACAAAAAAAACAGTTATAAAAGAGGAATCTAGACCGACAAGAAAAAAAGTTGGTATTACGTTTAAGTTTCAAATAATAAAAAAAAAACACAAGCGACTAATTTAATCGTGATCATTTCGGATGACAGTTTTGGTTAGTTTTGTGTAGTAAACTCGGAGCCTTTACCGCTGCCACCCATTAGCCAATTAAAGAGCACCGTCGAAGGAGAGCGATTTGTTTGAGCTGTTGCGTATGAAGATATAAAAATAAATAATAATAATAATAATACATTATTTAAATATAACTTACATATATCAATATCTGCAGACTGCGCGCTAATATTGGCAAGTGGTAGTTTTGCTACATCCTTTTGCAATTGACCCATATCGCGTTCACGTTGCTCTCGTTCTTCCACTATTGCCTTGTCTTTGGAATGGTTTACCGTCTGGAGCTGGGAAAGTCTAAAAGAAAAAAAAAACAAGTGATTAAAAGTAAACATCTATTTATTCGAGAAGAAAATTCTATACAATTTTTTTGTTCCGCGTTTTAAAAAAGGTATAACAATTCATGGATGTGATCTAGTACTAATATATACAGCTTCCCATTAAAATCAAAACAAAAAAGACATGGGGTATTGGAAGTATGCATTCGTTTTGGAGAATACGTCGGTTGGGATAGTACTTTCTATTTTACTATTTCGAAGAACGTTTTCACTGCAACTCCGAATGTTGAAAACTCACTTTTGCTTGGTCAGCTCAGAATACAACAGAATTTTCGCTGCATGCTATACATCCTCCCCAGTGGAAGGTGTTTCCGAAAAGTCCTCTTCTCTACATACCTTTGCTCATTGACTTAGAATTAACTCTTTAAAAAACTGTGTGGAATGTTTTTGGAAGTGCGAGTCGGAAATCGCCTTACAAAAGAAGGTCAGAAAGAATGTGCCTTCAAAATCTTCATGCCATAACTCAATAGTCTACTCGCGTAACATGCTTTAGCAGGATTTAGGATACGATCTCTCAATCACTTTTTTTTTTTTTGATAAGCGCTTTTTGATATGTGGTGGGAGGCCTCCGTTCCTTCTGACATTTCGAAAAGTAAATTTTGTGTAAGGCTCATTCTAAATGACCTTACAAAATAAGGCAAGAATGAAATACAAGCACAAATGATATACCATTCGTGCTTGCATATCAATCTTGCCTTCTATCAAGGCCATTTAAAATTAACCACATACAGAATTCGCCTTATAAAAGAATCATACTATAAGGCGGCCATGGTCTGTGTTTAAAAAAATGGGAGATCGGAAAGCGAAAACGAAAACTGAGCACTCTCACGTTCCAAAAAGCGCTCTACGGAGCACTCTTTTTTTCCTACTGGGTCATTTTTATGCATTGAGCATACTTTCACTAATACTCTTCGCTTATTCAATATCCATGCGCATACATATACAACACACAAATGCAAACTTTCACTTAATTTCAAACACACACATACACACACACATACAGAGATAAAGCTGCAGAGCTTAGCCTCTCTCTCTGTCTCTCTTCTTTCAGAGTGACTGAAAGACAGTAAAAGGTGTGTTCAAAAAAATATCAGCAAAACATAAGCTTTCAAATTTCTGTGCTGAGTTATACTTACTTTTGATTCAGTTCATCGTTAATGCCACCGACTGGCGTTGTGCCTGTAGCAAGCAATGCCGGTGTATTCCTATATGGACTGTCAACAACTGTACTCGAGCTGCTCACTACGCCTGCCGCTGCTGCTGCTGTCGTGACTGCTGTCGCTGTATAATATAAAATAATGGAACAATTAATAATTTTCAAAACATAGCAATATTTTTTTTTTTTTTTTTTTTTGACTTTACCATCAATGGAAGAAACACCTGAAGCTTGAGTTTGCGCCCGGATTGTCTCAACCTGTCGCAGCGTATCCGATAATTTCAATTGCAATGTATCGCGCTCATTTAATAATTGACCCAGCTCAACAGTCATCTCTTCACAGCGCATATCACGTTCGTGTAGCATATAAAGCGCACGATCGAGTTTCTTTTGCAAATCTTCACTGTTTGAAGCATTACCAGTTGACATTGAATATTGTAGCTTGAAGGGATCATATTGTGCTGCTAAACGTCCGTACTCTGCCGAACGTATTGCCAACTGTTCTTTTAGTGTAACAATTTCAACTTCCTGTTCCTCCAGCACCTTTTTCATATCCGCAATTAGAGTATTCGTATTGGATGCTTCAAGTACTTCAAGCGCATTTAAGTCTTTACCTGCTGCCCCTGGCAAAACAATCGGCGTCTCGTCACTTGTCCCAGTCACTGCTGCTACAGCAGCAGACGTGGTATTTTCATTATTAAGCTTTGCTAAAAGTTCATCAATTCTATCTTGCAACATTTTTTCAGTGTTTTTAAATTCAACCTCACGTTGATTGATATATTCCTGCCACTGTTGCGCCAGCTCAGTACATTGCTGTCCGGCGAGTTGCTCCCAATTTTGTTGGCTGTTCTGTAGCACTTCTAGTGATTTACGTAGTTCACCGATTTCAATATTCTTTATATCTAATTCGTATACAGAACTTTTAACCTTTTCCTCCAAGTCTAATGTACTCATAACATGATCGTTAAGTACACGTAACTCTTCCTCCATTTGCGTTTTCTCCTGTTCGAGTAATCGATTCTGCGCTTCTACTTCCAACAGTTTATTTTCCAGTTCGACCACTACTTCGCTACCAACTACCGGCGTTGGCGCTACATTCTCAACTGGCTTTTGCGCTTGCAGCAACAGCTCGTGCTTGTCCTCGTTCAATTGTTTCAGTTGCAATTTAAGCATGTGTATCTCTTGATTTTTAGTCAATATCTCCAGCACCAATTTCTCGGTTTGATCTTCACGCATTAAGTCTTCAATGCGTTGTTTTAAATGTATGATTTCCGATTCCTTCTCCTGTAACTGTGCAACAAACTCGTTGGCATTCGTTTGTGCTGCGGCAGTTGTCTGCTCGGCTAGCTGCTTTTACAGAGCAAAAACTCTTCACGTAGTGATCTAAGTTCCAGCAGCTCTTCTGATGGTTCTTGCACCGCCACAGGCGGTTGCTTTTGTAATTCTTCTTTTTCCAGCTGCATCGTATTGAGCTTCGTATGCAACTGTTGCTCCACTTGTATTAATCTGTTGATTTCTGCTTTCAGCGCATCCTCTTCGGTTGCCATTTGTTGGCGTGCAGCAAGATCTGTTTCTCGGTCAGCTGCTATTTGCTGTTGCAATGCGTTGACCGCCTCTTGCGCACGTTGCGCTGCTGATTTTTCCTCAGACAACATAGCTTGCAATTCTTGACATTCGACATTTAAATCCTGTATCTCAGCTTGTAGCTCTGCAATTTTTGCTATATCCGCTTCTGATGCCTCTACAGTTGTTGTTGTTGTTGCTGCTACAGCTGCTACTGTTGGTACTGCAGCTACTGTTGTTGCTGTCTCCCGTGCTGCATTCGCTTCCTCTCCTCCCCAATCATTAAGCTTATTTAAATGCTCTTGCAACTCACGTATACGCGCTTGATACATTTGTACATCGCGATCTTGCTTTTCCTTCATTTCGGACATCCGATCATTACCCGCCGTAAGCACATCTATACGTTTTTTCAATTTTTCCTTTTCGAGTGTTTCATTCTCGTTGGCCTTGCGTGTCTCAGCCAGTTGCGCTTCTAGCAAATCTACTTGTCTTCTGAGCTCATCGTAGATAGCCATATCCAGATCATTTGAAGCAGAAAGCTGTTGTTGTTGCTGCTGTTGATTGCCAGAAACTTGCGTTTTCAATTCTTTTAGTTTTTTCATTAATTTGGCTGATTTTAATTGCAGCTCCTGCTTTTGTTGTTCCGCTGTTTCAAGCTTGAATTCTAATTGCTTAATATGTGTCGCTTGCTGTTCTATTTCTGCCGCAAGTTGTGTACTCGTTTGGTCTTTGTAGGCAGCAGGTGTTTCTTGCATTCCAGCTGCAGCGCTGGCCCATGGATCTTCATCTACACCCCAATCTACAGCGGCCTCGGATGGATGACAGACATACGCTTTCTTCGGTTGTATTATCTCTTCGACAACAGGCTGCTCCTGTGGTAAACCAAACTGTAAAAAGCTGGACGCCGTTGTTTTTACCGCATCGGGTACAGTCTCTTGGCCAGTTCCAAAGAACATATCCAATGTAGGAGGAACCTGTTGTATTTGTTGATTAATAGCATCGAGACGTTCGCGTTCTTCCTGTGCTGCTTTAAGCTGTAAAATTTCTTGCTGTCGTGCATTTAATAATGCCTCTAATTCAGCCTGACGCGTGCTGAGTTCCAAAAATCGTTGTTGTTCCGTTGCATGTGCCTCGCCTTGGCTAGCTGCTAAATTACGCAACTGCGCGTCACGCTCTTCTAACGCACGCTGTATATCAGTGTACTGGCGTTCTGCTTGCTGCAGATTTTGATGATATTCACGCATACGTTCTTCGTATTCAGCAACAAGTTGATTACGTGCTGCAAGTTTCGTCTCTAAATCCTGTGCATGTTTCTCTAAATCAGAAACGTTGCGTTGTAAATCTTCAATTGTAGGTTGTTCATTACCCAGATCCGATACTACTGGCACTTGTGGTAGTGGTGGTGGTGGTATAGCCGCTCCCAACTGACTAGCTATGCTGCGTGGCTGCACAATTTCGTCAAAAGGCGATGGCGTGGCTTGATCGTTATCGAAGAAAATGGACGGCGCTGCTATTATATCAGAAACAGAGCCCACTGTTACTGGTAGTTGCGTCTGTCGTAAATTAGTTAGTTCCATTTGTAATGCGTGTAAATCGTGCTGCAGCCGTGTTATCATTTCCGTTTTTTCCGTCAATTGACGTTGCAGCTCTGGCAATGGCTGTTCCACGGCATTTGTGCCACTGCCACGTTCGTAATTTTCAATTAATGCTTGCTTTTCGGCAAGCAAATCGGTTAAACGCTTATTCTCAGTCTCAATAAACACCTGATCGTCGGTTTGATTCTGACCAAGCGTATCGAGATCCGCCAATTGTTGTCGCAGCGATTGCAGTTCCTGATCGTGATTTAACGCTAACGTTTCAATTTGATTACGTAAATTATCAATTTCGGTTTTATCCTGCATTGACTGCATACGTTGCTCCTGTAAATCAATTTGATCTTGTTGTGCGCTTTCCTGTTGCAAGCGCAGCCAAGAAATTTCACGTTCCAGTTCAAGTTTCGCCTGTTCGAGCATGTGTAACGATTCGCGTAGACGTACAATTTCATCCATTTGAGAAACGCTATCGTCTTGCGATTTCTCCAGTTGCTCAGCTAAAGCACGTTTCTCAGCATTGACGCGATCCATGTGTTCACTTAGTTCACATTCTAGTTCATCGACCTCAGTTGCTTTGGCAGCCAATTTAGCATCGTAAACCGCGCGCAGGCGCTCTAATTCTTTTTCACTTGCCAATAGTTGCTCACGTAGTTGTTCCGTTTCACTTGCAATCTTTGTCTCCAGATTGGCACGTTCACTTTGATTGTCATGGACTAAACGTTCATGTTTTGTTGCTAGATTATTATAGTCCGACTGTAGGAAACTTAGACGCTCCTGTAATTCATCTCTCTCTCCTTGCGCCTTTAACAGATTTTTAGTGAGCGCTTCATCTTTGTTGGACAATGTATTCACACGGTTTATCAAATCCTCTTCATTACGTTCAGATTGTTGTGTATAAGCGTTCAATTGCATTTCCAGTTGCTGTACACGTTCACTGGCGGCATACTTTTGCTCTTGTATGCCACGTACCGATTCTTCCAGTTCAGTTAAACTAGACTTCAGCTGTGCATTATCGGTCTCTAAACTTTCAATGTACGACATGTCCTCTTGTAGCTTTGCCTGTATACCATCATGTAGTGTTTCCAAACGTGATGTAGTCTGTTCAAAAGCAGTTTTTTCACTGGCATAACGTTCATTTAATTGTGTAAATTCGATCTGTAACTGTTCGTACAACTGTTCGTAATCTTTTTTAAACGGTTCAGCAACATTGACCTCAACAAGCTCTTCGGGTTGTACGTTTAGTTTATCGCGTAATTCGTTTAGTTCACGTTGTAGGTTTTGTATGGTTACGTTACGATGCTTTATCACCTCCTTTGACTTTTCAAACTTAATCGACTTTAACTCTAATTGATGTTTTAGATCTTCGATTTGCTGTACAGAAGCTAAGTTGTCTACAGCTGGCGTTGCTGTATGTTTTACTTCATTTTTCAACTCCTCAACGGTACGTTCACTTAATGCCAAACTATCGGCTAAATGTTGCACCTTAAGTTTTAATTGATTACTAATTTCTGTCAAGGCACTTATTTCGTTATTCTTGCGCTGTAATTCATCAATGAATCTTCTTAACTCTTCTTCCAATTGTAAAATTTTGGCAGTTTTTTCGTTTAATTCGTGCGTTTGACCGGCTGTCAACGACATTTCTGCTTGAAGTGGCACCACTTGAGCTACGTGCGTATTTACCTTTTCGCGCAATTCAAATAACTCTTCGGTTTTCTCCTTTAATTGATGTTTTAGATCTTTTATAGTATCACGACTCTCTAAGTTAACGTGAATTTTGTGTTTAAGTTCTTCGTTCAATTTGACAATGTTAGATTTGGCATCGGTTAAAGATTGCTCAAGTTCGGCAATTTGTTTTAACAATAATTCTCGTTCCGCATTTATATTGTTTCATTCGCTGATACGTTTTGTTCTACTACTGTTCCACTATTTAGTCGCGCTTCTAGTTCCTGATATTCGGCGGTTCGTTTCTTCAAATTCGCTGCGTACTTTTTAAGCTTATCACGGTTTTCTTTGGCACGCAACTCGAGATTCTTATTGAGCTCTGTCAATTCCGCATTTGTTGTATTTAGTCGCTGTAGCTCTTGTTCTAGCTGTGGTATACTGGCGCGATGTGTATGCAATTCCTCTAATAACTTGTCCACAACTGTCTTTTGCTCTTCATTACTCTTGCGTAGACTCTCCATTGTTTGGCGTTGCTCATCTAACTGTGCCTTGTAACTCTCTAGCTCACCGTCTTTTTCAAATAACTGATTTGCATGCTCTTCCATTGTCTTGTACAAATCGATAATCTGTTGGTTGAGTGTCTCTATTGTCTCTTGCTTATTCGATAACTCATTGACTTGTTGTGCCGCCAAAGCTTTACTAATTCTAAGTGATTCACGCAGTGCATCACAGTCTGCACTAAGCTCCTTGGTCAGCTGTTCACCCACTACGTTACGTTGTGCGTAGCTGAGGTCAGAACGTAGCTGCGTGATTTCTTCATTGCACTGTTGTAGCTCCAACAGTTTAAGATTCGTCTTATGCTCATTCTCGCTAAATGCTTCAATTAGTTGTTGCTTCTGTTCAGCTATAAGCGTTTGCAGTATGGCCATCTCACCTTCATAAGTATCGCACTTGCCTATTGCAATAAAAACGTGTTAATGCAATTAAGTACAAATAAATATTACGAATACGACTCAAGTACTTACCTTCAAGTTCACGACGCATACGCGTTAGCTGCTCAATTTGCTTCTCGTGTGACATTTCCTTATCGTTTATAAGACGATCAAATTCTTCGATTTGCTTATTTAGCTTAACTACTGCTTCGCGACGCTCATTGAGTTCTTCTGTCTTCTCTTCGACCTCCATACGCACCGCTCTCAATTGCTCACGCAGTTCGTCTATTATTATTTGGAAATTCGCACTACGCTCTTCATAATCGGCAATTTGTAGACGCAATTCTTCTATTTTCTTACTGTTTCCTTCATTAGCATTTGCTGTTTGCTTTTCTTGTAATAATTCTTCAATTGTTGTCTTTAGTTTCGTATTCTGGAATTGCTCATTGCTTACTTCTTGCGATTTTTCTTCAAGAGCTGTACTAGTTTCGGTTAGTTTTAAACGCAAATCTTCTACCGTTGACTGCAATGAAGTACATTGCTGCTCGTAATTGCTTAGCTCTTCTTGTAGACGCTCCAATTCTTTGTTGTCTGTAATCAAAGCTTCACCTGATTGTATAGCCTCACCACCGCCAGTTTCAAAACTTTCACGTAACGCTTCTAGCTCACGCTGCAGCTCACAAACTGTAGTTTTTAATTCAGTATTCTGTGCCGTTAGTTGTTCATATTCGGCTAGCGCTTTACCATTGGGCGCCGTTACGGCAACCACTGTCTCCACCACTGTCACAGTCTCGACAGCATTACTAGCCTCTTTGACCTTTTGCAAAAGTTCGCTTAGTTGTGTATGTACGTTTTTGGCTTCTTTTGCAAGTTTCTTTGACACATTGAATTTGGCATTCTTATCGTTCGCTTTGCGATATGCTTCCAATTCTGAGTTAAGCTTTGAAAGCGATTTTTCGCACTTGTCGAAGAGCGTAGCACCTTCGGTTGTATCGAGTGCGGCAACAACTTCTGATGATTTTTGTAGCGATGTCAGCTCTTGTGAAATTTTTGCTCTTTGCGCACTCGATTCGCTTACTTGCAATGACAATTGTTCATTTTCTTTTTCCGTCTCTTGCAATTCTTTTTTCCAATTTTGATTTTGTCTGTGACCATTCCAAAGATTTCGTTTCAAGTTGTGCCTTTTGCGCAGTTAGCTCGTCGACCTGCGTCATTAGACTCGTATTCTCGGCAGTAAGATGTTCCATTTTATCGAGTACTTCACGTCTTTCATTCGTAAATAATTCAATTTTATTTTTCAATTCAGTGCTTTCTTCGCGCAATTTTTCCAGACTTTCACTCACTTCGAGTGCAATATCCGTTTGTGTCAATTCACTAACCAAGCTGGGCAACACAATTGTTGCATCACGTTCACCATCCTCTCCATCGCTTTCGCCTTGTGTTAGTCGTTTATTGAATTCATCTAACTCGGCACGTTCCTGTTGTGTCAGACGTTCAACTATTTCAATCGATTCAGCGGAAGACGATGATTTGCTTAGTTTATCGATCTTGTCCAGCAATTCCATATTTTCACTAATATAGTGTGATAGCTTCTTTTCCAATCCTTGTAACTTGTCCTGATGTTCCGCTTCTAACTGTTGCATACGTTGCGTTAGCTGCTCCTCCATATGTGCTTCGGCCAGTTCAGATTTAACACGCGCTGCATCCTTCTCCTGTTGTAATATTTGTAACTCTTCTTGCAATTCCAGCTTTTGTTCTTCGAGTAGACGAATTGCTTCTGTTTGTTGTTTACCAACTTCACTTGTCGATGTCGTCATCGTCGCCGTTGTCGTAGTAGTGTCGTCAACCTGCGTTAACTGCCACTGACCCTTCTCATCTTCAAGTTCGGTAATTTTCTGCTGCAGTTCTTCAATTGTCATACTAAGACGCTCAATTTCCTTATGCTGCTCAGTTACTGAACTTGGCTTTTGCAGCTGTTTTTCATATTGCTTACATTTCAGTTTCAGTTTAATCATGGCTTTATTACTTTCATCCAATTTCTGTTTTAGTTGCTGCGATTCATTCTTCAATTCCACATCATCGGCGATGCTTGGTGCAAAAGAGCGGTTTATTTTTCAAGCTATTTGCTAATTTCTCCTCAAGTACATTAACGTTGGCATTGAGAATATTTAATTCGATTGTTTTTTCTGCAATTTCATCAGCTTGCTTTTCAATTGTTGTCTCACGTGCATCTAATTGTTCACGTAACGCTTCAACGGTGCTCTCTAATTCATTTAGTTTTTCGGAAATCATATTATCGGAAACTTCCAGTTTACTTTGTGTGGCTGACTCCTGTTCCAATTCTTTACATTTTTGTTGCAACTGCTCCAATTCATGCTGTAATTCTTGTATTTGCTTAGCCATTTCCAATTTGACTTGCTCATCGTTATCGGTATCCGTTTCTGCATCTATAGAATTCTTTTGTTGCTGCTGCGTTTCTGCATTTATTTCTACAGATTGAGCTGTCTCTGAACTCAAACTTAAATGTTCATTTTCTTGCTCAAGTTCCTTAATACGTTCGTAAGCTTGTTGCACTGTTGTACGTTCTTTATTCAATTGCTTTTCGAGCAAACGTACACGATTTTCCAGAAATTTATTACGCTCCCGATCTATATTAATAGAGCCACGAGCGGACAAATCTGTTGCAGAACGATGACGCTCACGTGGATCATTGGCATCACTACCAGCTGAACTTAGATCGGTCATCGATCTGCGTAGCTCTGTTGTTTCGATTAAACTTTGTTGTGTGACACCCATTTTCTCTTTCACTTTTGTAACCAATTGTAAAAGCTGCTGATTGTTTGTGGAACGACGTGCAAAGCGCGCTTTATTCTCCTCCAGTTGCTGGCGCATCAATTGCAATTTTTCGCTACCCGTGGTAGACAATGGGGAACGTTCATAGATGCGCTCGTGTTCTTTGACTGGTGTCAGTACTGGTGTTGATGTATATGCTGGTTCATTTGTTGTTAACAACGACACATCGATGTCGTGTTGTTGCTGTTGGTATGGTTGCGCTAATGCTGTTGTTCTTTTCATTTTTAAAGAGCTCAAACGTTGTCCCAATTGATTAACGGATTCCTCAATGTTAGCACTACGTTTATCATAATCGATATCCTCCGGTTCGCCTTCATATATTTTTTGCTTAAAAAAAATGAGTAATGCCATTAATTATAAAATACATTGCCAATTAGATAATTTCAGCAACATACCTGCTCCTGTTTTTGCGCAGCGGCAGTTGTGCTCTCACTTTCGTTCGTTGGCGTTTTAGACGACATTTTTATTATTTATTTTCGTTTTATTTGAATATACTATATCGTTGAACTGCTAAGCTTCAGGAGAGGATTACGCACATATCTACGACAATTGTGTGTTCCTACTTCTTTATACTTCCTCGTTTCTAATATATTCGTAACATTTAATTTCTTTAACTGCAAAAAAAAAACAAGAGTTAAAAAAATATAAATAAGCAAAAAAAAAAAAAATAATAATTGGCATTGAGCAAAGCGTGTTTGAAGCAAGTCGAGCTGGCACAAAGTTTCAATAGATAAAACTGAATTCATGTATAAATTTTGTTGTGTAAATTGATGAATGGTCTAGTCTGTGCCTAACTCTGACGTGTGCAATTTTTTTCTTGTTTGTACAACAAATTCTTAAAATAAGGACACAGCACTTTTATTTTAGTTTATTTACATATAGACAAGACACCAACAGCACTAAACTATATGTTACATGCTTAATTTAATAATGATTTACCAATAAAAAAAAAACTATTTCTATCAACAAAATAGAAGTTCCATGTCAGCAGTAATAAAAGTGTTGGTAAATAGGAAATTATATGACATAAAAATTTTACAGTACTGTCTAATTTAATTCTATCTCCGTCTCAGCGACGTACATGTGTACGTATGACCAGGGAGGCAGACTCGTTTGAAAATAAATGTAGTTTTTTTTTTGTACGTATGACATTTTCTGAATCCACAATCGACTAGATTAAAACTTCTAGACCCATGTTTTCAGTGTAAAAAATCGTCTAATTAATTAAAAAACGTAAATATGCGGTTTATATTGAATAGAAATTTGGAGCGCTGCATCAGTTAACTCGACAAACAAATTAATTCGATTCATGAAAAACTCAAACCGATAAATCGACCCATCAATTCAGTTAATTTATTTACTCGAGTCCGATTAACTTAGCAGTGTATCCGTATCGATTTTAATCAAAGTCGACATACTCAAGTCGCTCGAGTCAATTTGATCATTTGCCTAGCAGTTTTCTTGATATCTCCAAACTGAAGATATCGAAATTTAAATAAGAATAAATGAATTATTAATAATTTGCAAAAATTATTGCTTTTAATACGCATTTAAGTAACTTTAAAATTAAGTAAAATAACAATTTTTCGAGGTACATAAACAATTCAATACAATTCTAGCGAGTTTCATTGTAATATTCTTTTTTTGTTTTTTTCGATTTTGTTGTTTTGTGCTAAATAAGCGTAAATTAGGTATACGACGACTTGACCGCAGCTATTTTTGTTTTTAATAATGCAACAATATCTTGTTGATTAGAACGCAATGCATAGTCCAACGGCGTAAGACCTAATTTATCAGCCTCTTGGAGATTTTCGGTGTAGGGTATTAAATAATCGACTAATTCTAAAAAGCCATGCATTGCTGCTACATGCAATGCTGTGCGTCCCGAAGGATCAGCTTGTGAGAGTTCGGCACCAGCATACTGATACGATTTCAAACGTGCAAGTGAGCCACGTGCTGCCGCGGCACATAACTGTTCACCGACAGCGCGCGAAGAACCAGTCAAATGTGCACCACAATTAATAAGCAGCTGTATAATTTCATGGTTGTCTGTTGAAACGGCTTCCATTAGTGGCGTACGATCGTAACGATCACGTATGTGCACTGAAACACCGTTCATTAGCAAATGATCAACCATTGCAACGTTTCCAATGTGACAGGCCAAATGCAGCGCAGTACGATGATCGTGATTTGTACCGGACAAATCAGCGCCATATGCTTTAAGATTATTGATCTGTAATAAGATAATTTTGAATATATAATTCATATTTTTAAAATTTTGAATACCACTACAAACCTTTTGTACATCACCATCGACCACTGCAGCATTAATCATTGCCGGGAATAACGTTGCGCCTAATTGATCCAGTTCTTGTGGACTGGATAAGTGTAGCGAGCGTGCAACAGCATCAACAAGATCATATTCCTCCATTTTCGGTGCAATAGCTGAAGTTAGCTCGCCGCGTATATTCGATTGCATCATCTGTTTCTTGATATTTAGCGACCATTCTGTCTTGCCAAGTACATAGGAAAGTTTGGCTAGCGCAGCTTCCGGCGTCATATCATAGCCCGGAATGACTCCGATATCGCTGAGCACCTTACCCGTATCATAAATTTCTGCAACAGCTCCGATTGGGCATTGCGAACAATTCACAATAATAACGCCACGTTGTGAAGCTGCACGCAACTCCTGTATTAAATCTTCACGATTGGACGGCACATTACCTGAACCAAATGATTGCAGTACAACACCTTTTATTGGTGGTGCCAAAAATGCACGAAATGTTGACAACGAAATACTCGGAAATATGCGTAAAAGTCCAACATTGCGATCCAAATTTAAATGCACCGTAAAGCGTTCAACGCTACACGGCCGGAAAAATTAATCTATAATCGACATTCACATTGATACCGATGCGTGCAAGTGGTGGAACGTTAGGCGTATCAAATGCATCCAGCGAATTTAAACTGACTTTAACGCTACGATTACCACGCATTAATTTATTGCCAAAGAAAACGCAGACTTCGGGTATAACATAATTACCAGCGACAATTAAGGCTGATGTAAAATTGTCTTTACCATCAGTGCGCGTCTCAAAGATAGGAATTTGTGATCCAGTTATGATGACAGTTTTTCCTAAGTTTTCCAGCATAAAGGAAAGTGCTGAAGCGGTATAGGATAGCGTATCAGTGCCATGAAGTACAACGAAGCCATCAAAAAATTCGTAAGATTGCTTTAAGTAAAAAAAAAAAAAGACATAAATAGGTATGATTGATAAACCGATTGATCGATCGTTCGATAATTAAAGTAAATGCTTACATGTATATCCTTGGCTATACGCGCCCAATCATCCATAGTCATATTACTTGAGTCGAGCAGTGGTATATACTCAGAGATTTGATAGAGTACACGACGTGCCTCACCCTGCACATAGGGTAACACTAACGGTGCCATTGAAGCGGCTGCACCAAAGCGACGCACTGCATATTCCTCATCGTGAATATTCGGATACTTGCGTATGCTTTTTACCAGTGCATTCGGTATGGGCGCTAGAACTGTAAATTAAAAAAAAAAAAAAAAAAAATACATGTATGTTAGTTCAAGATTGCAAGTTACCATTTGACGATTTAGGAGACCCTATATTTCGAATATGGTGGCTCTCCTCTTTTCCGATCTCCGATAATCGTTTTCTTACGGCTGACAGAAGGACGGACATAGAAAAAGACATATCTATATAGACGCTGCTTTCAATGCTGATCAAGAATATATAAACTTTATAGGGGCTATCATGGCTTCTTCCGCCTAATACAAACATTTACACAAACTTAATATACACTACTACCCCTCGGGTACAGGGTATAAATATATAATTATGGAATGTAAATACTCCGTAAATTACGTAAGCAGTTTATCAAATCATTTTTCTAGCAACCACTCCCCTAGACGAAGACATAATATCATATGACTCAATGGATCAATTAGACGACGCACAGTGGCCCAAAATGAAATTCTTGCACGAAATAATTATTTTCGATACTTTTTCAACAAATAATTGTGATAAAATAGTGGATTATCAGTTGGGCTCCTAATTTTGAAATTAGTGATTTATTTTTGAAATAATTTTTTATATTTTTATAAGTCTCAAACAGTTTAAACATATACAATATAGGATATATATTTGTCTTTGTCTAACTTGTGTCGAAAGGCCACAACTGGTTCGTGTAGCGCATCCACATTATTTATAAAGTTCATTTTTCAAGTCTCTTAATTGGTTACGCTAAAACTACATTTGATATGTTTAAACTGTTTGATAATTATAAGATTATAAGAATTTATTTGAAAACTAAATTATTTATTTCGAAAATAGGAGCCTATCTGTACGAATTACTGTCTTCATCTGAAATTTCTCCATATTGGATCTAGTATATACTTTTTTTCACTTCCATTTTCACTTTTTTTTTTTTTTTGTTATTACTTTTAAGGTAATATTCTGGTAGTCCAAAGCCATTACTAACAACGTAAGACATTCAAGACAAACATTTTTCGATTTATTTCGTGCTACAATTTCATTCTCGACCATTGTGCCGCATATCTAAAATTCTTTACATTCTTACATTGTATGTGTATGTATCTTATGTTTTTTTAAACTTTTTACGAAAGATAATAAAAACGAAAATTTGTTTAAATTAAAAGAAAAGAAATGTGTAATCAGTTTGAAATGTTTAAGACACTTTACTGCCATCAGATAAACTAAAAAATTTAAGGTTTTTTTTTTTTAACAATGTATTGCCAGAGAGTATCTAGTCTTACGTGTTTTAGTTACTCAGCAAATATTAGTTTAAGAATTTGATTTGAATATAAAGTTTGTCATTTATAATATAATTCTGTCTTACATATATATATGACTTGAGTTCTTCTTAGTTTTATCTTGAATTTGTTTATTTTTTTTTCTGTTCTTTTTGTGTCTCTCTACTCCGACTAGGTTGCAGGGTTTTCTTTATATAAATTAATATCTGTCTTTGATTCTATCTTTAGAGTCTTCGGTCTTTACTGAGGCGCTAGCGAAATCATAAAAAGCCATTCGAGCATTGTCTTGATCTTGAAATTTCATGCAATTATACGCTCCAGCTTACAGACAATAGATCTCTCCCTGCGGTAAAGCAAGTCTAGACATTACATTCGTGCATTATCTGCCTTATACAACTTTGAATATGTGAATAAGTTTGTCATTAGGACTTCACATTTTCTGCGATAATCTAAGCAACCTATAAATATTTTACGTAACTTTTCTGTCTCGAAAAGATTCTCATTCTCAGTCATAATAAATGAATGAATCACTAAAATTAATTGCCAACAACAAGATTACAAGATTTTACTTGACGCTTCTGAACATCAAAACACTCATGTCTACATCTAGTATCCACTGCTAACCAGTGTCTGAGTATGGATGATATACAAACTGTTAGTATAGTATAGTACGAGGTCTGTCTAGAAATACGAGTCTGGTACCACGGGCAGCCAGAAGTCACTGGCTTGAACCCTTTGGGAATACGAAATCCGAGCAATTTTTTTTCATATTTTTGAAAATAAGCCCAACTTTAACTTTCTAAGTCAAACCACATTCAAGGATGAGGAAGTGTTCTTCCGTTGTGAAGAAATGTCGTATATGTATATTTAAGGCTTACCCTGCCTCTCATTACGCATCATGCCTATGGTGCCGCCCGTATAAATGACGCGTACACGTGCTTCCTTGACGTCTTGCGTCATCAGATTACCATCACTAATATTGCGTCGCATTGAAGGGCTGTGTAATGTTGGTGATGCCGGTACGACTGCTTCAAGCGAATTCATAGTGTTTAACTTAATATTTACCGGACGTCCATTATTATCGATCAAGTCTGAATTTGTACCATTTGTTGAATTTGTAATTGGCTAAAATTAAAAAAAAAAAATTTAAATATAAATATAATCAGCAACCACAAAGCATTTCAATTATATTTATTACAAAATGGACTTACTATAGGTTCCGTTGTTTTGAAGTCAGGCGTATCCGCCGACATCATCGTCGTCGTACCGTTGGACATTTTCTTAGATTTCTAATGGATTGAGACTGTGTGTGTGATTTACCAAACTGCAAATATATTATGAAATGTGTTATTAAATTTTGTTATGAAAAATTATTGTAAACATATTTTGTTTATTTAATTTTTAAAGCGTCGTAATAAAAAATAATTGAAAACGCTTATCGCAAAAAACATTTAGATTTGCAATTAAATTAATTGCATTTGGATTTAAAAATAAATATAGCAAGATTTTTATTTTTTATATGTATATACTACACTGCATACATAGATATATACGTTTAATATGCCGTATTAGCGATCTGTTGGTAAGGATACTTAAATATTTGCAAATATTTGCGCAAAATCAAAATTGTTTTTCGCTTTAAAATCGGCGCTAATGAGAAACCGCCTGTTTGTTCGTCCGTCCACGTTGAATTTTTTTTCTCGTTTGTTTATTTTAATTTTTAGCACAATTCTATTCTAGTTCTTTGCACATTATTCCGGCGCGCGTGTGTGTATACATTTCTTACGCAGCAAAATGATTCATAGTCAAGTCGCATTTTCTTTTGATTTCATAATTGTTCATTAGAATTAGCTCAATCTTATTTAACTTGCCTTAGTTGCGTTTGCTAATTTTATTTTATTACATTTGTTGTTGCATTCTTCTCATTCAAAATGTAACGCACTTCGCGGTTGCATTGCATTTACTGTGTTTGTTCGCGTACAGATTATCTACTATACTAAAAAAAAAAAAAACACACAAAACCAGATGATAAGCCATCCACCCCCGCCTGCAGGTATGAGAATGAGCGAATTAGCAGTGCTACCAGGTTTTTTTTTTTTTTCATCTCACTCACTATTTCTATTAATAGTGGCATTTTTAGGACATTTGTACACGTTATAGTTTCTTTTTTGCTGGTTCACATGCAGAAAGGCTTGAAATATTAATGTAGTAATTAATTAATTCTAGAAATCTTTTGCGAGTTTTAGCTTATGTTAAAGCGCTAAATTTGGTAAAGTTTTTTTACAATAAATTTATTTTTAGCTTTCAGCGAACAAATGCAACTGCAGCATATTCGCAACGAATGCTCGAAACGAACCAACGAGCAAACGCACGAACATGTTTTATGCGTCGTGTACAACACACTTTAATGGGGAGGGGTAGGGCAGGGTGCAGCAGCTTTGAAAAAAATTTTTAACAGCTGATTGAGTTACAATCAAATTTGTTATTTTTTTGTTTGTTAATGTTCGATTTTTTATTTAACTTTTGCATTTAAAATTCGTATAAAAATAGAAAAGCGCAAATATGACGTCACGAAATTTAACAGAAGTTTTTGTCATAATGCGTAACAATGCGTCTAAAAATCGACATCATTACATTGACAATAGGGTGAGTAAATAAAAACGATTTTTTTTTTTTCGAAAAATTTAACATAGACAACATATGGCAAAAACAACAACGCTAAACTATTACAATTTTGTTGTTTTATATGTTAGCGCGATAGTGATGCTGAACGTTTATTAAAGCACAGCATACGCGATACGGAAGAAGGCTTAGAGCTACAGGATGATTATGCTACACCGCCAGTTTGGATTGATAAGCTTGAAGAGGCGCAGTACACAATGTCCAAGTAAGTAACTTAGCTATTATGTTTCTTCATTTTTAATTAATTTTGTTTTTTTTTTCTTTTATATTTAGAATCAAACCCAAACTGGATGAGCTAGGCTCGCTGCATGCACGTCACCTGTTGCGTCCAGCATTCGATGAGAATTCTGAAGAGGAAGCGGAAATCGATGTACTCAGCCAGGAGATTGCAAAGCTTATAACATCAACGCATCGCCATATACAGTGTATACGTTCAAGTTTGGGTATTGGTACAAAGTGTGAACAGCGACTTACCGCCAACGTGGTTACATGTACGCTGCTGCAACTACAGGAATTGACAACGAAATTTCGTGGCAGCCAAAATGTTTACCTGCGACAGTTGAATACACGCGAGGAACGTTCACAAAAATATTTTGAAAATGGTGAATTTACTAATGTTGAATTGGGTGTTGGTAGTAGTGGTAATGTTGGTGGCGCCAGTAGCAGTAGTAATCGTAATAATTTTGTAGATTCTTTCGATAATTTTCTGCAACCGCACGATATGGCAGCGGGCGCAACATCAGCAACAATTCCAACTTCAGTAAATGCAACTAGTAGTAATAACACATATCTGTATGAAGAGGACGACGACATACAGCAGCACAATATCGATGAACATTTCCAAAAGCCGGTGTCTAGCCGACTGACACAACAGCAACTTTTGTTATTTGAGGAGGAGAATACGCGTCTGGCACAGCATCGTGAGGAAGAGGTTACGAAAATTGTTAAATCAATTTATGATCTCAACGATATATTTAAGGATCTTGGACAAATGGTACAAGAACAAGGTACCGTACTCGATCGCATCGATTACAATGTTGAGCAGACACAAACGCGCGTATCCGAAGGTTTAAGGCAACTACAACGCGCAGAAATGTATCAACGAAAGAATCGTAAAATGTGCATTATTCTAGTGCTTGCTGCAGTTACGCTTTTCATGTTGCTGCTGCTCATTGCAACAAAAATTTAAGCCAAATAACACACAAAAACGCAGCGGCGACATTAAATGTTTTTTGTCTACAAAAAAAAAAAAAATATATATATATGTAAATCATTTCCAAAACTTGTATGTAATCTTTGTATTGTAAATGTTATTAAAATTATTTATTAAAAAAAAAAAAATATTGTAAATATTTATATGTATGTAAAAATGTATCTTAAACGAATTAACGACGAGTTCCTATAACTATCACATACGTTCCGACAAACGTGAAGCCACAGAGCGTAGATTGCCGTAAACTTTGCTGGGTGGTGAACCAAGAATAAGATTACATATAGCACGTCTTGCCAGCTGTATATTTTGATAGCTACCGAGTATATATATTTTGCTGTCGGCCAATACAATACGCGTTTTGGTAACATTTTCAATTGTGAATTTTGTGCGACCACCTTTGCCAGCCAAACGACCAATTGCACGACTCATATGATCGCCGCGCAATGTTTTTACATCTTTAACTTCAAATGTTTCAATGAAAAGATCTTCAAGACGCAAAAGTGCCAAGGCATCATCCACTTCAAAGCCATAAAGAAATGCTTTTACAAAATCGGCACCTTTCTGTAGATTTGATATATCTGGCGTTTCGGGGCTAACGCGCAGTTCAACCTAAAACCAAATAGAAGAAAATAAATAAATATTATCTTGCTTTTGAGCCCAGTAAAATAGTTTACCTGTCGCGCCTTCATATTAAAGCGTATTTGTAGCTTCACATGCTCAACTATTGGTGTAAATATTTTCATCCAGTTCTGCTTCAAAGATGAATATCTGTAGTAAATAATAATACGTATATTAATATTTTCGTTTCAAATTTTTTGGAGCAATCAAATATAAAATTGCGTAGACCGACGGACCAGTTGCTGGTTTAAGATGCGCGTTGTGCGTCTTAATTGTTTCACTTTGCCATTGGTCATTGCAATGTACTTATGTAGTAATAGTTTACGCACCTATGCGGTGGTACCGAAATTTTGCGCACATCACTTTTAATGCGTTTTGCGCCTCGTAGCACCTGCGGTTTAGCTACGTTGCCTTCGATGCCAGTCTGTGCGTCTACCTCCATCTCGTTATCATCGTTGGCGGAACGTTTTTTGGCTTTACTGATAGGGAGGCAGTATATCATCAACACGTATATTATCAGTATCCATTATGTTTATTTATTTTAACAAATTGTTATTTATTTTAACTAAAGAAAAACTGAAATATTGCGATTCGCTGCACAAAATAACCATGTGCGCTCGGCAGTGTTGTAAAATGGTTTTTCTTTATTTTCGTTCATTGCAACACTTACAACACTTTTAAATCATAAATGTTCGGCTGCCTACAAAACGTTCATGCTAACAAATATACGTGCTCATATATGAAATTTGTGCATGACGTCTCTTTCATGCTGCATGAACGTTTTACAGCGCTTTTAAATAACAAAAATATTTGCCAAAGGAAACCAATCATACGATTTCTTCTGTTTTCTTTTTTCTGTTTATTTTTTTTCGAACTGTATTTTATTTATTTCGAGTGAATATGTTTCTACGCATAGCTGCATTGCAATGACAATGGAGCTGCAATTTGCAGTCTGATTTCAAACTACGTTAATAATTACGCGATATGCGACGCAGGTGTGAAACGCGTCGATTGCGAGAGAACAACAACAACAATAGCAGCAGTAGCAGCAACAACAAATATGACGTACTACTCCTGGGTGCACTTTTTGGAAGAGTTACGCCGTGCAACCACTTTTTGGTTTCGAACGCGTAACTCCGATGACACTACCAATATCTGTCCACAAATTTTAGCGGCTTGTGTTGAAATATTGCGGCATGGATTTAAACTTGATGGGGTAAGTATGTACGATTTACATACGATTTTCAAAATTTGTCATTGAACATAGCTACTGTTGCATTTAAATCATATCTGTTTTTTTTTTGTCTTGTACTAAAATAAAGACAGCGGCAACAATAACAACCTAATCACAGTTCTTGATGTACGTCCGTCCGTCCATCCGTTGTTTTTGATGAGTCAGACTTATTCTTTATAATTATTATTTTCTGTTTTAATTTATTTATAGCACAACGTTCAAGCTAAGCTTATTTTCTTAGAATTCATGTTCAATAATTGCTCTACAGATAAAATGTATCCGGCTTAAGATTTCTGGTTAATGTGTAACACTCTGAGTATGCGTTTTACTTTGGATTTGCTTCCTACAGATTGCAAGTTTATGTAGACGGCTTTGACTCTTGGTCCTTAGTCTCTGATTTCTTGTAATGTATCCATATATCAATATCCAAACACTTCTTAAAATGGTCACACGGCTGCGTTAATATGAACTCAGAATTTTATTTCTTTTCCGTTGACTTTTTTGAGTATCTAAATTGAGGTTTGGTTGATGCATTATTGTTTTTCCCACTTTAATTAATTTAGTTTTCGCCTATTTTTAAGTTTCTGTTGTATATTTTTAAATAATTTTGAAATGTTTAAATTTTCTTTTAGAATAAATCGTTTGATAAACCGCAGAGCGAAGATGTTATTGAGGCCTTACTGGTAAATTGTGATAATCAAAGTGATACACTGACACGTCTTGTCGATGACTTTGAATTTCTACGCATTACCGAAGTAATGCTACATGCTAGCGGTGGCAGCAAAATTGGTGCTTTAGGTGGTAGCGTTGGTGTTGATGCCGCCGTCTCGACGCATATATCGCTCCCACAAAGTGCTACGGATTTTCTAAGAGTTTGGATTGCGCAATGTTTTGCTACTCGCTCGTTAGCTCAGTGCTTACAGTGCCTTGTTGCCGATAAGGAATTGATTGAATATTATTACAATGATGATGCATTCCTGCGGCATAATAACTTTGCAACTGCACTTTTATATGTCTCTCGGCAATTGAATTAAACCAATGTAGTTTGTTGAGCAATCTCGATGCTCAACTGCTGCGCTCGCCAAATATGCGACATAAATCGCAACACAACAGATTATCTTTGCATAGACGCACAATATCACAGCCGAACTTTTCGATACCAATGACACAAGCGTTGAATACTGTTAAAGAGGAGGAGACTACGGTGGTGAGTATAGATTTAAAGTTATTTTTTTCTTATTAATGATCAAAATATTTCAGATAAATTTGGCGCCTTCGATACAAAGTTCTACTTTTTCTTCGAATGGAGTTATTCGACGCATTAAAAGCTTACCAAACATTGAAATAAGTGCTGCAATCGATTGGAATGAAGCCACCAAATGCACACAACGACGACGGCGTTGCAAGACTTTGTGTTCACCTTCAATAAAATCACAACCAACGATTACTGCATTTGTTCAACCAAGAAAACTAAGCAAAATAGTTGCACATACAACTGCGTTTGATATTGTTAGCAGTTCGGTCTCACCAGCATCATCGTACAGCATTGACGAACTAGATATGCTGCCTTCTACTTCGGCGGGTAGTAGAAGAAGTCAAGCATCATCTGTTTCGACTACATCCTCTTCAAATACGTCCACTTCAAATAATTCGACAACAAGTAGCATACTTAGTCAACGCATACAACTAATCAATTGTGATAACATAAAAATTTGGACAGATCAAAGTAACGAACAGCAGCAGCAGCCATCAACAATATCGATAGAAATGACAAAGCATAACAAAGCGCTGTGCTCCACAAAGAGCACAAGTCCAATCAATAATTTTTTTTCGAATCTCTTTGGCTCAACGCCTATTTATACACGTTGGTCACACAATTATGCAGGTGAAAGCTTATGCTCCGATGCCATTAGCCCCGAGAGTAATGCTGTCTTTGATACATTTTTGCCTGTTAATGGCAAAAAATTTCGCAAACGCGGTTCAAATAATATTTTTCAAGATGGCATAAGCATGCTAGACTACACAGCACCACCAACATCAACGGCAAATAATAATAGACGCACGGAAACAACCGCACCCGTTGATATTGTAGGACATGGCGGCAACTCAAGTACTACGTCGAGTCAAAATGAAGAATCATTGTCAACATCATCAAAAGTAGTATCTTCTAATCAAAGTCTTGCAGCATTTCTACAAATGACACGATTTTCACGCAATAACACTGATTTGGAGAAAGAAAATGCACACTTTCGCATATCAGAAGCGTGTATATCGGCAATTGAGCATGTCAAGTGGGCACGTCTGAAACAACAACAGCAACAGAGTAATAGCTCGCCTATTGCTGTTGTGGACAGTGCAAAAGCTACAGGAACTGTTGAGGTATATATGTAGTTAATTTTGCACTTTTCTGTTGAATTTATATAAAATATTTCTATGATATTTTTTCTAGTTGAACGCTGAAAATATACCATACGTAGAAATCAGTGATAACATCAATGAGATACGCTCAGCCGAATCTGTCGGTCTGACGCTTATATCAAAATTTAATGATAAACAATTACCAAAAGTATCTGATTTAAAATGGCTTGTCTCCGAAGATGATACACCGCAAAAAATGTTACCGTTACCAACAAGCTACACAACGAAAAAGACAACTGAAGACTGTGATGTAATGATACCTCCAATGACACGCGGCACAAAGTACTGGGCACCACCGCGACAACAGATTATATTTACAGATCATCCGTTGCTTAGGTGAGATCTCTTGAACTATTTTCATTTTAATTATTTTTTTTTATAATTTTAAATTATTTACTTTAGTCGCATAGAACTTTTGCACAAACAAAATTATCGTTGTGCCGGTTGCGGTATGCGTGTATCCAAACAGCATATGCAACATTTTCGATATTGCACTTATTTGGGTAAATATTTGTGTACGGGTTGTCATCGGAATCAGATATCAGCTATACCAGCAAAAATACTTCAAAAGTAAGTAAATATAAAATCTAAAATATGTGGAATAGACTCCAATTTTTTTTTTCTTTCTCATCTTTTAGCTGGGATTTTAAATGCTATCCGGTCAGTGTGTTTGCCTATCGTCTAATTGAGCAAATGTATACATTTCCTTTATTCTACGTACCTGATTTAAATCCGGCGTTGTATGTAAAGTTCCGTTTACTTGCCGTAGCACGCCATAAGCGTACGCAGCTGAGGTTTGTTAAAGATTTTATTATGCGTTGCCGCTTTGCAACAAAGTAAGTTCATAATGCACATTTTTTGTTTGTTTGTTTTATTTATTTAATTTAATTTAAATTATTTTTTGCAGAGAGCAATCGTACTTTGCGGATGTACCAGAACATTTAACAGTTGATCCAGATATTTGGTCAATGTGTGACTTTGTCGATGTACAGAATCGAAGCATGCGACGCTCTATTGTTGAATTAATTACGTTATGCGAAAAGCATGTAGTCAACTGTGTTGTAAGTGTAGTGTAGTGTTTTTAATGAAATGTTTTGTATTTTTTTAATTGAAATGTTTTTATTTTTTTTTCTTTAATTGTAGCTCTGTACAGGTAGAGGATTTGTGTGTGAATTTTGCCGAAATGCTCAAGTAATTTATCCATGGCAAAGCAAAACACAACGCTGCGGTAGCTGTGGTGCCTGTTTCCATCAAAGTTGTTGGACAACGATGTCTCTATGTTGCCGTTGTTCGCGTATTCAGAAACGCCAAAGTGATCCAAGTTGACCTTTTTCCAAATAACACTGAGCAATATATTGTAGTATGTGTATTTTATAAGTTAGAAAAGTTGTTGAACCATATACACAAGTGTACCTCCAAAAATGTAAATTTTTTTATAAATGTACATGATCCAAAAAAAAAAAAAAAAAAATACAATAGTTTTTTAATGTGATATCTACACATCTGTTTATAATGTACATACATAAATATTTATTATTGAATTATAATTAAATTCGAACGAGATGAATAAAATATTGCTTCTGCATATTGACGAAAAACGAAAACTGTGGTGTTACATAAATGGAGAGACATAATCGTTTTACCAATAATTGGTTTATGCGGGTTTTCACCTTTTTTTTTTGCTGTTGGTATTCATCAAAATATTTTAAAGAAATACGAATTAAAATTCTTTTGAATTTCCCGCTCAAATGATATTTTTGCATTTAAAATGTTGGTATTTTTTAGCATATTGGTTTCGCATTACATGCTTGAAGCGGTTACATTGTTTAGCGGCGCTGTGCTGTGTTTATATTGAGTATAAACGCAAATGGAAGCGGCGGGGGATCAATTGATTCTGGCCACCGGTGGCTATGATCACACAATTAAATTATGGCAAGCACATACCGGCAACTGTATAAAAACAATGCGATTCGTCGACAGCTCGGTAAGCACTTTTTCATTTATCCGCAAGGCAGCATAAAGCAACAACAGCAACTGGCGTTACTTGCTGCAAGAACATCTTTATTTGTTTTATATTGTTTTAATATTTAAAATCTTTACAGCAAGTTAATGCCTTAGATCGTACTCCTGATAA
The DNA here is from genome assembly GCA_018903435.1 of Leucophenga varia. Taxonomy (NCBI): domain Eukaryota; kingdom Metazoa; phylum Arthropoda; class Insecta; order Diptera; family Drosophilidae; genus Leucophenga; species Leucophenga varia. Next base: position 418,249 of record JAEIFJ010001021.1, read on the forward strand.
AAAACGGCTTGCCGCTTGCGGCTATCAATGTATACGTCTTTATGACTTAGATTCAAGTTGCACGGTGCCGGTCATAAATTTCGAAGGTGTACAAAAGAATGTAACACGTTTAGGATTTCAGGAAGATGGTAAATGGATGTTCACAGCTGGTGAAGATCATCGTGTGCGTATATGGGATATGACTACAACACCGCCACACTGTTCACGTGTTTTTGACTGTCAGGCTCCGGTCAATGCAGCATGTCTGCATCCAAATCAGGTTGAGATTGCAATGGGCTCACAGAATGGTGGTGTTTATTTATGGGATGTCAAATCGGAAGTACATGATCAGCTTATACCGGAAATGGATGCATCGATACAAGATGTTGCTATCTCGCCAGATGGTCATTATATGGCAGCTGTTAACAATAAAGGAAATTGTTACATTTGGTCGCTAAGCAGCTCACCAAGTCAACGTTTGAGCACGCTGCATCCCAAACAAAAGATACCAGCACACAAAAGCTATGTACTTCGTTGTAAATTTAGTCCTGATTCACGTTTGCTTGTTACCACATCCGGTGATGGTACTGCACGCATTTGGAAAACGGACGATTTTACAATATGGCGTGAACTTAGCATTGAGAACTATTGGGTTTGGGATGCAGCATTTAGTGCTGATTCAAAATATTTGTTTACTGCGTCGTCTGATGGTATCGCAAGATTGTGGAAGCTGCATTCAAAGAACCTAGAACGCAAATACACTGGACATACCAAAGCAATAACAGCACTTTCGTTTAAGGATGAAATTGTTGCGGATTAGTCTACACAGAGACGACTAAGACAATCGAAAAATAAAGTCGTCAGCGCGCCAATCAAGATTGCCTTTTTTGTAAAAGAATTCGCAAGAGAAAATTTCCTACAATGTGGTGCATCACGGTTATTATCTAAACCAAATAGCAGAAATGAAGATAAATTTCCGGTACGCCCAGATTAGTTTTATACAATTTTGATTACTTTTTATTATAAAAATATATACAACTATTTTATATATATATATATATATATATATATATATATATATATATATAACTAATACACAAATAATAACTATAATACAAAATATTGACAAACATAGCAAGTATGAATGAACAAGGAAATCAGATATGAACCACAATTTAAGGATTTTCATAAGTGGTAAGTAGACTATCAAAACTTCAGAATATAAAAAACTACAAACGAGGCAAATAAAATCTGATTTTTAGCACTCCACTATCATCCCAAAGTGAAGCTTCTAACATTACATCGGATTATTTATTCTGCTTAAGCCAGAGTACGAAACAGTTCTTCCAACTGATCCCTGACATTTCTGCGGCCTTTGAATGTATTAACGAACAGTATAAATATATCTCTTAGCCCACTGCATAGCATTCAAAAATATGTTTACAATTACGTCTAATCTTTGAAGTAATTTTGGCCGATATGAAGAGATCCAAAATTAAAAAAAACTTAAAAAATTTAAAAATCATTCAATTTTTTTTTTTTTTTTATATAAATTTTTCTTATAGAATTTTTTCAAAAATAGAAAATTTCTGAATATCGTAACGCAGTGATTTTTGAATGTACATCTTCAGTGAATATGGCACTCATGGCGTTGATGTCCAATGATCCCACTCTTGTATTTCATTGTAGAGTGTTAGCCCTGGACTTTGCGTGGCAATGGCTTGTGAGCCTGCTATAAGCATATAGTCTCTGCTAAGCTCCCCCTTGCTAACGCCGCATTCGAGTAATTTCTTGGTGGCATCTAAAGCAGCACGTGAGGGTAGTTTTTCTAAAGATAATTGCATAGAATATATTATACAATAATTTACAAATACCAACTTCAAAACAATAATTTACTTACCAACATAATTGCCTATAAATGCAATACCAGTGCCGTTCATATTGTAGCCATAAGTGTGAGCACCTCTTACGCCCCAACCGGTGCCTTCATAGACAAGACCATCATTTCCAATAAGAAAACTGCAAAAAAAAAATATAAACATAAAATTTCAACTCAACCGAATTCACAATTGATAACAACAAAGTTCAAAATAGGGTCAACTTTTAGGTTTTCCCCCAATACCTACTTGTAGCCAATGTCGTCATAATCCAATTCGTTTTGATGAAAATTTTGCATGTTTTGTAGCATTTCGGAGCATTGAATAAACGTATCACAACTTGGTGTCGCCGTATGATGTATAACAACGTAATTAATAGGACGTACTTGATAATCCAAAGCCTTTGCTGGCTTACCACCCCATTGACGTTTCAATTTAATGCGCGGACAATCATCTTTTCGCTTAGATCTACCGCCGGCGTTGCCTCCATTGACTGGATTCAATAATTGCGTGCAACAGATTAGCAGCAGCAACAGATAAGTTACAGCCGTAATTGCACCCAACCTATGCGATTTGTAAAGTTTCAGCAGCGACAACGGAAACATATTACTATATGCGCAATCGATTGATTGAACGACAGATCTTGTTCACTTTGTGATCAGCGAGAAACTGTGCAATATTTTCAAGTTTTCGGTTTGTTTTATCAATTTAAATTTGCAAAGTTAGCGTCGTTCGGCGTTCGTTACTCTCTGTTTTGTTCTCGGTTCGACTAAATTGATAATAAATGTTTTTTTAATACCCTTCGTTTGTTCACTGATGTGTGCGGTATTATAGTTTTGCTAAAAATTTTGCAAAATTTGATCAATTAGGCAAAAAGTTTAACTCCTCTTAAGGTGTTCATTTAAGAGAGGTCAATTCTTTTTTGGGTTTTTTTTTTCAAAATATGTTGATGGTAAAAAAAAAGGGTTCCGTCCGTTGGAAAAGTCTTCATAATTCGATCTCCTTATAATGAGTCTTTCCATATTAAAATTTTTTTTTTTTTTCGCATTGTTGGAAATATAATTCTCATGCATTTTTGCCTCCATATATAGTTTTAGGATCACCAAAAATTCAAAATAAAAATTGAAATTAGGAGTCTAATCAACTTTCGTCTAGAATTAAAGTTATTGATAGGTAAAAAATTTGAAGATAAAATAAAAATAGTTATGTATAGTACAATGAAACCCGAATACAAACATATTGGGGAAAAAATTGTTGATCGAACAAAAATTAACTGATGTTGAGTGTCTACCAAATTATGATGCAAATAAATACTGTGTATTATTCCACTAAGGTCTCTTTTAGAGAACAATGCTTACTATGTTAGCAAACACAGGCGGAATACTACACCTGTTATAATTGCATGATCCGTCAAATCCGCTTTAATAAACACAGCTGAAGTACTTTGAAACTTTCAGATGTTCTATTTCTGGATCTTTACATATCTTAAAAGATTTTGTTGAGATATTAAGCTTTCATTAGAAAATTATTTTAATGAAATTAAATTTGATTTGAATTCATTCTTTTGTAAGAACTTAACAAAGTGTATCCATTTTTCGTTTCTGCTGACTTTAAAATTGTTTATAGTTTGTGCTAAAACTGGTTTAATGGTTGGCTGCATATTTTTTTTTTTTTTTTTTTGTTGACGTAATTGGGATTCCTAGAATTTTTTTTTGTTTATCTTCGGGATTCACTCCAAAGCAACCATTTAAAACAAAGAGGAAGCCGTTTACACACACACATGCACAAATAATTATTTGCATTTTATCCGTAACTTAAATCTTCTTTTGGCTTAAGAAGGCCGCTATACAAGTAATAATATTTTTTTTTTAATTTGAATTGGGGACTCCCTTTTTATTCAACAAAGAGCTTTCTTCAGTGCTTCTTTGCATAAAATAACAACAGAAGCCGAATTGTAAGACAACTAAATGCACCGTTCCATTTGTTCCATAAATGTTCTGTCATACACTACATATACCTATGCAATATAGATGTTCATTGAGTCGACAGCTGGAGTCTACAGTGACATTTTACGAATTTTGATATTATTTTTAACATATTCTCTTCAAGTTGAGTAGAGAATTTTCTGTAAGAAGGACCTTATTTGAAATCGTTGCCATTCTGCTACCAGATCGACCGAAACACAAAACGTTCAGAATAGTACCGGACTTCTCAACTTAAAAAGCCTGCTAAATAATAAAGAACAAGGAAAAGCTCTAACTTTGAAGGAACCGGAGCTTTAATACTGACTAATTTTTAATGATTTGTCCTTCTGTGATCATGGGTTGCTATAAGAAGTAGGTTCATCATATTTAAAATAAATTATGATAAACATACAAGTTGTTCAGCGACATAACAAAAGTCGCAGTTGTCTTGGATGACTTCATGCATGACATGTCCTCTAATCTTTTTTTTTCCTATGCTGAAAATGGATTGCTTTAAGAAGTGTTCTTATCGTATATGAAGTAAATCGCTTCATAAATAAAACCATTTTTCATTTAAAATCTCAAAAATTGGCAGTAAATTTTTTTTATGGCTAAAAATAGGCGTGTAGCTTTGGTTTTAACTTGTAAACTGAGCGAATAAACTGCAGACAGACGGACATGGCTATATCGGCTCCTCTCATCATATAATATATACTTTATGGTTTTTATGAAGCATTCATTTAATGAGTTACAAACTTTCTCATAATCGAATAAAACCCTTCACATTTTGTGTGATGAGTATATTTTTTTTATTGAATTTACCGTAACGGCACCTCGCTTCAGATTGTTAGGAGCCAAATTTCTCTTAACTGTGCAAGTTTGTATGGAAATGTACGAATCTATTGTAGATCAGTACATTCTGAATCTACAGACTTTTGTAAAGTAAAAGAATTTGCCATAAAGGAATAAGGCGCAACATAGTGTTCATATTGTTCAAATTCATATGCAGACAACAGACATAAGTATAGTATGAATAGTTTAAACGCTTCATCGGACATGTGAATACATGCCAGACCAGACCAGACCAGGCCAGGCCAGACGCTGTGCTTCCATTCATGCCATACGATACACATACATATACTTTACATAGTAATGTAAGTGTGGCGACGATAAAGCTAAAAGACCATGAAGTAGTCTACTCGCAGGCGCACATGTTTATATGACTAAAATGCGACCAACCAGAACCAAATTGAATTGAACTGAAGCGAGGCACATGTGTGTTTCACTTGCGCTCGCTCACTCGCTCGCTCTCTTTCTCTTTTCTTCTAATACTCCTTCTTAGTATAGAGTACTACGATGCAGTAATATAAACGATTGTAGGAGTACATAATTGGAATTGAAATTGGTGTTTGTGCATAGAACTATGAGCAATTTTTCGGTATTTTTTTGCATGACTGATTTGCTTGCTTGCTTATGCGCAGGGTTAATGAGCGCACGAGTGCACGAGTTGAGCCGGTATGCTATGACGACGAAGACGACGACGACGATGATGATGATGAGTACCTGAGAGAAAACAGTCGCTGCACTTATGTAGTAGGCTACGAGTCAGTTGCAATAAGACACGAAACAACTTGACTGCTGCGCTGCTCTGCTCTGCTGACAGTTCACCATTCAATTTCTCAATTTGCTTTTCAATGCTTTTCAAATATTGCGCAGAGTTCACTAGAACAACGACTTAAAACGTTGACGGCGGACGCGAACGCAAATTCAAATTCAATTGTTCTATTCCTTTCGATTTTGGAAAAATTAAGAATTTAGTCGAAGTTTTGACGAAGTAGTATAACGGTCGCGTTAGCGGAAGTGCAATAAAGTTTTTTTTTTTTTTAAACTAAAACTAAAATTAAAAAATACTAATTAAAATATAAATTAATAGTTAAATATATTATTTAAAAAAATATATATATATAAATAATAAATAGAAGTTAAAGAAAAAGCAAATATTTTTCAGTGAAATATAAAGAAAAAAGATTGAATTTTTTTTTTATTTAAATTAAAATAAACATGATTGTTAATATGCCTATAAGTGTTGGTGCTAGCGGTGGCAATGATGTGGTTGGCGCTGGATGCAACAACAATAACACAACAACAACACCAACAGAAACAATAATAACAACAACAACAATCACCCACTTAACACCTTGGATACAACAACACAAGCACATTGTGAATATAACTTTCTAAAGCGTAAACTTGCCGATGTTACAGAAGAGGATAATTCGACAGTACAGGAAATCAATAATATTGCAAATGAGTTAAATGATTTTCAGCAGCAACATCACAATAATCATAATATTCTTTGGAAGAAACATCGTCTAGAACTGGAACTAGAGCGAAGCGATAGCAACAATGTTGATTTTACAACGAACACAACAATAACGACAACAACTGCTGCTACTACTGCTGCTGCTGCTACGGATCAGTATGAAACGGCAGTAATATTAGCAACAGCAACACAATCGCCGCAGGCAGCAACAACAACTTTAACTGCTGAGCAATCCTTTGCAACTGTGACATCGACTACATCCACCTCTAGTAATACATTATTATCGTCATCAGCATCAGCATTATCATATCATCAGCATCATCATCATCATTGTCAACATCAGCAGCAGCAGCAGCGGCGGCAGCTACTTCATTTATTAATGATTTATTTGCATACGATGCTAATTTGCTGGTACCCGTTGCAACTGCTTGCACTCCATTACAACAAACTACAGCTTATTGCACTGGTGGTGCTGTTGGTGTTGGTGGTGTTGCAACATTACCTGCATTCAATACACCGATTAGCGTTTGTGCTGCTAGCGATGTAGCAAGTAGTGGAAATGTTGGCGCAACAACTGTTGCCGGCGGCGGCGGTGGTGGCGTCGGCGGCACTGTACCATTCGATGAAAGTGACGAATGGCAAAGTACTGATTTGCTTGAACTTGATCATCGTTATAATTCTGGTTTACAAACAGAAATTTCACAATTAAATGCTACAATGCATTTAAAAACAGCAACAACAACAACAACACCAACACAATCACAGACAGTGTTGCTGACGAACACAAATTAAACGTAAACGAAAACATAAACGTAAACACGACGGAACAGCAAACGTCATCGTCGTCGCTATCAATGCCATTGCCAATAAATAATCATCATCATAATCATAATCATCAAACGAATACATTTCTGATGCCGCAACAAAAATCGTCAAGGATTAACAGCAGCAACAGCAACAACAATAACAATTGCAATAAAACACGTCAACAATTATCCGAAATGGAAACTGATTTTGAAGATAAAAATTTATCTTGGTTATTAAATTTTAAATTCGATGAATTTCCACACTTGTCACCGGATATTGGTGGTGGCGGTGGCGGCGGTGTAGGCGCTAATACGCCGCGTGCAAATTCACTTCAAATGCAATGTAATGGCATAATGACACAGCATAGCGCAGCTTCTGTAACAACATCAATCACATCATCATCAGCAACATCATCGCCCACTTATAAATCAAATGCAACGGCAGCAACAGTAGCCATAACGGCAAATCAACATAATTTGTGCGCCGCCATAACAACTGATCGTTCTCGTTCACCAAAGTCCACCGTCATAGCTGGCCAAGGAGCAGGAATAAATACTAACAGCAACAACAACAACAACAACAATAATAATAACAGCAAACCAACAGGTCGCAAATTCGAGGAACTTGTTATGGAAGTCACATCGGAGTTAGATGGTAGTGATATGATTGTTGCCGAAAATATTGTCATCGAAGAGATCTCAATAAAAGCGTAAGTCAAAAAAAAAAAAAAAATTTTTTTAAACAAATTTAAAAAAAAATCTTTAATACCATTTTTTTTACTATTTTTTTATTCTCTTTCTCCGTTTTTTTTTTTTTTTTTTTTTAATATCTTCATAAAAATCAAAATCATCCCCCGTACATTATCATCCACCTGCTAAACCCAACCCAACCCTAACCCCACAACTCAATGCAACGCACCACACTATAGGCCAAAAAAACCACCGTTCACATATACTGAACTTATTGAGTACGCCCTCGAGGATAAGGGTGAATTAACTGTTTCGGGCATATACCAATGGATATCGTAAGTATTTTTCGCCATTTTGTTTAAAAAAAAAAAAAAAAAATGTATATGTATATTGTTGCTATTTTCTTAATACACCGGAAGTGCCGGAAACAGGAAGGAAATTTAACAAATCTTTGGAATTTTAACGTTTAGTTCTGTTGATTTTGTTTTAACTTTCAATATTCTTTTTTTTTTTTTTGTAAATATTTACATTCTTAATTATTGTCATTGATTTTTTTTTTCCGATTGTTGTTATTTTCTTTTTTTTTTTTTTTACATATTTTACAACCGTTGTTAACGAAACGAAAAGTTGGCTAACAACAAAAACAACAACAAGAACAACAACAACAACAACAAGAACAACATGTGTAAAAATACTTTTGTTTTTCGTAAATAGTTTTTTTGCGGCATTTCAACATGTTGCATATATGTAAATCAAGATCATTCTGTAAATTTATTGCAATATTTTTGATCAGATTTACATAAATACAAATTTTTGAAAGTGTCTAGAAAGTGTCTATGAAAAATTCGATTAGAGATTATTTTACAAAGTGTTTTTAAACGCTTTACATAAGACTTGAAAGAATTTAAAACATTTTTTATGTAAGATATACAAGATATACTTCTTTATTAGTACTCAGCACGAGGTCTGTCTGTCTGTTCATAAAAATTTCATTCACATAAATTTTACAAGCCCAAACTACAATTAGTTCACATCCTTAAGCATATTCGAATGGTTATTGGAAAATTTGAAATACTTTTTTCAACTTTCAGTCCATGAACACCTTCAGTTTTTACATATACAATATATATAATGTGGTTTATGCGGAAAACTGTTAATTGAGTTTTTTCAATAATTAAAACTTCTCAGGTCAATGTGTGTGTGGCTATCGAACATCATTTAAAGATATTAAATGTTTAGACTGTTCCCTTTCTTTCACTCCCAAGTGTCTCAAAATCTGAAAAAGATTGAAATAAATCTACAAAAAATATAGCGTATATAAGTATATAGTAGTTGGAAAGGGAAGGCTTATTCAAAGGAAAGATGAGCGTACTTAGCAGTTTATACAGACTTCAAAACCGAAGAAATTCCGCACAAATGTTGTTACAACAAGAAAGAACGCTGAAGATACCCTGTACCCAATCTATATATACCTTAAGTTAGGTTCTATTTGACTACCATACCTCATTGAATTGGATTTTCATAGAAAAACTTAAAAAATCGGGTATATCTTAGAATGGGGTTATAAATTTTGTTGGTCCTACCCATATTGGGATATTTTATTGGGACTATGATAGACATAATTTTTACTAAATTTAAACTTCCAAAAAAAAAAAAAAAATGACGCTTTTATGCAAAACCCCAAAATTTTGGGGTAAATTTGTATGGAGGCTATACCTAAAACTTTGTTGGTCCTACCCATATTGGGATATTTTATTGGGACTATCATAGACATAATTTATACTAAATTTGAACTTCCTAGAATAAAAAACAATGACGCTTTTATGCTAAACCCCAAAATTTTTGGGGTAGATTTGTATGGGGGTACTCCTTAAAATGGGTCTAGAGAAAAACCGTTTGTAAGTGCACACTTGACGGCCTAGGAGAGTCTTAGTTTTAATTTTGAAAGCTCTACCTCTTATAGTCTCCGAAGTAATCGTTTTCATATGGCAGACAGCATGACAGACGGACAGACGGAGGGACAGATAGACATAGCTAGTTCGACTCCCCTTCCAATGCTGATCAAGAATAAATATACTTTATAGGGTCTATCTTGCCTCCTTCTGTCTGTTACATACATTCACACAAACTTAATATAGCCTTTTACCCTTTGGGTACAGGGTATAAAAATATCTTTCATTTATCTGGTATTGCGTTTTTAGAAAGGCGCTGTGCTGCATCATTAATTCGATCAAAAATGTGTGTATGGTCGTTTATGAAAAATACAAGTTCAAAATCGTGATACATTATAATAAAAAAAAGGTCCACATTGATATAAGAAATATTGAAGACATATATAGCATTTTTCTGTAGACCTGCAAAAGGCGAATTCTTGTTGGTACATTTCTTATTTTATGGGCTACTTTTAGTGCTATAAGAAAGTCACTAAATTCTCTTGCATATAAGGTGTAGAACTTTTGGCAGAATCCTGAAAATCATGTTGCTTTGCAAAATTTATTAGAGCAAATAAATGAAACGATTATTGCATAGAAGAGGAGCTCTAAAGATTTATCTGTTCTATAAGGTAATTATAAAATCCAGTGTCCCAACAAGCGTTTTATTGAGACTATCATAGTTTATCCATGCTAGATTCCTAGCTTTAACGTCTCTGAAGTATCGAAGTTTCAAGTTTGTAGACTATCTTTGTTGTAACTTAGATGAACTGATTATATACAGTATAAAAACTTTAATATTTGTATCAGCTTCGCCGGTATTAAAGAACACTTAGAACCTACGAAATCGATTTTTTTGAAAAAGAGAACTTAAACTTCCTAGATATTATATATATTTTCAACTTAATATTTTTTTTGAAAAAGAGAACTTAAATTAAAAATACTTCTTCATAAAAGTTAAATGTTCTCAAAAACTTTTAAAAACTTATCAACTTTACCAATCAGTAAGCAACTTAATATAAAATTATAAAATGAATCGATAAATAAGATTTAATCAGTCATTTATTATTATTATTATTATGTACAATATTATACCAGAAGGTATGCAATGCAAAGAATGCGTAATCAAAGGTGACATTCTGGCAAATGTTTCAAAACAATTCATAAACAAAAAATGAAGACTCAACAATGCGAAATTAAAATTCCTCCTACTTTTTTTTATTTATTTATTTTTTTTTTTTTTTTGTATTTTATACAACATTTCCTTTTTTTTCCATTCGACTATAATAAAAACTTTTAACACATTTTTCAAGGTTCATTAATTTTCACAACTCAGCTTATTTTTTTTTTTTTTTTTTTGTAGTTCGTATATTACCAAGAAAAGTATACACCTCCTCTTGTACTATAAAAAAAAAAAAAAACCACCCCACATATAATATTGGAGCAAAGACTTTAGACAGCGTCGCACCTGTGCCAAAGAGTCGAAATCGGAATCATTATAAATATTTAAAGCCACAGTTTAATATTGCGTGTAAATATGATGTACAAATTTACATAGTTTAACGGGTAAGCGGTCGGACGGACGGACGGACGGACGGACTGAACAGATGGGTGGGTGAGTTTTTGGTTGGGTCTGTTGACAAGAAGGTCGGTCTTCGTTGATTTCTTCATGTTTGGATGCATCAGTAAATTTCACCCGCAATTTCTATAAAGCGAACGAATGGGGGGAAAAAATTAACTTACTTTATCGACAAGAATATTTCTTTTGCCGAATTGAAGTTCTGCTTTGTGATTGTTGTTGTTTCCAAAGTTTTTCATTAACCATTCACAAATTTACTTTGCGGTATGTAGGCAAATATGTAACGTGCTCCCTTACATTTCATTTCATTTCATTTTAGCCAAGGCAAATATATATATTTTAGCCTCCGTTCCCTTTCAAGGCAACAACTAAATGTAGCCCCAACCCTTTGTAGTATAATAGCACACCTACACGTAATACGATAAATCGAAAAGAAATAGTACGCCTGCGCGTAAACTTTGTACGCCCAACCAGTTTTTTTTTTTTTTTTTATCCCTTTCTTGCCTACAACGTAACGTATACATACATACATACTCGTACAATATATATGGTATATGGTATATCGTAGATAACCATGCATTTGGTGCATGATTTACAAATTGCCCATGAAATTTATGTGTTCAAACATTTCTTATAATAATTATGTATAAATTGTTCGTCGTCATCGTCATTGTGTTGTCGTTTACTGCCGGCAGCTTACGGCAGGACAAAAAGGACGAAACATTAACTTGGCCTTAAGCATAATAGTAAATAATAATAAATCGAATTGGAATCGAAGGGGAGGATTGTTCTTAGCACATTCAACAACAGCCACGTGACGTTTGACATCTACTATATGCCTACCTGCCTGCCTGCCTAACTTTAACTGGTCTTCCGGCCTTTCTACACCTTTTATACGCACGATTGCACTTGATCAGGTGGCAAACAATTGACTGACTATCTATACCTCCTCTTACTCCTTGTCCTTAATTTTTTTTTTTTTTTTTTACTGCGTTAGTGACCGGGTGAACACTTGTAGTAAAACCATACGCACCACAGCACCAGATCGTATACGTTAGCGTCATACGGCAAGCGCAACGGATATTGTACGCAATTAGGCGCGCGCACAAGTGCGATTAGCTGCTGAGCGTACAAACGTTTCCGGTTAATTTAAAATATTATTATTGCCATTTTATGGAGTGCTGATCATGCATGAACGATCATTTCTTCAGTTAGTCAAATAGTGAACCCCACCTATCCTTGTATGCGCATTAAAGGACACAAATAGTCGCTTAGTATTGTTGTTGTTGCAGTTGTATGTGTAGTAGTAATGAAAGTAACATGTGCTGTGCTATTTGATTAATAGATTGATTAATAGTTAGTTAATCAAATTTTAAGCATTTTATTGACCACATTTTGAGTTTTTTTTTTTTTTCTTTTTTAATATTCTTTTTACAATTAATTTAAAGGGTATAGCTGGGTAAAGTGCACCCAACGATATTCTTCAAATGTTGTTCGATGGAAACTTTAGAGACTCATGAAAGTTTTGTGAAACGAAAAATACCAAAATGTATAGAATCGTGAAAGTATTACAAAATTCGTTGGGGATGGGGTATTCGTCTAATTCTAGCACTTCCGAAAATAAAAACATATATAAATTTTTGATTCGTGTAGCACGAAACATTTGATCTTCCTAAATTAAGTATACTAAAAAGTATATCTAGAACTTGCAGTATAGTAACTTAGAATAATTTTGAACCAGATTGAAACATTTCTAGAGATTATCACAGAATAGATTATATGGATTGCGCAAATGGTTTTACTAAGTTGAGCTCGCTTTCAATAAGTATCGATATTATCGATACTTTCTAGAATAAGAAACAAAGTCGTTTTTATGCAAAACCAAAAATTTTAGGATTCAGATTTGTATGGAGGAGTGCCCCATAAATTGGGACTAGAGAAAACTCGTTTGCAAGTGAACGCTTGACGGCTTAGGAGAGTGTTAGTTTCAAATATGTTCCATTAATCTTTTATAGTCTCCCAGATACTCGTTTTCAAACGGCAGATGGCAAGACACTCGGACAGACAGACTATGCCGATCAAGAATATCTATCTAACCTCCTTCTGTCTGTTACATATATTTGCACAAACTTAATATACCATTTTTCCCTTCAGGTACAGTGTATAAAAAAATCCGACAGGCCTTGTTGGCTTGAAACGTTCCAGTGGTGCTCATTAAGCCTACAAACTGTTAAAATTGTTTTGAAAAATAAAATGCGTTCTTGAAATTCTTATTGGAAAATTTTATTGAGATCATCTTTATGCCTGTTTGCTGCTCAGTTTTGAAGATCATTTATCTAGACGGATCTTTATCTTGTCTGATTGTATTTAAACTCAGTTCTACGTTTACAATTGAAAGGATTAAAACAAAAATTAATCAATTCAATTAAAATTAAATTAAAAAGAAAAAAAACGTTGAAGTTTTCAAGGTCCAGAGCAAATATTGAAACTGTCCAATCTTATAAAAAGTTTACCTACCACTATAAAAGTTTCTTGTTTAAGTTTAATCATGATATTTTTTTTTGAAGTTACAACCCTTTATACAAAAAAATAGATCTGCAATCCAATTAACTAAAATTTGGTACCATCAAAACTTTTTTACTTTAAAAAAAATAATAAGCAAGCAGAATGGCAAAGTTTATTTTTGATATTTATTTATTTATGTTTTTTTTTTTTTTATTTTTTTGTATAGATTTTGTATATAAAGTATGTCTGTCTGTCTGTCTACCTTTTTATAGTTAGACATTTCGTTTACTCAGTCCATTCATTACCATTGAAAAACCAACAAAATAAATCATAACAAAAGTAGCAGAATAAAAATGGATGCAAATCAAAAAAAAAAAAAAAAAAAAAATACGAAGAAGAAAAAAAAAATGTATGTAAATTGTATGAATAAAAAGGAAAATCCAAAGCCACTCAAATTTGCTACATGCTTGCGCAGCGGAAACAAGTAAATTTCGACAGTGAAAATACATAAGTGAGCCAAAAGAGAGACAGAGAGAGAGAGAGAGACAGGGAAAGCGGAAAAACGAAAAAGAAATTTATATAAAGAGAACAAATTATACGTAAAATGAAATGAAGAATTTATGAACTGACTTGCCGCAGAAGAGTAATAATAATAATAATAATAATAAATATAGTACACACAAAAAAGTGGGGTTTACACCATAGCAGACGAATAGAACCAGCTTATAGAAAATCTTGTGTATGTATGTATATATACTTATAGACAGACAAACAGACAGACAGATAGAACGATGGACAGAAAGACCGAGGACAGAAATCAGGCAGACGGACGGACGGACGGACGGACAGGCAGGCAGGCAGGCACACAGACAGACAAACGAAAGAACGTCGAACGAACGAACCAACGAACAACTCGAAGTATTCTCATTTCATAAACCTCTCCGCCACATTGGACTGCCATCATTCAATTCTTTATAGCCATATAGAAGCATTTTTCGTCTCGTCTCGTCTCGTCTTTGCCGGAGTCATTGAGTAGTTTTGTGTTGGCCGTGCCAGCTTGTGCCAGCTACGAGAAGGAATAAGCCAGGCACCCAGGCAGTCAGTCAGTCAGAGCAGAACCAAAGCTCGATGGCTCGACGGCAGCCTATCAGCAAAATGTATACTTTATAGCCGTAGTCATTTAGTATGTCCGTCCGTCCGTCCGTCCATCTTTCCATCTTATTGCCTTCGTGTGTTGTGTTGGCTGGCTGACTGGCTGGCTGGCTGGTTGGCTATTCGCGTGAAGCGCAAAACTTTTCAAAAGGGATGGACAACGTCAGCACGTCATGTAATCATTTTGAAGCGCTGACGCTTTTGGGCAAACAATGTATTTGTACCGTAAAATGGGAGCTTCTGGTGCTTAACTAATAAATTGTCTGACTGGTTGAATTGGTTAGTTTGCGCTGGTTTTTTTTTTCAAAATGGCGTAAAAAATTAATAAAATTGGGAACAGCAGTTCAGCAAAAAAAAAATGCGCTATATTCCGGAATTATTGCAACGTTGCAAATTTTTTTAACGAAATTACACACAAAAAAAAAAATCCTAACAAACGTAGAACTGTCTTTTTTATTGATGCAGTGAAAAAGCGCAATAAATAAGTAAAATATTTGCAATTACATGGAAGAATCGTGCAAGAAAAAAAAAACCTTTTTTTTTTTTTTTTTTCAAAATCCACTTCAAAACTATAATTTAAGACCAAAACTAAAATTGTAAATAGTTATCGACAGGAGGACAGGTTATTTAAATACGTAATACAGAGAAGAATTGAAATTGAATAGAATGATAAAGCTAAAAAAAAAAAAAAAAAAAGAAAATGAAGAAAAATCGAGGTAGTTTTGTATCTAGCATGAGTATATGAAACTCAAACTACTGAGAGTGATATCGTGTGTATAGACAATTCATTCATTCATTCAATCAATCAGACAGACCGAAAGACAGACAGACAGACAGACAGACAGACAGACAGACAGTCATGTTCATTGAAAGTGCAAAAAAAAAAAAAAAAAGAACAAAATGTGAATTCGAAATATTGTGGGAGTAAAATAGAAAAAAAAATAGAAATAGAGCGGAAACGAGACATATGAGAATCAAAAAAAAACGGGCAATAACATGACAGACAGACAGACATATAGACAGATAGACGGACAGACATATCTATTTCATTGTTTACGATTTTCTTTTCTCAAAAATGTCTTTTATTCCCACAGCTCCTAAAAGTATACTACACATTTTAGCGCTATAGTTCGATGTAGAAAATGGCGGCAACGTTTCGTTCCGTTTCGTTTCTTTCCACTTCTGAAAATGCTAAAAACGTATTTATATCGATTTGAAATACATACATACATACATACATACATACATACATACATACATACATACATACATACATACATACATACATACATATGTATAGTTTGTACCAACTATTGCTTGAGTTATTTAGTGACAACTATGTAGGTACATAATTATTTATCTGCGAATATATACAAAAGTATTATTATTATTTTTTTTTAATTTGAATATTTAAGCCAGTATGAAATGCCCATTTCTTTACAATTACAAACAACCTGCAATGGCTTTTGGGTAAAAAAAAATAGTCCAAGCTATTTGTCATTTAAATATGGCTTTAAAAAAAAAAAATAATAAACTTCTTGAATATCAACGGGAATTTTTATAAAAAGGAGCATTTCTGAGCACTGTAAAGCACTGTGGTCATAAAGAACTTGAAACCAAAAATCATTCCAGAAACCGTATTGTTTCAAAAACATTTTGACATCCTTTTCAGTTTTATCGAAATTTAATTCCGTTTAGAGTCTTGAATTTAAAAGTTTTTCTTCTTAGGACAGTGTTTTAAAATTATGTAAATTGGTAAAAAAAAATTAAAAAAAAATATAATATATGGTTTTTATTTTTTAATTTTTAATTTAAATAAAACTGAGAGATTTTGAAAGAGTTAAATTATCCGAAAGACGTTACAAACTTCTTTAACATCTCACAAATCAATTTTTGCATACTTCGGAATAAACATGGTTGCTATTCAAATTGAGCATGTTTACTGTTTAATCTTAAAAATTTAAATGGCACTTATCTCAACCGATTTCAAACTGAAGATCTGGCTTATGAGACTTCAGCTTAAAAGTACATATAAATTTAATATAAAAAGAAAAAATTTAACTCGAATACTTTGAATACTTATGTAGGGTCGTCAGTGACTTTGGAAAAATTGAGCGAAGGTACGGGTAAGGGTCAATAGTCCGATAGAACGTTTATACGGGAACTATACCTAGAAATGGACAAGTTACTTTTGACATACAAATAACTTACTTAGGACCAACAAATTTCAGGTCAATATCTTTAAACCTTTCCGAGTAAAGCGGACACTGCTAAATTGATTTGTTTCATCAAGGTGATTAAAAAAATATATGCTTTATAGGGCTACGATGCATCCGTTACAAACTTTCCGACAAATTAAATACACCTGTTTCACACCTGTTTGTGTGACAGGTTTTAATAAAAAAGCGATGTTCTGAACAAAGTATATAATAAGTGGAAGTTACAAACCGGGCTATCGGCTGTTCACCAGTTTTTATTGTATCCTATATCCGAAGGGGGTAAAAAAAAAAAAAAATATTATATTTATACCCTGTATCTTGAATGTATGTAACAGACAGAAGAAGACATGATAGTGTGTTTATTCTTGATCAGTATTGAAAGGCGAGTTGATATAGCCATATAGTGTGTCTGTCTGTCTGTCCACAGGGTCTGGGTGGTAATTTTTTTTCTTAATTTAACAACTTTAAATTTAGTATAAATTATGCCTATGATGGTCCCAGCCAAATATCCCAATTTAGAGACCAAAACAATTTTAAGTATATACTTCCTTTATAAATGTACCCAAATCTTTTGTTTGAAAAAGTTATGTGATGATTCCACAACTTGCGTCAAAGAAGGCCAAAGGTTTTAGCGAAGTGGAATGTGGGATGCACGTGGTTTCTGTCATTCAAATTAATTCACACGAAATTAATGTCTTTCCATCCAAATACATACATAAGTATATGCTTATATATATATACATATGTACAGCAAAAATTAGTATTCCTGAAAATATTATACATGTAAGTTTATTTCGATATTATTTCTTTTTGTTTAACTCCGAAACGCAATAATCAGAAAATAGAGTATGTAAAATCGGTGATGAACGGAAATAACGGAAGGGTCATTAAGAGTATCGTTTCATTCAATTCCGCACATACTAGAAGTTTTCATTTTTTTTCCTCTTCTTGTCATGACAAGCTACATTTGAGAGGCATATTTTCATTTATGAGTCGTCATTTTCTTCATTCTGACGGGCGACCGACTGACTACACTCATCAGCTAAAATCAGGAACAGAAATCAGCATTAGTACCCCATTTATTATATTTAGTAGTTAAGGTAGTATAGTATGTTATGTGTAAGTGTGTGTCTATATGTAGTAGTATGTAGGTTGTATATTAAATTTGGAGTATAAAGTAATGTCTTCGTATTTGTGTATGTGTCTATGCGAGTCGCGTGCTGAAATAGAAATTAGGATTGGATTTTTAGCTTGAAATGAAATATAAAGGCGTTATGAGAAACGGAACGGGACGGTATGTGGGTGGAGGTGGTAGTTTGTTAAGGGTAAGAGTCTACTGCCGGAAGCAAAAGTAGTGGTGCCACACAGCCACTAAGCATACAATACAATAAACCAATGACATAGCGTCGACGTTATACGCGTTACTTGACTTGTGTGTGTGTGTGTGGATTCAGCGTTAAGGCAATTGGGTAATTGGAAAGTTGAATTGGAATGGGTGCGGCAGGCAGGCAGGTAGGCTAGCATACGTCACAATGATGAAGGTTGATTGCTTTGAATGGACTGCTGCGTGGCAGGTAAGCAGGCAGGCAGGTAGGCAGCAAGACAGGCGTTTGGCGTTTTGGCGCATCATAAAAATGTGGAGAGTTTCCATTTGTTGTTGTCGTCGTCTAGCTTTCTTCATACTACTCCTGCCGCTTACCAAAAAAAAAAAAAAAAAAACTCGATTTTCTTTTTTTTTTTTTTTTTGGAAAAATACTTTATGTTTTGCACGCGATGTCCTTTCTGGTCGTCATATCCTACATATAGTCATCGTGTTTTTGACTTCCGTTTCCTACCCATTTCTTTTTTGTATTTATTTATTTTTATTTTGTTGTTGTTGTTCTTGTTTTGCTTGTATTTGTAGACACGAAACTTTGCAATTTGGTTGGGCGGTGACCAAAAAGTATGCACGGCAAATATATGATAGCAAATTGGATAAAGTTTTACTGCTGCAACTGGTCAGAGTGTTTTTATTTTTATGTTTTGTTTTATTTGCTTCTATAAATTTCCGTGCTGACCAATCGTATGCTTGCGCATAGCAAATGCATTGACCAATAAAATGCTGTCATTTTGGCAGTGGCGGTGGTAGTTTCTGCTTCAAAAATTAAAGCTTTCTCTTCCTCTCTCTCGCTCTCTTTCTATTTCATGTACAGTGATCGTTTTCCATTTTATAAATCGAATGATGATCGTTGGAAGAATTCGGTGCGTCATAATCTTTCCATAAATCCACATTTTCGAAAAGGCGTTAAGGCACCTCAAGGCGCTGGACATCTGTGGACCATATCAAGTGGTGATTCAGCGGAAAATGTGCTTGCCTGGGAGCATGTAAGTTGTTGTTGTTTTATTAATAAAAGTTTTATTAATAAAACTTAAAGTTTTTTATTTAACTAATTTATTGTTTTTTTTTTGTGTAGAAAAAACAACGTTTAGATTTATTCTTTAAAATGGAATCAATGAATCGAGAACGTTTGCAGCAGCATCAGCAACAATTACAGCAACAGCAGCAGCAACAACAACAACAACAGCAGCCAACTCAATCCCAACAGCAACATTTACAACACAATCAGCAACATCAGCAGCAGCAGCAGCACAATACACAACAATCGCATCATTGTACATCGCCACACAATCATAGTTGCCAACCAGTTGAATCATGTCTTTTCGATGAGGCTGCCGTTGCAGCAGCAGCAATAACACAGGAAATGTTGCAACATTCAAATAATAATAGTAATAATAATAATAATAATGTTGCTGGCAATGGCACTAGCGGCGATGCAATGCAGGCACATATGCAACATACAACAACGCAGCATCATAATGGTTGCGCTGCTGCTCTTGCTGCCAGTGACGTGATACACCAACATCAACATGAACACGAACAACAACAAAGACTGCTGCCGTTTAATGATTTGATTAGCGACGAGGAATTACGCAAGACAGCTGGCCAAATATTAAATGGTATACATCGCGAAGTTGAAGTGCAGTCGGTCAATTCAATTATAAGCACCTATCATGATGTGCTCCTTGATAATGGTAAGTTTGCTGCGACACAACGCAACACACTCTTGCAGTAGTGTAGACCAAACCGACCGAACCATAACTTATCTAGTCTGGACAATAATGGACTAACTTTTTATTGGCCTGCGCATCCACTTATAGTTTAGACCGGAGCCCAGCTCTCGAAACATTTATAGAGCTCTATTTTCGGCATAGCTATCAGAGCCGTCCCTGATTTTTCATTACTCTACTATCTACCAAGCTTTTTCAACTTTTTTCTTTTAGTAATTAAATTATTTGAAAATTTGAATTGACATTATCTCGGGAATACAATCAAGTACGTTTTAAATTTTTGCAGTTTTGGAAGCTTGAAATGTATACAAATCAAGAACCAAGCTTGGTTTTAGCAGCCGCTCAAGTGACCCATACCAATACTGCTGAATATTAAATTTTTTTATTATTACCATTTTACTATTTCATTTCATTTATTTTTGTTTTTTTTCGCAGAAGACTATCTAAATCCGATACACAAAGACGTTGCTGTCAATGAAAGTGGACTACGCGGCTCATTACATGCTGGTCATACAATTATTAGTACGCCGACATCATCATCGCATGTCTTGTCCAATAGTGTAGCAGGTGCAAATCATTCGCAATACTATATTACGGAAATTGATCCAATGGAACTTGGCATACATATGGCACATCAGATTGAACCATGCGAAGAAGAGGTTTTATTTAGCGATGAATTTAATCTTAATTACTTTGGTTATAATCCGGGTAATGATATTGTCGCTTGACCGGCTGATGCAACGACTACGACACAGCCGCTACATCTGGCTCCGGCAGTGTTGCTTGCATCACCGCGCAATTAAATAACAACAAAACAGCCAACCTAACTAAATCAATACTAGTCATTAAAAGTATAAAATTAAAAAAAAAATAAAAAAAATAATTGCACACAAAACAAAAACGTAAAACCTAAAATAACCTCACGTCTTATAAAACGTACTACTAGTCTCTACCATAATATTTAGTTAGATTTTTTTTTTTGTAACGTAATTTTTTTTTTTAATTTTAAGTCTTAAATCAAAATACCATTGCTGTATTTGATGATGATGATTCCTGTGCATACTTATGAGCACACATTTTCTCATTCAACCAAATCATTAGTTAAGCGTTTTTATCTAGCGATATCTTAGTTATATTGTATAGACGTACATACATACAGGCAGACAGACAGACATTTGTATAGCTCATGATGCAAATGTGTAGTAATTAATTAATTGCACTTGAAACTTTTATTTATAATAAAATTAAATTGAATCTATCGATTTTTTTTTCATAAAATTGTAAAGTTTGTTTTACTCTTATTTTTTAATAATACTCAACAACGGGCGGATCGGGGAAGATGGATATTAAATGAAAGTTTGCGGTATTACTCTAATATCAAATAAAATCTTATATTTGCAGATTTATTCAACACATTTGGTCTTCCAGCCCAGATTTGTTGTAAAAAACTATAAAGAACGTCCAAAATTTGGAGAGATTGGAATTTTTTTCTTTTGTTATAGTAGTAGTAATTTATACGAAAATCCAAACATACAAATGCAAAAGAAATAATTCAACAGAACACTAATATACCAATGAAGGGTTCTACAGAATCAAATTTTTATTATCAAAGATAATCGGTTTCATATGCCAGACTATTTCGAAGCAGCTTTCAGCTGCTTATTTTTAAGGTAGAAAATCATAATAAATGTGAAAGGAATTCAAGTTAAACTCATTCTTTTAATTTCGCAGCACCATGATAATCGCTTTTCAAAGTCAAGCTTTAAGTGTGCGTTTAATAGTTTTTTATTATTTTTTTTTTTGTGATTATTTCATACATATGTATATAAATATATAGTAGACCAGGAGAATTAACAATCATATTGGACAGGTGTCCAAACAACTGGCTGGCACCATAATCAACAAATTTATTGTGCCATTTTCTTACAAATAACTTTTCCACATGGTTTGCATTTTGCTATATTTTATAAATATCTTTATTTAAATGATTGTTTTTTTTTTTTTTTTGTTTTTCCTAAGTCATTTAGTGAAAAAAAAAGTTGTAATCTACAGTGAAGTGTTTTAAAATCGTATTTCCAAGATTGGGCTAATCGAAGCAGTATATATGATAGCCAACTAATCGTGCAAATACATTCTAAATAAGTCAAATTATTTAAAAATTATGCTCACAGACATATTCACTAAACAAAAGACTATTAAAGAAAATTCTATCGATATTGCATCCTATACAATTGAGCTTTACTTTAACATTTTTCACACTTCACCAATAATAATATTCTAAAAATGACATCGAAAACACGACATAAAATAATTGTTTAGAATTCGTGGACTTTCACTTGTGTGAAGAGCAATATTATAGCTTCGGTTTGACCGAATTTAAAATTTTTGTTTGTCTTTTACGTATTTTAGCAGAAACTATACAAAAAAATTTAATTCAATTGATAAGATGCAATATCTATGGGGCTTGTCTTAATTTTCGCTTATTTGCTTTAGACAAAACCATAACATACCAGTTAAGTCTTCGAGTGTACACTAGAATAATATATATGTATGCATACATATATATTTATATATATATACGGAAAAAGATGATATCTTTTCCAATTAACAACAAATTTATGCTGGTTGATTTCTTATTATACGAATTAATCATCGCTCTCCTCGAATGTCGGGCTGCTCGGTGAGTACGCTGGACTTGTCGGGCTGTAGTGCGAAGGTGCCGTGGGCGAGTACATTGGCGAGGTTGGTGAATAGTTGCGTGCCGAAGGAGTGTACGTTGGCGATGTTGGTGAGTATTTTGTGCTACTCGGTGAGTAGACAGACATATTTGGTGAGTACCGTGGACTGGTCGCCGAATAGCTGGATCCAGTTGGACTATATTGATTCGCCGGTGAGTGTTGCGGTGAACTTGGTGAGTATAGCGGCGATGTGGGCGAGTACTTTGGAGAGGCCGGTGAATATTGTGGAGAGCCAGGTGTGTATTGCGGTGATCCAGGTGAGCCATCGTATGAGGGCGATGGCGGCGAATAGGTTGGAGAAGTAGGCGAGTACTTAACACCAGTTTGTGAATAAGCTGGCGAAGCGGGCGAATAATGCGGTGAAGCTGAGTAATTCGGCGATGTTGGAGAGTACGATGGCGTAACTGGTGTATAGTTTGGAGAAGTTGGTGAATAAGAGGGTGACGTCGGTGAATAGCATGGCGAAGTCGGAGAATAAGACGGACTTGAGGGAGAGTAAGATGGTGAAGTTGGTGAGTAGGAAGGTGAATTTGGTGAATAATTTGATGAAGTTGGCGAATAGGCGCTACCGGGCGAATACATGTTGCTGCCACTGCCCGAAAATGAAGGACTCGATTGGAAATTCGAAGTCGGAGAATAAACTGGAGAAGTTGGAGAGTAACCACTAGACGATGGTGAATAACCGGTCGATTGCGGATTAAAGTTTGGCGTAGTTGATGAGTATCGTGGACTTGTAGCTGCGTATAACGGTGACGTTGGTGAATAGTTCGGGCTTGAAGGCGAATAGTTTGGTGAAGCACCGTCTGGCGATGAAGCAGTGTAATTTGGGCTTGTTGGCGAATAAGACGGTGAGACGCTTGGTGATGGCGGGAAATACGGAGACATAGATGGTCCTGGTGAGCTTGGTGATGAGCCAGGATGCGCCGGTGACCAGCTAGGTGACATGCCCGATGCATCAGAGGCTGCAGATGGCGAAAAGCTTGGACCACCAGGTGTCATGCCACTCACTGAAAATAAATTAAATAAATATTAACAACACTGCGTACATGTAAGCCACTTAGACAACGCCAAAGATCATTTAAACAAATACTTACTTGCTCCTGTTGGTGAGAAGTAACGTGGTGTACCACATTGTACCCATGGTGTCATTGGTGGCGTCATGCTCGGTGTTGATCCAGCGCCGAAGTACATAGCAGATCCACCTAGCATACTTGCGCCCAGTGTATTTGGTATTTCAATGCCAAAACGACACTTCTCCGCATCCAATAACAAATCAAAGCAACCTGTACCCATTTTCGGTAATTGACCCATAATAATATTTTCAGATACACCTCTCATAGGATCGGTTTCAGCGTGCGCTGCAGCATCCATAAGCACATCAACTGTTTCTTCGAAGGAACATCTCATGAGTGCACCAGTATCTTGTCGATTGATGCCGTGACGTGTGATGGCCATCAAGTGACCCTTGGCTGTCATAACGTCACACAACAGCGCCAAATGACGATAGTTCACGTATAGACCATAGAACTGCAACACAGCATTCATTTCTTTTTCGACGGACTTACGCACAGCTTCAATGCCGAGCACTTGGAATATTTCACAGATATCGTTCGATGATGTACGAACTGGATCAACATCACGTTCCGACAATACTTTCATCATGGAAGTACCATCAGTTTCCAACAACCATTCACCAATAGCCTTAAATTCTCCGGTATCGGTAATAACAATACGTTTTTTGCTATCAGTCTGCGGAAGATGCATGTATACCTTGCCAATTGCCTCGATACCCTGCAGCGTCATGTCTGATAACATATTGGCCTCAATACAGCGTAAGAACATGTCGTCTTCCATTTTATCGACGGCTTCATCTTCATCCTGGAACTTATTCTCCTCATTGTTCATGATACGTATGCGCAAAACTAATTTATCGGCATTGTCATCATTGAATATACAATTCAAATCCTCGCCAAAACCGACATTAATCTTTTCAGCAATCTGTTCCATGGTTAATTTCTTATCTGTCATACGTTTGCGATCCAATTCAATACGCAACAGCCATGGTGAAATGCGTGTGGGATCGAAATCTGGCATTTCATAATACACATTGACGAATTCCTGATCTTCAGAAATTACAGTACGCTGTGGATCTGGATCGTAATAAATTGCTGTGTTTGCTGTAACTTTACGAAGTGTCGTATGCTCCAAGCGACAAAGAACGTTCTTTGCTTTTTCTGCATCACGTGCCGCACCACCAGTAAGAAACACCGTTAGAGAAGGAGCTTTCGGTTTCTTTGAAATATTAATAATTTCCTTTAGACGCGGCACACCGAGTGTTACGTTCTTCGAGGACACACCAGCAAAATGGAAAGTATTCAGTGTCATCTGAGTAGCAGGCTCGCCCAAACTCTGTGCGGCCAAGGCGCCAACCATTTCGCCAGGATTTGCTTGTGCTTGTTGGAAACGTGTCTCTATTTCACCAACTAACCACTCAAAAGCCTCAGCTGAAAGACGAAATTCTTCTGCAACGTATTTTGTACAGAGCGTTGAACGTACCAAACATTGAAACAGCAAGGTTGCGTTTTCGTTAGCCTGCTTCGATATACGATCGTTACCAACTACGATGACACAACGTTGCAACAGATCGCGTACGCCGGCTATAACACGCAGTGGCGATAAATCTGTTGGCATCCGTTTATTTATGTGGAATATTTTTTGCACATTCCAGATCATACGTTGTAAATTACATGGCAATACAACCTTCGAGTCACCATTTGGAAAAATATCACGAAGTACGTCACGATCAGTACGTAGTGTTTCCCATTCTACCTCGAGGTCTGGTAGCGCATTAGAACTTTCGCTGAGCTCTTTGATGACTTCATCTGTAAAGACCTTGCGCATGTAGCGTTCATTCGACCAGTCAAATTTAAATCGCTTTTCAAATGCTTTATTTGAAAGCTTCACGGTTGGCAAATTCTGGAATTCGACAGTTTCACCACAAAGACCATCCTCGCCGTAACGTAATTGAATAAGTTGTCCGACGGAATTACGTACTGTACCGTCATAGTTTACCATGACAGACTCCATAGCCTTTATTAGACGACGTTGAATGTAACCAGTTTCAGCAGTTTTTACAGCAGTATCAATAAGACCTTCACGACCACCCATAGCGTGAAAATAGAATTCGGATGGTGTCAAGCCGGCCAGATATGAATTTTCAACGAAACCACGTGACTCAGGACCATAATCGTCTTTGATGAAATGTGGCAATGTGCGCTTACGAAAACCGTAAGGTATACGCTTACCCTCGACGTTCTGCTGTCCCACACAAGCAATAACCTAAAGCGATTCAATAATAAATTGTTAATTAGGCATTATTTTCAAACAAAATTCTTGGTTTGTGCTGCTTACCTGTGAGATATTAATGTTAGAACCTTTCGAACCAGACACCACCATAGCCTTTAAATTGTTGTATTCAGTAAGAGATTTCTTAGCCGAGCCACCAGTCTTGTCACGAGCATCATTTAGAATACGATTCACCTGATTCTCGAAAGTCTGACGCAACGTATTACCCGGTGTGGGTTCCAGTTCCATATTGTGAGCCTTCTGAATAACGTTTATGACATCGTCTTTGGCTTTCTTGATTGCCATTTGGATTTCATTGTAAGTCTGAGGATCGGCAATGGTATCACCAATACCAATACTGTGACCCTCTAGAAGCAACCAATTGTTGATAACAGTTTGAATGTTACCGTAAAAGCGTCCTGCAGTTTCATGTCCAAGTTCCAAGAAACAAATATGCAGCAACGAACCAGCCGATGTACCAAGAGTCTTCTTGCAAAGAATACCCATTATAAGTTCTCCGTGTTCTACCATGACTTTTGTGTCACCGGGCGAAATCCACTTGTATGGACCGTCATCCTCATCATCGGGATGTGTAGAGTGCGTACGTATCATGTTAACATTGCCAGGTATAATCAATGTGAAGATTTGTTTACCAGTCCATAAAGGACGCGGTTTAAGTATGCAAGGCTGCGGCATTTTACCATTCCATGTCGGCAAAAACATAAGCAAATTCATCACCTGTTCACGCGTTATAAAGACATCACGTTTTGTCATTTTACGCACAGCAGTCAGTGTATCCTGCACAATACCCATGACGGGCTTATTGGCCTAAAAAAAAACGAAAACAATAACATATTTTAGCCTAAATTTTGAATAAGAAAAATACTACTTGCATACCTGCGGTGTGATGATCTGGCGTGGTGTAATGTGTATATTTTCAACTTCTGCTCGTGTTTCCATTGACTGTGG
This sequence comes from Leucophenga varia, assembly GCA_018903435.1. NCBI lineage: Eukaryota > Metazoa > Arthropoda > Insecta > Diptera > Drosophilidae > Leucophenga > Leucophenga varia. The sequence continues at coordinate 445,434 of JAEIFJ010001021.1, forward strand.
CACGTGCAAGTTCATTTCGTCTCCGTCGAAATCAGCATTATAGGGAGAAGTACAAGACAGGTTCATACGGAATGTTGACCACGGCAAAACTTTAACGCGATGCCCCATCATACTCATTTTGTGTAGCGTTGGTTGACGATTGAATATAACCAAATCGTCATCGCGCAAATGACGTTCCACTTTGTAACCACATTGCAAATGCAGATCGGATGGTTTTGGGTGAAAACGTAAATCAATACGTTCACCATTGTCACGCACAATGTATTTGGCACCGGGATACTGCGAGTTTCCACGCCGTACTAACTCTTGCATACGATCAATGTTGAATGGTGTCACAAGCTCAGGAAATGTTAAATTTTGTGCAATGGAACGTGGTACGCCGACCTGATCAATACGCAAATTAGGATCCGGTGTGATGACAGTACGAGCAGAGAAATCCACACGTTTACCCATCAAGTTACCACGAATACGTCCTTCTTTTCCCTTCAAACGCGCTTTTATAGCTTTAAGTGGTTTACCGGATTTCTGCATGGCGCGCGGCATACCCGGCATATCATTGTCGACCAATGTGGCTACATGAAATTGCAACATTTTTATATTTTCCAGAATAACATGAGCTGCTGCACCACTAGCTTCGTTTTTACGCAGTTCATTGTTGGCTTTTATAATATCGGCTAACTTGTGCGTCAAATCATCTTGATTTTTAGCGGAACCAAACATAACAACAGCCGGTCGCACTGCAAGCGGTGGCACTGGTAATACAGTGACAATCATCCAATCAGGACGCGCAAATTTCGGATCCATGCCAAGAATAAAACACTCTTCATCAGTTATGTGTTTAAGTATTTCCCATACACGCTCTGCTGATACTGTTATCTTCTTTTCTTGTGAATCCTCATTTACATCTTTCCACTCAGCTGTTAAGTCTAGACCTTGACGTCGTATAGATGGTTGATAATGACCGCAACCGCCGTGACCTTGTTTTTTATTTGGATCAGCCTGTTGATTATCTTTAGCCATGTCCATATCTTCACCACCTTCGCAAATTGATTTGCCCTTGCATAAATCATAAACATAGGCTAGGCGCTTTCGGGGTTGTCCTTTTGTCTTCATAACAATCTCTTTGATTTTAGGATTGTGTGGCGAAACTAACATTTTCGAACAATAGAAGCAAACACAACGCAAAATCTTTATAGTTTTCGTAATAAAACCAATGTGAAAAACTGGTTTCGATAGATCAATATGTCCAAAATGTCCTGGACATTCTGTCATGTTGCCGGCGCAAGTTTGACAACGTGAAGTACGATCAATGACACCCTGGCGAGGATCCATAAGACCACCCAATTTCGGGCGTCCACCTTCCATGGTTTCGGCGAATTGCACGCCACCCTCAGTAACGGACATGCGGCGCTACAAAAATAAATAAATACATATATATATATATATCTTATATGTACAAATACATGTATACATTTTCATATAAAAAAATATTTAAAAAAAACAACAACAAACTTCATCAGCAACAATGACAAGTTTAGATTTTCAATATGGCGTCGTCATAGCCTTAGCCACTGACATCGTTTGCGATTACTTACAATTTCATCAGGTGATAAAATGCCAAACTGTACACGCTTCACTTGGCGCACGGGCGCCTTGGAATCATTTGCAGCCATAGTTCAGGCCTTTGCCAACAAAAAACACTCGACAAAAGTAATATTAGAAACACAAGCACAAAATTTGCAAATTGCTACACACGCACGCACGCAAGCACGCACTGGCAACAATTGCACGAATGAATTCGACTGCGATAAGTTATAAAAAAAAAAACAAAAATGCGAACGCTTTTTTGAATGCGTTGTTATCGCAATCACTGCGTACAAATATAAGCAGTTTACTTTATTTCAATATTGTTTATATTTTCTTTTTTTAGATTTATGCGAATTATTTCCACGATTTTGTGTTTTTACCGAGCGCACTCAACGCCGCGGTTTGTAAAAGTGTGACCAAATTTTCAAAAGTGAAAGTTTTGCTTCTTCTTCATTATTTAATAAAATCGAAAATATTGTCCTAAAAAATCCCACAATAAGCATGAATGAAATTTGTTCAATATTCGACTTATTTTTAGTTTTATAATATTTATTTAATTATTTAATATTTTAGCAAGTAGGTACCTGTAACTTATACAAATCTGTATCTTTAAAATATATATGCATTAAAAAAATATTATTGACATCCATCTCAGCCCTAGTTTCTATGACATGCAATAAGAATTAAGCTATCAGCTGTTTAAAATTCTTTACATAAATAGAGATGAACAAAAAATTCATCATGATATAACGATCAAAGTTCATTAGTACACTGCATGGTCGATAACACAGTGTTTTACCAACCTTGGAAAGGTTCGACTTTCGTTTTCCACTAAAATTATTAAAACCATCCGAATTGTATACAAATTTCGATTCCATTATATTAAAAAAAAATAAAAACAAATTTTTCAAAAATTTATAAAATTAATGATAATCCTTTTATTGTGTGAACGACATGTGTGATAAATCATGACGTGGGATGAACCATGGTAAAGTTAAACTTATTACACCATTAAACGAATTCTGTTGACTTAACCATGGTGAGGTGAATCTTATTAAACTTAAGAATGAATTCTGTAGACTTAACCCAAAGATATAGGTTCACGTAGGTTTACTTAAGTGATCAGTTCTAATTTTATGGACATTTTTGTTCACAAATTCGGTTACATTGTTTATTCGTATTGTTTTGTTTACGTAAAACGGAAAAATAAATTTAAAGTCTTGCAAAAAAAAATAGTCGCTTGATAATATGGTTAAACACGCACTCATTGGTAAGCAATTACAAATTTAAAATTGACGATATTAAATGGTGAAACATTTACACACTTTTAAGGTGGTGGCACCGGCTTTATTGGCAAGCGTCTAGTGAATCACTTGTGGACACTGGGATACGACATAACAATTATATCGCGTATGCCTGGATTGCGTCGCATGACATGGCACGAATTGGAAAAAAATGGTATACCGGATACGGTGACTTCCGTTGTCAATGTCACTGGTCAGAATGTTCTCGATCCAACAAAACGCTGGACGCCTGGATTCAAGCAGAACGTTTGGAATTCCAGAGTTAACTCGACGAAAGCGCTTAGCAATGCAGTTAGTGCAGCACCAAATGTAAAATCATTTATTAATATCTCTGGCGTTAGTCATTATCCGCCGCACGAAAGTAAAGTTTACACCGAGGACGATACAGTGCAAAGCTACGATTATATGTCGCGTCTGTGCTTAGCATGGGAAGAAGCAGCTGATTTAGAAACGGGAAACAATTGTAAACGAGTAAGCGTTATGTTAACATAATTTTATATATTTAATGCGTACTAAAAATATACTTAATGCATGTGTCTGCCAATCATCCAAAAAGGCAATTGTTCGCACCGGTGTTGTGGTCGATCGTGCGGGCGGTATGATCAAATCAATTTGGTTACCATTTAAATTAGGCTTAGGTGGACCAATGGGCAGTGGAAAGCAAATATTGCCATGGATACATCTCGAGGATCTCTGTCGTCTTATACAATTTATTATTGAAAAGCAGCAAAGTGGTCATTTTAATGCCGTTGCACCGGATATTGTAACAAATTCTGATTTCTCGAAGGTAGTTAAAAATCTTGGAGATTGATATCTTTTAAAACATACATATGTATGTGCATATTATCTTTGTCTTTTAGCAATTTGCCAGCGCATTGCGCCGTCCTTGCTTATTCAATGTGCCTGATTTTGTGGTGGATCTAATTTTCGGAACGGAGCGAGCGGCATTATTATTGAACGGTGCAAAAATCGCGCCAAACAAAACGCTTAAATCTGGTTTCGAATTTAAGTATCCCACTGTAAAGGCTGCCGTCGAGGAAGTTGTCAGCGTTAAGCATTAAAATTTCTGCTATCCAAATCTGTCTTTTTCTGTTGCTTCTATTTGCGCTCACTTCCTGTCTCAAAACATGTAAGTTGCTCTAATTCTAAGTACACTATTATATATTTGTAAAAGAAAATTAAAGCTAGTCTAGTTAGCCTATACCTAGTTCCTTATATTTATATTGTTTATCAATTGTACTTTTACTGGCAAATAAAATAAAAACGAATTCTATTTTTCGAAAATCGGTTCGGTTTGTTTTGGTTCTTGAGAAGTCGATAACGATAACGCATTTCGTTTATCGTTAACGTTTTTGCAACCCTGTGCGCAAGCATCTGACACGTCAGGTTTCTTTGCGGCCGCTGGCCTGGTTGTCAGAATATTTGTTTTAATCGAGACCAAAACTTCCACGCAAAAAAGCAAACAATACAACACAACACACACATCCAAAGAACAACGCAGCAGCAAGAGGTAAATTATGTGCGGAAAGGTTATTATATTTGATGTTCTGATTGACGAAAAATCAAAGTTGAATTCGATGACTCAAACCAAAAAAATAAATTAAATTTTTTGCAAATTTATTTTGCAGCCGTACCAGTGGGGTCAGTAGTGGCGACGAAGGCTACGAAAAAAAAAAAATACGCGGTCGACAACGTCAAAGCAATACACGAAACATAAACACACATAAATATTGCTGCGTGGCAGCAAACAAAACAAAACGCCAACATAAACTATTTACCAAAGCATAAAACAACAAAAACGAAACGAAATTCAAATAACAGCAGCATAATGGCACATCAGCACAGAATTTATAGCAGTAGCACAATGCTCATTGCTCTTATTTCATGCGCTCTACTAACGTCGCTGCCGCTAAGCCATGGAGTTGAATTCACTTTTGAGTTGCCCGACAACGCAGAGGATTGTTTTCACGAGGAGATCACACGTAATACCTCAGCGTATTTGGAATTTCAAGTTTCGGCCGGTGGACAGCTCGATGTTGATGTAACGCTTAAGAATCCACAAGGTCAAATCATCTATAAACAAGAACGTGCCACATTCGATAGCTATCAATTTGTGGCCGATCAGACTGGCGTCTATACGGCATGCTTCAGTAATCAATTCTCAGCATTTTCGCACAAATTTGTCTATGTCGATTTCCAGGTGGGCGATGAGCCAGCGCTACCTGGTGTCGATGAGCATGCTACAGTGCTGACACAAATGGAGACTTCATCGCAGGCGATACATAAGAGTCTTAACGATATACTCGACTCACAAACGCATCATCGCTTGCGTGAATCGCAAGGTCGCAAACGTGCAGAGGAATTAAATGAACGCGTTATGATCTGGTCAAGTTTGGAAACGGCAGCAGTACTGGTCATTAGCATTGGACAAATATTAGTGCTGCGAAATTTCTTTACTGATCGCAAGCCTAGTCAGGCACAATATAGTCGACTGTAGAAAAATTCTCCCTGAACGCAGATCAGCAGAATAGTGGAAGTGTGAATGAAATATGTCGCTGATAATTTTTTTTTTTTTGTTTTCTCATTCAACATTCTTTTTTTTTTTTTTTTGTGTGTTTTGATGTCGATTTATATTTTTTTCTATTTCAATTTTTATTTCAATTAATTTAATTCCTTTGCCTGTGTTACAACTTTACATGGCGTCCAAAAGTGTGACGGACGCATTTGAGTACGTATTAATATTAATTTTGTTATGTTGCAAGTAAAATTTCTTTACATCATGAAAAAAAAACAACAACAACAAAAAGACAAACTCCAAAACGAAGAAATTTAATAAATACAAGAAAATGCATAAAAAGTATAAATAAAGAATAGCTTCAATAAATGCAAACAAATAAAGTATTGTATCATCTACTATATATATGTATGTATGACAGTGTTCCATGTAAGCAAATGCTGCTGCTGTTGCAATAATTTATCAAATCAAGCTGCACGCGGTGTTATTGATTGGTGAGTATGCAAATCCTCCTCCTATCTTTTTCTATAATTTTACTTTTATAAATGGTCATTTCTGCAAAGCTGCAAACCAACGACAGCTGTTAAGGAATAAATACTGTTTGCTTTACTACTGTGTTGCAACAACAAACATCCCATCCAGTGACATCCACTATTAACTTGGCTGGCTGGCTATGTTTCATAATCATAGATAAATAACAACAAAAGCAACAACTTCAACAAAACGTTTAGTGAATAATGCTACTTTGTGTGGTCGGTCAATAAGTAAGCGAGAAAAAGATTGAATGGCAGCGACAACGTCGACAACACCAATGCAATGTCTGCACTTTTTTTTTATATAAAATTGACAAAAACAAACATTTTTTATTTTACTACAGTCCATTATGTGCACATGTGGTCATTTCATAAACAATGATTCCTTTGCAGTTTCTTTTTCGTTCGCTATAAATGTAGGGTAGAGACGAAGGCTATATTAAGTTTGTGCAAATCTATGTAACAAGAATGTGTAGTATATACCCCATAAGTTTCAAAAGTTTAGTCGTTATAGCCATGATTCATACTTGACGAGACGAGTAGATTAAGTTTTTTCCTCCAGTTTGTTTAGTTTTGAAGATATTAAGCTGAAATTTTAAGCTTAAGCAATTTAGTTCCTTTGTATCTTTTATCTTATTGGCCTTTTTGTATACCTATGTGGGCAAGTTCTGCGTTGTGGACATTACGTACTCACTATACTATATATATACATTTAGATGAGTACTTTCAAAAAGCATTTTCGAAATCTTTTATGCAACGATATAATTAGATATAAAGTGCCGATTTATTGCGGACGAATTGCAGATCGAGGTCGGTATATATTTTTGTAAATCTCTTTGAATTTTATAGCATGGAACAAAAATAAAAAGGTTCAATGATTTAAAAGAAAGAGGAATATTTGAGTAATCCAAAATGGTTTTCACAAGACCCAAACTTTTGTTGGTTAATTGTGAATTTGCTATTTTCACATTACGGACGTTACATGTTTTACACCATTTTTTTTTCGATTAAAAAGTTAAACAATTTTTTATATGTATATGGTATTTAACAGTCAGAGGAAAGTGTGGTCCCCATAGAATCGATCATTAATTAATTAATTGTATATTTCCAAAACAACTCAAACAATTTCAATGAAATTTTGTAGATGTGCATTTCAGGGTCCAACTAAAAAGATAGGATATATTTAGTTTTAAAAAATGGGCGGTGGGGGTGGCCCCAAAGAATAAATACACAGATTAATCTACTTTTACAAGAATTGGAGGGCAGTGATACGGTATATATGTTACTAGGACCTGCAAAGTTTAAAGAAAATGGGAGGTAGGCGAGTTCTCCGTAAAGTGATCCAAAAAAAATGCATTCTACATTTGCAAATAATTGAACAATAGAAATGGAATTCGGCACACATGTTGCAACACCGAGAAAAATATAATTCATTGGAAAAAAAGGGCGGCAGTTGTGGCACCATATACACATAAACAATCCAAAAAAAAAAAATCGTCATATTTTCGCAAATAATTAAACTAGACAATTAAATTTGGTGTATGTAATAGATCCGAGCAAGGACGGGCAGTTTAGCTAGTTTTAACTATTTAAATGAAATTGAAATCTTTATACTTATTAGAAATCTTGCAAAATTCAAGCTTGAATTCCTAAACTTCTAAATGTTTGCATTTGTTTTTTCGTAGACAAGTGTACGCAAATTTTTGTTAGTTCATCATAAACAAATAATGAATCCCATAAGAATAAATAAATAATAAATAAAGACCTCACAAATATTTAATAAAAAAATGAAAAAAAAATTGTTGCCAGGAAGAAGCGCCGACATATGAGGCTGTTACGAAATTGAATGCGGAAATGCGCATTGACTGACTAAATCGGCTGAAGACGCTCAAAGGTTTGCAATCGATGATGTTACCACTAAAATACAAGCAAAAAAAAAAAAAAAACTATGGAGGAGCACACGATATCTAAACCGGACTCGCTGTTGTTGTTGTTGTTATTGTTGTCGCTACAAGGAAATGGCTTACATTTACCGAATTATGTTTTGGTGCAACTGTTGATAGCATTAACCTCAGCATCAGCAACAGCAACAGCTTCAGCAAGCAGAAAGCATCATTGCATTTCGTCCGTCCGTCCGTCCGTCGAATTGCATGAAGCACACTTTTAATAAACAAACAAACAACCAAACAAGTAAATACAAAAAGCTTAGCGTAAGTTTCCGCTGTCATCCCATTCCATCCGATCCCATCCACAAGTACCACTTCATTCACTTAGCTCAGCTAAGCAAACGAAATAAACAACTATTAAAACGTTCAAACAATAAATGAAGCAGCAGCAGCATCAGGTAAAGGACGGACGTATCCCCCTACCAAGTCAAAACGTGTTTGGAATTGCGGCTGCATCTGGCACCAGTTTTATAATTTGAATGATGCGCGCTAACCAAACTGTTACTGCCGCCGTCGCGACATCAATATCAATACCAACCTCCATACTCATCGTAACTAACTACCGCCACACTACCGTCTGTTTGTGTATGTGTGTGTTGCATAGACAAACACATACACACACACTCATACATAATTCGCAGTAACTGATGACCTGCTGCTCCACTAGACTAGAGCCGTAGTAACGTGCATCTGGTGTCATTAATATAAAATAAAACGTGCGCATGATTTAAATGAAAACGAATGAGATAGCACTATATCGCGTACACATATACGCTTACTTTCATTTCTTGATAGCGCACGTCTGGGATGATACTCCTTCGTCGTCGTCGTCGTCGTCGTACATTGTTAAGCGTGTGAATTTCACATCTCACCTTCAACGTTTGTTTTATTTGCAATTAAATATGATGCATTTACCTAATACACACACACACATACCATACCATACATGTACAAGATAATGAAAGCATTTCTGGTTTTTAAAAAAAACAATTCACTTTGAGTGGAACTACCGGAAGAATTTGAACAAATTACCCGTAAAAGTTGAGTTCTAAAATAAATAAGACTTTAAAAGTTGGGGAATGTTTTTATTTGGATTTTATTTGTAATGGTCCGAATACGAGATGAACGTGAAATATCGGGACACACGGAATCCTCGGGAAACACTAAATCCGGTATAGATTACATCTAGCTCATGACGGAGAGTGTAGCCCCAAAAAAATCGACCACAAATTTTGGACTTTTTTTTGAAAAAAGAAAACAGGGTATTTCGCAGTCGAGCCTATTCTACAAAGAGACTCAGACTCAGGGACCCACGAGAACCGTGGGTTAGTTGTAAAAAATTCAAGGATGTGTGTGATGGGAACAAAACGACGGGCGGAACGGGCCGAAATTTAAGAGAAATCTCGATATTTCCGATAATAAAAACTAATATACAAGGGTGTCACATGAAGTGTCTTGCTAAAGATTTGGCATTCCTCTCAAAAATTATTGTATTTATAAAATTTTCAAACGAAAACCCAAATATTTTGGGTAGGCTTATGGCTGGGTCTGTTTTGTATCGGTAAAGGCCGGACTCGGAATTAAATATATAGTGCCGCGCCCATCTCTATTTGAAACAATCAATAACAAGTATTGTACAATATTATATTATCAAATAGAAGTAGATATACTCGTGTTAATGTAATATTTTTTTATGTATGTATGCATACACATGAGACATGTTAATCTCTATTTTGGAGACTATTTCTCAAAGACAAAACATAGGAATTCGATTTACCAAATTCTGGGACACAACAACAGCGGTAAATGTCATACGATTTTTACAATAGACAATCTATGACTTTCGATTGTTTATAGGTTTCCATAAATCTGTTATAATTTGAAACAAAATTTTTTTTCAAAATAGAGATGGCTGTCATATAATGCTCGTATACGGAGTCTACACTACACCGGCTTATTCTGTCTTGTTATAAAATTTTTTTACATTGTACGTGCGTATATGATTCAATCATAAATTTTACATCGTAATATAATAAATATTTATAATATTAATATTTACGGAAATTTAGTTTATTTCCATTGCATCGCATCTTCTCTTAGCGAACGTTGTAGCGGTTTGACTAATTTTATTATTACAATACAATTTTTTTCTCGATTATTTATTAGGTAATTTTTATGTGTAATCTGCATGTCTCATTTAGCTAAAATTGCTATTTTGTTCCAACGTTTATGATTCTATAAGCATTTTAAATACATCGATTATCTGGGATTATGTCACTTCGAGATGCAACGACAGTCATCGTCAGAAAACTAATTCGTCAACATACAGATTGGTGGAATCGGAGTGGCGAATGCGAATGCACTTGTAGCAGTTTGTAAAATATTTTATTGTTCGAATACTTTGTATGTCAGGCAACGTGTTTGCAGTCCAAAATGAAGGTAAACCGAAGACCGAAGTTAGACGGGCGCCTTAGTAGACTTGCAATTTGGCCCAAAAGCAGATGCAAATCAAATTGTTGCACGATGACGATGACGAAGACGACGACTATGGTGATGGTGCCAGTGTCTAAGTCACTTATGTAATTTCATAAAAAAAAAAAAAAAAAATATTATTTAAATATATAGTGTCGTACAAAAGTATGAGAACTTTTTTTTTCTAACAAACACCTTTTTTTTTTTGTTTGTTAGAGAAAAAGATAAAACAAGTTGTGCTAGATTAAAATTTACGATTGATTTTCTAGACCCTACTCTTGTAACGGATGGTTCCAGCTTCAATTTAAGCCTAAGTCGGGTTTTCTATCACCTCAGGTTCATCTGCCATAAATGATCAAAAACAGTCAAAAAAAAGTATTTCGACATAATGGAAAAATATCTATAAGATACGCCTAGCCCATAAAAAGGTTCTCGATTCGTATACATTTCAAGCTCCCAAAACTGAAAAAAGTAAATCTTAAATGATAGTTTTCCCGAGATAATGTTAAGTCAAATATTCGGGTTTCAATTTTATTTAAAAAAAACAAAATTTGAAACAGCTGATAATTCTTATAGTAGAGGTAATAGGTCTGTTCAAGTAAAATAAAACTGCATTTTTCGAAATTGCCGAACATTTCCAAAATCTGAACTTATAATTGAAAAATTAATTTTTTCTGCTTTTTCAATTATGTATATGGCAATAGCTCAGTCAACTACGAATCAAAATTCAATTTTTAACTAGTTTTGGAAAGAAAAAACTTAGATCTTTCGAACAATATGTATAATTTCATAAAATATCAGATCCTAACTGAGTATATTTTCAAGGTAAATTTATATTTTTGGTTTTTTTACGAATCTTTAACGGGAAAACATTAATTAAAGCAACTTTAAGATTTGTCTTAATTTCTCGTGGAATTTTTTTTTGTAAGGAAAGACCATAACCACGTTGCTTTATTTTTATAATCGAAATTTGAAATTTTTTGAAAATATACTTTTGTAGTCGACTGTAAATACATAAGTACGTCTCCTAAGAAAGAAAGGTGCAATGAGTTGTTGTTGTAGTTATTAGTAGGTACTGTGATTTTTCTTTTTTCACAATGGAAAAAAGTAATAAATTAAGACATTTGACTTTCAGTGAAACCGCAGTTTTAATACTCTTTGAAAATATTTTGAATATAAATTCAATACGCAAATGGTTTCTCGAGTAAGATTATGGATATAAAAACAAAAAAAAAAAAAATAATATGAAAGAATATAGTACAAAAATTAAAAAAAATATGCTCTCATATGCGACTCATCAAGCTGATCGAGGTTTATATTTACAGATTTACATTTTTACATACTCGTATGTAATAATGCTGAGATACAAGATATATAATTATGGAAATATAGAGTATTTGCAAGACATAATACTGGAGATGATGACAATGCTGCATGCTGCTGCTGTTGCTGATGATGATGATGATGCAGTATGTCTATCTTTTTATCTGAATAAAGATGATCAGCATTTCGTTTTCGCTGCTCTTAAACTTTCGCTTTCAGAGTAAAGAGTAGTCTCGATGCGGCAAATATTTTTTAGTTGTGCAAATGATGGCACATATAACATGCGCGACGGGATAAGATTGAGATGACTCCCTATGAAAAAAAAAAAAAAAAGTAAAACATTTGTACCAATACGCCGCCGCCTCAAAATGTATAACTTTGTGTCTGTGATTTTGTTGTTTTTGTTGTTGTTTTCTGTTTTTGCGAAGCTACCACACTGCACGAGCGAGCGAGTGAACGAGCGATGAAAATCGCTTTTCCGGTTAGCTTTGGCTTCGGCTACCAACAACATTAATAATAGTAGCAGCAACAACAACAAAAAGAAAAACCATTGTAACAACGATGATCACTGACTTGGCATATGCTGCACTGGCGGCGCCGCCATTTGGTTGCAACTTCAGCATCGGCGTTGCAACGTTATAATCGCTATAAAAGAATTGGCCAAATCTCCTAAATCGTTAGTTAGTAAATTCACTCGAAAAGTGCGGTACAAGCAGCAGCAGCAAAAGCAGCAGCATTAGTGGCAACAATAATTCAAAAAGGATTAACAAATTATCTGAGTGCTTTTGAAAAAGTGTTTTTTTAAGTGATGAAAGTATGTGCATTTTTTTTTCTCGTTTATTATTAAAGTTTATTCAAACTGAATTTTGAATTCAGTACGAAAAACAATCCGATTTTTTTTTTTTTTTTTTTGTGAAAGAATTATTTAATGCCCATGTTTGATTCTTACAGGCATTCGTGTGTTTATTGCTCATTGGAGCTGCAGCCGTAACGGCTAAACCGAAACCAACTGGCGGCTGGTCATCAGGAGGAGGAGGTGGCGGCGGCGGTGGTGGCTGGCAATCTGGTGGAGGAGGAGGAGGAGGTGGAGGTGGTGATATACAAATCATCAAAGTTATTACTGAAGATGGTGGTGGTGGCGGCGGCGGTGGTGGTGGTTGGCAATCTGGAGGTGGAGGAGGCGGTGGTGGTTGGTCATCTGGAGGTGGAGGAGGTGGTGGTGGCGGTTGGTCATCAGGCGGCGGTGGAGGTGGAAGTGGTGGAGATATTAAAATTGTTAAAATCATAAGTCTTGGAGGTGGTGGCGGTGGAGGAGGCCATGGAGGTGGCGGCGGCGGAGGCGGATGGTCTTCAGGTGGAGGCGGCGGTGGTGGTGGTTGGTCTTCAGGTGGAGGCGGCGGTGGTGGTGGCTGGTCTTCAGGTGGAGGCGGCGGTGGTGGTGGTAGCAGCACAAAAATCATCAAAATTATTAAACTTAGCAGTGGAGGAGGCGGTGGTGGTCACGGCGGTGGTGGTGGTGGAGGCGGTGGTTGGTCATCCGGTGGAGGAGGAGGCGGCGGCGGAGGTTGGCAACCTGCTGGCGGATGGGCCTAATTCGCTTCAGCTGCTGAACGCATTTTGTAAGATGCGAACTTTTGTAAATTTTTGTAAATATTTTCTCCCAATTCACTGAATACATTCTTCCATATATTTTTTTTTTTTTTTTTTGTTAAAAGGTCAGAAACTTCCATCGCTAATTAAAAAAAAAAACAAAAGCATTTAAAAATAAAAATAAAGCAATATTGTTGAAAAATTTTTTTTTTTTTTAATTTCTTTGTGGGTGTATTTGTGTAACAGTCCGAAAGAAAACGTTCCTAATGGGCAACTATATATCTTCTCTTGAACGGATCTTCTATAAACTTAAATTTAATCTATAATCTACTTAGGGTCCAAAAAAACCCTAAGAATATATATATATATTATATAACAGGTACATAGCCTATAAAGTAGCACGACAAAATAAAAATTTATATCTCAAGAATAAAAAAAAAAAAAAAGCTTTTGTAAAGAGTTCTAAAAGTCCCAGCTATATTTTAAAAATATTAAAAAAAAAAAAAAAAAAAAATCGAACTCAAAACTGAGAAGAAGTGAAATTTAATTTTAATTAAAAAAAATTTCGGTTACAATAAAAAATTTTTCAAAATGAACAATTCCAATCGATAGCTCGTGGAAAAAATCTAAGCATGTCCTACAGAATTCTTTAATGATAAGTCTAAGTCTAAATAGGAAACATATGGCATGTGGAACTCACAAGAAAAATTTGGAGAGAATTGATTTGTTTTTTTTTTCGGCTCGACATTTGATGCGTTTTCCCTCATATAAAGTAAGCGATTTGAATTTAAAGACCATCAAATAAAACTTTCTTAAGCAAACACCACTCTATAGAGGACAAAACATGGCTAACGATGAGTGTCCATCCAAGGGAATAGAATAAAACATAGATCGAATCTGATCGGTCCGGAGTACCATGTCTAGATCAAGACACTTTATTGAGCTAATTGTAACAAAAATATTCTTTATGTGGTCTCCGGCGTCTTCTTCATTATAAAACGAAATTGTGAATTTAATATAACCTGGCAAAAAATAAAAATGATTTTGTATATTTTTGCAATATACAAACTATAAAAATGTCAAAGATCGAATTTAGCTTGCGACATACACGCGCACATGGCTAATTTATGCATTTGCAGATATTTCAATTTGAATAAACATTTGCAAATTTGATTGTCTTGTCTTTGTCGTTGGCTCGGTGTTATAGACATTAATCACAGCTTATTAAGTTTTAGCTTACCTACTATACATTGCTTATGTACTATCGAAACTTTATAAAAGGAAATATTTGATAAAAATTACAACAACTTTCTTTAAAGGTTGTCTTCGTTGTCGTACGTTCAATCGTGGCAAACTTCTGGAATTCTAAATTTTACAACTTAATTTTTAATTTTTACCCGGAGTGGTAAAAGGGTAAAATACAATATATAGATATGTTATAGCATTGAAAACCTATATCCGTCTGCCCGTCCGTCGTTCCGTTCCGTCCGTCAGTTCATCTATCCATCTATCTATCTGACCATCAATTGAGTTTGGATGCATTAATATTTAATACTTCACAATATATAAATTAAATAAATAAAATTCGAAAACATGAAATTGAGTATGAATTACATCTATGATAGTCCCAATGAAATATTTCTATTTGGCTCAGATTGATTCATTTTTAAATAAGCCTTCCATATAAAACTCAAAAGAAAACTCCGTTAATAATTGTCGGGAATGGCTAGCCTATACTAATGTATGTCCGATTTAAAAATTATTTTACCAATATTGAGAATGGTATTCTAGAATGGACATAAAATATACATATATATTTTGTTTTGGCAAAATGGGCGGTGGGCGTGGCTTTCATATAATCAATACAAACAAAAAAATTTGATATTTGAACTTAAGGAATAAAATATGTTCCGAGAAAAGTATAATCCAGTTGGAATAATGGGTGGTTGGCGTTTCACTTTTAGCATATTTATTGAAAAAAATTAAAAAATCAGTGCAAGGCCGGGTATATCGGATATTACCAAATATTTGTAAAACGATCAGCATTAAAAAAAAATTAACCTAAGATATGTATTTAGATTTACAACTTTGCCTACCCAGACGCAGAGGTCATTGACGACACTAATCAAATTTAACGAGTTTTGTGTTTTATTTTATTGATTTTTTTTTTTTTTTTTTTTGTTATTACAATAAACTTACATACAAACATTTCATAGATACAAATGTATCTTTTACCATATTCATATGTATCTGTACAAGTATAACTTTGACTTCATGTTGCAACGCTCTCGTCTTTATTGTCAATCAAAAAATCGAGACACAACGACGACGACGACAACAACTGTGATGTATGAGGAAATAAACAAAACCTTACAGATTGTCTGTCTGTCCGTCTGTCTGTCTGTCTGTTGCATATAATTATTACTTTTATATTTTGTAAATTTACATACCATATCTATGCCACTGTTTCAATAGAAAAATCAAAATAAATAAACAATTGTAAAATAGCATTGAGTGGAAAATAAATATTAAATATGTTTTGTTTTCTTAAAAGAAACAAAAAAAAATATATTGTAAAAAAAAAAAAATTGTAAAAAATACACAAATTGATTCATAAAAAAAAAATCAGAGCGCTCAAGAAATATCTTTTTTTGTTATTTTTGAATTTGAAGTTTTTTTTATTTATTTTTTTTTTGTTTTGACTTTTGTGTTTTTTTTTTAAATATTTTTTTTCCACTCTAAATTGCAAACATATTCTTTATGAAGAAATTGTCAATGAAGACAAATCGCTAACAATGAAAGATATTGTGTCATTTATTGAATACTTTTCATATTTTTTTTTTTTGTTGTTAACTTTTTGTATTTTAATTTAAAAAAAAAAAATAAAAATTAAAAAAGATTTAGTTGTAAATTTTGACAGGTTTACATTATCTAATTTGTTAAAACAAAAAAAATTAAAAATATTATAAATAAATATGTAAATAAATAAATGCGAGAAGGGGTGCATTGCTAATATTTTTCTTGGTTTCGTTCATGTATCTCAACTCAAAAGCAACATTAATCATTTTAATATGTGTATGAAACAATTTGTTTTTTTTTATTAATTCATAATTATAATAATTAAATTATAATTAAATATGCATAATAAATCAAAGATACATGTATATGTGTTGTTGTTCAATATTTTAATTTTATTAACCTAATTTTTTAATGTTTATTACATACTTTTTTTGCACATTTGAAAATGTCCTCCAATTAATAATAAAATCATTATTATTTTTGCAATCGACGTTATAGATACTTTTTTTTAATTTTTTTTTTTATTTTTGATTAATATAAATTTGGTATTAAGTTTGCAAGGGGTTGCATGTTTTAATGTTTCGATGAGCATCAAATTTAAATATTTTGAAATGAAAATTATCCACACAAAATTTACTTGATTTGAGAAGATTTGGGCGTGGAATACCGGAACCCATAGTACTCGATCGGAATAACTGGTGGGATGTGCAGAATCGAGTCCAGACTGTGATACAATAACTTAAGGTAGTGGCAAGCGTTCATTTGTAAACAAGTTATCAAACGTATGAGTACGAAAGAGGAGGGCAGATTTTATCTATTTACTCAGTGTAATGAAGATAGAATATTTTTTGTTTTCCTCTTTGGTTTGTGTGACTGTCCGTGTCAGTGTCCGTGGTATATGGTACTCCAAAAATACGACAGCAGATGATTGTTTTTTTTTTTTTTTTATACGTAATCTTGTGTGTGCGAAAAGATGCATATAATATGATCTATTTTACTACGAGTATAACTTTATAATTCACGAATAGTTTTTTAAACTTCGTTTAACTAAAATTGCTGGGAGCCCTATTTGCAATTGATTCAAAAAAAAAAAAAAAAAAAAAAAAAATGACTACTTTCGCGACTAAATTGTTTGAATTGTTTTGTAAAATGTCTTGTTCAGCTGAGTGCTTCAGTGGCGGTTCATTTTATATTTAGCAAACTTCCCAAAATGAGAAGAAAGCAAAACACTATTCAAATCGATGTATTCGAAATTAATTGAAAAACTGTAAACTTAAAATAATAGCAAAAAAAAAAAAAAAAAAAAGACAAACATAAATAAATCGGAATGTACTGTACTCTTGAATAGTCAAATGTTAAAACTAACTGCGAAACATAAGTGTTGCTTAACAGTAAACTAAACATTATAATTCACAACAAAGTCAGGAACATAAATAAATAAATTCCGGGTAATTACTTTATAGAACCTTTTTGTTCATACAGGTTTGGGTTCCGATTATCTCGTAGTCGAACTTATTTAACTTGACTGACTATCGAGCAAT
Organism: Leucophenga varia; assembly: GCA_018903435.1. Taxonomy (NCBI): domain Eukaryota; kingdom Metazoa; phylum Arthropoda; class Insecta; order Diptera; family Drosophilidae; genus Leucophenga; species Leucophenga varia. The sequence continues at coordinate 463,044 of JAEIFJ010001021.1, forward strand.
GCTTCAGCACGGTAACTCAAGCTCTTGCACATCGAGTCCATTCATAAACCTCTCTAATGAAGTTCTCAAAATGTTAAATAATTGAATCAAATGATTACGATTAGTTTTGTTTTGGTAACCAATGATTCATTTTACAATGCCGGAAGAAACGTTGTATTTTTTTTTTTTTTTTCGAAGCCAAGCTCTAGCAGACGTGTATGACTTATGTATGATAATCTTCTTATAAATTTAACTTTGTATTACCTAAACTAATAAAAACAGCTCAATTAGTAAACAAACAAACAAACAAACAAAAAAAAATTAACTTTTAATTGATTGGCGCAGTTTTTTTTATTACGAAGCTCCTCGAAAATATGTTTGAGCGGCGTTAATAAACTTGATTTGCATAGTTCCTATGTAAAACATGATGTATCTATCGTATCCATGATGTATCTATCTATCTGATCTGTTAAGTGTCTTTAAATCGTAGATACACAGAAACGCAGAGGAAATCGAAATGATGCAAGTCGTCATTGGGAGATGTATTGTACAATAAAAAAATATCTATATTTATTTATTTTTGTGAAGAAGTTGAAAAAAAAAACGAATTATGCACATCCGCTCGTTAAATTTATTTATCGACTTTTTTTTTGTTGGTTTTGTTTGCTAAAAAAAAAAAAAAAAAGGTTGATGAAGATCGAAAGTCAAACAATGTAAACGCCACCGTCCCAACGCATCGCGTCGTCGGTTTTAGGTGTTGGCACGCCTCTTCTTTGCTGTTGGCTGTTGTTGACTTTTGGCTGCTGTAATAATTTAATAATAAATCTGTATTTTATAAGCTTGCTGAACGTTTTAATATTAATTTTCAAAAATCGTATCAAACGGACAATTGAATTGAATGGGTTTCGATTGGATTGGATTGAAGATTGCGCATGCGCATGCGTTTGCGTTTGCTGCGTTTGCGGCGTTTCGTTTGCATAAATTAATGAATCGCATCGCATCGCATAGATTGCGAACTATCTTATGAATGAATGAATGAATGGATTCGCGTTGCTGCTGCTGCTACTGATGCTCTGCTTTTGCTGCTGCTGCTATGCGAGATAGTAAATTAGCTCGCAAAATTGTCAAAAAAAAAACAAAAAAAGTTGTTTGAACGGCTTTTGATTTGGTACAATTCCAATTCGACAATAGAGTTGTATAAAATGTACGCATAGGTCAGATTGGGGCATCATTGACAGTTGGACAACGAGGGCTTAAGCACGACCAACGCAAAAAATGAGTGTAAGTGTGCCAAAAAAAAGAGGAGCAATTTTTTTTTTTTTTTTTAAAGTGATTTTTTTTTTTGTTCAAAAAGGACATTTACAAAAAGTGATTTGTGTTTGTGATTTATTTATTTGTTTATTTTTTTTTTGTTTGGATAGCCTACAAAAGTGAAACTTATCATTGGATTATTTATATTTGGATTATGCCATGCGGATATTTCGCTTAAATTACGCAGTGAGAGAGGCTATTTGCCGCCAGATCCGGTTGTTGAAAATGTTATTATTAAGGAAGAATATTACAAAGTGCATAGCAATGTTGAACCAGAGCAACAAAATCATAACCATCAACAGCAACATCACCAACAACAACAACAACAACATAAACAGCAAGAAATATTTACGGAATCCAGCTTTGGTGATTCGCGTTATCAAATATTTGAGGTACACAATAATTATCAATTGCCAACAACGGTAGCAACTGTTGGTAGGGGAATAAACGGTAAAGGTTATCTGCCACCACCGGCAACAACAGCAACTCACGAAGAAATACACATACATCCCGCACATGGTCCGGCTGCATTTGATGATGATCATTTGGATGTTTCATATTTAACATTTGGTGGCAGCAACGCAGCTGCAGCAGCAGCAGCAGCAGCAACACCAGCTGATGTGCCTCAAACGCAAACGCAAACGTATACAGTTACAGCTCCAGTGACAACGGTGACTGCACCAGCAACAACAACAATTCCAGTACCATTTCCTTCCAATTATCAGCATGATTTTCAGCGTAAGCAGCCACAACAGCAGCAGCAACAACAGATAACTAACAATGTACAATATTATCCGACTACGCAACAATCTCTGCAACTGCAACAGCAACGGCAACTATAAGCAGCAGCAGCAGTCATTTACCTGCGCCCGCAACAACGATTGCTACCAGCAATCATCATGCACACATCAACAACAGCAACTAACTACAACGGCAAAGCAATATCAAGGACCCGACTATTTGCCACCACATTCAGCGCCACAACAAACAGTTGCGGTGGCACCATTACCAAAACCGGTTTATAAGGGTCCCGATTATTTGCCACCAATTAGATCACCAGTTACCAGCCAACCACAATTGCAGTACACCGCTGCTACACAAGATCATCAGCAAAACCATCATCATCAACATCAAACTGTGACGCAACAGCAGCGCACAGCAGTGGCTACGCCCGCCACCTATCAAGCGCCTGACTATTTGCCGCCAACAACAACAACAACAGCAGCAGCAGCAGTTGCATGAAAATTCTGTGACAGCAACAAATGCGCCTGGCTATTTGCCACCAGGTTATGATTTTGCCAATCCCGAGGGAACAGCAACAGCACCAATTGCAACAAACGCATCAAACCTTTGCTCAGCAGCAGCAACATCCAACGCAAGCGCCGTTAGCAGAGTATAGTGCTCCTGGCTATCTGCCACCCGGCTATGATTTTGTCAATCCAGAAGAACATCAACAACAACAAGTAGCAGCAGCAGCAACAACTACAGCCACAATTGCCTCAACAACAACAACAACATCAAGGTCAGCAACATCAACTTGTATCACAGCAAGTTGAGCAAGTTTCACCGCAATTGCTGCCCGAAGTTCGCACCGAGGGTACGTCTGTTGCTTCTACATACAGCGCACCAGGCTATCTGCCGCCAGGCTATGATTTTAGAAACCCTGAACAGGAGCATTCACAGCAACAGCAGATTCAGTTACCAGTGCAACAGCCTGTGTCTATAGAACAACCCATTGCTGTACAACCTCAACCTCAGTTGATCGAAGTGCCTGCGCCTACAGTGACTTCGATTAATCCACCTGGCGAATTGCCTGAAGGCTATGAATTTACTAAACCTGAGAATGCAGAAGAAGCAATTGCCGAATTGCATAGTTTACAGCGTGAAACACAATTACTTCAACAGCAACAACGTCTGCTGCAACAACAAACAACAACAACATCATCAACAACATGTACAGCAACCACGTCAACAACAGCATGTTCAGCAGCAACAACATGTACAGCAACCACGCCAACAACAACAACAACTTGTACAGCAATCGTATCATGTGCAGCAACATCACCAACAACAACAGCAACATGTGCAGCAACACCAACATCAGCACCAACGACAACAACAACAACAGCATTTACAGCAACAACATGTGCAACAACATCATCATCATCATCAGCAACAACAACAACAACACCAATTCGTAAACGTACAAGCTCAAATTCAAGTTTCCGGCCGTGAGCAATCTGCAGACATAATTTATGGCAAACCAGCTCAGCATCCACCACAGCCACCTACAAATAATATAAATGCCTACAATGCTCCAGCATATTTGCCGCCCAAGCAGCAACAGCAACAACAGCGTCCCATTCATTATCAGCAACAGCAACAACACCATGCACACCATGCACACCATATTCATCATACCACAGTGACACAAGCTACTACCGCTCACATGCGCCCTTTAAGCAGTTACATGAGTACAGTGCAACCGTATGAACGTTATGGCTATAGGCAGACTCAACAGAACAACCACCACCACCAACATCAACAACAACAACAACAGCATCGACAACAACATAATGTAGCAGTGCAACACTATCGTCAACAGCAACCAGCGCCTGTACCACAGCAAGCCATTGCCGTGGCTCCGATGTATCGTGAAAAAGCGACACGTCCACGTTACTATGCACCAGCCATGTCCTATGCGGCTAATGTGGTACCGCAGCAACAACAGCAGCCGAAACAACTTAGCATTGCTGCCAAACAAACATTACAGCAACTTATGCCCAAGGAAATGAAGCATGTACATGTGCTACCTGTAGCAAAACCACTGGTGGCGCCGACACACCAACACCAACACCATCAACAACAACAACAACAAGTGACACATGGCAAAATACGTACTGTACAAATAGTTAAACCAAATTCCGTAAAGACACTCAAAGTGCTTGAGACACTTGATCATGCTGGCGTTAAGACAATAAAAATTTTGGGTCCTAGCAATGAGCAGCCTTCCGGTGCGCATCACATTGTCAAAGTTGTAACTCAAAATAATAACGCAAAGCATGCTGCGGATGTTACGCATTTGGTGCGCATTTTTGATGATTCTAGAACAGCAGCAGCAGCAGCAGCACAGCCAGTGACACGTTTAGCGCCAGTTGTGTTGCCTCAGCGCCAGCCACAGCCACATGTGACACGTGCATATTTGCCTGCATCGCGCAGGCGCACACGTTTGACGCGCGCACAACGCTATTAGAGTGTTTAGTTCTTCAACATCAACAACAACAACAACAACATTACACCACCGCATTTACACACTAGCACTGATTAGTTTTTAATTAGGTAATTACATACGCATATATCTTGTGTATACATACACATATGCACATTTCATAATCATTTCTCTCTTTTCTGATATTTAACGTTTTCTTAAATTTTTCTTTATTTTTGGTTATTTGTTGTTATTGTACTGAATTATGTAGCTGAATTTTATTTTATTAATTTTTTATTTAAAAAAAATTTTTTTTTGAATTTAAATAAATTTTTAAGTGGTTTTTAAAAATTGACATGCAAAAACTTGTCATTCACCACATTGCGAATTCACATTTCGCAATTAACGCTGAATTGTTTGTGTTGGCAATGCCATGCCAAGCGTTCGAATTAAAAAAAAAAAAATAACGCATACGCACGATGTACGAAAAAAAAAAGAAAGAAAAAATGAGTTGCATATTAAAGACAAAAAATAAAATGTTACTTCAAATGAATTACTTTATTTAATGTTTCGAACTGATATGTTTTGGGGTTTATACAAAAAGTGGTGTATATGGAGTGGTGTAAATATACAATAGGTGTACTATTCCGCGATATAATTTAGCATAGTAAGCTACTTGAAAGCAGTTAAACATATTTAATGTACTCACAGTTTGTGTGCTTTCAGTTCTGAATTAAATTCATCAAAAAATATATAAGCAAAATAGAAAGAGACAAAGAAGCAATACAACACCTGCTATAATTGCAAAATGATTCACACACAAAAAATGAATAAATTATGACTTTCACTTAATAAAAAATTGAGTTAAAATGAGTTTAATGAAGCAATTAACATTATAATACAATCAATTTATTGATTCCAAAGAGCGAAAGAGACAAACGATTTGTTGGTATTATTAGCTATAAAATTCATTAAGCATAAAATAGACTCAAGACAAGACCACACAATATGTTGCGTACATTCACTGGGGACAGCGCGTTTTGTTTTTGTTTGCTTGTTTTACAGATGCAAGTTTTGACAGCGCAAACGATTTCAAATTGCAAAACCATTAAAATGACTGAGTTGAGTCCCATCACTATTTGCTGAATGGGTTTTTTTTTTTTTTGGTGATGATAGCGCTGCTGCTGCGGGCAAAGCAGAGCAGTGCAATCATTTTATCTATTTAGTTGCTCTCTTCAATAAACTAATGTGATGTGTGTTGTGTTGTGTTTTGTGGTTGCGATGATATAATATGTGTTTATGAAAATAGGTCAATGTCAGTGCTATGGGAATATATAAATATGTAAATATGAGGCACAATGAAAGCAAGCAAAGCAAAACAGAGAAGCGCTATTAAATGAATGCCTGCGGCGGCAACAGCAGCAGAAACTTAAATTTTATTAAAACTTTCGAATGAAGATGAACAGAATTTGTATATGAATAGTTTAAAAAAAAAAAAAAAAGAAGAACGCTACATTTAAATAAGTTCAACCTACAAGATACTCTTCAATTGGTTTCATACGTCAGACAGCATTATTTCTAGTAGCTTCCGTTTGATCATTAGTGGTGTAGATAATATATATTTTAGGGATGTGTGATTGTTAAAAATAATCGATTGTTAAAAATTTTTTTTGTTAATCAATGAACTTCGTTTATTGATTGTTGATTACTTGATTATTATTTCTTGAACTATAAGATAATCGATTGTTCATTGGTTTATCGATTAATCACACAGGTCTAATATAGTATTACAAACGTAAAGCGAGCACCACCCAAATTCAGAAACCATGTTAAAGTTAATATCAGAAACAATATAAAGAAAAAAAAAACAGGAAGTGAGATATGAAATTGTGTGCTATATGCTATAGTGATCCGATCTTATTCAGCAATCCGCCAAATTGAAACATACGTTTACGTAATTATTATTTTTACCATAACTATATTTCGGAATTGGGCGGAAAATATATTGTTTTTTTTGAAATAAATTTATGTTTATTAAAATATTAAAATTTAAGCGCATTTTTATAATTCGCAAACAGTTTTTACTAAACACATATGTAGTTCTAGTGAAATTGACAATTTTTGTATATTTATCCATTTTTTTCTTCTTTTTTTTTTAAATTTCTTATGTTTTTTTTTTTTTTTGCTTTTCGCCTAATCGAAACTAAAGGTTATATAAACTAAATAACTATGATGAGTAACTTTTTAATATTATACGTCATAAGATAAATATAAACCAAAACATTTAAAACCTGAGACACAACTTATACTAACATAAACTTATATTAAAATACATGGAACCCTTTAATGTTTTTTTTTAACTTAAAATAATAAACCATTACAAACGTTCAAAATCTAACCAAACACCACCATCCTGTATTGCAACAAAGATCTTTGGATCCAAACGATTAAATTGCTTTGTTTTTGGATGTAATTTTACATGAAAAGCACGCACAATAGAAGCAATTGCTGATTTCGATTGTACCAATGCCAAACGTACGCCAAGACAGGTGCGTGGACCATCTCCAAATCCTAGAAATACGCCCATATTACGATATTTTCGTACACCACCATTTTCGGGTAAAAAGCGTTCCGGCTTAAATTCATGCGGTTCCGGATAAAAACGAGCGTCATGATGCAATGCATAAATTGGTATTAACATTGTTTCACCAGTTTCAATGCTTAAAGAACGGCCATTCTTCGAGGTAAATGTATGAGGTGAAGTGCATGTTTTGGTCGACCATAGACCCGGTGGAAATATGCGTAAACTTTCTGTAATAAAATTAAAGTCAAATCTTAAATTATACCTAGAAGCGTAAATCAGCCTTTAGGCAGACAGACAGCATATAAAATCGTGCCAATGTCTGAACTTACCATGAAAGCAGGCATTCAAATAAGGCATTTGTTCGTTAATCTCCTCATAACTTAAATCCGAATGTGCATTTATTTCACGACGTAAACGCTCTTGACAAGCAGGATTTCGCGCTAACTGCAAAATTAATTTATTTTTTTTGTTATAATTCTTAAAATTCATAAGACCCTCCTACCTCCATCCAGCGTACATACCAGCAATAGACAGTGAGCTATTGTCGTTGCAGTCGTATCCAAGCCATCAATTAGAAAAGTCATTGAATGCGAAGCCAATGCCAGATCGTTCAGTGAATGCTTCCGTTGTAGTTCCAAAAGATGATTAATAAAATCGTTGCGTTCAAAATGCTCAGTGCGACGCATATCGAATGCTTGCAACATGAGCGTTTTGAAGAATTTTTCACAGGCACGCGGAAAGAATTTTATACGAAAATATTTTATCAGTTGCGGAAATAGACCAGCCATGGCAGCGTATATCAGAAACACGGTATTCTCTTCGGCAAGCAACTTTATATTCTGCGCAACGGGCAGCGGTTTCGTTGTAAAACTTTGTGCCTTAATGCCGAGCACACAATCGCATAGATTCTCGGCGGTAAAGCGTAAAGCGAGCTAACATTTTTTTTTTTTTTAAATATTTTTTTAATTGATTAATTAAAAATTTTATGTAACCTTACATCTTTGCCATTAATACCATACTGCGTTGCGGAATTTACAGAAATTTCATGATCTATATAGACGCAAAGATCGCGACAGACTCCTTGCATTATGGCATAGGCTGTTTTAATGCGCACCGCAGACAGTGCCGGTGAGATGAGCGCACGCTGTATGCGCCATTCATCGCCACACAATATGAATGGATTGTGTGCGATAAGTGGATCTTTTGTGTGGATCAATCTACAAAATTGAAGATTGAACTAAACTGAATTGCAAAAATTAACTGATTTATGATTTATTTATTTACAAGTTTGCCAACATCGTTGTCCTGAAAATGTTGAAATGCGCTCACAAATATGTCATGAACAAGCGATGGATCGAGAATCATTAACTGCGGTGTACGCATCAAAAATACACCGACATATTGTTCGCGATCGGAATATTGTCTGTAATAAATTTATACAATATGTATATTAAATGGTGACTATCTAACGGATGTCTGTCCGGCAATATGTCAATTTGTTTGTGTGTCTGAAATTCAGATTCTAACGGATTCAAGTACAGATAAAGCTTGTCGAATTATTTGAAAGCTCCACTAAAAGTCCCCCGCCAACCTACCTTAAATTATTTATTGTAATCTAAAACACTCGGACACTATATCTAAAAAAGAAAAGGCTTGAAGTTTGCTACTTCATAGTATTTTGTTCAATTGATTTTGCGTGATTCCATCATTTAGAAAGTAAAAGAAAAACTTTTTTATACACTTATACTTGTAGCGTAAAAGAGAGAGAGAGAGTGAGAGAAAGAGAGATTCTTGATCAACATTCTAAGAAGTGTCGATCTACTTATTTCTGTCTGTCCGACCGTCCATCCGTCTGTCTTGCTGTTTGACGTATGAAACGGTTTATCTCGGAGACTGTATTTAAAACTTAGACTATCCCGATCTCTCCGTTAATTGGTCATTAAAATACGGGTTTTCTCTAGACCCATTTTAAGAAGTACTCCCCATACAAACCTATTAAAAATTTTTAGTTTTTGCATAAGAATTATGCCTATAATAATTATGCCATCCCAATATAATAACTTGGGTAAGACCTATCAAATTTTTGGTATATTTGTTTTGAAGATTTGACATAAAAATTGGATACAGAGAATCTCATAGTCGATTAAATCCATAATATATGTTTTCTAAACTTTTATTACTTGTATATATCATTTATATCATCGGCGAAATGTTGCTTGCCATTTATTAAATTCGGAAACGAGCCGTAGAAAGCGCGTGGCTTTGGTCCAGCAACATTTCGTTGTCGCCAATAATTAAAATTCCAGATTAAAAATACGTAAAGTAGCATAAAACACGTTAAGAGAAAACCGAAACATAATAAAATTGTAAATATCATTTTTATTTATCTTTTAAGAGGAAAAAAATTTAAATTATGTAGGAAATACACTGCAGCCGATAAAAGCTAACACTACCGGGAGTAATGCTGTCTCTATGAATACTGACATTAAATTGTACAATTCACACACGCTGAGAATAACAAAAAAAAAAAAAAAAAACCAAACTACAATACACATTGTAGCTGTTTAGTATAGTATTTTAAAAAATAATGATCGTAAATTGTTATAAGAATTACGGAGATCAGAGATGATGATGTGATATGATGATGATGATGATGATGACAGATCATGGCGCATACACAATCGCTTTACGGTAGATACTTTGCTGTACTCGTATATGGTTGAGTGGATTCTATATTCTATTATTTATAAAACTTGTACCTATAATTATTAGTATTTTTCTCTGTTGATCTCTCGAGATCTGTTGCGTGATCGTAGCTTGTTTCTGATTGTTTTTGTTACATATTAGCGCATTGTTAGCTTTACAACAATCTAGACTCAGGTCGACGAAAATAGAATATTAATATTTTGCATCCAATTAAATTGAAATTCTTAAGTAGCGTTTCGTTTGAGTTTGTACATAGGTTGTGTTCCAATTTTAAATAAGATAATTGGATTATTAGTTGACACGCTAAAACTTTTCTGGAATTGATGAAGTTTCAATTATTTCAATGATTAATCTCCATAAGAGTGAACCAAAATAGTTACTTGGTCGAAGTTTTTTTTTATTGATTTTATTTATATGAACCGGATTGATAACTACTAAATGACACCTTTCAAGATGAGCCAAGTTCATTTAAAAGTAGTAAATGATCAACTGTTTCTTTGCATAAAACTGGACATTTGGTAATTTTAATACATATAACAATATTGTTGTATTGTTAATTCTGAGTTTAATAATGGAGAAAATAGACCAGACAGACAAGCATACGATGTATTTAAATCTTTCATGTCGAAAAAGGTCATAACCAGGTTTGGTTTCAATGGATGTCATACTTGTATTTATAATATTTTCCATATTATGAAGTATGTAATGCATTAATTGAGGCTTATAAGATGTATATTTGTATTCTTGATCATTTATGTCCGTCTGTCTGTTTGGTTCGCTCAGTTTTAAAGATATTATTGTGAAATTTTAAACCTCAGCATACAAATATATTCAGCATATTTTTGAGTTTTTATTTACTTTTTAAATCGGGCAGTTTTGGGCGCCGATAAAAAAATATACGCATCAAATATTTTTCGATTCTTTGCAAAATTTTAAAGGAAATTTCAATTCCGCTGTTTTTCAATTGGCTAGAGTTACTTTTACATAGTTCATATCTCATATTTTTAGTTGAAGTTTATTTATAATAAGTAATAAAGCTTCTACCAAATTCTACCAAAGTTTAACATATTATCTTGTTTAATTTTTAATAATTAATTTATAACGATAATATTAAACTTTATCGTAGCAACGCTGCTGCCACTAAACATTTTGTATTTTCATTATTTAGATCAATGATTATTGCACCGATATGCCTATTTATCAGTTATTGTGTTTATTTACGACCTTTTAATAATAAAATACTAACCGAAATACTCGGTCTCGCCCGGTGACGCAAAAATTTTTTTTCCAAATTTTTCCACCGCCCACTTTTTCAATCAATCATACTTTTTACGGTCCTTAATATGACCATCTCTTTAATGGTGAATACTTTGTACCGTTTCTATATGTTAACTATGTGCACTGAGTTTCATTTCTGTAGCTCAAAAACATGCAAAAAAGTAATGTAATAATTTCATAAGAATTGTACCGGATCGAATAGTTTAAGATGTCTATAAGGAACATACATACATACACACATTTATTTTTGTATAAATTGCACCTAGATATCGATTGTATGATGCAAAACATTTTATTCATGATAAAATCATACAATTTCGCCATTGCCCGGGTTTTTACATTTGTTTTTCAATGGAACGCAACGCTGGGAAAACCAAAGAGCTTGAATAAATAAAAACAAAAATAGTGAAGTGCTGGAGAACGCTCTCTAAAAATAAATGTAATTATACGATGCATTTCTGTGAAGCTTTTGCAATGCAAGCCATGTGCAACTTATCAACATTTTGTGAAAAAATAACTATTTGATCAGGCCTATTGAGAGGGTGTTTGGTGAAAAGGGGAACCTTTAAAGCTTTTATGTTGTTTACTCCTTACTTTTAAATATTCCCAGCATTATTTACAAGGCATGGAGCGTGGGAAAAAGGATCATTGAATAGCCCTGGCCATTCGTTCACCCTGCGCCTGTACTTGTTTTGTACGCTTCAAAGTCAAATACTTTTCGAGCTGATTTTCATTTTATTAACTTACTTCTCGAACCGAATTTGGTTTAGATCGGACAACTCTAGAACAAAATAAAGCAAGTCCAAACGTCTCAAAACAAACCTAAAAAACGTTTCAAAAATTAAAAGCAGAACTCGATGTGAGTAGTTTTTACGCTGAACTCCTTGAAATGATACTTCGATGTCTGTCCACTTTTCCGCGGGCGCCGCGTAGGCTTAAAAGGAAAGAGAGGTCAAATCATTTTTTTCCCCAAAGGATATGGTATTTTAAGTCGACTGATTTCTTTGTTTTCGTCTCACATAATATGGAGGGTATTATCATTCTGTCAGAAAGTTTGTAACGCATTAAAGGAGAGACCCCATAAAGTGTATATATGTTCTTGATAAGCCCGACGAGACGAATCGATCTAACCCTGTCCAGCTATCAGTCCTCTGTCTGTCTGTCTGCTTTTCTCAACCCTAGGCAGTTAAAGTGTTAAAACTAAGGTGCCACGCCCATTTTCAGGCATAGCCCCAATACAAATTTTTTATTATGAAGCGCTTTATATAAATATATAAAATAAGATAGCAAATTACCCATGGTTGATGTGGGACCACTGTGGCATTTAGCCTCCATAAAAATCACACATTTTTTGAGTTTTTATCTTAAAAATTTATATCAAAAATACTTTTTGTAGCAACTCTTGTTCAGAGTAGGATATTACTATAAATTGAAGTAGGATTATTGCAACATTTATTTAAAAAAAGTTAGTTAATCATCGTGTAACGGGTATTAAGGCTTCGGTTACACCGAATTTAACAATTTATTTTGCTGGAAATAATACAGAAAATTCGAAATGATGCAACCATATGGAGCGTATTATATTTAATTTGTATACCCTATACCCAAAGAGTAAAAGGCTATATTAAGTTTGTGCGAATGCATGTAACAGACAGAAGGAGGCTAGATATACACTATAAAATATATATATTTTTGATCATCATTGAAAGGGGAGTCGAACTAGCTATGTCCATCTGTCCGTCTGTCATGCTGTCTGCCATATGAAAACGATTATTTCGGAGACTATAACAGAGATAGAGCTTCCTTATTTAAAACTTAGACTCTTCTAAGCCGACAAGTATGCACTTGCAAACGGATTTTCTCTAGCTCCATTTTAAAGGGTACCCCCATACAAATCTACCCCAAAATTTTGGGTTTTTGCATAAAAACGTCTTTGTTTCTTATTCTTAAAAGTCTTAATCCCAATACGGGTGGGACCAACAAAATTTTAGGTATAGCCCCCATACAAATATAGCCCATTTTTTTAAGTTTTTGTACTAAAATCCAATGCAATGAGATATGGTAGTAAGATAGCACTTAACTTAAGGCACATAAAGATTGGATGCAGTGTATCTTGCAGTCGAGCATACTCGACTTCAGCGTTCTTTCTTGCTAGGCAGTGTACGTAGGCGAAATAAATAAATAAACAAGTCAAATTGTACTACATCTGAGCTATAAATATACACAGATATGGTCGCATTTATATAGAAAAAAAAAACAAAACATCTAATCGCAAAAAGCTTTACTTCGAATGAAATAATCAACGCCAGCGCCAGCGTTGCGTTGTGCCTAGCTGTTTTCATTCGAATTGTGTATATAAATGAGCAAACTCACGAAGAGCGCATAAAAAATTTAATTATAAAATTAAAATAAATTATTAAAGAATTACAAAAATGTTGCTAGTAACACTGGCATTGTTGCTGCTCATTGCGGCGCTGGGATACATTTTCATGACATGGAATTTCGATTATTGGCGCAAGCGCAAAGTTCCAGGACCGAAACCAAAATTTGGCACCGGCAACTATCCGAATCTTTTTACGCAGAAGGAAAATGCCGTTTATGATATTGATGCTGTCTATCGGTAAGAAACTGGTCATGGCTTGGTTTACTTTTTACATTTAACGTTTTTACGTTTATTTGCAGCAACTACAAAAAACATGATTTTGTTGGCATTTATGGAGGACGCTCACCACAGATTTTGGTTACCAGTCCGGAAATGATGCGTCGCGTTTTTGTATCCGATTTTAAAAATTTCCATGACAATGAAATTGCACAAGTGGTAAATAATGAAGTCAATGAGACATTCTATCTCAACGGAGTAGGAAAACTATTCCATACTATTCCAATATATATATATTTTTTTTTTCATAGATTGATGAGAAATCTGACTTTATCTTTGCCAATAATCCCTTCTCACTGCTTGGCGATGAATGGAAACAGCGACGCGCTGAAATTACACCCGGTCTGACAGCGAGTCGCATAAAAACCGTTTATCCGGTAACGAATAAAATTTGTCAAAAATTAACCGAATATATTGAAAAACAAATACGAATTGGAGATATTAAGGATGGCATCGAGGCAAAAGATGTAAGTTAAAAAAGTTTGAGTTCTAAAAACTAAAAAACTAAACTAAACATTTTTTTTTTTTTTTTTTTTAAATTTTCTTCGAAAAATAGTTAAGTTTACGTTTTACCTCTGAGGTCGTCACCGATTGTGTTTTAGGCTTGAATGCAGACAGTTTCTCTGAAAATCCATCACCTATTTTGGATAATATCAAAAGACTATTTTCGGACACATGGACGGTTATCGTTTATTTTGTGGTGATTTCATTATTTCCAATATTGCGAAATTTCTGGAAGGTTCGTTTCATACCGGTTTCAGTAGAACGATTTTTTATGGATGTGATGCAACAAGCCATCGATATGCGTCGACAGCAAACAAAGCAGGGGCAACAGGGAGAGCGTATTGACTTTTTGAATTACATGATGCAATTGCAGGAGAAAAAAAATCTTACAACGCCACAATTGACGGCGCACACAATGACTTTTTTGCTTGATGGTTTTGAAACAACAGCGACGGTGATATCACATGCATTGCTCTTTGTAAGTTAACAAAAAAATAAAAATATATATGTATATATTTTTAAGAACCTATTCTAGCTCAAACTAGCGCAGTTTCACTAAGACCTATCTTTTTTCTTTTAGCTTGCACGTGATCCTGAGGCACAACAGCGATTACGCGATGAGATCGAATACAATTTAAATGCGAATGGTAGCATTGATTTTGAGAAATTACATGAGTTACCCTATCTGGATGCATGTGTGCATGGTAAAAAAAAAAAAAAAAAAACTTGACAATACAATTTCTAGAAAAAAAACCTAAAATTTACATTTTCAGAATCTATGCGTATTTTTCCACCGGCGACAATGTCAAATAAAATTTGTACCGAACCCATAACGCTGACAAATAAAAATGCTGAACCGTATACGGTGCAAAAGGGCGAAGTAATCGTTTTACCGCATTATTCCTTTATGCATGATGCCGAATACTTTCCCGAACCGGAAAAGTTTCTGCCCGAGCGTTTTCTTGGCGAGACCGATGCCGTTAAAAAGTTCCGAGAAAAAGGTATTTTTCTTGTTTTCGGCGATGGACCACGCATTTGTCTGGGCATGCGTTTTGCACTGACACAAGTTAAGGCTGCACTTGTTGAGATAGTGCAACATTTTAATGTCAAGGTTAATCCAAAAACGCGCACAGATAATAAATTGGATGCGCAATTCTTTCTAGCGAGACTTGATGGCGGCGTTTGGTTGGATTATGAAGCGAGAAAATAAAAAAAAAAAAAAAAATAAAAAATATTGAATAAGTTACAATTAATCAATTAATCAATTTTAACGTTTGTTGTTGTTGTTGTTGTTGCCATAGAAAACTTTGTAATTATTTTTTTTTAAGATTAAATTTTACGCAAATGCGCAAGCGCAAGCACTCCTTCATTTTAAGTTTCTAACAAGCTGTCCGTCTGTCTGTCAGTGTAGTCTAATCAAAAATATTTATGCGCGTGGGTAAATACGATATTTTTTTTTGCTCCCATAACAACGGCGTACATTGCGCCTATTTTTGTATTTTGTAATTTGCAGTTGCGAAGCGGAGCGAACGGAGCATCATCAAAAAAAACACACCTTTTAACGTATTTGATAACAAATTTTTTTTGTTGTTGTTATTTTTATTTTTGTTATTGCTTCTCCAGTATGTCTGTCTGTCTGTCCAAATTAATCATATTGTACCCTAATGCGCCACAATTCGACGCACATTGCCGTTGGTCAAGATTCCACAATCCGAAATCCGATATGCAGCATTTTCCGGTTTTACTCTCAAAAATAAAAATATTGTAAAAGAAAAAAAACTAAACAAGAAATTTTTATTTTGTTTTAAACAAAGTCTTAAGATGACGCTCCACTAAAATTAATCATAATCGAATATGAACGACTACAAGATACCCTAGGTAATAAATTTGGTGAAGTTTTTTTTTTTTTTTTTTTTAAATTTGGACCTAAGAAACAAAGAAGTTTTAAAGTAAAATTTTAAAATGCTAAAACGAGACAAGAGAAAAGCACGTTTGTAAGTAACTACTTGATGGGTCAGAAGAATCAAAGTTTCAAATATGGTGATACAATTTCTACTAGTCTCCAAAATAATCGTTTTCTTATAGTAGATAGCAGGACGAGACAGACAGATATAGCTATATCGACTCTCATTTCAATACATATCAAGAATATCTATATTCTTGTCACATACATTTGCGAAAAACTCAATATACCCTTTTACACTTCGCGTACAGGGTATTCAAATTACACTGGTCGACAAGATTATTTCTGACCTGTTCTGTTAGGATTACGCCTATTTTTCCATCGCTTTTGTATTCTGAGAAATTTAGGAGGAAAAGTTTCAAAAACCAGACGTGAAGCAAACACGATGAAAAAACTTAAATACTATTCGCAACAAGTGATATATTGGGTGTGACAAATGAGATTTTAGAAAAGAAAATTTGCATATTTTGTATACACCTAACACACATGGCGTGCCTAAAGAGTATTTTACTTTTGCCACTGCGCTTGCAACGGCTAAAAAGAAATGTTTTTGATAAACGCGACAAGATTTATATAGCGTTAGTAGTGCTAGTTCCAATCCAATACATAACTATTAAAATCTTTGTCCCGAGGAATAGAACTCCGACCATGCACATCTTGAGAACCATAGAATGATTTTTTGGAATCAAAGTTGTTGATTTCTTTTTATAGGGTATTTGTATATGCAATTTTGTAATGATATATGTATATGGTATTATATGGGCTAATCCGAAAAAGACACCAATGAAAACAAATATTGAAGTCGCTCTAATTTGTTTTGAAATAATTTTGAAGTACTAGGATACATAAGATAAATGCGAAAACATTTTTCCTGGCATTTATATTGATTGCAACGTCTCACAAAAATATGTAAGCAGTTTAGAAAGAGAGAGTGGTAGAAAACAAAACCTAAATATACAAAACCATGTATGTACATATGGTAGAGTATAAACTTTTCGATTTCTGTTAAAATGTTATAAAAATAAATTTTCTCTTACTTTATAAATATGTATTTTGTTAGTAAAGTCAAATTGTCTTAGCCAAAGAGCAGAGAGCTAGCTAATTAATTTATTTTGCAGTTTGTCGTTAAAAGTTACATAGTGCACACATCTGTATTTATGCGCCTTTTTTGCGTCTCATGAGAGAAATATTGTAATTATTCAAAAATATTGTATATTAACAAATTGTTAATATATACGACAACCAACAACAATAAAGACTATGGGATCGCATCAGCTCTTCTATCCAAGTCATCTTGTGGTGATATAACTTAGTTTAAAACATCAGCAAAATTTGTTTGTTTTTTTCGTCTCTTGCTCTGCTCTTTCATGTTTAAAAATGCGTATTAAATTATTTCCTATTTAATGTCATTAAAATATTTACAAAATATTATCTGCATTTCAAATTCGTAAATATTTTAAATTGATGCAATGATTGAAAAAAATGATGTTGTTTTGGTTTGCTTGTTTGTTTGCTTAAATTGCACAGTGCTGGGCACAGTGGAATTGTTTAAATATTTACAGTTCTGTTACATTGTACAAAAATTGGCATAATTCGCAAAAAAAAAAAAAAACCCAATCCAAATCCTTAGCCCTAACACATTTCGAATATTTTAAAATTTACAGAAGCCATAACTTGAAACTTAAAGAAGATGTCTTTACAATTTGAGCGATCTGATAGCATTAGTTAACAGATTTTGACTTTATATCAAGGTTTTCAATGGTGTCTCTAATTCCATATATTTTGGGCGAAGAATCTTAAAATTGCCACCGGCGATTAATTTGTACGAAAAAAACGTGAACTAAATTATCGAGGACCAAGTATCATTAGACCATTCCAGCTAGGTAAACACCCTAAGTAATGCCTAGGTCTATAACAAGTTGTACTGGTCATATATATGGTATATATATAAACGAATTTTGATTAATACTTTGTATACCCTACAAGATATATAGTATGTATATTTCTATGTTTATGCTTTATAAGATCTACGACACTTTCCTTAATGTCTTGAATACTCTCAGACAATTTGATTAGAAATGGGGGCGGTTCGTTAAGCCCATCCCATCCCGATTCGAATTTTTTAAAAACTGAAAAAAAGTTAGTTTGCGAAGAGGAATCTTCAATAGACACCACTGTGCAGGTGATAGTGTGAGATTCTAATTCACTAAACCTTCTCTGCATCGAAAAAATGTTAATCAGCCAACTCAACAGCTTTAAAATTTAGTTACGACACATAATGAGTCACTGACAGAGTGACCTTAAGTAAATAATTAAGTTAGATATTATATGCCCTTCTAAACATTGGCCGTATTAGCGATACCACGGGTCGCTTGGTTGAAGCCGTTTCAACTTCCTTTTCCTCCTTTAACACCGCCAATTGGTTGATATGGCCTTCAACCAGAAGAAGAGAGGTAGAAGAGATTTCAACTTAAGGAGTAAGCATTCATGCCAGATACGATCAAACGCCAGTTGCTTCTTTTCGAAAACTTCTAAAATTTTCTGTACCAAACGATGAACTTGTTTTTGCTTGCCTTGATATTGCTTACTTCCGAACTGATGGACAGGAATTCTGAATAGCCGGCACAGACAGCATTCGAGTCAAAAATATCCGCAAAAATTTTTTTGAAAATGTTGGCAGTAAGCTAATGGGTCTATAAAATTCAACCAATTGATCAATGTTATCGTATACATAGTTCTGGAAAAATCTTTCTCCAGAAAAAAAAAACACTCAGTGCTGTCTTATCAGATGTTGTCTTGAAGACTAGTTTCTATCTTTAAATTGATTTATAATAGTTCAAGCTAGAGCAATTTGTACGCTATATACCTACATACTATGTAGTCAGTCATTTTAATGGAATGTGTGTTGGCAAGGTCATGTTTATTTTCACTTCTAAAATCTTATTTGGAATTATTATGACCACTGTTCGTAAAATATTTAAATTTTGCGCGTATTTTTCTTTTGTAAAATTTGTTTCGTGTAAAGTGTTTTTTTTTTTTTTTTTTGGTATTTCGCTCTATTTGACCCAAAATAGGAAAAGAAAAAAAAAACAAACGTAAGCTCACGGAAGATATTCAAGCGTTTTATAAATAAAAAAGCTAGAGCAGCTGATTAAATAATTTCTTAAAAAAAAAAAAAAAACCGATGAAACTAAATATAAACAAGAGAATGTATTAACTTTCATTAAACCAAAGCTTTTATACTCTACACATTTATTATAAAATAAAATAAATATTTTTTATATTGGAAATTCCTTGGGAAAACGATTCCTTACGAAACTAACAAATTTTTGATAGCCTTGCCCCTAAGAAAAATTTTTGAATACTTTTTTTTGTCAGATTTGGCCTCATAGTCTTTGAATTCTTTAATAAAAATATTTTTAAAAAAATACGAGTTAACACCATACAAAATCGTTCCAACAGATGCATCTTTCCGAGTCATATTTAAGAAATAGGTCTATGGTATGTCAAGGTTTGCATTTTATCCTTTTTGTTATTGAGTCAAAGTCTCTAGAACTATTTTCGAATTGCAACATTTTGTGGCACGGTTTGGAAGTTTATGGCAAACAGATCAACGGAGCAATACCCAGAGAAGTATAGGAGACATGCTTGTAATGTCTTTTCTTGTAGCTTATAAAATAAAAAATTAAATTTATAAACGTTGCACTTTTTGTGATCGACGATGCTGCATCCATTAGCGCGTTGCAAATTTAATGGAAAAATTAAAGTATTATTTACGCTAAAAGTATGTGTAGAGTATTACTATAGATGAAGAGAAAAATACAATGATATAATCTAATACAAAAATGATAATGATGATGATAATGACGATGACGATTTCGATGGCAAATTAAGTGAAAGATTACGCTCGCGCGCCAATGATGAGCAGACCCGACCTATCTATCTATGCTGTGGCTGCTGCAGGCAGCATGACCGACCGATTGACCGACTGTTGACTAAATCCACAAAAAAATAAGATGATGATGATGCTGATGGTTACTAAGTTAGTTGTTGTTAATAATATGCAAAAAGCCGGTATTAGTTTATATTATTGTGCATTTTTCGTTTTCGTTTTCGGTTAAGATATGTAATACCTAAAAAAGATACAAACGAAATCGAAATCGAAATGAAGCAACAAAAAATAGCAACGGGTCATCTTGTACATTGCAGGTTTCCGTTATCGGAGAAGGTGCCGCTGCCGCAATAGTAGCAGTCGCAGTCGACGTCGGCCCTTAATATAATTATTGGTATAAAAGTTGTGGAAATATGAGAAAGTCGTATCATTCACAGCTCACAGCGCATCCAGCAACTTACACGGGTCACTAAGTCAAAAGAATTATTACAGGACTTAACGATATGAAAGTAAGTAATTTCGGACGTTTGGAAGAGAGATTAGGCTTTATTTATTATTTTTTTTTTTTTTTACAAATCTTCATATTTCTTTTGTAGCTTTTTATTTGTTTACTTGCAACGGTTTGCGCCTGCAATGCCACATTTCTATCGCTACTTGGAGGTAAAGGCGGTGGAGGAGGTGGCAGCGGTGGAGGTGGTGGCTCAGGTGGTACTAAAGTAACTTACAGTGTTATTGCTACACCAACTGGCGGCTCACATGGGCATAGTAGCGGCGGCGGTGGTGGTGGTGGTGGTCATTCACATGGATACAGCAGTGGACACTCACATGGATATAGCAGCGGTGGCGGCAGTGGTTATGCACATGGTCATGCACACAGTGGCGGTGCTAGCGGTCATTTATCACCACAAGTCATTAAAGTTATACTACAAGAGACTCAAGGTTATAGCAATGCTGGTCACGGTGTTGGTGGCGGTATTAGCAGCAGCTATAGTCATGGTGCTGGCTATGCTAGTGGTCATGGATATAGCAGTGGTAGCGCCGGCGGCAGCAGTGCACAAATCTACAAAGTTATTGAACAGCAAAGTGGTGGACATGGACACGGTTACTCGCAAGGTTACTCACATGGTGGCGGTCATGCCTACGCTGCGGGACACTCACACTCATATGGCGGTCACAGCAGTGGTGGCGATCAGTTGAATGATATTTTGCCACAGATCATACAATTGGTGCTGCAGGAGGATGCACTTCACGGTGGTCACGGTGGTGGCGCTTCGTCTGATAGCAGCGCGTACAATGCACAGCTGATCAATACCTTTGGTACACACGGCAAGGCCACTATTATGCGCGCTGGTAAAGCACAAAGTAGCTATTTCAAGAGCGGTCATGTTGTACAGCGCGGCACTTTGAAAGTTATGCGCGTACAAGAGAATAACCAAAGAGGAGGAGGAGGAGGAGGAGGTAGCGGTCATGGTCAGGCTCAGGCTCATGGTCATGCAAGCAGTGGTGGTCATGGCGGCTCTTGGGGTGCAGCGCCATCAGCTCATTCAGCACCATCCGGCTGGTAAGAATGTTGGACTGAATGTGACTGTTTAGTTTGTAGTTAGGCAACCTAATGTGTTTTTTTTTTTTTTTTTTGTTATATTTAATTATTTTATTATGTTTATTTATTATAGTCACACACACATATCGAAAATTCTTTTTATAGTCAAAATACAAAATGTTCATAAGCGTTTCTTTGAAATAGTTTTTGTTTTGAAATATTTTTATATTTTACGAAATTTCTAGTTTGGGCTTGCTTTACGATAAAATTTTTTACTGTTCCGGCTAGGATTAGTAGCCAAATGCTAGCAGCCCAGTTGGTGGACACCTAACAAGATATCTTATGATTGCCCCAAAAAAAGTATAATTCAGTGCATTACCCCGACCAAGTGACCAGTTTCCCAGCCATTTTGATACGTAGTTTTCAAATTCAATCTCGAGAAGATATTGGTTGCTCCGATGTTGGTCTTGCCGTCTATGTTGTTGTAAATCCGTAAATATTAACATGTTTTTGATTTTAACATTTTTTACCAGTGAAAATACAGTTCAAGGAATCCTTTTTTCCCCATTGTCGAATGAGAAGAAGAAAACACCTTTCGTTATCTTTCCTTATTTTCGAATAGTTTCAAAGTCTTTCAAACATAACAGAAACTGGCTGGTTTAGACAAGCCCAATGATCATGAAAGTTGGAGCTGTGAAATTTTTGCCTGCTCATTACCGAGTAGTACCTCCAATTCTTTGTATATTAAAATCCGTTTGTCTTCAGTTCCAGTTGTGTCTGTCCTTTAACGACCCCATTTGTGCTTTTCCCCCAAAATACAACCATTATGAACGAATACAAGTATGGAACTAACGATTTAAAGTGTGATCGCTTCTACTAATAATTTTTTTTTTTTTTTTTGTTCTTCAATACATTCTCTTTTTTTTTTTTTTTTTTTTGTAGAATCTACGTTTCTTATAAAATGTTCATTAAACAAATTATTCCAAATTTATTATGATTGTTTGTTTCCTACCAAAACAAAAATTCATATTTTTATTTGAATCAATTTGAATATGAATTCATAATTTTGTTTGTATTATCATTTAAATATTTACTATCGATCGACGCAGTAAAAGATTTAAATTTTACAACCGATTTGGCAATAAAATTTTGCTCGAAAAATATTATTGTTGTATATAAAAATGGCAATTGTCATTCTAATTGTCAAACTTGATACGCTACACAAAAAGCTAAAAATAAATTTGCAGAAAGCCTTTGACAACATTTTTTTTTTTATCTTCCAAACTGAAGGATCTTTTGTGAATTCGATGGGATTTCTTTTTCGCAAATTTTGAAATTGTTTCCGAATTAAAAAAAAAAAATATTGTAAATTTGTGATTTAAAAATTGTTTTGTGGGGTATTGTAAGCCACGACTGTAAATAGTAGAAAACATCAATTTTTGAAAAATGTTCTTTATTAAACTTTTAAAGATTTTAAAGGCAATAGTCCATAGA
Organism: Leucophenga varia; assembly: GCA_018903435.1. NCBI lineage: Eukaryota > Metazoa > Arthropoda > Insecta > Diptera > Drosophilidae > Leucophenga > Leucophenga varia. The sequence continues at coordinate 486,162 of JAEIFJ010001021.1, forward strand.
TGATGAAAAATCATCTAGAAAACTTTTCGGAGCACAACGAAACGAGAAAAATTCGTAAAATTTTTGGGACGCATGCACAAACGTCGGGCAAAGCTCATGAAAAGTGAGAGATGGTCTAGAAACTAAGAGCCTCCCAACCAAGCTCCCATTCAGCTATCGACTTTAAGTCAGACAGTTTATTAATAACGAAAGGAAGCGCAAATTATGTGCGTTGCGACCGCATTGGTACGTGCTTCTGAAAGATACATTTTGACACTTATTATGCTCGAACAAATCATAAAATAATTTCGATTGTATTTCGATTCTATTGAGCATGTCACAAGACAAAAAATTTAGCTAGCAGCAGCTGCTGTCATCAATATTTAAGCTTCAAAAAAAAAAAATGAGCGGGCGTTGACAAAGGCGAAGACTCGCAAAACTCGGAAATAAATGTTCTTAACAATGGTGGTGCTACCATTATGATTACACAAAGAAAAACAAAATACAAAAGGTTCACATTTAGCGGATTAAACATGCAAATTATGCTTAGGAAAATTAAGCTTTCAAAAGAACTAACTCAACGTATTTACGATGTATAGCCCAATTGTGTTCCGATATATTACGCCAATCACTATAAAAGTGTTGACAGTTTCTTCGATCAGCACACTTTAATTTGGCTAACAGCTAAAGCAGCTAAAGTTACTTAAAACGCAACAATTCAAAACGCAAATATGAAAGTGAGTAAAGAAGCAATCAACTTAATCCTGTATTAATTTCCAAGTAAAACTTTATCTCCTTTTAGTTCTTCATCTGTTTACTGGTCGCTCTATTGGCTGTTGCCAATGCTAGCGTTATCCGTAGTGGCTACGGTCTTGGTGGTGCCTACGGTGGTGCGTACACTGTTGATCGTGTTGTGCGCGTTATTGAGCCTGCTCCAGTGGTTCATCGCTACACCCAAGTAGTTCCGGTAGTACAACACGTTCAACACGTACAACACGTACAGCCTGTTCATGTTGTGAAGTATGTTGAACCAGTTTATACTCCAGCTTCCATCGTTAAGGTGGTACATACTGCTCCAGTCTATGGTGGCATTTGGAAGAAAAAGTAAATCCATACGATAGCAGCAAAAAATCGATAACTTCTTTTAAGTACAATTTTTTTTTTTTTTTTAAACAGCTATTTTAGTATTTAATTTTAATTTTTGAATATTTTTTTGTATATTTTTTATTCGAAATTTATATCCTTAAGAGGACAACCATTAAATCAGATAATTGAATATTTACCAACATATTGTTTTTAATAACTACGAGACGAAGGAAGGAAGGTAGGATTGGAAAGGAAGTAAAACTTAAAAATTGTAAATAAGTCTACAAAAAAAATGGTATGGAGAATAGAGTTCCACATACACCTTTGGGCACCTTCAGCTCTGATAATCCATATATTTGACACAAAGTTTTTTATCTGCTACATATGATGGCAGCAGGAGGAAGCATGAAAGATTCTCTCGAAAGCCTGTTTTTATACTCTGTACTTTAAAGGTAATAGGGTATATTAAATTTGTGCAAATGTATGTTACAGACAGAAGAAGGCATGATACCCTATAAAGTGTTTATATTCTTGATCCGCATTGAAAGGTTTGTCGGTCTAGATATGTCCGTCTGTCCTTTCGTCCTTCAGTCTGACGATTATCTCAGAGACTAAAGGAGTTAAAGCTTCTATATTTTAAACTTAGCCTCTCCTAAACCGTCAGCGTTTTCTCTAGCCCCATTTAAAGAGGTACCGCCCACAATGACCCATTGGTTAATATAAAAACGTATTTATTTCAATGTTCTTTCTTCTTTTGATATGTAGTAGTGTCTACAGTAGAGCGCTATTTTTCTCACTCCAACGTTTAGTTCAACTTCGACAGAAACTTCTCAATTGAATACTTTTCATGTATAGCTTCGTGCCCGAAATATTGTGATCCATTATAACTATCCATTTTTATTAAGTTCAACGGTGCAACATTTTCATCATACAATGATTCTGTTAAATATCTTAGAATTGACTCAAGAGAGACAGTTCACATAGCGCTCCTACACATTGCTGCCAAGAGATATCATTTAAATTTCAAATTGTGGTAAATTCTTAAGTTACACAGTAAAGTTTTAATTCCTAATAAACACAAACCAGAAGTTTACCAGACTGCGTTTACGCTTCTCCCAAAAGTTCCTCGAACTGGCGCTAAATCTTGGCGCTCAACTTCCATTCAGAATTTAAGGTCTATCTGTTCACTCTCTCTATATAACTAATCTATAAACTATACCATAACTTTGTAGATCTGGGAACATCATCTGATCTGGTATATGTATGCAAATATTGTATTATATTTTCCCTTTTGTTGTTACATTTATGTTAATTTTTTTTTTTTTTTTTTAAGTTTCATATTCATTCAAATATTTTATATGGAATTTATGTAATACCAAACCCAACGCCGCTTTTTTCGTTGACAAAATATTATGAACAATAGAGCTTCACCTTGAATGTGGTATATTGTGTACTACATCAAAGCCATTGAATGCTGGAATCATATTTTTCTTAATCGTTTAAATGTGGGCAGTGCCGGCAATGTGCAGCATCTGACTAAAATAAAATAAAAAAAAGTAAAACTAATCGTACTATTCGAAAGCCACAGTGGTTTGAAAGCAATAAAAAATTGTTAATTTCAATGTTGTCTTGAAGAAAAATGACCCTTCAAATCTAAATTTATTTTGAGTTCTCGAATTTTGTTGTCAACATTTGTCAAATATTGTCACAGAATTCCAACCCTCCAGCAACTACAAACGAGCGACCATTTCTGGTCTGATTTGTCTTTACAAATACAGTTAAACCTCGGGTTCATCTAATGCCTAGCGGTTGATTTTAGACCTCTATTATCCGTTATTTACCTGTATGATCTGATTAGGACTAGATTTTATAATAAACAGGTACACATATTACAGGGTGTTAAAATGCTTGTTCGGGTATTCCCCTTTATTCACCTAAACAAGTCATTTAGTCGATACTTCAACTGAAACTCACTTTTTAACAGGCAATTACAGCTAGCTTGTCTCAAACTAAGTATTTAGCGCACTTCAATTTAACTCACTTTTAACAGTCAAATTTTAAAAATCCAATCATGCTGGCACACTGTGCAACCAATGAGCCAATCGATTTGAATTAGTTGCCTTTGTTGCTATATGCAAATGTTCGTTTGCGCGTGGAACGTGGAAAGAAGTCGCATTGTTAGCGGTGGTAGAGGCATCTTAGCCAAAATATTACAACAACAACAAATAATATAAATGGAATTTAAAGCTGTTGCTCCGGTACGATCATCATTGCAGATCGTTTTATTATCGCTTTTCTGTTATCAGTGGTTTGCTTGCTTGCTGGCTTGATCATCTGGTCAAATGAATGCGGCATATGTTGCTGTTGCTGATGATGTTGTTATTGTGGTGGCTAATAAAAATTTTTAAATATTGTTAACATTGTATTTGCTTGTTCGAAATTTCGGAAATGCATTTGTTTGGGGGCAAACAAGTTGTAAGCATGTAAAACCATAAAGTAACCACACCAACAACAACAACAACAAGTCGAAGCAGCAGCAGCCGCGATATGGAAATGATTAAGACGGCGACCGAAGCATAGGGCGGCCAAAGCAGCTGCTTGCTGGCTGGTTATAAAGTTTAAGGGCGCCGCCATGCGTTGCTTTGTGTGAGAAAAAAAAAAAAAAAAAGTTAAGCAAGCGCAATCGATAGCCGCCGATTGATGGTGTTTTTAGTTGAATTAAATTGAATCGCATTAAATGATGTTGTTGTGCTAATTTCAATGCGCCGCTGCTGCTATTGTTGCTTTTAATAAGTAACTAGTATGTATAATGTCGCTAAAGATCTTCATTCATCGTGGTATGCGCAGCGACAGCGTCGTCGACGTAGGCTGTTGACATTTGCATGTGGAAGATGTTGCGTGTGAAACATATAAAAGCTAACCATGTCGCTCAGATTGATATCAGTCGTTTTTGAAACATATTCACTTGGACAACCAGTCAAAGCCTAAGTAATAAAGTTGTCAATATGAAGGTTAGTAAAAGTACACATCTGTCTCTCTCTCTCTCTATTTCTAAAAAAAATAACTAACTTTTGTTGTTGTTGTTCATTTTCCATCCTTTAAGGTTTTCGTGTGCATGTTTGCTTTAATTGCCGTGGCCAATGCTGGATTCTTAGGTCTACTCGGAGGAGGAAATAGCGGCGGCGGCGGTAGCTTTAGCGGTTCAGCTAAACTTAATATAGGCAGCGGCGGCGGCGGTGGCCATGGACATGGATACGAGCATGGTCATGGATACGCACATGGACATGGATACTCACATGGACATGGCAATGTACAAGTTGTTAAGGTTATTCATCAGCATGGCAGCAGCGGCGGTAATGGTGGTCATCATCACTATGGTCCAGCTCCAGCTCCTCATGTTTACAAGGTTAAAGTTATCTCAGAAGCTGGAGCAAGCGACCATGGACATGTTCATTCACATGCTCCAGCTCCCGTAAAAGTTATCAAACTTTTACATCAGGAAAATCATGCAGATCACGCACATCACGCATATGCTCCACATCATGTCGAATCCGCACCACAAGTCATCAAAGTTGTTCATGAACGTACTGCCGGAGCAGGTCATACATTTATCGGAGGTGGTGTTGGTGGTAACGATATTTCTGTCGGTCCAGCATCTGCTCAAATAATCAAGGTTGTGCATGAACACGGTGCAAACGGTGGTATTGTTATTGGTGGTGGATCTCATGTTGGACCAGTATCAGCGCCTGTTGCTACTAAAGTTGTACGTGTCATCCATGAGCACTCAAGTGCTTCCGCCTCATCAGTCTTAGCTCCAGCACCGATCTATGGTGCTCCAGCGCCTATATACAGTGCATCAGCACCAGTTCACACTCCTGTGTATAGCACTCCAGTTGCTGCTCCAGCTCCAGTTTATAACAGTCCAGCTCCAGTATACAATGCTCCAGAGCCTGTGTACAGTGCACCCGTATCAACACATACACCAACCTACAGTGCTCCAGTTGCAGCCCCTGCTCCTGTCTACAGTGCTCCAGCTCCAGTTATAATGCTCCAGAGCCTGTGTACAGCGCACCCGTATCAACACATACACCAACCTACAGTGCTCCAGTTGCCGCCCCTGCTCCTGTCTACAATGCTCCAGCGCCAGTTTATAATGCACCAGAGCCTGTGTACAGTGCACCCGTATCTGCACATGCACCAACCTATAGCGCTCCAGTATCTGCACCTGCACCAGTTTTAAGCCTTCCTGAGCTAGCACCAGGTCCGCTTTTCCAACCGGCACCAGTTGCACCTGAACATCTAGCTATACAAGAATCAGCTTTACCTGCTGGTCATGTACCTGCTCAAACTTATGGTCCACCAGCTCCGTACTTGTAAACTGTACATTTGCAGCATTACTCTAGTCGAGTACGAACATACCCATACACCTAAGCACCTTTAGAAACATGTACACACACGTTCACATAAATTATTAGGCAAATTTTTTTTTTTTAGTTAATAAAATATTTAGTTGTAATTTTTCAAATCGAAAACGAAGTGTTTCATTTAAATTACACCTTAACTGATTTCAAATACATAATTGAAACTTGATAATAAGAGGTGAGAAAAAAATGTAGGAATGGTGGCACAAAACGTCATCGTTACTAAGCTAAAGAGTCCACATAGAAGCGACGAACTTGAAAACAGAGCGTCCTATAGACTCTTACGTGGTAATTATAATTTCCTTATTTAAAACCAAAGCAAAAAAAAAATAGTAACTGCTTTTATAACTTTCTTTCTCGCCGTATACCATCCATTACATTCAACAAAGCTTTTCTAATTGAATTCAACATAAAGGCTCACTTATATAACTATATAAATCAAGATAGTAAATCAAATCGAAAACAAAGTAAATACTTAAGATTTCCTACCATGCATTTCACGTCGTTGTAGGCTTAATCTTTTGCTTTGCTCTATTTCAGCAATTTCGGCAATATACAAGCCCAATATGTTTTAAATCAAAAAACTAGAAGTTATCCTTTGTTGTTTCGGAAATGCGACTGTCTTGCACACCCAAAAGTGTAATTAATATTACTGCGATCGACACTTATAATCATAGAAAGCAAATTTAAAACATTTGCACGTTTACTGATTTATATTGATTTGCATAACAAAATCAAAGGTTTCTTAACTGATGAATGAATTCATATTTCTTTCATTGTTAAAATTGATTTAAAAAAAAAAAATTCACTAAAAAAAAAACTTTTTAACACAATTTCACTTTTCAATTGGAAATATGGATTTTTTTAACGACTTATTTCGCTTTTTATTTTTGTTTCATAATAGCTTTTCAGATTCAGCTGCGGCTGCTGCTGATGTTATTTAGCTGTTGGATTTTACTGTTGCCATATTTTGCAACTAAATACACTGTACACTAAATTTAAATTGATTTCGATTTTTTTGAATTTTTATTCTGCAGCCTTGACGAGTGCCTCAGCAACTTCGATGGCAATGGCCGCTTCAGCTCTAGCCTAGAAATACACAAAAGGAGAAAATAATTTTTGTCTCTGCCGTGTCTGTCATATTCTCAATTAAACAAACCTTATCATCAGTGGCAGAGCTCAATTGTGATTGGTATTTGGAGAGCGCCTGTCTGGCTTCGCTGACATCGAGATCCTCGATAAGGTGTGCTTCCTCAGCCAAGACTTGCACTGACGAATCCTCATTGACAGTGATTGAGCCGCTGGAGACAAAGTATTTGGTAATTTTACCTTCGTTATCCAAAACTTGTACTACGCCAGGCTTTAAGACAGCTTTTGTAAAGAAATAAAATACGATTTTCAAGTACTCTTTTACCATAAAACATAATATCCGTAAAATAGTTACCCAAAGTTGGTACATGCTTGGCAAGTATACCAAAACTGCCGCTGAAGGAGGGCACATCAATTTGACGCACAACAGCAGCATCGTAGAAGGTCTTGTTGGCAGCGGCAAAGGTAAGCTTCATTTCGTCGGAATAGTTGCGCGATTGTAGCATACGTGCGCCGCGTGCGGCCAAAAAGCGAGCATTCTTTGCAATGGACATTTTGTTGATCTGCAAAAAGAAAAACGTTCAGAATCAGCATAAAAAAATGACAAAGTTATATTTTTGTAGCCAATTCGTAAAAGCAACGTTTGCCAGAATTTGCGTATAAACAAAAAAAAAAAAAAATTATGTAACTTTGTAGGTTAGAGCATTGCAGCTGACAACTAAAAAATCCGGCTGCGAACGTTTTATTTATATTTTACATTTGTTTTTGGTCTTTTTAATATTTATATAAATGTTGCGAACGTTGCCAATTTAATTAAAAATAACACAGAAAAAGAAAATTTAAGGTATTTGCCAGTCAAAATACCTTTTATTCCACGGAAATCAGCGGTATCACCTGCGCTGCAAATACTTCTGCGTCTTCTTCTTCTTTTTTTAGGAACAGTGTGACCGTTTTAAAATAAGAAGAAAAAAATGCAAAACAAAAATACGCAGTTGTGGTGAGTATTCTGCATTTCGCATTCTATTGAAACTGCTTAGTAAATAAATTATAGTAAAAGTAAAATTTTTACTTCAATTATAAAGCAAAATACATGCACTTTTTGACAAAAATTAATCTTTGAAAAATATAAAAGTTCATTTCGAGCAAGTTGGCATTTTTTTTTGTTCATTTGGTTTAGTATTGTATTTATTAATTTACTAAAGTTTTAGTAAAATTCTAATTAAACAATTATACCAATGTAGTTTTGAATTGTAATGGTGCAGTTAATTCAGAATAACATTTCTGATTATATAACTTTTATAATTAAAATATATTTTTTTAATGGTGTATTTTACTAAAACTCTATCAAATCTCTAACCAAAACTTAAGTGATTTGAAACCAACCCAAAAAGATTTGTTTGGTACCTTGAAAACTCTCTTGGTTGGAATTGGGTTGGCAGAGATTTCCCTGACACACCCTGATAATGAACGAAAACAAATTATTTCGTTAAACTTTAATTTGATTGAATATGATTTGCAGAACAGCACATAACAAACCACTTCAGTGCTGCCAATTGTTTTGTGTTTTGTGACATATAAAGTCAAAGTAGCCTAAACAGCTGTGCTATCAAAACATAAATAAAAATGTGCTGCCAGTTTCAAAATATAAATAAAAATTAGGCACTCTTTTTTCTCAAACTAATTTTGACAATAAAAAAAAAAAAAAACAAAATCAAAAAAACAAGAAATGAAACTTAAAAAATATTCAGCTTTTTATTGACAAAAACAACTCAAATGGAAAATAAACAAATGTTTTTTTTTTCTGCATTTAAATTTTGAAAGATAATAAAGTGCTGCCAATCGCGCCAAATTTAAACTGTAAAGCTGCGGTGATAGTGTAACACTGAATATATAAAATTTATAAAAATTAATTTTAAAAAAAATAGAGACTTTACTCTTTTAATAAGAAGTACAGCGTACTAAAAGCTATTTGTGCAACATATGCTAAATGCATTGAAATTCTTTTATAAAAAGATAAACTTCAATATAGTTGCAAACTATAACCGCTGCCTTGAACAGTCGTCGCTGCCGCTGCCTCTGCCGCGTTTGCTGCTGCCGCTGCTACATTCACAACTCGCTCCTCACTTCACTTATTGTCGTTGTGCGAGCGAAATTTTTACTCCATTTGAAAAATAAATTAAATCAGTTGATCACTGCGGGTTTTAACTTAAAGTAGCGCATAAAAATATAAACACTGCAAAGTGCTGATTCGAAATTGCAGCACTTTGTAATTTTTTTTTTTTTTTTTGAAAATTTTAAGTAAAACTCAACAACCGACAAGACGACCGAGCGAGCAAGCGAGCGCGCGACTAATATCATCCAACATGGAAAGTGGCCATAGATTTCAGTATTATATGGAACGCTATTTTGTCCTGCCAAAAGACATTAAGGATGACATTGTCCACTGTCAGCGTTCGATGGGCGCCTATCTTAAGGTTCATCAGGTAAGCGAGTTGTAGTTAATGTAATGTTTCATTGTTGCACGGTGACAAGTGTACAACGTGTTAACAACAGCGCTTCGGAGCTTGCATATCACATTTTTTTTTCATAATTTTTTTTCTTGTCATATGTTTTATTGAATTTATTAAAACATTTGCAAATTTTTAAAATATTTTTTTTTTTTTTTTACAGCTGGTTTCGGATGTTTTTAGTAAACAATGTGACGCGGTAAGTTTTCTTTTGCTTTATTTTATTTTATTATTTTTTTTTTGTTAAAAGCAACAATTAAAACAAATCTATATTTTTAAAATTATTTTTAGTTAAATTTAATCTTGCTCTGAGTGTCTTAAACGCATTGTTTGTTAGGATTTGGAAATAACCACTTTGACCTTATTAATCTATTGTGCTCTGGCTATGGCACTTACTACCTTCCTAAAGCACCTGGTTAAATTCTGCAGCACTCCGTGCTTGAACCATGCCTTACATTAGCTGATTATGTTGATTCATAATTATCCAAAACTAGCAGAAGCCAAAGCTGTACATTTCATGAGACTTTATGCACAGAAAACTTTGAGAGGCATTTTAAGATGATGCAAAGATTTTTATTGCTTTTATTGTTTAGCTGCTCTACTCAGCGACATTTAAAATCATGAAAAACTCGTATATTGTACACGTGTACCTTTGGATTCAGAAATCCATTCGTTGAACAATTTATTGTTTATTGATTTTATCTTATAAATAGTAGGAGTGGAGATGGATGCGTTGCTAAACATTTAATCTCGTTGCATATTCACGCATCCCGGGTTTCTATTTAAAATAGTTCCTTCTTCGAAAGCTTAGTCGAAATATTCCTTTGCCATATGATATCCATCCGAAAGTCAATAATATTAAAACCTTTTCCATCGACATTTGAATGGGTTGGCTCCTCAAGCCTACCCAATTTTTGGATTTTCGAATGAAACCATTTCTTAGTTAATCGGCCAAATTTGGTTGGGGTTACTACACGTATTATATTACTTTTTGTGCACTTTTTAAACCTGAAGTTTATTTTGGTTTTAATTTCGGGAATGTTGTATTCAGCCAATAACGTATTCAGCCAATAACTCGTACCGCTCGTCATTCTGAAATTATAGCTTACTAGTTTTTCTTATCACAATCAATGTGTCATATATTCGATCTTATGCTGAAGTTATCCTTTTGTCAATACGGTAAAGGCTTCAGTGTACGTGTGGATTTCAGCATTGCTGCTGTATATTGCAAATTTTGTAGCTTATAGGTTTATATTTTGCTATTTTCGCGACTTTAATTCGATGTTTTTTCCATGAAATTGAAAATTTATTCCTGCATATAAATATTGTGTTCATATTCATACTCGTTTAAACAGGATCCTGTAGAGAAACAACGTATACTTGATGAACTTGAAGAAGAAATCGAGGAAATCAACGCTGAACAACAATATTTATTGCTACGTCTCAGAGATACGCTTGATAAGTTTTTTAATGTGATGCGTCACAATGGCATAGAACCGCTACAGACAGTTGCCAATAATTTTATATCTAATATATTTGTGCCTTTGATTGACAATGACAAATATGTCGTATATCCCACCAACGTTAAGGTGCGTCCAACCGAAGAAGCTTTGATACGTAAACATTTTCTTTTTGGAACCGATTCAAATTGGAGTGGTGCTGAAGATGGAAATGAAGCTGGAATTTTGGGTACAAAGAGATTTTTTTTAAATTAAATTTTTAAATTATTAAATTGTAATTTTTTTTTACAGATGAAAAATTTTTAACATCCGCTCTTAATGAAGAGTCTAATGCTGACGCAACAGCTGCTACCGCTGCCGATTATGAGACTCTCGAAAATGATGATGATGATGAGGCTGAGGCTGATGAGAAACTTAAAAAAGACTCGAATTTATTAAACAAGAAAAGCATTGGTATCGACGCCAATATGCCTTTAAAATCATTAGCTGTTGTTACACTCAGCGATGACGATGATGATGTTGATGATCATAATGATGTTGATCATGATGATGATGGCGATGGCATTGGTGAAAACGATGCTGATGATGTTGATGATATCGATGATGTTGATGAAAACGCCATAACAAAATCTGTTGATGCACAAGACGTTGCATCCGAATTGAAAGAGCTTACAATTAACGATGAGAAAACGAACTCAAATGAAATTATTTTGCCCAATGAAGTTGTCAATGCCACAAACATTTCTGAAAGTCGCATGAATTTGCGTCAAGCATTAAAGCGTGCACGTAAGACCAAACAGCAGCCACGTGTTTTTGATGAAGAAGAAAATCTTATGTTAACTGCATTGGAGAAAAAAACAACTGTATCGATTGAGCATAAGATTTCACTCGAACCGCCACCATTGGTACCAATACGAATTTCAAAAAGTCAATTTTCCAATGCAATTTCTTTTGCTCCATCTTCATCCAAAAAAGAGACGTCGAATGGTGCTGGTTCTGAAACGAATGTGAAAAAATCTTTAACAATTGCCGAGAAGAAACAATTATCGTCGAATCAGCAAACGGTTAGACAGTACAAAAAACGTAATCAACGCAGCGACAGCGCTAATGATGCTTCGACTGCTGCCGGCCCAAATAATAGCAACAACAGCAACAACAATGAATCATCTTCTACATCTTCGGATGACTCAAATTTAGAACAACGTCAAACATTCTTTTTGGGACAATGAGCCCAAAGATTTACGTACACGTCCGGCAGATTATGGACAAGAAGGTTTTCTCAGTATTTTCAATCTATTTACTCCAGTTGTGTTATCGCAATTACAGATGCGCCGCTCGAAACGTACACGTCGCACAATACATACAACTGAGCGTGCTGACTTTCACTATGGACGTCTCGATATGGTGCGTTTTGGAGAAGAATCTTAAATAGTTTTTAAAATTAAATTATACAAATTAAATTTTTTTTCGAATAGACTCAACCGCCGCAAACTGAACCTACAAAAAAGAAGAAAGCAGCCAAAGCTGAGTTTTTACTGTCGCCAAAAGTAAAACGTTTGCAGTCTCATCCTCATCCTCATCCAAAGAATGGCAATGAGAAATTTGTCGTCCAAAATAACAAGTTTAATTACATTTCGGTCGGACGTCGCGCGCGTTCTCCGCCTGATGCTGCAAAAACTTCTGTGCAAGGAATGCCGCAAAGGAAATGGTATGTATATGCATGTTTTCCTGAATGACTCACTACTGTCGTGTAGCCCTATTAATAGGCTTGGGGTTTAATATTTTTAGCAAAGCTTTACCTAGGCTACAACTAAATCAAGTATGAAAATCAAAGAACCTCACCCAGTTTTTTATATGGAAACAAAATATTTTTGAAGCTATGTGTATTTATTTCAGATATGCTAAAAATAAGTCATATATCAAGTCATTTTCTTATCCTGTACCTAAGGGGTAAAATGGTTTATTAAATTTGTGCGAATGTTATAACAGATAGAAGGGCCCAAATCGACCTTATAAAGTATATATATTCTTGATCATTGAAAAAGAAATCAAACTAACTATATCTTTCTGTCCGTCCGTCTGTATTGCTGTCTGCCGTATGAAAACGATTATCTCGGAGACTAAGACTTTCCTAAGCAGCCAAGTGATCACTTACAAACGGTTTTTCTCTAGCCCCATTTTAATGGGTGTCCCCACATATAAATCCACACCTAAATTTTGGGGTTTTGCATAAAAACGTCATTGTTTCTTATTCTAAATTATGTCAATGATAGTCCCAATGAAATATCCCAATATGGGTAGGATTTGATGAAGATCCGGCGACTATAGCTTTTAGTCCCCATACAAACTTTCAGAGTTTTTTTTTATTGCATTGTTTTCAACTGCCTTAATAAATAAACAATAAAAAAATTTTATACTTTTAGAACCATTGTTCCCGTGCAGCATTTGCGATTACATGTTCCATCAGGCTTGTCATAAGGATGAAGGTAAACCTGAGCCGCATATCACGTGCCCATCTTGCTTGGCTTCCGCTGGTAAGTAGTTGTAAAGCATCGAACTCCTCATTTATCAATGAAATAAATTTAAACATTTTTTAAATATTTTTTTTTTTAGGAAAATCCTTGCCATCAACAAAAGATTCGTGAAAAACCAGTCCTCAATGTTAACGACAACAACAACAACTTTAAGTTCTTGAAACAAAAACAACAAAAAAATAACATCAGAATTACAACAACAATAAGAATAAGTTGTATACATAATTTTAGTTTTAAATTTAGTTTTTTAAGCGAAACTATTGAGCAGGAAAAAATATACCCTTTATTCTAATATGGTGCAAAAAACGGGTAAAAAAATATTAATGGAAAAGTTTTCACTAGATGTTATGAATTCAATCATTTTTGTTTTATGTGTTTTACACAATACTTTTTTTTTTTTTTATTTATTAAGTCATAACTCGTCAACGAGTTAAGTTTTCTAGTTTAAATTTGAAAGCTTCACATAAATTTTCGAAAAATCTTCTTGAATCCAACAAAAACACCACATATACACACGTGTGGTTTAGAATTATGATAGGTAACTATAACAAATTTATAGTTTATAGTAAACTAAAGGCTTCAAGTTTAAGTGTCCATAAAATATATAGGTATTTTTTTTTTTTTTTTGTAAAATGATAACATATCGCACTATTATACACTTAGCTAGATGGTTCTATATAAATAATGAAGTTCTTTGAAATATATAATTTTTTTTTTTGTCATTTCTGTAAGCAGGCCACAATAGCTTAGTTTTACGTTTAAATAAAACATAACTACCGGCATACTGCATGTATGTGTTTGGAAAGCATATAATGCTGCATGTATGGTTCCTTTAAGTAAAGAAAAAAAGAAATATATAAAAAAAAAGTGCAGTTATATTCATTCCAAAAGTAAACCAAATAAATGTTATCTTTATTAAAAATAAATGTACAATAATGTAGAAACGTTTTTGTATTATATATATTGTAATTAGAATGATTGGTTTAGGGTAGGCACTAGTTTGCCAGTCATGGAAGTGCAAACTGCTCCAAGCCTTGGCTAGAAACTCAAAAGCAGATGTCTGAGAATTATATGTCCCATATACTGGCAGGTCACAATTATAAAATGTATGGTTTCGAAAAAGAGATGGACGTGATACTAAATATTTGATCACGCTATTCCGATGTACAATTTTTTTTATTCCTAGCCCACTCCTACTAAGTTATTTAAAAATTATTTCGTTTGTCTTATGTGTTACGTCTTTTTTGAAATGTTTTTGCAATATATAGTTTTTATGCCTTTACCCAAAAGGGTAACAGGGTATATAAAGTCTAACAGCCAGACAGAAGCATTACCCCATTCCATAAAGCTGAAAGCCGACTCGAAATAGCTTTGTTCATCTGTCAGACGAATAGACCATATAAAATCGACTATCTCGTATTCTTTACAACTATCTGCATTTCACTAGAATATCAATATTTTTTCCATTCCCGTTTTAGGTCTTCCCATTCTTAAGCCTTTCTTAAGTTTTTGGAATTTTATCTGACAGAGGGTTGATATGCCTGTGCAGTCTCTCCAAGTAGGCTTTGGAAATCCTGGGGATTTCCTGATGAGCCCAAGGAACTCCGAGCTCATTGTGTATATCCCTATTGGGATTGTGGAGTACTTGTTTTGAAATTTCTGAATTCACAGTTACTATGTTTGGCAGTGCGCCAGATCAAGTTTTTTTATGTCCAAATGGGCGCTAGTATGACCCTATAAATAAGAAGCTTGACGCGTAGCCTCAGGGTGAGTCTTTTTCCCAGAAGCTATAGGTATTTTTTTCAATGTAGCATTTAATTGTTTTTTTTCTTATTGATAAAGTGAGGTCTTCATGTCATCCTTCTATCGTGCTCCAGACCTAGGTACTAGGCAGTGTCATTGGTTGGGTTCAGGGGGGGCAACCTCCTCTTTTTAAGGAAAAAGTTGTTTGCGGTGAATTTCTCCGGGTTAATCATTTATTCCATCTTTTTAGCCAGGAGTTTAGCGTATCCACCCCCAATAGGAAAGGATTTGGCAGTTTGAGAAGAAAGCAGCTTGGTATCAGGAATCGTTGGCATGTCAGCAGTATATAGGGTGTATAAGAACGGACCCGGAACACTTCCCTGAGGGATTTCTGCTCTAACGTCTCTGATCGACGATCTCTCATCTCCGTTTTAATCTCAAATTTTCTGCACAAAATGTATGAATTGAGCTGCTTATAGTACGGGGCAGTAGTGCGGTCTTTATCTTAAGTAGACAAAAAATATGATGCATTCATTTGAAAGTTATATAAGTATGTCGGGATTAGACCAATACACAATATCTGGCCTTAAAATTTTACTATCAAGTCGACTTTTTGAACGTCAAAATTGAAACAAATTTCAATGAAATATAAATGCAGACCACAAAACATCAAAATTTATCGTTTAATCGTTATCGGACCACGTACAACAGGCAGACCAATAGCATGGCATACTTAACGTAAAAAAACAACAACAAAAAAAAAAAAAAAAAAAATTTTTTTTTTTTTTTTAAACAACAACAACAAAAAAAAAAAAAAAAAAAATTTTTTTTTTTTTTTTTGCTATCAAAAAACAAATAAACAAACCCTTTTTTTTTTTTTTTTTAATTAAAATAATATTTATTAATATAAGAAAATGCTACGTTATACTGCCGCCCTTATAATTGCTGTGATAATATTTGTTGGACAACAACCGACAACAAAAGGTAACAAAGAGAAAAAAGTTTTTCTTTTGACTTGTTGGTGCGCAGTCGCAGAAGATTATGAATAATTTTTTTTTTCTTAACTGGTTTTAAAGTGCATGTACATTCCTATATATATGTTAAAGTTCAAAGAAACAAATGAATATGGAGTGAACAATTTTTTTTTATTTTTATTTTTTTTTTGTTTTTTTTTTTAATTTTAAATTATTTTTTTTTTTTTTTTTTTTAGCGCTTTTGCGCCGCTGCTACCAGTGTCGTTCTCGTGGCGAACTGGGTAGTTGTAAGGATCCATTCAGTTTTAATGCCACAGATGTCGAACGTGAACCAGGTCTGGCGGCTATACCATGTGCAAGTGGCTGGTGTGGCAAAGTGATCGAAGGCGGTGGTACCTATGCGGTTGATGGTAAGCGATGACGACAACGGAGGCAGTTATTTATTTATTTAATTGGTTTTATTTCATTTTTTATAGATTATGATCAGGCAATACAACGCATGTGCGTACAACGTGGCCCGGATGATAATCAGGATCGTTGTGCCGAAACCATTTATAATTATAAGAAGGTCTATATGTGTTTTTGCCAAGGTGATCTCTGTAATGGTGCACCTAGTAGTTTGCTAACATCAAAATATTTTATGACTTTGTCGTTTACAATGATTTGTGCGTTTATTTGTAAAAGTTTTTTTTGCTAATTGCTGAAACGTTGAATCGTGTGTAGAAAAAAATCGGGTAAATTGTGCAATTCGAATGCTTATAAAATGTGTAATACTCAATGGAATGTCATTTTTTTTTTAGAAATTTTACGAAAAACAAAAAATAAAATTGGTGCAATTATTGTAAAAAGTCGAACATGTCAATCTACGCACATAAATCTGTGCTGTTTTTAAAATTAAATTAATGGAGTCTGTTTCAGTACAAAATTTTTCTTAGTCTATGTGAAGCGTTTCAAAATTTTTTATTTTATTTTCGAAAGCCTTGAGAATTTTTTTGCGGTAAGAAGATAATTTTTGGTTTTTTTTGTAAAGCTACATAATTTTTTTTTGTGATCCAAGTTGAAAGTTTAAGCTTTTATTTAAGCCATATTTGGACTGCTTATCACGTCACGTTATATTTTTAAAGTGCTGTAAAAAAAGAGCCAAAAACTCGATGGAAAAATTTCGCTTAGGCAGACAAGGCAAGATTTAATTATGTGGCAAAATTTTGTAATCGTTAACTTAGCGCTTAGAATGCCGTAAAGATGATTTTTTTCAATCAGCCTGTACTAATATTTTCAGCGACACAGTGTAAATCAAATCAAATATTTCGGCAATATTGTTCGTCACCACTGTTTGTGACATTCTAATTGGAATTTCGCTGAGAAAAGTATGCAACAAAAATTGATTTTAACAAAAATGTCAACTTCAGCCTAAAAGCTGGCAATTTTTTTTTAAAAAAATAATTTAATGTATTATATTTTATTTTTATCATTTTATTTGCTGAGCTTCTCTTGTCATTGCTGCTTTTTATACCCTTTACACGAGGAGTAAAAGGAATGTAGGAGGCATGACAGACCCTACGAAGTACATAAGCACTTGATCAGCATTGATAGGAGAGTCGATCTAGCTATGTTTGTATGTCCGTCCGTCCGTCTAACGAAGACTATAAGAGTTGAATCCCCAAAATTCTTCGCCGCTCAATTTCATCAACGAAGACATTCTCAAGAATAGTAACTGCATCAATTCAAGATTTTTAATATCGAATAATATCGTTTTGGGAAGTCCAGATCTCAAAAAAAAAAATAAGTAAATAAATGAATAAATAAATAGATCTAGGAAAATAAAATTGAAAATTTGTAATAGTCTAAGACATAGCCACATTAGAGAGAGCCTTTTCAGATACGGAGATGACATTTGTTGGAAACCATTAAAAGCGATGTACAGGTCAGCGTTATAAAGCTATATATTTTCATGATTAATTATAACTGAAAAAGTTCTTAAAAAACGTTGTTTTTTTTTTAATTCTTTGTTGGTCGTTTTTGGATTATAAGCTCCAAAATACATGGTAATTCCACGTATAAAAAACCAGCTCTTGCGTTGTAGTCAAAATTTGTAAACTAGGCATCGCTTTAAGAGTTGTTTTAAATTGGATAGGAGTTAAGATTTTCATAAATTTAAAAATCCTTTTTTTTTGCTTCTAATCGACACTAGTATTTCGTATAATGTTCTTTAGTATGCCTACATGTAATATTGTAACTTGTGTGTTTTGCTTTGCTTTGCTTTGCTCTGCTCTGTTGTGCTTATGTGTATGCCTCTGTCTAAGTGTGTCTGTTCAATTGTTGTTGGGTTGCGTTGCGTTGTGTTCCTTGTAATTCCCAATCTATGAATATAAAACAGTCAAGTGTCAAAAAGGGAAAAATTCCGAAAAAAAAAATCAAATCAAATCAAATAAGGGAAATAATGACAAACAACAACAACAACAACAAAAATTCTTCGTATCTCCATCAACGTTACTTCCACACTTGAGAAAATCCGAGAAATCAAATCAAAAGTGAGACATATTTAAAACACAAAACAACACAACAACAACAACAATAAAGGCAACATAGTCATTCAGTAATAAGAATAGGCGAATCATTTCAAGTCAACTGGCGCATCATGGCGGCGACTGAATTGCAATCTTACACACAATAACTGCAAATGAATTAGGGGTGCGGTGCGGTGCGTTGCGTTGCGGGCGTATTCTGCTCTGCTCTGCTCTAGTGTCAAAAAGCGGAAATGCACAAAACTTTATGCATGTATGTATGTATGTGTGTATTTGTGTAAAAGAGAGATATGACGTGTTACATGATGCGATGCTTTGACGCCTTTTCATTCATTCAGATACAGTCAGTCAGTGTCAACGCTTGGCAATCGTCCTATTCTTCGTTCCCTTGTCGAATAAGAGAGGCATTCACTCAGTATGTGCTACTTGATTTGTCATTCGTAATTCAAGCCAAAGCTTAATAGTAACGAATACTAGATGAGATGAGATTACATACATAAAGGAGTAAAGAGTAGTACATCGTCTTTGAATGAATGTACCTATATATACTATACATGTATACATATAAGAAATTATAATTTCTTTTCCGTTTCACTGTATTTCATTTCCTTTCGTTGATTCGAAATGACAATTAGGGATGTTCGTAAAAAAAAGAAAGAAACGAATCTAAACTAATAAAAAATTTATATTTTAGTTGAAAAAAAAATTTGGAAACTCTCTTGAAACTTCTCTATACAAAGACTTCAAATTGGTGTTGGACAGGCCAAACAATTACAAAAGATGAGTAAGAAAATCTAAATCAAAATGTTCTTTTATTTCTTCGAGGATACCAGTGACACTCTGTGAAAATTTCAGAAAGATTGGTTCAGAGATCTGGGCTTCTATAAGGCACAAATAACAATGTGCGACAAGAAAAACAAAAGTTGGGAAGTCTTATAGTAGAGGTTATAGGTCTGGTCGGAATACTCCAAGAAGTCTGAATTTATCGTAAAAAAAAAACAGATTTTTACCACTCTTTTCACTTATGGCGCTATAACTCAGTCGACTATGAACCAAATTTTATTTTTTAGCCAGTTTTAAAAAAGAAAAAATCTAGACCTTTTGAACAATATATATGTAAGAGGTTTTGATATTTCAGCTCCTAACTTTGTGTGTAGTTTTAAGTCTAACGTAATTTTTTTTTCAATTTTTTTCAATTTTTTTCAATGTTGGGTTTTACATTTTATCGATGTGTTTTATGGGCCAAATTCGACAATAATTGACGAAGTTGTTAAAAACAAATTTTTCTCAAAATTTATCATTTTGTTGGAAAGTTTGTAACGCATCAAAGGAGTCATCGTAGACTCCATTAAAAGTAGCCATGTCTACTATATTTGTTTTCGAAAATTATTTTAATTTCAATATTTTTTTGCTTAAAAGTCGTGAATCTGCTTTTTTTAGAGAACAGTTAAATTAGATACTTACTTTATAAAGTATCGATAACAATTTACCAAAATATCGATAACAAATATGCCGTATCGATATTAAAATAAATTAACAAATTCAAATCGTTATCAGACACCCCTAATAGCAATCAATCTTCTTTCTTTCTGTTTTTTTTTTTGTTTGCCTGCATATTGTTTTCTCAATTTCTCTCTCTTTTATTTAACTGCTACAATTGCTTTCAGTTCATCTCAGTCTCTCAACTTGATTTGCTTATTCTGAAATTATGCTTTTACAATTTACATGCAAAATAAATTATGTCTGTATCTGTTTCTGTTACTGCTACTGTTGCTTGAGAATGATACGTTGATAGATAGATTTGTATCTACGAGTATGCCCAATGTATCTTGTACATGTATTTATGTATTTATGTATGTGCATTTGATGTCATATTTCTTATATGAATTTGCTATAGCATGCATTACATAACAAGATTATATTAAAATGCACATTCTGCATACTTATGTATGTAAGTACATAAATCGGTAAGTTTGTATGCTGTATTATGTATGCAATTAAAAATTTATTTACTTGAAGAAAGGAATAAGATACAAATAATTTAAAAATTTTACATTTTAAGTTGAAGTTTATTTGCGCTTAAAGTTCAAAAATTTCATTAAAAATATTAAATTACTTCGTGTTCCTTAAATTATGCTCTTCAATCGATGTGCACTTGTATCGATTGAAGAACTCTCTGAGGAGCTGTTGAACCACGTTCACTAGAGATAGCACACATACATATAAACCTACACTCAAGTTTAGCCTTTTCAATGTGTCTAGCCAGTCCGTTGACCGGGGCCTAAGTTGAAACACTAAGGCCAAATCTTTGGAATGAAAAGTTAAGAAACTTTGAAAGATGGTTAGAAAATATTTTTTTTGTGATCTAAGGATTTCCGAAATTTGGGACCTGAGACTTATGTGTATTGGTAAACCCAAAATACATTTTTGACCCCTTTTTATACTTGTTTTTTTTTAGATTTCAGGTAGTTGGAATTTTTAAGACGGGACCTAATAGTACCTTTGAAAAGGAAAAGACCTAGAAACTTGATATTGGACAGATTTAAAAGATGTTTAAAAAATGTTTACGTGCTCGAAGAATTTTCGATAATTTAGAGACTTGATATGAGGCAGTTTTGGGTTCAATGTTTAGCTTGACGACTCATTTAATTTATCATACTCTGGGCGCTACAGATGCCGTACTTGGCAACAGTCGTCTATGAATGAATACGTTTACAAAGTTTGCTAGTTCCGCTATCGTTCATTAACAAATTCCTTGAATTCCTGTTTCCAAAGATCTACGCGATAAGTAGCTCGATTAAAGATCTCAAAAGTAACAAACCAACTTACAAACCGTTCCTGACCATCTGTCTACTATTGGACATCGATGTAAAATTTTGGGCAATATATTTAACTAAATAAAAATACACATATATAAAAAAAATTCTATTCACACTTATCAATGCAATTAATTTCCAAAGATATAAATAAACTAAAACTATCTAAAATGTCTTCAATCACAAACTTATCGGCAGCATAACACCTTTTTTCAAAGCTTTATGATCTAAAAGTGAGACAAAAATCTGAAAAAACAAAAACAAAAAATAATAATAAAATAAAAAATAAATAAAAGAATAAAGTAAAGTCTAAAGCCTGAATCGATACCAATTCTTTTTTTTGTTGTTGTTGTATTCTGTTAAGTGACAGCTTGCGAGGAGCGATATAGAAAGAGAAAGATATTTATTTTGATAACGCGAACTAAAACTGACAATTTTATGTTAATTCAAAGCGGCCAGGTGACAAAATACCACACACATCACACACACACATACACAGATACAAATGCACACTGAAAGCAATTTAATGGAATAAAATACTAAATAACAAAAAAAAAAAAGCAACTTCGAGCTATAATAGAGTTCATATTGTACCCAGCACATCGATGCAAACTATTAACAACGAAGTTTTTTTTTTAGGATAGATCTAGACGAGTGCACTCTGTGCTGGGTATGAAGCATAATAACTAAAAACATAAATAAATCAAATTAAATTAAAATTAATAGAAATCAAAGTACAAAATCATGTTAGACACAAATGGCACAAAAAGCTCAACATTAAATACACAAAGAAATGCGTATTTAGATACTTTAATGAATACTAAATAGATAGACAGACAGCTGCTGACCGACCACTCATGCCTCATGCCTCATGCTTCATGATTGCGTCTAAGTCTAATCATTCCATTAAATCGCGTGCATTTCGTATGCTTCGATTGCAATTTTGTCGCTGCAATTGGTGCAATTAATTTAAACAGACAAATCTAGACAAGAGCGACCAACAACAACAACAACAACAACAACAACAACAACAACAAACAACGGCAGTGAACTGACTATAAGTGTACAGATACGCGAGTATTTTTTTTATACGCTTAAAAGAGCTTTAAATTGGAGGGCAGATCAATAAGTTTTTTTTTTAACAAAAATTCTTACTTAAAGTCAGCTTTCCCGTACAAACTATTATTTAAATGATTATTAAAAGCACTTGTATAGATTTTATTTAGTAGCCAAATCCGTCTGTCCTTCCTTCTGTTTGTCTGTCCGTCCGACTGCCCGTCTGTCTGTCTGTTCCGATGCGTTTTACTCAGAATGTTTTTCAGATATTGACATAATATTTTCAATTTGAGTTTTTTTGGTTCTAGGCAGTTTGTATGTCAGAATCAAAGTGCCACGCCCATTTTTAGGCATAGCTCCCATAAAAATATACCGCCCATTTTCGATTTTTTTTTTTAGGAAAATAGGTATTATTTATGAATGTATTCGCTTAAAATTGTGTAATAACACTTCTTATGTCATTCGATGTCAAAATCAAGGTACCACGCCCATTATTAGGTATAGCTCTCATACAAAGTTACCGCCCATTTTCGAGTTTCTGTATGAAAACATTTGGTAAAATCAATTCCAATGTCCGCTCAAGTGAACACTATCGATATAGTAAGGATTGGGCTTATATAACATAAAGCCTCCCTATAAATTTGAGCAAATTTATCGTGAAATATAATCTAAGCATCTGGTGAAAATATAAACTATTAAAAGTGTTGTTAACGCGTATTTCAGCTTTGATTCCACCCAAGTTAACATTATTCCTTGTTTTTTAAATTAAATTGTTTTTATTAACTTTTCTTCATTATATGGTTTTTTCAGTAGTACCCTGCACTACTATCCGAAAACGGTTTAAAAGAACATAAAAACGTACTAAAAATTACCAGTTTTTTTATAGCAGCGTGCCTTAAATATATTGGAGAAGGCCGCAATTAAATGTTTTTTTTTTCTTTCTTGTTTTTTTTTTTTTAATTGCAGCGAGTCCACAAAATGTTGGGGCAAGAATAATAAAAACATAAAAAAACAAAACATTATTGTATGAGAAAATTAGAAAATAGACTTCTTAAATTAACCGAATGTATTGTTTTAGTGGAATTTTAATTTACCTCCATTGTTGCCGTTCAAATGAAACCAGTTTGGTATTCATCGGATGTATTGTTTCAACGTCCATAGGGGACATAGAAACATTTTTACTATTTTATTTTATATATATATATATATATATATAAATAAATTAATAAATTAAATTTTTTTATGACTTGATTATATTCGTACGCAGTTGTAGTATTTTATTTAGGAATCGGAATCTTTGAAAAGTCATTACAAGTTTTTGCAAACTGGTTCGAGCCTTTGCTGATATTTCTCTTCAAAATTTTAAATTTTAAAGATTTTCATCGATGGATTTCATACGTTTTTTTTTTTTTTATTTTCAAAACTTTTTAATCTTCCCTCATATGTTTTATGTTAGAAACTATTTTTTGATATATATTTTTATTTTATTTTTTTTTTTTTGTTTTTATCAAATCTAAAGGTATAAAAACAAAGTCTCTCTGCTGCCCACTTGATCTTTCAATATTCATGTTAATGGAAGCTCTTTTTGTTTTTTTTGTTTTTTTGTGTTTGTATTTTTGCATATTGACAAACGCGAACGCGTTGCTCTAAAATACTTGATTGTCATTTTTATAGATAAACTAAAAGTGTCAAATGAAGCGAGAGGGAAAAAAAATCTATATCAAAATTGCTAAATAATGTGCACAAAGGACAAAAACATAAACAAGATAATGCAAGGATTAGACTTAAAAAAAAAAAAAAGTTGATTGGTGCTGATAAGGCGAAGCACGTAGCATGCCATGTCTATAAATCGCTCCAGATAAAAGAAATCTTATCGCGCAAAAATACATCAAATTCATTTGGTACTAAAAGAACACGCTAAATAAAAAAATTTACTTTTCAAATACATTTCTATGATTCTCAAACAGTTTAAGCAAAACAATATAGTTTCTGTATGACCGGATATGAGATGCAGCACGACTCGAACTAGTTTTGACCTTTCAATACAAATTAGACAAAGACTACCCATCATGCAGAAATTTCAATATTGATATGCTTAAACTGTTTGAGAATTATTAGATTATAAAAATGTATTTAAAAAGTAAATCACTAATTTCATAATTCAAGTACTAAAACAATGATTTAGAATATTTAATTTTTTTTTTTTAATAAAGAAAAATTTCTTTTTTTTTTTTAATTAAACAAAAAAAAAAAACTTTAAACCAAATTTAGGCGTATACAGCAAGAACAGAAATAAATAGCCGCAGGCCTTTTAAACAACAAAAAAAAAAAAAACTGAAAACGGTAGCCGAATAAATTAACAATTTCTCCCTTTGAACTTCTTCTTTTTATTAAAGTTTTTTATGCGTTGTTGTTGTTTCCATCTTTTGTTTTGTTTTTTATTTTTTTAATTAATTAGAAATAAATTGCAGTAAATCATCATTGATTTCAGTGGAAACACAAATTAAAAACCACTTAAATGGAGAGCGTCTACGAAGCGAACGAAGAAGTTGTTCTTGAGGTTGTTGATGATGATGATGGCTGCGCTGCTGCCGCTCCTGAAGCTGCTCTGAATGAATGATGAAACTAAAACTAAGCTAAAACTAAATTTAGTAGTGTATGCATTCTGTGGCGGCATATCATCATCGTTTGCGTGTGAAATCCGTTTTTGAGTAACTTCCTCTGCCGAACGCATCTTTGGCAGCTTAGATCGATTCGAGGTCAGTTTTCGGCTCATTGACGATTTGGCTTGTGAAATCATTTAGTTGGCGCTTTCTTGTCGTCAGTTTAATTTTTTTAAATATAATTTGTTTTCGTTTTTTGTAGCTTTTTCGTTTGTATCTTTTTTTGTATCTTTTTTGTATTTTTTTTGTATCTTTTTTTTGTATCTTTTTTTTGGTTGTTTTATAATCCGCGAATCTACGCTTTTGGCTCGTAAATTTGCGACTGGCGTGTGGCGTCAGTCAAAACGAATTCATATTACCAACTTAACATCCTGTTCAGCTTAACGGCTAACGAAGGGATCAGGGTGCGCCCATATATTTTTTTTTGTTTGGTGTTGGCGATGACTGAGGCTGTAGCTGTGTGCGGCTACTTTTGGCGGCTTTAATTCCTTCTCTGTCAAAATTCTTAATTGAGGTTTAGCACAACATTTACCGCTTTTCGCTAATCGCCTTGAAATAGTGCCGACACAATATCTTTCGAAACATAAACATAAACACACACAAAATATATAAAAATCTTAAACAGAAAAATAAACAAAAAAAAAAAAAAAAAAAACTTTACTTTAACCGAAGCTTGAATACACATCACACATAATATTGCATTAATTTGTAGCTTTAAAAACAGGCAGACAGACGGACATAGCCGACTCTGCGGATCAAAAAATATATAGAATCCAAAAAAAAAAAAAAAAAATCCAAATCCATGTACGTGAATGCGTGTTCAAGAGTCACGGACAAACTTTTCGAAAAATTAAAATCACATTGAAAATCCGAAAAGAGCTCAGTAATGCAGCAGAAATACCGAAGTGCCTACTTAATAAATATCAAAAAATAACAAGAAAAACAATAACAACTAATTTATGCTATCATCTAGCCGCCTTTATACAATATATATGTATCTAGATACATTTGTATCTTTATGTGTATCCACAATATATTTATTTATTTTTATATTTATATGTAACTTCAGATTATGCGTTGGGATAATCATCAACAAAAAAAAAAAAAAAAAAGCAAAGCATCAAATATAAAATCACTGCAAGATTTTGTCGATGTTCATTCATTCCACTTCGATTCATTTCTGTTTTTTTTTTTCGAGTTTAAACACAATTTAAGGCGTTGCCTGTATTTTGTTTTTCTTTAACTTGAATTCATTCATAAAAAGCAAAAAAAAAAATTGACTGCAAAGAAATAGATTTAAAAGAATATCACGTCACGTCATGTCATTTCATTTCATCAAAACAAAAATTAACTCAATATAGTTGATCGGTAATTCTTTGATTGCTTAACCATTAAAGTTGTTATACCTTGGATACTTAGAAGGTTTATGACTTGTTCTCTCATACTAAGCTCACTGTCAGGTCTCTCCACGAATAGTAGAGATGCAAGTATTAAGAGTTTTGAAATGTTTTAAAGCGGTGATCTGCAATGGCTTCTTTATCGGATCGACACCCAGAATCATTGGCATTAAGAACTAAGTAGTCGCTTTCCATAGGTTTGTGGTAGGAATCAAATGGCTCAACTTCAGATGTGAAATAGTTCCTTAAGATATACAAAATTTTTTAATATACTCCTTCGCTGTACAACACAACGCTCTGTCTATAGCCTCTCATGGTATGATGGTACCCTAACAATGCTGCCATCATGGAAAGAGAAACAATTTTTACTCGAATAGAATTTTCTATAGAATTTCAATCTTATTGGATCGGAGATTATTGAACAATGTAGACAAATTTCGATGTTTGAACTTAAATGCTGCGCAGCTCTGCGTGCTTTCATGTTTCTAATTTAAAAAAAATTTTCATATCGAAATTTAAATAAAACAAAGTGCGTGCATATTTCGAAATGATTTTATATAAAATTAGCACTAAAAATTTACAATCTTATTAGCAGCACAGAAATAACATCCATTAACCACTCCACCCTCTCTCTATATAATCGGTACATACATACATAAATAAATATGAATGTCAACCCAACCCAACCCAGTTCAGCTCAGCTCAGCTCAGCTCAACCCATATCAAAGCAAATATTTTAATTCTTTGCATATACAAAAAAAAAAAAAATAAATAAAAGTCATATACGAACATCAGACAGACGGACGGACGTGCGGATATTGTTGTAAATGAAAATTTCCGCTTTGACGCTTCTTCAATATAAATGCAATTTGCATTTTTGTTAAAATATCATCAACGAATCAAAGTGAAGTTACAAGTACGAGTATAATCCAAAAATCTCATAGCTACTGAAAAGAGGATTGGGAAGATATGGGATGCGATGTGGATGTGGATGTGGATGTGGTTGGTGTGAAGTAAAGTGAAGATGCGTTTGCTGTAAAACGCTTTTATCTTCGCGCAAATTAAGAGCATTACTCGCTCACTCGACATGTCGACATGAAATCAGAGCAATTACGACACCTTTTTAAAAACAACTTAAGCGCGTCCCCTGGGTACACCAAAAAAAAAAAAAATTCGACCGTTTCGGTATGAGGGATGATGATATTTTGAGTGATTACGAGTACAAGTACGTGACTGCCGGTCGGTCTGTCTGTCTGTCTGTCTATCTGTCCAATTTGTAAGGACTTATTTTCCTTACTTCCATTTCCACTTCAACCACTTTGGGTGGTACGTACAGACAGACGGACAGACAGACATTTACATATGTTCTCTGTCAATGGGGATGTTGTGTGGATTTTGGTTTTGCGGCTGAATCCCCCAAAGTGTTTGACGCTTTGCGTGTCGAACAGCGTTGTTGTCAGTACAAACGGGGCACTTTGCCCACCATGCTACCAGCTACCATGCCTGTCTGTCATACACGATGTGGCTAATTAACAGAAATGTGTGAAATTCACACTTGAAACGTGAAAGATTTGTCTTTTCTTAATGGAATGGGCCAGTTTACTTTTGGGCGCGTTTTACAGTTAGCAAAAAAAACTTTTCGAAAGTCGTTGAGCGCTAATAATTTATTTTCTTTATTTTTATGTCAACATTTTGCGTTTGTTTCAAAACTTCAAAATGAAGGCTTTGGCTTTTTTTTTTGAAGTTATAAAATATCTTTTAATGAAAACAATAACGGTTCAAGATACAATTGTATCTCAAACACTAATGAGCAGTAATTAATGCTTAGTTTTTTTTGCGGGTGACGCTATAAAATTCATTGGTCGCTCGTTAGGTTGTGTCACTTCTTTATTGTTTGGTTGGTTTGTTGGTTGCTTATTAAAAATTATTTTATTTTATAAAAATAACAAAATGCGTTCATACATACAAATGTGCATTGAAGGAGATATTTACGGTCTACATATCATATCATTGCATTGCATTGTATCTTTTTTTGTATCTTTTGTACTGCATAAATACGCTTTAAAGTATTCGATTAAAATTATTATTTTGTTTGTATGCTAATTGTTAGTTTAATATTCTTAACTTAAGTTCAGTTTCTTTTTATCTTTTTATGCAGCCATTCTTACTGGTTCACTGCTTACCTATAATATTACTCACAACAATAGTTCGAATGACGCACAGCTTGACCCAAAGCAAACTAATAAAATGCTACATTTATCATGTCAAGAATAACAATACAGACAGTTATCATATTGACCAAATTGAATGTTGCATGAAAGATACACGTATTTGTCAAAGATACAAATAATAATGCAAATAAATAATTAGTAGGAATCTAAAGAGACATTTACAAGTTTAAAAGTGCAATTTTCTTGTAAAAAAAAAAAAAACGTTAGCTTCTGTACAGCCGAAGCTTTAATCATGCATAAACATAAAGAGACTGGCGTAGTGTCCGGAATTGATCGGAGTTGCGAGATAGACAAGTCTGGCCATGGCAAAGATAGGCGCACAAAGCCTATGCAAATTCATCCCTTAACTTACAAGAGAAAAGTGGGAACTACGATATAATAAAATTTGTATTCTTGATGGGACAATCGACTTTAATCGTGTATAGAATGTGGCTTTAAGGTGTCTGAGCCTGGCATTCTAAAAAAAAAAAAATTATAGGCCTGTTTCATCGTTAAGTCTGCACTCTGCGTTTGAAGATAGACCCATTTTGTTTGAATGATATCTCAGGTAATAGTGGTCAGATAAATATTTAAGTTTTATTGTACTCAGCAAAACTTTGGCTTTTAGATAAATAGGCAGAACTAATAACTTAGCCGCGACCACAGTTCAGAAGAATGTTTCTCATATTGATACACAGAGTGTCAGAAGTAGTACCTATCTGTATTCTGTCTGGCTGTGGCCCAAAGGAGAAAAACAAAAATATTCCAGTTTTGTCAATTCTGCCTAGTTTCGTCCCACAACACAGCAAATGGTGCATTGAAGAGCTATGTTAGCTTGGAGAAAGCTCAAGAGTTTATTGTGCTTGACTGCAGAAAAAATGGTAAGTCACCTGCTCAAAACAAACTGAAACCCTACTGGAGCTATCCAAATTTCAACAAAAAAAAAACTGCTGGAGTTGGAGTTATTTCAAAGGCAAAATTGTTTGCTTTGAAGTCATTAATGTTTGTACTTATGCCAATTTTTGTAAAGTCACCAAAGAGCCATTAGGTGTTTTAAGAGGATTTTAAGAGGGTTATAGCTTAAAATTTAATTTCAGGTCAAAGTCTTCATAACTGAGTTGTTGAAACTTGTGGGAACAAGAGTGAGTTTTTGAGTCTCAGTGTGATTAGCGACTGCGACTTAAAAATCGCAGCGACTGTAAACAGTGATAAAATCGCAGTTCGCAAAAAAAAAAAACAATGAGCGATTGTTTAACAGGTTCACTGTTCACGAAGAGTGATACACAAAATTGCAGCTAACTGAACTGTTTCGCAACACCAACACAACAAACCGTGACATTGTGATTTTTGAATCACTGTGAAAAAATCACCTAGAGTGTTTTTTTTTTTGCCAAAACCACTAAAGCTACCAAATAAGATTATTACAGTTGTAATTCCCAACGAATTCCCCACCAAAGTTTCCACATGAAAATTCAAATATATTAGGTAGCATAATAACTACGATTGCTTAACCTTAAAATGGAGATGACAAAAAATGTTTGACGTTAGTAAACATTTTATTTTTGTGACTTTAACTTTAATAGTCTCCGAAAAAATCGAATTCATACGACAATCAGGCGAACGGCTTTTGCTATTTCGACTCAGCTTTCGATGCTGAATCGAGAATAAAATATGATGGAGATTATGGAGTCTGTCCTGATTTATTCTGTCTGTTCATAAAGGGTGTCCCAGAATTTACGCAAGTCCCAGATTTAACGCATGATTTGCAATAAAGTGCTGGCAACTCTGAAAATAAACAGTTTGACAGCTGAAAAGTATAGAATTCTGGTACTTGCGTTAATACTGGGACACCCTTTACATATGCAGTGTACAAAAAAATAAAAGAAAATACGGTTCTCACATTAGATCGATTGGGTTTTTCAAACTGCGAATGATTTGAATTGCGAAAAAAAAAAAAAAAACAATTTGTGCATCGGGATGAGCGGAGTCTGGATCAATTGTTTAGTTGCGCGCCCTTCACACTAATTCATAAATAATTTATAACCAAAAAAAGCAAATCAAGGACTTTTTATGTAGAAACTTAACGATAAACTGATTTTCTATACAAAATATTTTTTACGGATATAAACTCTAATTGCACTAAAACTACAAAAAAAAAAAAAAAAAAAAACAAAAGCACCAATCAGTCTGCTTTGGTCTCTTTAGTATCGTCAAATTTAGCTACAATCCATACAGATAAGGATACAGATATGTACATATGTACATATCTGTACGTATATAAGATTATTTGGCTTGCTTTGCGTCGGTATTTTATAACCTAAACCGATGTGATGCTGTAATGAAGCCATTTTGAAATTTTGTAAGAAATTGAGAGAAAAATACAATAAAAACAAACAAAAATAAAATGCACAAAAGTATTTATGTACTTTCATATATATATGTATGTATGTGTGCATGTATGTTGTTTCAACGCTACAAATTCATTCATTCATTCATTTGCTCAATGATTCACATTTTCATTATTGCTCCCCTCACATGTACAATAGTGCGCATACATTAGGCAGAAAATTGACATCGATATAATAAGAAGCAAATAAATAAATAGGTATGTATGTGTGTGTGTGTAGCTACATACTACAATACAACTACAGCTATGCGAGGGCAACGGCGACATTGTTTAAATGAGACGGCAACAACATTTAACTGCTGCCAATTTACTGTTTAAATGCCAAACAAAAAGTGCTAACAACCGAAAAAATAATAAAAAAGACAGATGACACACGTACACGTGCACGTTGCGCATAGATCACACACACACATACACGCATACAAATTTAGTTACACAGATCAAAACCATACTCTCATTTTCATTTTCTCTCTCTCATACTCGTACACCCGCACTAACAAGTTTTTTTTTTTTTTTTCTTACCTATATTCTCATTCTTACTCATTTTGTTGCCAGCAGCACAGCGAGAGTGTGTAGGTGCAAAAGAGCTGGCAATAATATTATTGAAAACTAGTTTTATGGGGCGGAGCTTATGGGATAGTGAGAGAGAGAGAGTGTTTTGCGCTCTAAATGGGATGGATGCTGTGTTTTGTTATTCTTATTCGAAACGTAAGATGAGAGACTAAATTACGACTGTGTGCGTGTGTGTGTGTGTTAAATTGATTTGTATAAATATATTTATGTTTTGTATTACATATTATGGCTGGCAAAAGAAATGCAAGTATTTTTTTTATTTAAATTATTATTTTTTTTTTTTGAAAAGCAAAGATTAAAATATAATTTACTATCGTCATAAATAGATTCTAATGTGAGTGTGTGGTGTGTATACATGCGGCATGGTGTATTTCTATGTGGTAAGTTTTCGTTGCCATAATTTTTATAGCACAAGTGTGTTGTATACGTGTTTGCGCTTATTGTGTGGTGTATTTAGGTGAGCTTAAGTGTTTCGAGTTATTTACAATTAAATAGTTTCATCATTTATCAACTTCTGCCTAGTAAAATAAAAATCAATTACATCATTTTAAATGATTTAGCGCATCATAGCAATATCGAGAAGAAGAACTCTAAAGCAGTTGAATTTGAATAAATCAGTTTGTGTGCGTTTGGTGTCCATACAAGTCACGCATAAAAGTAATCAATTCATCAAAACTAAAATTCGTAACACTTTAAGAAAGTAGTGGCGTGGAAGTAACTAGAACCGTAAAAGGAGTATGCCAGAAGTCAGTTTTTTTACAGGTATAGAGTGTACCAGAAGTCATCTGTTTCGAAAGATTAAAGTATCTGCGAAAGTACGAGGGCAGTTTAATAATTTAGTGACTTTTTGAATAAAAGATCTTATTTCTTTATATCTTTTTTTGGGGGAATATCCTAGCTTTTAAGCATTATTCCTTTTTTTATCATTTCCAAATAATAGATTCTCAAGGTCCTTAAAATAATTTCTTCTTTCGATCTCGCCTTACTCGCAGTTTGCTAAATCT
This sequence comes from Leucophenga varia, assembly GCA_018903435.1. Lineage (NCBI taxonomy): Eukaryota > Metazoa > Arthropoda > Insecta > Diptera > Drosophilidae > Leucophenga > Leucophenga varia. Next base: position 518,606 of record JAEIFJ010001021.1, read on the forward strand.
GTATAGTTTTCTGAACGTGGCAGAAGTTCTTTTCTTTACAAAAAATCCATTTATTTCAGCTTCAAAACATGGCTGAATCTAATACAGTATTTGCCGATGATAGTTTTAACCTATTTAAGGCAATCAATGTTACAAAGATCTGGCTTGCTTTTCAGGATTAGAGGAGCTGTTTAGAATTAAAGTTACTACGCGGAATATGGAAAAATATCTCTCGTTTATTTATACTTTATGAGCTTTACGATATCTAATTTTTGGTGCTATCGATCGGTTTTCAAACAGCTTAAACGACAAAAGATACCAAATACCAAAAAGTAGAAACTGCTTTTGTATAGATTCACAGAACTTTCCTTGCTAAATCATATATTTTGCGGACTCCAAATACTGGAATAATATTTTTCAAGTCAACAAAATGCAAAATAAACTTTATTTTGTTATATAATTTTTGAATTTTTTTTTTGCCGTCGGACTTGTTTAATGAAAAAAAAAAAAAAGTATAATGTTACAAACAAGTTTTTTGATATTTTACAATTTAAGATTAAATTACGCAACATTTGACGTTGATAGTTCTTCGCATAGGGGGTGAGTGTGGGAGTCAAGGACCCAATCCAATGCAAAATATTATGATAGCATTCCTATAATCAGCATTTGTAATGAATTTAAAGTGAAAATATTTATAAAACAAAATAAAATTTTAAATTTGGCGGTTCGATCTCGATACTGAATATTTGGCCTATTATAAGAAACATTTGTACCAAATTTGAAGCCAAAAAACAATTGGATAATAAAATAGTAGTTTTTGTATGGGACGCAATACCTGAAATGGGGCTGACGCATTGATTTTAACATACAAAGTACACATGAACTAGATAAGCTTAAGTTTGAAAATTTCAATCCAATACCTTAAAAACTGAGCGATTAAATAGGGGCAGAACAAGCAGACAGACGGACATGACTAGAACAATTCGTTTTTTTGAGGTGATAAAGAATATTTTTACTTTATGTGTTCTAATAATACCCATTTTCCGGTTTGTAGCTACAAATCTATAACTAAATTTACATGCATTGTAATATCTTCAATACAAAAACTATTAACATCAGCGGCCATTGTTATATTTTATAAAAATAAAAAAAAAAAAACAAATTCACCACAGCAAAATAAGATAAGAAATAACAAAAACAAAAACAACAACCACAACAAAATTAGCAATATGTGCACATTTACGCTGACAAAGGGAGATGTTGCGATGCGATGATGCGATGGCGCGCTACATTAACATTATTTTTGGTCGTCATACTTGTTGTTCTTGTTGTTGTTGGTATTTTTTATTGAAGACTAATGAATGTCAATTGAAAGCAATTACGACCAATAAATGTGCGCGGCGCATACACACACACACACAGGCACAGATACACAATAGAAATTCACCACTTAATGTTTGTAAACAGTGCAATGGGAGAGTTAGAATGAGAAACAATAACACGAAATACATTATAAGTACGAGAGAGAGAGAAAGAGATGACGACAGGTGTTCAATGATAAAGTAAATGTATTGGTGTTTTGCTTTTCGCTCGCTCACTCACTCACTCTCTCTTTCTTAATTCTTATAGCATGGCGCGCGCTCGTTTAAATGGTGCAATGGTGTTCGTGTTTGTATGCGTGGTAACTTTTGATACTGGTTTTAACGTTGTGTGTATGTGTATTTGTGTGTTGGCCAAATGAGCGACAACAACAACAACAACAACGACGACGAAAACGAGAAAAGGTAAAATCGCTTTGGTGGCGTAGCGGCATTCTTGACTCAGTCGCGGTTCGAATGCACAGGCGAGTGGTTCAGTGTTGTTGCTCAAAAACAAAACGAAAAAACGGCGACAACCAGAGACAATAAGAATTTTATTTAAAATAAAAACAAAGGCAATAAGAAAAAATACGCGCTTATTATTAATTTTTTTTTTTTTTTTTTTTTATCCAATACAAAAAATATTGTATTTTTTTTGGAAACGTAACAAGTGCAATTTTCTTTACAAGAAAAACAAAGCGCGCGCATTTGTGCATAAAAAAATATTTAACAAAAAGTGACGTTTATGTGAATTATTAAAAAAAAAAAAAACTAAATGAAATAAAAATTATAAAAGAAGCAAAAGCTTAAAAACAAAGTGCAAAACTATAAATGTTGCAAAAGAAATTATATTTTTAATTAATATAAAAAAAAGTTTTTGTTATTTTTCGATTTAAAAAAAAATTTAAGAAAAAAAAAAAACAAAACAATTATTTGTTGTTTCGTAACGCCAATGACCACCATGCCACCGGAGATGTCCGCCGCCACCGCAGCTGCTGCCGCACCCACCGTTGCATTACAAACTGGCGCTGTCACAGGATTGCCGTCATTAACGCGCGAATCAACAAATGCTGCATTGGCAACAACGGCAACACGTTCACGTTTTATGATTACTGATATTTTGGCGGGTAGTGCTGCGGCAGCTGCTGCAGCGGCTGCAGCAGCAGCAGCAGTTATGCAACAACAACAACAACAACATAATCGACGTCGTAGTCATAGTCGTAGTCGAAGTCGTAGTCGTAGTCCAGTAAGTCCAACAATAAATCAAGGAATAACACAACAACAATTGCAGCAACAGCATCAGTTACACACAACAACAACAACAGCAGCAGCAACACCAAAGTCATGCATTACAGCATTCGCATTATCATTCTCAACAACAACAACAACAGCAACAGCAACAACATCATCATCAATTGGCATTACAGCATTATTTGGCGCAACAACAACACTTGTTGCAACAACAACAGCAACAACAGCAGCAACAACAACACTTTCAACAACAACAGCAACATTATCGCCAAAATACGTCAAACGTTGCTGCATCACCGCCACAAATACGTCCCTATACGGATTTAGCGCCACCGGCAACAACATCTTCATCAGCATCATCAGGCACATCAACAACATCGCAGCAGCAGCAGCAGCATACCGCTTCACAAGCATCTCCACCAATAACAGCTTTACTTGGCTTTTCGCATGCCAATGGTATGCAGCATTATGCTGCACTGCAACAAGAACGTGAACGTTTACGCGAATTAGATGCGGCGGCTCGTTCCGGTGAATTAGATGAACGTTCGCGTTCACCGTTGCTGCTACAAACATTAGGAAACGGTGGCGGCGGCGGCGGCGGAAGTGGGGGCATTGCTTTTGCTACTTCACGTGATTTGGCTTATCATAATAATAACAACACAGCAACAATAGTAATAATAATAACAATAATCATCATCAACTACAACAACAACAACTTCATCATCATCATCATTCCATGCTAATTGGCGGCGGCGGTAGCAGCATTAGCGGCGATCAAGCGAGTACAATTGATGACAGTGATAGTGACTGCGGTAAGTGTTCAAAAAAAAAAAAAAAAAAAATATTATAATACTATGGAAAGCGAGAGAGAGAGAGAGAAAGAGAGACTTGTTTATATTAAAGTGCAAAAGAGCAAGACAACTGTTTAATTAATTAAAGTTTATGTCAAAATATTTTCGTATTTTTTTTAATTTTGTATTCATTAATTTTAATATAAATTTATTTAGTCGGTTTATTTTACGCCGTAAAATTAGTTCAGTTTTTATTTGAAGCATTTAATTAAAAATCTAATTTACGGAAATTATTATACTATGTGTTCTCCCTGTAGATTTTTCTTTAAATCTTGAACACCATGTTTCCTCCTACTTTTGGTATTTTCTAATGAAAACAAAAATAAAATAATATACATTCATGATCCTAGTACAAATTGTCTCTTAAATCCGCACCTGGCTATAAGCGGAAGTCGGCATAATTTTGTTATTGTTGTTCAACTAGAAATGCCACAAAGCATTTGCTATATTAAATTATGCTTAAATAAATGCTAAGCATAGAGTGACAATTATACACACACACACACACACACACAGCCATACATACCTATAATGTAGATACATGCATATGTATGTATAAATATTTTAAATATATACAAACTGAGCTGCGGTTGGAATTTATGTTACCAAGTCAATCAAATATAAACCACAAAACATAAAAAAAAAAAAAAATAAAAATGATGAAATCATGATTAAGATACAATTTGCGCGGTATTATGTATCTTAAACATGGCTTATAAGATATTTAAGGATTAAACAAAATTGAAAATTTTTTTATAACATAGAGCTTTAGTATTATCACTTCGTCTAGAATATCACGCATTTTAGTTGTTAAATATGTTTTATGTATTTTAAAATTGAACGCATTCTATAAGTTTAAATTTTCAGAGTACTAAAGTATCTCATTAGCGAGTTTTGTTAGCTAATCTATTTGACTTTGATTTATTTTATGCTTAAAAAAGAATTTATATTCTCTATAAACAAAAATAGGTTTTGTTAACTAAGAAAATAAATAAATAAATAAATACTTAAAAATAATAAAAAAAATAGCAAACTTAATAACAACAAAATTATTAAACAAACTAAAAGCGTCAAAATTAAATTGTTTATGAAGTAAACATTAAAGATAAAATATAATATTTTGTTGACAGACAGACGGACAAACACACGCAGGTGCATTTTAAAAAGCTGCTTAGTTGCGTGTATGTGTGTGTGTGTATCTGATTGCGTATGTGTTTTAATTTTTGCTTGTAATTGATATAAATTATATTAATAACAACAACAAAAATAACAACAACTGCGCTAGTCCCTTAGTTTTTTGCAATATTTTTGAAATTAGTTCTTCATATTTTAAATAGTTTAAAATTTTTTTTTTGTAACACGGCTATGCTCAGTTTGTCGTAAATTTTGTAACGTATTGAAGCAGACATTGTAGCCAAACATAAAGTATATACTTATATATTCTTGATCAGCGAGTGTATCTTTAGACGAAGTCTGTCTATCCGTCTTTTTCGATAGTTTTAGTGTTATACATAATTTAGCAAGCTCCCATACAAACTCCCATACAAGCTCCCATACAAGTTATTTTTATACCTGTTACACTAGTGTAAACAGGTCTACCCAGTTTGTCGGAAAGTTTCTAACGCATTAAAGGAGGCATCGTAGACCCTATAAAGCTATATATATTCTTGATCACCTCGACGAGACGAATCGATTTTGCCATGTCCGTCTGGCTGCCCGTCTGTCCGTCCGTCCGTCCGTCCCGTCTGCCGTGTGTTGGTTTGCTGCGCGGTTTATAAGCTCCAGTTTTACAAGCTAGGCCTGAAATTTTAAACTTAAGTTTCTATAGGTCCTGTGAAGTTTCTATGTCAAAATCCCATGTACAAACGCCCACTTTTAGATATGTCTCCCATAGAAAAGACTCCCATTTTGTCAAGTTCTTATAAGTCCCATAAAAGCTATTCATAAAGCAAATGGCTTCAAACATGGTACAAATGCTTCGCATATTAAGCCAAGATCTCCAGTTTACAAATTGGCCTAAATCGACCGCAATTCCTAAATTTTACAATATGTTTCATTTGACAAGATTTCCATACAAAATCTTAATACAAACTCCCATACAAACTCCCATACAAGTTGCTACCATACAAGATTCCCATACAAGTTAATTTTTTTGATTTTGTTGTTTTTGTAAAGAAAAGTTATTACTTATGTATTTGGTTAAAAACACCACTAATCTCAACCCATGAATAAACTACAGATTTGATTAAGATTGGACTAGTATAGAATGTGGCCTCCATATACATGTACTTCTTTTATGAGCCCCAATTTCATAGCGTCAAAGGTTTATCGGGCCATTGTACGAAAGATATTGAAATTTACATTTGACGCATTATTGAGCTTCGGTTCCATCGAACTGGCGCTGTATAAAAGCTAATATAATAATTTACAATAGTAAAACTATTTCTATGTCCGCTATGAACTTTGAAACCATTCAACTGTTGAGTCCCAAACTGGTTTCATTTGAAAGGTGACAATGCAAGTGTAATTATAGACTACTAAAATAACGCATTAGGCTTATTCGGTACATTCATAAAGTCGATTTTTGACTTAACTCATACAAAAATATTTTTCTTTTTTGTATGTTTTTATACTAGTCGCAATAAATTGCGGTATCGCTGTAATTAAAGAAAAATAGTTCTTTTTTGTTGCTTTTTTTTTGTATGTTTTCATACACACTTCTGAACAACGTTGTAGCCACGCCGTGTACCAATATAAATTTGAACTAGCAAGACTCCACTCAGTTTCAGTGTTGCGCTGCTCTTTCTTTTTACACATTTTTGTGATTTTATATGATAATTTATTTTAAAAAAATTATATAAAATTAGACAGACAAATGGACAGACAGAAATATAGATAAATATATTTTATGTCTATAACAGCACAAAAAAAAAAAAACATATATATAAACCATTCTTTACACTAGGCGTCTGCCTACACACACATACAATATATAGAGCAAAAAAAAAGAAAAACAGCTTTTCTTTTCAACTTGTTCGCATTATCATTATTTTGTATCTACGAGTACATCACATACATATTTACTTTATTTAAGCTATTTGTTTTAGCATTTAGTATATTTTATAGCATCATTAATTCTTATTAATTGTTTTAATCGATATGCAAATGATGACAAATGTCGTTTAAATGTCGTCACATGACATAGCATTGTACTAAATCGTGTGTATCTATGAGATACAATTTACACACATACATACATATGCATATGTAACATATTAAATCTTTTTTTTTTTTTTTTTTTGAAAGTAAATAAACTATAAAATTATGTATTTGAGGCAGCTGTGTGTGTAGACCACACACATAAAAAATAAATGAAAAGCAAAATAAATTTCAGAACAGCAATTTTAATACGCTACATATGCACATATTCAGCGTGTTACAAACTTTTCAAATAAATTTAATATACTCAAAAAGACAATTCTTCGACATTTATGCGAAAGCAGCAGCTTTTCAAAACTAAGAAATACATTAAGCCATACAGAGCAACCCACGCAGTTCGAAAATGGCTTAATCACCTACAGAGTGTGAAGTAAAAGTAATAAATTTAAAAAATACAATACGAGTATATTTTTTTATTTTTTGTTATTGTTTTATTTTTATTTAAATGCAAGAACTCACACACAAATAACGCGTGAAAGCGTATCAATCACATCGAAGCATTTTGGTGTAAATTTCATTTTAAAGTTTTTAATTTAATATTTATGCAGATTTGGATATTGTTTCTTTTTTTTCGATTTTTTTTTTTTTTAATTTTTAAATACGCCGCGTGTCACTTGAGACGCGTGCGATTGCCAGCTGATGTCCTTTTTGTCTATATTTTTATAAAGAGTAAAAGAGACAAAAAACGAAATGCAAGTGATAGCCCAAAAATTGAATGCGTCTCATATGCATGTGAATGACTTTGAGTAAATAAATATGAATATGTGTGCAATCATGTTTGTTCACATTCGAGTCATTCGAGTCATTCGAGTCGCTTGAAGCGTTTGAAATTGATCCCTGTTGTCAACGCGCGCACAGATATTACGTTAACTTATTCTCAGTGTTTACGTTTTTTTTTCTCTTTTTTTTCATTCTGTGGATACAATTAAGCTTGGATCGATCACCTTTTTCTTGTATCTGCATACATCGTTGTCGCTCATTGAAGTGTGCATTGATCGCTTTGACGTTGGATCACACTTCTTTGCAGTTGACTGCGCATTTATTCGAAAAAAAAATATAAAAAAATAAATTTAAAAATAAATAATAATAATGAAAAAAAAAAAAAAAAAATGTTGTCTGCTTTTAACAATCTCGTTAAATTTTATAGTCCTTTTTGTTATTTTTTTTTTTTTTGCTTTTAATTGAAATTGATATTTTAATGGAATTTCAAAAATGTCTCGTTCTTCTGCGCTATTTAAAAGGTTTCACTTTAAAAATATTTTCTTTAATTTTTTTGTTTTAACAGTAAACAGTAAAGTTATACTGTTTAAATATTATTTTTTTTTTTCGTTATGCTCTACGACAGACAGACGCGCGCACACGCTTATCGCGTTCTAAAATGCATTTTAAATTAAATAATTATTATTTTCTGCATTTTGCGCTAAACACGACAGCACCGACAGCAAAAATAACAATACACAAAATTTACATAAAATTCCCAGCAAAATGAAAAACTAAAGAAAATATTGCGGAAGCATTGCTTTGTGCAAAACAAAAACAAAAACCACAAAATAGCAAAAAAATAAAATGTGAAGCGCATTCAAGTTTGTTGCTTAAGTCTTTTGTTTTTCGCTACACAAACGATAAAAAAATTGATCATTTGCAGTTAACTGTACATTATGTTTAGGATTGACAATATACTTAACACATTTTATGTCCCAGCGGAAAAATTTTGCTTTGAAGACTTGATCATTAATGACTGATTGGTGACATGTCGTCGATTGTGTTTCATTGGCGAGTTTATGCCATTTATTCATAAGGCAGTCAGACTGGTCACAGTTCGTAAAAATTTTCAATTGAAGATTGCTAAATATTGTTACTGGCGGAGTAGAGCTGCTAGTTTTGTATAAAAAATTGTAATAGAACCCACACCCATGATCGACACAGAAGATGTCCTCCTACAAATGTCATCTAAGAAATCTTGCAAGACATGTCATCAAGAAGTCTTCCTACAAATGTCATCTAAGAAATCTTGCAAGACATGTCATGCAAGACAACTGCGACACTTGTATGAAAATGTCGTCAACGATTTGTATGAGACTGGCGTCGGTATGTCATCGAGGAAAGAGACTAGTCGTCAACGCCGCATTGATGCCTCGTTGATGACTGTACCGCTGGGATAGGGTTAACGAGAGTGAAAATGAAATTTTGATATAGTTGACCCTAAGAGGGTTCTTTAAAATCCATCCAATATATCATTTCAATTTTCTATATCAAATAGTCTCCTGGAAATTCGCTTTTTTACTGCCGGCGAACAGAAATACTGGCAGATTGACAGACAAATAGATATAGCTAATTTGATGCATCTTTCAGATGCGGATCTGTTATGTCTCCATCTGTAAACTACGTTCTTAATTGTGCTATACATGGTCATAAAAAGTCTATACTTGTGATAGTATTTATTATTAATAAATGCTTGAAAAAAAGGTCTTAAACCATAGGATTACTTGAAAAATTCCGAAATAGGTGGGAACAGCAGTAAAAAGTTAGTGCCCATCTCTGTACCTTACTATTCCGATCTCATACAAAGTAAAAAACAGTTAAGTTCATCTTACTTAGACGAAAAATACAGTTGTATCAGACAAAATAAATGCCGCTGTTTTTTGTTTTCAATTCAGTAAGGGAATTGCTCGATTCAATTAAAAAAAACAAAAAATTACATCTGCGCATGTGTAGGGTATTTAAAACTTTGTATAAAACTTAAAAAAATATTAAAAAATGTATTAAAGTTTCCTATTTTTTTATTTATTTATTTATTTTTTTTTTTTTTGTAGTTTTTCTTTTTTTTTTTTTGGTTTTTGTATTTCTCGTAAATTTAATGTTGAATTGAATGGCGTGATGAGCGAGTAGGGAAGCAAATACAACAAAAGAAAATCATAGTAATTATAAATTATAACGCGGCACTAAACAATTTACCGTTATGTAAGACAGCAAAAACAACAACAACAAAGACAATAGAGCAGTAGACCAATGTTAAAGAAGGTAAAGAAAAATTAAACGGAAAATAAAGGGGATACATTTATTTAAAAAAAAAAAAAATATTGTCTATGTATGTGGAAAAGTGACTTAAGCTTGGCGGTACACTAAACGCAAACATTATCAAAATGTTGATAAACGTTTAGAACAACAACAACAACAAATGCAAGCAAAGAAATAACAAAAAAAAAAAAAAACAAACAAAGCAACAACAATAATAAGATACAAATGTATCTATTCATGTACTCGTAGATACATTTAGTGCATTCGCTGAAATTCCGTAGCAACCGCCGCCGCTGTTGTTTTGTTGTTATTGTTGTTGTTCCTGTTGCTGTCTTCGTCGTCGCCTTTGCTTAATTAAAATGCAAAAAGGCCAATTGTAAGTTGATTTTGTGCAATTAAGCCACATTTTGCATTAACGTCAACGCGGGCGGAGTTGAAGTTGCAGTTGAATGTTAGCGTAGCGTAGCAGCAGCAGCAGCAGCAGCGGAAGAAGTATTTTTGCAGCGTCTATAAAAGCAGGAAAAACAAAAGCTAACACGAAAACTATGCGACGCAGCGGCGGTGGTAACGGCGTCGTAACCGTCGCCGCTGGTTTTTATTACAATTTGCAATCGTAAAAGAAGCACCAACAGCAACAACAGCAGCAGCAGCAGTCGTTAGTTAGTCACGTTAGTTACTATCTGTCCGTCTGTCCATTCGTCACTCTGACGCTCTTCGTAAGTCGTCCGTCTGTCCGTCTGTCTGTCATTTTGTCCATTTGCCGTTTGTAAAACGCCTGCGGTTGCGCATTTAAGCATGTTTAATGCAATTTAGCCACAAGCACTTAATTACAAATGTGTGCGCATACAAACTGACGCGACGGCCCGAGAGATACAAACACACACACACACACACACATATAAACAATATAAAAGACTACAACACAAGAATTGTATCTTAAAAAAAAAAAAACTCTCATATGCACTATTTTTTTTTTTTTTTTGTTTAATATAAATCTAGATATAAAATGCAACTTTGTATGTGTGTGTGTGTGTATATATTTGTTTAGTTTGTTTTCAACTCAAAATGTTGCGGAAACAGTTTTGCTGTCGTTTTCCTTGTACGTTTTTTTTTGATTTTGTTTTCATTTTAGCAGACTTAAACATTTCACAGTTTAAGAACTTTTATCGAATCAGTGCATAAATACATACATGCTCATACATAAAAGATATATTGCATTGGGTATATTTTATAGTTTTCCGCAACTGCATAAAAGAGTTTAAGTAACTCATTTACGGATATAAAAAGGCTAAGTTCCAGATAGTTTTTGTGTTTGCTAGTAGCTCACAACAAACGATAGCAAATCTTGAGCATTTTAAAGAACGCCTCGTAACTGTAAATGGTGAATCTTGGATCAAGAAATAAAAAAAAATAATAAAATAAAGAATTTCTGATATGCAGCACAAAAGTTGATGTAAATATCCTAATTAAATTTATTAGTTATGTTAGGGAAAATTTTTTTTTTATATAGAATTTCTTTGAAACGCTTAAACCGAACTGAACCATGGTTCAACTCTGACTAAAACCGGTTTGCAGCAATGCTTTTTAGTTCTATTATAAACCCGAAGGAACTTCAGAATATATGGAGCACGTTTTTATAATTGAGATTGGGATCAATTTAAAAAAAAAAAAAGTTATTTAAAAAAACAAGGAAAAACGTTAACTTTGGTTGGACACATCATTTGATGTGGATAGCCCTTCGTATGAAGCATTTGCATTAAATTTTATCTTAAAATAGTAAACAAAGTAAAACTATTCTTAAAAATTTAGAAATTCGTGGTCTTTTAGCCAATTTTAGCTTTAAGATTTATCATGACTTAAGAAGCATTTATACCATATTTGAAGCCATTCGCTTTAAAAATACTATTTTTTTTTATAAGAAATCGACAAAATGCTGTACTTTTGTATGGGGGCTATACCTAAAAATGGGCGTGGCACTCTCATTTTCGAACATAGCAAAGTACCCTTGACCGAGAAAAGCTTAAGTTTGAAGTTTCAGCCCAATATCGTTAAAACTTGAGCGAATAAATCGCGCAGCAACAAACAGACGGACAGACGGACAGACAGACGGACATGGCTAAATCGATTCGTCTCGTCGAAGTGATCAAGAATATATATTCTTTATAGGGTCTACGATGCCTCTTCAATGCGTTACAAACTTTTGGACAAACTGAATATACCCGTTTACACTATGTGTAACAGGTTTAAAAAAAAACAAGGAAAAACGTTAACATTTGTGGAACCGAAACTTAAATACCTCTCACACGAATCCTTAAATAGTTTATGTGATGTCATAAGTGGCTTAAATATAACTTTGAGATGGGATGTGTGGGAGTCAACGGTCTGATACAACCCAAGTTTAGACACAATATTGATATCAAATATTAAGCCAAGATTACAGATATAACAATAATTTTCTTGAAATTGGGAGGTATGGGGATATATTTTGTAGTGGCTCGAAAAAGCTTAAGTTTAAAATTTCAGCTTAATATCTTTAAAACTGAGCGAATGAATCTCATCGCAACAGACGGACAGACAGAAGGACATGGCTAGATTGACTCGTCTCATTGTGCTGATTAAGAATATATATAGTTTATGGGGTCTATGATGTCTTCTTCTTGTTATGCTTAAACTGTTCGAGAATTATAAGAAAATGTTAGCCTGGCTGAATACAAAAAAAAAGCTAACAAAGTTTTTTTTGAATGCTTTTTAAAAATGATTATAATAAAATTTATAAGTTTATAAGCATTTCCTTTATGAGTGAGTATCTTAATTTAATTGGATAAAATTAGCTAAAAAATTTCGTTTCCTTATTGCACAATGTTTTTTCATTTTATATAAAATGCAAGTAGATATATTTTTGTATATATTATTTTTTTTTTTATTTTTGTATAATTTTATTAAATTACAGTTTTACGCTTTGATTTTACAATTCTCTCTTTCTCGTTCTCTCTTTCTCTTTTGACGTGATCGCTTAATAGCAAAACTTTGTTATTGTAATATCGTAAGCTATATTACATTGCATTTTTGTTGTTGTTGTTGTTACTCATAAACTGTTTAATTACAAATTAGCAAGAGAATTTCAACTGCATACACGATTACATTGTTGTCGTTAATTGTGAAGCAAAGCTATCGAGTTAAGCATTTGTTCTTTTATATACGCTGTCAGTCAGTCAGTTAGTCAGTTAGTCAGTCAGTTAGTCATTGTATTTTTGTTGCATGACGTTTGCCAATAAAGACGAAACAGCTTAAATGTTGCAGAAAATTGAAACGAAACAGGCAGCATTAAATTTATGTATTCGAGTACAAGTTGGCAGGCAGGCAGAATACCAACTAAATTAAAAAAGAGTTTGTAAAACAGAAGCAAAGCAGTTCATTTCTATTAAATTGAAATCTTAGTAGAATACATATACTATATGAAGACTTAAAGTATATTAATTTAGTACTAAAGTTGGTAACACAGTAGCATATAGTAGATATTTTATACAAACACTCGCCGAAATACACGGCCTTGCTTGAGTATCGCAAACAATTTTTAAAAATATTTTTGTGTCACCGACCACCATTTTCCACTCTTATTCCGCTCTATAAGAACCATTTTTTTATGGTAAATTTTGGAACCACGTCGTCATTGACCATCTATTAAATGGTTCACACTTTCATTTCTGTGACTTGCAAATACTTGCAAGAATCATATTCTTTCAGGACCTTTAAATATTTGTAAAAGTTCTATGAAATTCTCCATCGATTCTAAGGAAACCATGTACACCACTTAATTTTTCAAAACGAAATGTATCCGCTCTTTAAACTTATCAAAAAATACACAATACCAAAATTTCATTAAAATCGCTTGAATTGTTTCGAAAATTTTTGACGAATTTATAATGGATTATATGGGCTACACGCCCGTTCTTTCAAATTGAATCAAAAATCACACGTTGTCAAATTTTCATTGAAATCGATCGAGTTGTTTCGAAAATATTCGTGAATTTATGATCGATTCTATGGGACCACGCATACCGCTTGATCTTCAAAAACGATATGTGTCCTATATTTTAAATTGGATCAAAAAATACACATCTATAAACTTTCATTGAAATCGGTTGTGTTGTTTCGGAGTCTATAAAAAACAAATATCGTAACATAAAAATTTTTTATAAGATACCCAATTGTCTGTTCTGGACCCAAGCATTCTGAAAATTTGATAACGTTTTGCTTAAAATTTTTATTTTATTTGGATAGATTTTTTAATTAAATAAAATCTGCCGCTTAATGTGTTTATTTTTAAAGGAAATAAGTATCGCTTTCATTGTTAAAAAAACTAGAGATGGGCGTTGGGACAGGAAACCCGTCGGTTCCACTGGGTTCCGACTGCTTTTAGTTATGAAAATGTGTATTAATAAATTTTTATAAATATTTGCAGTTTTGTGCTTAAAGGTAATTGAGACCCACGTGATTCCACGGGATTCCCTATTACAAACACATTTTATAGTTAGAATTGTAATTAAATTCTTTCATTTTTTTTTTTTTAGGTGCCAAAGATGACGATGATAAAAGCAGCAATGGCGGTGGTGGCGGCGGTGGCAGCGGCTCAGCCGGTGATAATCATTTAAATCTTGGTTTAAGCAAAAAACAACGCAAGGCACGCACCGCTTTTACCGATCATCAACTGCAAACGCTTGAAAAATCATTTGAACGACAAAAATATCTCAGTGTACAGGATCGCATGGAATTGGCGAACAAATTGGAATTAAGCGATTGTCAGGTTAAAACCTGGTATCAAAATCGAAGGTAAGCGCTAGAAAAAAAAAAAAAAAAAATAATAAAAAAAAAACCACTTCGCTTTAGCATAAAAAATACAAATAAAAATTGCTTTAATTAAGTCATAAAATCAATAGATACTTTTTTTTTTTACACCGTTTTTAATGAAGAAAAAAAATGATCACCATTTATGCGTTCTTCGTTCAGTTCAGTTCGGAGCAGATCAGATCAGATCAGATCGAATCAGCTGCATTCAATAAATTTTTAATTTCATTTTTTGTGAAGAAAAAAAAAAAAAAACGCATTTATGACCACTTTTGCATATTTCATTTCGAGTTTTGTAAATTGATTAGTGTTAGGCCAACAGCACCACAGCAACGCCAGCTACGGCGGCAATAAACCTGAATGTTAAGATTTTTTTTTCTACCTTTTTCTACGAGCGTTTTTTTTTAACGTTTTGTGCCTTTAAAATTTTGTTCATTGGAATTCGTGCGCTTAACGACTTTTTTTTTTTTTATAGTTTTTATGAATTTTAGCTGATTGCTTCATTTGTTGCTGCTGCCAAGAAATAGTTTCGGCAGTCAAAATTAACATTGTAATTTTTAACTGAGACACATTTTACAATCAGTTTGGTTTATAGTTAAACGTTTTTTTTTTTTTTTTTTTGAAGCATTGAAGTAGTCAATGAAATAATTGTAACTGCAATTAACTTTAATGCGATTCATTAATAAATGAGAGCATTAAAATTCGATTCGCTTTTACATGCGCGCGAATGCGTTTAAAATTTATTTTATTTGAGCGTTTTTTTTTTTCATTAAAAGTGTCACTCGAATAGGCTCGACTGTGAGATACACAAAAATTGTGTTGTGTTTTATTGTTTTAAAAATTTTGATTTAATTTTTTTTTTTGTAGTAAATTTAATATTGAACAAGGAAAATGTTAACTTCGGTAGAACCTAAGCTTAAATACCCGTCACACGAATCTTTGAATAGTTTATGTGTGATCATCAATGGCTTATATACATTTGAAAATGATTACTTTTTCATACAAATGCTCGAAAATAATCGATACGTTTTTATGGGGGCTATAGCTAAAAATGGGCGTGGCATCTTGGTTTTGATATTGAATGTCATTAGAAGTGTTTTTACTCAAACTTTAGTGAATAGTTTCATAAATAATTACTATTTTTCTACAAAAATTCGAAAATGGGCGTTAAGTTTGTATGGGGGCTATAGTTAAAAATAGGCGTGACAGCTTAGATTTGACATTGGATGACATTAGAAGTATTTTTACCCAATTTGGAGTGACTGCATTCATAAATAATAATATCTATTTTCATTCAAAAAATTATAAAAAAAAAATGATAAGTTTGTATGGGGGCTATACCTTAAAATGGGCGTGGCACTTTGTTTTGAACACTTGAACTGTTTAGGACTGAGAAAAGCTTAAGTTTCGAGTTTCAGGTCAATATCTTTAAAACTAAGCGAATAAACAGTCAGACAGACAGACGGACATGGCTAGATCGACTCGTCTCGTCGTGCGGATCAAGAATATATATATACTTTATAGGGTCTACGACGTCTCCTTTAATGCGTTACAAACTTTCTGACAAAATGATAATACCCTCTACACTATGTGTGGCGGGTATAAAAAGTTTATCGGGTTTGTCACCCAATATCTTCTCAGAAGATTACTTCTTATTCACTTCTTCAAATCAAAAAGCTATTACGGACATACAGTTAGACATACTTTCCATTTCGATGAAGTATATAAATATTGTACAAAATATGGGTGCTCCCACATCTCCTTATAATAGTATTATCAGCTTAATAGCCATGAGCATCATTGAAGTCTAAAAAACATTTATTGTAGATTCCTTATATCATAAGCGATCAAATAGTCGCATTAGACTTGAAAGCGTGTCTTGGGTGTTCGACTTAGCCATGTCCGTATGTCTGTCTGTCCGTCCGTTTGTTGCAATGCGTTTTACTCGGATAGTTGTAAAGATATTGACCTGAAATTTTAAACTTAAGCTGTTTTTGGTCCTATGCTGCACCATGCCTATTTTTAGGTATAGCTCCCATACAAGTCTATCACCCATTTTTGAGTATTAGTATAAACATCTTTACTATTATTATTTTTTTTTTTTTTTTTGTAATTAAAATTTGGTAAAATCACTTCTAATGTCCAGCCAAGTTTGCACTATCGATATGATAAGAATCGGGCTAATATAACATAAAGCCACTGTACAAACTTGACCAGATCTATGTTGAAATTGCTCTACAAACGATCTCGAAAAGATCTTGAAAACTATTAAAAATATTAAAAGTTAGATTCTTCTGAATTTGATATTTTCAATGTGGAATATAGGGTATATAGGGTAGGGTATCTCATAGCTGAGTTTATTCGATTTGTAGCGCGTTCTTTCTTGTTGTTTTTAATTATTGTTCAATGACTTTTCAATTCTATTTTTTAATGAAACGTTTGTGCTGCTACTTAATTTCTTTTCTATTTTTTTTTTTTTTTACATAAGGTTTTTTTTTTTTTTTTTTCGTTTTAGTGTTATAATGTCAGTTGTTGCTATTGTTGTTTTTGTTGTTGTTGTTTGTGTTGTTGTTGTTGTTGGTGAAGCCGGATATTGAGTTGCATAAGTAATTTTAATCATTTCACATCTGCTATCATCTCAAACGCTATCGTCTCGTATCTCAGCCGCCACTGAGAAAATAATGATGATCATGATCAGTGCTATTGCATTTGCCGGCATTGTTTACGGTAAATGCGGTAGGTGAGATGATGATCCCAACAGTGAAGTGGCGTCTTAAATGCATATTAAAATTTATTAATGAAATTATTTAAAAAGTTTGCTCGAATTTGAAATTTTGTTTACATTTTTTACGTACGCAATTCAAAGATCTATCTGATCTTGTGCCCACCACTGATATAAGAAACCGGAATAATATGAAAACTGTGCAAGCAAGCAAGAGCTACAATTTAATTCATTAAATTTGTATGCACATCTCACGCAGAAGCACTGACCAAGGCGCCGTGTACTTCTCGTGCCGACATGGCGCCAGTCTCCGAAACAAAAAAAAAAAAAAAACCACAAAAGTATTTTTCCTAGTTTTCATTAATTAGAAGATTTGCAAAATAACAATTTTGTGTCGTTTTGCCTTTTGTTTTTCTTTAACAGTTTTTCTTTTTCAAAATAATTGTTTAACAGGATTAAAAGGCCAACTTCAATTATCTGAAGTGTCTTCGGTCTTCTCTCTCTCGTTTCTGTAGGCGTTAACAACTTTGGCCGCTGCTGCTGCGGCTGCTGCTGCTATGAATTAGATAAATGACAAAACAATTAAGTGCGAAATGTAAACAGCAAAAAATTGTTTTGGAAAAATAGGAAAAAAGGCATAGAATAGGATTTGATATTGGAGAGACAGCAGCGTGCTGTGAATAGACGCAGAGCGCCTGCTGGCAGCATAACAGCAGCAGAAAATGCCGCAGGATCAGATCCGCATGACTTGGCAAATATTCGAGTGCAGCATGAGTCGCAGAGTTGGGCTCTGCATGATTAATTACATTTTTTTTTTTTTTTGACATTGGCGCATGTCGTAGTTTTTTGAAACGTTTTTTTTTTTTTTTTATTGTTTAACGAAAAAAATAGGAAAAAAAAAAACCCAAAACGAAAATGCTAAAACTAAATGCAAAAGCATAATTAAATAAAATTGCCAACCAAAACGAATGCAAAAGTGTGCAGCAGCATGCAGCAGCGTTTAATAGCTTCAAGTGTTGCACAAGCGTAGAGGTGACAGTTTAAGCGGAGGGGGATGGGATTGGGTTGATATTTAGCTTTTAATGTTTTATTTACATTTTAATTTTTTTTATTTTTTTTTTTATTTTTAGAACCAAATGGAAACGCCAAACCGCTGTTGGCCTGGAGCTACTCGCAGAAGCAGGCAACTATGCTGCATTTCAACGACTTTACGGTGCCGGTTCACCGTACTTGAGGCGCTTGGCCGTATGCCAGCGTTGCAGCAGCCGCTGCAGCAGCACAAATGCCACCCGATTTAGCCTATTATCGACAAGCAGCAGTCGCCGCAGCAGCTGTACAAAAGCCAATACCACCAGTCGGTGGCGCTGCATATCGCATGTATCCACCGTCGGGCGCATTAAGCATGCCACCGGGTATGGCACCACCGTCACATACAGCAATGACACATGCTCATCATCATCATCATCAGGCAGCAGCAATGGCAGCAGCAGCACATCATCATCCAGCAGCGCATCCACATGCAATGAATGCCTCATTGGGTAGCTACTATCAAGCGGCTGCCGCTGCTGCAGCTGCAGCAGCAGCAGCTGCTGCGGCAGCTACGTCAACTTCGAGTGGTAGTGCAACTGGAACGGGTGCTGTAGCATCACGAGACGAAAGTAGTCGCAGTGATTTGGATTCAGCTGCACTGCATTCACCACTTCCGCTGCACAGTCCCGAACGTCAAGCACAGCAAACACCAAGTCCACCACTCAATCCGGGCAGTCCGCCGTTAAGACAACGTCGTAGCCAACATAGCCACGACAGTCATCGCAGCAGCGTTAGCAGTTTGTGTGATAATGATGTCGTTGAGCATGAGCATGCGGAGGATGCAGATACCGATGATGTTGAAGTGGCACGGCTACAGGCGCACTGTAGACGCACACACGATTCGCCGCGTCGTTACGAGGATGAGCTTGCCAGCAGCATTGAGCGAGATGCCATCGAGCGTAAGCTTGATGAGAACGAAGATGATGAAGATGCTGCAATTGAGGTGTAAATTTTTGTAACTGCGTTTTTCTTTGAAGGACTTTTCGCTTAAATATTTATTTGGTTGCTTTAAAAACATGCCACATCTGCAAAAAATTCTCTTAAGCCGTTCTCCTTGCCGCTTGCCGCTCTTCCACACAAATCCTTTTGCTATTTTATTCTGTAATTAATTTAAGCGTCGAAACGCGTTCAAAATCGTTGTTTTTAATTTAGGCTTAAGATTTTTTTTTTTTTTTTGGCTTCGGATCTCAAATGGAATTTTTTGTAATTATTATTTCATGTAAAGAAAGAAATTAATTTAGACATAAGAAACAATTTTTTTTTTCAAAATATATTTATATAAAAATAGTTTTCTAAGTCATTGTAAATGATTTTGTAAATAGTTTTTTTTTTATTATTAAATATAATACAATTTTTTTTTTACAAGTAAACTCAAGTAAATACAATAATACATAAATGTCTTGTATTCTATATAAAGCACGAAAAATAAATGTGAAATTAAATATTTAAAAATAAAAACTTTTTATTTGGAACACCTATGGTCTACCTATGGGTCTACCTATGGTCCACATATCTTATCGCTGCACGGATATAGACTTTGTAATGAAGAAAGGCGGTCGAATTCGGAAAGAAAATTGGTTGCTTAAATGTGTTACAATCACAACAATCTGTGAATTTCATTGTTAAGGCCGAATCAGTTGCAAAAAAGAGGTAAAGACCGAGTTCAAGCGTTTCCAAGCACGTTTTGCAATCTAATGAAGCCAGCGACACAATTTCGAAAGATGGTGTAGAAAATTTAAGTTACTTTTCCACGTCAATTGTGTATTTTCATTCACCAAACAACAACTATGGAAGTTCTTACGGTAGGAAAACTCATTAAAAATAATAAATCATTTGATTTCGACAAAATTGATCTAAAAAATTAAGTCCACTCAACAGCTCGACCACTATCCAAACCAGTGGAGGTACGCAGATGTTGTTATAATTCCAAAATGCCAAATGAGCCTCAAAATTGGTTGTTAGACATTTCATTCAATCAGGTTACGGGCAATTTTTTTCAAGGTAATATAAAAAATATATATTTATCAGAAGGACGTTACCTGTTACCCAACCTACATATGATATATATATGTATATGTAGGTACCATATAATCAATAGTGGTCTGATTGGAGCCAGATATTTTTTTTAAGGGTTATCATATTTGCTATCCATACAAAATTTTGTATTTTCTTAGCTACATAAGTAAAATAAAGTTTTCCTATAATTTTGAAGTAGGTTTGTATGGGAGCTACTCAGGAACCCGTTTAAAGAGCAGAGGGAGATCTGTGTAGCCCTTGGAAACTTAAACAGAGTATAGTTTCTTATGTTTATTTTCTTCTTATTAAGCACTAGCATGTACCCGCGGCTTTGCTCGCTTTTTTTTTTGCTTCTATTTGGTGGCTAAATATAAATTAATTAAAAAAAATGGGTACAAATTTTGAAAATCCCTAAACCATAAATCAAATGCGTAGTTTCAAATCTCTTTGTCTATTCAATCCAAATATGAGCTTTTTTTCAAAGCTCCCATTAGGCCCCGGGTCAAAATTTTCTAAAATCCCGTCTAAGTGCTCATTTGTAAAAAAAAAAAATTGGTCAAAAAAATCTATATTGGGTCCACATATGGGTCCCAGGTCCAAATTCCGGAAATCCCTCGAGCACCTTGAAGGCCAAAAATGTTTTTTAACCATCTTTCAAATGAGCCCTGTTTCAAGTTCCACGTCTATTCACTTCAAAGATATGGCTTTTCTGGTTTCAAGGCCCCCATTAGGCCCCGGGTCAAAGTTTTTCAAAATCTCGTCTTGTTGCTCACCTGAATTCTAAAAAAACACAAACATAAATAAATTTTTTAACGTCTTTTTGTTCCAAATATTTGGCTTTTTTCAGTTTCAAGGCCCCCCTTAGGCCCCGGGTCAAAATTCTCTAAAATAAAATAGCCTATGTCACTCGGGAATAGTGTAGCTTGCCAACGGTGAAAGAATTTTTTAAATCGGTTCCAGTAGTTTCGGAGTAGAAAAAATGAGTTCCAAAGAGAAATCTTTCGTAAAGTGTTTTAGGCTTGGGCAAGGCTTATCACGGTGTAAAGAAATTTTTTAGAATACTTTTTATACCGGACTTCATTTTTTTTAATATATTCCGTGTGTCCTTAGTCCTCAACAAAATTCTAAAAAAAAGTTTTATTATTCGAACTTCTACGCCATGCAACATGTTCTCTAAAGTTAGCTCTCTGCGACCAGATAAAGTATCTCGAAATGTGTTGGGTTCTTTATTTTCGTCAATTTTCAATTATTTTAAAATGATTTCTATAACACATAAATCCAAAGTTCTTTTCGCTTTTAAATCGTAAAATATAAAATACAAAAAAAAAAAAAAAACAAAATATTATATTCCCACCGAAAAAGCATTATAAAGCAACAATTATAAAACTCAAAAAGTAGCGCTTGCTTAAGACTCTCGAAATGCTTGTTACAAAAAGAGTGCTGCTTCCCTTCTGCAGAGAACTACGAGTATGTGTGTAACTGCAAACGTTCGTTCAGTTCAGTTCAGTTTGTCCTTTCAGGGTTTGTCGTAATTTTGTAAATGGCAAAAACCCTTCTGTGAAATGTTACTAAAGCCACAAAATGAAAATCTAATGAATATTAAATTCATTGGAAGGATTTATGTATGGGAACATCACATCATAACTTTATAATTTAATCGATTTGTAACAGAGGCGTTATGCAATCGACCATCGAAAGCACTAACAAAAGCATAAACACAGACACGGACACATTTGCAACATTTATAAACGCATAAATGATCAACTTGAAAATTAATTTGCATTTGCCATTCGACGACAACGACGACGTCGTCAACTTGACTCAATTCAAATAAATTCAATTCAAGTGAACAACTCAAAAATGTTGAATTCATTCGTTTTGTTTTTTTGTTTTGGATTTTTGTGGTGCAGTAAAATGCCACAAAAAGTTAAAAATGAAAAAAACAGAAACCAAAGGTCGAGATGCAGGACGACGCTTAGAAGAATCGAATCGAATTGAATTTCATATTTAAGACACAACACACACACACAACCCTATAAATTAAAACATTTACAAAATATAGAGACTGTGTGAGACCCTGTATTCAGTTTATATGATTTTTAGATAGAGCCTGCCACTTTGTATTTAATAAGAAACATTAAACTTTGAGAAACAGCTAATATACGATCATCAGTTTTACGGTTCCATGATCCGATCGAAACCAGGTTTAGGGTTCATATAATTTAAACCTAACAAGTCAAAATGTTTACTTCGGTGTAACTGAAACTTAAATACCCGTTATACGATGTTTGGGGGTTATACCTAAAAATGGGCGAGGCACTTTGGTTATAATACTTTAATTGCTTAGGGAGAAAAGCTTAAGTTTCGAATATCATGCAACTACAGACAGACGGACAGACAGATGAACATGGTTAGATCGATTCGTCTCGTCGTGCTGCTCAAGAATATATACACTTTATAGGGTCTACAAACCAACTTTCCGAAAAATTGATAATACCAGGGCTTAAGAGAATCATAGATTAAAGTTTTCTTTGATTATAATGATGTAGTTCACTCTGGGTTCCTTCCGGATTGTTAAGCGGTTATTATGGATTTATTATATTTTCGTTTTGAGGCGCCTACGCGAGAGCATCCGCACAAAACGTTCGGAATTGTAAAAGATTTGGCTTCCTGTGCCTTTTTTTTTTCTGTTCCCAAAACTAAAATTAGCTCTTCGGGAAAAGCGCTTTGAGTCAATCGATGCCATTAAACAAAATTCGGGCCGTGGATGATTGGGTAAGCCGCTAAAATCATTGCACCAGCTCAAATTTTTTCTTTAGTAATTTTCATGCACTTTCTTAGATTTGAACTTTCTTAAGTCTTTGAGACCGGATAAGCAACAAAAGGAACCGATAGAAGGATAGATATAGTTGTTCTTATATGCCTGTTACAAACACATTTAAAAATTGAATATGCCCATTCATCCCAAAGTTATAGAGTGTACAAAAAAAAAAAAAAAAAAGCAAGCAAATGAATTGAAACGGCGTGTTAAGTGGATAGCGACGACATTGTTAACGCTAAGCTACGCGGATGGGGTAATCTCTCTCCGTTCATATACTTATTTAATTCTCACAAGCGTGCGTGTAGAACGAGTCGAGTCGAGTCGAGTCGAGTCGATTCAAGTCGAAAGCGAAACCACTCGAATCAAATCAAAACTGTAATAAAAATATAACAAAATGTGTAAGCAGAACAAATAAAAAAAAAAAAAAAAAAAAAAAAAAAACAGTCAGCACAGAGTGTAGGGAAATTAAGATTCATTTTTGTATGAGGGATAAATCCTTATATTGTATTGTATCGACGTACACATATGTATAAGGGTGCGCAAGGACTTGGTTAGAACTTAAGCTTCTTCGCGCGACGTTTCCGATTTTTGTTGCAATTTCTCATCATGTGTGTTGCAGTGCACGAATCAAAAGAAAAAAAAAAAAAGAAAAATAAATACTTATGTCCAACTCAACCAAAAAAGGCGAAAGTCGAGTACTGCTTGAAATGAACAAACGATAAAGTCAAGTCAAGTCAAGTCAAAATGCTGCCTGAGAGAGAAAAAAATGAAGCAACAGCATCAAAATTTGCAAATGTTAAATTTTTTAAGTACCTTTGGCTTTTTTTTTTCTTTTCTTTCCTTTTTTTTTTTGTATTGTTTCCGGCATTTACGCTGGCCTGTACGCTGGGAAGTATTTGGCGTTGCGAGAAGACGACGACGACTTCAGTTTATTGAGTGCACCGCTTGGCATGAATTGAGCAATCCAAATGCTTTACATCTCCTTAAGATCTTTGGTGATTTTTGAGTTTAACTTGAAATGAAGTTTGAAAGGATTTATAAATTATTATTTTTTTTTAAGAATTTCGTCCTTACTCTGCTCTTTTTGATATAATGAAGAATTAGAAAAGTTTAATAACAACATGCATAGTTAGTATATTAGGTATATATGTGTATAAGAGCTCTTCAGAGTATCTCCACAGTATCACCATAATGTTGGATATGCCATAAGTCTTCAAGCCTATCTTGTTGGGACACAGACGGACAGACAGACAGACGAATAGACAGAGAGACGGACGGACATAGTTACATCGTTTTGTACCGTGGAGAAATTCGAGAATATACATATAGATATTATTAGAAATATTTTTGTGACACCAAGCTGCTTTCCACACTGTCCACTTTTCCAATCAATCAATCAATCAATCAAACTCAATTTAATTTCCTCCGTCAGTTCATTTGCTTAGATTTAAAGATTTTGAACTAAAAGTTTATAATTTACATGGTTAGATCTCCAGGTTCGGACAGACGAACATAGTTAAATTGGTCAAAAGCCTGACACGTTGCGAATGCGACATGCGGTAAATATGCTCAGACCAGTCTAGATCAGATCAATTCAGATCAATTCAGATTAATCTAGTCAAAATAATTTTTTCTAGCGAAACCGATCGATGAATTCTATAATTTTTTCTTCATTTTGAATACATTTTGGACAGGGCTGCAAACCATTAAAAAATTAGTGGTGAGTCGGTTCAGTGATTCGCTATGCCCTTGAACCGTTAGTTCGGATTACGAAACGGTTTTAAGTCAGTGTTGCACCACGGCACGGTTTGGATCGGTTCAAAAAGTTCAAGTAATGCATATGTTACAAAAAATAGTTATAATATTTGTGATTGCATAAAAATTCAGCAATTTAGAGCTGTGTTACTTATGTACATCTTCTGGTAAATTCAAAGTACTTAGCGCTCTTCACCGATTTCAACGTGACATTCCAATTTATTGATTTTCCTTTAATGTTCACACGGCGAACTTACAGAAAAAAACTTATTAGTATTGTTCTTTTTTTTTTTTATTTGGTGAGATGAACGAAGGACGTTCGAAAAACCGGACCACTCTAAATTTATAGACCACCCCCCACTTTTTGGTTTTAATATTATTACGTTTACGAGAACTTCAATATTTTCGCATATGCTTCGTCATAGACTCAAGCAACATCCGCACTCAAGTATATTTTGGAATTTGGTTCGGTTCAAAACCGGTTGGCAGCTCTGATTTTTAATGATTTTGAAAAATTGCAGCCCAACTTTTTTTAAAAGCACGTAAAATAATTATTTAAAATTTAAGTCGTTTTAGTATTTTTACGTCAAACCCAATTAAGATGGGGCCATGTGGTCTTCTGTTAAGAAAGAATGTGTCATTTATACAGGGTGTACCAATGTAAGTTAAACTTCTATATTGTTCATTAAAGGTAATTGCAGTGAAAAGAACAACTTTTTTTCATACTTAGAAGGCAAAGCAGATGAAAAAAATAGCAGCTCTATTAAACAATAGAAGAGAGAAGAAGAAGTAGAAAAAAACTATCGCTAAAAGATGATAAAGAAGACGAAGAAGAAGTTGCTGATTGTCGTAATCTGAATAGAAAGAACGTGCGCCGGAACTCTTAGATGAAATTAGGAAATGCAACGCAGATTTAAAAAGTTCGTAAAACGTATTTTTTATGTTAACCAACAAAAGAAAAGGATTTCATATAATGCTTTTACTTTATATATGCACGAGTGTGTTGTGTGTGTTTGTACACTAATGACAAAGTGCTTTCACGCCGGAAGTTGTCTCAATTTGTGCACACAATGGCCGCTGTTTGCCTAATTGCAGACGAACTGAACTGAACTGGAGTGAACTTCATAGCTACTAACTTTTTATCCTCTTTTTCATCTTCTTTTTTTTTTATATCTTTTGCATTTGTTCAATTTTTTTTTTTATTACATATTTTCAGTAGGAAGCAGCACTGGAATTGTCATTGCACTAATTTGTTACAGGATGCGCATGACACGCGTCCACTGTCATTTTTTTTGCTTTCCTTTTTTTTATTATACAAAAGGATAATTTTTTTTTTTTTTTTTTTTTTTTGTGTAAGTGTTTGATTTGTCCTTTTTATGTTATTTTATTTCTACATTTTATTTGTACACTACACACATAATTTCATTTGTATTTGAATTTTGTCATTGCGTTTGCAACGGATTAAATAAATAAAAAAATAATAAAAGGATATAAACTCTATTTTCTTGCCGTCATAGTTCAGTTACATGGAAGACTTCTGTTCCAAATATTCTTGAGACCCAAAGTAAAGCGTAAATTAGCTTCGATTCGACCGTAGTAAATATTTATTTATTCATTTTATTCATTCATTTCTTTCATTGATTTCCATTATCTTCCATGTATTTTGTTCGCATTATTTTACAAACGATTTGATGCTGGCGCCAAATAGTTTCCGTTGTCAATAAATTTTGCGCATAAAATGTATGATTATCAAATTAGCCAAACTTCCCCAGATTTGATTAAATCGAAATATTGTATTGATAGAATTTTATTCGTGTGGAACGTGGATATCGATGAGAAAATGTACGGGGTAAATTACGATGGTTTTGCGCTGAAATAAAATTAAGAGGGAAAATAATTTTTCCCTGAATGGGTAGCGTTTTTTTTTATATCACACTTTAGTCTACGATTAGCCACGAAAAGATCAAACAGAATCTTTAAAGTTAAAAAAGAAACGAAGGAACATTTCGCAGACAGGTCAAATTGCCAATATCCAAGATAATTTGTATAGCTGCACTATCGGTCACCTCATTCTACAGCTTATGTGAGGTCTTCTATATGGGATTCATAGTTTGGTCCCATAGTGGCAAAAGCAACCAGTTTTCCTGAAAGATAGTTTCTTTTTGATGCGCAGATCGATAATTGGTAAAATATAAATCATGTTGGAAAACTTTGCAATGAAAAAATCGATTCAGGGTACGCAAAAATACACTCATTTTTTTTTTTTTTTTTTGTAAAGGTAGATTGTTTTTGATCTTTAAATCTCTAAGGCTATGTGTAGAAAATAGCAAATCAAAAACCATTATTAGAAAGAAATTCAATATTCCACCTTTATAGATATTATGCCATGCTTCGATGCTTGATAGAGTTTTTAGAAAGGAGAATGAGAGTAAGGGAAAGAGAGAAACTACAATCTACAATTAATTCTGCTCAAATTCATTTTGCAATTATACTAGGTGTAGTATTTCATCTATGTTTGCAAACTATATTTTACATATTTTTTGTATTCATGTGGTACCACCTCTTACATTTAACAATAGAAAGAGACAGAGTAATAATATGCCACCTTACAGTTATTTCACCATGAGTTCTATAAGCTTGATTATCAAATACTTAATTAAAACATTTAAAGCTTTTAGCTATGTTCAATATTTACGGAGTTCAATAAGGATAAATCGAGAGGCATCTCAGAACAAGTGGAACACATCGTCATAATCTAGTGCTGCTACCAATTAAAATTAAAAAAATAGGAGCTTTTAAATACAAAAAAAAAAAAAAAAAAATTAAAAGGGGAAAAAAAAAAAGAATTAAAAAAATTTTTAAGAAAACGATTACTGCCTGATTTGCGGAAACGTATTTATAAACTGATTGTGAATTATAAATGCGTTAACACTCTTACACATTTATAATTCATAATCAGTTTTAATGTTTTTTTTTTTTTTTTTGTATTTAAAACTTGCTATTTTTTTTAATTTAAATTGGTCCCAGAACTAAGATTATAAAAAAAAAAAATATCTCAATTTAAAATATTTCGACATTGCAACTCTTTCGTCGAGACAAGACTTTATTTGTTTATCGAATTCGTAATTGTTAAAAAGCTTTCCTTTCTTCTTTTCGAAACCAAAATCATATTCAATTTGATTTTGTGGTTTCATGCAAGGCATTATAAGATTATTAAGCCATTTTATAGCCAAATAGGAGGAAAACATCCCTTTTTGATTTTCAACCAAAAAAAAAAAAATTGCCATTGTCACTGTTTCGGTGCATCATAATCATTTATGCGGCAACACGTACGTACGTACGCACTTTGGCGTAAAGTGGAAGAAAAAAACAACAACAAAATATAATCATAAAATTGAGCAAACAAAAAGGTGAAAAAGGATCGTTTCGTTTCGTTACGCATCCTTCTTATTTTATTTATTTATTTATTTTATTTATATTTGTATTGTTTTTTTTGGCTTTAAGATTTTTTTTTTTTTGGGTTAGAAGGTTAAATCAATATTAAGGCGAACGGCGCTTAAGGATTTAGTTCTGGTTTATAAGATTTACACATAACATTAAATGTATCTGTTTCAATGTGTGTGTGTGTATGTGGGTGCATGGGTGTGTCCTAGTTGCGCTCGAGTGACAAGGCGTTTTATTTGTCCTTTGTCCTTTTTGGCTACATACACGATTTGTGTGTGTGTGTGTTTGTGTGTGTCTTTTTAACGCAGATTTACGACATTTTTCAGATTTGTTGCCATTTTTCGAGAGTTTTTCGCAAATGAATTTCCTTAAGCGTTTTTTTTTTATAAATCATTTGCTAACCTCTGTCGTCATCATCGTCATACTTTTTATATGGTTTCGTGTATTGTACTTTCCCGTGTTCTTCATTTATTCAAGTTTAAAATGCTATTTTTTTTTTTTTGGTTTTGTGGCGCCAGTTGAATCACCCAAAAATTGATTGTAATTTTGCATTCGAATTGCTTTTAATGCTTTTGTTCTTTTTTTTAGCTATATCCAGCAGCAGACTAGTATTTCAATTCAGTTTAGGCTATGTCAAGTAGATAATCCATTTGTCCTTTACGAGTTGCGCTCTGCTCAATGAAGCGTTACAATATTTTTTTATTATTATTTTATTTTATTTTGATTTTATTTGTTTTCTATTGTAACTTTTTTTTTTTTATTTTTATTTTGCGAGCATAATAAACTCATTTAATGTGGGCCAAATCGATTCAATATAATTCAATTCAAGTTATTCGAGTTCATTTATTTTTACTAACACTCTTCTTCCGTTCATCCATTCATTCGTCCGTCCGTTCGTCCGTCCGTGCGTCCCTTTGTATTAGTTTGTATGTTGACAGTTTTGCCTGCGGCCAAAGATCAAACATTATTTTTATTATTCAATATATACACGAGTATATGCATACACATATGTACATGGTATGTCATCTATTTACTTATGCATTTATACAATTTTCATGAAGCAATTAGAAGAAATGGCACACGACTTTGTATAGGCACCCGCTGTTTCGAATTGTTTGATTATAAAATCAAATCGTATTCCCCAATTGTATCGAAATCATTGAATCACAAAAGAAATTATAAACTTCGAAACTAACCGAAACGTTGATACTCTTTACGTACGTAAAAAAAAAAAAAAGAAAGAAAGCAAACGTATATAGCCATATCCGTCCGTCTGTCCGTCTGTCTGTCTGTCTGTCCAGTCAATTATTGTTATGTTTGAGCTATCAGATGTCTCAGCACCCTAGTATATGTACTTATACATATATGTATGGCTATTACAGCTTATTATAAGCCTGTGCATCACTTAGCGTATTAACGCAGCTGGTATGGTCCATACCAATTCCGGATTTCAATTCTACAAACGTTCTCCATGAACATCGTAAACCCTATATAGCATTTATATATAGTTTTGATCAACTCAACAAGACGAATATATTTATTTATCCTTGCCAGTTCGTCCATCCGTCGCTCTGTTGCAATAGTTTTGACTCGCTTAGAGATATTGAATTGAAATACGAAATTGAAGCTTTTCTTGCATTTAGAGTCTTGGGTGAAACTATCATAGAAGCTCTATTTCGGACGCAACAAATGTGTTTAAGCCGAGCGACCATATTCCAAAGACATGGCATGCCCCGAGTATGTTCCACATATTCCAGTTATTCCGTTCTTTTGAAGTTGAATTCAGTTCTACAGAACCTAAAGTATTTTCTTGGTTTTTTATACCCGTCAGTTTATGACGCATTGAAGGAGACGTCGTAGACCCATTAAGTATATATATATATTGTTGATCAGCTCGAACGAGACGAATCGATCTAGCCATGTTCGTCTGTTTGTCTGTCTGTCGGTCCGTCTGTCTGCTTGTGGCTGCGCTATTGATTCGCTCAGTTTTAAAGATATTGTGCTGATATTTCATACTAAATGCTTTCCTGTTTTCTTTCTTTCTTTTTGATTGACTTGAAGAGAATAACGGCAAACGATGAAACGTGGCATTATTATTGTTTATAAGCAACAATCTGGTATTTTTTTTGTACGTGATCAACAGGAACAACTTATTAAAGTACTAAAAATAAATAATACAAATAAAAATATGAATTTCGGCAGAACCAAAGCACGTATACCACATATATGTTTAATAGCACATCACTGGTTTAGATAAGCACAATATGTGTGGATGGGGTTTCGATGCTCCGATATCATGCGTCCGTTGTGGTTGAAATCTCTGCGATTCTATATGCATGTAAAACGCGTATACCAAAATACACAAAAGAAATTCAAAATCAAATAAAACCAGAAATTAATTTGCTCTAAAAGCACAAATCAAAACAATATTTAATCGAATAATACATAATTTAACACTTATCTTTAGCAAAATGTTGACTTAATTAGATAATTACTTTAATGTTGTTTCGAACAAAAAAAAAACAGAATAAAAAAATGAATACAACAGAAATTCATTGAAGCTATCGAACGAACGAACGATCGATCGATCGATTGATTGAATATTATATTCATTTCATCATTGATTCAAAAAAAAAAAAAAAAAAAGAATAATAATCGAATTTTCGATAAAATTGACGACTAAAAGCCATTCAGATCTAGATTTTCTCATGAATATTTTTGGGTACTCGTATTGAGATGACAAAACAAAACAAAATCAAACCAAACGAAACAAAGCAACAAAGTGACTTGTGCTCAATTTTTATTGTATTTTTTTTTTTTCGTCTTCTCAAATTTAGATGAATGAAATTAATTAATGCAATCTTTTATATACAACAACAACAACAACGACAACAACAAATTGACTTAAATTTATTTATTAACGCATAAAAAATTAAAAACTTAACGCCATAAAAGTGTTAAAACCACTTAACAAACCATTTGCAGCGCTTGACCAAAAATGAGGAATAAAAAGAAAAAAATACAAACCGACAGACAGACGGACAGACGGATGGTCAGATGGACGAGGAACAAAAAGACGTATGAAAAGACGGTCGGACGGACGGACGGACAATTTGATAGGAAGATTCAAGCTAAATCGAAACGAAATTAAATTGATTTGGTCAATTTTTAATTTTTTTTTTTTTATATTTATCGGTTTTTCTATTTCTATCTCTCTCTTGCACGTTTATGCTTTTGCATGAATTTAGACTCTTTTAATTTTTCTCTCGCTCATCTTAAACGAAAACCCCGAAAAAAAATAACTGAATTCGTTTTAGATTTTCTATAAAAATTGCTTTTAAATTGTCTAATCGTGCGCTTATCACATTTATTTCTATTTTTTCACAGCTTTGTATTAATTCGATTTTTAGTTTTTTTGTATACCCAGCACATATTTACTATTTGTGATTTGTGTATGAGTATTCAGGCTTTTGCCAGAGAGTCATACAATCTCCCGAATTGAGTCCTGTAAAAGCAAGTAAGAATTGTTCGGAAATTATTATAAATTTAATGTTTAAAGTGAAGTTCTATCCTTAAATTTGAGGTTTCCCACCATTGGTGTTGCTTTGGGAAGTAGCGTATACGGAAGATATGTATTGTGGGTTTGACTTATGGCCAATTTTCAGACGTTATGAGTAAGAGTATAAAAATAGTTCGAATCGTTCCTCATAAAATCAGCGGAAGGCTTGTTCTTGATGCAAGAGTGTTTATTCTTGATACCGGAACGCTGACGTTGATATAAGAACGCTTGTTCTTAATACAAGAACGTTGTTCTTTATAAAACGCTTGTTCTAGATACAAGAACGCTTGTTCTTGATAATAAGAACGCTTGTTCTGGATAATAAGAATGCTTAAAAAGAACGTTCTTGATATAAGAACGCTTGTTCTGGTAAGAGCGTTTGCTTCTTGATACAAGAACGCTCGTTCTTGATAAAAGAACGCATGTTCTTGATACAAGAACGCGTCTTCTTGGTATACCATGAGTTATTATGCACTACGAATAATTTTGTTGAACTAATTGGTCCGATAAATATGTTTTGGGTATACAAACAAAATTCAAAGCAAAGAAAAAACCGCTTAAGTGCAAAATAATTTATGATCGAAAAGCGAAAACTTTTAAAAATCGCTTCATTTAAATTGTCGCTAACAAAAGATACACAGATACATTTAGTATACAAATATTTCTAAAAGTGTGCTGTGTGTGCGCTTTTATTTGAGTTTATTTTTTTTTTCAATAAAAATTTACTCGCATATATGTAAATAAATATTTCATTTCAAGATGCGTCGTCGTTATTTGGCTGTCAATTTGCATAAAAAAGCAGTTAACAATTTGTACAACATTTATCTAGTTTAAAGGTTTTTTTTTTTTTTTTTTTTTTTTTGGAATCAAATATTTCATAAATTTTTGGTTGGTTTTGTTGTTGTCGCTGTTGTCTGTGAGGTTTTTAAGTGGTCTTTTGTATTTCAATATCGCAACAAATGTCACAAAACTATGCGTTGCTGCTCACAATAAACAAAAAAAAAGATAAACTTATATATTGGTAACCATTGATGCTATTTGGTTGTGTCCAAAAATCTTTAAAATATTTTAAATTTAACTAGAGTAGAAGTTTTGGGGAATTCCGGAAGTAAAAAATATTGCTGCATGTGTGTGTGATAAACAAGAAAAAGGATACTTAGATAAATGTTGACTTCGATGTTGAAAATAATGAAGGAACTTAGTTTTGAAGTTTAAAAAATTATAAACTCAATTTGCCAATAATTCAACTTGGGTGCAGACTCAGTTGTGTGCATTGAACATACATATGCAATGGACTTCACCACTACTGAAAAAACAGTATACAGAAAAAAATGTTTTCTATTTTTCTCTATTTTCTATCAATTTGAGCTAAATACTAACGAGAAGTTAAATATATGTAGTAACTGCCAGTTAGTGCTTAGCTGGATATTGAAATAATGGCTCTTAGTGAATTGCTAATTGTAAGCAAATGACTACTTTAAAGCGGAACAGGAAGGACTACTTTTGGGAGCTCTCCATGTTCGAAAGAGAGATGTTCGGAATATTTTTTGATCTGTACGAGTCGGCATTGAACCACGTGATGTGCTGTTTGATGATATTGACATAGAAAAGCCTATTAAATACCAAAAGCAACTACACAATTGCTGCGATTGAAGATCCGGCGAACTAGTTTAAAAGCGAAAACTGAACTTCGTTGTGAGGCCAAGATCGTGGAATTCTGAGTATTTAAATTTCAATTCACTCCTATGTCAATTTTGCTGATTCATTTGTTCCTTCGTCTCGATCTTTTCAATCCCATTCTTTTCCCTTAGGGAGCTGAACCGAAAAGTGTCTGAACGTGCTGATATAATACCATGGAAGGAATGAGTTTTAAACAAGGAAAAACGTTAACTTCGGTGGAACCGAAGCTTAAATACTTGTCACACGAATCTTTCAATAGTTTATGTGTGATCAGTGGCTTATATAAATTTATAAATATTTATTTGAAAATAATTACTTTTTCATACAAATGTTCTAAAACAATCAAAAAGTTTGTATGGGAGCTAAAGCTAAAAAGGGCGTGGAAACTTCGTTTTGACATTGGATGACATAAGAAGTATTTTTATCCAACTTGGAATGACTACATTTTTCATACAAAAAATCAAAAAAAAAAAAAAAAACGGTAAGTTTGTATGGGGCTATACCTTAAAATGGGCGTGGCACTTTGATTTTAACACTTGAGCTGCTTAGGACTGAGAAAAGCTTAAGTTCCGGTCAATATCTTTAAAACTAAGCGAATGAATCGCATAAATACAGACGGACAAACAGACAGACAGACGGACAGACAGACGGACATGGTTAGATCGACTCGTCTCGTCGTGCTGATCAAGAATATATATACTTTATAGGGTCTACGATGTCTCCTTTAATGCGTTACAAACTTTCTGACAAAATGATTATACCCTCCACACTATGTGTGTACTTTGGTGCTTTTTAATTTGGTTAATAAAAATGTTTATTTTTAAATTAAATATATATACAAATTTTGAGTTTTCTCAGCTGTTTGCTCTAAATCAAGATGCAAAAAAATTGATTTTTATAAGGTGAAATTGTATAAATTCAACATAACATGCAAACTCAACAAAATTTGTTACCAAATTAGAAAGAGACAGTGGCGGAATACGTCAACTGTATAATTAAATCAAAAATCGATTTTACTTAAGTAATTTTTTATTCAGAAACATTGCTGAAATTGCAGCGTATATCTGTTGCGAGCAAAATAGTTTCTAATTGAATGTTAAAAAAAAAGTGCACAACAACTCAGTATATACCTTTTAAAAAAATAAATATACATACTATATACATATAAATCTGCCATGTGTGTTACGTTTTTAAAAATTCAAAAAAAAAAATCTCAAATATTTATCACAACAAGTAATCAAATGCCGCAAAAATAATAAAGATACCAAAAAGAATAAAAAAAAACAAGGAAAAACGTTAACTTCGGTGGAACCGAAGCTTAAATACCCGTCACACGAATCTTTGAATAGTTTATGTGTGATCATTAGTGGCTGATATTCATCTATAAATATGTATATATTCGAAAATAATTACTTTTCCATACATTTGTTCGAAAATAATCAATAAGTTTGTGTGGGTGCTATAGCTAAAAATGGGCGTGGCACCTTGGTTTTGATTTTGGATGTCATTAGAAGTGTTTTTACCCAAATTTGAGTGAATAGTTTCAAAAATAATACATGTTTTAATACAAAAATTCGAGAATGGGCGGTAAGTTTGTATGGGGGCTATATCTAAAAATGGGCGTGGCAGCTTGGATTTGATTTTGGATGACATAAGAAGTACTTTTTTCCAACTTCGAGTGACTACATTCATAAATAATAGCTATTTTCAAGCAAAAAATTAGAAAAAACGGTAAGTTTGTATGGGGGCTATACCTTAAAATGGGCGTGGCACTTTGATTTTAACACTTAAACTGCTTAGGACTGAGAAAAGCTTAAGTTCCGAGTTTCAGGTCAATATCTTTAAAACTGAGCGAATGAATCGCATAAATACAGACGGACAGACAGACAGACGGACATGGCTAGATCGACTCGTCTCGTCGTGCTGATCAAGAATATATATACTTTATAGGGTCTACGACGTTTCCTTTAATGCGTTACAAACTTTCTGACAAAATGATAATACCCTCCACACTATGTGTGGCGGGTATAAAAAAATGGTAATTTGAAACGGTTACAAAAAAGCCAACAACTTCAACGAATTAACTGCAAATGAATTGAAAGGACAAATGCTGAG
Source organism: Leucophenga varia (assembly GCA_018903435.1). Classification (NCBI taxonomy): domain Eukaryota; kingdom Metazoa; phylum Arthropoda; class Insecta; order Diptera; family Drosophilidae; genus Leucophenga; species Leucophenga varia. The sequence goes on from JAEIFJ010001021.1 coordinate 554,328, forward strand.
ATACTTAAAAATACAGAAACACAGATACACACACATACACACACACGCAGTTGTAAGAGCAGTGGGAATTATTTAAATGCAAATTGTCAAGTATAACAACAACAACGACAACGACAACGACAATAAAAGGCAAATGGAACTACTAATCAAATGTAATTCAACAGAGTGCCACTCGAAATGGCATTGATTATGATAGGCGCGCGGCATGTAACGTATTGCGTTGTGCACAAATTGACAGCTAGACATGCAGACAGACGGACAGATGAATGAATGAATGAATGAATGAATAGATGAATAAGTATAAAGGATATACATGTACCTAAATATATTCCATATAAGAAATAGACACGATGCGTATGCTGCGATACAAGAATGATGATAAGTTGATTTTTTTTTTTGTTTCGAGGGTGCTGCTGTGCTATGCTATGCCCCTGCTCTATGCTTCTTGTCTATGCGGCTGTCATGAATTTCCACTTGGTTTACCGCTACATCAACACCCAACGCTAATTGATGACAAATTATTTTATACTATTTACAAGTACAACAGCAGTTGATGAATGAGCAGCAGCAGCAACAGCAGCAACGGCAGCAGTAAAAGCGTTGTTAAAATTACGCGCAGCAGGATATGCAGCAGGATATATGTAAAGCCAACTGACGACAACAACAACAACAACAACACTAATAATACTGAGCGAGCGCAATGAGATTTTGAATTTAATTTTGAAAATGTTTTCTTTTTTTTTTTTTTCGGTATTCAAATTGTATGGCACACCCTGCCGCTCACGTCTTATACGTACCAGGCTAACGCTATGAGCCAATGCTGACCGTGCACACACATATAAATTGGCTCAATGTAATTGGATCTTGTGTGTGTGTATATAGTCGCCAACTGTTTGCTTTGAATTCTTGCTTTTGTATTTTGCTAACATTTGTACAATTTTAACGATTAACAGACGCTGCAGCACCGCATGTCGTCCTGTCGTCCTGTCTGTCCTGTCGTCCTCTTGTATGATTCCGCATCGATTGTTCTTTTATTATTGTTGTTGTTGCTGTTGTTGTTGGTATTGTATTGACTCTCTCGCATAGCGCTACTTATTTTGGCTTCAACGCCTTCGAATTTTCCAGCTAAATGCGCGGCCTGAAGCGAACTTGAATTATTATTTTTATTGTATTTAACACTCGAACTGATAAGAATGCTCGTATTTGTGATTTTCATTCATCCAAAGAGAGTTTGAATTAGTCAGTTCGTAGCCATTTAATTTACTTGGTTTATTCGCGTGCCAAAGCCAATGCCACGTGACATAGAACAAAAAAAAAAAAAAAAATAGAAATAGAAATAGAAATAAATTTGTACGACATAAAATGCGATGAGTGTTCAAAGACTTCAACTGTCGCAATAAGTCGTATGAAAAGAGGCGGCGCACTCACTTTGAAAACAAATGATTTGATAGATGATGATGTTCCCGTTGAGTGTGTTTAAAGCTCGAGGAGCACGCGTCGCTCCAATGTTTATGTTATTGCTGACCTTTTATTGTCCTCATCAACGCCGTCCTATCATCAGCATAGCCGCCACGTGCCGTTCAATGTATTCAAGCAAATGGCATTTAACTCGATTAGCCTTTGGCTTTGGTTCCCATATGCATATAAGCAAAAAAAAAAAAAAAAACGAGCAACTGGAACGGTTAAACTAAACAAATAAACATAAACAAAGTAAAAAAAAAAAAAATTGTTAACTGACAATCTTGTAGTTGGAGTTGAGCAAGATTTCGAGATACTTTGTCTAGAAGTCTCTTTTCTCGGTAATCTACTACACTAGTTTACATATTTTCACTTTGCCGAAGATTCTGGTTTTTTTGGGTCTTTTTCCACATATTTTCCAACGTTTTTTCTTCATATTGAAAAAGTAATTACCCTGCAAATGATGTACAGATCATCTATTTGGAACTATCCATTCTCTAGATATACAATAATAACGGAAAAAAAGTAATGAGACAGCTTTTTGAGAATATCTCCAGAACGATCCTTAAGATTCGTGACCATTCGTTGTTATTTTTGAAATCTACGGCCCAAAATATATAATCTATCAGTCAGGGTCCTACTTCCGAAATAAGTGATTTACTTTTAAATAAGTTTGTAAAAATAATGAAGTTGTACCATACGAACCAATTCTGGCCATTCAGCACAAGTTGAATAAAGTTATGGTGCGCTTCCCAAAAGGAAAATGAGTACTGCGACTATAGAAGGTCTTTTGTACTCTGGCCCAGTATGGTTTTTTCTGCTGCCTTGATGAGTCTGAGAATGTTCTTCGTCTAAGTCTAGCCAGAGCTGGGCATTTACATAAGATATGTGAGCTGGTTTCATTATCTTTCTGACATAGTCTACACTCTTTTTACAGAAGACACACATTTTATTTAGATGAAATCTCAGTACGTTGCGATCTGTAAAATACCACGGAAAATAGGGAAAATTGGTAGTACTAGATTTTTAGACTGTCGAAGTCCAAGATGATATAAACAGTGCTGAGAGACAGAGTCTCTGAAATGTCTCTTAATGGAGAGTGTTCACCTGAGTCTACAAAATGGTTCAGGGCCGAACATAGGGGTTGTCGAGTCAATTCTCGTTCTTAACTAAAGCAAAAATAAATATAATAAAGCCTTTAAAAATGCGTTTTGGACCAGTATCAGACCTCATAAATTTTCCAGCTATTTTATTCCCCAATAGTGTAAACGGGTATATTTTCAAAGTTTGTAACGCATTGAAGGAGGAGGGCCCAAATATCAGCTCAATGAGACAGAATCTAGCTGTCGTGTTGTCTGTCGTTTGTTGCATGCGACCTTTGATGAAGATATAAAGATATTGGGCTAAATTTTAAACTTAAGCTTTTTCTGGAAATAGGTTAATTTTACTACGCTTTTATAATACAAACTTATCGATTTTTTTCGATTTTTTTTTAAATAGTAATTATTTATGAATGTACTCGCTCCATTGGGTAAAAACATTTTGGTCATCAGGGTCAAAACCAAGACGACACGCCCATGTAACGGGTATTTCATTACAAATATTTTCTATTTTTAAATAAAATTATTTTAATAATATTTTCGAATATTGTCACTGCTTCATTTCGACCAAACTAAGTGCTGAGCAGAGCGAAATTACATGATACAATGCAGCAGATAGATAGGTCACAACAACAAATCACAAATACTCGTAATAGTAAAAAAAAGAAAAAAATACATAAAAGTTGTTGTTGTGGGTCTGCCTTTATCAGATGTACTTGTACGATGCTTATCGAGATCATAAAAAACAAAAGCAAATGTAGTGCGCTCATAACGCATAGAGTGCAAGTACCGACAAACGAGTGACCCAACGAACCAACGACCGAACGACTGAACGAACGAACGAACGTTGGCGATCAGCGGACTGTACCTGTGGGGGGCCGCACACACAGTGAAGAACGTTTCCAATAAGATTTGCATCAATTAATACGACGATGACGATGACGACGACATTCGCTGCATTCGGTGCGGTATGACGATGAGTAAAAATTATTCCAAGTGCCTACTAAACTATATCGATAACGAAAAACAATGTTAAACTTAAACATCAACACCTTTTAAGAGCAGTGTTGAGTCGTTCAATCGTTCTTTAGTTCGTTCGTTCGTTCGTTTGTTCGTAACGTTTTGATCTGGTTTTGCCTGTGATGTGATGTGAGATGTTGAACTCATTCAAGATTTTATTTTACTTTCTATAACGATCAACTTCACTCGCCAGCCAGCCGGCTAGCTAGCCTGTTTGTCTGCTATGGTCTGTTGCGGTGTTCCTTCTTGAATCAAAAGCGTATGTGTGATATATTAAAATGGGCTCGAAATTACCATCGTTGACGACATAACAGCGTTGCCGTTCCCGTTGCCGTTGCAGCAGGCTGCTGCTCATGCTGCTGCTGCTGTCTTTGAGGTGTTTGATCCAAGTTCAAGTCCGCTCTTGATCACCGGCCACTTGATCACCCATCAACCGATCAACGATCACCGTCGTTTTATTTTTATGCATTTTATTTCACTTTTAGTTTGCATTCTCGTTTTTATGGCACAGTTTAGGAGATAACAAATTTTTGTTACAAGCAAATTAAAAGGTTTTTCTTGACGTTTAATGCAATAGCTTTTAAATTCCGACCATCATCATCGTCATGTCGTCATCATCATCATCAACATCATCTGAAGCTGAACTGAATCAGATCGATGTTGTTGTTGTTGTCCATGTTGCCACGTACGTTTTTTTTTTTTTTTTCGACAACATTTGTGCCTTGTTGTTTAGTATTTGTGTGTTGTCTTGAACGTTGTGTGTTGATCCATATTAACGCTTTTTGGTGCACACATCACACATCTCTTAAGCTAAATAGCCATACGACCCATACGATCCGATCAAAATCCATGGCGATCACTTACCTGCTCTTTACCGCAGCCCCTTATACAGGCCAATCGTTCGTTTTGTTCGTCTTGGATAAAAAAAAAAACAAAAAAAAAACACAAAAAAAATTAAAATAAATAAAAATTAAAACCGGCTGAAGAATTCAGTTTTATCGATTGTTTTTGCTTGCATCGTTTAGTCGATAATTTTGGTAATAAATTTTAAAATAAACAGGCAAGAGCATCAGAAGAATATCTCGTATAAAGCAAATAAACCCACAAGCCGCATGTACCTACTCAAAATGAAGCAAAGTGGAGTAAAGTAAAATAAAATGAAATGAACTGCAACACCACAAAGGGATCCTCGCTCTTTCTCTCTCTCTCTCGCTTGTTCTGTTCTCGATCTTCAAAAGTATTCCGCACGCATTTAATACGCGTGGCATTAATTTCCAAAATGTGTTCTTAACGCCAGCCTGTTGGACCCGTCTGTCCGTCCGTCCGTCTGTCCGTTCATTTGTCAGTTCAAATGAATCCGATATTGTTGCCGCTGCCACAGCCACTACCGCCACAATCGTTTGCACCTTCGTCTTCATCTCCATTTCCAATGTTGTCGCAACCAGCACATCAACTCAAACGTTTATTCAACTAAATAAACCGTAAATCCAATCCGAAAACAAGCCGAACCGAAAGAAATCGAGACAAACGAACCCAAGTTCGAACATAAATTCAGAACATCAGATTAAGAAAGTGTTAATGTCGCAACAATTTCCTTTTATCTCAACATAATTGAGCGATAGAATTTGAATTTAGCTAAGAGCCAAACATAAATTTAACACCCAATTTGATTTAGGGTGGCAAGGCAAGGGCAGAGTGAGTGGCAGTGCAGGTGAGATGTTATTGTTGTTGTTTTTGTTTTTGTTACTTTTGTTGACTTTGTCGGCGATTCCAATTTATTGTATACAGCATACCTAGTAAAGCCTGGAATATTTGTCGTCTAGTGACCATATTAACCTTAAATGACACATTGCAGCAGACACTATGTCGTTTGCTTTGCCTTGATTTGTTTCGTTTTTTTTTTTATGCGAAAGAAATTCCAAAATACTTTGAATTTTTGTATAGTTCTCAATATAATCTTATATATTCTTGGACAACTCTTCAACAGATTCGTCCAAAATATATTTGTATATTTTATTAATTAATTAGTTATAAAATATTTTTCTAAAATTTTGTTAAATATTATCGGCAATCACACATAAATTTGTTTATTTCTGAAGATGCTTCCCAAAATAGTTTGATTAATTGATGAAGAGAATAAAGTTTTTTTTTCTATAAGTAAAACATACAAAAAATTGTGATTCTCATAAATTATCAATCATATTACAAACCTATTTCAATCTTACAACCACTCCTGTTGCTGTGCTTATAAACTTTTCATGTCCTGAAAAACTTTTATTAACACTTTCAACATTTCGGCACATGATATTTTGTTAAAAATATATTAAAAATCGATAATTTTTATAATAAAGGTAATCGTGAACTGGTTGGATTGATTTTCAGAAGAACTAGTTTGGAGCAAACACTGCAGTTCCGTTCAAAATCGGTTTGAACGGAATAAAAATTTAAGTTTAACACTTTTACACATTTATAATTCATTATCAGTTTTATAAATGCATTTCGTTAGGTAAATAAGGCAGTAATCGTTCTCATAAAATTTTTTATTTCTTTTTATACAATTTTTTTGTTTTTATATTTAAAAGTTGTTATTTTGTTTTTAAAATGGTACCGGAATCCAACTAGCGAGAATTTCACAGACTATCAATAGATTTAAAACTATCGATAGCGTCGACTATCGATAGTTTACCACCTCTAGTTCCAACTGTTCCAAATTGCCTTTATTTTTTTTTGCTTATCTATACTAATATTATGAAGAGGAAATGTTTGTTTGTTTGAGATGAATAGGCTACTGAATTTAAAAAATTCTTTCACCGTTGGCAAGCTACACTATTCCCGAGTGACATAGGCTATGTTATTTTAGAAAATTTTGAACCGGGGCCTAATAGGGGCCTTGAAACTGAAAAAGCCAAATATTTGGAACAAAAAGACGTTAAAAAATTTATTTATGTTTGTGTTTTTTTAGAATTCAGGTGAGCAACAAGACGGGATTTTGGAAAATTTTCACCCGTGGCCTAATGGGGGCCTTGAAACCGGAAAAGCCAAATATTTGGAACAAAAGGCGCTAAAAAATTTATTTGTTTGTGTTTTTTTAGAATTCAGGTGAGCAACAAGACGGGATTTTGGAAAAATTTGACCCGGGGCCTAATGGGGGCCTTGAAACCGGAAAAGCCATATATTTGTAGTGAATAGAGTTAGAGACTTGAAACAGGGCTCATTTGAAAGATGGTTGAAAATACATTTTTGGCGTTCAAGGTGTTGAAGGGATTTCCGGAATTTGGACCTGGGACCCATACGTGGACCCAATAAAGATTTTTTGACCAATTTTTTTTATTTTTATTACAGGTGAGCACTTAGACGGGATTTTAGAAAATTTTGACCCGGGGCCTAATGGGAGCCATGAGAAAAAAGTCATACATTTGGATTGAATAGACGTAGAGACTTGAAACTGAACGCATTTGAATTATGGTTGAATTAGGTTTGTGCGAATGTATTTAATATCTTGATCAGCGCTGAAAGAGAAGTCGAACTAGCTATGTCCATCTGTCCACCCGTCTCTCCGCCCGTCTCTTCGCCCGTCTTTCATGCTGTCTAACTGTCTTGCTGTCTCCCGTATGAAAACGATTATCTCGGAGACTATGAGAGATAGAGCTACCATATTTGCAAACGGATTTTCCTTAGCCCTATTTTAAGGGGTAACAACCCAAATCCTCCCGTTTTTTTTTTTTTTTTTTGGATTATTGTTCTCATTAAACACTAACGCAGCACCGCAACAACCACCAACAAAGTTAATCGACAAAGTTGAATATTGTTATCATTATGGCATAACTACGTCGTCGTCGTCGTCATCGTCATCGTTGTCCTTTACTCTTTAACAACAACAACAATATTATTATGAATATTTAATATGTGTGTGTGTGTGTGTGTGGATGTGGTTTGCTATGGTGTATTGTACATAACCCTAACTAACTCATCGAACGAATTATTATATTATAACGCGAACGGAAGTCGCAGCAACGCTTAACTACGCTTTAATACGCCCAGCGATGATTAATGAATGAAATCAATTAAGTTTCATTAATGAACAATTTTCGGTAGCCAGCGAATCGAGTCAATTTGACTTGAGTTGAGTTAAATTAAATCGATCCACAATTCTGTTATGCTTGCTTTTCATTTTTCTGTTTTGTTTTGGGGAGAAAGAGCAATTGAGAACACTTCAAGTGTCAATTAGTTTGCAATCGACTTTTCATTATGACGCGATAATTTTAGCGTTTTCTGGGTTTTTGTTCTTTGTTGTTTCTTTTTTTTTTTTTTTTTTGGTAAAGTATATAAAAAAAAATTTAATTCGATTACTAAAATAATCGTTTTCAAAAGCGTATACGCATTTGGCGAAATTAGAGATGAGCGCGTATTCGATTGTAATTCAGGCAATAATTTGTTTCGTTTCAACTCTAAACAAGATGCATCATATGGTTCCATATGGGTTTTAATGGAAATTAAGAATCGATAAATTCGCGAAAATAGAAAGTTCGAAATTCACATTTTTTGATGTTTTAAATAATTTTAAGTATTTTTAGGTAGCTACACATAAAATAGTTGAATGAACTTTTGTGCTTGCAAAATGGAATTAAAAGAACAAAAAAAAAAAATTCAACGCCAAATCAAATTAACATCGACCAAATTTTTGTTCGCTTAATAAAATCAAAAACATTCGATTCGATTCGATTTTTTTGAAATATGCAAAATCATCTTTTCTCGGTTTAGTCTTTTAGAATTAAAAATAGCAGCAGCAGCAGCGGCGATCTCGGCACTCGGTGTGGTCCGTCCGGTGGATTAAATTGATCAAAGCGTTGTGTAAAAGCACTTAGGGTATAATGTATCTTTTTTTTTTTTTTAATATTACATTCACTTTTGATTCATTCACTCGTTCGCTCATATGTACTCGTACAACATTTATTCATTCATTCAATCGAACAATCATCGAGGGTGAACGATTTGCCTGTGAACGCTGCTGCACTGCATCAAAATGTAATTCGATAGCATTTAACCAATACTTTTCGCAGCAATCTTTTTTTAATTTTTTTTTTTTTTTTATTATTTTGCGTTACGCATAGATGAGCGGCTAACTTGGTCAAAAAACCGCTCGACTGATGCATTTCAATTGATTGAAGTGATTGCATTGATTTGGATTGGATTGGATTGGGATTGGTTTGGGATTGAGTTTGGATTGGCTTAAGATTCTATTTTTATACCCGTTACACATAGTGTAAACGGGTATATTCAGTTTGTCAGAAAGTTTGTAACGCATTGAAGGAGGCATCGGAGACCCCACAAAGTGTATATATTCTTGATCAGCTCGATGAGACGAATCGATCTAGCCATGTTCGTCTGTCTGTCTGTCCGTCTGGCCGTTGTCCGTCTGTTTGTTGCTATGCGATTTATTCGATGAAGATATAAAGATATTGGGCTGAAATTTTAAACTTAAGCTTTTCTCGGCAACGACTAGGTTGAGTTCGAAAATGAAGGTGCCACGCCCATTTTTAGGTATAGCCCCATACAAACTTATCGATTTTTTTGATTTTTTGTTTCAAAATAGTAATTATTTATGGATGTACTCGCTCCCAATTGGGTAAAAACATTTCTTTTTTCATCCAAGGTCAAAACCAAGACGCCACACCCATGTTACGGGTATTTCAGCTTCGGTTCCACCGAAGTTAACGTTTTTCCTTGTTTCTTTTTTTTTTTCATATAAAAATGAATTTTGTTTTATATTACATACAAGTCGCATACGAACGTTTGCCACAATAAAAGTCTTTTTTTTTTTTTTTTTTTCGGTTTCATATAACTTATTACTTTATTTGTCATTACTTCAGATTTTATACCTTTTTGTAGCCATTCACAAATTGTTATCATACGAGTACATGCATATTATTGTATTTATTTAGCTCAGTTATGTTATTTGCAGCATTACTTAAAATAATTGATGCGTTAAGTCTTTTTAAGCGGCATATTGGCATCTTAAGTGTTTAAGTGGGAAGCTTGTATCAGTTCACATCATTCTGCAACGGACAGACGGACATGTATATGTAGATCGAACTTTTATAGAAACTTTCTCATAGAATTTGTGGCGTACATTTTAAAAATAGTCACCAATTTTTCTTAAAGAACTGTTTTCGTGATGTGTATTTTCATAAAAAGTCATTTTTATACTCTGAACCCAAAGGGCAAGATAGAGCCTACAAAGTATATATATTCTTGATCAGCATTGGAAGGGGAGTCGAACAAGCTATGTTTTTTTGTCTGTCTGTCCGTCTGTCTGTCTGTCTGTCTACCGTATGGAAGAGATTATCTCGGAGACTTAAGATATTGGGCTTCTATTTTTGAAACTTAAGCTCTCTTAAGCCAAGTCAAGTGAGCACTTGCGCACGGTTTTTCTCTAGCCCCATTTTAAGGGGTACCCCCAATACAAATCGACCACAAAATTTTGGGTTTTTGCATAGAAACGTCACTGTTTTATTCCCAAAATTATGCCTATGATAGTCCCAATGAAATAGACCAATATGGTTAGGTCCAACAAAATTTTAGGTATAGCTCCCATACAAAGATTTGCCCGATTTTTTAAGTTTTTGTATAACAGTTCAATTTAATGAGGTATGGTAGTAAAACAACCTAACTTAAGGTACACAAAGATTGGGTATCTTGCAGTCGAGCCTACTCGACTTCAGCGTTTTCAAGAATAGATAGATTTCTAAAGCTGAACTGTTCATGTTTTTATGGTAATTTTTTTTTCTCTACACACGATATGTGTGTTTGTGTGTGTGTTTGTGTGTTCAAGCCCTGAGCAGCGTATATATGGAAGAACCACTTGGACCGAACCAAACCGTGGCTACAACTCTTAGCATACATTTTTAACAGCAAAAAGATGAAGATTTGGAAGACTTTGAAAAAAGAACATCCAATACATTAAATCATAATAAATATGTTTGTAGGAAAAAGTTTTAGACTTTCTTCACTTTACCGATTTACGGTATTTGTAAAATCCCAAGGCATGAAATAGTGTGTGCCACATTTAGGCTAGCATTGCAGAAAATTACAATCAAATGCAAAATGTTAAGCGTTTAGTAAGAAAGGATTTGGCTTCAAACAACATAATCCTGAATCAAAACAAGATATTTAATAGTGTTGCTAACCCGATACTTCGACTCCGACGTGAAAAATGGTACATATCCTATATTTTGGCTACGATTTCTGGACTTCGTGATAATTTTGAAATTCCGAAATTTATTTTATATAATATTTTTTATTTATTTAATTATTTTTTTTAGAATTCGTACGTTAAATTCGTTAACTTTTGACACTTGCTAAAACCACCCTCGAGATACATATAACTAGGTACATACATACATACATATGTATATATTGTATATGTATGACAGGGGCTGTCAGGCTGCCATGCCACATTCGAGGTAGTTGAACAGTTTTTGAGCGCGGTCACTAAAAGCATTTTGAGTACGCCTACAAGCTTTATTTGTATCGACTCTCGCTCGGTGCGCTGATTTGCTATCTTACTTACACTCTATCCTTTGTTCCAACTTGGCACTTGCTGTCTCTTGTCTCTGGAGTTCAGAGTCAGTTCTGTTCTTTTCAGTTCTGTTCAGAGCGGCACTACAATAAATATCCATTAAGTTGACAAGACTAATTGAATTACGAACATATATAACTCAATATATGCTTATATACTTATGTACGAATATGTATTTACCTTTGATATAAATGCATATACACATACACATACATAATTGTGTTTGTATGTATTTGTATCTGTTTGAGTGTTTGTGCTTTCAGGCCCACGCAATAATCAAAACAAACGAACGAACGAATTGATTGATGATAATTTGTCACACTTCTTTTACTTGAAATAGCCGAAATAATGATGATGATGATCATGTTGATGACGATGATGATGATGTTGATGTTGATGATGACAAAGTCAATGGCAAAGGTAAGCGCAGCGCTAGTAGCTATAAACAATCAATTTAAAAAAAGAACGTGCGTTGCACTAAAGCCATTTCAGCGAACTGTCAACAAGCAATCGACTGACAGACAGACAGACAGACAGACGGACAGACGTATAAACTCTGGACATCATCTAAGCCTGGCTCGCCTCATTCCGCTGATTTCATTTAATCGCACTCTTCTCCGGTATAACTCTATGCGGCGACACATGGCGGTCAAGTGTGCATGATTGATGAATTATTTTGTTTTGCGGTAAATCAAAACGACACCAAATATACTCACACATTTACTATGAAAAATCAACCCACAATATTACAGTGGATCAAGTTTTCAAAAAGATTTTAAGCAATGAACCTAGCCTTGCCTGAATTGATGAGTTTTTGGGTGGGTGTAGAAAGTAAGAATTGCCTAAAACATACTCGATGTTTTTTTCAGAAGAGATTAATTTTTATACACTGCACCCGAAGGGAAAAGTTTATATTAAGCTTGTGAAACGTATGTAACAGGCAGATTAGGAGTCATGATAGACCCTAAAAGTATATACATATATTCTTGATGAGCATTGATCCATTCTGATATTTGCCGTATAGGAACGATTATCTCGGAGACTATCATGTTCGAAACTAAGAGTCTTTTGTAACTTACTTTGACTTGACATTTTGTATAAAAATCCAATACAATAAAATAAGTTATATAAAAATTGGGTGCAGCATTTCTTGGAGGAGCGTTCTTTCTAGTTTTTGTATTTTTATGGAGGAAACTTTTTACGACTTTGTAGATCTCATAAGGTACACCATCGATCAGCTTGACAAGAGAACACTTGTTCATTCGGTCAGTTTTATAGATATTGACTTGAAATTGAAATCTTACGCTTTACTAGGTAGTTTATATGTCAAAAGAAAGGTTTCATACTAATTTATTAATACGTAGCCGCCGTAGAAACACGCCGCATATTTTCCGGTTTGACACCTCTGGTCGTGTCTATAAATAAGTTGTATCGAGCCATTGACTCACACTCGTTCCCTTAACAAAATTTTATATATTTAAACATACACTTTGATCCACTGTGCCGAACACTTTGATGACATATTTTTAGAAAATTGATACGTACAACAACAACAACAACGACAACATTAAACATGAAGTATGGCAAAGTTGAATTGAGTAGACAAAAAAAAAAAAGGTTTAACCATGATGATCGATTTATAAACAAGAAAAAGGATATCAAAGCAAACGATAAGGCATAGACACTTGCAAAGGTGTATCCAATATGAGAATACATTATAGCTGGACGTGTGTGTGTGTGTGTGTGTGTATGCGTGTGATTGTTGATTGAATTGTTTTGTCTTTAACTTTGGATTTCGATACGAAATGATATGATATGAATCGATTCATTCTGACGCAATGCAATGCGGGCTCAAATGCGATAGGACATCAACAAAACAGAAAATAAAATGAAAATGTTTATTTTTTTTTTGTGTTTTTTTTTTTATTACCCTTTTGGTTAAATTGAATTGTATATTTTTAAGAGCGATTTTGTTTGCTTATTGGTTGATTTTGTCAGGCCTAGCCTTAACATGTACATTGGAAGCATTCAATAGACCAAAAGTAATTAAGATTAATTTGTTACGATAATAAAATAAATATAATTGTCTTTGGCTGATTTTTCAGATGTTTTCGTTAATTGCAAATCACTCAAGTGCACTAAAGGGTTAATATTCTATAAATATGTTTGTATAAAATGATTGGTATCTATCTTTGTGTGCTGTTTAAAAAGTAATGAACAAAGTGCTTTCATTATTGTAAACTTGCTGACATTGGAACTACTGGGAAGTCTTCTAAGACGTAGAAAAATTTTAGTGCATATTCAAATTCCGTAGCAGTATTTTGTAATCTGTTTTTGCTCTCTAGAATCTATTTGAACTGCTACGTATTTTAGTTTAAACGATTTGTCTGTTTTGTCACGTATAAACGGGGTCTCTCTAGCTCCATTTTAGTGAGTACCCTCATGAAAACTTATCCCAAATTTTTAAGTTTTTGCATAAAAACTTTTTGTTTGATTTTTGCCCCCAATAAAATATTCCATTTTGCGTCAAATTTTTGGGTAAAGCCCCATCCAAATGCACTGCTGGACATAATAACAGATGTGAAATCTAAAACGTAGAGAAAATCTTAATAAAAAGTAATCCAGAATTGAATCTCAATTTGTACGCATGGCAATAGTATTTTAAAGTGAAGTGTACAAAAAAATTACTTCTTAATAAATAGGTATGCCGCCTTAATTAATTTGTTCCAGCTTCAAATTGGTTTGGACCTAATAATAGGTATGAGTTGGAAAAAAAATGTAGCTGCATGAATTTAAATATTTTTTAAGATAGCCAAATGCTACATTTTGAGGAAATTAATCTAAATGAAGGTTTATTTATGACTAGCATGTACCCGCGGCTTTGCTCGCGTTTCTTTTTGCTTCTATTTGGTGGCTAAATATAAATTGTTCAAAAAATTACCTAAACACGACAAATGCGCCCAGTCTCTACGTCTACGCAATCCAAAGATATGACTTTTTTTCAAGGCCCCGGGTAAAAATTTTCTAAAATCCCGTCTGCTCACCTGGAATAAAAAAAAAAAAAAAATTGGTCAAAAAATCTATATTGGGTCCACATATGGGTCCCAGGTCAAAATTTCGAAAATCCCCTTGAGCACCAAACTATCTTTCAAATGAGCCCTGTTTCAAGTCTCTACGTCTATTCATTCCAAAAGATATGGTTTTTTCCGGTTTCAAGGCCCCCATTAGACCCCGGGTCAAAATTTCCAAAATCCCTTCATGTTGCTCACCTGAATTCTAAAAAACCCACAAATAAATAAATTTTTTTAACGTCTTTTTGATCTAAATATTTGGCTTTTCCAAGGCCCCCATTAGGCCCCGGGTCAAAATTTTCCAAAATAACATAGCCTATGTCACTCGGGAATAGTGTAGCTTGTCAACGGTGAAACTATTTTTCAAATCGGTCCAGTAGTTTCGGAGCCTATTCATTTCAAACAAACAAATATTTCCTCTTTATAATATTAGTATAGTATTATGTGGGTCTTGCACCTTACTCCAGTACAGAGGTCAAAAGCCTTATTTGCAAGCTCCGAAATGAAGGAAAGTTATAAAAATATGCTTTCACATCAATTAAAATGTTTCAAAATTTAATTACACCCTAAAATAAACCTTTAAGACATGTGGAGCAGTTAAAAAATCTTATATATCAACACCAAAATTGGTTATTTTGCATGAAAGTTATACCAAGATTTGGAAAATAAGATTAAAACAAAAACTGGAAAACGGTTCGAATCGATCAGGCTGACACGGAAAATGATTAAAGCGTCAAACTTATAGATTAATCGTAGCTAAAACCTGAAACAGGACTACAAAAATTTGAGCTACATCAAAATGCTCGAACTGCTTTCGCAACGATAGGTTTAAACTACAATTTAAGTCTAATTCGGGATTTCTATCTCAACAGGCTCATCTGCTTAAGTCAGTCAAAAACAGAGTTTTATGAGTTTTTAAATCCATCTCGACGGAATGGATTTTTTTAAGGCCAGCTTCGTATGCAGCGTTGAAAAATCTATAAGATAGGCCTAGTCCGATACTTGAAACAAAAGAAACAGGTCATTTATTGTCAACCTGTAACAATAATTTAAAATTATTAAGTAACTATTCGCTCGTTTTCTTGTATAATGCATTTAGTTTGATAATAAATTATTTGTCAAAAACAATTCAATTATGTATTTTGATTTCAAAAAAGAACTGGGTATGTGGAATGGGTGAGTGACACTTTTTCAGAACAACTAAAAACAAATTAAATTAATTTATGCGCTAATGAAGATATTTACAAAGCGAAACAATCACAATCACAGCTAATGAAATTTATAGCCCTATGAAAACACAATTATAAATAAAAATGTGAAAAAAGGTATACAAAATCTAAAAAAAAAAAATTAATAATAATAATATAGAAAAAAAAATAGTTGTAGAAAACTCATTCATTAGCATTTGTGCGCTTTGTGCCGGTAACAGATAGACGGACGGACAGACGGACAGACAGAGAGAATGTAACTGAAATCACAATTATACAAAAATAAACAAAATAGATTTTAATTGAAAATTAAGCTAATTAGTTAAATTTAAAGTTCCGCTGCCTGCTTGCCTGCCTGCCTGTCTGTGTATCTTTTACAGAAAATCAGATACTGTAACTATTTTTAATAAAATTTTAACTGGGTCGTCTCTTTCTCTTTCTCTGGCAGCTAACCAAGTTCGTAAATTAAACTGAAAATAATGTCAACGCAATTGACTCATAAAAATTATGAGCGTCAAAAAGTAAAATGACTTCTTTTGCGACTAATTTGAATTGTTTTGGTTTAGTGTAATGAAATGTCTCTCATTCAGTTTCAGTTCAGTACAGGTGAATAATGACAAAACAGTCGTTGGGGGTAGGTGGTAGCGAGTGCTGCGGCGCATTGAGCGCTGCTAATGAGACAGTTTTATTGTTTGTGCACAACCAAAAAAATAGAAAATTTTTATATAGAAAATTATGAAGCGAATCAGCATAAATTGTCATTAATGTAAGTTTTATTTTATGAAGTGATTTCGGCGCCGATTTGTCGTATTCTTTTTTGATAGATAGTTGTGAAATTAAAAATTATGCGTTTAAAAAAAAAAAAAAAAAAAAACGCAATTGAAACTTTCTCAGGCACCGGAAATGTAACCTTTCTCCGCAGCAAAGTTTATAATCTCTGGAATAAAATCTATAATAGCAGTTATGATTCTATTTCAAAACTCGGAAAGCATAAATATGGAAGAAATAAATCTTTTACTTTTAGACTTTTCTCTCTCTCTCTTAGGAATAAAAATAAGCACATAACAAATGCTAAAAAAATTATAATTCACAATTAGTTTAAGTTTAATAATACTCTAACGCCATCTACTGTTAGGATCTTTCTTTATCTCGGCTAAAATTTACAATCGTCACACCATGGTGTAATCTTTTCAAATATATTGTATAAAATTCTCGTGTCACAGTGTTTGTAACAAAACTTCTCCGAAACGGCTTGATCAATTATTTTAAATTTTTGTGTGTTTATTCAGTAGGTCTGAGAATAGGATGTAAGCTATTTTTTATACCTCTAAGTGGGCCGGCCCTATAGAATCGATCATAAAATCATCCAAACCAAAACAACTTTACCGATTTCAATGAAATTTTATAGATGTGTATTTTTTGGTTCAACTTAAAAGATTGGATATATATCAATTTAGAAAAATGGGCGGTTGACGTGGACCCTAGTGAATCGATACTGAAATGAAATGAAATAGACAAATTAAGTTTTGTATATGTACATGACCCGAGCAAGGCCTGGTAGAACAGCTAGTAATATATTATCTCACTAATAATATAATAAAACCATCATGCGAGGTTGTCATGCAAATCAGTGCAGTACATAGCAGTTTCATCATATGACAGTGAAATAGATTGCCCGGTCTTTTACGTAGACTTGTGAGTGCTAAGCAGATAGGTCAATTTTTTTTGGTGACCAAGCGTATAGAAGTAACGTAATATTTGGAATATTCTAAGAAAATTTTGCCCACGAACCAAGGTCAAAAGACAAATTTGATCCTACGCATTTGCATCTGAAAATATGCTGCTAATGTTTCTTAAAAATAAAATATTTTGGGGTCGCAGAATCCTAAAGTGTAGTTTTAATAAAAAAGTCACACTCGGTGATTTTTTCGCAGTGACTTAAAAATCACAGTGTCAGACTGCGACTGAAAATAGTGATTTGCGACTTTCTTGTTGCTCAGTGAACATGTTCAGTAATCGGCGATTTTGTGTATCACTCTTCGCGAACAGTGAACCTGTTCAGTAATTGTTTTTTCGCGAGCTGTGATTCTATCACTATTTGCAGTCACGGCGATTTTCAAGGAAAATCGGAAGCAACGGTGTATTGCGAAGTAGATAAAAGTTTATATTAAGTTTTTTATGAAAATGGAACACACATATTTCTTGATTCTCTGTCATGACTTTTCTTTTTGTAGGGGAAACTTGAGGTGTAACTAGACAGATTGTATGGCAAAGAATATATTGTAAAAAAAAATAATTATGAACAAAATTTCACCAATTAACATTTATTTGCGCAATTTACATAGTTTTTCTTTTGCGCTGCATAATTCCATACTCCATTTTCTCCATGTAACTCTCTTCTTGGCTTTTATCTACGCTGACGTTTATTTTGCTCGTTTCTATTTTTAGTGTTTTTTTTTTTTTTTTTTTTTAATTTATTTCATTTGCATGACGCAACTTCGTTCCATTAAAAAGTTGCCGAAAACGTTTCAAAATGGTGCGCACTTATGCCAAATTAAACTTTTTACTACACACACACATACACACACAAATGCAGACATTTTTACTAACCAACGACACAGCCCCAACTCCTCTAACATTGCTTTTTAAAAGTACCAAAAAAAAAAAAATTGTATTTAAACAAAAAAATGGCTGCAAACAGAAAGGAACAAAATAGGAAAAAAAAAAAAAAAATTTTTTTTTTTTTTTTGACTTTTTATTTTTGGATTTCTTTTTAATGTTGATGCTGTGATGCTGT
The DNA here is from genome assembly GCA_018903435.1 of Leucophenga varia. Lineage (NCBI taxonomy): Eukaryota > Metazoa > Arthropoda > Insecta > Diptera > Drosophilidae > Leucophenga > Leucophenga varia. Next base: position 572,561 of record JAEIFJ010001021.1, read on the forward strand.
ATCACAATTTTCCTCTCGCCACCCACTCACACTCCTCCACACACACAGATTTGCTTACATTTTTCTCTTTGTCAGTCGCTTGCCACGCCATTCGGCGGCCATTATGTAACAAATTACTTTGGCAAAGTGCTCGTGTATTCGCTTTTTAAATATGCAAAAAGAGCGCAATTTACATAAATTTTCGCAGCATTAAAACAATTTTAACTCGCGTCAGAGCAAGGCAAACTTGTGCAGCACATCACAGCAGAGCACATCAGCAGAAGCGCGTTACAACACACACTTCTTCGTCCTTTCATCGTCGTCGTCCTGTCCTATCAAAGTTTTTCATAAACTTTTCTTTCTTATTGCTCTCTTTCTCTTTTTCGCTCGCTTTAGCACAGTTTATCTATATGTAGCACTCACTCACTCACTCACTCACTCACTTTATGCTGCTCACATAAAATGCCACCCTCGTAGCTAATGGGTGGCGTGGTTGGGTTGGTTAGTTATCTCTTTGGCTGCTTTTAATTCTTTTACATTTTTTGGAAGGAGCACTTGTTTTTTTTTTGTTATTATTATTATTTTTTTTTTTTTTTTTATTCGTTCGTTTGTCGGTGTTAGCAAATTAACGAATTTACGTCAAAAACAGCAACAATAATGTTGAAAAACAGCAACAAGCAAAACGTGAACAGACGTGTTCACATTTCATATGCGCTGCGGTGTGGTGAGTGTGGTGGGGTGTGGCAGGGAGTGAGTGTGTAGTCACAAATTAAGTGTATGACTTGCGTCGTCGTCGTCCTCTTTAGCCACAGCATCAACTCTCTATATATATATCTATCTCTCTCTTTCTTCATTTGATCCTCTTTCTAAGCACTTTCTCTGTTTTTTGTACACCTTTTCTCTGGTCTAAAACTTTGTAAGCAACAATTTCACTTTTTATTTATTTATTTTGTTGTTTTTTTTTTTTTTTTTTTTTTTTGGTGCGTGTGTATTTTTGCGCCTTTTGCAGTTCGTCGCCTGCTTTCATTTAAAACCGCCCACCCGAGGCACTTAGTAGCTTATTTGCTACTTTTTGTTGTTGTTGTTGTTTTTGTTGTTTTCAGTCAAATTAAATATTCCGGCACCATTAGTGTTAAAAGTGCTCGCATTAAAAACATTTTACATTATTTTTATTTTCATTTTCAGTCAGTGAGTGGGGTGCTTTATATGTATTCATGCTTTACATACACACACACATACACACGCTTGTATATAGATTGTTTATATTTTTTTTTTGTATTGAAGAATTTAAGCTTTGAAGTGTGTACTTATGTATTGTAATTTTTTTTTATTTTTTACTTTAATATTGTGGTTTTTTATATTTTCAATAAAAATGCATCAAAAATAATATCGAGAAATAGAATATTTTGCAGGAACCGTAGACTTTCAAGTGTTTAAAAATCGTTAAATTAGGATCAAAACTAAAAAGAGTTACCAAGTAGTTTTCTTCTTCTAAATAAATGTGTAACGATTATATGCCTATATTTCTTAGAAGATTGAACTTCCTATCTGCTCTAAAATAAAAGTACAAATAATAAAATTTGCTTCAATTGAATGAAAGGAATATTTTGTTTGTTCGCAAAATTTTCCTTGACTTTTCAGAATAAAGTTTATAAAAATACGCATTTTTCAAAGCAAATCTTAAAAACCTTAAATTTTTAAAAGTGATTTAGAAGGCAATGTCATAATTTCTCTTCGCATAAAAGAACTTATCCCTGTTGGCAAAAAAACTGAAACAACCAATTTTCACTAGCCTCTCTTGAAGCTAGAAGATGACAATCGCTTGAGATCAGCTCTGGACTGTAACGGCGAATGCATTTAGGTTTGTTTAATCTTCTTTTTTCCAACTCACAGTCGTGTTAAAACAAAATTAAAAAAAAAAAAAAAAAAGAAAAAAACTTCGGTAGGCTTAAATATCCGCCACAACTATAATTAGTTCGTGAACGATCTTCAGTGATTATATTCCTCAAGGCGGACAGAAAGACGGACATGGTTATTTGATTCGTCTCATCAGTTGATCAAGAATACATATATATATATTTATATACTTTTGAGGTCTACGATGCCTCCTTTAATGCGTTATAAAGTTTCCGACTAACTATAATATCCGTTCACACTATGTGTGATGGGGAAATAAAACAAGGAAAAACGTTAAGCTCGGAGGAATCGAAGCTTAAATAATCGCTACTTCTTGGTTTAGTTAATTTATGATCATCAGGGGCTTAGGTAAAATTTGAAGAGGGGAAGGCTTGGTGTCAATAGTCTGATATGACCAAAGTTTAGATACAATAACCCCAATAACACCTAAGGTCAGAATAATAAACCAATTTATTTTAAAAAAAAATCGAAAATGGGTGGTACGTTTGTATGGGGGCTATATGTTTTAGTGGGCTTATCCTTATAATATCAGTTGTGTACATTTAGGATGACATTAGAAATGTTTTGACACATTTCGGTGATACATTCATAAAAATTAATGCTCCCATTTTTTTTTTTTGACAATATTTCCGATTGTTATCATGTCTAAAAGAATTTGCGACTGTACAAATTATTATGTACAAATGCTGTATTTAACTCAAATTTCGACACTTCTCTTTCTCTAATTGTCAATATTCGAAATACAGTGACTGTGTGTATGTATAGAGTAAGAAGGTACAAAAGGTGTGAACGTGAGGACTGTTTATAGGTTAACGCATTCGTTGGACATTGTCATTGTTATTGTCCTTCAGGTTCATTGTGGTCAACACAGACAATAAAGCCAAAAATATTCGAGCAATTTTATGTATCATTAAAACGCATAACGAAGAATAACAACAACAACAACAACAACAAAACGCAACAAACACAACACACAAAAAGGACACTAAGAGGACATAAGGACAATAGCAATAGTAGTAGCAGTAGTAGTAGAGCAGCAATGTGTCTAATTAAATTACACCTGTTCGTTGCGCTTCAGCTCCCGCGCTTTTCACAACAGTTTGGTTGCCCTCCCTCCTCCTCTGCGCGCGTAAATGCATTCAAATAAGTTTATTGAGGGCAAATAAAACATAAAAAAAAAAGAAAAAATATTAGAAATAGAAAATAAAATAAAACATAGCGACAAATAATAAAAATAAAAGAAAATAGCCAAAAAAAAAAAAAAAATACAGAAATACTCTTCCGTTCGCTTTCCTGCTAGGCTAGGCTAAATTTAATACGAACGGAAATCGGTTTCGTTTTAATAAAATTTTATTTTATTACGGATCGAGTTGAGTTGTTCTCAATTGGATGTGCAATCCGATTCGTTACGTTTTGGTTTAAAACGTTTATTTTTTTTTTTCGGATTGTGAATGAAGTTAAACGTCGATCATTAAAGGATCATTAGTGATCATAATCTGATTATAATGCTTTAGTTTTACTACGCTTTTTGGTTAAAATAGTTTTCTGTTTTTTTTTTTTCTTTTGAACTCTTTCATTAAATTATTTATACACTTCATGCCGACCATTATAAATATGTTAAGCACTTTGTAACATGCTCAAAATGTGCATTTATCTGTTTGTCTGTCTGTCCGTACTTCTATTTTTATCAATGGCAACTGCTTGAGACTCAAGTCGAACCTCAAATCAAAAGTGCTAAGAATCGTTAGGAAACGCTTTAAATCATTTCAAAAATATATTTTCATGTAGCGTATTTAAACTTTGTGTTTTTCGTTTTCTTAAATTTTCAAAAATTTTCTCTTGTTTTAATTTGAACTCATTTCGAATTTTGTACCCTTTTCTCTTTACGTTTAGTTAATGGCGGCACCGCATCCAATTAATGAAGCACATCCGCGATCAGTGATTTTTGGTGGCGGTGGCAGTGGCGGCGGCGGCGCAAACAAACTAACAGTAGCGCCACTCGGGTATTCTGTTCATCCGTTTGTCTTTCTGTCAGTCTGTCTGTCCGTCTGTGTCTTACTATATGATCATCATTTATACTACGTCCGTATGAGCAACCGACCGACCGACCACGGCATTGCGTGTCAACGCCGAATTTTGTCGGTATTTTCAAGCATTTTCCAATGCGTTCCCAACTTCAAAATTTAACATTAACATCGAATCTGTTTATAAATATGATACATACATAACATATATATTTATATTCATATATATATCTAATTGTATGCGTTCAGATTTTGTTGTTTTTGTTTCGTTATTATTATTAATAATCAGCTTAGCGTGCCGGAAATAGAATTATGAATACTATACTATAAACTATAATTTTACTTTGATGAGTTAAAATGTTTGATTTGATTTCGTTTCATATTTAACGCACCGCAATGAAACGCATAGCAACAAACACCAAAAAAAAAAAAAAAAATACAACACATAATTTGAAATTCCTTGGAAACTTTCTTAAACACGGCACATATTAGTAAATTGTTTTTTATTTTATCTATTAAAAATGTATTATGGAATACGAGAATATAAAACATTTAAAAAATTTTGAATGAATTTTATTTTAATTGATAAAAATAATAAAGTATACATCGGTGCTACTTCGAACTTAGCTGTTTTCATTAAATTGAATTTTACTCGCGGTTATGGCGAGCTAGAAAACTGAACCGGAAATTTTACCAGTACAGAAGAACAGTAAACAAATGTCAGAGCTGATAATCGGCAATGCAACTGACGCTCTTCAAAACTCTGAACCATATAATCTATTGGGATCATCGTAGGTGCAATCCATGCATACTAACAATAAGTTTGATGTTCTCAAAAAAAAAAAAAAAAAACATAAAAGTAAAATCGCTGCAGTCGAGTATGCCTGAGTACGAGATACCCTGTACCTTACCTATAAGTACTGTAAGTTACTCTCTCTTTTGTAGTAAAAACTTGTTTAACTTATCATAAAAACTCGAAATTTAGTAATTAGGATGCTTTCTCTTGAAATATGGCTAAGAAAAAAACTGATAATAACACAGCTCTGCATCAGTTTTGCGCATAAGATGGGACCTAGTGTTTCCGAAGGGAATTTTCGTTCGGAGCACGACTCTGAGTTCAAAAAGTTTTCCATTACATCAGGTTTTTGAGAAAAAGGGAGTTGAGTTTGGTCGTTTTTAAAAAATTGTACCTGACGAGATGGAAAATTTTTGAACTCAGATTCGTGTTCAACGCGAAAATTCGCTTCGGAAACACTAGGTCCTATTTTATTCGCATCCAAAAAATGCAAATTTGCAGGGTTGTGTAATTATTATTATCAGTTATAATTGATCTCTTGTTGTTTTTGAAGCATCTTTGGTTTTAATTTTAATTGCTATATCTTTCATAGTCTCCCGAAATAGTCCATTTTATACGGTATATAGTTGGAAAGATGGACGAATGGATATGATTGTGAAGGAACTTAAGATACCCTTTTTACTCTACGGTTTCATGGATTATATCGAATTTCTAAAGTGTAAAGTATTCACGCAAAGTTAACCCAATATTCACTGAAGAGCAGTTTATCTTTCTTAAGGGTAAAGGTTATTTGTTGAGATTTATCGGGACGACTCGAGACAACCAAAAAAAGCTGTGTCGTCAGCGTAAACGATTCATCACAAATTATTGGAAAGTTTGTGTGGCAAGGTGTAGAGAACAGATCCCAAAACCTTACCTTGGCGAACTACGGCTTAGATATGCCTCAGATCAGGCTGAGATATGCCTCAGATTAGACACATCCTCACCACAATTGACATTATAGTTTCTATTTGCAAGAGCTGGTAGCCCCAACTTCAAATTTTACACTGTCAAAAGCCTATTTCACACCTAAAATTACAACAGATCAATAATTATAATTTTTATACCCGTCACACACAGTGTGGAGGGTATTATCATTTTGTCAGAAAGTTTGTAACGCATTAAAGGAGACATCGTAGACCCTATAAAGTATATATATTCTTGATCAGCACGACGAGACGAGTCGATCTAGCCATGTCTGTCGTCTGTCTGTCTGTTGTCTGTCTGTCTGTCTGTATGTATGCGTTTAATTCGCTCAGTTTTAAAGATATTGACCTAAAACTCGGAACTTAAGCTTTTCTCAGTCCTAAGCAGTTCAAGTGTTAAAATCAAAGTGCCACGCCCATTTTAAGGGGTAGCCCCCATATAAACTTACCGTTTTTTTCGGATTTTTTTTATGAAAATAGCCTTATTTATGAATGTAGTCACTCCAAGTTGGGTCCAAATACTTTTAATGTCATCCAATGTCAAATCCAAACTGCCACGCCCATTTTTAGATATAGCCCCCATACAAACTTACCGCCCATTTTCGAATTTTATATGAAAATAGCTATTATTTATGAATGTAGTCACTCCAAGTTGGGTAAAAATACTTCTTATCTCATCCAATATCAAAAGCAAGGTGCCACGCCCATTTTTAGCTATAGCCCCCATACAAATTTAACGCCCTTTTTCGAATTTTATATGAAAATAGGTATTATTTATGAGAATATTCACTCAAATTTGGGTAAAAACACTTCTAATGACATCCAATAACAAAACCAAGGTGCCACGCCCATTTTGAGCCATAGACCCCATACAAATTTATCGATTATTTTCGAACAAATGTATGAAAAGGTAATTATTTTCCAATATATATTTATAAATGTATATAAGCCACTGATGATCACACTAAACTATTCAAAGATTCGTGTGACGGGTATTTAAGCTTCGGTTCTACCGAAGTTAACGTTCTTTCTTGTTTTTTTAAATATTGAAATTTTCTATTGAATTCAATAATAAAAAGTCTTCTGAGTCTTCTTTCAATGCTATCCTATGCAGCATATTCTCTAGATTAAGGCTGAAGAAATGACTGAATGACGTAGTAGAATGCTGTCGAATAAACAGTTACTCACTAAAATGCAGATTTTAAAGACCCTAAGAGAAGTTTTTTCGAGCGGAATTAAGACTATGCTCGGTTATGTTTAATATTATCCAAAAAACGCTCGAATACAATCGATATCGATTTTAAATTTAATGTGACTGGTATTTTTGCTTCGTTTCTACTCAAATTGACATTTTCTTTCCTTTTATTTATTTCCTCAGTTTTTTTTTTAAATTTTTTTTTATTTTTATTAAATATCAGACATAGTTCAGTGACAGCTGCCAAAGGATCAAACGTATTGTTGCATTCACAAAAGTTTCTTTTTTATTTTTATTTTTATTATTTTTTCAATTTCTTTTTCCTTTATGCACAAATCGAGATGCAACTCGTTACTTCATACATTTATATATACTCGTAGTATATGTATCTGAATGTCGTTATGTATCTGTAGTTATGTGAATATGTATCTATGTTCTATCGTATAGTATCTTCTCGTTTGTAAATACACAACGAACGCACGTTGCACATTTTATTTTTATTCTTTCTGTAGGTGTGAAGAATTCATGTGTTGGTTCTTATCTAAATTGCTTTTTGAGTATCAATATTTTAAGTTAAGTGTAAATTATGTCGCTTGCTGCGCACTCGCAGCTCTGTTTTGGCTGTTACCAATTCTATGTGTATCTCTCTCTTTCTCTAATCTTTCTCTTTCTTTCGCTACGTGTATGCATGTATATTTTTTTGTTGTAAATAATATTTAGTGCATTTGCACATGAAGTTTTTACTTCGCCATTTTTTTTTTTGTTTTTTGCTCTGTTTTACTTGAGTCGTTGAAATAGCTTGAAAAGATAAATCTAAAAGGTTTAAAATGTTGTGGGTCTTTGTATGCTCCTTGTTTCTACTTCAGCTCTACTTCATGTCAAATGACTTATATGATACAATGTATGCAGCAGATTGATGCACATTACGAATATATATTCATTTTTTTTTATTTTATTTGTAATACCAGTTTTTATTATGCAAAGATTTTGTTTGAATAATTTATTTTTTTTATTTTATTGTATATCTTAATATATCAAACTATTGTCCTGTATTGAAAATGCACACTTCAAAGCACACTTTAAAGCGCATTTGGACAATTCAGTTACTTTTTAAATAAAGCATCCGTAAGCATCCGTCCATTGGCATAAACATTTTTATATCCGAGCCATGTTTCAGTTTTTTCGATGCATTTTATTCAAGAATTAAGGATATTAAGCTGAAATTTGAATCTTGAGATTTTGAAAGATGTTTTGTTCATGTCTCGATTGGTACCAAAAATAGTGAATTTTCTTGAAAAACAGCGTCGATTCTTTGTGACTTTTTCTCCAAAACGCAAACAATATCGTTCCGCAAACTACCGTATTCGCCTGATTTGGCTTCGTGTGACTTCTGGCTATTCCCAAAACTCAAGAGACCACTCCGGGAAACGCGTTTCGAGTCGATTGAGGAGATTAAAACTGAATTGAAGAAGACGCTGATGGCTATACCGGAAAGAGATTATTTAGCATGTTTCGAGAATTGGAAAAAAACGTTGGCATAAATGTTTTTTATAGGGATGGGATTATTTTGAAGGAAATGAAATTGATTTACAAGAATAAATAAAAATTTTTAATTTTACAAACAAATGCTTTGTATATGCCCATTGTATATACCATATATTTGATATGGATTAAAATATATTAGATGTTTTAAAATTATTAGATTAATCATTTTATAGTATACAGACAGAGAGATGGGCATGGTTACATTGATATAAATTTTATGCTGATCAAAAATATTCTTTCATATTCTTTGTCAAATGAAAACCTTTACTTTTGGCTCTTTGATAAATTACTTCCAAATTATAAGGCTAAAATTATATTGCTTTGATTGAGACAAAAGTACAGAGAGAGAGCGAAAGAGAGAGAGAAAGACAGCATATAATGTATATTTTTAGCAAACATCATTAAGTCTGTCCGCATTTAAAACGCAAATTTGCTATTGTTACAAATTTATGTTAAAGTGTAAAAGAGAAAGAACGCATAATAGAATAGTATAGAGATATAGAGAAGTCAACAGTGCAAAGAGTTGTTAATGAGATCACAAAAAAAAAAAAAAAGGTCAAGAAGCCAAAGCAAAAGGTAAATAGAACAATAATACGCCAATTTCGTCAGGCTACCGGGCAGCTGTCAACGAATGTGGCTCAAAATTCAAATGCCTGATACCATTCGACACATAATTCTTTGGCTAACAGTGAAGAAGTTAGAAGAAAGCCACAATTAATGCGTGATAAGATCAAAGGCCAGACATGATTTGTCAGTTTGTACACATATACTGTCTGTCTGTCTCTCTGTCCGTCTGACTATCAGTCAGTCTACATATCAGTCAGTTAGTCTGTCTGTCCGTCTGTTAATCAGTTGCATTGGCAAGATGTTGCCCAAAAAGGATCGTCGACCAAGTGCACCATTTCTCATTTTTTTTTTTTGAAACGTTTATGCTATTTTACTATTAAGTCGCTGCGCTGCTTCAAAGACAAAAACAATCGAAAATAAAAAGAAATTAGTCAGCCTCGCAAAGCGTATAATTAACGTTCATTTATTTTCACATTACATACTCGCTTTCTATCTCTCTTTCACTCTTTCACTCTCTCTCTTCCTCTTTGGATCGTTGAGCTAAACGCGCTGCGCTTTTCCAAAATTCGATTTTCTCTGACGTCAAAACGGCGCCGCTGTCAAGGAAACAAACTGCTGCCGACAATGGGCGTGTTCAGATATTAGCATGCTGTGCCCAACTGCTGTGCTCCACATTTTGCCTTTTAGTCATATTTATATTCTTTTGTTTTGTTTTTTTTTTTTTTTATTTTGTATTTTGCTACCACAAATTGTTCATAAACAGATTCGTTTTTTGGTATAAATTAAAAAAAAAAAAAAATATTAATAAAATTTTCAAAAAGAGTGATTTTTGAGTCGCAGTGTGATTTGTGACTGCGACTTGAAATTCGCAGTGACTGAAAACAGTGATACAATCGCAATTTGCGAAAAACAAATCAGCGAAAAGCGTTACACAAAATCACCGATAACTGAACATGTTCACTGAGCAACAAGAAAATCACAAATCACTACTTTCAGTTGCAGTACTAAATTTCGATTTTTAAATCACTTTTTTGCCAAAATTAGTACCCATTAAATCTTGTAAGCTTTAATGAAACTTTTTGTTTAAGATTCATCTTCCAGGAATGTTTTAGTGGAGAGTCTACCGTTCAATTTAGCCTTGTCCGTCTGTCTGTCTGTCAGTCTATTAATCTAAAAGTTAAGCATCATACAAAATACAATTAATAATTCAGCGCTATTTATTTGGTATAATGACTGCTTATAAAGTTATTATTAAGACAAAAAAAAAAAAAAAAAAAAGAAATAAATAAAATTTTAATTTTATAATTTAAAAATCGATATTTTTAACATTTTTAATTTGTTTAATTTAATCATTATTTTTATTAATTTTAGTTAGACATGCATGCATGTAGAGTTTAGTTTATGACGTGACCCACTGTGGAGTGTGTAAATATGTTTGTAGCATTACTATTATGTAACATAGAGTAGGGGAGTTGGGGGCAGTAAATGCAAAATAAAAAAAAAAAAAATTTATATCAATTTTGGTTGAGAAATAAAATGAAAAATTCGAAATTACGTATTTCAAAAATTAACAAACGAGTACAAAAACAATAAAACGTGACAGAATAGAATGCTATCGCGTGTGTTCAAATTTTGTATACATTTTAACCAAGTCAAAGAGTCTTCATTTGAATTGCGCATACAAACATGCAACACATCCTCATATAAACACACACACACACATACATATAAATGGACGCACACATACTTGGACACGAACACATGCATATGAATGTTCTATGTAAAAACTTTTAACAAAAACTTGAAGCAGAAAAAAAAATTAATAAATAAAATAAATAAAATTGTAAATAAATGCCAAAAGTCAAGGTACTCAAAATTTAAAATTGTTTAAGTTTACTCCACACGCTTCCACTTCCAACGCCGCCAGCACAAATGAAAAAGCGTAAATCAGCGTAATTGAATTAAAAGTTGGATATACATCTTCGAATAATGTCCAGACCCCAATATGCTGGGGTCACACATACAACAATTTGGTCCTTAGTGGTGCGTATTTCGAAGGTTTGGCAAAAATTAAAAGCTGATTATGCACCAATCTGGCGGCATCTTCCAGTGATGCCAAGATGCTGGGCAGCCGCATCAGTACATATAACTGCCAAATGAAATCGGATTTCGTGGAACTATTAAAGACAGATTTTCGGCCCTAACTTTATCAGCCAAGTTTTTCTAAACGGAAATTTCAGTGCTCTGAAAATTAATGTGGGTGTAACGTATGAGTCCATCTAAGGTTTGTATGTATGTATGTATGTATGTGTGTATGATAAGTTCAGTCAATGATAGTCTCGCTTGGGTCAGTCAGTGACCGAACCACACTTTCAAGTCAATGGCTTCAGATATCTAGACCGTACAGTGCTGGTCAGCCGTCTGTCCTATGCTGATTCAAATCAAATTTTAAAGGCAATAGTCCATAGAGTCCATAGTCCATAGATACTTCTAAATATTTAAAGATTTTCCAGTACTGCGTGAAGAGAAATCGTCTAGAAAACAATTTGTAAAACTCTTGAAAAGCGAGAGTAGATCTAGAAACGAATGTGGTAAACTGAGTTACACACAACACCCCATGGCACAACCTACCCCACTTTACGCTATATAATAAAAAATAGTTAATTTTAAAGCATCTAGAAATTATATTATGAAAAATGTATTTGTTTCTTATTGTATTTGAATTATTTTCTAGTTGAGTACAATAATGGTTGACATGGAGCCACTCTAATTTCTTAAAAAACTTCAGTGCATAGTTTTAGAAATACAGCTTTATGCGATTGAGAACTGAACTAGAAGATACTTACAAAAAAATATCACAAAATAACTGGAGTTTCTATATTGTAAAATAAGAAAATACAGACATCGTTATGAGCATAAACTCCTACGTTTTATAAAAGCTACTCAAGAACAACAACAAAAATAACGCTAAAGATAATCCAGCCCGCTCGCCCACCTACATACTTACTTAATTTACTTTATACATACACATAACACTTTACTTCATTGCATTTCTTTACAATTGCGCCACGCAAATAAAAAGTAACAGAAAGACAGACAGACAATTACAGAAATAATAATAACCTTTCCTCATACAAGTTTTCAAATGGCGCTGCCAACCATTCATGAACGTAACACCGATTACACCCTACAGCGAGGAACATTTGGTAAATAAGCAAAAACAAAAAAAAAATGAAAATTAAAATGGCAACAAAAACAACAAAAAAAAAAATAAAATAAGTTAATACAAATAACAACAACAACAACAAACACTATACATGCCGCAAATAAAGATTAATTAACAATTTACTGTAAAATATGAGTAGCAGAGCAATAACAACAACAACAACAGCAAAAACAGCAATTACTTCGAATCATAAACGTACAAATAAGTGTGAGAGAGATAAGAAATATTTCTCATATTGCAAAAAAAAAAAAAAAAAAAGACAACTAAAAGAATTACTCTTCATCATTACTGTACTAAGTTAGCCAAAAACAACAACTTTGGAATAAGCAGAGCAGAGCAGGATAAAAAAAAAAAAAAAAAAAAAAAAAAAAAAACAGCGACATTTCGTCAATCCGTCTGTCTGCAAGTCCATCCATCCATCCATCCAGCCACACATCCCCATTGCGTCTTATGAACCAATTTATTCGGTCACACTTTTATCAGCGTCGTCGTCGTCTCTGTTTATTGGTGCGAAAGATTTCTAGACGTGCAAGCAAGACGGCAATACGACAACAACGTCTGCTCTACAATGGTGATGTTGACTACAGCAGCTGCTGCTGTTGCTTCTGCTGCTGCTGCTGCTGCTGGACCGAAATTATCGACAGCGGAAGTTAACACTCTTTAAATCAATTAGAAAATAAAAGGCGGAGTTTAAACGTACAACTTAGCGGAGACAATGCGCGATGCAGCAGAAGCAATATTTGACAAAAACTCTTGCTCTCTCTCTCTCGTTCTCTCTATCTTTCTCACTCGTTTTTAATCTCTCGATTACATTGTATATTTCTGTCTGTGTGTGTGTTTGCTTATGGCGGCCGCACAGTAAGTTTTAACAGCTTCACTCTCTCATTTAATGTTTTTGTATGTATGTATGCATGTGTCTTGTTTTTGTTTGTATATTTTTGGGAGTTGCGCCAACCACCACCTACCTTGATAGACTCTATACATACAAGCATTCGAAACTGGTTCTCTCTCTCTCTCATATTGTGTGTCTGTGTGTGCATTGATTTAGCCATTACTTATCGTGCGTGGTGAATTATGCTGTTCTGTGGTGAAATCACTGCGCAATTTTATGGCAGTTTCCTGGAAAAATGTTTTTGATTTGTTTCATTTTTTTTTTTTTGAATTGTTATTAGGCATTTAATTAATCATGGAATAATTAAGATGTTATAATAGTTTTATTTGTACATATGTATATGTAGTGCTGAACTTTTTTTATACCTATCACACATAGTGTAAAATAGGTATATTCAATTTGCCGGAGAGTTTGTAACGCATTAAAGGAGGCATCATAGACCCTATAAAGTATATATGTATATTCTTGATCAATTCGAGACGAATCGTTTTAGTCGTGTCCGTCTGTCCGTCGGTCCGTCTGTCTGTTTGTTGCTGCGCGATGTATTCGCTCTTTTATTGGGCTGAAATTTAAAACTTAAGCTTTTCTAAGCCCGATGAGACTTCTAAGAACAAATAACTAAAAGAGACTAGTTAAACTAATAAAATACTCGGAGTGTGCTACTACGTTGGTTTTTCAGCTCTTCCCGTTTCGCATTTGAGCAATTGCAGCACTTATTGGTGGCATTTTTGTACTTTTTTCTGATTGCAGCGTTACCTAAATATGCTGGGGCTAGTATGGAAACATACAAAAAGTATTTTGTTGCCCTTTTTTTTTTTTTGAATAGCAGCGAGACCACAATATGTTGGGACTAGTATGGAAACATACAAAAAGAAAAAAATATGTGTATGGGAAAAGTCGAAAAAAGACTTCATGAATGATTCAAATGTGCCTAATGTATTGTTTTAGTGGTTTATAATTATACTTGCATTGTTGCCTTTTAGCGAAACTAGTTTGGGACTCATCGGTGGGATGGTTTTAAAGTCCATAGCGGACATAGAAACATTGTTTATTATTTTTTATACATATATAGATCTAATAAACTTTTTTTATTTCCTAAAAAACAAACGAAATTGCAATTTACAACGCTGGAGAAACCGATGTATGGGTTCGAAATTGATATTTCGGCAGACGGTCAGTCTTTTGGAGTAACTTTTTAGGTATTTCTCAAAACTAAATAAATTTGAACGGAAATGCATTAATTTTATGGAAAATATTTTGGAAAACAATAATGCTACATACAATATTTCGTGCTTAAAAAATATATATTTTAATAATGCTTTCGAGAAGTATTAAACATAATTGACAAATTATCTGATACTGAAGGAAACTAAATAATAGATCTGTTTGTTGTGTATGCAAATTATGGATATCATTGAAGAAAATCACAATGAAATGTAAACAGTCAAGACTTTAGAAAGAATAAAAATACTTTAACCGTAATTTTTACAACTATGGACAATACTTGGTACTACCCCATCCAATTCTGAATCCAACAAGAGACTCTGCGGATCCGAACTGAACTATGGTTCAGAGGCTTCCGAGATTCCGAAATTTGTTCTCGTTTTTCGTACTTTAAAATTTAAACTGGTAGTTATTTGTTATAATGCCGAAATCATAAAGGATGAAAGAATAAAACTTAAATGTATAGACTCCATCTCTATTAGGAATGATAGCCTGCCCAAATCTTTTTAATTTTTTTTTTTTTTTTGTTTTCTTTTACCAAATTGCAAACCAAATTTTTTAAACTTGTACCAAATACTACCAAAAGAGCCAGCTACGTTAATAAATAATTTTCTAAATTTATATTCTATTGAAGAGTATTACAGTTTTCGTTGTATTCAAATGAACAATACGTTCATAAAAAGGTGAAAAAAAAGAAAGAGAACAAACGGTAGCAACTAATCCGATCGATATAAGACAGGCCAGACTAGGCCAATTTATAAACTGACAGACAGACAGACGGACATATAGACAACTAGACAGACACATTTCATTCAACTTTCTTGCCGTTGCCCGTTGAACACAGCTGTGAATGAATGAGTGTAAACTGAACAGTTTTTCATTAAATTTATGAAGCGAGCTGAGCGTTTAGAAGAGAAACAGATCGAAGAGACGTACAATACATAGGGCGGACATTAACATTGTGAATGAGATGGCAGTTTTTTTTTTTTTTTTTGATAGCACAAAATATTTGTAACAATTACGAAAATATATACGATATATTTATTTTATTACACACAGTGTAAACGGTATTTCAAAATTTACACAGAGTTTGTAACTTCACTTAAAAGAAAAGCCATCGAAGAAGTAATCCAATAGGGACCCACGCTAAGTTTGATAAAATTTTTGTTAGAAATTAAAAAAAAAAAAAAAAAAAAATCCATCGATTTTAGAATGCACGATTTTCACTTAACAGTGTAGCGTGTAATATAGTCGAGTATAGTTTCTACTTTTTCAATTTCTAATAATTTTATTTGTCTCCAATTTTGAAATTTTTTTCTTAAATCGACATGAAACGATTTAAATTGAAGTCAATTGTATGAAATCAAATCGGAATTTGTTAGCTGAAATAAAAAGAAAAAATCCCACGCTAAACGACAAAACGTTTTTGAAATTGAATTAAATGGAATGCGGCTTAAATGAAATGATCAACCAGTTTTGTTAGCTATAAATTTGAAATAATATTTTTATTGGCAAATAAATGAAATTAAAATTCCGACTGTTTATACTCTGTAACCGAAGTGTAAAATATTAAGTTTGTGCAAATGTACATAACAGCGAGATGACCCTAAAAAGTATATATTTTCTTCATCAGCATTGAAAGCAAAGGTGACCACAGAAATTCATTGAAAGAGCCACAATAACAAAAACAACAAAATTTACAATATACAAAATTATATTTGCTTTTCTTCATACAAAAGAATACAACAAACACACTGCAGGCATATTTGCAAAGTCATACAACAATAAACATATTGCTTAGGTTTCAATTCCCACAAGCTCAATTCATAAAACAACAAACACATCGCTTTTCACATTTTGTTTCTGAGTTGCATAACGGTTCGGGCCAATCGTTTAAATAGAGCTCGTTGCACATTAGGACATGAGTTTCCATGTTTTCTGTTTAACCCTTCCTTCTGGTTTTTTACCAAGTTTATTCAGTTTATCCGAAAGTTTGCAACGCATTGAAGGAGGCTTGGGAGACCCCGATTTCATGCTGACTCAAAATAAGCATTTCGTCTTCTGTAGATTGTATGCTTTTCAGAAAAATAAACTTACTAGCATTTGCCATTATTTACGATTGGATGTTAAAAATGTGCATGTGAAGTAGAAAGAAAATTTGGAAAATTATTTGAAAAAAAAAAAAATTAATAAAAAAAATAGAAATAAAAAATCTTAAAAAAATCTTTTAAATGAGTATTAACTACACATACAGTTCAGTAAAAACTGTTTGCGAATTATAAAAAAATTTTTTTGTTTGAACTTAAATATTTCAAAATGTATAAAGAGCTCTCACAATCTCGTGGTAACATCGTGGAAGTTTATTCTTTTTTACTACTTTTAAAGGGTGAAATCGACATAGCCAAAGGTCAACATGAGCAGGTTCGAAGCAGGTCAAAGTTTATTTGAGGGAGCTGTTAAAGGTGATAAGTCCTTGCCTAAAGTGTGGCTTTTGTCTAATAGTTTATGGCCATTTTTTAAAAATCACTTTTTCTAGAAAAGACTGGGTTGCTCACACTAAAAAAACTAGAAGAAAAAACTTTTAATTCGGTGAAATACTGAAAACGGTTGTCTTCAGCGTGTCCTTATCGTTAGGTGGCTTTTTATTACCTTTCACGTTTCCCATAATAGTCATGGGGGATTGTAATTCAGACTTCGAAGTGACCGAAAATGTGATAGGGGAACGATTATTATGAAGCCAAGCCTGCGTCTTCCTTGCTTTGTAAGACGGTGTTGAGTATGTGTACTGCTCAAAACTGGTATTAAAGGAGGCATCGGAGACCCCATAAAGTGTATATATATTACTGATCAGCTCGACGAGACGAATCGATTTACTCATGTCCGTCTGTCTGTCCGTCTGTCTGTCCGTCTGTCTGTTTGTTGCAATGCGTTTTTCTCGAAAAGTTTTAAAAATATAGACCTGAAATTTAAAACTTAAACTTTTTTGTGCTCCTAGGCAGTTTGTATGTCAGAACTAAGGTGCCACGCCCATTTTTAGATATGGCCCCCATACAAACTTACATCTTTTTTTCGACTTTTTGTATGAAAATTTGTATTATTTATGAATATATTCAATCCAAATCGGGTAGAAACACTTCTTATGTCATTCAATTGCAAATTCAAGGTGCCACGCCCATTTTCAGACATAGCGCCCATACAAATCTACCGCCCATTTTCGAATTTTTGAATGAAAACATTTATTTTTTCTGAATGAATCCAATTAAAATTTGGTAAAATCAATGCCAATCTACACCTAAGTGTACACTATCGTTATTTTAAGGATCGGGCTAATATAACATGTAAACCTCCATAGAAATTTGACCAATTTTATCATGAAATTTTATCGAAGCTGGTGAATATATTAACTGTGACGGGTATTTCAGCATCGGCTCCACCGAAGTAAACGTTTTTGCTTGTTTAAATATAAAATTGTGCTCTTTGGAACCGGGAAGCGCTTCAGACTCTATAGCTCTCCCCTTAAACACGCTACTGAGTACGTGTTTGCTTTAGATACATTGTACCTGCATATACCGGAACTATTTTACGCACTATCATGTCGCTTTATAATATCAAATTTAAGCTTTAAATTATTTTGGCTATAAAATGCGTGAAAATGATTTCATTTTTTATTTTTTTTTTTTTTTAAATTTTTAATTTGTTTTGTGTTTGGGTTTTTTTTTTCTATGAAACTCTTCTTCTCCTCCTGCTCCTCCTCTCTTTTCTAACACATATCACAACACGAATGTATAGCTTTGTACAAGTTCTCTGTCATTGAAAAAGTCGCATGTCAAATGTCTCCATTGTTGCTGCTGCTGCTGCTGCTTTGTTGTTGTTGTTGTATCAATTATTTGGTACTATCAAAAAAAAATCAAGTTAACTTCATCTGAAACGTATCTCATCGCATCGCATCGCATCACGCCGCACCACAGCACGCCGCATCCGTTCTTCTATTATTATTATTATTATTTTTTTTCCTTATAAATACTTTAAAGTTTAGTTACTTATTTTTCATTATATTTTATTTTTGTTTGCGCCGTTTTTATTAATTGGCTAAAAATTTTCTACTAAATTACTTTAATTATGACAGTTAGATACTTAGCTTTTGATATTTTTGTTGTTGTTGTTGTTGTTGTTATTATCAAATTTAAAGATATTTTTTTTTTTTGGTCATTCAAGATGTTTTTATTTTTTTATTTTTATTTGATTTGAGCAAGTCTTTCAGTCTTCGCTTGCCTATTCATTTTGTATAATTTGCGAGTGCAAAAAAAAAAAAAAAAAAACGAAAATTATTCATTTTAGTATTACAAAATGTGTAAAATAATTGTTTAAATTATTATAAATATTTTTTTGTTATTTTGTTGTGCATATTAAAATGAAATTAGGTTAACAAATGTTTGAAAAAAACGTTGAATTTTGTGGTTAGTTAATTTCATTAATTTGAGATGAAAAGTTTTGTTTTAAAACTGAAGGTTTTTTTTTTTTAAAGTATTTCAAGTTGTAGTCATACTATATCTGTCCGTTTTAATTGTGAGAATTAATTAGATCTAAGACGTAATTGTTGTATGAAAAAATAAAATAAAAATTATAAACCTATTTTTTTTAAATATGTTGAAACTGTTGAAAAAAAGAAGAAGTAACGAATGTGTGAGGTTGGACTTTCGTTTGGAATATTTTCAAATGCTTTTTGTCAATTATTAATGTTATTATACCCGTCACATATAGTGTGAACGGGTATTATCATTTTTCAGAATGTAAAACACACAAGGAGAGATATGAGAGGCCCCAAAAAGTATATATATTTTTTCGGCTGATGGATTTTTTTTCGATGGCTGTTACTCGAAAAGTTTAAAGATATTGACCTGAAATTTGAAACTTAAGCTTTTTGGTCCCCAGTTAATTTGTATACCAGAACCAAGGTGCCACGCCCATTTTTAGATATAGCCCCCATACAAACTTACCACTTTTTCGACTTTTGTATGAAAATAGTTATTATTTATAAATGCTTTTACTACAATATAGGGTAAAAACACTTCTAATGGCATCAATATCAAAGAATGTTGCCACGCCCATTTTCAGATATAGCCCCCATACAAACTTACGGTTTTTTGGTTTTTTTTAAGAAAATAGCTATTATTTATGAATGTAGTTCTCGAAGTTGGAAAAAAATACTTCTAATGTCATCAATATCAAATGCAAGCTGCCACGCCCATTTTTATGTATAGCCCCCATACAAAATTACCGCCCATTCTCAATTTTTGTATTAAAATAGGTATTATTTATGAAACTATTCACTCAAATTTGGGTAAAAACACTTCTAATGACATCCAATATCAAAACCAAGGTGCCACACCCATTTTTAGCTATAGCACCCATACAAACTTATTGATTATTTTTGAACATCTATATGAAAAAGTAATTATTTCCAAATATATATTTATAAATGTATATAAGCACTTATGATCACACATAAACTATTCAAAGATTCGTGTGACGGGTATTTAAGCTTCGGTTCCACCGAAGTTAACGTTTTTCCTTTTTTTTTTGTTTTATTTCGAAGTATTTCCGGTATTTCCGATCTCATAAAATGAAAGAATTTATCAAAGACAGTAACTAAGAATACCAATCTGCAGGTAACATATTTGACTGCGTCATTTTGAATTAAGCTCGGTTTTATCCATTGAGAGCTGAGAAAGAATGTAAACAGTGCAATACACAAAGGAATATCATAATTAATACAAAACGAAACAATATTTGTCTCGTGATAATGTTTGTGAGAAAAAAACTTTATACTTTATGTGCATATGTACTCGTATCTACTCGAAGATGAGACAGTAAATAGAACGAAACGAAAATACAGAATAAAACAACAACAGTAAAGTAGTGAAACGTTTGTTTCAGTGTTATTTTGAAAAGTTTTTTACTGTTCTTTTAGTGTTGGCGATTTTGTACTGAAAATCACAGTGTTCACAATCTGTGATTAAATCACTGCACTGCGATTTTAAAATCACTGTGAAAAATATGCAATAATTTGCAAAGTATAGACAAATTTTGTGAAATAAAATTAAAACTTTCAACTCAGTTGAGTCTTTAGTGCTGTTGGACCAGCCATTGACTAGATTGTGTGGATCAGTCACTGGTCGACCCAAGTGGTTCACTTACTGACTGTGATAGATGTGTGTTATATATTTCTTTTTTATGACGAACCATTTATTTCATTTATTGTAGCAGTAGAGTACGCAAATGCCAAACTAGCATGGGAGATCGTAGGCTATTTCGAAGAGTTTGTATTTCGGAAACCCTGGTGGCAAGATGTCAACGATTTTAATTCTAAAGATAATAGTATAGGCTATTTGTAGGAAATTTTTCGCTGAACGCCTTCGTAAAAAATTGTTCAGCAGAGAAAATTATTAAGGATAAACGTGGCTAGGCTAGGAATCATGGCCAGAAAAGAATTCGATCGGGATACCGCTAGCTACATGTTGACTACTTATAAATGACTTATATACTCCAAACAGCAATTAGACGAGTCTAACCACTTATAGGATATTCTGGACTACTTGGCCTTCGTACAACCATAGAATGTCCAGGGTGTCCTCAAAATGATTACTGTGATGAGGGACACTGTCTTGCAGACACGCTCGATCGGGAACATATCAAAATATGTGAAAGCAACCAATTGGTGGTAGAAATTCGAGGAGTTTTTGTTTTCTCCGAGCTGTCTTTTTTCTTCTCAGATTTCTCTGAGCATCACAATTTGACCAAAGCGTTGTAGTGCATGTTAGTGTACTCGGATACCTTAACCTAACCATTTCTAAGGGTTAACGAGTATATTAAGTTGTATATGTATTCTCTTGATTGGCATCGAAAGCAAAGTCTCTATACCATTGTCCATCTGACCATAAATCTCTGAAGTTGGTTTATAGTCCCAAGACCCATTTTTATACCCGCCACGCATAGTGTGAAGGGTATTATCAGTTTGTCGGAAAGTTTGTAACGCATTAAAGAAGACATCGGAGACCCCATAAAGTATACATATTATTGATCAGCACGATGAGACGAATCGATTTGGCCATGTCCGTCTGTCTGTTCGTTCTCCGTCTGTTTATTGCTACGCATTTTTTTTGGTGAATTTATGAAGATATTGACCTAAAAATTGGAACTTAAGGCTTTTCGTGCTCCTAGTTAATTTGTATGTCAGCACCAAGTTGCCACGCCCATTTTTAGGTGTAGTCCCCGTACAAACTTACCAGGCTTTTTTTTTTTCGATTTTTGTATGGAAATAGTTTTTATTTATGAATGTATTTACTAAAAATTGGTTAAAAACACTGCTTATGTCATCCAAAGTCAAAATCAAGGATGCCACGCCCATTTCTAAGTATTGTCCTCAATACCCCCCATTTTTGTGTTTTGTATGAAAATAGTTCTTATTTTTGAATATATTTACTCCAATTTGTTTAAAATAATTTCTACTGTCGTCCTATGTATATACTTCGCGTATGACAGGATCGGGTCACTATAACAAACAAACATACCTACCATTTTTTATATTTTTTTTAAAAATTATTGCTTTATCTTAATTTAAACCTAAAAATTTTATATATTTGCTTTTAAATTTGATGATCATACATGAACAAATTAAAGTCTCGTATGGCGGGTATTTGAGCTTCGGTGCTACCGAAGTTAACCTTTAACTTGTTTAGTTTAAGTTTCTGCTGTGTAGCTCATCATCAAAATGAGTAAAACAAAAATCAGACTGCTGTATTAAGAATAGCACCGGTCTCTCCTGCTCTATTTTGTATCTGCTTATTGCTTACTGACTTTAAATCAAAATAAATATATATATTTTCGAACTGATTAAGTCATAAGACTTCAATTATTAAACAATTTTAAATTAAACATGTTTCGCTTATGACTTGAAAAATCACAAAATCGTGTAAATGAAAAAAAAAAAAAAAAAAAAAAAACAGCAAATAATTGAAATTAATGCGAATAGTTGAACGCGTACGATTTTTAATTACTTTAATCGAAAAAAAAAAAAAAATACAAAAATATTTCAACAAATACAAACAAATTGCGGAAATTAAAAGCACAGCAGACAGCCACCCACAAATGCACATATAAGCAATTTAACAGACAGACGGACAATCAGACAGACAGACAGACAGACAGATAAATAACTAAATTGAGTATACGACGCGTTGCATTAGCGCAATTCAACTGAATTAAACTAAACTAAACTTAATTAACCACTACCATCATCATCATTATCATCATTATCAGCACCATCACCACTAACCAACTAACTGAGTTACAAAGTAACTTTCAAATAATGAAATGAACGAAACAAATGCGAAATTATTTATACTAAATCGCATGCGAGAATGATTAACAGTATTAAGTATTTGTTAGTTTGCACCAGACAGACGGACAGACAGATATATTAAATCGTTTATATTATACATAACATATGTATATGTATACACAATATAGTATATACTAACTTATATTTTATATTTGTTAATTATAAAATTGTTGTACAACGACGACGACCACAGGAAAGAAGGTAAATTGCCACGCTCGACGAAGCGCAAAACATTAATAAATACTGGCGGCGGTTTAATGCGAAATAATTTGTTTAAACATTTCCTTTTATTTATTTACTTTTTTTTTTATATATTTTTTTGGCACGATACTTTTTTTTTTATGCGCTTAAAACGAGCATAATTGTATTTATTGTAAAAATACAAGCTACACTTCCAGTCATAGAGTTGCTTTTATGGAGCTAACCGATGTTGAACTCAGCTGATCATAATGAAAGTGCCTAAAGTAATGTAATGTGTTTCACGAGGTTTCTGGAAAATCAAAGTTTCAAATTTGAAGGCTTTATCTTCTATACACTCCCAGATCGTTGGCAAAAGCAGGACGAGAAATAATGCATAAGGAGCAATATCTAAACATTCTGCCACAGAATTTGGGAGAAGTCTTTGAAAATATGGTTCTTGCAGCTGAAAAATGCATGCACAATATTCCGAAGCAGACGTCTAGATTTCAAAGCAAAGATTCCAGTCCATGAAGTTGCCACCGCCATCAACAGACATGAAAACGTATGAAGCCATGTAAAATCGAAGCTTGCGAAGTATAGTGTCCCGCTGAGTGGAATGATGGCGCTGTGGGGAGAGGACCAAGAACGTTTGGTACGCGATTCCTTCTAAAATGGTGCGACGCTACACCCAAAGTATGCCAAATCGCATAGATAAACTTAAAAAAAACAAAAGGGACCCATTATTAAAAAATTTTCTATAAAAATATTTGTTAAAAAATAGCCACGGTGCTAAACTGTAACATTTGATCTCTTCTATCGCTTTGCCAGCTTATCAAATGACTTTAAAATATTTGAAAAAAAGCCAAATATTGCACTAACAAAACAAGACTAAGATCTTAAGTATGCATTAAGTAGAAAGGAAAATACAGATCGTTGAAGTGAGAACATTGAAATAGTGTTACAGTTTTGCTCGTCAGTGTACATACAGGGTTGTCACACATAATCTCTTTGGATTGGTTTCAAACCTCTTACATTTTGGTTTTTCTAGAGATTTGGTAAAAAAAGTGAAAGAGATAAGGCATTGCACTCTTCTCAAAAATTAAAGATGACATTTAAATATTTTTCTGTCAAAGAACGCAACGCTCTATCTCTTCTTCTTTTTTTTTACCAAATCTCTAGCAAAAAAAACTTGAGCGATTTGAAACCTACAAAAAGAGATGTTTCTTGGGACATGCCAGATAACTTATAAATATCTTATATAGAGTAGAACGTCAATAGGATACACAATGTGGAATATGTATATGGTATATAATGCAACTTACAGTTAGTACTTAACTGAACATTGAAAAAATGGTCTCTCATTTACAAATAATTTTTAATAAAGTCAAAGTGAAATATTAAATCATTTCTTGTTTTTTTATTTTTTTTAATAAATTTAAAGCCTAGCTAATTGCTATTCGAATTTCAAAAGTCATTAAATTGGACATGCGATTAACATTAATTCGTTTAATTTTCAATTTATTCAATTATTTTCATGTCGATTTATTTGCTGTTAAATGCTTCCAATTACAGCAAAGACTGCTTAATTTTATTGCTTTAGGCATGAGCAACGCGACGCGTCGTCTGAGTCTGAAAGAACATTTTTGAAAGAAAAACCCAAAATATGTGTATTGCCATTTGCCAACTAAACTAAACTAAACTACAAACATGATTTAAATTGTTAATTTGCTTTGAGGCTTTTCATATAGTCATAGTTTTTTTTTTTTTTTAAGATATCATCTAAAGCCGCCAGATTAGACGAAAAAAAATTATCCATTAAGATTGTCAGCGATAAAACTCGCACATTTGCAACTTATTTTATTTTTCTTAATTTGTGCAATTATTTAGCCATTCACTTGCTCGCTCATTTAGCACTTGAATGCATTTATAGGTGAATACTCGTACTATGTCCCAGACGAGACGTGAAAATCTTATGCCAAAATGAATTTATTTGAAAATTAATTTTACTGACGCAGCATGACAGTCGCTCGCTCGCTCGCTTGCTCGCTGCTTGCATCTTTAAACTTAGCTCAGCTCACTCACCTTCGTCGTCGTCGTCGACACATCACATAAACGACGATTATCCGATTAACTCAAATACTATATACAATATTATATATGTGGTGTGTATGTGTATGTTTGTTTGTTTACTATAATTGCTAAATGTTCGCAAGAGAACAACGCTACAGTGAAAAGTGTTTCATATTCAAATTTTTACTTCTGAACGTAAAAGATACTCGTGAATTAATATTCATTATATAAGCTGAAATCCAATGATCCGATACAATTCATGTTTAGACAAAAAATTGTTATCAAACTTTAAGCTAAACAAGGAAAAACTTACGTAAAACCGCCACACGAAACTTTAATTAGTTCATGTATCATCATCAGTGACGTAGATTATATTCCTCAAAGGGGTTAGGTGGGGACAACTCAAGTTGGGGATCAAATAAGAACCATATATGTAAAATTTTAAGCTAAAAATGTAGATTTAACAGTAATTTTCTTGAAAAAATAACCAAAATGGAAGGTGAGTTTGTATGGGATCTGTATGATATCGTAGCCCGATCCA
Organism: Leucophenga varia; assembly: GCA_018903435.1. Classification (NCBI taxonomy): domain Eukaryota; kingdom Metazoa; phylum Arthropoda; class Insecta; order Diptera; family Drosophilidae; genus Leucophenga; species Leucophenga varia. The sequence continues at coordinate 598,083 of JAEIFJ010001021.1, forward strand.
TGTCATACCGGTAGTATATTCTTAGAATGACCGAAAAAGTGAGTTTACCCAGATTGAAGGTAATATTTTCATTAATAAGAACTATTTTTATACAAAAACTCAACAATGGACGCAGGGCGATAGCTAAAAATTTTGATATTGGATGCCATTAGAAGTGATTTTCACCCAATTTGTAGTAAATACAAATACAAAAATTCGAAAAAGTGGTAAGTTTTTATGGGGGCTTTGCCTAAAAATGGGCGTGGCACCGTGGATCTGATGTACATACTACTTTGGTCAATATCTTTACAACTTTCCGAGTAAAACGCATTGCAACATACGGACAGACAGCCAGACAGGCGGACAGACAGACGGAAAGACATGGCTAAATCGATTCGCCTCATCCAGCTGATCATAATATATATATATATATATATATATACTTTATGGGGTCTCACACTATGCGTGACGGATATAAAAATCTTGTGACATTTTGTCGTATTTAATTGAACAATCACTGCCATTTCCAGAATTTGATCATTTTAAAACATAATGAGAGTAGTGATCGAAAAATTTAAAGAGGGTCCGGATTTAGGTTGATAAGTTGCCTGGCTTAAAAGTTGCAAACATTTACTCAAAATTCGCCGTGCATTTTTACTCTTTTTTCCCCTTTTTCTTTTTTTAACAGTTACTGCAAACAAAAACAGAGCCCAGCTTCGGTAAACTTAAGAATGAATCGACTCACCGAACACCTTGTTTCCCAAAAAGTGATTTCCTTAAAAAATGCGTCTATTCCTGGCTATGGTCTCGCATTCGTTAACTATATTCCACTTCTTGATCACAGAACCGGATATTGGTGGAGCTATTTATACACATAACTGATAGGTCTCTTTAAAGACGACAGTGGTCTGTTCTTGTAAGTAATTTCATGATGTTCTGGGCCAACCATCGGTTTTGCGGCACCTTTCCTAGCTAGTGAGACAGCTTGCTCGTTATCAAGTATATTTGAGTGTCCGGTGCTGTACGCCTAGTATGTCAGTTCAATTCAGTTAAATATCTCCGAAACTAAAAGAGAGTTAAGAGACGAACAGACAAATTTCCATATTTGGATCGATACCACGCGAGAATATATTTAATTTGTATGTTCGGTTCACTTTATTTAAAACGTTTGATGACGACGTTCGCATCAAACGCATAGTTTAACACCTTCGCTCTTATCGCAAATCCAATCCAATTCAATCCAATCAAAACGAAACGATAATTAGTAGATTAGTTCATCGACATCATTATACGAGTATGCAGTCTAGTCGAATGAACGAATAACATAAATGAATGAACTCGTTTGCGCGTGCGCAACTTGTTCTATTTAAATTTGACGATGCCCTTCGACATATCATCTCATATCATATCGTCAATGACATTATCATCAACTTCATTGTATGTTTTTGTTTTTGTTTTCTTTGTTTCATTTGTTGCAGTCATTTGTTTGAAAATTGCTTTTTTATTGGATCTATTCTTTACTGTACATGATTTTCCACTCTTCTACGATAATTTTATTCGTATATGTATTCCGGTTTTTTATGGCTCTATCTCATTCTACTTAACTGGACCTATCGATTGCGTATGACGCGCGCGAATCCTTTCCCACGCGGTCTTTAACACTTTGAGCTGCTGATGATGGCAACAATCCCATCAAATGCAGTGTCACATTTAACTTAATACGCAACATTCAAAACGACAAAAAGCCAACAAGTGAGCAAGCTAAGCATCCGAGAATGTTGAACAAAAAAAAGAGAAATAAACAACAACAACAAAAATAACGCTAGCAGTAAAAGATGAAGCAGAAATCTGATCAGTGCAAAAGCATAAGCGAAACGAGAATATCAAATGTATCTGTAAGATACAATACAAACAGCAACAACAACAACAAACAGTAGATGCGATGGGATCAAATGGTAGGCTGTGATGATGGTAAGCAGCAGCAACAGCAGCGGTAGTAGGTAGCTATGCAAAGTGCAAATGCACTCGTCACGTGAGTTTTAGTGCAAAATTAGTTCAAATTGATGCAGATACAGTCTGACGTCTGTTTAAGCGTATTTAAGCGCATTTTCAGCTAAAAGAAGTATTAAAAAAAAACACGAAAAAAAGAAACAATCACAGCAATCAAGCATAATAAATCCATATTATGTATTTTTCTGTTGTTGTTGTTGTTGTTGTTGTTTTGCATTTGTCAAATAATGAAAATACAAACCGAATGCCTTCAACAACATTTTACAACACTTCCTTTCTAAGCTATTTGATGAACTTAAAGTGGAAGGAAGAGGAACAAGAACTTTTATCTAAAAAGCTTTTTCAATAAACTGCGCATTGAGTTGAAATTAAAACTGTTCAGATTAAGATAAGAGTCGCTGCTGCTGTTCATTTAGAGTTGCAACGGAAAAGGGTTACCTAACTTTACATAAAGTCACATCACCGATCACCGATCGCGTATCACGGCTGGTCAAGTGCAAAAATGTCTTAAACGTTTCACGCCGTCAATATAAAAAAAAAAAAAAAACAAAAAAAAAAAACGTTTTTGCAAAATATTTTACTTAGTACGAGTATGAAGCAATTTTACAAAAGTAATTCGTGCGCAAATCCTGCAAAAAAAAAAAAAAGAAAACGCTTAAAGGACATGGTTTTTTTTTTATGATTTTTTTTATTATCGTAAATATATAAAATTTAGAAGACGATCTCAGCAGCTACAGAAAGCAAAATTGTATTTGGATTTATTCGTGATCGATTTGGATTACATAAATCATTCATTTCGAATTAATATAGAACAATTTCCAAAAACGGAAGCTCGAGTACCCGTCACACAGGAAACTTCGAAAACTTACGAATGATCATAAGTGACGTGGATATACGGGATGCGTAAGAGTTATTTTTCCGATACAGCAAACTTTGTTGGGGCTTTAACGCTAAATATCAAATTCCTGGAAATAGGTGGTGAGTTTGTATTGGAATGTGCTAAGGTGGCCTGATCTTAATCAAATCGGTAGATGATTCAAATTTGATATTAAATGTTTTTTAATCCAAATTGTAGAGAAGTCCTTCATAAATAATAACTATTTTCATACACAAACTCGATGTGGGTGTTAGACTTCTTTGAGCTTTGCAGTAAACCTGAAACTGTTTATATTTGATTACACTAGTTAACAAATTTTGACTTTGTAGAAATTTGTTGGTTTTCGACGTGTAAGAAGAAAATACCTTTCAATGGGTTGTTTTTGGAACTATCCATTCTCTACTAGATATATTGTAATAATAGAAAAAAGTCCCAAAAACAGGTTTTTAGAAGATATCTCGAGAACTATATATATATATGTGGCACTATAGCCGATTGTCGGCCTTGGCAGCACGTAAGATTTGGCACCAGCGGTTGTAATCCAGTGCCTCAATATACCATCTCGGGATATCGATCCTGCGGATGTCATCTAGGACCTGGTCCTCCCAACGCAGCGGCGGACGTTCTCTCTGCCGCGCCCCTCCGATTTGATTCACGTTTTGCTTCCAAACTTTTCTTGCTGGAGCTTCTGTGTTCATCCGACACAGGTGACCAGCCCAGGACAGCCTTTTGTATTGGACGTCCTGACTATGTGTCAGCATATAACTCGTACAGCTCATCGTTCGTGCGCATACGGATGCCATTTTCCACTCTAACTGGACCAAAGATTCTCCGAAGTATCTTACTCTTTCAAATAAGCCCAACGCCGACTTATCTGATTCTGTCATGACCCATGCTTCTGAGCTATGGCATAGATCAGGACCGGCATTATCAGCGTCTTATAGAATACTTAAGAAAAATTTTTTTGGAATCTACGGCCCAAATACGGAAAAGAACTATGAGAACCCAGAACCTATTTGGTTCTAAATTTATGTCATCGTGATGTAGTTGACTCTGAAATCCTCACGAGTGATTCAATGGTTAAAAGGTTAATAAAGAATATTTTATATATCCGTTTTGAGGCGTCTACGCGAGAGCTTTTGCATAAATCGACCGGAATTGTGGAAGGACAACTTTTGGGTACCGCACGACGACAATGCGCCATCTCACCGAGTCATGATTTTACAATAAATACCATCAGGCAACCCTGTATTCGCCAGATTTGGTTTCCTGTAACTTTTTTTTCCCTGTTTTTTCAAAACTAAAATGGCCTCTTCGGGAAAAGCGCTTTGATTCAATCGATGCCATCAAACAAAATTCGCCGGAAGAGCTGAAGGTCATACCTTCGGCGGCCTATGAGCGGTCCATGGGAGATTGGATTAGGAATTTAAAGTTTCTAAATTAACAAAAACTATTAAATTTGAGGAAGATTTGAATCGAGCTAGGAAAAAATGCTTTTAAATGAAAAAAAAAAAACATAATCGTTCGATTGCAGCATATTACGGCATTAAATTTATCAACGTGCACCTGCTGCAACGCACCGCACGGCACCGTATTGCATTATTCTATCTTTGTATCTGGTAGCTACACACGATATTAAATTACGCATACCTAACGCGTCACTGAATCAATAGCGCCACTAGGAATGACATTAAGGAGTGAAGTAGGCACTTCTATACACATCGTAACAATGCGACTACTGCGTACAGGGGCAATTGAATGTAACAAGTCGAGGAGTACCTAAAGGTAAAGAATTTTGTATTTATAATATAAATATTTAACGATACAAGACGACAACTGTTTGCTTCCGCTGCCACAACGGCATGGCACGACATGGCATGGCTTGTTTATTTATTTTTTTTTTTATTTGCTACAAAGATGACTAACTGACTGACTGACTGACTGAGTAACTGGCTGACTGAATAGCAGACTGGACGCGACACGTTAACGTGTCAAATGTCTCAAAACACTAATCCTCTAAGCAGCTTACAGAACGCGTTGCGTCTTGAAGAAACACAGAAACACAGAAACGAAACGAAATAAATGAACAGATCGGCAGTAGCTGAGGCAGCGGCAAAGGCAGACATACAGACGCAATGCAATGCATTCATAAGTGGCGATCCTCAAACTGCAAACGCAGGATGCAAACAAAAATAAAGGAGAGAGAAAAAAAAAGCGAGGGTCTGTTAGCATTTCGAGATCGTTTCGATTCTTACGTTCAATTCTTAGTTTTCTACTTTTCTTTTCTTTTGATTGACTGATTGACTGACTGACGGATTGGTCTGCTCGAATGACTGAATGGCTTTCACTTAACAGCTTACAATGTTTGTCGTTTTTTTTCGGTGTTTTTTGATCGCTTTATTGATATCGGCTTTGATTCTTATATTTATGATGATTTCAAATTTCAACAACGATTCTTGTCAAAATTGTATTTCAAAAGCCGTCAAATCGAGCAAAGAAACCATAATTGAACGCGCAATTAGAAGAGAGAATGAGATAGCGAAACGCTTAGATTGTAAGTAATTGAAAAATGATTTCTAATATGCACGAAATTAATCACATTTACCTCGAACGTGTCCGAAATTATTTCGCTTAAGCCGCTTTCCCGCTTTCCCGCTTTGCCACCTCGACAACCATTCATATCGTTTCGAGAGTAAACAACTCTACTGCGTGTATCTAAGTATCTCATGCATCTGTGAAATACCAGTAGCTAATTCAAGATCGAGATCGATCGGCAATCCAAGTGTTTTTCTTTTACGTACTTGAATTTTACGCAAGCGCGCGCACAAACTCTGATTTTTTTTTTTTTTTTTTTTTTTTTGGTTAAATTTTTTTAGATTTTTTTTTTTTGTTGTATTTTTCAAGTTGACATTTCTTTTTAGTTTTTTTTTTTTTTTTTTGTGTCGTTTCGTGTTTGGAAATTAACTCGCTCATTGGCGTCTGTCAATTGAAATGTCCGAATCGATTTATAATTTGTTCCGCAGCATTAAAAACAAGTTTATTAAGAAACGAATTAAAATCGCACCAAAAACGATAAACAAATACAAAATATTTCATATATAAAACAAACGCAGCACATAAACGAAAAAATCAATCACAAAAAAAAAAAAGTGTCGGTGTTAATTGAAAAAAGTAAACTCGATTTTGTTTTTATGATTTATTTACTAATATTTTGGATTTATGATTTTTGCATAAATTAAAAAAAAAATATATATATATTACATACTTTAAAATTTATACAAGTCATGCTCTCGTAAACGCAATCGTAACAATTTTGCGATTTACTTTTCAAATCGCAAAATATTTTCGTTTTCAAATCGGCAGAGTTTGAGTCAGTGAAAGAACAAGTAAATGCATAATATTACATAAAAAAAGCTACTGTCGATTATTTAAAAATATTTTTATTTTATTCTGTTATATTTTTAGAGTTAAATTTATGCTTTCTAATATCATTGTTTTTGAATTAAAATTTTTAGTAAATATTTTCTACTCATATCAAAATTTAAAAGAGCAAAAAATGTAGTTAAAGCAAAAACAATTTGCAATTTAATAAGACCGATAACTATTCAATTTATAAACGATATCAATTGTTGTCAAATACAATTCAAATTATCATTTTCAAAATGAAACAGAATTTTCGCGATTGCTGGAACACGTTTATTTTAAAATCGCATGAATTTATTAAATCGTAAATCGCAAAATTTTGCATTTAAGAGAGCAAGGCGTATAGACTCAGTTTGTTTTTTTAGATTAATGTCAAATATTTTCAATTTTGTGAACTTTAAAAAATAGCAATTCTAGCAAAAGATGTGCCAGGATGCTATGGAGACTTTAAGATTTCAAGTGGTGCAAAAAAAAAAAAAAAAAAAAAAAATAACCACAATGTTTCCCCTAAAGCTTCGCTCTTTCCTTAACTGCTCTGGCTGAATATGTTAAGTCATTAGCTCTCACTAGTTCTGTGCATAAGGCCTTATATACGTGATTTGGTGACATGAAAAACGGCCATAGTCACATCCATCAATCTAAACTAGGATCTCTTAATTTAGTAAGAATTTAACCTATGATCCCAATAAAACCAAAAATTTTTAGTTTGCCTACATACAATGCAGAGAAATTTTTTTTTACAAAATAAGTTGTTGTGCCTTAGAAATACATAGACCAAATTTTATTTGGCCTATTTTGATTTACATGACACCATTATAACACACGAGATGTGTTCAAAAGTATCCCCTATTTTGTGTTTTTTATAAAATTATTTTTTTTGCTTTTTTTTTTCAAAGTTTCCAATTTGTTGCACAGTATTATAAGGATCAAATACGAGATGTGTACACTATACAAGACCATTCACTCGCTCGATGCTTCGTAAGCTGAGTAAAAAAAATTAAATATAACTTTTCACTGCAGTGCGTACAATATCGTGCATGTTGTGAATTGTCTTTCGAATAACTTGCATGCGGCCACATCCCGAACCCCATTTCCACAAACCAAGTTAAGCGATTAGTTTTGTTTGTTCAATCTAGTGGTTGTGGTATACCGAAATATGATCCTCAAATATTTTATCGATAATAATTTTTGAAAATATTTGTTTAACAGTTTTATTTTTTAATAGTTGACTTTAGGAATATTCTTTATCGATTTGTTTTGTTTTTTTATATGCAAACAATAAAACGCTCCCTTACTTATTTACTTTCTTATTTAATTTTAATTATTATTGTATTTTGTCATTAAATCATTAATAATTTTAAAGATCATGCATGTCACAAATGCGTTTGATCAATGATGAAACTGTCACAAATATATAAAAGTGTTCTTGACTTTCTTCTTAATTTGTTTTTTTTTTTTTTTTTTCGAAGAAGAAAAAGGATCAACAGTTTTCCGTGCCACAATGTCATAAGCCAAACAAGAAACGGCAACGGCAAACGGGGCAAGAATGTCAACGCAGCAACATCATTAAGCAAATGTCCCGATGCTTGTCAGGCTTGACACTTTAGCAACGAAATGACATATGAAATGGCTTAACGCATATTGACAGCGCGCCTAAAAGTCGCAATTTAAAATGAATTCGAATAAGTTGGACACAGGAGTTGAGTTGAGTTGAGTCGAGTCGTTGGCACGGCACACTTGGACTGCAACAGCATGAATCTTTGATCTGATCTTCCAGCAGTGAAAAAGCAAAGAAAACCAAACCAAACCATACCAAGCAGGCACATCAAATTGGAGTCTGTTGCAAGCGGCTTAGCAGCAGCAGCCGCAGCAGTGCACAGTTTTAAAGCTTGAAGCTTCGAATTTGTTGCTGATCTCGTTACGCTAGACTGAATGCAATGAGCTCTTGCCTCTCAATCGATCGAACAACGAACGAACGAACGAACGGAGCAGACCGAACCAGACCGAAATATCGATCGATCGATCGTTTGGTTTATTTATTCCATCACTCTCTTTCCTGTGCAGTGCTGTTCTGTCCTGTTCTGTCCTTGATCAGACTCAGAGTTTAATTCAATTCAATTAGATTCGCAGCAGCAGTAAGAAACGATCGGATTGGATCGGTTCGGTTCGGATCGGATCGGATCGGATCGCAAAGCAAGTGTTAATGCTGCTGCGCTCAATTATTAAGGCGATAAAATCAATTGGTAATTTTAAATTGTCTAAGTTGATAGTGTCAGAATTTAATCAGTTTATAACGTATGAACGAGCAGCAGCAGCAGCAGCAGCAGCGTTATACAACTCTGCTCTTAGCTTGTGTTTGCTCATGCCTGAAGCTGTGGCAGCTTTTCCTCGTTTTTCCACTAAAGCTTTTTCCGCTTCCATATTAAATATAATTTTTTTTTTTTTTTGTCTATATTTGTACACATTTTGTATTAATTTAAAAATTATACACATTTAAACGTCTTCCCTGTCTTTGTCGTAGTCGTCGTCGTAGCAGCAGCAGCTGCCTTTGCCGTTAAATAGCAAAATATATCGCTCGCTCCAGATATGCTTTCAGTCGTTTAAAGAGTCTTCCGTTTGGATCACTTCTTCAGTTCTGCGAAAGACGCAAAATTAAAAAAAATGTGCCTTCTTGAAAATTTATGCAGTTTTAAGTAAATTTGTTAAATGCGCGCTTTAATGCTTCGTTAACGCTTCGTAAATTTTACACAAAAAAAATATTATAAAAGCTATTGTCGCGGTTCCAACTATAAAATACCCTGCATCATACAGTTGAGAAGCATGTTGTTGGGAAACTAATGTGTTGAAATGGTGTCTAAATTGTTTAGATTTAAAAAATATAAACGGAAACTTAAAAAAGAAAGCTAAAAAAAAAAAAAAGAAAAAATGGAAGTTTTATAAGAAACGAAAATTTAATACTTCTCACTTTTGAAGCTGAATGGGAGAAGGCATACTTAATTTTTTTTTTGATACAGAAGCTTATAGAGTCCCTAGAAAAATTGTAATACAAGTAGTTCGCTCTGCTAAATGATTAAAGTGATAAACTGCGGGTTGAGTGAAATATTTTCTTCAACGGTCTGCAACGTACGTACGGCAAATATGCGTCACACGAAATTTCAAGTAGCTTCCAGTGCTCCACTAAAAAGTGTTTGTATAAGGGATGGACCCAAATTTTGGGGTGCTGGGGTCTACCTAAGCAAAGTAAAAATAGGTTTGACAATAAATAGACTCTTGGTTGGGAGTTTATAGAGCCCTGTATCATAGTGCCCGACCCGAATGAAATTTATGTTGTACAAGCCGAAAAAACTGGCTATACTTGCGTGGCGAGACAAAGTAGGCGTTGGGAAACCTTTTTTCTCACCGCTTATTTATTCAATGTATTATAATTTACTCGGAAAGACGTCTACAGGAAATGTGAGGAACAGGAAAACTAGGAAACTTTGGATACTCTAAAACATCTTATCGACAACTGTCCAGCTATTGCCAAGATAAGATTAAAATATCTTGGCACAGCACAGCTTGTATCGCTGAAAATGGCGGCTGGAAGGACTCACAACTAACGCAGAAATACTAAAAGACTATCTTAACCCCCGAACAAACTACGCCATCGGTACCACTAACGATCTTAATGTTCTATGTGTGACTCTTCATTTCATAGACCCCAAAAAGTATATATATATTATTAATCAGCTCGATGAGACAAGTTTATCTAGCCATGTCCGTCTGTCTGTCCGTACGTTTACTTCAACTCAACTACTTCGGAGAGTACTGGGGACATTTTGCTGAAATTTGAAACTTAAGATTTTCCCGGCAACGACTAAGTCAAGTTCGAAAATGAAAGTTCCACACCCATTTTTAGGATTAAAACCCATACAAACATATTACTTTTTGACCTTCCTCGAAGTTCTATATAGCCTTCAGTTTCACCGAAGTTATTCTTTTCCTTGTTTAAGTTCGTATGTGGTTAAGATCGGACCACTATAGTCCCCATAGAAAACTATCGCTCACAAATCCCACCTCCCATCGGATTCTTTATGAAATACTATGTACCCCACCGATGATCATATATGTATCAGCTATTTGAAATTATATTTGACCGGTATTCGGTAAGCTTCGGTTCAATAGAAGTTTTAGTATTTCTATTTTACTGCTTTACGAAGCATTGCTAAGTTTATTCCGTTACAATTTTTTTTAATTGGTGGAGCAGTTGGAAGGTACAATTGTCAACTTTAATTTTTTTCTTCAGTGTATTAATTTTTAGCATAAAAAGTCAACCACCTGTAATGAACTGACGCCACAATTTAATCAACTCGAGTCCAACGTTGCGGAAAGTGGAAGAAGACCACGTGGCAGCAGAGGAGAACAGAACAGGGTGCTATATTACATAAATATGAACATACGACACATATAACACACACACACACACACAGCAAATTTAGCTGAGGGGATTTTTGTTTTGCTTGTTTCTTCTTTTTAATAGTTGTGCGCGCGCAGCTCGTCTGACTGAACTTCAAAGTCAGCATTAGCAATAGTCGAGACGACGACGACGACAGCAGCGGCGGCGGATACGGTTGCGGCAATGTTAGAGTTTTTTTTTTGTTAGTCTAGTCCGTGGCGTGATAATTAGTCACAAGCAGAAAAGCAAAAAAAAGCATTCGTATTGGTATCCCAAAATATTTGCAATGCCAACGATAGAACTGCTGCTTATCACGTTGTGCGTTCAATCAAGGAGCTAAATACCAGAAGCTCACATGTTTGTATGTAGGTGTGTATGTAAATCTCGAGGTTATTGTTGGACCTTCATCGGGAGCAGCAAATAGCAACGCATTCCATGCACTTTCGCTTACTGCGTTGCAGCTCAGCTCAGTTCAGCTCAACTTTCTGTGTACACTGTACAAACACATACATTAGTAACGCTTCACAGTGTCTCGATTTATGTAGTTTGCTTCAGTTCAGAAATAAATTTCATCAACGCAGTTTTCCATTCAGTTCGGATTACACATTTCAGTTCGAGCATTGCGTACAGTTTGCATTGCATTGCATTGACTTTGCCAGTTAACGTCGAAAACAATTGTTTGAAATCTTTTTGAAATTTAATCTATTGTAACTAATTAAGGCACTCATTAAAAACCTTTAATTTAAACTGTAGTTAATTTTAACTTGGGTTTTTTTTTCTCCTGCCACATACAAAATAGAAAAACAAATATGTGCACAGATAGATACAAATGTATCTATGAGATACTTTATCAAAGCGTTTTCCTAGAATTACACGTAAGAAGCTTTACAAGCTACTCTGTTGCTAAAGTAATTTAAGGAGGTTTTAAATTGTAGTGAGCACCTTGTTTAAAATATCGTTTTTTTGTAGTTATACATTACAAGGACTGCTTCAAAGATAAAATTAATTTTGAACCAATCGAATCAATTCAACAGCTTCAAATATTTGAATATTCTGGTAATCGTTTTACCTTTTAAAGGTCATCATCAAAAATGGGCGTTGGTCGTGGTCCCCATAGAATAAATACAGAGAGCCAAAAAGATGCGAAACATCAAAGAAATTGAAGCTGATATTTGCCAAAATTTCATCATGACTGATGAGGTTCATTTTCATTTGTGCGCCAACAAAATTTTCGCTTTAATCCAAATAAATATTACTTCATCTTTTGTCTAAGGTTCTTGAAAACTACAGCCAATCTTCTTGAACTGAAGTGCATGTAAAAGCCAGGTAAGCATGTAAAAAGTGCCAGAACGATATTAAATATAATTAAATGAAGTTCAATTGGTCTTGACCTGAGAAATTTTTAGACCACTACTTTTCCGGATATTGGCGATATAAACGACTACGAGCGTTGCACAAATCGACTAATGGTTTTACTTAGAAAATTTGTCTCGAATATCCATTTATATTTCAACTCACAGTCTTGGAAAAAAATTAGACACAATTTGAACATAAAACGATGGATCGCTCGACCAATATTTTTTCCATAAGAGCTAATTTTTTTTTTTTCATCTTTCTTTCAACGATTTATAAGTTCTTTTTTTTTTTTTTTTTTTGGTCTTAGATGTAAAAGTCGGCGTCTAGCATCATATTTGATTTAAATTCCGGCTTAATATCCAAACATAGTGGTGCATCTTCATCTACATATAATTTTAAATAGCTGGGAGGTCCTATAGCAGGGGCTGTAGTTCTGGTCGTGTAAAAACAGAACAGTATACTAGAAATTAAGGGGACATCCTCAAAATCTGGACTTAAATTAAACTGATTTTTCTTTCTTTTTTATCACTTTTGTGTTAATAACTCAGTCAATTTCGAATAGATTTTTAATATACCCGCCACACATAGTGTGAAGGGTATTACCAGTTTGTCGAAAAGTTTGTAGCGCATTAATGGAGGCATCGGAGACCCCATAAAGTATATATATTATTGATCAGCTCGACGAGACGAATCGATTTAGCCATGTCCGTCTGTCTGTCCGTCTGTCTGTCTGTTGCAATGCGTTTTTCTCGGAAAGTTTTAAAGATATTGACCTGAAATTTTAAACTTAAGGTTTTGTGCTCCCAGAATATCAGAACCAAGGTACCACGCCCATTTTTAGATGTAGCCCTCACTAGCCCAAACTTTAATTTAAATACATAAACTTGCCAAAAAAATTATGAAAATGTAGCTTATTTAATAGGGTCAAAATGGTTTAAGTAAGCAACTACCCATGTAACATATATGGTATGTATATCTTTCGAACTTCAAACAAAACAATAAATGAGATAGATATATCAAATAAATTGACTACATTTCGAATGTTTTATTATAATATTTATCTCATTCAAAATCCAAATTACATTGCTTCACGCTTGGCAAACGCGTTGAAATTTAACACTTTCAATTAGCGGCAATTTTTATATTTTTTTTTTTTATTATTTTATGTTTTTTACTTAACTTCAAAAGTAAGGAAATAGTAAAAGCCGAAGCAGAAGAAGAATAAGAAATTTAAGTATTTGATTAGCGCATTAGATGCAAAGATTTATTACCTCAAATTATGGTCTAAGCATGCTTGATGATAACATTTCCGTTTGCCACAAACCCTAAAAAAAAAAAAACTTTTAAAGAAAAAAATAAAAAAAAAACGCTAATTAATCTTATCCCAAAATGCTATAGAGAGCAACTTAATGTTGTTTTAAAACCTCAATTGCTGGCTATGAAATTAAGTTGAAATAAAAAAACACAAAGCTTAACTAAACTCAGCTCAACTCAAGTCAAAATGAAATAAAATACACATAAAAGCCAAAATTTATTCTCACACCCAATTTTTATGGCACATTTTCATTTTAATTTTAGCTATGAAAAAAAGAAAGAAACACCTTTTCTAAATAAAATAAAAATAAAATTAAGGTAAGATTTTTTTTTTTTTTTAGAAGACGAGTTGAAGAGGAGCAAAAAAACTGCTTAATTCCTCATTAATTTGCATAAATTTTTTCGAAAACAAAATAATCGGCGTCTCAGTCAAGTCAAGCTATGAACTATTTTTAACTAAAGACCAAACGAGTCGAATGAGTGAGCATTAATTTCTATTTTTTTCTATTTGAATTATAGACTGCAAAATAAATCGAGTTAAAAAAAACATCCCTCCCGAACTACCGACCGACACGTTTATGCGTTAACTATCTTTTTTTTTTTTCTTATACAAGTTTCAAACATATGTCTTACCACAACATTCGCTCCTATTCAAGATTAGATTATAAATAAAAAAAAAAATATTCCAAAATCATTGAAGCATATTCAAGATTCAAAAATTAAGCTTAAATTTGAATCTGAATTTAAAGTTGATTTAATATTCACTGCGTGCCTGGGACCAGCCAGGGTTCAACGTCATCGTCATCAACGTTGTTCTTCTTCTTCTTCTCGATAATATTGTGGCCAGGAACTAACTGTGCAAGTGTGAACATAACTCTTAACCCAAATTACTATAAATCATTCACAAATTCCACTTTTCACTTTTGCTTTGTTAATTTCTTTGCTCATCTGACTGCCTCACTGAATGATCAGCACCCTCGAACGCCTTCAAACAGAACAGAGAAGAGTAGACAGAGAGAGAGAGAAAGGGAGAGAGAAAAATTTAAATAATGTGGTAATAATAGACGCGCCTCAGTTAATAATGGCCAACAGTTTTACAACGCCACCGCGCGTTATAGCCAAAGTTATAACCAACGCCTTTGTGGTCACCGTTTTGTTTATTACAACAATCGAGTGTGTGTCCGTCCGTCTGTCTGTCTGTGTATTAGGTTCAGCTGCATCTCAAGTCTCGGATTGCACTTGCTGCAACACAACTTTTGCATAGTATTAACTTACCAAATATATATACATATAAATATATATATAGTGCAAACGATCCGTTTCGATCCGATCCGATCCGAACCGAACTGAAATGATCCAATTCAGCGCAATTCAGTTTATTGTCGTTTCGATCCCCTAATTTAGTCGCGTTGCTCGTTTGTACTTTAATAAATTAGTTTTAAAATCATCATTAAAATGAACACACACAGACACATACACATACACACAATAATAATAAAAACACCCGAAGAACAGGTGATTCTTGTTGGCTTATAAAGCAAAGGTAAGGTAACTTAAGGTAAGCTGTTCCGTTGGTACCATTCAGTTTGTCTTTCGTTTCGTTTATTTAGTTAGTCATTCAGTTTTCTTTCAGTTCATTCAGTTAGTTTTGTAAGGAAAATAATATATTATGTAGCAGCAGCAGCAGCTCATATGCTGAAGGGGAGAAATGCATTTGTGGAATTAGTGGAATTTTAATTTGCTTTCTTTAATTTTTTCTGCTTGAGCAAATTTTCATTTAACGCAATTAATCAAAATTATAAAAAAAGAAAACAAGAATAAACATATTTTTTATTTGGTTCATTAGGGTGGTCCAAAAAAAAAAAAAAAATTCCATGCGCTTACCGCCTAAGGATTTGATAAAAGGTTTTTGTTCTATAACGAAAATAAGCAGACACCGTAATTTTCCCTGGCTAATTTTTATCGGATAATACCAATCATTAATAATGGATGCTACCGTAGAAAGTCTTCGTCGACACTGTTACGTCGGTGGATTTGGATAAAGTGTTCGCCTACAGCAATTTATAATATTGTATATGGGCAAATATTAAGTTTAAGAATGGAAAAATACGGGTCTTCGTTTTTTGGTCCAAACTAAAAAATTAAGACCCAATCTGATTCTTTTCCCGAGAAAATGTAAATTCAAGTTTTCGGATTTCAATTTAATTTCCAAAAAAAAAAAATGTAAATGGAAACTCCTAAAGTGAGAATCTCGAAATTGCAAAGAGAAGCTAAAAACAAAAGCCACAAAGAAAAACGTAAACTTCGGTGGAACCGAAGCTCAAATACACGCCACTTCTTGGTTAAGTTTATTTATGATTATCAGTGGCTTAGGTAAAAAGTGGAAAAGAGATGGCTTGGAGTCAATAGATCGACTCGTCTCGACTTTATGGGTCTACGAAGTGGCGGGTATAATAACGAAATAAACTGGTTGACACTTTCCTTTACGTTCGATCCCGATCAAAACAGAACATCGTAAGTTGGACATCAAACACTTCTTTTTGTGCCTTAAATGTTAGCTTGGCACTTTACTTCAATTTTTTTTTTCATAAATAAATCATAAAATTTATTTCGATTTGTAAATATATTTTGTAAAATTTTTCTTTGTTCAAATAATAAATTAATTTTGAAAATAAATTCTTTAAAAATGGAACGGTAAGCTTAAAAAAGATAATACCAAATTGACATTCGCAATATTCATAAAAATTCTGATTTTTTTCTTAAACATTAAAAGTGACGCTAAAGAGAAAACCAAAACATCCGTTTCAACTTCCAAGCCGGCTGAAGAGGAGTTTTCGAAAATTTTTATTTACGACAGTAAAGGAGTTTTGATACACAAAATGGTTTATCAAGAGAGCAAATGGCAAGAAGCGCTGAACAATGAAGTCATCGCAACTAAAGGTAAAATATTGGAATGGCTGAATTTTTAACGCAGCAAAAAAACAGAGCATATCGGGGGAATTCTACGACAAAAAGACTATTGCACTCTTTCCAGTTTGCTATATTTTTTTGTATATTTGAGTTTAAGAAATGCGTTTAATTCATAAATATCGAATTTGTATGGAATAAATATTATAAAAAGTAGTAAAAAAAAAAATAATAACTTTTGTTTTCAATAAATTGCTTTAGTAATCTGTTATTGTGCTAGATGGCGTTGAAGAAGGGACTAGGGTTGCCAGTACTATAACAATAATTTCACTGAAAGCCCTAGACAGTTGAGGTGAGTTTGTATGAGGGCTCTGTACTATAGCTGTCTGATCCTCATCCCAAAGATTTATTTGTGAAAGTCAGGTTTCCGAATGACCTTAAAGCCAAATATCGCTGGGATCACCAAATTTTGATAAAATATGTCGCCAGTTGTCGCTTTTTCAAAACTATCCAAGATATCTTTTGATGTTTGTTTGATCTCTTTGAGCCTCAAGACCTATAGAATGTCATTTTTTCTGAGTTGGGTTAACACGTAATAATACTATTCAAACGCTGCATAAAATCTATCTAAATGATTACATTTTTTAAATGAATTTTTTTGTTTTACGATTATTTACACTAAATTTTTTTTTTTAAATATTTTAATTGCATTAAATAATTTAACGATTTTTAGTAATTTAATCAAACTGACTATTTTTTTTTTAAACCAGAATTCTAGTTAAGCAAATTTCTGTGTTTGTGATAGTTCAATTCGATAATTGTACAAAATATAAATGCGAGTGAATCACTTAAAAATGAATTTAAACAAATTTCACACTTGGTTAACAATGACAAACAAGCAGACAGACAGATACTGTACTCACAATCAGATACTTGTACGCATTTGTATCTACAAGTACGCGTATCTACATACATGTCTGTCTGACTGTGTACGTGTGTATGTAAATGAACAACAACTGTAAATGCAATAATTATTATAATCATTATTGCGCGCAATCAAAAACCATCAAAAGCAGTTATGATGTGATAATTTATCATTTGATTTAACATTTCAGTTTTCAGTTTTTTTTTTTTTTTTGGTTTTATTATTTAATTCTGTACAAAACTGTCTGATGCATATCCTTGGCAAAACGACAATTAAATTAAATAAATTCATAAAATAGTCAAATGACATTTTGCGTTGCACATAATGAACAAAAAAAAAAAAAAAATAGAAGGATTCATTGGCGACGATTAGCAAAATTTGCATAAAAAAGGCATAAAACGAATTGAAACACGAATGGAATGCAGTCAAGTGTTAGTAATTGACCCATTCACCGCGCTAATATTTAACAAATGAATTTGCTGTCTGAATGTCTGACTGTCTGTCTCGTAGATACAGATACATACGTGCAAAGGGGTAGTTTAGTTATACGAATGCTACCCTTTACTTCTTTAAGTTTTATTAATAATTAATTATAGAAATAAAATTAACAAAAGTAGCATTTTGTTGTTTCTACAGCCAGTATTAGTGCAAAAGAGACGGAAAGAGTCAAATGTTTTGTCAAAATTATTTCTAGCTGTTATTCTTTTCGATCAGCTAACCAATTTAATTAATACTAGTTAGCTTTTGTACTCCAGGATTGCATGGAATTTGAGAAATTTTTTTTTCGTTGGAACACTGGTTTAGCCATGTCTGGGATCAACATTAAAAGCACATTTTAAGCTTAATCGAATATGTTCAATTTCAGCAAATCAAATAGAAGACTAATATTAAGGAGTTAAAATGGATTTTGGTCATAAAATGAGTTCGCAATCGCATATTCGATACATTCGCAAACTCTTTTCAAAGAATCTTTATTCAAAATTATGTTTGTAACTATAGAGCTGTGCTAGAAATCGAATAAAATGAGTTAGGATCATGGATCGCAATGGGCTTATGGTGTCAACGGCAAACGCCATCATAAAGTGGAGAAATTACTTGCAAGACTTATTCCCGACTTATTTGAAGATTTTGTGAATCCAAGAGAGATGCTATTGGGAAACATTCGAAGCTGCAGATGTAGTTCAGTGTAAATGTACTTTAAATGCAACAGAACTAAAGGTTGATCTGTTGCTCAGTGAATCGGATAATAGCTCTTCCAAGCATCAAACTAGAAAATAATACCGAGAACTCTATTGAGATCCGCGATCTCCGTGATTGTCATTAACTATTATAAACAAGGCAATAGCCTTATAGCCAATGAATGGCATCGCTAGCACGTAGGGTTTCGCCTCAATGGTTGCTTATCTGGTGCTCATTAATACCAATTGAAGTGTTCCAATCTAGCGAATCTCCTCCAAGATCGTTTATATTGGATGGTTCCTGACAATGTTGATGTCCTTTTTATAACTCGTAAAGTTTAACGTTCGCACGAATACGGAAGTCATTACCCACACTGAGTGGTTCAAAGATTCTCACCGTAGTATCTTCCGACATCACAGCATCTTTTAATATACGATTTTAGTGTCTTTAGACAGAGCTCTACTCTTACTTTTGCTTACCGAAACCGAAATACCAACGATTAGCAAGACGGACTCTTCGTTTAATTTTCTGGCTGGTCCAATTGCCATTGTTTATATCTGTGAGCCTAACTAGACAAAGTTTTCTACAACATCAAAGTTCAAATTCTCTATGCTCTCAAATTTTCTAAGTCGTGTTCATGGCCTGCAGGTGGATACCAAGTACATTGTCTTACTTTCTTTCACATTTGCAATCTCGGGAAAAAACCCTGCTGACTGCGTTGATTGAGAATTGGCGTTATATGTATTCCATCAGGATATTGAAGGCATATAAGCAATCATTTGAAAATCAAATGCCACTTATGATTACAAAATAATTGTACCCTATATCAGAAGTGTAAAAGGTAAGTTTGTGTAATGTCATGAAGAAAAGTTTTCTTATTTTCTAGATGAGCACTTAAAACTTATGTTTATCCGGCCATCCGTCCGAAATGCTGTCCGACTATCTCGGATACTATTAAAAATATATCCTAAGTTATCTTTTTTATTAAATTACAATGAGAATTATAATGAAAATTTATTAAAAAATATTTTATCTAGGCTCTGATTCCTTTTTTAAAATTTTGTTAAGAAAATTTTTAAGTAAATTAGTTCTGAGTTTTTTTTTTTTTTTACCAACAAAAAAGGCAATATAAGAAAGGGGGAAAAAATACATTTTTAAAAAACATAAAACACGCAAACTTTAATATTTATGACAAATACACTCACGCATAATACAAAAAAAAAAAAACAAAATGTATAAAAAATTGTAGTTATATACAAAACAATCTGTATAAACTAAAAATAATTTCTTGACCAACTTGTTAAAAACAAAAATGAACCAACAACAACAACGACAGCAATCTATCTAATAATAAATACAATGAAAACGAAATAATAAAAAAAAATAAAATATATAACCAACAACATGATTCGAGCGTGTTAATAACATTCAACTATGAATTATTATCATCCATTAAAGGCATTTTCAGCCACTTTTTGCGTTTAATAAGTAGCGTATAAATAATTGGTCACTACCACCACCAACAACAACATCAGCAACAACAGCAACAACAATAATAACATCTAAAACTACGCTCAACTACAATAATTTTGTAACGTAAACTAAACTAAAAACGAATGAAATACAAATGCGTAGATACTTTTTTGTAGTTCGTTGTTGTTTTTGTTGTTGGCAGTGGTTGCGTTTAATGCGTTTTAAATGGTTTCAAAATTTGGTCTAATTATAATTAGGCTGCCAGTTGCCCATTGTTGTTGCTATTGTGGTTCTCGGTCATATTATATCTCGCAGATGAGATGTGAACTAGCGATAAACTTCAAAAAAAAAAAAAAAAAATAAGTGGGAAAATATTAAACAAAAAATGAAAAGAAAAGATAAATTTAAGCGATACAAAGTTTTTTTTTTTTTTTTTTATATTAAAAACCACAAATCGAAGAGAAACAGACAAACCTACACAAAATAAAAAAGTTCTGAAATGTACAAAAATAATAAAATTATTTATATGAAATATATTCCTTTTTTTTCGATTCGACAACAATTCTACAATTCTTTAAAATGGTCGTACATCGCCAAAAGACCCAGAATTATATTGAAAACGGAAAATCTGTGCATGGATTTCTTGAAAAAATTAAACTCTAAGCCAATAAGTTTACGATATAAAGCGTGTACCATATAACACCAAAAGATACATTATCCAACACACAAATGATAATCCATGGAAATAAATAAATTGACATCCGGTATGATTTTAGAAACAAAAGTTATCAAATTTTAATTTAAAAATACTAAATGAAAAAGTTTTTTAACAAAACACGAATATATTGGCCCAAACTGTTCCAAATTTTCAAGTTGATCTACAAAGTGTTTTGTTAAACAAATTTAAAATAAAAAGCTTCCATAAATGTTCGCGTATCTGGACGATTGGTTTGTATAGGAGCTATGCCTTAAGATGGGTTTAGCAGTTTTTGCACGAGGAACCGAGGTCCAAGAAAAGCTTACGTTTTAAGAACCATGTCAATCATTCAGGCTTTCATTTTATGAAATTAGTGTTATTCAAGTAAATTCTTATAGTCTTATAATTCTGAAATAGTTTAAACATTAATAGCGGATACACATTTTTCATAGTGTTACATTTCGATTATAGAAACTAAATACACATAAAAGAAAACATGCAGTTTTGCTTTATGACTCATAACAAACACGCAATATCAAGTGTTTTACTTCTACATGAACAGTTACACATACATACACATCTAAGGTATGTATGTATGTATGTGAGGTGATATATATATATATCATATATCACACTTTACTACTCGCAGAATGAAAACTCGGACCAGAGCGCCAAAATGACAACTTTTTCTCATTTTGTACTTTTGCGTTTGCTCGCCGCGCGTACTACGATCCGACATATGAGATAACCGAATTTAGATATTCCATAGTATTTTTGATAAACCTTGTCCAAGTTTTTAGTTTCAAATGAACAACTCTTTATGGATAGCTATGTCCTGGTCCGTTTAACTATGATCCTCGGTCCGTTTGTTTTATAAAACCTTTCATCTCGGAGACTATTTCAGACAAATTCATCGATTTTTTAACTTAGAATTAACAAAACCCTTTTTACTTATCTTATAAACAATTGTTTTTAGACTCATTTAAAGGAAGAGGTCACCCATAAATATGGATATGGATGGACATACAAAAAAAAAAAGGTGAACATTTGCAGGACAAAGCACACAGAGTGAAAATTACCCACAGCAGCTGTGTAAAAGTTTTCTGGCTGGTTCAGCAGATCCAGGGACTCTGGAAAAAGTCTTTTTAGAACCAAAAATACAATAGTATGTCGTTATCATCGAGTGTTGGCTTCAAAAATTGACGATTCATTGCCCGATAGTCAAAAATGTATTTGGCGTATTGAAGATGTCGACTCTTGTCGGCTGCAATTTTTGGAGTAACATGCGTTTATTTTTTTCGGAAACAACTTCAGATCGACCTTAACAGTGTTCCAAAATTTTCGTTAGAGCCAAACCGAATTGTGGTGCACGTCGACGATACGAATTTTCCGGTTGGACCCATTACTTCTGCGTTTTCGGTGACGAGTCTGAGGCAGCGATGTTGCCACGGTATTTACTTTTATTTGTTACAAAGCCTTAAATAAAATCAATATGCCTTCCATTTTTTTATTTATTTTATTTTGTAAGTGAATAGCATAAATTATTCTAATATCTCAAACTCCTCAAAACTGCGTCATAAATGCCCCTCAACAATGAACACTTCTGCTGCATTTCGGTTTATTATCGCAACAGGAAAATGCAGTTTAATGAAGTTTTTCGTTATTGCCGCATGACGTTGCAAGTTCTATTTTTCCAACTGCGATTTTTGTGTTTATTTGTTGCAGTTCTGCTGTTAAAGGCGTTTTAGGTGTTGTCATTATTATTATTGTTGTTGTTGTTGTATACACTTCATATATATTGTAGTTCTATATACGCCAGCGTTAAATTGTTTTCGTAACGCATAATTTTGCGTTTCTCTAGTTTTTTTTTTATTTAGGTTTTTTTTTTTTTTTTTTTTTTTTATCCTTAACAAACATGACATGCCAATTTTTAAAAATTATTTTTTTTCAGCTTTATCAAAAAATTATTTTGCTAGAATATAAAAAACCCCCTCTTCTATGGCATTCGATGTACATATAGCAAAAGTCTATCATTCATAAATACTCGCACACACAGCTCAAATACTCATTCGCCTTCGGTTCGTTGACTTCAGATGAAACGAGAAAACTCATGTTGTGCCGCTTGGCAAGCGATATACTATATAGAGTACAGTACATGCATACATGTCAGGTAAAGCACCAGGGCCTTTGGTACAACACTATACCACTTCACAAACCAAAACGGCTGAATGCCTAATTGCCGGCGAATGTCAGGTGCTAAACGATAGCATCAGCAAGCGAGAAAACAAACCTAACAGAAGGAGAGACAGCTGAACGGACAGACGGACAGTTAGAGTGGTTCAGTTGATAGCGGACATTAACAAGCGAAAATAAAAACAAATTTACAAATTTTTTTTTTTATATGTTCAAATGAACAACTCAAAACCGAAAAAAGTAAAAAGCCGAAATCAGTACACTACTTTTTTTTTTTTTTTCAACTATATAAATACGCAACACTATTATCCAAACAAGTAGGGTGAGGTGAGTTAAAATGAGTGGTGGGAGTATTAAAATACAACTAAAAAGGTGCTAGAGACCCCATTTGATACACACGACTAACCCTCAACTACCCAACTACTGTTGTGAATAAGAATTTAAATATGTTTGTGTACGTTGATTCGTGTACATGAGTCGTAAACCACATGCAGCCACCTAACTAATTTCATCTCAACTGATCAAAGTGGTGGTCAGTTTTGATAGAATGTTGAGCCGCAAACCGGAAGCGATGCTTATCAGCACAACACCAACACACTAACGCGACCCGACCCGATCTGAACTGAACTGACAATAACGCCGTCACTGGCGCTGACCTGCGTTAGTATAAAGCGCAATTTTAGACACAAAAAACGTATTACACTGAGAAAAATTTAATTCTTTATTTTTATACCCGCCACACATAGTGTGAAGGGTATATTCAGTTTGTCGGAAAGTTTGTAACGCATTGAAGGAGACGTCGTCGACCCCCTAACCCATAAGTATATATTATTGATCAGCTCGATGAGATCGAATCGATTTAGCCATGTCGGTTGTTTGTTGGTCGGTTTGTTGTGTGTGTGTGGTTTTTTTTGATGAAGATATTTAGATATTACGCCGAAATTTGGAACTTAAGCTTTTCTCGGCAACGACTATTATGAGTTCGAGAATTAGAGTGCCACGCCCATTTTTAGGTATAACCCCCATACAAACTTACCGGTTTTTTCCGATTTTTGTATAAAAATTGTAATTATTTATGAATGTATTCGCTCCCAATTCTGTAAAAACATTTCTTTTGTCATCCAGTGTCAAAACCAAAATGCCACGCCCTCTTTTAGGCATAGCCCCCATATAAACTTTCCGTTTTTTCGATTTTTCCGATTTTTTGTAAAAAAATACTAATTATTTATGCATATATTCACTCCAATTTGGCTAAAAACACTTCTAATGTCATCCAATGTCAAATCAGATGTGCCACGCCCATTTTTGGTATAGCCCCCATACAAACTTTCGGACCATTTTCGATTTTTTTGTATGAAAATGTTTTTTATTTATTCATGTATTTACTCCATATTGGGTAAAAACTCTTCCAATATCATGGTGCCACGCCCATTTTCAGGTGTTTCTTGCATACAACCTTACCGCCCGTTTCCAGATATATTTGAGAAATATGTTGTTATACATATCTGTATTTTAAGCTCAAAATTTTAAATTAATATTGTGTGTAAACTTAGGTGACCAATGATGATTACACATAAACTCTTTAAAGATTCGTGTGACGGGTATTTAAGCTTCGGTTCTACCGAAGTTAACGTTTTTTCTTGTTTTCTTTTAAATTGATTAAATTATACAAATGTGAAAAGCACTTAAAACTTTTCGTTTACGGCTTTTTAAAAATATTTTAAGAATAAAGAATAATAAACTTGAATAAGTCGAACGATCTGTAACTTTTAGAAAACCAGTTCTTTAATTCCAATAATTTCGAACCGGTAGCAACTTGAATTCAGCAACAAAGATATTCAATTTGCTGTTTGATTTATTTTTTAACTTATACGGAAATTTCCAAAATATATTTTCTATATCAGCGGTGGGCACACTGGCGTCTTTAAAACTATTCTACGACTGTTATATATAAATACACATACAAGCATATCAAGGTTAAGCTTCATCCAGCTTTTAGTACTACTTTGAACTGATATTCTTTTAATTTCCTTCAATAGTCTTCTCACTTGGAAAAGCGTTCTTGTTATCTTTTGAATAAACGTTACAGCAAACAAGAAGCCCTGCATAAGTAGTATCTTCTACAAGAACACATTTATTTCTAATTTTAATATTATTCATAGTTCACTTTTCCAATTAGAGGTATCGTCTGTTAGTACATGTAGTACCCCGGCTGCATCAAAGATCAGTCCAGGGATGGCAATATAGACCTTATTATTCTGGCAAAAATACTCAAGAAAGAGCAAGAGGATTAAGTGTATGAAAGAGAAACGACAGAAAGGTCAGATTTCGGAAAGAGTTGGACGAGTACGCTCAAGTGAGGAATATTTTTGTGGCAAGAGCCAATGCCGCATGGAAGAGAAACAGTTCCAAATAACGCTTCTGACAAATACTGCAGCTCCAAAAACGATCTCTAAAAAAGTGTGTATAGATTGAGGTAGTCACCTGACTGAACTGCTGTTAGCCAGATCGCATCGGAAAATCATTTTTTTCACAGTGTATGCAATTAAGAAAACGTTTGTTGATTTTACTGCAGTTAAACACAACGATTATAATATTTAAATTTTCTTTCTTTGTTAGCTTGAAAACAGGACAGGAAACACCCAACTACAACTGTGTACGACAAAGAGACAGCAGCATTGAACATTCAATTTAATTTTGAGTTGAGTTTTTGAACACAAAAAAAAAAAAAAAGTAAAAGAGCGACAAGAACTTCCCTCAGTTTAGGTTGTTGTCGTTGCGATTAAATTTTTGCGTTGTGCGCCTGCGCAGTTGATAAATGAAATAATTTGGCTTTAGTAGAACCCATTTACATACAAAAAGGTTTTCCAATGAATTGCCGGACATTGTTTACCACAACAACACATTTTCTCTTTTTGTTGTTGTTATTTGAGATACATTTTTAGTGTGTTTGTAGCGAGTAGTACGAGTTAAGTAAAGAACAGTTGTCACGCTCTAAAGAACATTTAATTGTTTGCTGTCGCGCGAAAATTAAAATTGCTTTTGGCTTCATTTTGTATTTTATTTTATTTAAAATTTTCACTTTGCTCCTGTTTTCCCCGCGTATTATGTATTATTTTTGTCCAAAAATAGCAGAACTTAAATTAATTCGCAGCACGTCGTAATTGTCTTTGCTTGCAGCAGATAAGCGATGTCAGATAATGAAAAAGTTTCTGTTTTGAAAATTTTATTTTCGAAAGTTAATTTAAGTTTGTTTTTGAATGACAGCTTTTGTAAATGTAAACATTTATTATGTTAATTACAAGAAGTAAAATACTCATTTTGGATGGTGCAATTTTATGAGCATCGAAATGAAATAAAGTTTTGGCATTAACAGTAGAGTTCATATATATAAGTGCACAGCGGGCCAGGAGAACGGAATTCGCGTTCAAAAAGTCTAAAAATATCGTTACACGGGTTTTTAGTCAGAATTTTCAAAATGCGAAATGGTAGCTAGCAGGGCAGACGGACGAACGGATGTACAGAGGGACATGTCTAAATCGATTCTTCTTCTTTCAATACTGTTTAAGAGTCTACCATATGTTTTATAGGGTCTTACCGCAGATAGTAAGTAGGTATTTTGAGGCTTAACTGACGTAAAGCTGACGAGTTTTCCGGATCTTTTAGAATGATCCAATTCCAAAACGAATAATTCATTCTGTGAGGATTAAAAATGGATAATTAGCTCTGTTAGAAAGAATACCAAAGTAAAATGAGCAAAACCCTGACAAAAAAGGATATGCTTGAATGTGTGGAATTGTGGCAAGTATCGCGCTGAGTGCTTCTTGATTTAAGTCATTGTTTTGATTGGTTCATTGTCCCAAATATTTTGTCATATCGAAGTCAATTTGGCTATCAATCAGTCATGTTCCCGTAATCGTAAAAATTTTCGATTTCAATTCGGAAGACTTCAAATCAGTTAAATGAAAAGTAAATGCATAATACTACATAAAAAAGCTATTGTCGTGATGTTTATAACTGAATTTGGTCTTTAAATAAATACTTTCTACTGATTTACGATTTGGTAAGACCGATAACCATTTAATTTGCAATCGATAGCAATTTTTGTCATATAGAATGCAAAGAAACCTTTTGGAAATGAAATAAAACTTTTGTGAATACCGGAATATGTAATTTGAAATCGTACGAATTTACTAAATAAATCGCAAATCGTAAATTTTACGATTACTGGAGCACTGCGGTATATCTCGTTATTACTACATATTTGAGGCAATGGATTAGTAACAAACAAAATAAATAAATAAATAATTTAATTTAATTTGACTGACTATCAGATTATCTGTCTGTCCATCTGTCTATGTGTATCATTGTGATATATTTTAATTAAAATCCAACTACTTTTTATCAAACAGAAAATAGGGGAAATTTCGAATATTTACACCAAAACTTTTAACCATAAAGATTTCAGGAATGCACCTCTAAAAATGATTTTGATATATATTCCTTGATGAAGAATATAGTTGTTCAATTTTTTTAGTTATTTACATGAAAACAAGTAAGAAAACAATTTGAAATCAAGGAAAACACGCGAAGTATCTGGGTTCGTGGTAAATATTTTAAATTTTTCAAACTATTTTGTGATTAATATTAAAAATTATTCGTCGTCAAATATTCGCCTGCTTTTTAAATATTAAATAAAAAAAAAAAATAAATAAATAATGGAATTTATACAAATTATGTTTGTCTCTAATTTATTTCGTTTTTTAATTTTTCTTTTTTTTCATTTCTCGCAATTATTAAAATCATAAAAGCAAAAGTTAACCAACTGTTAAAATATAAACTAAAATGCATTTAGTTGCCGCTTTGACTGAGCTGTTTGTCATCATTGTAATCGTTGTCATCATCATCATCATCGCCAGCACTTAGTCCCGTCCGTCTGTCTGTCTGTCCGTCTGTTCAACTATTTATTCTGCTTGGTTCGGTAGCAGTTTTTTTTTATTTAAAAAATTTTTTTTTTTTTAAGAAGAGTTCCTGTTCATTTCCTTACTTCTATACTCACGTTCTTTCCCCCTCCTCCCCTTTGTTTATTGTTTATTGTCTTTTATGTTAAATATGTATGCCGAGATTCGACATTTCGTCTGTCAGCACATTCGACACAATTATTCTGTGGCAAACACGAATGTGTGTGGTAATTGTCATAATGATGACGAGCATATGGCGCACGACTACTCGAACAATTACAATCATCACTGCCATCACTAGTAGCAGTAGCCCATTTAGTCCGGTTCCACTAAATTTCATTTGAATGTCATGCAGCGTGTTGCAAGTATCTCATCAACATTGTCATCATCGTTGTCAGTTAACAGTTAAATAATGCAAAATAAAAGTATCTAAACGACCAAATTAAATCCAAACTAAATACGAAACATTTTTATGTTCTATTTACTTTTAATTTTGTACTTTTATTTTTTTTTTTTTTTTTTTGTATTATTGTATCTTTTTTATTGTTATATTTTATTATGGTTGTATTGTAAATGTTTGTCATAGATGAGCGCTTATATCAAAAATTGAAAATATAAATAATGCATTTAAATTTAATTAAATTGAACCATCCAAAAAAAAAAAAAAAAAAAAAAAAAAAAAAAAATCTTTCAAAAAAAGGAAAAATGTTTTTAATCTCGCATCTGGAACGGTCTCCATTTAATGGTATATCCGGTAATGACACCATTTTTTTTTTTTTTACCAAGAATTCGACACATTTTCGAAGGATTTTAAGATGTCTGAAGCCGAATTTGACCTCAGAATAGACTTTTTAGGGTACACATTTTGTGGTCTTTAACCATCAAGAAACGACTCCTCCAAATTAACGTTCTCTTGTGGTCAGATTCAGCACGTCAAAAAGAAAAAATTCAACATATTTTGTCGACCTGTGTTATCACTGGGGAAATTCCTTGGCCAATTAAACCCTGAACCCGAAGGGTAAAATTGTATAAATTCTGTAAATTAAATAAACGCATCATAACTGGAGAAGAGTCACGGGTCTCGAACGCACAAAAGATCATCCATGATACTCTAACGAAGTTACATATTTTCAATAGAACAAGATACAAGAAATTTCTTTGTTTTTAAATATAAAATTCACAAAAAAATTGTTAAATTAAGAAGTCGATCGTATAAACGAGAAGAACACTGCTAGCAGAGGTGATGTGGGACATATCTAAGTAATCCAATAATTGGAAAGAAGTTTCAGCAAAAAAATGTGACAAAATCTCGGGAAAATTCTTCAATATTCCTTAGCGTGAGTTCTGGTCAACTAAGGATACTCTCAGGTTTATCAAAGAAGTGGAAAGGAGAGGTTATGTCTTCTTCATTTCTCTTTTGGGCTCGGTTACAGTAGACTCCAATGGAGTCGCAGTGCCCATTAGTCCAGTAGAATTGTGTGGTGACTTAGCTGGGGTCTCCACTTTCACTTTGCTCACTTACTTGTCTTGCGGCCTCGGCCCAAACACTACGTCAGCTTATTATGATTATGGTACTTAATAAATCGTACATCTGCAAATTTAAGACAAAAAGCAAAAAGTCTTCACATATTTCTGTAAGAAGCGAAAACGAAAATAAAAAAAAAATAAAAAAAATTAAGAAATAGCGTCAAAACGTTCTAAAAATGTCAATTATAAAAAAAATAATAATAATAAAAAAGATTTAAAAATCATAACACTTCCGTCTTAATGAAGAAAAAAAAAATGAAAAAAATGAAAATATTTTACAAATGATTTAAAATTGAGGCTCTCAGGCTAAATACTCGATAGGTACGCTGCGTAATACAGTCGACAACTTGCATACACTGCTTCTTCTCTCTCTTTTCCTTCTTTCCCAGCAAGCCATTTGAGTAATCCAAAATTCGATCAATGAACCAGAGTTCTCAGTCATTGATTGATTTCAAGTGCGCTAACGAGGTGAGGTGTTATAATTATAAACATAAAAGCAGTGGCAGTAGCAGTTACCGAAAAACTTCTTGGCAACATTTTCTTCGCCACGTTTTGACCACAAATAGTAAAGAGCATTGTTGTAAAAAAGAGACCGGTTTTAATTTTGACTTTTTTTTTTGGAATATTACACGTGACGAGTTAATCTGCGTATTGATGAATGAATGAGCGGTCGATCGATCGATCGATCGAGCCAGTTGGCAATCAAAACTTCGAGTCTGTTTGTCATTAGAATATATTGTTCCGCTCATTTGAAGTGGTATCTTGGACAATAAGACAGTTGAAGTAGGTATTTAGTTGAATTATTGCCGATAGAAAATTTCTCATCAGTTTTTCAATTGTTGCCTCCAATTGAGTTACATAGTGGCTCATTTGTTGTTATTATGTAATAGTTTAGATGACACTGTACGTACTTTTTGGGTTTATTTGATGAACAAAGGACGCTGAAGTCGAATATGCTTCACTGCAAGGTACCCTATATCAAATCTCAATGTTCCTTAAGTCAAGTCTTATCTCGCATTTCTCGAAACTCAAAAAAATGGACTAAATTTGTATAAAATTTTTTTGCTCTTATTCATATTGGTATATTTTTGATTGGGACTTTCGTATTATACTAAATTTAGAGTTCCTAGAATAAGAAACAAAGAAATTTTAATACAAAAACCCAAAATTTAGGGGGAACATTTGTATGGAAAGTACCTCGTAAAATGGGGCCAGAGAAAAACCGTTTGCAAGTGCACACTTGACGGCTTAAGAGAGTCTAAGTTTAAGATATGGTAGCTCTATCTCTTATAGTCTCCTCGATAATCGTTTTTAAACGGCCGTGGTCATGACAGACGGACGCTACTCAATGCTGATCAAGAATATATATATTTTATAGAATCAACATAGCCACCTTCTCTCTGTTACATGCATTCACAAAAACTTAATATACCCTTTTACTCAACGGTTACAGGGTATAAGAAGTAAAAGAAATTTCAACTCAAAATGAATTATTTGTTAAAAAGAAAAGTAAAAGTTTATTTATTCAATTATTTTTCCGGATTTGCTCTATTTTTGACATGTAATACTGAGTATTTTCTTTTCGTGTTACTCAAAAAAAAAAAAAAAAGAATTAACTCAAGATACAGTATCCGCCGCAGTATAATTTATTTCGCTACATCTGCAATTATTGTAAAATTCTCTGAACGCCTTTTTTTTTTTTCGATTTGTAATCAAAAATGCATCAAAACGGCTGCCAGTGTTCATTAATGTGTGTACCAGAAACAGTGGTTTTATAAAAAAGCCTAAAAACGTTTTCGTTTACGAAAGGAGTTGATTGGCAAATCAAGAAGCTTTATTGTTAGCGGAGGCCATCTTCATATTTGAGATCATCATTAGCATTTCGATTGAATGCAGAAGCAGAAGCTGCAGCACGCAGCACAGCCATTTCAATTTAACTAAATTTTAGTTTGCTTGTTTGTGTGTGTGTGTGTGTGTATCTATGTTATATAATTAACGCTCTTCAAAATGAAACAAAGAGTATGTTGAAGTAAAACTACAAATTTGCTCGATTGGATGTCTTAGCAACAATTTGTTATTTTTTAAGTAAATGCAGCTGCGTGATTGGATTAAAGCCAAAAACGAATACTGCAAAAGTAACAACAACAACAACAAAGATAAGCTAACATGCAATGCAGATACATCGAACAAACGAACGATCGTACATCTTCTAGTCTAATACATCAAAAGATACTTTTTTTTAGGTACTTCACACAGCATACAACTGAGAACGCCTCAAATCAATTCGCTAATTTTTCGCATTTATCTCATTATTCCACAGTTTTTTGGAACGCAACGTTTAACTGTGGGGGCAGTTGTGGTCCCGCAACCTTCATTCACCCTGACCAAATGGCTCTAAGTCTTCACTATTTATTATTGTTGTTGTTGTTGTACATTGTACGTTGAACGTTGGAGGTTGCCAATTAGACTACAACATCGTCGTCGTCGTCGTCATTTTGGTGCCTCAGCGTGCTAAACTTCATTAAAATTGCTTCGTTCATGCATTTTTGATTGCTTTTCATCATTTCAGCGATTCGAAAAAACAAAAAAAAAAAAAACAACAACAAGAAAAGAGTTCGCTACTTAAGTCTTTCGCTTTGATTATTGGTTGTGAAAATATTATTTTTTTTTTCATCATTGGCAATGGCAGCAGTGAGCGATGCAATACAAAATTTTGCTCCTGTTTGCTGTTTGCCAACGCCAACTCAAAACTAGTGGATTACTTTTTTTTTTTTTTTTTTAAATACTTTTTTTACAACGAATTTCGTAATTCCGTCTGTATTGTTCGACTACTGTGTTTACCAATTGAAGAGTTTGTTTTGAAAAAGATGCCTACAAAATGGTTGCAAAATACATAATTGGCCCTTTGATTTTTTAAAGCTAATTTTTATTTGCTTGGACTAAAATGTTTAGAATCGAGCTAGATATTTTCTGCTGTGAACGGAATAGTTTCAAACTGAAGAGATTATCGAAGTGGAATAACCAAAAAAGTAACAATTCGGTATCCTAGATTTGTTACTTTATGGCTTTCACCTTGAAACGATAAGGAGCCAACATGTATAGCTAAGGAAGTAACGTAATTTGAGAGGCAATACCAAAGGACGAAGTATTTTGTAAAGGGAATGGGTAGGGTTCCAAGATCGGACACAACCCAATTGTAGACGCCATTTTAGGGTTCATATAAGAAGCAAATATATCAATTTTTAATCTAACAAGGAAAAACGTTATCTTCGGTGGAACCAAAGCTTAAATATCCGTCACACGAATCTTCAAAGCGTTTATATAATATTATCAGTGGCTTAGATAGTAATAAAAGGTAAGTTTGTATAGGGCAATACGTTGTAATGGCCCGATCAGTACCAAATCGGTGGTGTGTACAGACGTGATTTTAGTCAATTTGAGTGAATACCTATTTTCATACAAAAAATCAAAAATGGGCGGTAAATTTGTATGGTGGCTATATCTCAGAGTGGGCGTGGCAATCTGAATTTAACATACAAACTACCTAGGACTGAGAAAAGCTTAAGTTTCGAGTTTATCAAAGCTGAGCAAATGAATCACCTCGCAACAGACAGACAGACAGACGGACGGACATGGCTAAATCGATTCGTCTCCTCGAGCTGATCAAGAATATATACACTTTATGGGGTCTCCCTTTTACACTATGTGTGGCGGGTATAAAAATACAGATTTCTTATAACAATAATTTTCATGAAAAAATCGAAAAAAAAATGTGACATGAGTTTGTATGGGGACTAGGGTGTTTAAAAAATGCATGGGAGCACATTTTTAAGAAACTTTTTATGCGCTTGTCCCTTAGGATTTTTTTAATCGGATAATATTTAATGATGCCGCAAGGTCCTTAAGGTTTCCCGTATGTATTTTACATGAGAAAATAACACTTTTTCGTAGATACTTATAATGTAGAAACCTGGAAAATGAATATTTTTATCGTAAAACAGTGTTTCTCTTCTTTGTAATCGGTTAGTATAAAGAACTTTTCAGCCAAGTATGCTGAGACCTGTAATCAATGCAGTGACAATCATCGCATAACACTCAACCAGCTCCACTTTTCAGTTCTGCCGTAAGATTTTAAAGAATTTAAACTAATTATATTTAAACACGTAGTCTTTGATAAAAAGTAAGAGTACCCAAATATTTAAAGTAGCTCTGGAAGCAGCAGCAATCTTTACAAAAAAAGAAAATGGATTTCTATTTCATTGATGTGCAATTGTAATGATTTTCCTTACAGAAACTTTTCAATTCGTTTAGAGCGCAGCATTGATTTTATTATTAGTTTTTTTTTTCGACTGCTCGATTGATTGTTCAATGAATGATCGAATGAATGAATGATATACATTTTGATATATGAAACACATTTGGTGTATTACTATGAATGAAATCGTTTTCAGTTGTAGCAACAGCATCATCATCTTCATCGTCAGCGTTATTGTCAGTCTTATCGAAGACAATCCTCACGCCCTCACAGCGCACACGTCGCATCGCATCGCATCTTATTTCGGAGATGTGTACTCTACTTAAGCGTAAGTCTATGCGAAAGACTTTTTTTTTTTTTGTATTGTATTATTTTTAATTTTTTTTGTTCAAATTCATTGATCGATTCGACATTTTGCTGCGTAATTTGTGTTAAGTGGTTTCAGCCCCCTTCTTTAAGTTCCAACTCCAACTTCAAGTCGCTGCTTTGCTTAACGTGCGCGGCACAATTGACCAACTAAGAAAATAAATAACCAAAAAAAAAAAAAAAAAAAAAATGTAAACGAATTTTTAAAGCTACAAACTATGTATTTATGCTGTCACCGATCGCTGTTGTGGTTGCTGCTGTTGCTTCCCCATCGTTCCGGCAACGGAATGATTTGCTTCATTCCTTCGATTGCACACTAATTTAACTTAAGCGTCCGTCTACTTTGATCTTTTCCGTGCAATTTTGTTTATTTTTGTTAATAATCCTCCTCATAGATAGATATTTTTTTTTTTTATAGCAAAGCAAAGTAAAAGCATTGCGGAGTGAGTTTTGGCGGCGTAAACGCCTTCGTTAATAATCAAGTTATGGGCGCGAAAATTGCTGGCCTACCAGTTGACGGCTACCGAACGAATTGTTTGGTATTGAATCGGTTCGGATCAGATCAGAGCAAATAGATCGCGCTAAAGTTGAGATCAGCGCTGATGTCGATGATGATGCGGCTGATCTTGACGTTTCGGTCGGTAGCGGTAGCTATGAATGACGCTGCATCTTTCTAGCAGCAAGAGAAACGAGACCGATGAAGCGGCATTTCTTTCGATTGATCGCCTGATCGAGCGTCAAATGTTGCTGCCCAATATTGCGTACAATAGCAGTCAAAGATCGTTTATGATATATAGTATACACATACTATATAGTATACGGAGTGAGTATGTTTTTTTTTTCTTGTCTGTCTGTCTGTCTCTCTGTCTGTCTGAATTGAATGCCATTGATGATCAGCAAAGTCATCATTAACAATATGCAACAGCAACCTTTCTGCGCAAATTCCATTTAAACGTTTTGCAGCCCGCAGAATCGTATTTCGATTAAGCTTTAATTGGCAAATGTTGCCTATAGATGCTAATTCCGCGAAAAGGGTCATTGAGAGGTCGCAGTTCTTGTAAAAAAATTTTGTTATATCTATATTCGAGCATTCACAAAAGGCCAACATAGATCTTATTATTTTTTTTTTTTTTTTTTTTTTGAAGTTTCATTCAGCCCAGTAGCTGCTTAAACAAACGATTGATCAACCGACTGATCGTTTGATGGCAATTCAATTATTTGCTTTCTTGCCTAGACATTCGATGTCTTTCAGCCTTTTCGTCTGTCTGTCTGTCTATCGGTCTGTATATCTAGTGTTTCCATCGATCATTATCACGTCAAAAGGCATTTCATCAATCTTTTTATGCGCATTATATGCATATAAATGTATATAGTATATAGCTAAATGATATGAATATATTTCTTTTAATCAAATTGATATGGTTTTCTTTTGTTTTTTTTATTTTTATTTTTATGAAAGATACGTTTAATTTATACCCTACTTGTAGCAACGTTTTAAATAATTTTGATATTTGATACAAATCTCTCTGCATGAAAATAAAATCGCAAGAACTTGATGTATCGATATATCTTACAGCCCTTATCATGGATAAAGTTCACATGAAAGCAATATTTTGAAATGACTTAAAATTACTAAAGAAATTCTAAGTCAGCAAATTTCTTCTAATAACACAACTCGATAAAAAGTTAACTTTTTTTGAATCAAGTTCAAAATTTACGATTGATTCCGTGTTTTTCGACCCCGCTCAAACTTCAATTTCGAGACATCTATAAGTTCAGGTGATAGAATATACATTAGGATGGCCCTAGGATTGTTCTAAATCGAAAATAAGAAGACCCGTATTTTTTTTTAATCGGATAATATTTAATGGTGCCGCAAAGCCCCTAAACTTCCCATGTATTTTATATGGGAAAAAAACACTTTTTCATAGATTTAGTGTAGAAACATGGAAAATGAATATTTTTTAAGCGAATACGCATGTTTTTCTTTATAAATGCTCGTAGAATAAGATTCAATCATTCATTTTTTAATATTTAAAACCAGTTTCGTATTCAGCGATGAAAAATCTATAATAAAGCATTGTCCAATGCTTGAATCATTTTTCGAATCCACCTGTATAATTGTCCCATCCGACAGGTTCCATCAGACAGGCATATATGCCAGAGAAACATTCGATAGCTGCTTTGGCATCGACCAGTAATATAACGCATCGGTCTAAATACCCAAAATAATGCAGTCAGAAATCTATCGATATCAAAATATTCGCAAGAATCAAACTAATTCAAGAAAAAAAACCTTTCGATCTTGGATATAAAGCGCCACACCTACTTCACTTCAATTGGGTTTTGTAAAAGTTTAAAGAAAATCCTGAGTTTTATACAAAAAAAAAAAAAATCAATCAGCAGTTATCGAGTGAAACGGGCATTCTTTTTTGGCATGTACCTCAAAAAGCCCTAAATTGCATTCACAGAAGATAACATTATTGGGTCATATTTCAAAGAAAGCAATTTTTGAAGAGGTCTGTACGTACAATATATTGTAATTTAATAATCTAAATTATATAAATACACTAGCAGGTACCCGCGGCTTTGCTCGCGTTTTTTTTTTTTGCTTCTCTTTGGTGGCTTTATATAATTTGTTCTAAAAGTGTGGTTTCAAATTTTGGAAGTCCCATAAACACGATCCAAATGTGTGACTTTTTTTCAAGGTTCTCATTAGGCCCCGGGTCAAAAATTTCTAAAATCCCGTCTAAGTGCTCACATGTAATAAAAATAAAAGAAATTGGTCAAAAAAATCTATATTGGGTCCACAAATGGGTCCCAGGTCCAAATTTCGGAAATCCCTTAAACACCTCGAACGCTAAAAATGTTTTTTAACCATCTTTCAAATGAGCCCAGTTTCCAGTCTCTACGTCTATTTACTCCAAAGATATGGCTTTTTCGGTTTCAAGGCCCCCATTAAGTCCAGGGTCAAAATTACATTTTACAATTTTTTTTTGCCCTAAACCATCCTTGTGTGAATAAGAACACGCATGCAAATTTTCGTGAAAATCCGTCCAGTAGTTTTTCGCGTCCATCGATGACCAACAAACTTTTATATATAGAGATAACCTTCTATGCAACTACCTATAGTATATAGTGTAATTATTATTCGTTACTATCTTGATTTCTTTTTTTATCGATTTTTTTTTATTGAATTTGCTGCCATTGGGCATAGCCATTTACCTGACAAAGACCTTTTTTTTTTTTTGTATTGTATTTGAAATATTTAAATGAGCTTTTAAAAAATTTTAGCTACTGTTTGACGCACTCAAGTAAAGATCTTCCGAAATATCGAACGTGGCTGCTACTGCGTCTATAATTTGAACGCCGATATTTGCCTCAAGCGTCGGTCGGTCGGTCGGTCGGTTGATCAGGCGAAATCTGTTTGTATTCAAATGTATTCAATTTTTTTCGAAAGAAAAAAAAAAAATTGAATAATATATTTTTTGTTTATACGATATAGACGAATAGTTTTTCTATTAAACGATAAAGAGTTTGGTGCGGACTAGTGTAAAATTATGAAATTGCTTTTATTAATGATTATAAACGCTTTAGTGGAATATTGACAAGCGTTTATTAACGATTTTATAATAGCTCAAAAAAAAAAAAAAAACTTTTCAAAAAAATTATCGACATTCGATGGATCGATCAATTGATTAACTTGGTTTGTTGGTGTCAAAGAAATCGTGACTTTTGATAATAGTGAAGGAGCTAGCTAAGTCATTTTTCTCCTCTTCCATCTTCATCTAAAAAATACGCCGTGAGCAATTATTTTTTCTAAAAATATATTTTATGTGCACAAAAGTTGCTATATTTGCTCAAGACAGGAAGCCTCTTTACATAATTAATCAGTTTATAAATATATGTTTTGCTACAATACAGAAAAAAAAGAATACTTTAAGATAGACAATGCGTTGCGTTTGGGTTAAGATCCAAAAAAAAAAAAAAAAATATTCAAAGTGAATTCGCTTGGCCAAGATCGATGCGCATAAGCGGCAATTATGAACTTTTTTTATCGCTCAAAAAAAATACTAAAAAAACCCCACACGTGCTTCTTGACTCTAAGCGTTTTTTTTTTTATAATTTTATTATTTATTTCTAATTTTTTTTAACTTAAGATGTGACTTGGGTGATCGATTGCCTGTCTGTCTATCTATCTGTCCGTCTGTCTATCTGTCTGTCTATGTGTCTGACTGTAGCTTGACTTTCCTTTCCACGTGACTGCAACCAAGTGAACCATTTGCTCTAATCAAAGTTTTTTCCATAGCAATTCTCCAGATCGCTAGACTTGTTGCTAAACTTAAAGGCACTGACGCATTGCAAAACTTTTATCGTGCATCAAATTGCTTGAAATTATTGTCGTTTGAGAACTATTAGCGTTGTTATTTAGGTTTAATGTTCCCTCCTCCATTTACCGATTTGCAAACGTTTTATTTGTCGTAAAGGTTACGGGTACACGGGTACACGGGTACGGGTAGATATGCAGTTAGGTGCATATTATACAAAATTGAAGAAAAATTAAATGTTTCTCTTTTTTTTTTTTGAGAATTGAGACCCGTTTTGCCGGATTAGCCCGTTTAATAATTAATTTTATTGTTGATATCTTTATTTGAATCATTCTAATAGTCGTAACACTTGGTATAGACTTTTTATGTATTTCCGTTTTCATCTTCAAAGGTGCAACATCCGTCAATGAACAAAACATGTAAAGAATCTCTAGCTGTTCCGATTTTAAATGTACATTTTTTTGTGGCTGCAATATGCCAAAATAGTTCTTTGTGAACCTAACTCAGAAATTTTGTTGTGGTTAACAAAAAAAAATAAGCCCGAATAAAAATGTGAAAAATGG
This sequence comes from Leucophenga varia, assembly GCA_018903435.1. NCBI lineage: Eukaryota > Metazoa > Arthropoda > Insecta > Diptera > Drosophilidae > Leucophenga > Leucophenga varia. The sequence continues at coordinate 636,851 of JAEIFJ010001021.1, forward strand.
GGTATATATGGAATGGTTCAATTTAGTTTAATTTTTTTTTTAGATTCAGATATTTGGTTGGGACTAGCATAGACGCAATTAATACTAAATTATTACAAATAAAAAAAGTTCCTAGATTAAGAAGCAAAGAAGTTTTTAGGAAAAAGCTCAACATTTTTTGGTAGGTTTGTATAGAGGGTACCACTTAAAACAGGACTAGAAAAAATTCATTTGTAAGTGACAGCTCAGTGGAGTCTAATTTTCAAAGATGGTGGCTCTGCTTCTGATAGTCTTCGAAATAATGGACAGACAGACACAACTACTCGATCGACTCTTATTTCAATACAAATACAGAATACATAAATACCTTTTAGGGTATATAGGATAACCGTTCAGCACCTATCTCACTGTCTCTTAAATCTAAGACTCTTATTATATACATGCACCTTCGGAAATTTTAAGAATCTTCTCTCGTAGATCTTCTTCTTCTACTGGGGCAGCAATATTGCCCAAAAGAACTTTCTAAGACTTAGATTTAGCCATTAATTGAGAATCCCCTTATTATAAAGTATATTAATCTCGAGAGGTGATAGTCTCCAAGCATTTATCAACAACAATTCCGAATAGACGAAAGGCCCGAGACTAAGTTTAAGGTCAAAGGATGTTCCATCTATCTTTGATGCGTTTGATACGAAATTTTTTTTTTTTCAACTGATAACAAAACGGACTCAAACAAAAAAATTCTCTTACGTTCCTTCTTACGTTTATTTACTACTGGGTGCGTGTGAAAGCAATCTGGGGCGTAAGGTTATCATATATTCATAAACTGTGGAATTGTGTGTGTCAACGTTTTACGAACGTTCAACGTTAATTTCATTGAATGCAACAAAAAAATTACTACTTTTTGTCGCTATTGTTTAAATTTTAAATATATAAATTAATAAAAAAAAAAAAAAAAAACAAATCTTTCAGTTGCAACACGACATCACATCTCTGGAACAACACATTACAGTGTTCATTTCAAACGATCGTGTTCACAAATCTGAGACTAAACTGCGACTAAAGTGCGTCTAAAATGCTCTGAAAAAAAAAAAAAAAAAAAAAAATAGAAAATGTTCCTTGCGTGCAAAAAAAAAAAAAAAAAAAATCGACTGTCGAGTAAATTAATGAGTAACTAAACGCATAATGTCAATGTACTACGCATTATCTAAAATTGCTCAAAGTCGAGGACGTAACCCATTATATACTCCACAACGCTTTGTCATGGTTAACTGTTTTTTTTTGCTTTTTTTTTTTCAATTCGTATTTGCTTTGGTGGCACGCATATGAAAGTGCGACAACGCACTTTACGCACTGAGATACAAAAGACACGATTTTTGATTATTTCTTTTTTTGTTGTTGTTTTTGTTGTAGATACATTGCAATTATGTTGCAGTCAATGATTTGTGTCGCAAAAAAAGCCCTAAGGCAGATATCACACGCTATATTGCATTTCATTTTTTTTTTTTTTTAATGAAGCCTTTCTCGCTCTCTCTTCCTGCGCTGTATCTATTTTTTTAGTTTTTCTCCATATTTACGCAAATTACCGGTTTCCGTTCGTAAATGCTGCTATTTGCTTAAACAATATTTTTTTTTTTTTTTAGTTTATTTTCCCCCATTTTTATATAAAATATATATATAATTTTTTTTTTTTTTTTTGTTTTTTAGCCCATTTGATAGTATTTGAAATACTTTCGCAGTATAAAAAAAATTTGCTATGTAGACAGACACACACATTTGCTGTGTGATCATTTATTGAAACAGTGAAGCGTTTCAATGCATGTGAAAGCGAAATGCGTAACTGTTGAGAGAGCGAATTAGCAAGAAATTATAGTACAAAATGCGGTCTAAATATACTTTTGTATCTATAAGATACTTTTATACTTTTTATACAAAATATACGATACAAGCACTGATTGCGTTGCCAATTAATCAAATGATTTAACGAAAATTATGACCATTCAGACCATTCAGAAATAAAAAAAGAAACCTCAAAACGCTATTAAAGCAATCTAATGAAAAAATTTAAAGCAATCAAAAAATCAAAAAAAAAAGCGTTGTTTGGTGGCAACTAAAAAGGCCGTTTAACACGTGCATGCATTGTACTGCAGGGAAACTCGTAGTCGTAGTCGTTGTGGTAATAGGATCAATGAACCACCGACACATATCAAAGTGGTAACGGTAGCATTAACGTCGGCGTTAAAAAGATACAAAAGCGCAATATATGTACGTGTATGTGTATGTATCTACATGCTCACACGTTGCTTCCACTTAAAACCTTTTAAGTCATCATACACGCCCACTTTTTAAACTGAGTTGAGTTGAGTTGCGCTATTGTGAGGCGCCACCCTGACGCCGGCTGAAAATTGTTTTCAATAGCGTTTTTCTTTCTCATTCGCTCATTCATACACTTAACTCACTAAATCACCTGACTAATAGTTTGCTAGCTTGCATCTTTTTTTTTTTTTTTTTTTTTTTTTGGTGTTGAATTGTGTTTGGTTTTTTGCGGCTAGCAAGTCTAAGCCGCTTGACTAATGTGACTGCAATTATCCGTATCTCTGTCGTTGTTTCCATCTTCTACAATATTATTTTTTTTTTTTTTTGATCTGTGTATATACACTTGGAATCTACTTTAACAGGATTTAAATGTAATCCAATTAAATGCTGCTGTGTCTAAAAACGCCTACGATATGCAGCTGTGCATTTTTACTTACGTTTTTTTTTTTTTCTTGTATAAATTTTTTTTTTTAACAAATTCGCAATGAAAGTTTTTAAGCATTTTTATTAAATTATTTTAAAAATTAGGGGAAAAAAACATTATAAATTCGCAAAGGCGTCATGGACTCAATACAATGACAATTATAATGATGGCGTTCATATAATCAGCATTTTTATAAAATTTAAAATAAAAAAATATGTGAAAAGTTGCGCTCCAGTCTCATTCAATCTTAAACTCAAGATTTTGCTTAGTATAAATCTAAAAATGCTTAAGTTACAAGTTTCAACCCAAAATCTTTAAAGAATCAAGATAAGAAGTTAAGTGCTGGCAAGAATACCGGCACTTTTAGTGCTTTTTATACCCTGTGCCCAAAGGGTAAAAGGGTATATTAAGTTTGTGCGAATGGAGGTAAGATAAACCCTATAAAGTAAATATATTCTTGAACAGCATTGGAAGGGGAGTCGAACTAGCTATGTTTGTCTGTCCGTCCGTCCGTCCGTCTGTCCTGCTGTCAGCCTTATGAGAGAGATTATCTCCGAGACTATAAGATATAGGGCCATCATATTTGAAATTTAGACTCTCCTGAGCCGTCAAGTGTTCACTTGAAAACGGTATTTCTTTAAACCCATTTTAGGGGTACCCCCATACAAATGAACCCCAAAATATTGGGTGTTGGCATAAAAACTTCATTGTTTATTATTGTAGGAAGTCTTAATTTGGTACAAATTATGTCTATGATAGTCCCAATAAAATATTCCAATATAGGTGGAACCAATCAAATTTTAGATAAAGCCCCCATAAAAATGTACCTCAAAATTTTAAGTTTTTGCACAAAAATGTCATTGTTTCTTATTCTAGGGAGTCTAAATTTAGTATAAATTATGCCTAGGATAGTCCAAATGAAATAGACTAATATGGGTAGGTGCAACAAATTTTTGATATAGCCCCCATACAAAGATATACCCGATTTTTTAGGTTTTTGTATAAAAATTCAGTTCTATTAGATATGGTAGTAAAATCGATCTTAAGGTTCATAAAGATTGGGTACAGGGTATCTTGCAGTCGAACATACTCGACTTCAGTGTTCTTTCTTGTTTATACTAGGCCTAACATAATTTAGTCTCGCTGCAAGGACTTTCCTTTTAGTAATTCCCTATTTTGTTTCTAAGCCTACCTTGCCCCAGACAAGCTACCATAATATGTCTTTAATCTTTTAAGAATGGACGTTTGTGCTGTCTGTTCGGGTGTACATAGAAGCAACTATAGAAATGTTCTGTTCGTATGTGTCGCATTGAAATGCTTTGTGCTGAATTACAAAAAAAAAAAAGTGCTTGCAATGGGTTCATGAGTAATTTTACGACATTTTCTTAATATCTCAGATAATAATCGGAAATAGTTTGGTTTGAAGACACCATGACCTATACGGCTCAGATATTTTGTATACAGTGTATCTTGTAGATACTTTATCTTTTGCCTAGTGTCTATAGCCAAACAATCTATAAGAAATAATCGGTAAGAAATACTTGCAAAACGTTTCGAATTCAAATGAAAGTCTCGATTCTTGCCAAATATATTGTATATGAAAAATTTGGTAGCTTGGAAGCTTTTATTTTGTAATGTTTTCTCTTTTCGTGTTTAATGTGCAGATACATTGTGTAGCTACACAAACTCTAAAGCTAAAAACAAGATGTTTAAATAAAATCTATGTTAAAAAGTATGTTTCTTTTATTATTATTTTACTTATTTTTTTTTTTCTGTTTGTATGCATTGATCGATTAAAACGTGTATGTAGTACAACATAGCTGTTTGCTTCTCAGCTACTTAAATTCATTTGATTCGTTTCATTTCGATTTGGTTTGGTTTGGCGTATTTATGGGCAACCAGGCGGCGGCAGCGGCGTCGGCATGAGTTTGCATAAATTATAACAATAGCACATAGATCGGTTGCTCAAATGCGCGGTGGGCGATTGATTCAAAGCTAAAAGCCGCACACACACTAAATAAATACATTTAAATAATTTTAAAGCGGCAACAATAGCAAATGGCGGCAACATCGACACATCACATCGCACGCACAGTAGCTACACTACTACTGGGAAGATGGTAAATTGATGGTGCGGTGCGGTACAGTGCGGCTGGCTAGCTCGCTGATGTTGATGTTGATGCCCACCCATGCTTTACGCTGCTCTCTACTCTCTACTCTACTCTAATATCTCAGCCATCATCCGCCCAAAACCATTCAACGTTTCGTTTCGTTTCGATTCGATTTAAAATTCATGCGGCTTTCGTTTATTGTGCGCAACTAATTTTGGCGTTTTGCATACAACATTAAAAAAAAAAAAAAATTCGAAAATTTCCGAAATAAAATAAGAACAGACAGACAGACGGACAGACCCAGCAGTATGATGGCAAAAAAAACAATAATAAAAAAAGTGCACAACGAAAAAAGTCGAGATACAAACAAATTAAAAATCAATTGTTTTCAAAAATAAAGAAATCTAAAGTTTTCAATGAGTCAGCATGAGTTAGTAAAAGCTTTTGACACTGAACAGGGTAGTGAATATGAAAAGAATAAAAAAAATATATTTTTTCGCTATGGTAGGATGCGCCAGATCGAATGAAGTTTAGAACGGTTGGCGGCAGGCGCGCAGGAAGGAAGGATATAACCGCGGCGGCCACGTTGCAATGACAGCTTTAGTCCTTTTTGTTTTTTTTTTCCATTTCCATTTTTTATTTTATTTGTTTTATAAGCGTTTGCCTCTTATAGCCTCTTGTTAATCAGCACGAAATATGTTTAAATGCATGCGTAAAAGGTTTGTTTATAAAGTTACGAAAAATGTCTTGCTATACAATGACTTACGAGGGTTCTGGAGACACTAAATTATACAACCATAGTAAGAATGAATAAGCATTTGGTGGCAATTCAAAGCTTCCATTACCAAAAAATCTCATTGAGTTCATAGAAACTCGTAACTCTTCATAATTCACTGGCTCCCCCTGGACTTTATAGGTAGAGAGGTAGCAACGATCACTGCTTTATGCCTTAGAGAATCTTCAACTTAGTGAAGCAGCACTGGAATATTTATAACCTGCGGAATAGTCTTTACCAAACATAGACTACACACTTTACATTTAGTGAAGAACTATAAAATTTCTATTCCAACCAAAACTTGAATGGGATTAATCACCACACTAAAGAGAAGCGCCATAAATATATCACAGGTGGATCAAAATTGGATGGAAGAGTTGAAGATGACTTCTTCTGAGATCTTCTTTCCGCAAATGGGGATAGGTATGTAGGTTTTGTCGGTTGACCCTATGAGTGTGATGGCGCGTTCGGCAATTGGAGACAATCTTTTACTAGGCTGTCTGCCAACTCGTTACCATCAAACGAGCCCCAATGGCTGGGAATCCAGAAGATAGAGGTATTTAGATCATCTACTGCCTCTTTTTCTTCTTGAACTGATAGCGTCCTGACTGACAAAATATGTTTATCCGTTCTTGTAATATTTGTAATTGTTGTTCGTTTCTGCGGCTATAGTACAATCTTCGCGTGGAAGATGCTGCAGTGGTCCGGTAGCGCAGTAAACGGCTGCTCCTATTCCCGAATCCATTCTGGAACCATCAGTAAATATATAACTCGCTGGTCCAGTCTTTGCACCAGGGTTCTGGTTCCAGGGAAGTTAATGTACGGTTGAAGTTGAGTTTGGGAGACGTTTAGTCTGTGCTGCTTATGAACTCCATACCTACTTTGCTGTCCAGCTTTTAGGTGCCATCCTGCCTTTTTTGTAGCGATCAGAAGAGCGTTTATGTCCAGTAGGTGGACTCCCATTACTGTTTCTAATACCTTTGTTAGAGTGGTTCGCAATACAAACCCCGTTATACAGACAAGTGTCTGCCTTTGAGCTTTTTCCATGAGTTTTGGCTAAGTAGATTTTTAGGATGACACAATTAGTTATAGTAGAATTGGAGAATTAAATAGAGAGTTAGACACAATGGACCTCTCAGATCTAAATAATGGCGTGGGTCACCACATCTCTTATACTTTGAGATGGATTGTCTCGTAGGGCGGACAGAGGACGGACAGACTGGCTCAACTTTTAATGTTCATCAAAAATATATAAAATTTTAAATTTTTCATAACTTTTTTAAACACATTTCGTAAATGCACAAAATATAATAAGAAAATTAAATCCGCCAAAAAAAAAAAAAAGAAAAAAGATATCCAAAAATACTTTTGTATCTGCAAATAACGCGATTGCGCTTGTTGCTCGTTTGACCTTAATTACAATCTTTTGACTACATTTGCCTGTTAATCATTGTGATCAGAGCGGGAGCAAAGAGCACCTGCCCGCTGCCAAAAAAAAAAAAAACAAAAAAAAAGAAAAACAGAGACATTGACTGACTGACGGACTGACTGATGAATTGAGCGGCGAATGGTTTAAAAAAAAAAAACAAAAAAGGAGGCAAGCAGCAATAAAAACCTTTAATTGCCACACTTTGTCGAATGACAAATGAAAGCGCGAACATTGGCTCAGCGTGGAGAGGTCAACAGAGTAAAAGCTTCTTCAAACCAATATGCTGTCAACACCGCTAACCTGCACCGCACCAGCACCGCCCCGCACCTGTTATCCTGTTATCCTTTTGTATACTTTGTATCATGCTCCACAACAATTTCATTTTCTTTAACAAAAGTTTTCGTACGACTGAACGACCGCAAGGGTCTATAATATAGAAGGAGATCATTGAATATAATATAAAAAGCCATTTTTTTTTTTTTGCCGAAAGCTATCATCATCAATCAAACAATGAATAAGCGCGTCTTTCAACACATTTCAATGAGAGCGGCAGTCAACATTATACAAACCGCTGCAAGATCTACGTCCTCTAATTTAGTTCATCAGCGTTCAGGCTTTAGCCTATGCGTAACAATGAACTACATACAAACATTTTGATTAGTTAAAAAAAAAAAAAAAAAAAACAAGGATATATTTTAAGTTACTAAAACCGAAGCTTTCATACCCGTAGATTGTTTTTCTCAAGGGGTTGCGCTAAACTCATCTTTAATCTATAAAACCCTTATTGGATCCGATTTATATTGTTTGACCTCCATTTTCCGTACAGCGTTTTGGCCCTTATCTACACCGATTTTATTGTCCATAATGTTGGAAGTCGATTGGAACAGTCATTGGATTAAAATATGATCAAAAATGTATGGGCTACTTAAGACCCTGCCGTATTCGTTGGTAATTTTTTGATTAAAAACCAGTGTGAATCTGCTCTGGCGAAAGATGAACAAATATGAATCAAATCCCTTTTAAAAAAAAAGAAGTCACCTCGATGGAGAACTATAAAAAATAGATATATAAATGAAAATAAGGCAATCCCAAAAACACCCACTTCTCTCATTTTTTGTGAACTTAAGGTGTGTTCAGACACACAAATAATTAGAATAAAATTTGTGTCTAAAATGTTTGATGAAATCATTGAGTTTTGATCAAACTTAAGTTTGTTGTTCAGACTTACAACTTTTTATAGAAATAAATCAAAAATTGATGGTTATTCAAATTCATTGCAACAAATGTTTTAATGTAAAATTATTTATGTTCAGACTTGAGGTGACTTTTTTATTTTTTTTTTGGTATTTTTTTAGGAAATTTTATTCAAATGTTTTGATCTTGAACTTTAGCTATTCGCCTTGAGTCATATAAGCGATTAAAATTAATTCAAAAACGATGTAACTCCAAATCTCGAAATAATAGATTATTATTACGGACTCTGGAAGAAATAAAGTTTAGTATCTTAGCAAAATAGCTTTTTAAGCGTTTAAGGACTTGCTTGTGTTTGGAGCAGTTTTTATATAAATATGATACTGGGCCAATAGAAGACAAATAATAAATAGGATTTGCAAATATGTATGTAAACACTTAATAACTTTAAGGAAGAGTATAGTATCGAAGAGTATAGTATCGTCAGTTTTACGAAATTTTTGTTCTGTTCTGTTATTTTATTTTATTTTATTTTTTTTTATTTTAGCTTAGTACGCTTGCTTGTTTTGTGGCTTCCATGATGTCAAGTGGAAAATGTTGAAGAAATTGTACTTAAGTCGAGCACCACAAACCGCACAATTTAATACTAAATAACATCGCTACAAAACTACAACGAAAATATATAAAAAAAAATAAAGTTTTTTTTTTTTATTTTTTTTTTTTTTTTGTTTGTTTTGTTTTAGTTATATCGAAGTATTAATGCGCTGTAATGTAAGTAAGGTTTTTGAACTGAACCAGTGTAGTTTTGATCGTTTGCTCCGAACCATGAATTGAACCAGCTCCAAACCATATAAGCGGCAAATGTGGTTCAGTTCGAAACGTTTCGCAATTTCTTTATAACAAATTTAAAATTTTCGGTAATTGAATAACATTCACTGGCAGTACCGCCTATACTATATACCAGCTGTTTTTTTTTTTTTATAGAAATCAGTTGGCAGCACTGTTTTTCTTTATTAAAATTAGTTGGCAGCACTGATTATTTCATTAAAATTAGTTGGCAGCACTGATTTTTTCATTAAAATTAGTTGGCAGCACTGATTTTTTCATTAAAATCAGTTGGCAGCATTGAATTTTTTATTAAAATCAGTTGGCAGCACTGATTTATTCATTAAAATCAGTTGGCAGCACCGATTTATTCGATTGCATTCTTTTTTTTAGACAAAGAATACAAAAACAAAAGTTATCTCCTGTAAATGACCAGGAATGAATTTCATACATTTTTTTTATTTTTTTTTTTTTTTTGGTTACAAACTCTATAAGAAAACTAATTAACCGTACATAAAAACTAATATTGTAAAAGTAGCGTATGCACAATAAGAACTTACTGCGTTACTGGCTAGCGTCCAGCTAAATAAATGAAAGAAAAAAAAAATAAGAAATAAAAAAAAGCGGATGACCGCATTGTCCCCACCAGTATGCATGTATTTCACTTCAAGTTAGTCAGTTAGTCAGTCAGTGTCTCTAAATTGGTAACTAAATACTTAAACTAATTTTCAGGTTTAACGATGACAACACAAAGCGTTCGTTCTTATTGTCCGCAACGATGGCGATGGCGATGGCAATGGTGAAGGCGATGGTGAAGGCGCTATGACCGCAAGTTGTCTTCTTATTTTTTTCCTTAGCTGCTTTTGATTCTGCTGCTGCTTCTACTTCTTAGTTTAGTTTTGTGACTCTGGTTTTTTTTTTTTTTACTCAGTTTGTCATATTTGTTGGGGTGCGTCGTAGTTAAAATTGGGGCTGTATTGTGCGGAGTGCGAAGTGCTGAGGGTGCATAACACTTAAGTAGTACTAACTGTTATTTACATTGTTCACTAATTTCACTTTTATAAGGTGCTGACATAAAGTTTTTTTTTTTTTTTGGATTAAACTTTTATGGATTCTTGAACAGCTTCAGTCAGTACCAAAGCGATTTATACAAAATCTATGTAAATATTATTAAATATTTTGTAAGGAAAAAAAAATTAAAAAATCAGTTGCTGCAGTTTTTTTTATGTTAAATTATTCATTTGCTTGTTTAATATGAAAATTGTGAAAGTTGAACGTGAACAAACATAAATTGGCTAAGTAATTGACGTTCTAATTTAATGCTAATGAAGCCGCTTTTTAATTACACGCTCGCTCATTTTTTTTTTTTGTTTCCAACACCCCAACGCCCCCACACACAACAAGTAAGTAGACCCCGACACGGCGCGGGTCCGCGTTTCTGGTATTTGTGTGTGAACTCGGTTTGTAGGTTTATCTGTTTGTTACTCGGTACATTTATAGTTTACCGCAAATGCGCGCACACAGAGCTGCAAGCTAAGAGTTGAGAGCTGAGAAAAGTGCGCAATTAAAATTAGAAACCCTTTTTGTATCAACTTGATTTAAACTAAGTCGTAGCGAAAGATAGCTGAAACTACAGCTACACAGATACAGATACAGTAGCACAGATACATTATTAGTTAAGTATTTGTTGTATATCATCAACTCCGCTTCTCTCCTCTCTCCTCTGCACTGCTCTCACTTAATATCATTGTCAGTATTTAGCTGCTGCTGCTGCTGCTGTACGAGAAGCAGTAAAAGATACATTAATGCCATGCGCCCAACATTGCTGACGCCAGCCTCTGGTAACGTGTGAATTTGGCCGCTGTACATTGCCTAGAATGCTGCTGCTGCTGTTGCTGCTATTGCATTTATAATTAAGTGTTTTGAGCACGTTTAGAAATTGTTTTTAACTTAAGTTTTTTTTTTTTTTGAAGAAAGCTAATTGCGGCAAATTTCTCATGGTAAAGTAACTAAGGCATTCAATGCAGCTGCTGCTCTGAAATTAGGTTATTATTTCATTTTGCAAAAGCGCAACTGCATCGATTTAGATATTTTTTTTTTCCAAGTTTTAAAGTATAACATGCGACAATTAGATACGGAAAATGGCACGCAAAGATTGAGCTATAATACAATAATAAGTATAATAAAGGAGTTCAGAAGATCACTCTTTACTTATGCAGAATTATTGTAGATACTGTACTAAAATGATGCTTTCTAATGTTTGAGAAAGTAGCGCAAATGATATTTATGCGCTTTACATGCCATACATGTGAGGTACAGTTACTTTTAAGCAAAATATTTAGGTGGAAATTTTACGACTTATAAAGGGAAGAAAGTTAAAAAAACAGAAAATTTTTATGGCAGATATATTTACTTTCAAACTGCAGCTTTGTTCATACATTTGATATAATTCGTGATGGAATATATAATTGCAATGGCATTCAAAAATAAAGCAGCATTACCAAATTTGTAACACATTTGCAGACCAAAGACACCTTCGGCGGATTGTTTGCGGCATGAATATCGAATCAAGAAAACGTCAGAGATGTTTCAAGAGAATATCTTTAAGTACTCAAACTGAGTCGATAAATGCCACAAATAAATTCAATAAACGCCAAAAATGAATTAAAGACGACAGTTGCGACTGGCAACAGCTACTGATGAAAGTCACGTCGAGAGAATCAATTCTGTGGTGTTCACAGAATTCATTCTGTACGTTTAAACTTTTAATTGACTACAACAATTTTCGAATGGTTTTCAATATCAATAAATAATCTTTTGACAATAGCAATACACTTTCTTGGGTTCTAGGACGAGTTGCTGTTAAAAATATCAAATATTTAAAAAATCATGTTAAGAGATCTAATCCGTTATTTGTTGTTTTTTTTTTCAATTGACATCCTCTATAGCAATAGGCTGAGATATAGCTGCGCAGATCAACTCGGCCCAGATTTCATGAATATGCAAAGTCATCAAAGTCGTTTATTTTTTTTTTTAGACCCTGTACCCACATGGCAAAGGAAAGAAGAAGGTTTGATACACCCTAAGAAGTATATATAATCTTGAACAGCATTAAAATGCGAGTTGTTATAGCTTTGTCTGTCTGTTCGTCCGTCCGTCTGCCTGTCCGTCCTGAAGTCTCCGTATGTTATCGAATATATAGAAGACTATAAAAGAAAAGGACCAGCACCTTCACACAAATCTCCTCCTTTTTATAGCCGTCACTACTAGTGTGCAGTGGATTTTCATTTTGTCAGAAAGTTTGTAACACATTAAAGGAGACATCATAGACCCTATAAAGTAAATATATTCTTGATCAGCACAACGAAACGAGTCGATCTAGCCATGTCCGTCTCTCTGTATTTATGGGATTCATTCGCTTAGTTTTAAAGAAATTGACCTGAAACTCGAAACTTAAGCTCAGTTTCGGTAATAAGCAGTTCACACCCATTTTAAAGAATAGACCCCATTCAAACTTATCGTGTTTTTCCGATTTTTGTATGAAAATACTTATTATTTGTAAATATTTTCGCTCTAAACTGGATAAAAAAATACTTCGAATGTCAAAACCAAGATACCACACCCATTTACAGTTATAGGCCCCATACGTATTTTCCGTACATCTTCTATTTTTTGTGTGAAAATAGTAATTATTTATGAATATATTCACTCCAAATGAAGTACAAACACTTCTAATCGATCTAAGGATCAGCCCACTATAATATATTGCCCCTATACAAAGACCGCATTCTTTTTCTAATTTTTTTTCAAGAAAATGGTTTAGTATTCTGTCCTTAGGTTACCATTTGACAACATTATTGTATCTAAACTTGGTTTGTATCGGACTCCAAGCCATTGCTTCCTTCAAATTTTACCAAAGCCACTTTATTGAGGGAGAAAAATTCTTCAGATTGGACAAGGTTTAGCAAGTAAGGAGCTTTTTATTATTTAATTTCCAAATAAATAGAACACTTTTAATTGTTTATGATGATAGTTTTAGAGTTCATTCAATTGTTTTAGTTTTTCGTATTTGTTAATTGGCATCTTTGGTGCCAAACGTTGGTACACATAGCATAAATATGTTGAATTTTATTATTTAAATTTTTAATTAGCAGTTTATTTGGCCATCAAGCATAGATCCGGTGCGGAAGTTACTTTGCGAAAATCCCGTTTATTCATATTCTAATTGTACAAAAATAAATTAATACAAACAGAACCATAACAAAAAACTAAACTAAACGAAATGAAATGAAAACCCATACATTATAATACGAGTATACAACAATTACTTACGTTATTATAATTATTTTTGTGTAGCATAAATTTACGACAAATTTTTGTTTGAAATTTATGAAATGCCAACACAAAGCATTAAAAACTGCTAAAACTGCAATTTGGGGTAAGGCGCTGAGGCAACAGACGAGTTATTACAATAAATAAACCAAGTTGAGTCGAAGAGTAACGCATAATTAATAATTGTATGTAGAGTCGAGTCTGAATTGAAATGGAGTCGAGTGGAGTGGAGTAGAGTCGCGAGTTGTGCTTAGTTATAACTATTGTTGCTGTTGGTTGATTTAGAAATTAGTGCATAAACTTAACACGCACTCGAGTTAGTTAGATACCCTCGTACATAGAGAAAAAAAAACAGACAGACAGACAGACAGACTATCTATCTGTCTGTCTAATAGTCTTATAAGCAGAGTTATAAAAACAAAAATAAAAACGAAAAAAAAAAGATACATAGATACAGATACAAATTTATCTTGCGCAGTATTCATTCACAGTTATAGATACAAAGCATGAGATACGCAGCTGGCAGCCATTTTGTATTTGTTATTCTCGCATTTAATTACATTAAAAATACAAAAACAATACAGATTCATAATGTTAGTGATTGTGTGTGTGTATGTATGTGGCGGAAACAAATTCAAAAATTTACATTTAATTGTTAACTATGAGCAGCAACAGCAGCAGCAGCAATAAAACATATAAAATCGTATGTTGGCCAAATTGTAGCAATCTGTAAGATACATTTGCAGTGGCATTTACAGTGCCTTTGCGCGAGTAGATACATTAATATTTATCTCGATTTCTAATCTAAATTCATGCAGTAAATTGCATTTTTGCCATTGCTTAACAATGTACCCAAACTGCGAATAGCGATATAATTTTTTTTTTTTTTTTTTTTTCGTAAATTATAAAATTCAAAAAAACAAAAAAAAAAAAAAAAAACGCATAAGGGCTGTTCACAATAAAGCAAACAAGTAACATGCTGAAATGCTTAATATTCAATAATGCTTTCGTTATACATAATAACAAAACTAAATGTTAAAGGGTGTTTAAATAAGAGAAAAACTGCCAATGTGCTGAAAGAATCGCATAATTTTTTAAAAAAAAAAACAGTTTCCATTGACGGCAATGCATCATTTCATATTGGAAATAAGTAAGAACGCTGAAGTCGGATATGCCTGTACCCAATTTTTTATGTACCTTAAGTTAAGTTCTATCTTAGCACTATACCTTATGGTATTGTATTTACATACAGCAACATAAAAAATGGGGTAAACTTCTTTGAAGGTTGTACCTTAAATAATTTTTGGTTCTATTCATATTGGAATATTTTATTGGGACTTCCTAAAATAGGAAAAAAATAACGTTTTTATGCAAAAAGCCCAAAGTTTTGGTGTAGATTTGTATGGGACAATCCCTTAAAATGGGATGAGAGAAAAACCGTTGGCAAGTATAAGTTTCAAATATGGAAGCCCTTACTCCCATAGTCTCCAAGATATTCGTTTTTATACGACAGACAGAATGCCAGACGGACGGACGGATGGACGGACAGACAGACAGACATAGCTAGTTGCACCCCCCTTCCAATGTTGTGAATAATATATATATATATATATACTTTATGGGATCTATCTAGCCTTCTTCTTTCTGTTACTACATTCGCACAAACAATAAACTGATTAAAAAGACTTGTCTATCATAACCCTTTTTTTTTTAAAGTTGCAATGAGATACAGAAAGGTTAGCCTCCAAAAAACCCTATTCTAAATTTAAGAGATTTGAAATTATATAATTGGTGTATCAATTTATTCGGTCTCTTTTTAAAACTTAAATTAACATTAATAATGGACGTGTCATTTTTACTAGATGGAGCCAAGCATTGCTAGAAAGATGATAAAAAAAATAAAAAGTTTAATGCAGCCATGAATACATAATTTAAGGAACCCATAATATCGTATAGCATTTTATCTGGTAAAATCCAAGCTAAGCCTGATATGGTAGCATTCCTGACCGCCTGTACTGGAGTACACGTCGTGGACAATCTGTGAGGATAGAGAACTTCAATTTTGAAGTTGTAGAAAACTTCATCTACTTGGGCACAGATGTAAACGACGTCAACAAAACCATTCAGGAAATTAAATGAAGAATCACTTTTGCTAATCATTGTGATTTTGGTCTCGGTAAGAAAATGGGGGTTGTCCAGCGAAACGAAAAACTAAACTCTACAAGACGCTAATAATGCCGGTCCTGTTGTATGGCACAGAAGCATGGGTCTTTTCAGAATCGAATAAATCGGCATTGGGCGTGTTTGAGAGGAGAATACTTCGGAGAATCTTTTGGTCCAGTCAGAGTCGGAATTGATATTCGTATTCGCACGAACGATGAGCTGAATACAAAAGGCTGTCCTTAAAAAATTTAGTACGTTGTGTATTTGAGTTTAGGTTCCCCCAAAGTTAATATTTTTCCTTGTTTATAGTTACAAAAACTCACTTCATCTATTGTTATGTTCTCTCTTAACGATGTTACAAGCATTTTGACAAACTGTTAATGCGGTTTCATTAAAAAAAAAAAAAAATAACAAGCAGATACCGCATTTCATTTGCGTTTTTTTTTATCCAAAGTTTTCGTTGTTTAATTTTTGCATTGTTTTTATGCGCTTCTTTATCTGCATTAATTAATTTAAGCCACTTTACTCATAGTTAATACTATTGTTGTCATTGTTATCTCAACAATTCGTATCTAAAATTATTTAATTGGAACGTCATCGTCGTCGTCGCCATTGTTACACTATCTAATCCGATGCAATGCTATGCAATGGCATCAACTTCCTGTATCATAAAATCAAAAGTTCAGCTGGTTTACTTAATTAGATAAAAACAAGATGAAGAAGATGAACAAAAAACAAAAAAAAACAAATTAAAGAGTTTATAAACAAAAACAAAGAAAGGAAATACAATACTTTTTAATTCGTTTTGGTATTGTACAATTTCAATTGGCAGTTTAGCTTCAAAAGATGCTCCGAAAGCAATAACAAAAAATGTATCTAAACTAAAAAAATTAAAAAGCGCTGCAACAACTTCCGTTTTCAATATTACAATATTTTTGTATCTACAACAAAGTATCTTATACAAATATGAACTATCATATTAATATGAAAAAGAAATGCCGCATCTTTAGCGTTTTTTTTTCCTATTATTATTTTTTTTTTTTTGTGTCTTCCAACACGAAACTCAATGGCTGCGGAAATCCGAAATCATGTCGGTAATCACATTAGATCGGAAATAGCAAAACGGGTTAATCACATTTTAATGACTTTATTAAAATTCAAAAAAAAAAACATTTCTTTTGTTTTAAATTAAATTCATAATATTCGTTATGCTTCATTTGAACTTCTTACAAGATGAGATCTGTTCCACTTATGCAAGTTAAGCTATTTAAAATTAGCCACCATGGCACAATAAAATAATTTAAAAGCGATTACATTACCGTTTTTTTTTTTTTTTTTTTAACTCTTTTTTAAACTTTAAATGACTAAAAGAAGTATTTTGTCGAGTATGCCGAAGTAGAAAATATCTTGAAAAACATATGTTCTCGATGAACTTAAAATGTATGGAATGAAACTCTTTTATTATCAATTAGAGCCAAAGTAAAAACGTGTTCCTTATATGTGCAAGTCCTGAAGATGGTTCTTGTGTTGATTCGTATATAAAGTTCATTAACATCGGAAATCCTAGAAAAAATACTTGCAGCAATATTTAATATCATAGAGGATTATCGTTTGATCGATAAAACGAGAAAGTTTTACATAGTTGAAGCCGCAGGTAACCTATCAGAGAGCTGTGAGCACAATGGGTAACGCATTGGCTACGAAATACGAATACGTTCGAACGCCGATTTTTCAGCAATATTTTCTTGTCATCAATATGGACAATGTTTTAAATCAAAACCAGATACTTAGAAGTATTGTAAACCAGATACTTCTAAAGCAATTAAGCGGTCTAGAGTTCGGCTAAGAAAGTTTTACCATTTTTTCAAGTCTTCTTAACTCGAAAAATTATCGCGAAACAAGATGAACTAATTTCAAAATTTTGTTGCATTAATAAACATATTCGTCAGATATATGTAGGTGCCACTGTATTCTGTTCTCTCCGTTTTTATCTTTTTAAAACAAATTTATGCATCGACAACTCAGTCTATCTTTTGGAAATATTCCGGATTCTTACTTCAAGGTTGAATAAATATTTTATCCAGAAACGGCGAGAACTCGACTCTCAATTTTTTTCTGGATTTTTCCAAAAATTGTCCCATGGGTCCCATGGGTCACGAAATTATTTTTAACCATTTATAAATATATTATAGTAATAGTAGAAACTTTATACTCTGTACTCAGTTTATTAAGTTTTTACAAAAGTGTAAAATGACAGAGGGAAGCATGAAAAATTCCATAGAAACATATTTTTTAAAATTAAAAATAAAAATTGGGTAGCTTTGTGAAAAAAGGTAGAAAAACACTGGTTACAAGTTAGCATTTGACGTCTCTCGAGAATCTATTAAATTTAATTGTTTTATGGCTTTCATCCTTTATCTTCTTTGCGATACTAGTCCGGTTCATACGGCGAACGGACAGACATATATAAAGTTACATCGATTCATCTTTAACAGGGTCTATGCCTCATTTTGCTTTTTGCATAGATTTGCCAAAATTGAATATAACATTCTAACCTTCAGGATTAGATTTTAAAATAAATGAATGGAAAATCATTAACGATAACCCAAATACACATTCAGGCTGCAATATCAAGGTCGGATAGACGAAAATTAGCTCATACACTCTCAAAGGCTAAAGATTGCTTTTCTATCAAAATTATATTCAATAAAATTGAGCATCCTTTTGAGGTGGCGGATGGCATTGGCCATTCAAGGATTCGACAGTAGAGAAGCTTTATTACAATTTATCAATTAATTAATTTTATATTTAAGATTTCAATAAAGCATTCTTTTGAAAAATATTGACAAAAATAATTTTATATAAATAGGCAAAAAGCAACCAATACGTCATTTGTTTTGTTTAATATTCCAAACTATCAGCCGTGAAACAACGCGTTTTCGTATATTTTTGCTCAATATAACTCGAATACAATTTTTCTATTTTTATTTTACCTAAAAATAAAGCCACAGCAATTTTGCTAACACTTTGAACTGGTCACAGCTGAGTGACATACGAACGACCCAAAATGTCTAACCAAGCTGGAGCATAACAGCATCAACATTAACAACAAAAACAACAACAACAAAAACAACATCAGAAGACTACATAGAAATCTGAATAGAAATGAATTGCAAAGCGAACCAAATCCAAATTCAAATCCAAATTCAAACAGGATAAATAAATATGCACATTTCCGTCCAACGGCGCAGAGCAGAGCAGAGCAGAACAGCATCCTGAACTGACTGACGGTATGCTTTCATATTATTGAGCTACCGCGCATAAAAAGCCCATTTAAAAATTGTATCAAAAAAAGGAGGAAAAAAGAAATAAAAATAAAAATTATTTAAAAAGTGGAAAGAGAGCGAACAAATCGGAATTGTCAAATTGCCATTTTGGGTTTTCATTCGGCAAATACAGTTTGCCGCTGTCTTTTATCATTTTGCCCTCTCCTTAAATTTTTCTTTTTTGTCCTTTTATTTGTAACTCATTTTATGTTTTTTTTTTTTGTGTATATATTTCGGCCTAAAAGTTTTTTTATATCCTTTTTGGTTTATTTCATTCCACATACAAATCTCATCGAAATAATACCGAAATCAAATCGTTCAAATTTAAAAACGCAACATTTGCTATTTTTTTTTTTTTTTTTTTTGAAGTGCATTCAAAATTCGTTTATACCGAAATTTTAAAGTAATCTGTCTATCGTTTGCTTTTTATTCAGTCTAACAAAATTTGACTGCATTGATGCAGAACGCCCGACGCCCGACGCCGTCGTCACAGTCTCCGCTTTTAAAATTCGCATTTTTTCCGTCGATTTTTCTCTTTTTTATTCCTCGTCGATTTCCATTAAAATTCAATTGATTTCGTATCTATAATACCTAAGTATGCTACTATCGGACAAAGAATGTATGCATGTATATATCTGTCTGTCCGTCTGTCTGTCTAACATTTATTTATCGAACATTAGCGGAATCTACAAAAAAATAGTACAAAAAATGTCACAAACTGTGCAAAAAAAACATTGATTTTATAAATTGTGCACTTAAGTGCCTTTCAACGACGTTCATCGCACCAATTCATTTGGGAATATTCAGTACGAATAAACAAGCAAACAAGCAAACAAACAAACGAATACGCATTTGGTTTTTGAATTTGATGATTTGTATCTACAAACTTTGTAACTGATTTGGAGTATCTTGTTTGTTGTACTTGTAGAACGCAAGTGTAGAACTGCAACGCCATATGTGAGTGTTCAGTGTATCACATATGTGTGTCTACATTTATTTGCTTGTATAAGGTAAATTGGCTTAAGTTGCTGTTTAATTATGCGCAAGTGGTTTGGCATACCCTATCCTCAATTGTAAAAACTTTAAATTTGTTCGGAAATTAAGTTAAAAAGTTTGTAGTAAATTTATTTTAGGTATATTCTATCGTTCCATTTGAGGTTTTTGATTTAAATAAGTTATGAAGGTTTCTTTTTTTTCTATTTTTAAAAAAAAAAAAGCGCGCTACTGTCGAGTAAGTTCGAAATTCATATGCACTGCACTCAACCTATATAAATCTTAATGTTATGTTGTCTATTATACAAGGTTACGTTAAGCGCTCTTGCTCTCTCAACGTTTTACGTACCAACTTCTCATTCACACTTGGAAAACGGAGTAAAAATTAAAATTAAGCTAACTCTTTCGCACTCTTTCGCACTCATACGCTCGGTACCATCGTTTCGCTTGACACCACCTTTATAATTCCATCATGGCGTATTGGTGCCATTCTTTGCTATAAATTATTGTTTCTAGCTTACAATTAAGTTCATAAAAATATACAAAAAAAAAAAACTTTGGTTATTATCTATAAAAACTCCAAATTTAGTGATAAGTTTATATGGACGCTATAACACGAAATGCCGATTTTTTATGCTATATGATCCTCTTATTTTCAGCTAGATTAGGCGCAATTGGATTAAAGCTTTTAGTTTGAATGAGAAGAAGGCTGATCCAGAATTCCACCACATCTCTATAGAGTAAGGTTCTTTGATTTCCTTAACTGGAAAACTGCTCGAAAAAAATTTTACAAAAAAAAAAAAAAAAAATAGATGGTCAAATGGCACAGTTCAATTTCTTTGAAGAACTTTTGTAATGGAGCAAAAATGAAGTTAAATATCGAGTAGCAATATCGTTGGTAACATTTTACAATAACACATTTTGTTGACTACTTGGCTACTGGAATTGTTTTTTTTTTTTTTTTTTTTTAGGCTTTTAGCTGCTGAACTTTCTTATCGCGTGTGGCATTTACAGCGCCTTCGATCGTTCATTGAGCCATATGCAACTGCAATAATTAATAATCTTATTCCCATATAGAAACAATACATACCATACCTACTTACTATGTATATGTATATGAGGCCAGAACATCGGTGGGCATCGGTTGTAAATGTTGAAAAATTAATGATCAATGCACGAATTATTAATGAATGCAACTGAAATCGAATCGAATCGGAAGTCGAATCGTATCGAATGCAGCAGTTAGTGGCAGCTTAGGGGGTGCCATTGAACAGTGTCAATGGCAATGGTAAAAGTCAAGAACGCTCGCTGGTCTCTGGTAACAACAACTGCCGCCGCCGCCTTCATTTGCTGCTGCTGCTGCTTGTATGTATATCGCAAACTTTTAGTCAAAATGTTGCTACTGTGCGGCACATCCTTTGGCTGCTATCGCATATGACTCGCCAACGCATGCTGATTGAATCGAAGTAGTTGAATGTTAGCGGCGACGGTGGAGGTGTTGTGTGTTGGTTGAATTGATCTTAGGTAGTAGTTCTATTCTAGCTAATGTGCTATCTTTTTATGAGTAATGTTCTCCACTATGCGACATTTAATGTGGTAGCCACCGTGAAATTTTGTTTCATCGATAGTTGCCAGCTTTAATTGAATACATATATTTTTTTTTTTTTTTTGTGTAGAACAATTTATAGAACTCCATATAAACTGGTTGCTACTTAACTATCTATTTGTTTATATAGAAGTTGATTCTCAAAAAGTTATATCAGCCTAAAATTTTCTTTCCAAAACTACATTAAAAAACCAGTTGACTTGATCGAATTATGAGAACAGGAATGTAAGTGTCATTATTTTTATAAAATAGCAACGAAAATTTCGAAGAGTAAATCGTTGTCTTCTAGATTCTTACGAGCAATTTCTTAGATTATAATTCTAGGTTGTTTTTTTTTTTAGGACTGCCAAAAAACTAATGCGACTCTCGTATATAGCCTTGGTTTTGAATGAGGCAAAAACCCTACCAAAAAATGCAGAAAATTGAAAACAAAGAAATAAACTAAACAAGATAAATACACAAAAAAAAAAAACTTATTACACATAAACTACACAAGCGTTCAGTAAAAACTGTTTGCGAATTATTAAAATTTAATTGAGTTTAAATAGTATATATATATATTCTTTTTAGGTATTTTGTGCACCGCTTATATTAAAACCACGATCAGACCCACCCATTTTTTTCCAATGGATCAAATGAAAAAAAAAAATTATTTCGAATTTCTTTCAAGATTCTAGCTCTTTTTTGTTAATAAAATCTGCCACAGAGTCACAGAGACGGCCGGTCTCCAATTTTTCAAAACATATTGCTTGGGCCGTGGTTGTATGTTTTTATTTTTTTTAAGTTTGTTCGTGGTTTTTTAGTGTCGCACCTCTGTCAAATTTTAATTCAAACTTTAAAAAAATGCTTGAACATAAAAAAAGTGATGCCAAATTTTTCAAAAAGTTAATTTTTCGTTCAAAATCTTAATTCCGGAGATGTTGTTGATTTTGGTAACAGTTTTAGACCCAAAAATTCTTCAACATTATATTGATTTAGACTTTCGATATGCTAATAACATCAGCAAGGGGTGTAATCGTTAATCGACGGTTTTCCAACACTAAATCATTAATTTTTTTGGACATGAGCTTCTTTGTCGGCTTAGGTTGTTAGGCGCCCAGAACGCTCTTCGTCTTCGGCACTTTCATAACGTGCTTGGTACTCACTATAACGCTTGTAAACACTCTTTTTTCGAAATAACGGATCGGGTTTAATTTAAAACACCTTTTTAGCAAAAAGCTTAAAACTAAACAGTGCAGTGTTATAATTTATAAATATTTTCAGTTCCGTATCTAAATGTAATTGAGACTCAGCGAGACCAAAGGGATGTAGTGGTATTTAAGCCCCGACGCACATCTCTATTCTGGACCATCCTCAACAAATCCGCTGCAGAAAATACATCGAAAATTGTCTCACAATACCGCCTGGCATCTGTTCACCTGTTCCGCTATCTGTCCGCTGCCGTTTATCTCGAAGACTTTAATTTTCGAACCAAATTTCTGAGTGTATAACTAGGTTATGTTGGGTCGGTATTGGTTTAGATACAAAGTTCAATTCAGGGTCAATGTTGTTTCTTGTTTTCCATTAAAATGATCGATACAGAAAACCTATAGGATATGAATCTATATAACAATCGATTTTTTCTGTTGTTTAACTGATTGCATAATAATAATAATAATAATAATAAAAAAAAACAATATTGGTGTAAATTATTATAAATAATAATTTGTTAATAATAAATGGTTAGGCGCTTGATTACATAAACCGAAGCGCTATTGAGGTCGCATTTAAAGATTGTTGAGCGATTGCGCGTAATAAGCGAAAAATTGAAAACCGCAAAATTGTTAAGACAACAAAAACATATAATGACAGCAACAACAAAATGTCATAATGAATTGTGCCTACTCTAATGACAATAACACATTCATATATATTCATAAATACGATCGAATTTCATTTAAGTTTCTTTTTTTTTTCCTATTAAATAGGGAATGGGAAGCGCATAAAATAGATACGCATATATGGTACCCGTACTATATATGTAAGAACTTGTAGAATTCATAAATCCTAACTGATTGACTGGCTTAATGACAACGCTTAAAACTAGAAATTTAGTACTAAAATGTGTCTGTTATTTCTTCATTTTTTTTTTTTTTTCGTATTTAAAATTCCACATAAAATGTATCTCAATAATAAAGCGAATACAAAAGTTTTAAGTTTCTTTGCAATTTGAAATTTTGTAAAGAAACAGCTTCAATTGCATTCTTTCATTGAATTGGATTACGAATCGGCAACGATCATCGACAGACACACACACACACACACACACTTCCTCCCACTCTGACAGTGCATCACAATGGCCGGAGACTGGGCTGACATAAGATTCTTTTATATTTGTTGCGCATTATTAATTGGCAGCAATCAGCGTGCAACTGTTGCAAGTAGCCAGAAACAATTTTGCGCCTAAACTGTTAAACGATTCAGCCAAGAAGACGAAGGAGCAGACTGGGTTTTGTATTGTCGAGGACAGTGAACAAATGATTAATGTTTTGCGCATATTTTTACAAATGAAGTCAGTTGACTTGTTGTATTTGTTGTTGTGTTTGCTGCTCCTGCTGTTGCTGCTGAAGAGGATCATCACCGCAATAGCAGCATCATCATCATCAATTGCAATACAGATCAGATAATGCGAATGCCACGCTTGGAATGCGTTTGAAGCTACGCCGACGCTGCTCAGCTTATGACATGCGCACAAAGCCAAGTTGTGATGAATCCGAATCGAAATTGAAATCAGTTGATACTGAATGGGTGCGCGCGCGCGCTCTCTTGCACACAAATGTATCTGAATCTTTATATCTGGCTGCCATTTAAACGCTTGGCCGCTTTGCGCGCACGCGTCACAGAGTTTTTCAATTCTATTAAATAAGAAGCGCGAGCGCGAACCGCTTTCTGAATCTTTTCGGAGTTTGAATCCCGCTGCGCGACTGACAATTGCATTTAATGGTGAAGCGTGTTAATAATACACAGCTCAACTCAACTGAAATCAACTTAACTGAGCTCAGCTCAGCACAGCTCATCTCATCTCCATCACGGTTATGCATTCAGTTCCACTGAATGATTGATTACCGCATCGATTGGCCGCCATGGAAGTTGTATGTAGTGCTTTGAAATAAGATCGTTGATCGCTCAAAATTAAATTAATGCAATCCATGCAGACGGACGGACAGACAGGAACGGAACGGAAAGCAACCGACAGGCGACAGGCGCAAATTAACTAAAATTCTATTAAAGTGTGAAATTAACATTTTGCGCTAATCAGTTTGAAGTTGAAGTTGAAATCGACTTCGAACTTTACTAAGTTAACCAAGGCACAAGTTGATCATTGTGCTTCGCTTCAGTTACGAGTTTGAAGAACACACACGTTGAGAACCAGCATGGATGTGTATACTATACACACACATCATGCAGCGTACACATCATCATGTCAAATCATCAAACATCAAAAAGTAACTGGAGCACTGCCGATCGATTGTTTGATCATTCGTTCGATCGATCGAATGGTTTGTGGAACGTTCAGAAGCAAAGCCAGAATCATGATCATCATCAAACCGACGCGTCGGGCAGGCATAGCCAATGTAGCCGCTTGGAAAAAACCGCAAAATGCCAAATGTCGTTTGGTGAATGTGTCATATGAGTTGCATTGTTGTTGCTTAAGATCTTTCGCTCAAGATATACCAGCATATTAGCTGCTTGTTTACGGCAACAGCAGCAGCGGCAACATTCTCGAGCAGATGACGTATCTACGCAACTTTGCATCGCTGCGGCATACAAATGAGCAATTTTTACAAATCCGAAGCCGTTTTTTTTTTTTTTTTTGCGTTTAGTGTTAAGCGTCATTGAGAAAATCCGCTTATTGTTTGTTTGTATGATAAGATCATCCGTCCGTCTGTCCGTCCGTCCGTCCGTTGATCGGCGTTAAGTGATAGTGAGCTCAACGATTGGTAAAATTTTGTAATATTTCGTAAAACAAACTGCATATTCGTCCTTAACAGAGCACAACCCTTGCAAATTTTTTTTAATACACTGAAAAAAAATTAAAGAAAAAAAGGGAAAAGCTATGCTACATACTATACATATGTCAGTTGGTAACATTATTTTATTTTAGCAAAAAAGAGTTTAATTTAAAACAAGCAAAAACGTTAACTTCGGTAGCACCGAAGCTCAAATACCCGCCACACGAAACTTTAATAATTTAAAAAAATGGAAGGTGAGTTTGTATGGGGTCTATATGTTATAGTGGCCCGATCCTTGTCATATCGGTAGCATATTCATAGGATAACATTAGAAGTGATTTTACACAGATTGGAGTGAATATATCCATAAATAAGAACTATTTTCATACAAAATCTGAAAAATGGGCGCTTGTTTTGTATGGGGGGCCATATCAAAAAATGGGCGTGGCACCTTTCTTTTGAAATTGGATGTCATTAGAAGTGGTTTTACACAATTTATAAAAAAAAAAATTAAAAAAAAAAAAAAATTTTTAAAAAAAAAAAAAAAAAAAATTAATATATAAAAAATACATAACAAATAATGGGGGGGGCACCACTCCTTTAATATTGGAAGGATAGAAATAGGAATAAAAATAAAAAAATCCAAATTTAAATTAAAAAAAAAAAAAAAAAAAAAAAAAAAAAAAAAAAAAAAAAAAAAAAAAAAAAGTATATATAGGGAAAAAATTTAAAAAAAAAGTGGGAACTGCTTTTGTTATATAAAAAACAAAAAAAAAAAAAAAAAAAAAATAAAAATTTAAAATAAAAAAAAAAAAAAATTAAAAAAAAAAAAAAAAAAAAAAAAAAAAAAAAAAAAAAAAAAAAGGGGGAGGAAAAAAAAAAAAAAAAGAGAAAGGGAAAAAAAAATGTGTCGAGGATAAAAAAAAAAATTATATATTTTGCCCGTGCCCCTTTTCACACTATGTGTGGCGGGTATAAAAATTCGATAAATATACAAAAAATTAGTTTATTAAATTTACTTGAATTTCAAAATACTTTTTTTGAACAATATATATTTTTTTTGTACTTTGTATACTACTTACAAAGTCACTTGTATTTATTTCAAGGAATACTGCACGGAAGGTCTATAATTTTCTAAGGAACCTAGCCCTAGTTTAGATAAAAAATATTGTAGTAAGACATAAGATCTTTTACTACGGATCAAAAGAATTCTTGTTTTAAAATTTGTAACTCAATATTTTTTTTTTTTTAGACTCTAAGATAATTGATTCCAGACAGACGGACATTGTTAGATCGTTTAATTTTTTAATTTTCTTTTTTTTTTTTTTTAGTGTATTAACTTTTTTTTTTATAAGGGTTGTCAGACCTAAATATACAAACATATAACTTCATTTATTCAATGTAGAATTGAGTGTCATTTGTCAACTGCTGCACTTAGGGAAATTCTCGTACTCGTACTCCCTTTTGCACTTAACACCCTGCCTCCTGTTGATGGTGCTTGTGGTAATTTACATTTTCGAAAGTTTTTTTTTCGTTGTTATCACAATTTTAGATCAATATTTCTAAAAAAAAAAAAAAAAAAACAACATTAAAATATTAATTGAACATCTTTCATATTGGCCATCGCATCGCATCGTTGTCGTCGTTGAGCTTCTCAAATTACGCACAGATTTTGCAGCAAGTTTCAATTGCGCATCTTGATCTCGTTTCAAGTCACAATCTGGAACATTCACAATCATGTATGCAGTTGCTTTTTTAATTGCTTTGCACTAAATTTAGCGCATTTGTATCTGATTCAGACACTTCACTACTTGTATGTGTATCTGCCAACTACTTAGTTACTCACAATAATATTTATAACGCCCGCTCGTTCTAGTGATCCGTTGCACTAGTTTTGCATTTTTCATCTAACGCCCTACGATGCTCCGCTTTCTAACTATTTTGCTCATTGAACCAACTCTATTCAACTTTTCGCTAATGAATCATAACATTTTGCTATGTTTTCGTGCAAGTAAATATCTTAGAAGAATTCTCACAATTATTTTCATTTAGCTGCATAATTATACACTTCAACTAAAGTTGTTACGGTTGAAATTATTATTAAAAACATTAAACTGTTTGATATTTAGACTTGTTAATAGTTTTTTTGTAGCAACAAATTTTATCAAAGGTCAAAAGATATCTAAAATATTTTACAGATTGTTGGAACACTCTCAAAGTCACATTTTAAATTAAAATAAAGAATTCAGTACTAGGATACAGTGCTTGTAGATGCTTTTGCAGAAATTCCCTTAAAGTCAAATCCAATTCTCCTAAATTGGTATCTGAAAAGTTCTAGATTTACGCCGTAAACACAATCGATGCAATTAAATAATGTTCTTAAAATATATACAAAGAATAATGAGGGCCTTATAACTAGAATATCTTTTAGGTGGGTAGAACAAGAGTCTAAAAAATTGAAATGTAAACCTGAGACCAAATGTAGTGAAAGAATGAACACATAACTTTGTGGAGAATTTATGAATTCTTGGAATTTTAGCGCCACTTAAACTGAGGAAAGTGCCTCATTGCATTGGAAAAACCCAGAAAAACTGACCAAAAATCCCCTTTAAAATCATCTTCTTAAATAA
This sequence comes from Leucophenga varia, assembly GCA_018903435.1. NCBI lineage: Eukaryota > Metazoa > Arthropoda > Insecta > Diptera > Drosophilidae > Leucophenga > Leucophenga varia. Next base: position 664,943 of record JAEIFJ010001021.1, read on the forward strand.
ACCTCTAAGTCGCTAAAAACACCATAAATCTAGGTGGAATCCGTCTAATAAACTAACACTGCCTGAATAAGACGCAACTTGATGTACAAAAAATTGAATACAGGGTATCTCGTAGATGAGCAAATTCGACTTCAGGTTCTTTCTTGTTTTTATTTTTTCTTATTAAATACAATTGTGCTGTTCACGAAGTCTGAGCATGAGTGCATAAAAGTATAAGTGCAATCGATTGCAGCAACAACTAAAACAGAAAAAAAAAAATAGGTTATATGTTATTGTTGCAATCGTTTGCACTTTTACTTTTATGCACTCATGCTAGACTTTGTGAAGAGAACAATTTTATAATTTTATAACAAAAATCTTATAAAAAAATTTTATACAAAACATTATCAAAATCATAAAGGCTTGACATAACCAAAAACGAATGTGTATATTGAAAATGTTAATAGACATCCTTGTAGACTTGTCAAAAACAATAGATTGGAGTGTTTTCAATAAATTTAGAGAGGTCCGTAATAGGGTTGAATATTTAACTCTGCAAATTAAAAACAATATTTTTTTTTGTCGAAGTTCGTCGTGTGAACATTTGAGGAAGAGCAAGTTCTATGGTTTTGGTATAGACGATATGAAACATTAAATTTTTTTTCCATGAAAAATAAAAAAAAAAAAAAAAAAAAATACGATGGGGATTTTTAAATGTCGGTTCCACCGATAATAGTTAACGTGAGGATCAATTTTTAAACATACATATTACTAGAAAGACTGCATTAAAACCCGTTTCATGAACTGAACCATTGCCAAATTTTTAAGAGGGTTTGCAGTGCTGCTTTTTTTATGTGCATTATGTGTGAAGAGTATTCGATAAAAAAAAATTTAACATTTTTTCATGTTTCGTCCTATTAAAATAATATGTATACGTGTGCAAAGATTTAAAATTTTCTAAATGGAATAAAATAAAATATTGTTTTGTGATGTGTTGTGTTGTGTTGAATGCAATCGTGAATGATCCACTCACTCACTCATTCACTGACTCAGTCGCTACTCACTCACTCACTCACTCATACTTAGTTATTGTTAATAATATACATTTCTAAGCACAATTTGTTGTGTATCTTAATGCATACAATAAGAGTTGAGTATTTTTCTGTTTTGCTGCCATTAAAACAAAACAATAATTTGCTTTTAATTTTAAGCATTTTGCATGGCTTATCGCAACGAAATAATCAAACGATGCGCGATGAAGGAACAAATTTAAAGTCTTGCACGAAACCGAAACAATGTAGCTAAGCAGCAACCAAACAGACCCAGACCCAGACTCAGACCAGAGTCGTGGACGGTGGACGGTGGCGGTCGGGTGAACATGTTCGAGCAATTTAATTTTTGCTAAATTTTCTCATAAAAATATTAAATTACAGTTTTGCAATAATACAGAGAGTTATAGTATAGAGAGAAAGAGAGAGAAAGAGAGAAAGAAAAGCGAGATGTGGGCATTATATTGGAAGCGAATATATAAAATATTGTTTATTTGTAACTAACAAGGTCTACTTTAAAAGTTTGTGTTAAAGAGCCGATTTGTTGCGAATTGCTCAAACAATCGAACCGATTACCGAAATTAAGTTATCGTAGAGAATACTTAACTTCTACAAATCTCTAACAACCAAATTCCAAACAAAAGAGATTTAAAGATGTCATATATGAGATATGCTGTCAGGGCAATCTCGAAGGATTTTTTTGTCAATTGGAAATCTTTAAAAGAAAATCTCGATGACATAGAACTTCGGAGATTTGGTCTTTCGAAAACATTTTTTTTAATCTCTACCATCTATGCCAATAAAAAAAAATGCATATTATTTGTTTTTGTTAGCCAGTAGGCGGCTACATATCTGAGTAGTCTCGTATTGTTTATATTTTTTGACATTGTGTTTTAAATTCTAGAAATTTCCGCAGTAAAGTATGCATTGCTTTCGATAGCTCGATTTCGGTTATCGGTTCGTTTTGTTCGAAATGAATCGGTTCTTTAATACAAACGCTAACGCAGGCTTAGTGTAAAAGTAGTTTGAACAACTTTTTGAAGACTTTGAAGACATTAAATAAAACATTTAGTAAATTTTTAATCAACTCTTGGAAGCATATACTATATGTGTGTATGTATGTATGTACTCTACTCGTATATGGCATGATTATTGGGTACTGTGCGCATGAACAAACGTTTGACGTTTGATGGTAACAATGAATTAGTTGGTAAACGGGGTGTACGGGGTAGACACATTTAAACTTCGAAACGAATTACAAACGACTTGAATTGCTTCATGTCGAATGACAAAAGCGCACGTTCGCAAATAAATATGGCGACGGCGACGACTTAAAAATGTTGAAGTTGAATTCAATCTCCTCCTAATGGAGTCTGACCGAGCGGCATTCGATCAGTTCGCTGCTGCTGCTGCTGTTGCTGATTGCTCGAACTTGTTGCTGGCATTTAATTTGAAACATTACAACCGATAATCATCAATAGCCGCAGTTACTGCCTGCTGCCTGCTGCTGCTGCTGCTACTACGGCAACAATCGAAAAAGAAAATTGTTGCATTCGCGACGATGATGGCTAAAACGTGATTTTTATGTTTGCAAACGATTCACAGCGGCATGGAATCGAATCAAATCGTATCGAATGGAATGGAATGGGATCGAAGTTGAAATCAATTCATTCATCCATCCATCCATCCATACATCCAACAAACAAGCCATCCTTCATTCCTTCATCTTTTACGAGAGCAAGCGTAAATTTTTTTTTTTTTTTTTTTTCTTTTAAATAAAAATGTTGATATTTTATGTTTTATTTTTTTCTAAATTGCAATTTGTGCAAATTATATACTAGAAAATAAGCAACAACAACAACAGTTTCAGTTCATATTGGTGGTATGCATAGTATAGGCCATAAGCGAAACCAAAACTAGCACTATGAATATTATTTTTTTTTCTGAGAGGTAGTATCAAAAAAAAAAACCCAGTTTTAGTCTTGAACGTTTAGCTTGAATGTAGCAAAGCAGGCGGCTGTAATCTTGAAGGGGTGGCATTATGAAATTATGGCAGTCAATTGCTTCGCTTCAAAATAATGACAACTGCAACAAACGTTCGCCAGCCTGATCATTCGACTCAACCGATCAAATTGATCTAGAGCGTATAGATAATGACAGCTGACGAGTTGCCAAGAAAAATGTCTGCAAAACGTGGTCAAAACGCCCCTGGCTTGTACAGACGCCGTTCAACAGATTCAACGAAAGAACGAACGAACAAGCGAGCGAGCGATCGAACAATCAATCGAACGATCGATCGATCGATTGATCGAAACGTGAAACGTTCAACATGGCGACTTGCGATTCTTGAAGTCTTGAAAAATGTTCAATACAATTAAAATGCGCCCATAATGCGATTGGTGCATTTAGGTTTGAGGCGATGTTTTTTTTTTTTTTTTTTTTTTTGGGGCAGCGAACGAAGCAACTTTATAGGACGAATAAGAAAATTGTAGTTAAATTTTTGATATTATCTCAATCTGCTATAAATGCAGCTGTTCGTATGCGAGCAATGTCGATAATAATAAAGAAGTAGAAAAGGCCATGAAGCCATAGCCACATTGAAGACGACAGTCATGATTGTTGGTAATGTCTGAAGTGGAGGAAACATTGTCCACTGTGCGCCATCACAAAACGCCATTGATTGATAAATCATGGCAAATTACGCCATTTTGCTGTGGGCGCTCAAAAAAAAAAAAAAAAAACAAGTACGACCAGGTCAATGTTTTTTTTTTTTTTTTTTTTCTCGAAATTGCATGTTTGAAACGTTTGTCGGAATAAAAATGAAATCTTTCATAATTTTACATATATGTATATGAAAGGAGTCATTTTAGAGGATACTGTAACCCATTAAATAAACAATTTCCGCACATTTAACATTAAAACTTGAAACTTGATTTATACATGTTCGCTGCTATATACTCGTATACTATTAAATCATTAAATTGTGCATATCTTGATGTAAAAAAATACGATATTCCTTTGTAGTATCTTAAGTTTGTCTTTAGTAGTTTTTACAATATTATTTTTAAATATAGTGGAAATAATATTATAATTATAGTATATCACATTGTGTATCCCAAAGCGACATGTATTTAATTTGTTAATGTAAATTTACCTAATGTAATGTAATAGGCTGAAATTAATAATTTGAGCCTATAAAATTATAATCTATTAATACGAAAAGTTCTTCTGCATCAATAAAATGTTGTACTGCTATGAAATTCTTTACGAAATACTTTGTTTGGAACGACCAAGTTAGTGACTTTATAAAGAAATAATTTTTTTTTTTTCGGTAAAAAAAGTACAAGAATGAATTTGCTGAAAGCGTACTTCGTGCTTCTTCGCCAAATATGGAATTTATTCAAACGCTCTGAATTATATTAATGTAAACTAATATGAATTGCACTGTGTATCTCCGTAAACATTTTGAAATCGTTAGTTTGTCTTCGAGATATGGAATTTAAGTATTCAAGTAACTGGGTACAAAGAAAGCGAGTTTGACAATATTATTGAAACAAAACCACGAATCTCGCAAATATTCTGACATAGAGATTTGTGTTGATTCGGTGATTTTTCCAATATCACAATGTCGCACTGAGACTGATAGTAATGATTTGCGATTTTCTTGTTCCTAAGTGAACATGTTCAGTTTATTTATATGTAATTGGTGCATTTATAACTCTTCACGAACAGTGAACCTGCTCAGTAATCGCTGTTTGGTTTTCGCGAACTGTGATTTTATCACTGTTTGCAGTCACTGCGATTTTTAAGTCGCATTCGCTTAACAATTGAACACGTTGTATGACCATAGCACTACCGGATTGCATGGTAAGTAAGACGGAAATAAACTGTACAGCACTGGAATCTGTGATGCCATTTTCGCTTTTCTTTCGCACTAATGCATTAAATTGTACAGAGATTTTAAACAGTACAACATGTGTATGTGAGAAAGAGAAAAAAACAAGGAAAAACGTTAACTTCGGTGGAACCGAAGCTTATATACCCGTCACACGTATTTTTAAATTGTTAATGTGTTATCATCAGTGGCTTTCGTAGAACTTCGAGATGAGATAGGACGGGATCAACGATCTGATACAACTCGCGTTGTGTAGGGCCTATGCCAAAAAATGGGAGTGGCACATTGGATTTGATATTGGATAATATTAAAAGTTTTTACCCAATTTGGAGTTAATACATTACTAAAAAATTACCATTTTCGTGCAAAAATTCGAAAATGGGCGGTAAGTTTTTATGGAAACTTTAGCTAAAAATGGGCGTGGCGCCTTGCTTTTGATATTGGATGATATAAGATGTTTTTTTAGGTAATTCGGAGTGAATAAATTCCAAAATAATAACCTTATTTATGCAAAAATTCGAAAATGGGCGGTAAGTTTTTTGGGGATATATCTAAAAATGGGCGTGGCATTGGTTTGACATTGGATGCCATAAGAAGTGTTTTTAGCCAATTTTTAGTAAATACATTCACAAATAATAACCATTTTCATACAAAAATTCGAAAATGGGCGGTAACTTTATATGGGGGCTATACCTTAAAATGGGCGTGGCATCTTGGTTTTGACACTGGATGAAAAAATAATTGTTTTTACCCAATTGGGAGTGAATACATTCATAAATAATTAGTATTTTTATACAAAAAATCGAAAAAAACGGTAAGTTTGTATGGGGGCTATACCTAAAAATGGGCGTGGCACTCTCATTCTCGAACTTAACATAGTCGTTGCTGAGAAAAGCTTAAGTTCCAAATTTCAGCTTAATATCTTTATATCTTTAACGAAAAAGATGCCTAGAAATATACAGACGGACAGACGGACAGACAGACGGACATGGCTAGATCGATTCGTCTCGTCGAGCTGATCAAGAATACATATACTTTATGGGGTCTCCTTCAATGCATTACAAACTTTCAAACAAACTGAATATACCCTTCACACTATGTGTGGCGGGTATAAAAACGAAAGTGGCATCACTGACTGGGATAGCTTAGGCGACGATCGGCTATATTCGGTAGAAATAGCTGTTTTAACGAGCGTAAATGCCAAACGACAAAATCTTTCGGAGTGCAATTATGAATTGCTGTCCCGATTAAAGAAGTTTTATATGATATTGAGCGCAAAAGCAAAGAATTCATTAAGTTGAATTCAAACGAAATTTCAAATTTGCTCCAGTTCGAAAGAATATAAATCAATTCGGAATTTGAGATATTTTATTCATATTGAAATATAATATTTAGCAAAAAAAAAATTACTATTCAAACAAAAAAAAAAAAACGAAAATAAATAATAATAATAATATTTATATATACTTTATTTTTGTTATATTTAAAAAAAAAAAGAAATTAAACTAATTATGAATTTTATTCATTATTTCAAAGAATGACAGAAGAGATCTGAAATCTGCCAAAAAAAAATGTGTATTTTTGGTGCATGTTTACCCGGGGAAGTTCTTTACTTTTTGGTCTTTGAGAAGTTGTGACGAATTAAATTGATAAACCTCGATTGACTTCGTATACCATGCATAGTATACAGAGTTCTTCTAACAATATTCCTCTATCCAACAACTTATTTCACTGTTTTGTGTTATGTTTTTGAAGTAGTTTCTTATTATTCTACATCTCAAAACCGTTGATTCTTTCTAGATTAGAAAAAGAAGTGGAATTCCAAAATTACGTATAGACTTGTTCAATGCTGCTACGTAAATGTGTAATCATTGTTAAATGGTGTGGCGTAAACTAATTTTATATTACAACTCCTTCCGTTTTTTATTTATATTATTTATGTTGTTACTTCTGTAAATTTTATATTAAACTTAATAAGCTGTACAAATGCTATATAAATTTATTTTATTTTATTTTATTATAATAAAATTTATGCAATATAAAATCTTATACATTTTATATAAAAACACGCGCGTCCGTCCGTCTGACTGTAAGTGCCGGCTTAGTGATGCGTTAGAGTGGAAGTGTTGAGGCGAAGAATTAAGGTTCATGCGTGATGCTTTCAAATAAAAATTATGGCATTCAAAGTTAATGTAGCTAATTCCAAAGCAGTGCAGAGTAGGGCACATGTCTTTACATACGTCAAGTATGTAACGTGTACGACGAGCACTGTAAGTGTTATGTTTGCACAAACAATAAAAGGATGTCGCTTGAAAAGCGCCTCAAACAATGGTCGACAAGAAGGAATCACAGTTAAAAAATACGAAAAAAAAAAAAGAATGAGTGTGAAAATATCGGATAAGCAGGCGTCTAAAGCTAAAGCCAAAGGACGAAACCGAACGAAAAAAAAAAACGACGACGACAACAACGACGACAAAAGCAAAAGCGAAAAATGTTAATAATAGAGCGAAACATGATTTTTATTTTACGCAAGTTAAGTGCGAACAATAAAGCGATTTGGAGTGCAGATTATGGCGCCAATCCAACGACAACAAGAATTGCAAAGTAATAAGAAGAAGAAGAAGCAAGGAAACGGGTCGAGCAGGGCTGGGCTGGGTCGGGCCAGCTATAACTTTTAGTGTGTAAAATGGCCACAGCAAGTGGCATAAAAAGGATAATAATCGTAGCAATAATAATGCAAATTAGTCATGGAAGCGCATATGCAAAAAAAAAAAAAAAAAAAAAAAAAAAAATGATGACGCGACGTCCCTGACGGCGGTGACGCCGAACATTGGCATTAATAAAGCAGAGGGTGAATTGGAGTTGGGCGGTATCCGTATCCGTATGAATGTGGTTTAGAATATATATGCCACCGCGTTGCGTATTTGTTGGCATTTGCACAGATTTATGAGCATCATACGAGCAAGCGTACAGCAACGCACCACTTGATTTCCGGGCACGTGTGTTGTTATATATGTTTTTTTTTTTTTTTTTTTTTTTTTTTTTTTTTTTTAATATTATAAATAATTTGGCATAAGATATGGTAAATATCAAGAATTATTTTATACTTTTGTTGTTTTGTTTGTTTGTTTTATGTGATTATTTGTTAATTTATGCTATATTGTAAATGCCTCAGCGGCTAACGCTCCATTTGGGGATTTAAAAAATTGCAAGACTCAACTTTTTTGGAATCGAAAAGCTCGAAGAAGTTCTTTTCGAGCCCGGGTAGTTTTGAGCGGCATTAGATTTGAAACTCATTACCGTTGTAATCCGTGGCACTCTGCGGCGTCTCCTTTCTTAAAAATTGAGCACAGTGCACATATCTGGAACACACATCTCTGGAAATTCATTGTAAGACTACCGGAATAATGAATTCTGTCGCGTTTCATATCATTTAAAATAGACTGAGGCACAGGTTCAACTTAATGCAAATTAAGAAATACGAAAATTATCGAAAGAAATAAAAAACAAGCAAGAAAGTTAACTTCGGAAGCACCGAAGCTCAAATACCCGCCACACGAAACTTTATTAATTTTCTTGAAAAATAAAAAAATTGAAGGTGAGTTTGTATGGGACTATATGTTATAGTGGCCCGATCCTTGTCATATCGGAAGCATATTCGTAGGATAACAGTAGAAGTGATTTTACACAGGTTGAAGTGAATATATCCATAAATAAGAACTATTTTCATACAAAAATCTGAAAAATGGGCGCTTGGTATGTATGGGGGCCATATCAAAAAAATGGGCGTGGCACCTTTCTTTTGAAATTGGATGTCCATAAAGTGCTTTTATCCATATTTGTAGTAAATACATTTACAAATAATAACTATTTTCATACAAAAAAATCGAAAAAAATGGTAAGTTTGTATGGGGGCTATATCTAAAAGTGGGCGTGGCACCTTGGTTCTGGTATACAAACTGCCTAGGAACACATAAAGCTTAAGTTTAAAGTTTCAGGTCAATATCTTTAAAACTTTCCGAGAAAAACGCATTGCAACAGACGGACGGACAGACGGACAGACAGACAGACGGACATGGCTAAATCGATTCGTCTCGTCGAGCTGATCAATAATATATATACTTTATGGGGTCTCCGATGCCTCCTTTAATGCGTTACAAACTTTCCGACAAACTGATAATACCCTTCACACTATGTGTGGCGGGTATAAAAATAATAACTCGTGATCACGTGACATTTTTTAAAATAAGCCCCATCCAGGAAGCTCCAAAAAATTCGGCATTTTAAAGAGGCATCCTGGATGACGATTAATTTGAAAAATTACTTCTTTAAAGTTTCTAAAACTTTGATAATTTTTTAAAGTCGTCTAAACTTTTTTATGACAGTTTCTAGGGAATATCTGTGGCACCCTTTAAATCCAAAAAAAGACATCTCAATGTACATACACATGTGAAGTATATTAAAGCTTCGGTTCTTACAAAGTTACTGTGCTCACTCTTCTTTTTATCACTACGTCTGTTTAGCTCTTTCTTTATATGTTTCATATATCATTTTTTATTTGTTTGTTTGTTTGTTTTAATATAAAAAAAATGGCGCACAACACAAGTCGTATGCGTAATTTAATTTTTTTTTTTTCTTGGCGCCACATCGTAATCAACACAAAAATGTGGCTTTCATAATTTGTATTCAATGTTGAACTGGTTAAAATTAAGACAGAGAAAGAAAAAAGGAGAAATGGAATGGGTTATATATAAAAAGCTAAAATATGACTCTCAACAGCCACAAAGTATGCAACGAAATACTCATTCCATTCGAATTAGTCATTTGTGTGTGTTCGTTCGTTTCGTATTTTAATTGCATTCGTTCGCATTTGATGATGACGGCAATCAAATTGTGGCATTGCGCGACGCGCATATACATAAGGATAACGAATCCTTTATACATATCCTAACTGTCAATTTAATTTGGTTTTTAATTGAATTTGACAGTTTTAGTATTACTTTAAGCAAAAGATATTATTACTTGACTGCCTGACTGACTCACTAAATCTAGAAATCATACTTCTAAAACATTTGCAATAAAAGGTTTTTTCCTTTTTTAGGTTACGATATCTATTAACATATAAATTACGTTAAGTGGGAATTTTGCACAGTTTTTATCTTAATGTGTGTGTGTGAGTGAGAGAGCATGTGCATAAAAGAAAATTCCATTTTATCTGACATTTTTATACTCGATACATTTATTATCATTTTGCCGACGTTTTCTGGCTTTTGCCAACATTTACGTTTATTATGCCGATTTTCTAGCGCAGAAAAATAACGCTTATGTCCTTAGCACTCATGCACACATACACATATACACTGTATATATTTATAAGAATTTATTTGTATGTATAAAGTTTTTGCAACTATTTTAGGAGAAATTCATGCGCAAAAAGTATTTCATCTTATATTTTTCTTTTTTTTTTTTTCGTATTCTAGCAACATCAGCAATGGCGGCAGACACACTTTACGGCAACACACACTCACATACATACATACATAGATACACATATCTTTTTATATATAAAGATACAAAAGTATCTATAGATGTGTGGCTTTAGTTAGAGAAAGCATGTTGCTAAGTGAGTAAGCGAAACAAATATAGGAAAGCAACAACAGAACAGAATAGGACAGCAGCTCCTTTTTAGTGCATATTTCCTACACTTTTCACTTACTTCAGACGCTGCATGTGTGTGTGTGTGTTTGTATCTCAGTCTGAACAAGTATAATGTCGCCGATTTTAACGTCTTTCACATACAATTTACTTCTTTCTGCTCAATGCAAACCATTTATTTTCTTTTTTATTTACTTTGACTGTAGTCAGTCAGTATCCTTGTTGTTACCCTTTTAGCGCTTCATACAATAATAACAACAACAACCCTCATACTCTTTAAACGTACCCAATCCATTCTAGCCCATTCATACAAAAAAGGGAAATTGATATTTTGGAAAGAAAGTTTTAGAAACTTTTTTTTTTTGTTTTTCTTTTATAAATTTTATTTGTTTTGTTGGCTTTTTTTTTTTTTTTTTTTTTTGTGCTTTGCTGTGCGTGTTTATTGCTGCTACGAGCACACATTTTATAGATATTTATTTAAATGCATATGTAAATATATACGCTATGCTTTGCTGATATACGATAATACGTATGTAAATCAGAATGATTAGTTTGTCATAAAAAAAAAAAAAAAAATGGGTTCAACCTAGCATTCTTTCCTATGCGAAACAATATATGCACTCGTATAGAAAAATATCCGAGATTAATTTTTTTTTTTAGCAACAGAAGACAGACCAAACAGAATAGATAAACGGACAGAAGAAGGACCAAGTATTATTGACTCGGCTTTCGTTGTTCTTTAAATTTCATACCGAAAAAATGTGGAACAAGCGTGTATCACATAATTTACGATTGGATAAGGCAGAAGTCTAAATTAACAAAAGAGAAAAAAAAAGAAAAGAACAAAAACTATATACTAAAACAATTTATTAAATAAAAAACAACACATACGTTCAGTAAAAACTGTTTGCGAATTATGAAAACTTTGTTGTTGAAGTTTAAAATTTAATTGCAGCATTAAAATTGTTAGTTTTATTGTAATTTATTAATTCTGTTCGACACCACACGACTCTGAGATCATATTATAAAGTAAAATATTTAAGTTCAACAAAACTTTTATAATTCGCAAATAGTTTTAACTGAACACATGTATAAGTAGTAGCCTTAACTTTATTCAACATATAAACATAGTAACCAGGTCTATCTAAATCAAATCTGTACTTAGCCATGGACTGCCATTCACCGTATTTAAAGCAATTAGCTTTATAGTTTACAATTTTTATACCCTGTCAGAAGGGGGCAAGATAAACCCTATAAAGTAAATATATTCTTGATCAGCATTGGAAGGGGAGTCGAACTAGCTATGTCTGTCTGTCCGTCCGTCCTTCCGTCCGTCATGCTGTCTGCCGTTTGAAAACGATTATTTCGGAGACTATAAGAGGTAGAGCTTTCAAAATTGGAACTTAGACTCACCTAGGCCGTCAAGTGTGCACTTACAAACGGTTTTTCTCTAGACCCATTTTAAGGGATACCCCCCATACAAATCTACCCCAAAATTTTGGGGTTTTACATAAAAACGTCATTGTTTCTTATTCGAGGAAGTTCAAATTTAGTATAAATTATGTCTATGATAGTCCCAATAAAATATCCCAATATGGGTGGGACCAACAAAATTTTAGGTATAGTCCCCATACAAATTTACCCCAAAATATTGGATTTTTAAATAAAAAGTCATTGATTTTTATTCTAGGAAGTTCAAATTCAGTACAAATAATGTCTATGGCAGTCCCAATGAAATAGGCCTAACCAAAGTTTAGGTATAACCCCATACAAAGATTTACAATTCAATGAGGTATAGTAGTAAAATAGAACCTAACTTAAGGTACATATAGATTGGGTACAGGGTATCTTGCAGTCGAGCATACTCGACTTCAGCGTTCTTTCTTGTTATACCCTGTACCTAGATGGTAAAAGGGTCTATTAAGTTTGTGGAAATGTATGTAGCAGATAGAATGGATCTGTCCGCCTACGGTCTGCCCTGCTGTATGAGAGAGATTATCCCGGAGACTATTAAAGTTGGTGCAATCTTATTCGAAGCTTACCCGCTCCTAAGCCGTCAATTGTATACTTGTAAACGGGGTTTCTCTAGTCCTTTTTAAGGGGCAGCCTCCATACAAATCTTTCCCAAAACTTTGGGTTTTTGCGTAAAAACTTATTTTTTTTTTTGAATAACTTGAAATAAGTTTTTAAATAATATTTTTAAAAAAAAATCTTTTAATATTTCTCTATTTGCATTTTTTTTTTTTTTGCATGTTACATTCTGCAAACTGACTTTGTTTATTTTTTTCATTTTATATTCAAAGGTTTTCCCATAGTTTTATTTTGTATGCGATAAATTAGAAAAAAAAAAAAAAAAAAACAAGGTCATAAGCTGGAAAATTTTGTACAAACAAAACCGACGTTTAGTGTGCAACTTCAAGACTTTTCCTAGCCAAACAAGAAAAAAAACAGAAATAAGTTTACGTATATGCATGTCCTTTTTTTTAAGTGAGTCAAACACCTTGGCTAGCGACTCCGGCCAGCCGGCTGTCTACTCTTTGCCTACTTTTACTACTGCAAAACAATTCCTGAACAGCTTAGAATGTCGTTGCGCGGCCGGTGACTTTCGTGGCATGATTAGCATATTTAGTCACTTAAAATGCACGCACGCATAAAACGCATTAAATAGTTGCGCCGCTGCCCGTCGTAGTCGTCTAAAATGAAAAATAATAATTTTATGTTTTGCAGCTAAACACGAACAAATTACAAGTTCAACTACTGAAAATGCTGTTCTTGTTGTTGTTTTTTTTTTATCTTAATATATTTTGAATAGAGCGTCCAGAAATATTTACGCGCCTTGTTTGTAGTTGTTTGTGTAGCTGTGAATAGTTTAGCTTAATGGGATTTTTTTCATGGCTTAACTGATAAAAAAAAAAAAAAAAAAAATTCGAAGGAGTCATTTTAGTGGACAGCCGAGAAAAAAGAGGTAAATTGAAAAAAGATTAAGAATTCGAGAACCAGATAATTTTTATAAATATATTTGTGCGTTTTTTCTTTCTAGGCAACAATGAGGGGAATGGGGTACATAAATTTTTATATATCAAAGTCATTTACCATAATTACATGCATTATTACATTGAAACGTGAACAAGCAAGACGTTGTTTAATACAAGAACCAACAAAGAACAATACTTCAAGAACATTAAACTTGTGCCAAGAACAATAGTTCATGTATCATAAAAAGTTGGTTCTTTGTATCAAATGTTCTCATATTAAGAACGCTCGTTCTTGTATTAAAAACCATCGTTCGTGTATCAAGAACAAATGTGTTATACATATAAAGAATATTCGTTCTTGTATCGTCTTATATAAAGAGCAATAGTTCTTTTTATTAAGAACTATAGAAATTTTATCATAAACCATCGTACTTGTATTAAGCACAATTGTTCTATATCAAGAGCAATAGTTCGCTTAAATAAAAATAGTTCTTTGTATGAAGAACAACCATTCTCTATATTAAGAAGCAGTTCTCTATATCAAGAACATCAGTTTTGTTCTTAGTTTTAAAGCGATTATGTGGCAAAGAGTTCTAGGTCGCTTTTCATGTAATAACAAAATTATTTGAGGCAGGCTCTTATTTAAAAAGTCAACTCAAATGTATATGTATGCACCTTCCATTATAAAATATTATAAAGTTTCTCTTTGTTTATTTATTGCCAACCGTAAAGAAAAAATATTTCCATTTTGCTTAAATGGCCAGGATTAGTATTTAAACTGAACGTTTTGTTATTTGCTAAGACGTTTTTTTTCCTTCTTTTTTTTTTTTTTTTTTTTTTTAATTTTCCACTTTTTCACATTTTCATTTCGATTTGTTGTTGTTGCCTTTTCATGTTGCACGCCGCGCCATACATAAAATAATCCCAAACCATTTCCGAATGCATTTATGGCCGTTTTTCGCATATGCCACTTGGCTTGAAAATGCATTTTATACTTTCTTAACTTGCAACTTGAAACAATTCTAGCCGAACGCTATATTTTTTGTTGTCGTTGTTGTTGCATACGCTTTTTTTTTTTTTTTTTTTTTCATTTTAGCTGACATGCAAACTGTAAAGTGGCAACTGCCACACACTTAAAAACAATTGCCAACATTTTGCTACCATTTGGTTTGGTTTGGTTTAGTTTGGCATTGCGTTGCGTTTCATATTAATCATAATTATGCAAATTTTTAAGTGTGACGCAAAAGGGTTCATTCGTTCCGTGCACCCTCAAACTCTTGGAATGAATGAACCTTTTCAGTAATTTTTAGTCATAAAACGACAATGAGTGCTGCGTTTACAAAAAAAAAATGTATTTGAAACCTTTAAGTGAGAAATATTTGGAACTTACTAAGGCATTTTTTTCCGTCAAATTTGAAATTTTTTATAAGGTATTTCTAGACAATATTTTCATTCAAAGTCACTAAAATATGGGCTAGGTTTCATGGACCGTGTTAGAATCGTGTTTTAAATGAGGTCCCATATCTGTGTTACTCGATCAGATCAAAGGAGTCGGATCATTCTGTGCTAGCCGAGAGTTAGCCTGCCTAGTATATAAAAGAGTCCAGTCGAAAAAGGCGGAATCAGCCCATTCTTATTTACTAAAAAGCCCTTTCAAAAATTCTTTACGAAAACTGATTCAGAGAAGCTAAAGACATTCCTGGAGAATGGAGCGGATAAAGTATATCAATGGAACGCAGAATTTCAACGAATGCAGAATTCTACGGAATCTTTGGAGATAGATGAAGGCCGCCTTGGGAAAAGTGATAAACCATCTCCCAGCCTCCATCCTCCAGTAAGGACGCTGGTTAGCATCAAGGCAATGTTAAGAGGATAATGTCGATGATGGGTCAGGATGGATGGATAGAACCTCTTCAGCACTTCAGTGTTTGTAATTATCTTTTCAATGTTAGCAATTTCAGTTCAGCAATTCGATGTTATCAAACTTGATTTGAGTTATATGGTCCCATGTGATTTGCATGGACATCTGCCTAGGCGACTCTAGTCCTCAAAGCCCAAGGATTGTTAAATGCCAATCTGCTTCCTAGAAAAATTATAATTTCGAAGGCATGTTTGTTTGGAACATTGGTGAGCAAGATCAACGCTACCACTTCACAATCGAGCAATTAAATATTGTATCTACAAAAGTTTCTATGGGTGTAAACATACAGATACGTACTTCCACGATACTTCAATTGAGTCAGGGTCTTCTAACTAAACATGGACTCAGTTGCTGCACAATCTCGCCAAACTTTATTATAAATGTTTTTATACGGTATCACTTGTACATATTTAAATACATTTTCGTTCTACTTCCAACATTTACCATTTTTTTTTTTTCACTGCGTTCCAAAAGTAATAATTTAGTTTCGCTACCTCCAACTTCGCTCTGGCTTCCTTTACAAATGATACACAATATTGTGGATTGTGGCTTTCGTGTCGCACAACGTTTACAAGAAACTTATTCTAAATCATTTTTATGGCATTATCGGTACAAAAAATCAAATACCTTCGTTTAAATGCGCGATAGCAAGTAACATACTAGCTGCAAGAAGGGCTGCAAGAAGGGCTGCAAAAGGAACTAGACTGCGACTAGCGTCAAAATGTTGTCGAGCTAATCGCAATCAAAGTCATAGAAAATTCACGCAATTAGCGTTTGAAAGCTCTATGAAAAGGCGTTGGTACTCTTTAAGGACATTTTTAGCGTTTATAGCGCTATAAGAAAATTTAAGTAGTTCTTTGTGTTATTCTTATTCTTATTCTTTTGGTTTTTGTTTTCATTTTCATTATTATTTTTTATTTATTTGATTTTTCTTTGCTGTTGCTTCGACTCAGCTCATTAACAAAAATTTCACTTTAATAAATAACATTGCAACATGCGCTAAATAATAATTTCTGTCTTCAATCAGTTGAAATATTTCATTTTGGGAACATACACGCATACACAAATTTATTGTATGGAAATATTAAATTATATGCAGCACGTTTGTTCGTATTAAATGTTGTCAGACAGAGGGACAGACGGACGGACGAACAATCGAAAAAAATAAATTTCATTTTGGAGCAAAATTTTCCCAAAAAAAATTCTGACTTCAGATTCAGAGATCTAAAATAAATTAGAAATGACTGCGCTGATTTGCCGCAGAAGTTACGATTTTTTTAAACTTTAAAACTATGACTTCAAATTCGGATTCATCGTCCCGAAATACATATGAAATGACCCCTCTGGTTCCCTCGCCACACAAAACATGACTTTTGTTATGAGTGGCTGTGTTATGGAGCTCAAAACAAGCTCAGAATTCTAGAAATAAGCACATTTTGTACACAAATCAATCCTTTTTTTCTCCAAGTTCATTTGTTACTTAAAATCAAGCACGTTTTGGCTTAGAGATGACAAAAATTAAGAAATTCGAGATTGAAACAAAAAAGAGCTTAAATCGAGAATTTTGTACTTAATTTAAGTCATTTCGACTTAAATGAAATTTAGACTTCGTTTTGATTTTTTTTTCTTTTTACTTTAACCAGACAAAGCCGGTTACATTTGATAAGCAAAAGTAATAATAATAAACGCCAAAAAGTTACAAGAAAAATTTGTAACTTCAACACGAAAAGTCAAACGCAAATACCCTGAATTCCGATTCCTTTCTCTCCATTTTTTTTTTTTTTTGTTTTGTTTTTGTTGTTTTGTTTTCAGTCAACGCAATTGAGTTGCGACGAGCGCGAAATTAATGTGCGCTGACCGCTTAGCACGCAGTAGAACACCGGTTCGACTGGTCCCCACACCCACAACAATTGAGTTGACTAATTTGCCTGCGTATATGTCAAATCATAAAAATTTTTACGCCAAAGTCGTCAGCAGCCGTGGTGACTTGTCGTTGTAGTAGTCGGTTTGGATTGGGGTGGGGTTTGAGGTCTTTGCTAATGAAAAGGTCCTTAAGTGCTTTCAAACGGTATTTTGTTTCCGTTTGTACTTTTTTTTTTTTTTTTGCTTCAATGTACTGTTACTCCTACTCCTAGCACTGTTCCCATGAAGCGTTCCTTTAGTAGACGAAGTTGTTATTGAGTTTGTTATTGTTGCAATCGCATCGCATAAATCATAGTCGAGGCACACGTGACCGCTCGTCAGCCCGATTGCTTCCAAAAAAAAGGCCACTTGACTCTCGACTCGATCTCTCTCTCTCCCTTTTACATAACTTTTCAACACACACACACACACACACACCACTTGCTTCTTGTTGTATGAATGCCACTTTTACTTAAATCAACCGCCATGGGAAGTGATTAAAGTCATTTAACCCCGCAGCGCCACGCTTCACAACACTCTGTCTCTGACTCTTTGAATCACAATACTTACTCGATAACCTTTCTATTTCTTTAGAAAAGTGAAATAAAAGTGAGCAAAAATTAATTTCTAATTGTGACCCTTTTTGGATAGAAAGATAGATGCATACGTTTGTTTGTTTGTTTGTGTTAATTTCAGGTTTATCATGGAACGGAGTAGCTTAATTCATGTCCTTTGCATTTAATTTAACCTAAATCGAAAAAAAAAAAAAAATAAAATGTCATTCTTAGATGATTCTGTGTCGACGTAACGTAACGTAACGCAACTTAATTATGTCAAAATGCTGAGGCTTAACGCTCCCCCAATACGTTAAATGTCATACATTAGCCCATTTGTGTGATTAATGATGTCTACAAATATGTTTCGTACTTGTATTAACTTTGTTTCTTCATATATAGAGAATCAAATAGTTACTCTCCTTTAGCTTCCATTATTTTATTGTATGTTCTTCGTTACTTCTTTGACTGATGGATTTTTGGTTAAGTTTATTTTCGATATTTATTACAAAAAAAAAAAAAATTGAAAATCAGTTTCAACAACTGGAATCAAAGTCTTTATTCGAGCACCAATGGAGCAAATATAAACTCAAAGGCGGTATATATTGTTAAAGACAGATCCAAAGTTGGTGAAAGATTTCCAATCTTTGAACCAGAGAATCAATATCTAATTTTGTATCCCCGACAACTGCAAAAAGAGAAAAGAAGTCTTACATATCTATGCAGCGGGAAAAAACTCAAACATCCCAGGTAATGAGCAAACAGACGCACTAGCCAGTAAGGGGCCCACAGCTCCTCTGATAGGCCCAGAACCTTATTGTCCCATTAGGAGCCACACACTTAGTGAGACAATACGTAACGATAGGAAACGAGCCAGGGATGAACACTGGTATTTAAAGCAGAGCATGCGACAAGCCAAACCTTAGGTTACCAACGCATTGGTTAAGTTAAACAGAACCCAGCTTAAGACCATGATAGGGCTTCTAACGGGTTTCTGTAGACTTAGAAACCGTATGTCCATTGTTAGGAGGATACACACTCTCCACAGAGCAGGTTAAGAAAACCGAACCATTTTCATAGGATTAGATACATTCAAAGACTAGGGTTAGGAGCAGTAATCTAGACCACTAAGGTCTTACAATATACCTCTCTAGGTAGCAGTAAAATTGCCCAGTTTAGCAATAATAATAATTTTATAGCATTGTAGACCTCATATATTCTAGATCAGCTCAGCAAGACAAATCAATCTAGCCATGTCCGTCCGTCTGTCTGTAGGAACACGTTTCATTCTCTCAAAACTTAAGCTTTTTTTTCAATCCTAAGCAGTTAAGTTGTAAAACCAAGGTGTATGCCCATTTTTAAGCATACGAATTAGCGCCCATTTTTGAACTTATATGAAAAATTGTTTATTAACGAAACGATTTATTTTAAATATGTTCAAAATACTTCGTATAGCAACCCATTATTAGAAAAGGACCCATGGTTTAGGTAGTATCGCTGTAGCATTAGTCCCCATACTAACCGATCCAACGAAGTCAAAGCTTTTCCTGTTAAATATAAATGAAGAAGCAAATAACTAAAAATTCTTCTCAAAACAAGAACTTTCTTGCTTAATTTTTTATGTTCTTATTTTAGGTAAGTGCAAACTTAATTTTGAAACATTTTCAATATGTGAAAGTATCAAAATGTTATGACTTACCTCTGTGCTAGAGATTCTGTTCCATTACCATGTTCAGTTATTCACCACACTGCTGCATTGGTGTGCACTCTGCCACCAAACCTATGACAAAGAGAATCCAAAGTGTTATCGATTATTATACAAATGTCAATTAAGTTAAGAGTTGATTAAACTGTGCTCAGTTATGAGTAACCAAAAATAGAGAGTACTTTAAAATATATTTTCAGAGACAAGCATTTATTTATTACACACAATAATTTTTTTTTTTTTTTTTGACAAATCATTGCGCAGTCATCAATCAAAATGATTTACGTGCATGGCACACAGTAAAGGAATAAAGGACAATAAAGGAGCACACTCGTATATCAAAGCGTGGCGTGAGCAAAAATGATAAAGTTGTCGTTCGCTACAACTGAAGCTGTTGAAAGAGCTATTGTCATGATTGACGACTATCGTAGTGCTTTTGCAATGGCATAAAAATGCGGTTTTGAAATGAGTTATGCCATAAATATTGTAAAAAAAAAAAAAACTATAATAATCGCAAAAAATTCCGTAAAATTCGTCACTTTTAATTCGAATTAGAAGGAAAAAAAAAAGTTGAAACTATTTTTTTTGAATTTTTTTTTAATCTAATAGGTTTAGGATTAGGTTTAGGATCAGCTACTCTTTCGATAATAGAGTCTTTAATTTCAAGAACATCAAGCGAACTCAAAAGTTTCCTCAAAGCTCTTCGAGTACCAAGAAAACTTTAATCTAGAGAAAAATTTCGATTCGTAAATGAGAATATTTGCGAATAATATTTAATTTTGAGACGAATACTTTAATCATATCGAAATTTAGCGGTACCAAACCATCTATAGTATCATTCTCAATCAAGCTGTTTTTTTTATAGCAGTGCTAAAATATTACATTATTTTCTTGTTCTTCATCTTCCGAATTCATTCCTAGCTCTATTAACTTGTCTTACCATAACAACAATTATCCTTATCCTTAAAATTCTCGATTCTTAGTTATCTTGTGTTAAATTGGTGGCTTCATTTTTATAACACCTAAGAAATTCATTTGAAAAGAAAACTCATTGATCAGTGCACCTGTTCTTTTTGTAAAAGTGAGTTCATAGTTTTTTTTTTTTTTTTTATTACACTAATCAAACGCTGCATCCGAACACCTTTTCAAACGCACACAAAGTAGAAAGTGTCATTAGCACCTTTTTTTTTTATATTTAATCTTGAGTTTGTTGTTTGTTTGGTCAGCCAGTCATGCTTTAGGCAGCTTGGATCAGCAAAAAAAAAAAAAAAAAAAAAGAATAAGCCATAAACTGGTGTTGACGTTGCTGTTGTTGTTGTTGTTGTTTGGGTTGTCGTCTTGCTCGCTCGTCACCTTTTGTGTTATCAGCAGAGCCACAAAATGTTTTCCACACATTCACATTTTGGTTTTCATCCTTCTTATCTGAAAAGCTTGACCTGGCTCAGTTCGACATATTCAGCTCTATCGGAATTTTATAGCAACAATTCGTTTGGTGTCTTCTCTTTTTTTGTTTTTTGTTTTCTGTTTTTTTCTTCTTAGCTGCTTCTGATGCTATTAGGATCAGCTAGAGAGAACCTGTTTGCTCATTTTAAAAGTGTCAAAACATTTTGTCTGAACTAAATGCATATAAATTAGGCAAATGTTTTTCAAAACGATAAACCGGCGAGGGCAAATGAAAAAAAAAATAACAAAAAAAAAAAAAAACGTTGCCATTAAGTCGATTCCATTCCAATCCAAGCCAGTCCAGTCCAGTTCATCCAGACATTTCGGCTTAGTTCATCGCAACGCAACGCTGCTATTCGACAAGTGTTCTACAAGATTTCTACATACATGCATGGTATTTAAGTAGATACTACGTATGTGTATGCTGGTACGAGCAGACGGAGTAGTAGGCATGCATATGTGACATAGTATTGCACTTGTTCCCAATTTTTTTGCGCTTTCTTTCTTTTCGTCGCTCCTTCTGAACAGCTTAAAATTCCTTAACCTTTTTGAATTGTAGATTAAAAAATAAAAAAAAGTTTAAGCAAAGAATTTATTAACGCGCGCTTAAAAAAATATCAAAAATTTTCTCAAAACGGACTGAATTGACGATTAAATTAACGTTTTTTTATATGAACATAATGCGGCAGAGGATCATCGAATATTAATGAAATACTACGGGGAGGTGTTTTTTTCGCTATAAAATATTGATTGATTTGGACCAATGCCAAACGCTTTAGGAATTGTCAAAAGCATTGGGAGTGAATGAGTCGAAAGTCGCTGAAGGGCTAAGAGCCATGGGATTGATTCAAAAGAAGAAGAAACTGTGTGTCATACGGCTTGAAACCGTGTGACCAGCGTCAGAAATGCCTAAAAATGTAAGGTTTTTTGCATCATGGGTTTTGTATATGCTTATGCTCTGTATTTGGTAGCAGCGTGCTTATTACGAGCTACTCACGAGGCTTAGGGCTGCGATTTAGCAGCATGACAACGCTAGGCCATAGATTGTAAAACCGGTCAAGACCTACTTGGAAACGCTGAAATGGACATTGCTTCTTCCAATTAGATCATCCGTACGATGATTCATGGCTTAGCCGAGAAGCGGTTCCCTTCTTATTCATGGATTACCTCAAAGTATTTGTCAATAGCCCCAGTAATGGGACTATGTTGAAATTCATATACATAAGAAGCACATGTCCCAACTTTAAAGTTAAAACTGCTCATATTAAAATAAAATTTATTGAAAAAAAACAGGAAAGGAAAATTAGTATGATGACTATATGACAGCTGACAAGCTGACTAAAGATGGTGGTGGTACAGATCCCAATGAGGGTCGCTGACACTTGGAATCATTTCACCTCTATTTGCAACATTAAATGGCAAAATCTTAATAGTTGCACAAAAAAATATGCTTATTTGGGCAAAGATCGACCCCAAACGTACCAGAACACTACTGTTAAACTCTTGTAACGACTAAGCGACACGGGAGATTAGCCCATTGGGGAACATGCGGCGAACTTAGGCATCCCTTTTAACAGTACCAATGGAAGCTGCTAGTACACTCAAGAATCGTTAGAACTCTTTCTCTGTATGTGTCCAGCACTTATATCGAGCAGATTAAAGCACTTCAGACGTTGGCTGAATCTCTGAGCGTCACGTACAAAGGTCCTCTACCGAGATTTTCTTGTGGTAGCCAAATGGCAAATGGGAAATGGGCTTATCCCTAGCTAATCTTTTTCCTTAATAAATCTTTTGTTTTGAAATTTAAGAGTTCTTATGCAATTTAGAAGAAATAAAAGGGAAATACTTTTATAGGCTCAGAAGATTACTATCAAATGGCAAAAATATATTGTATAAGTATCTGTATTATGTTTTTTAGTTTCAGCCAAAAACTTTTTTGCTCAGGTTTCTCTCAAAAAATCTACCTAAAATTCCAATAATATATTATTAGGTAAAATGAGAAATGTTCTTAAGTACTTTTTTAGTATATGAATAGGAAAAAAAAATGCAGAGTATCTTTATCTTTATAACATTATTTCAGTTCAGTTCTGTTCAACTTGTAAACATTTGCTTAAATAAAAACCAATTTATGAGCATTTAATGACTTTTTCAATCTGCTGCACCGCACCGCTGAATTCGCAAAAAAAAAAAAAACAAAAAATCGTTAAGTGAAGATTATGAAGCGTTGATCATAAAAAAATGAAAATATTCCAAGACTTAGCTGAGCTGAGTGAAATAGTTTTTTAATAATTTATAGAATAGGAAAAAACATTTCCGACAAAAGTAGCAGATTTTGATGGCCATAATTTTATGACTTAAATTAGCAAAAAGGTAAAACTCAGCTCGACTCAATTCAAAAGAACAAAATATTACAATGTTGCAACAAAGTGCGCCAAGAAACGTTTAAAAAACTGCAGCTGGTTTTAATGTTTTTGGACTGGACTGGTCTGGACTGGACTAGACAAGACATAGCTAGGTCTTCGCCAATGCTGAATGCTCATTATTTTTATGAGCAATTAATCGGCCACAAGCACAAAACGAGCAATGAGCATTAATAAGCGATTCGTAAGTTCGTTAGCGCGATTTTTCCTTAGTTTACAAAGAACAAAAAAATTGGATACAAATTAAGACACAAAATATGAAATCGTAAAAATTTTGTAGTTATAAAATATATATTTTGCTTATACAAAAGCTTTAATACGCTTCAAATGAAATTATGAAATGAATCACCCTCAGGATTCACCTATGCAGTTTTTTTTTATCGCTCCTATGCTTTTTTTTATCGCACCTATGCAGTTTTTTATCGCACCTATGCACTTTTTTATCGCACATATGCAATTTTATATCGCACCTATGCTTTTTTATCGCACCTATGCAGTTTTTTATCGCACCTATGCAATTTTTTATCGCACTTATGCAAATTTTTATCGCACCTATGAAATTTTTTATCGCACCTATGCAATTTTTTATCGCACCTATGTACTTTTTTATCGCACCTATGCATTTTTTATCGCACCTATGCACTTTTTTATCGCACCTATGCACTTTTTTATCGCACCTATGCAATTTTTTATCGCACTTTTTATCGCACCTATGCAATTTTTTATCGCACCTATGCAATTTTTTATCGCACCTATGCAATTTTTTATCGCACCTATGCACTTTTTTTTTCCTATCGCACCTTTTTTATCGCACCTAATCACTTTGTATGCACCTATGCAATTTTTTTATCATCTACGCACTTTTTTATTGCACCTATGCACTTTTTTATCGCACCTACGCACTTTTTATCGCACCTATGCCCTTTTTTATCGCACCTATGTACTTTTTTTATCGCACCTAGCTGCACTTTTTTATCGCACCTATGCACTTTTTTCACAACAACTATGAAAATTGGAAAATTAAGTTGTGCCATAAGCGAAATATTTGTTCCTAAAAAAATTTAATGCAAAAATATTGGACTTTATTTATTTGTTAAGCTTTCGTGCACTCATTCGTTTGTAAATATGTCCTACTTAACTATTTTTTTATTTGTTACCCTCTTCGCTTTTCTTTCTCTATCTATCGCTCATGAGTGCACGTGCACGTTTAGCACACCCAAACTACTTTCCTTTTTTTTTTTTTTTTTTTAAAGAAGTGATTTATGTTAAAATTGTAGTCTGGGGACTTAGTGTTATTGGACAAACTAACCGTCCTTGTCGTCAAAATCGTCACTGTGTGCAGTGTAAATGCACAACAAAATGCAAAAGGAAAACGAGGACTCGTCAAATTTGCACTCACTCGTTGTGCCGTTTCACTTTTAAAACAAACCATTCCATTCCATTTTTTTTTTTTTTTCCTTTCTCTGGAAATGTTAAACGTTTGAAAATTAAATGCGCAATCAGCAACAAATGCAACTTTGCATGTTTGGCTCTACTAAGGCTCTACAAAAGCCTTTTCCCTGTTACCTTTTTTTTTTTACGAAAGTTAACGCCCATGAAATTCTACAATAACTTTTGTCATTTGGCTAACTTGACTAGCTGACGTGACTTTTGTCTTTGACACCAAATTGTTAAAAAAAAAATAGAGAACGTTTACTTCTCTGTAACCAAAGCTTTTATATGCTGCAATGAAATACAAAATGGCAGCAAATGGCAAGTCCAAGAAAAAAAGAAGGTACTATTTCACTCATTTGAAATTCCTTTCTGAAAAATTTCTGGGTCCAGTCTTTTTAAGAAATCCCTTTGATTTTTGCGTAAGGTTTTTTTTCACTCTTCACTTTTCAAAATATTCTCCCTGGCTCGGATTTTCTTTTGGCGGAAGAAATCTTTATAACGGCTGAGCCAAATTCTCTCTGACAAAAGGGTCTAACGGGCTTCAATTAGGCATTGCTCAGTCTTAAACTGCTTATAGAGTAATTCGTTGTCGTATAAACTTGATTGCGGTGTTCTTTCGTGATTCTTACACTCAACACACACACACACCCATACATACTCGTCATATGCAATCTCATTTAAACGTTCAATTATATTCAATGTAAATTTTTTTACATGTGTGTGTGTGCATTCGTGTATGCATGGTGTTGGCGCTTTAAAATGTTGTTATGTTCAAATGTCCTTTATGTCCTTTCGTGGTCGGCCGGTCGGTTTGTTGCTTGTGTTGTAATCAAATATTGCTCTTTTTTGTTTTTTTTCTTTTGTCTCATTCGTGTTTGAGCTTTTCATGCAAGCGTTATAATTGATTGCCTGTCGCCTTTATTAGGCTCATTGTTGTTGTTGTTGTTGGTATACTCACTTGCATATATGTAGCTACTAATCCTTCTAATTGTTGTTGTTGTTGCTGTGGCGTGCAATTGCAATTGCGTTTATTGTTGTTGTTGTTGTTGTCGTTTTTGTTGTCATTAATTTGATTGCACAATTCAAACCTTATGCATTGTGTTGCATAGTTTTTGGCGCGCGAACTTGCATGCAAACAATGTGAACATGACATGCATTTATGTCACGTCACGAAAACGTGTGAGTAAACGCACACATACATATCTACCATAAAAAAAAAAAAACAAATATATTTATATAAGTGCATATAACGTTGCAAAGGCATAAACATTTTAATTGGGGGAGACATTTTGCTCTTTTATGTGACTTATTAAAGTTTTTTTTTTTTATGGAATATTTTTTTAGTGCACTGCACAGCGCAAAAGCACGCAAACATTTAACCCATTTTTGGACAGCAGAATTTTTCCATTTGAATAATTTTGAATTTATATATACAAATGTATACATTTTTAGGCTAAGAGTTAGATTATATTGTATCTTTAGTGAATTAGATAGTAGCTGACAATATTTGTAAATAAATTTATAATAATAATCCTCGTTGACGCATGCCATAAACTTAATGCTGCCTTGGCACCATTCGGCATCCATAAATGTTACAAAGTTGCCCCAAAGGTTAGCTGTATTACCCACTTCCATTGGATTCCGAGTATTCTGCCGGCTTCATCGTTCCTGTCCAGAATGCCAAAAATCTTCTGATCTTTTACAACCTCACCGAACGATCTCGTACGATATGCGTATTCGTCCGTTTCGCAGCCGTGCAATGATCTTCTTCGATGAAGCGTTTTCGTTTGTTGTCACTGCTTAGCTTCATGTAAGGCGATATTGAAGTTAGGTACGACTTATCTCATCTAGTTCTTCTAGATTACCCTCTAATATCTGACTTTCAAGAATTGGCGCTGTCACTTACTTTTGCTTTGCGACATGCCACTCTACGATCGTTGTTTTTTACTTTTGACGGATCCGGAAGCACAAAGTTCACTGCTTGCTCTAAAAGTACACCCTCGGCTGCTAGTCTTACAAAAGCTTGGTTTTGTTGGTCCTTTCCTGTATTTTAAGTGAGCCGGTTACCACATTTTTTTTTTTTTTTTTTTTGTTTTTTTTATGAGGGGAAAGTTCACCCAGTTACCTAGGCAAGATTGACCGCCAAAAGGCAGTGACTCTCCGTTTGCGACTAGACTATTTTTTCTGGGCCTGCAGTGAGGCTGATCATCGACAAAAACCGGTCCGAACCAGGTGGCTGTTGAAATTTAGAAGAAAATGATAGATGGGAGAAAGAATTTTAGGAAGAAGAATAGTTAAAAAATAGGGAAAGTGGTTGAGTTGTGTTTAAGAAGACGTCACCTCAAAATTTCTTGACAATGCTGCAAACGCAAGACATCCGCTATTATCTGGCGCTCTTTATTAGCTTTCGCTCTTTATTCCATTCCACTGAACTGGTTCAAAAACACTCTGAGTTTGTAACCAGTCCAAATATATCGCACACTCATTGCTAATCTGCTACCCGTCTGTTTCCCACAGCTATGAGACCTCGTTTTAGAATATAATATTGAAAATTAAACATTTTTAACTTAAATTTGAGTTAATTCAATATTAAATGTCTTTGGATAAAATTCAAAAAAGAAGAGAGACCCCATGAATGCCTGATATACGAGTATGTGCATTTAAATGGACATGCCTGTCTGTCTGTCTTCTTGCCATATATAAATTTCTCCATTTGTCCATACATTTATTTATTATTTTAAGAGTATTAAATCTTTGATACAAGCAAAATTAATTAACTTCTTATTTTAGCTTTGTGTTTTTTTTTTTTTTGTATTGTTTTTTTAAGTAATTATAAAATAGTTTTAATTGCAGCAGCTGCACTAAACTAGTTACACTTACTTAAACTATATATTTTTCCGCTATTGTTTTCGCAAAAATACAATAATTTTTTTTATTTTTTTCTTTCTCGTCTTAACTAGTTTCAATTTGCTATTGTTTCAGTAAAAAAAAAAAATAACTAATTCATTTGAGATGTATAAGTGGGTGGCATGGGTGGGAGTGTTGTTGCGGTTCGTAATGCTAAAGCGTTCATTTAGTAGCTAAATTATTCGGCTTTGTAAAGAAAGTTTTCTTAATTTCTGTTGAGGCTTGTGCTTAGCTTATATTTTTAGCTTAAATTAAATCTTAAAACTAAACAAAAAATATTTACCATAAAAGATACTCAAAAAAAAGCAGCTTAGTTTTTGTAGACAAACCAATTAATTAATTAATTAATTATATCAAACGTATAAATATATATTTTTATATATAAACACCGAAATGCGCAAATCGTAAATTGTGTGAATTGGTTTTGTGGTTTTTAAATGTGATATGGGAAACGAGATGGAAAACTTGTATAAAAAAAAAAAAAAAAAAAGAAAAACTTAACTCAACTCGCTAACAATAATAATAATAAAATTTATAAAATGCATTCGAACAATTGTTTTTGCACTATTTTCATAATAATTTAATTGTTTATTGTTGTTGTTATTGTTGATATTATTAAATATAAAGTAAGTAAGTAACTAAGTAAGTAATTTACGGCATTGTCTTCTTCTGTGAAATTAAATTCGTGTTTAAGCAATAAAAAACAATTACAATACGAATACGAATACGAAAGTATCTGCGAATCACTAAAATCAACGCCACAACTCGAAACTTCATTCACATTTTATACTTTTGATTTCTTGTTTGTCGTTTTAATTATTTTTTTAGTTAATTTAGACTTGGAAGGGGTCTGACTTGACAATGCAGTACTTTAGTTAGTTAGTTGGCTTCCTTTCAAATATTTCCGTAAAACAACAACAACAAAAACAACAAAAACAATTGACAACGATGACAATAATGATTACTGACGGCTTAATTGCATTCAAGCGGAAGCATCGAAAATTATCCTGAAAAATAGTGCAGACGAATTCAGGCGAGAAATACAAAAAAAAAAAAAATGATTACACAATTATTAAGTTCAAAAATAATTAAATAGTAATTTTCGCGTTCAAATGAGAGAAAGAGAGCGAGCGAGCGAGCGGAAAATTGGAAAAATTGCTGCATCATTTGCGATTCATTAGCGTTGAATGTTTGACAGCGAATTGACAATCAAATGAATCAACACTGCGTATATATATGAAAGGATATAACAGGATCATAAAAAAAAGTAAAAAAATAAATTTAACGAAAATTAAAAAATTAAGTCAAAGGGAAAAACTTTTATTTTTCGGTAGAATCGAAGTTCACATATCCAACACACGAAGCATTAAAATAACTTAGGGGTTTGGTAGTTGACAGTCAAAGGTCAGGTATAACCTAGGTTTTAATTCGAGGAATCGAAAGGATCAGATGTTGAAAGACATTCACATTGCCACTGGTGCAAAGCATTAAGACGCTACAAATCATCTTAATAAAGCTGTGATGACAAAATCAGCTTTAAAGACAATATTCCACAATTCGGACTCAATGAGGCCAATTAAAAAAAAATGGATCTTTTAGAGAATCAATGGATAAAAAAGATTGGTTTTTTGAGCGACCCTGGATGGGCGTTAAAAAATATCATTGCTTCTCATTAGTTCTTAATGTTTGATAATTTTTTAAGGTGCCCCAAGCTTCTTAGATTATTTGAATAAGATTTTTAATGGAAAATTATGGGGTATCTGCGGCACTCCTTAATGTTGTGCAACCGAAGCTAAAATACCCGTTACACAACACTTTAAATAGTTAATATGCACACCAGGTGCTTAGATTTAATTTCACGATGAATTTGATCAAATTTGTATGGAGGCTTTATGTTATATTAGCCCGATTCTTACCACATCGATAGTGTACACTTAGGTGGAGATTGGCATTGATTTTACCAAATTTTAATTGGATTCATTCAAAAAAAATAAATGTTTTTATACAAAAACTTGAAAATGGGAGGTTGGTTTGTATTGGGACTAAACCTAAAAATGGGCGTGGCACTTGAATTTGACATTAGATGGCATAAGAAGTATTTTTACCCATTTTTGACTAAATACATGCATAAATTATCCCCTTTTTCATACAAAAATTTAAAAAATAGGCGGAAAATTTGTATGGGGGCTCTACCCAAAAATGGCCGTGGAACCTTTGTTTTGACATTGGATGATATAAGAAGAGTTTTTGCCCAAATTGGAGTGAATACATGCATAATCCAAAATAAATTTTATGGGGGCAATACCTCAGAGCGAGCGTGGCATTCTGAATTTAACATACAAACTGCCTAGGACTGAGAAAAGCTTAGGTTTCGAGTTTCAGTTTCAACATCTTTAAAACTGAGCGAATAAATCACCTCGCAACAGACAGACAAGCAAACAGACGGAGATAGCATCGATTCGTCTCGTCGATCTGATCAAAAATATATATACTTTATAGGATCTACGACGACTCCTTCAATACGTTACAAACTTTCCGACAAACGTTAGGTGGGTTTGTAGGGGGCCTATATGTAACAAAAAGTTCAATCATAGAAACTTGCAGAAATAGACAGACAGGCGCACTGACGGAAATGGATAGATAGACTCGTCTCAGCTCGTCGAGCTCATCAAGAATCTATATATATAAAAATGAATGTGTGCTTGTATGTGTGTTTGTGCATTATAGGAGCACAGATTTCTGAACCGATCTTCCTGAAAGTTTCTCAGTGTATAACTGGGACCCTGGAAGAAATAATACACCTTTTTTTTATTTATCACGCACACTTCTTTAAAAAAAAATCTTATATCACTGACAAATTTACATCCAGTTTAGTACAAATGAAAGATGTTTAAAAAATATGATTTATATGTATCTGTTTTTTGGCATGTTGGACCTGAGTCCTAGTGTGTTCCCGAAATAGATTTTTATATATTTTTTTTTACTTTAGGCTAAATTTATTTATAGTTCAAAAATATTTTAGACGTGTTCAATTCAAAATTTAAACCTGGGGCCTATTGTGTGACCTAAAATATATTTTTATCTACATTTTTGTTTAATTTCCATTTAACATGAGGGGGTAGCGAAGCACACCAGGTTCAGCTAGTATAAAATAAAAAGAAACATGTGTCAGCTGCAAGCTACATTTTTTTTTTTTTTTTTTATTATATTACAATATCATATATATTTTTTTCAGTGTAAATTTTGTGGCAACAATTACAGACAAGATAATTTCGTGTTCTAATTAACAAAATTGTAAACCTAGAAGCGCCTGCGGTTTATTTCCGCTTCGCATTAAACAAAAATCGATCAGAGTAGTCAATGAATTTTAATTGTTGTTATTTGAACAACCTTTTTTCTATTTTTCAACGCTTCTTTGCTATCTTTTTTCCATATACAAAGAAAGAACATATGTATCTATGTGTTATTTTATTCGAGTGTGTTCGAATTTTGGCACTTTCAGAATTAGAATTTGAACATATGTTTCAACTTTGAAGATATTCAATTATAATTTTATTTTATTGCATTTTAGCATTTCTTTTCGTTCAATTTCTCCTTTTTTTTCATTTTGTTAATTACGCAAACAAACAATTCTTATGACAAATGCAACACGCGCCATGCAACAAAAAAAAGACGAGGTTTATTTAAATAGCAAAGCAAAGAGCTTATAGCTCTAATCTGGCAAGAAATATGTTCACAGCTCGATAATTTTTAAAACACACCTCAACATCTTCTCCTTATTTTTTTTATTTTTTTATTTTTGGTTCAACTCTTTCCTTTTGTCACCTTAACAGCCACAACAGCATACAACAACTTGAATTATAGATACATTTTTTTTGTTTAGTTTGTTTCATTTTATTTTTATTTTTGGTTAATCGGCATCTTTGATATTATAATGTTCGTGTTTCTGCGTGGACAAACGTAATAAAATAACTGATCGTTGTCGCTGATAAGTTAATTTACTTTTAATGTGATGCCCTGCACACCTACGGTTTGGCAAACTGGTACACACACACACACATACACACAGATTGCAGCAACCAAACAGATACACAGTCTCAGGCAGGCAGGCATCCAATGAATGCTGTAGTCCAGTTTGTGGTCTCATTGCATCCTAACACAGATCAAAACAGTTCAAGAACGTCTTGCTGCCATGAAAGGGTTTGCTCTGTTCTAAAAAAGAGTTTGCCGTTGTTTGTTATGTCGCTGCACTGTACTGATTTGTCAATGTGCAAAAATTTATCGATGATGCAGATAAAAAAAAAAAAAAAAAAAAAAAAAAAAAAAAAATAAAAACAAATTAAAATAAAATAAAAGCAAAGTAAACATGGATGAAGCAAATCAATAAAAGTTATATTTAAAAAAAAAAATACATTTAATTTTGATGCACTTTTATTTTTCGATAAGTTTCAAACGTCGGAACACTGAATTTTTCAATTTTTTCAGATATATCTGGTTTACCCCGATTCTTTTTTCACTGTTGTAATGACTCATTCGACTTGCAGTACCAAAAGGGGAACCCAAAAAAACCTGGCTTAAAGATTCTTAACCAAGATTCTCAGCAATAGTGAGTGGAAATTCAAAAACTTTTTATTATTAGTATTCTATTTCTTTCAGGAATGCCCCATTGTCGCTGTAGAATTGTCGGTAATAAAGGAAACTCACTTTCTAACAGCTTTACACCTATTTCTGCAACCTTAGAGCTTGACACAAAAAAAAATATAAATAACTTCCCATTAGCTCCAAAATTAGTCCATAAAATAAGAGATTCGCTTATCAAGAATTTATCTGTTGCAGTTTCCAAGGAATATTTTTAATATTTTTTCTCGGGCATTCAGATTCTTTTTATCATTATGCGAGGAAAGCTCAGCATTAAGAGAAGTCAGAGCTGGTGTCCCACAGGGAAGTGTCCTGGGCCCGATGCCATACACAGTGTATACAGCAGATATGCCAACTACCAGCGACCCTAAAATGCTCACTGCCACTTATGCCGATGACACCTCCTTTTTAGCCAAAGATAAGTCCCCACTCGTGGCGTCCTGCATAATCCAAAGTCAGCTGGACCGCCTAAACATATGGCTAAGACGGTGGAATATCGTTGTCAACCCAGACAGATCCACACACATTACGTTTGCCCTGAGAAGAGGAGACTGCCCTGCCGTCAGTCTGGATGGCGTTGCCATACCCAGCAGCGTCACTGCAAAGTACTTAGGCCTGGTATTGGATAGGCGCTTAACCTGGAGTAGTCATCTCTCACAAAAACGTTCCCAGTTGAACGAGAGGTTGCGCAAGCATCTGTGGCTGCTAGATAGAAGGTCCACCATCAAACTAAGGGTCAAACTCCTCCTTTACAAAGCCATACTTCAACCTATGTGGACGTATGGCATAGCACTCTGGGGCACTGCAAAGAGAAACAATAGGGAAAGAATCCAAGTCTTCCAAAACAAGGTTCTGCGCATTATTTCTGAGGCGCACCCATATCATACCAATGCAGAAGTCCACCAGGAACTAGAAGTCCCTCTCGTAAGCCAGGAGGTCGCTACGCTCACTAAGGCTTATCTGGATAGACTGGACAACCATGTCAACCCTCTGGCCATAAACCTGCTGGATAACAGTACAACGACTCGGCGACTGAAGAGGTTACACCCCCTGGATTTGAAACACACATAAACTTTTAAATCCTCCTCCCTCCTCCATCACTCCCCCACCCCATTTTAAACCCCAATAACTACTCCCAAGTCATGGAATACTTTATAGAAAGTCAATGTTATGCATTACAATTCGCTGATAATCCCCTTAGGGACTGATTGCAAATAAAGAACACAGCATTAAAAAAAAAAAAAAATCATTATGCATCACAATTTAAAATTTATTGCTCTAGAAATATGTAATATTTCTTTTATAAAAGTAAGACCATAAACGCTTTTTAGTGTTTTATTTTATGTCTGGTTTGGAAGTAATATACCTGAAGAGACCCCTTTCAAAACACGCAGTAGCAGTTAACTGTTAGTTATTTTGGGATACATTTTTATAGTGGCTAACTCTTAAAATGGGACAAGAGAAAATCCGTTTGTAAGTAACCACTTGATGGCTCAGGAGAGTCTAAGTTTTAAATCTGATGGCCTTATCTCTTAAAGTCTCCGAGATGCTCGTTTTCATACGGCAGAAAGCATGACAGACTTGCGGACAGACGGACATAGCAAGAACGATTCTGTTATCAATGCTGATCAGGAATATATATATACATTTTAAGTTTTTCTCTTATAAATTTATGAACTATAAAATGGATAAAAAACACTGAGAATTCAAGATTTAAGAAGAATCGAGATGGAACTATTTCATATAGCTTTCATACAAACTCACACTTCCAATTTTTGGTTTTTTTAAAAAAAATTTTAATTTTGGTTCCACCGAAAAGAAACATTTTCATTCTTAAATTTCTCATTTGCTTCACTCCAATTGGATTTACTTTACGTCTGTTTTTTTTTTCTTCCAATAAGAATACATTGCAATTAACTTAAATTTTATGCTTTAAAGAAAATGCTTATCTATTGAGAACTTGTGTGCATCGAAATCAAATTTTCTGCCGTGACCGATAATATCAAAGATTTTCTAGTATACTCGTACATAATTAACGAAATTAAGCTTTGGGGCATATTATTGTATACTGAAGATGGGCGTAGTTGATTGCTTTAATTTGATTTGATTTAAGATGTGAATTTATCAAACATTTTGTAGTGTGTAATTTGAAATTTCAAGCAAATTTTAAATTGGAATATTTTTTAACTTTGAAAAGATATTCTTAGATTCTTAGATACTATGCGTTGCAAAGTAAATAGTTAATGCAACTCATTCGTTTCACTCAGCTAAAATTAGATTATGCATTCGTTACATTTGCCTAGAATTGTGTTTAAGCACTTTAAGATTTTTTTTAAATTATTAAAATTTTATTACGCATTAAACAGAAATTTTCGAGTTCATGAAACATTAATTCTTTATAAAGCGCGCAATGCCTGCCAGCCTGTCTGTCTGTCTGTCCGTCTGTCTGTGCAAATGTTGCGGATGTTGTAAACATAGCATTTGTGGCATGGCAAGTATTACAAGCAAACCAAACCAAACAACCAACGTAAAGATACAAATTAATAAATTAATGAACATTAGATACAAATACATATTAATTATTTGGTATGTGTGTGTGTGTGCATGCAAATGAATCGAAAGGCGGTTATATGGAAGGCGTGGTTGTCAACGTAAGATGCAGAAGCCGAAGCAGAGCATGCTTCCTGGCACACGTTTGAGCTTAACAAGATATTCATATAGGTTCTTAGCATCGCGAAGGAGTGGCTAAATCATTCGAGACAACAACATGAAGATCGGATGTGCACTTGAATGCTTTTGGATGAATGCATTCTCGCTGGTAAAGCAAATAAGAAACCACAAAAAAAATAATAATAAAAGAAAGAAAATATCAAATTATATAAATTAAATAAGTGAATCGAACAATCGATCGTTCGATGTCATTGACTTGCCTAAGTCAAAAAGGATATTTTAGCTTTTCCAGATCGCCAAACAACAATTATGTACATACAAAGTCACATGCAATTGTATTGGCTTTTTTTTTTTTTTTTGTTTGTTGTTTGTTCGATTTGACCGCAAAATATTTGACCGCAAAACGCAAAAGCAAAACGCTATACAGCGCGGTGTACTTTTAGACAATTATCCTTATTGCAATTATATTTCATTTGGTATTTAGTGAATAGATACAATACCGCAATTCATATGCGTTGAGTTAAAGCGCGCACATGCGCACACAACAGAACAGAACCGAATCGAACAAAACACCGCACGCCGCGTCTGTTCTAATTTAAAGATGCAAGCCGGCACTCTTGTATATGTTATCCTTTTTTTTTTTTTCTCTGTGTTGTAATAATATTTTGTTCCGCCTATTTTCGTGTGACCGTGTGACCGCAATTGTTGTTCTAATGAGAGCATTAAGCCGCTCTAATGACAACGCTTGAGAAGAAGAAGAAGAAGAACCCAGAAAACGCCAGCAGCAGTCACTTGACCTTTTGCTCAAACGCTAAAGCCGCCGTCATTACTTCCTTTCTTTCATTTTTTTCTGTTGCAATTATTTTTGTTGTGACGACTTTAAAGTAGCACCTAGGATCTATTAAATAATTCGACAAATTACTGCTTCACTTAAAAACAAAAAAAAAAAAAAAACACTTTCTACACAGTGAGAAAATATTATAGAAAATATTTGTTGCAACAGCTGTTCTATTTATTTTTGAATTAAAAAGAGTTTTTCCTACTGTCTGTCCGTCCGTCCGTCTATT
This sequence comes from Leucophenga varia, assembly GCA_018903435.1. Taxonomy (NCBI): domain Eukaryota; kingdom Metazoa; phylum Arthropoda; class Insecta; order Diptera; family Drosophilidae; genus Leucophenga; species Leucophenga varia. Next base: position 701,157 of record JAEIFJ010001021.1, read on the forward strand.
CGTCTGCTGTATAAAAACGATTGTCTTGGAGACTATAAGTGATAGAGCTACCATATTGAAACCTTGACTTTCCTAAGCCGTCCTAGTTTTAAGGGGTATCCCCATACAAAACTACTTCAAAATTTTGAATTTTTCCATAGAAACTTTCTTTGTTTATTGAAACCATCAAGTAAAAGTTGCATTTGATAGGCCCAATGCAAGTAAATCCATATTCCACTATAACAATACATTTAGCAATTTGAAGTCGATTTCAAATGCTCCCATACAAAAATGTTTTTGTTTTTTGTATACCCTTTTTTATTTTTTATGTACCAACATATTGTGGCGCTGCAATCAAAAAACACAAAGATTTTGAAAATTTTTTAAAATACGTCAGCTACGCCATCTTCAAAATCAAAATAACGTTTTTTTTTTAATATAGAGAATGGTTGCAGGAATTTTAATAAAAAGTACATGCAATATAGAAAATTTAAAACGAGCTTTTACTCGACGTCAGCGTTCTTTCTGTTTATATTTGCGGACATCATTATATCTATTTTTATATAAATCTATATATATATATAAAAGAGAAAAACTATTTCTATGTCCGCTATGAACATTGAAACCATCCAACTGATGAGTCCCAAACTGGTTTCATTTGAAAGGCAAAAATGCAAGTAAATCCCATATTCCATTTTCTTTTTTATAACAATACATTTAGCACATTTGATTCATTGCAAGACGTCGATTTTCAAATGTTCCCATATGTATGTTTTTTTATTTTACCAAAAAAACAACATATTTGGGGCACGGTGCAACCAAAAAACTGGTATTTTTTGTATGTTTTTATGTTAGCCCCAACATATTTTAGTTGCAATGAAAAAAACAAAATAAAAATACCATCGAAAAGAACTGCAATTGCACAAAAAAACAACTGATGCGAAACGGAAAAGAGCCGAAAGAGCAGCCAAAACGACCGTACAAGGTAATACCGTAATAAGGTAATGAAACCATTCTTTAAAAAAAAAAATAATAATAGAGACTTTTGTAGTTCTCGAGATATTGTGATTTTGTAAGAGCGCGATCCGTTTAGTCTATACACTGGAAGCGCGTATCGGAACGCATGGACGGAGATAACTAGATCGACTTCCATTTCAATGTTGACTAAGAACATACATATATCAGCTAAACCAAAAAAAGGACCACCAATGAAAAAAAGATGAAAAAATTTACAATGATTGAAACACTTTTTTTCTCAAATTACAAACGTACTAATGGATCGACTAACTATATATGTCTATAACAAGTAAATAAGACGAAATAATACAAATAAAAGAGTAACATATTGCATGGAAATTTGTAAACTTTATCAACTTTGAGTGCTTTGCTTGAAAAGTAACAAACAGAGAACGAGTAAACAGTAAAACAAAAGAATAAAGCTAATAAATAAATCAACAATTTGAAAAAAAAAAAAAAAAAAGATGCAAAAAATAAATAAAAACTTTAAAAAAATATAAATATAAAACAAAAAGGTTTAAAAAGTTACAAAACTTGCTATAAAAAACTAAAAATATAAATACACCACATGGTGAATTTGAAGTAAACTGAATAATAATAAGAATATTTAAAGAGAGAAGAGCGTGCAAGTGTTTTTTTTTTTTTTTGTTATTAAGCATACGCATTGTATTGCGTATGAATGAGATGACACTAGTAACATTTGAGCGCTCATACACAGCGAAGTTAGACAGGCCAATATGAGAGCGCTATATGCACCAATACAATAACAGTTCAAAAAGAGCAACAGCAAAAGCAGCATAATGTGAATTGAGTGGTTGAAAAGTGTTGCTTAATTGTTGTTATACGAGTATAGCTGTAAAATGATGAATGACTGCCTGCCTGCCGTACTGACTGACTAACTGAATGGATGAATGTTTGTTTTTTGTGTGTGTGTGTGTGTGTGTGCTTGTTGTTGTATTTGTGAGTAACGCGCGGTCTGAGTCGGATGCCAGTCAAGTCGACTCATTTCGCTAAATGTGCGCTGCAGGTGCGGTTAGTCTCGTTGTGGCAGTCGATGTGTAATGTTGTAAACGGATGAGAGCACGGAACGTATTAAAGAATTTTATTAAAAAAAAAAAAAAAAAAACATAATAAGAAAATAAACGGACTAACGGTTTTTCTCGTAAACGGGCGTACAAATAAAAATTGTGTTTAAAAATATATAAATTTTTTTTTTTTTTGCAAATCTAACAAAACAAACAAAAGTGTTTCGAATAAAAACAAACAAAAAAAAAAAGGAAATGAAATAATCCAATTGACTTCTCAGACAGAAAAAAAATTGCAACGTTGTGTTTGTGTGGCAACAAATTAAAACTAAATAAAAAGCTTAAATTGCAGTGTTTTTTTGCAAAAATTTTTTTGTTTTTTTTTTTTTTGTTTTGATTTAAAAAAGCAATGAAAGATTCAATGACTACAATAATAACGTCAACGTTGTCCGCAGCTGAACATTCGAATATGTCGTCAAATTTAAATTTAAAAGCCAAATCGTTCACGTTTTATGATTAACGATATTTTGGCGGGCAGTGCAGCTGCTGCGGCAGCGGTTGAAGCCGCAAATGCAGCAAGTGTTGCAGCGGCGGCGGCGTTTTATAAGCAACAACAACAACAGCAACATCAAAATAATAACAACAACAACAACAATAATAATAATAATGATAACAATAACAACAATGGCAGTGAACAACAACAACAACAACATTTTATGTCTGCAGCAGCAGCAACAACAACAGCAACACTGCCATTAGCCAATCTGCCATCAGCAACACAAACAGCAGCAACAGCAGCAGAAACACATTTACATGCAACACATTTTGCAACATTAGCACCACCGACAACAGCATTAATACATCCTGTTGCGCATGCTGCTGCAATACATGTACCAGTAGCAGCAGCAGGACCACAATCACATGGAACATCGCCAACATCGCCAACAACGTTAGCAACACAACCACCAGCACCACCACCACCACCACATCATCCTCATCATCATCCACATCCTCATACACATTCACATCATACACATCATCATCAACAAGCCGTGGCGGCTGCAGCAGCTGCAGCGGCAGCAGCAGCTGCACATAAAATGCATTTTCCCGTCGGTGCAACACAAATCGGTTCAAACGGTTTAAATGTGGCACAATATGCAGCAGCCGCAGCAATGCAACAACATTATGCAGCAAGTGCTGCAGCAGCAGCAGCAGCGCGACATGCACATGCCGAACGTGTGGGTGGCATTGGCATGGGTATTGGCATCAGTGGCGTTCCATCTGGTATGGCTTCGAGCAGTTTGGCTGGCAGTGGTAGTGCCGAATTGGATGATAGCAGTGATTATCATGAGGAACACGATGATTGTGATAGCGATGAGGCAGGCAGCGGTGGACATATGGATGATAACAGCGTTTGTAGTAATGGTGAGGTGAGATTAAATTACTTATGGGCGGGAACGGTAGCATGCCATAGCGTAGCATAGCCTAGCAGCATACAAAAAAAAAAAAAAAAAAAAATGCATTCTTATTGAAAATTTTCGATATTCAAAATGCAAGTTCGTTGCTTAAATCTTTTGTTTCGTCGACAAAAGCTATACCAAATGGCTTAAATAAATAAAAAAATACTTCAAAAAATGTGGCATTCTACTAAAACTAAGTATCTATGAAATACTTTTAAATTATATACAAATCTATCTCGTGCACATTTAATTTTTGTTGTTGTTTTTTGTTTTTTTACTCTGTTAGCGAACGAAGCGACTAAAAAGCATTCATTTTATTAATTTTTTTTTTTTTCAATTACGATTTTGTTGTTGTTGTAGCAGCGCGCTTCATGAAAAATTGCATTTTCACGCTTTGTTTGTTTTTCAAGCGAATGCAACAGCTAAAAAAAAAAAAAAAAAAATAAATTAATAAATAAAACTAAAAAAAAAAATAACTCGCAAAACGGAAAACTGTTTAAACAACAAATTTACTTTGGCGGCACTGGCGACGGCAACGTTTTGGTTATTGCAACAACAACAAAAAAAACACATTTGTAGACTTTGCAGTGAGATAGCGCAAAGTGCATGTTGCAACAACAACAAAAACCAACAACAACAACAATAAAAGAAACAGCAACCAGAACAAATAATAAATAATAATTGCACACCTCGCACATCAAAGTTGAATTAAATTAAATTCAGTTTAATTGAGTACACTGAAAAAAAAATAAATAAATAAATACAAAAAGTATAATCAACAGATTTTTTTTTTTCTTAAAGCATAGTCTGCGAAAAAAATAAAATGGTTATGTCTGTCTTTACGTTCGTAGTTACAGCTTAATGAAGGCGACGTGTCACTAAAGATACAAAATCAAGAAAATTTCAAAAAAAAAAGATTTCAAGATTGATTTTATACAAAACAGCTGACAACTTACTCTAAACTTATTTCGAAAATAATTTCGTTAATTTCGATTTATTAAAAATGTAATTATATTTTGCGTTTTAATAGTTACTAATGTCATCATTATTATTATCTGAAACAATCGCATTTTAATTGTGCATTTACAAAAAGTACGAATTTGTGAGTTGAGTTGGGCAAGTTCGCATGAAAATTTATATCATATATTGTGTACGAGTATGCATGTATGCTACAGCTTAATATTATATATATACATAAGTATGTACATAGCTGCATACTTATATGTTTGTATATAGATAAATGCACTTGATAGAATTGTATTTTTTTTTTTTTACAATTAAAAAAAAATATTTAATTATTTTTGCATTTCGTTTAATCTCGTTTAAACTTTTTAGTTTGTGTATAAAAAAAATAAATAAAACTTTAAACTCTCTGCGATATTAACCGACGGCAAAATATTTTCAGTTTTCTCAATGCAATTTCACAAGTTTTTTTCAAGCTAACTAACTACCCAACAAAATTTGTCCGTAGTTAATAACAAAATTAGTCTTTCCGAAATCAATGAATCTTTACAATAAAAAATGCCGTAGTCCAACTCCCTCGAAAGCAATTTGTAAAAATTTGAAGTGGACAAATAATAAAAATATTTCATTTAATCAGCCATGTTCCCGCAATCGCAATTTTCCGTTTTATTTAACGCCTTTTCTAAAATCTTAAAAATTTAGCGATTTCAAATCGACAGCGTTTTAGTAAGTAATATGAGAAGTAAATGCATCATAATATTACACAAAGAAGATATTATCGATTCTTTAAAAAATATTTTTATTTCATTCTGTGATGCTGATAGAATTTAGCTTTCAACTTTTTAATATCATTAATTCTCAATTTGAATGTTTACATCTAAATTGAAAGAGCAGAAAATTTACTCAAAACAACCACAATTACCGATTTACTTAGACCGATAACTTTTAAGTCAGATAACCGATAACAGTTTTTATCATATACAATGCAAAGAAACGTTTTGAAAATGAAACAATACTTTGATGAATGCCAGAACATAATTTGAGTTGATTACTTAATCGTAAATCGTAAAATATATTCAGTTTGGGCAAATGTACAATAAGTAAAGGGCGTAGTGACAGCTCCATCAACATCGATCTGTCGTCTGTTTGTCCGTTTATCTCGTAGACTTAAAAAATAATAGGTCCCCCTTGAAGCTTCGAATTTGTATAGAACGGCCCATAAACCACTTTTTTGTTCTTTAAGCCCATTTTAAAGAGTAACTCTAAACTCTAATAGAAAACTATCGGATTTTTTTTTAGTTTTTGAATGAAATAAAAAATTTCAATTTTGATAGCCCCCATACAAATATAACCCAGAGTCAAGACTTTTTTTTTTTGGTAATAATTGTATTGTTTTTAGACTTTTCATTGGTAGAGCAAATTAAGTCTGAATTTCGTCAATTCTTTTTAACTATCAGAACACCTTGGAACGTTTCGATTATCAAATTTAAGAGCGGAGTCTATAAATTTTTGCAATTTTGATTACAGTTGTTGCCTTTATTATTAAATACACTGCAAAAAATAGGAGAGAAGAAAAAGAAAAAAAAACCCAACTAAACTATTTGCACTCGTTAACATTTTGTTGCAAATTATTTGCTTTGTAAATTTTTTTTTTTCCTTTCATTTCTTATTTTTTATTAAATTTTTTTTTTTATTTGTCCAAATTACGTTTAACCCTTTTAATAGCGAACGTCAGCGCCTCGGGGTGGCCTAAAGTGGCACATTTGCAAACTCGCACATGTAAACTTACATTTATTACTGTTCACACACACACACACACACACACACAGATACGTTGTGAGGCACGCATGCCAAGCTGATTATGCCACATGAATGTTTCGCAGTTTTGTAGCCGTTTTCTTGCATTTTGCTTTTGGGTTATTTGCTTTTTGCGTTTCTTGTATTTTTTTGTATATTCTTGCGCGGCTGCTTGCATTTATGATGGCCATTTCCGGACTCTAAAAATTCTCTGGCGCCCCTTTTAATATTTGAAATCCTATTTAAGTTTAATTTAAATCTGAGTCTTTCTGATTTGTGCCACTATTCAAAGCATTATCTGATTTCAAAAGTATTGAAAATACTTAATTGTTTTAATTACTTTGAACAAGATTCTTCAAAAGTAGTTTTCTGCTCTTTAAATTTAGGCATCTGTAGAAAATTTTGATTTAAAATTCGAAATCAGAATCAATGATATTAAAAAGTACAAAGAAAAACCTTATAAAAATCACAGAATAAAATAAAAATATACATTTTTTTTTTAATCGAAAGTACCTTCTTTGTGTACCTCTTTACTTTTCATTTCCTTAATTCGAACTTTGCCGATTTGAAATCGTAAATATTTTACGATTTGAGATTGCCGGAACACCAAAACATACGATTTTAAAAGTAAATCGCTAAATTTTTACGATTACGAAAGCATATAGATGAAGCTGATAGATGTTTATTATTAATTTCCTCTTTAAAAAAAGTGGTTGAGAATAACATAATTCATTTTGTCCAAAACCATTTCAAATAATGAAACCAACTATGTGTTCCATACATACTGCAAAACCTGCTGATTAGATCCATTCCCATGTTCCGCCATTCTAATTGCTTTATAATTTTGTATTGCCATTCATATTCTCTAACAGAATCTGCGTTCTGAAGGTTACTGAACTGCTTTATGACCTGAAAGTTCTTTCCAACTTTCATTCAGTTCGCATAAGTTCAGCTATTGTGTGAACACTGATGCGCTGCAAAAAATTGGTTCTGATGTCGACAGTGTGTCGTCCACTCCTTTTGTACTTGTTCCGTTAGACTCCCAGAGCCGTACACTGAGAACGGTCTATACACCATTTAATAAATTGTGGTTTCATTTCAAATAGCTCCGGCTCCTTTATTTTGTCAAACCATTTGAGAAAACCAAAGTTCTAATATTTCCGTCATGAATATGGGCATTAGTGAAACTACTTTTTGATTTAAGTCAAGAAATTTATCATTTTGTCATCTTATGTCGATACATTGTATTATATATTTGAATCTCCGAGCGCCAATCGTACACTATGAATTTTTGAAATGCTTACTATGTCCGCTATGGACGTTGAAACCATATAACCGATGAGTGCCAAACCGGTTTCATTTGAAAGGTAACAGTTCAAGTAATTAAGGATTACACTAAAACTATGCATACACATTCGGCTCATTCAAGAGGTCAATTTTTTTAAATTTCCCATACAAATATATTTTTTTATTATACTAGCCCCAACATATTGTGGACTCGCTGCAAAATATGTTGGGGCACACTGCAACCAAAAAAAAAAAAAACCGGTATTTTTTAGTATGATTTTATGTAAGCCCCAAAGTAGAGCTGCAATCAAGAAAGAAAATAGTCAAAAATGACATCGAAAAGAACTGCAATTGCACAAAATTCAGCAGAAAGTTCAAGAGGGGCAGCCGGGGTATCTGCTCGTTCTAAATAGAACTAAAAATCACCAAAGTGTATTTTTATATTGCAGCAACGCTCATTTATGAAGCACCCTCTTTAAAGATTATGCATCTTGATATTCTTTAATCAAGTTTAATGTATCGCTTATTAAATACATTTATCGTTTTAGATATTAATCTATATTTTTTTTTGTTGTTGTAAAATTACTAAAAATTTTTTTTTGGATTGCAATAAAATGGTTTTCTAATTTTTTTTTTTGCACACAATTTAAATAATTCAACCGAAATAATTTAAATTAGCATTTATGCAGTTAATGTTTATGTTCTACGATAATGTATCTTTTTTGATGTTGAAGTGCATAAACTGCATTTATTTTTTTTTTTATATTTTGTGGTAAGTGGCTGTGCACGTTTTTAGTTTTATTTTATTTTATTATAACAACAATTTTTTTTTGTTTCTTATCGCTGCAAATGCATCAAACTAGCAAAGAAATTTGCATAAATTTTATTTGCTGTAAATGAGCAAACTAGGAAAGAACGACGACGTTCGTTCGAGCATTTAATAACAGCAACAACTGCCTAAGATACTAAAAAGGGTTGTGCCTTAAGCAATGCAAATAAAATTATTATAAATGTGTATGTGTGTGTGTGTGTGCCACAAAAAACATTTTTAATACTTTCCGCGCGTTTTCTCAACAATTTTTCTTGTTTTTCTCTGTTTTTTTCGCGCATTTAAGCTTGTTTAACTTTGTTTGTTTAACTAAAAACGGTCTTAGACGCCTGCGGTTATGCAATAATAATGCCGTAAAAATTGTTTTTTTTTTTTGTGTATTATCAGCCACGTCGTTGTTTTTTTTTCTGCTCTTTACTCTAAATGCCGGAAATGACAAGTGAGCGGCAATAAACGTTCGAATTGTGCTTTTTAATTTGAGTAATTAGAATTTTAGTTTGCACAAATTCGACTTTAAAATGGGAAATTAGCCTTAAGCCTTTAAATTTAACTTAGTTATAAACCAGAAAACGAAGAAGAAATACAACAACATTTTTCATTTCATTTATTCCATTTTTTTTTTTCAGGTGCCAAAGACGATGATGGTAATAGCATCAAGAGTGGCTCAACCAATGATATGAGCGGCTTAAGTAAAAAGCAACGAAAAGCGCGTACCGCCTTCACCGATCATCAACTGCAAACACTCGAAAAATCATTCGAAAGACAAAAGTATCTCAGCGTACAGGAACGTCAGGAGTTGGCACACAAATTGGATCTGAGTGATTGTCAGGTGAATAAACAAAAAAAAAAAAAAAAGAAAAAAAGCGATACAAGTAGCGAAAGACGCATACGTTGTTTGTTGTTGTTGCTGATGTTGCCATTGCTTGCGTTGATGACAGCATTTGTGCCTTTAATTTTGAGCCGTTTTGGGACACTGTGCACTATGGGCCAGACAGTAGGCAAAAGTGGCCAAAATTAGATGGAATTATTTGTTTCCATCAAAACTGCGTATATCAATGATTTTTCGGTCGCTGATTACGAATCTGGCATTAGATTTTTAAAATTCAAAATGGCGGATCCAAAATGGCGGACAAATTTTCACAAAAATTATTGGATTTGCTTGAAACTTATTTCTAGAAGAAATTTAAGGTCGCTGATTACGAATCTGACATTAGATTTTTAAAATTCAAAATGGCGGATCCAAAATGGCGGAGATTTTGAAATAACGGTATTTTGTTTTGTTTGAAAAATTTGTTTTTAGAAAAACCTGAATAACTTCGTCAATTTATGTCGGATTTGTCCCATTAAACTTTCGTTTTACTCGTAATTAAACGTAATTTTCAAAACTTATAACTGTATATGTAGTTTTCAAAGAAAATAGTGCAAGCAATCATCGTTAAAGTCGAAAATTGTGGAAAAAAAAAAATAAAAAAATTGAGTTTGCCTTTAAAATACACAAAGATAGGATAGGAAATGTTATAACGTATAGTATACCATTGGAAAGATGATTTTTTTCTATTCATAGACGTATTGAAATGCGATGTAAGATGTATAGTTTAATCCATATAGTTGTTTAATACTATGAACGTCGAAAAATCATTTTTTTTACCGTTATTTCAAAATCTCGATGTGCAAGAAAAAATTCTAGTATGCCAAAAAATTCTATTTTACTGTACCTACAACCTACACTTAGTCCTATCCAATAAATTTTTAAAAATTTTTTTTTATCGCACCGTGTAATAGACAAAGATTTATTTGGCATTAATTGTATTAAATTACGTAATAAATAAATTATTGAAAATGTGCAAAAATGTGCAAGTTTACCTTAAAGTACATTTAATAGAGAAGATATTCCATGTTTTGTTATTGTTTTATGAGGTGGTACATAGGAGTACAAACGAACGACAGCGAGTATATATCACAGAATTTGACGTTTGACTCAATAAAATATGAATTTTTTTTTAAAGCAACACTAATTTCAATCCTTTTCTTTACTATTTACTATTGCTCTACACCTTGTTGAATTGAAACAAAAGATAGAAATAAAATATGTGTTATTTTATTAAAGAATATTAGAATTTTAGCTTACACCGATCTGACAAATTTGAAACACAATTTTTGTAATCAACATTAAATTGTAGCCTTAATAGTCAAGTAAATGCTAGAATATTTTACTGAAAGCTACCTTAAATAATATATATTTGAACTATTAACATAAAAATTTAAAATTCTAAAGTCGAATTTTGGCCACTTTTGCCTACTGTCTGGCCCATAGTGCTGTGCAGCGTCATTTATTTTGATTTATTTTTTTTTTCTTTATTACAATAATTTTATGCGTTAATTGAGGAATTTGTTTATGATTCTAAAAAAGTTTACCACTACATAAATATAATCATCATCTCTCCAAAAACCCAATGTTATTTTATCCAATCCTTGTGAAACATACCTTAGACAAATTCATTTACGAGGCTATTATCACCAGTTGGCACTAAAGATTATTCTTAAAATGTTGTGCGAAAGATACTTAACCCTTTTTTAGTACTGACTTTAGCCGTCCAAAGCAGCTGCAAACTATTCTGAAAGCTAAAAACTTCAAAGTATTCTGTATCTTTCTGGAATGACCCATTGCCGCTATAGAACTCTTCCGAAAATGTAGAACGCACAATTTTCAACAACTCTACACCTTTAGTGACTTCCCAATACCACTTAAAGAAACCCTTAAAATAGGAGATTCGCCAAGCAAAATTCGTCTGTTGCAGTTTTCAGGAAATCTCTCTTATATTTCTTATAATTTTTAATACTCCTCTCGGACGTTCAGATCTACATTTTTCCTATCAAAATTTAAAAAATATTTTTTTTTTTCCAAGAAATATTTTATGTCAGGTTTGAATACTTGAAAGTCATTTAACTGCTGAAACCACACTCATAATATGTATTACCAAAAAATTGGTTAATATTTTTCTATCGAAATTTGTGCGTGACTCATAATATCTTTCGGTCTTGGACTCTGCCTATGCGATATGGTAATCTTAACGAAGTTAATCCTCAGCAGCCGAATAATTTCTTAAAGCTTTTGGGAGCCCTAATATAATCTTTAGCTGCATTCTGTACAGCTTAACCAATCCTTTGGTAAACTTAGACTTGAATCTCTCTATTAATAATTTGGTCTGTCGTTTATCTCTGGCCCGTTTTCTATCATTACGTATTGTCTCATTAAGTGTGTGGCTCCCAATGGGACAATAAGTTTCTGGGCCTATTAGGGGAGTTGCGCACCCTTCCTGGCTAATGCGTCTGCTTGCTCGTTTCCTGGGATGTTTGTATGCCCTGGCACCCACAACAGTTGTACCCCTATTGTTCTGTTCTAGTACATTTACGGTCAATTTTATTTATTTAAATTTAATATAAAATATAAACAAAAAGTATCTTACCAACTATTTAAAAAAATATTTATTCATTTCATTATTGATTTTTATCAATAGTTTTTTTTTTTTCATTTTTTATTTGCAATCGACCTACTGTATAAGCAGCGTTCGAGTGCTTAAAAAGCGCACATAAGTGGCATAAATTGTACAAAATGCTTTTCATGGCTTTTCATGGCGACGCATTTCGCGTAGTAGCCACATTTGAACGCCATTTGACGCATTATGGCGACAACTTTGCAGCGATAAATTTGTTTGCAAAACAAAAAAAAAACTGAAGTGAAATAAAAAATATAAAAATGCGAATGTGAAGAAAAATGGAAAAACTTTTTTTTTACACTATTTTTTTTTTTATAATGTAATGTGTGTGTGTGTGTGTGCAAGTTGTAGTGCAGTGGCGATCTAATTGCAATTTTTATGGCGTTTTAAATGCGAAAAATCTGTAACGTCGCGGCGGCGGTTCGAGTTTGAGTATACGCACGATGCTGTGCCGTGCGCCGTCAACAATTTGTGGTCATAAATTATTTAAAAAAAAAAAAAAAAAAAGGAAAAGAAAAACACACACACACAGACACAGACACAGAGACAGATGTGGTCAAGTAGGCAAAGCCAAGTAATCGCAGTTGAGATTGAGAGGATGCCGTTGGCTAATGTAGCTGTAGCTCATAAATTTTAAGTCACTTAACAAATGCAGCTGAATCTGAAAAAGTAGCTAGCAGCAGCAGCAAGTTTGTTGGCAAAAAAAAAAAAAAAAGAAATGTAAAGAAGCTAATTTAGCCTGTACGAGTATGAACGGCATGGAACGAAACGTTGTGTGGTCATAATGGTGCATATACTAAAAACTATTGCAACTGACAACAACAACAACAACAACAAATAATAAACAAACTAAACATAAATTAGATGTAACTAAAACTTCAGCAGCAGCAACAACAACAAATGAACGGACAGACGGACAGACTTAAGCATATATTATGCGATTGACAATTCTATTAAAAAAAAAATATGATCAAATATAAAATTATATTTTAAATAATTTTTTTTCTTTTTTGTTTTTTGTAGAACCAAATGGAAACGCCAAACAGCAGTCGGCTTAGAATTATTAGCTGAAGCGGGTAATTTTGCTGCATTCCAACGTTTGTACGGTGGCTCACCCTACCTCAGCGCCTGGCCATATGCAGCCGCTGCAGCTGGTGCAGGCAGCGCTCACGGTGCACCGCCACATTCAAGCATCGATATATACTATCGTCAAGCAGCTGCAGCTGCGGCTATGCAAAAGCCATTACCATATAATCTATATGCAGGAGTACCAAGCGTTGGACCATTAGCTGGTCTACCAGCTACAACACCATTCTCACATCTATCGGCTTCAAGTTCGCTATCATCGTTAAGTAATTATTATCAAAATGCTGCAGCAGCAGCTGGTGGAGTTGGTGCCAGTGGTGGTGTTGGTGGTGGTGGTGGTGTTCCAAGTCCATTAATTGCCGGTGGTGCTGGCTCAACTGTTGCTGGTGGTATTATAAAACCATTAGCAGCAACACCACCGTCACCAACGCATGCGCATGCGCATACACAGCCTTTGACCTCAATGGCAGCAGCAGCAGCAGCAGCACAAATGACAACAACAACAAGACCGCCAAGTGCACGCTCAACACCAAGTCCAACGTTGAATCCGGGTAGTCCACCTGGACGTTCGGTGGATAGCTCACAGGCACAATCCGATGATGAGGATCATATACAAGTGTGAGTAGTGAAATAAGCGTGAGCGTGTGAAATTTGATGTTTGGGTTGGGAAATAATAACGTGGGGCATTGTTTTTTTTTTTTTTTTAATATTATTTATTGAAGCTATTTAATTTTAATCAGTTTTTTTTTTTTATATTAAAACTTAAATATTTAAATATTATATTTTATATATATAAAAATAAATAAATATATAATAAATGTTTATAACTAAATGTTAAGTGTGTAAAAAAATAAATTATATTAAATTTTATTACAAGTATTTGATTGTAAATCATTATAAGCATTGCACAGTGGACTTAAAAAAAAATTATAATATATATTTTATCATTTGTAAAACAAAATAAAAATACAACTATGTCATACACAGCGAGAAACTATGCACTTTGTATCAAGAACAATGGTTTTTTTTGTTTCAGAAACAAACGTTTGTAGTATTAAGCACAATCGTTCTTGGTATAAAGAACAATCTTTCTTGGTTTAAAGAAAAATCGTTCCTTATATCAAGAACTATCGTTTATTATATCAAGAACAATCATTAATTGTATTAGAACAATCGTTCTTGGTATTAAGAACAATCGTTCTTGGTAATAAGAACAATCGTTTCTTATATCAAGAACAATCGTTCCTTATATCAAGAACTATCGTTTCTTATATCAAGAACAATTATTATTTGTATTAAAGAACAATCGTTCATGGTATTAAGAACAATCGTTCTTGTTATTAAGAACAAACGTTTTTTGTTAAGAACAATAGTTCTTGGTAATAAGAACAATCGTTCCTTATATCAAGAACAATCATTATTTGTATCAAGAACTATCGTTCATTATATCAAGAACAATCATTCTTTTGTATTAAGAACAAACGTTCTTGGTGTTAGGAACAATAATTCTTGTTAACAACAACAATCGACCTTTATATTAAAAATAGTTCTTTGTAGCTAGAACAATTTTCCTTGTATTAAAAACAATTATACTTTGCATCAAGAACCATCTTTTTCTATCGAAAATCACTCATTCTTGTTCATGAAATGAGAATATTGTGCTTAATTTGCGAAAAAAAAACGTGCTTAGCATAAATATGCACGAGTATGTGCTTGATTTAAGCACAATGTTATTGGTTCATTCTCTCTGTGTATGAATATATTGAAAATGAGCAAATAAATCATTTATTTTTTTAATTTTTATTTACATTTTTTTTTTTCATATAATTTAAGCGCAAACAGCCCACTGTATGCCAAAGCAGAAATACCTTAGAATGCGTTAAACTATATTTTTATTGTTGTAAAAAAAAAATAAATAAATAAAAAGCTGATCGAGTATATATATATTATAAGGATTCTCCCATAAAAAATTTTATAACAAAAAAATTATAATAAAATTTCACAACGTGTAACAAAAAAAAAATATTTAAAAAAAAAAAGATAAAATATCTTTATCTAAACAATTGTATGCAAATTAAAAAAGTAATTCAAGTATTTAATAAACAGCAACAAAGTATAAAATTGATAATTGTAAACTAATTTATTTTATACTATACTATATACAATATAAATATATATAATTATTTTTTTTTTTTTTTTTTTAATAGAACTATAAGCATTGTAAGTGTTATTAATGTAAATGTATCTTTTTTTTTTCGATGTGAATGTGTAGTAAATAATTTTTTTTTTTATTAAAAGTAAAAATAAAATACATAGAGCATAATTTAAAAAAAAAAAAAAAAAAATAATAATAATATAAAAAAAAAAAAAATTGTAATAAAAAAAAATTATGATAAAATGCTATTTATTTATTAATTTTTATTGCACGGTTTCAGATGGTGTCAGCGGCTTGTTGTTGTTGGTGGCAATTAGCACACTACTCGTCTCTACTTAGTTTCGTTTAGTTTAGACTTTAGTATGTGAACAACATGTTCAAAAGCAATTAAAATAATGGCTAATATAGGTGGTATAGGAACGTTATGCAGAAACGCAATTTCAAGTTAAAATAAGGAGTTAAGAGGGGGAAAAGAGCGCGCGCAAAAACAAAACCGTATTAACAATGTACAAACGACGACTGTCGTTGTCGTTGTCGTGGTTCACTCGATGTCCTTCAAATATAGTACAATATATGAACATATGCGAAATGTTCTTTAACATGTAATGGCCACCCTAGACAGCTTGTCAAGGCACGTCCAACCCCTAATGTTAATAATTGCATGCGAAATGCATTTAACCGCAATTAGTGCATTTATTAGGCCAAAATTTTAATACATATTGAATAACGTGACATCACATGAAACAAAAGGGGAAGGGAAGGGAAGGGAATGAGCAACGACGACATGGAATGTTAAGAAAACAATAACAAATTTTAAACACGAACAACGTTCTTTCGTCCATTGTCACCGAACATGCAAAGTACTTAAAACTTAGAACTCTCAAGTTGATTTTTACGTTTGCGTTCATTAAACTTAAATGATATGCAACAAACTTCAGAAGGAAGTATAGTTTTCGGTTTAAACTTAAATTATTATTACGTTGACCTTCTGACCCTTTTGAAAAATTTAAGAAAAGAGATAAGAACCTTTGCTGAAGTTAGGCTTACTAGCCATAAAAGCCAGACGAAAAGCTTAACTGACAATCCCAGTTCCCAGCTCTAGTAGCCCATTGTGATGTCACACAGATCTTTAGTCAAGGAATACCGTTAACCAATTTCCACTACGGATCTTCAAAACATTTGTTAGATCATCTTGAAAGTAAACATTGTGAAAATTTTTATTCTCATCATCAAATCATCCGAATTGTGTGTACAAGATCGAAAGTTTTAACTTATTCATTTTTATTGTACCCTGTACCCGAAGGTTAATTTAAGTTTGTGCAAAGGTTTGAATGAAGTAAATAAATTCAAGAACGGAGTTGAAAAGTGCGTCGATATAGCTATGTCTGTTCTGCTTTCTGCCGTATAAAACCGATTATCTCGGAGACTATAAGAGATAGAGCCATCATATTTGAAACTTATAATCAACTGAGGCGACAAGTAATCACTTACAAAAGTCCAATTTTAACGAATACCCTTCATACAAACTTAACCCGAAATTTTGAATTTTTCATGGAAACTAGGAACTAGCTAGGAACTCTATGGTATGGATTATGCCTACAATAGTCCAAATAAAATATTTCACCAATGGGTATAGTTCCTATAAAAATTTTCTCCAATAAAGAAAGATACATAAAAATTGGGTACAGCGTTTCGTGTAGTCGAGCATACTCGACTACAGCATTTTTTCTTGTTTTTATTTTTATTTTTTTTTTTAATGCTGCAAGTTTCAGAACTGGTCTGGTCTTTTTCCTTGCAGCTTCTTTAATATCTGTTATATGGAATATTTAATATGACCGCATGTACTACAATGGGCCAATGTTCCAGGATAGCGACGGTTATTCGCGAGATCAGTCTAGCTTTTCTGCAACTATTCAAATTTTACCAACTATTATTGAATGTTTAGATTAAATTCTGGCGATTCTGGCGTTTATTGGAATCTGTTCTGTGATTGACTTGGTTTCTTGCCAATCTGACAGCATATCCATTTCTCGAAAAATAGCATGGAGTAAGATTCAGTAGACGGAAAGCCTATGCCATCTGCAGGTCTTCTGAGTATACTCCTCTAGATTGCACCATTGAAATAATTTTGTCAGCCATTTTTGGAAACTAAGCTCAAAAACATATCCATGGAAATAGGTCCACGAGAAACCAGATCCTTAGATGAAATCAAAAGACTATTTTATTTCATTAAATTTTTTTTTTTTTTTTTTTTTTTTTGCCCTTTTCCCAACTTAAACTTGAACGTTTTAAAATAAAAATGTAGCGCCATAGTCGCCGCGCCTTTACGACAAATTGGCAAATTTCTTTACTCGTTTTTCATGTTTCACTCGTTTGCTTCAGTTGATTTAAAACAAAAGCGATGCCGTTAAAGTCGTTGCCGTTGCCGTTGTTTGAGAAAAAAAAAACAGCAGTTAACTGCAGCAGTTAAACCCCTTTGGGCGAGGTAATAAGCACCCTTTTATTAAGCTAAATGACAACTTGAGCGAATGTATAGTATTGTTGTAGTTGTTGTTGTTGTACGATATTTCTGGCTACGCTCAATTAAATATTATCGTTTGTCATATTAAAAAAATGAAAAAAAAAAAAAAAGAAACAAACAAAAAGTAACGCAAAAATTAAAAAAAAAAAAGGAAAATAAATAAAAACAATTATTATTAATTTCTGAACATTCTGTTAATAAATTTAAATTTACAGTATTTTTTTTCTCATCGATAAATTCTATCCTATTTTTCTTGGCAAAGAGTATGAGAGGTATGCAAAAGACATGGATATTTTTTCATTTATATAAAATTGAAAGGGAGATACTATTTCTCTCGCAATCATAAGTGCTCGGACAGAGCCCTACAATAAATTAGGCCAATAATAATCCATTCTGATATAACATGATCTCGAAAGACAGCACAGAGATCTCGTACCATAAGCTAACACCATTTTGTCGCCTTCGAATATGTGTTCAAAGAATAGATCAGTTTCCAGTTCCGAATAATGAGCACCTTCTCAAAATTAGGTATTTGAGTTTGGATTCCTCAGTGTGTATGCTGATATAATAGTCTGTGTTAGATAGAATGACATCTAGAGATTTCATAATCGCGAAGTACCCCTACAATTCGCAGTACATACATAAGTCGGATGGCAGCTATAAGAGTTACTTCCATACACCTACCAGGTTAAATGGTTTTAAGTGCATGGAAGTATTGAGTGCTTCAGTCGGAGTTGCAAATTAGTTGTAAGGACCGTATACTATAAGCTTTCCTATGTCTTGCTTCACTGTTCTCATTCCAAAGAAGTTTCTCTTTCAATGATAACAATTTTAAAATTTTGTCATTAAAAAAATTCTGAAACATTGAATATATTTGTATGGGGCCCATTCCTAATAATGTTTCGACCTAAACCATATTGGTATACTTTTTTTTTTTTTTTTTTTTTTTTTGAGATTATCATAGCCATAACTTAAAGGGATTTAATGCCCTGATTTAAATAGGGAAACATAACTTAAGCTATCTCTTGAAGATCCCAAAAATCTATTTTTCCTTTATCTTTTAAACTCGGCAAAATAATCAATTTAATACGAAAGAACTATCATAACCTTCTTTAGCGTCGAAGACTGTCGAGCTTAATTTATATGTTTATAAATCCGCAAGATCTTGGAGCGTAAAACCTAGGCGAATCATGAAATTGATTAATGAGATCACTTAGTGACTTTCGGTAATGGTTCTAAAAAATTTTGAAAACAATTAGCTTGATAAATATTCCTACCAATTTTCAAGTTGTTTTATTTTCGATAAACGAAAAATATTAATTTTGGTAGAACCAAAGCTCAAATACCCATCACACAAAAAGTTTGAATAGTTTATTTATGATCATCAGAGAATGGGTCGAGATTAATGGTCCTGTATAATACATATAAGAAGCATATATATCGAATTTTTAGCGAATAATAAAGAAATATGTATTATTTGAGTTTGTATGGGAGTTACAGGATATATCTAGTAACCAAAACTTATTAAAATTTTAACGCAATATCTATAAAACAGACAGACAGACGGACATAGTTAGATCCATTCGTCTTGTCAAGTTGATCAAGAATATACAAACTCTCCGACAAAATGATTCAATAACTTATTCATCCCAAAGTTATAAGACTAATTTTGAGAATTACACTAGACTGCGAAATTTTAATGGGTTTAGACATCATCATGGCAGAATATACTTCATTCAAACGAAAAGCTTATTAAGAATATACGAGTATGTTCCAATATATTTTTTAAAAGGGCTGCCTTATAACCTTTCATCTGTTAGGGTGCAATAGCTCGGCATTCCATGTTATTCATGGTAATTTTAGCAGAAACGAGGCAACGTTGCGTTTTGATTATTTGATATTTCAGAACTTAATATTAAGTTAGAAGACTAAAACCCCAACACCACCATCCAAAAAAAGAAAAGGCTACATGGCTAAACAAATCTTTATTACAAATTTAACCGCAAATTTGAAATGAAACCATATTTCTTTGGCGAACTCAAAAAATACAAAAATGATTATCCTTGCAGAGAAGTCTGTTATTATACAATAAGCTAACAAGGATTTAAAAATTATGACGTATAGAATTTTGTGGTAAAACCTTCCTTAAGTAAGTAAATCGAAGCTGATTTTGAGGTTATACACGTGACAAACCAATTGTGGGTGGGGTTGGGTGTTGTGGTTTCGTTTGGTTTTACTGTTGTGGTGGTGGTTTGATATTTCTGGTCATTCAGTGATTTTTGTGCACACTTTCCACTAAATACTAAAATGTTGTTGTGTTTTGTTTTGGTGTAAAATGGCGTTGCGGATGATTGCTATGCGGCGAGATGGAGGTGAATGGAATCGAGTGGAATGAAATAAAATCAGTAAATTTGAATTAAGTGAAGTGGTTTTGAATTCGATTGGATAGAAATGGATTGGTTTGGCGTAGATAAGCGTGGAGTGGAGTGAAGTGCAGCATATCAAATTGTCAACGCATTTTAGGTATGAAAATAGATTCGTGTTGTGCGTATAAGCTGGCTGGAATGCTGTCACTCTATTGGTTTCTTGTTTATTCAATCGTTCAGGATTGTGGGGCACAACACATACAGTTACAAATACATATAAATAAATAGATTAAAAGCAAGAACTATATATATGCGTGTGTGGTGTGTATTCGTGTAAATATGTTTGCTGCTTGTGATTTTCATGCAAATTAGTTTGCCTGTCATGACGCCTGGGGAGGACAACGATGATGATGACGATGACGATGATGATGATGATTTGTGCTTCATTTCATGTTCATGTCATGTTTATAGGCTCAATCCTGATTATTGTTGTTGTTGTTGTTATTATTGTTTACATGCATGCATAAATTGTCAACAATTTTTGACATAAGTTTCGCATAAATATGAACAAGACATGTCAAAAAAGCCAATGCCGCCCACCAAGTACTTCCGTTTCATGTTTGTCCGTCCGTTCGTCCGTCTGTCTGTCTGTCATTCATTCATTCAGTCTATCAATCTTTTACAAACACCTAAGCTATAACAACAATATACTCCGTAGCAGCAGCAGGCATATATTATTGAGTCCTTCGTCCTTTCGTTTAATTTAAACATGAAATTTTGCGCAATTATTTTGCATGTGTTGCTCTGATTTATGCCTGATTGATGTTTCTCATTTGATTTATTGATGACATATTTGCTTCACACCATCGTCATCGTCATCATCATCATCATTCATATTCTCATCATACTCGATTATAATGTGATTATGTTGTGTTTCATGTATGTACATAATTGTATGTGCTAAGCAATAAGACTGAGTATTATAATTAAGAATTAAAATATAAAATATACCAAAAGAAGAATAATTTTTTTTAAAATAAATTTTGCAAATACTTTTTACTTTCATCATAATTTTTTTTTTTAAATTTTTTTATTCTTATTAATTTTTTATACCTGTTACACTAGTGTAAACAGGTATATTCAGTTTGTCGGAAAGTTTGTAACGCATTAAAGGAGGCATCGTAGACCCTATAAAGTATATATATTCTTGATCACCTCGACGAGACGAATCGATTTAGCCATGTCCGTCTGTCTGTCCGTCTGTCCGTCTGTCCGTCTGTCTGTGTGTTGCTGCGCGGTTTATTCGCTCAGTTTTAAAGATATTGGGCTGAAATTTTAAACTTTAGCTTTTCTAGGTCCTGTGTAGTTTCTATGTTAAAATCAATGTGCCACGCCCACTTTTAGATATGGCTCCCATAGAAAAGAATAACATTTTGTCAAGTTCTTATAAGAAAAAAATTTATTTATAAAGCAAATGGCTTCAAATATGGTACAAATGCTTCGAATTTTTTATTAAGCCAAATCTTCAGTTTAAAATTGGTCTAAATCGGACCGCGAATTCCTAAATTTTTAAGAATATATTTATTTTGTTTAGTATTTTGAAATAAAATTTAATACAAATGCTGCACACGAAGGTCTATCCATGTCAAATGTTGTGTAACAGGTATATGAGCTTCGGTCCAACCGAAGTTAACTTTTTCTTGTTTTTTCTTGTTTTTATCTCTCCTCTATAATAAATGTGATGAACACTTTTTGTCGCATTATTTAAATGCAAAACCCCAAAAGTCAGATCGAATTACAGTTGCGAGTCAACAGGCAGGGTGGTCCTGTCAGTTCAAATTAGGCGATATACACACACACACACACACATACACACTTGAAGAATAAGAGAAGACATCGGTACATGATCATGAAGTTAAATATTTGCGTTGCAAGAGTAATAAAAAAAAAATAGCAGAAAATTCACAAAGCACTCAGCCAGTTATTACGTCAATATGTCCGTCCGTCTGTCTGTCAGTTACTCTTGTCTCTAACTAAGCGAATAACTGACTGAGCAACTAACTTTCAGACTTTTTGACTCGAGTTCAATGAGATCTATTGTAGAGTTTAAATTGTAATAGAAGAATAGCATTATGAGTAATAATGAAAAATATTGGTGATCTATATTTAAAAAAAAAAATAAGCGCTTTAAGGCATTTGATATAACTATTAATTAATTAATTTTTTATTTAATTAATTTTAATTAATTTTTTTTTCAAATTCATTTATAATTCACAACAAGTTAATTTACAGATTACATTAACTGTTAGAGTAGCTCTTTGTGTATTTTAGTATTTTTTGTAATTATTTTTTGTTTTTTTTCGCTTTTTTTAACTTTCTTATTAAATAATTTCTTGGAATTGGTTACACATTAAAGTGTCCGGATAGCGCATAACCTGTTCCGGAGCAGTTTTTGTTTTGTAGTTTTTTTTTTTTTTATCAAAACTGCTCTATATTATTTTTATGTTTCGTAATCGAAAAAGTAGGCCTGGGAAAATTTTGGAAATGTCCATTGGCCCCAGTCTAATTAAATAAAAACAAGGAAAGACGTTAACTTCGGTGGAACCGAAGCTGAAATACCCGTTACACAAGTGCTTAGATTAAATTTCACGATGAATTTGGTCAAATTTGTTTGGAGGCTTTATGTTATATTAGCCCGATCCTTGCTATATCGTAAGTGTTTACTTAGGTGGACTTTTGAATTGATGAGGCTATACCTAAAAATGGGCGTGGTGCCTTAGATTTGACATTGGATGACGTACGAAGTATTCTTACCCTATTTGGATTGAATATGTTAATAAATAATACGTATTTTCATAAAAAAATTGAAAAAAGTGGTTAGTTTGTATGGTGGCTATATCTAAAAATGGGCGTGGCACCTTGCTTCTGACATACAAACTAACTAGGAGCACAAAAAGCTTAAGTTTCAAATTTCAGGTCAATATCATTATAACTTTCCGAGAAAAACGCATCGCAGCAGACAGACAGACGGACATGGCTAAATCAATTCGTCTCATCGAGCTGATCAAGAATATATATACTTTATGGGGTCTACGACGTCTCCTTCAATGCGTTACAAACTTTGATATAACTATAGCCTATAGATGAAAGAGGTTTAGTTTAGAGATGGCTGAAGGACACCTGGGCCCAGGGGACATGTGGCATAAATTGGAACAGAAATATGTAGTTCTTGTTGATACCATTGGCTCGATTTGTTAGACGTTTCGGTCGTCATTTTTTCTTTTCCGAAATATTCAACGTGTTTTGACTTTACATTTTTTTTATTTAATTAGGCTAGGGCCAATAACGAAACATAAAAAATAATATAGAGCAGTTTTAATAAAAAAAAAAAACTACAAAACAAAATTGCTCCGGAACAGGTTATGTGCTACCCAGACACTTTAATAAGTAACCAATTCCAAGAAATTATTTAATTAGAAATTAAAAAAAAGCGAAAAGAAACAAAAATAATTACAAAAAATACTAAAATACACAAAGAGCTACTCTAACAGT
Organism: Leucophenga varia; assembly: GCA_018903435.1. Taxonomy (NCBI): domain Eukaryota; kingdom Metazoa; phylum Arthropoda; class Insecta; order Diptera; family Drosophilidae; genus Leucophenga; species Leucophenga varia. The sequence goes on from JAEIFJ010001021.1 coordinate 724,691, forward strand.
TAATGTAATCTGTTAATTAACTTGTTGTGAATTATAAACGAACGAAAGATTTTGAAAAAAAATTAATTACAGCATTTTGGTTTTCATTCAAAACTCATTTTACGTAACAAAAAACAAAGTGACTCTTTTTTATGTATTAATGTATTAATTAGCAACTTTTCTTTTCTAAATGTGTTTGGAATACACTGGGTCTAGCAAGAATTTACCTGCTAAAGTGGTTTGTTCATTATAATTTTTGTACTTGTACTAAATCGATTGGAAGAACAGTTTAACAATCAGAAGATTCAAGAAATGTCAACCTAGAATCTTCTTTGAATAATTACATTTATTCCTTAGGAAATATTTATGTCTGACCAATCAGCTTTTCAGACCGCCCATTATTTTAATCATTCATACTTATTCCGTTTCTTAATACCCAGTTTTTTGCAATTTTGGGGCTATGCACATCATCCATCAATCCATTTTTTTATTGGCTCTGATTTTTGGAACAGATATTTTGAAATCTCGAAATTTTTGAGGACTGGTATTTTTTGGATATATCAGTACCGATAAGATTATCTGCTGCGACACTAAAATATTGATCTATTATAAAAAATATTGCGCATTCAAAATCGAAAATATTATAATCGAGCTCTAACCGCGAAAAAAACGTTAGCGACACAAAAACTAAATTTTACGGGAGTGCGTTTTTTTTTTAGTGAAAGTAGGTGAAATTTGGAAAGTTCCAGTTATAATATTTTGAGTGCTAATGCAATGTAGACAGTTTTCTATAATTTCGTTCAACAAAAAGTCGCTTACGTTTTCTTCACGGTCAGGGCTCGATATGGATTTGTAGTCAAAACTTTTTTTATCTTGTTTCACAAAATGATTAAAAAATCTAAAAACAAAAATTGTTATAAAATCTATAATAATAATTTATATTTGCAAGTCATAATCTTTTAAATTTGATTGCCATCCACGCTCTCGATGCTCGTATAATGACTGTGAGAATTTGCAGACAGAAGCTTGCTGCTGCACTTGATCGCTTGATCGCTTCATTGTTTTTGTATTGTATTGCTTTGTCCTTCACTGTTTAACCGCAACAACAAAATCGATTCGATTCGATTTCAGATTGTTTCGATTGTGTTTCGATTGTGCTCTCTAATTACGCGTGCAATCAAATCAGAAAAACGTTTAACTTGCAAATTGTTGGCGGCAACTACTGTTTTCAATTCAATTCTCTATAAACTTATACCAGATATATATGTATTTTTTTTATTTTTTTTTATTTTAATGTAAAAATTTTCAACGATTATTGTTGTTGTTTTTCCCCGCTATATAGCGTCGGAACAGAAATCAACGCTAAATTGTTATAATACGCGGTTGGCGCCCAGTAGCGACCAGTTTGCCTGTCTGTCTTTTCTGGATAGTAATGATCTCTCAAGTCCATTGATCGCAATGTAAAAATTTCAAAAAGAAAATTCAATTGGCTTACTACAATCATTCCTGTTTCTGATGTTTGTTCGATTTTACTCAATTCGTTCAATTTGACGTCGTCGTCGGTCGTCATCAATCGGTCATGAAAAATATGCAAATTGCTTTCATAATTCAGATTTGATTCGATTTGATTCAGACACATAAACCGCAAAAATTACAAATGCGCACGTGCCGAATATTCGTAGTAATATGTATACTCTCCCCCGACACTGTGTGTCTCTCCGCCCACAGCAAATCCTGGATTACGCGTGCAAATAAGTACAAAGATTCATAATTTTATTCCAAATGCATTACAAATTTTTTTTTTTTTTTTTTTGTTTTTTTTGCTTAAGCAACACTTTGATATTTTGCGCTATTTTTTTTTTGTACGCTACACAAAAAAGTATAAAATTTTAGGGGCATAGTTGGAACACTTCGATAGCGAAATTAATGATGTATCTATTACCTTCGATCATCTATCCAAACTTCTCCCATACACTGAGTTTATTTCCTGTGCCACAATAACTTGTAATCACGCCCTCAACCATCTGTATCGATTCTAATAGGATCCTAGCCTATGTATTAAGTTGGGCAAAAATAAAAACACATCCACAAAAGTTCCTTGAAATCGATTGTTTCTGAAATATTCGCTAATTTATTATCGATTCTAAGGAGAACACAGCTACCGCCCATTTTTCTAAAACAACAAATATTCTTTCTTTTAAGTTGGATCAAAAAATAAACACATCTACAAAGTTTCATTGAAATCGATTGAAAAGTTTCGGAACATCGTGACATGAGACTTTTATATAACACATATTTTTTGATACCAGTTAAACAAAGTGCTTACGGAAGGCATCGTAGAACCCATAAAATATATATATTCTTGATAAGCTCGATGAGACGGATCGAAATAGCCATGTCCGTCTCTGTGTTGCGATACGTTTTGCTCAGAAAGTTTAAAAGATATTGAAATTAAAAATTTTTAACTTAAGCTTTTTTTTTTGGTTCTAGGCAGTTTGAATATCAGAATTAAGGTATCACGCCCATTTTAAGCCATAGCTCCCTTTACAAATTTACTCTCCATTTTCGAATTTTTGTATGAAAATGGTCATTATTCAGAAATTTATTGACTCCAAATTGAGTTAAAAAATCCAATATCAAATCCAAGATGCCACGCCCATTTTTAGGAAAAGCCCCCATACAAATGTAGCGCCCATTTTTGCGTTTTTGTACGAAAATAGTTATTATTTATGAATTTATTCACCGCAAATTGGGTAAAAACACATCTAATATTATTCTCTATACACACCACCGATAGGGCGACTATAACTTATGGCCCTATACAAACTCACATTTTATTTTCTGATATTTTCAAGAAAATTATTTTAAACTTTATTGTGTATAAACTTGAGCTATATTAGAATTTTGAATCCCACCCATACCATCTTGTAGTTCCATCTCAGCCACTGATGATGCCACATAAACTATTAAAAATTCGTGTAACGAGTATCAAAACTTCGGTTCAACCAAAGTAAACGTTTTTCCTTGTTTTAGATTGATTTTGATTTACTTTGATTTCGTCGATTTCGAATCGTTGACGTCGATGATGATTTTTTTTTTTTTTTATTATTTTTTTTTTTTTTTTTTTTTTTTTTTTTTTTTTTTTTTTTTTTGTCTTCACTTTGTACTTTGATTTACATACAAATGTGTATCTGATTGAGCGCTTTGATCCCGCTTTGTATCTACGTTTTTTACATATCTACAAATGTATCTGTTGCTCTTACGTGTTGCGTGTTGATTGCTGTGGCATCTTAGCGTCTTGGCGCACAAGTTAAGGTTCAATGCGTAAAATCAGTAGCTTTAAGCAGTTTTAGATGCTTCTCTTGTGGCTGTCAATTTTAGCAATTGATGTTTTGGTTATTCCCAATTTATAAATATATATTTATTTATTTAATTTTATTCGAAAAAAATGCAAAAAAAAAAAAAAATAGAATAAGCAAAAAAAAAAAAAAAAAAATGTTTAAAAAAAATTTGGAAAGCGCCAAGAAGTAACTGATCAAGTCACGAATATGCAAACATAAATATGTACATATGCATGTATAGATTCATAACAAAAAAGATACATTTTACAGATACATGCTACCTATGCTCTTTTGCGCAACAGTTGCTCTGCTGTGCGCTTTTGCTGTCCTAATTAGTTTGATAAAAAAAAAAAACAAAAAAGGAAGAGCAAACAATTTGCTACTGCAATTAGGTTAAATGCTGCATTTCCAATTTAGCATCCTTTCTGAATTACTGAATGTGCATGTTTTATATGAGCTTCTGTTCGGCACACCTGTCTCACATTTATTCTTTCGCTTAGGGCTCTTTAGATACACTAAAATTCTTATATGCACGAAAGCGTTTACAATTTTGTCATTTTAAAAATTAATTTTAAAAAAAATAGTTGCCGCTTATTGCTTCGGTGCGATATACTAAATAATGAGACTGTTCGTTTAGTTTGGATGTGGCGAAACCCTAAACAAAAAAGTTAGAAATTAAAAAAAAAAAAAAAAAATACAGACGGACGGACAGACAGACAGACGGACATGGCTATTTCAATTCGTCTCATCGAGCTGATCAAGAGTATAAATATACTTTATGGGGTCTACGATGCCTCCTTTAATGCGTTACAAAATTAATATACTGAATATACCCTTTACACTATGTAGAGCATGTATAAAAATTCCCGTAAAAAGGAAATTTAGATTAGGTTTTACAAATGTAAAAAAGGTTAAAATAATGAACCGGGTGAACACTTCAAATTGTAGTTTTTTTTTTTTATTACATTTAATTTATAACGATTACACTTGAAACTAAGATAAAGTCAAAACAATAAAACCTATGCCATACCCAGCAGCAGCGTCACTGCAAAGTACTTAGGCCTGATATTGGATAGGCGCTTAACCTGGAGTAGTCATCTCTCAAAAAAACTCCCCTGAACGAGAGGTTGCGCAAGCATCTGTGGCTGCTAGATAGAAGGTCCACCATCAAACTAAGGGTCAAACTCCTCCTCCTTTACAAAGCCATACTTAAACCTATGTGGACGTATGGCATAGCACTCTGGGGCACTGCAAAGAGAAACAACAGGGAAAGAATCCAAGTCTTCCAAAACAAGGTTCTGCACATTATTTCTGAGACGCACCCATATCATACCAATGCAGAAATCCACCTCTCATAAACCAGGAGGTGGCTAGGCTCACTAAGGCATATCTGGATAGGCTGGACAACCATGTCAACCCTCTGGCCATAAACCTGCTAGATAACAGTACAATGACTCGGCGACTGAAGAGGTTACACCCCCTGAATTTGCCATACACATAAACTTTTAAATCCTCCTCCCTCCTCCATCACTCCCCCCACTCTAAAGACTTATTTACGTATGCCATTTTCATGAAATTTAAGCTATTCAACTTTAGTTTATGCTTTCAGCAGCTAATAAATATCTTAAAGATAGATAAATAAATGAATTAAATCAATCAAGCTGTCTGCAAATAGTAGCCAACCATATATTTTAACGGTAAATGTATAGTAATTTTACTAAATGCATAAGTACATCCTATATCACATAGACAAGTATGTATGTATGTATTAGTTAAATATGGTGTATATAGGCACAAGCGGAAGAACGCCTACGATTTCGCAAATTGCAAACGGAAGCAAAGCCGAAAGCAAAATTGCTGCTTTTTTGGATAGAAGCAACGCACTAAAATGCAAGCGAAACTACGATGTTGTGAGTGATGAGAATTATATACAACAACAATATCCAATGTCAAAACAATACACAATATATCGCTACTTATGTATAAGAGTGTATACATATATGTATATCTAAAGATACATATACATATATATATTCAAATGTAAGGTTACTTTTATAATCATCACATTTAACTAAACAAACAATTTTTGCTTTAATCGCGTTTTAATCAGTTTATTAACGTTTTTTTTTTTTTTTCAATGGGATTTATAAATTTTTTTTTTTTTTTTATAGATTTTTAATTGTCGATTTAACGAATCATTTCCGTTGACACTTGCACACGCATATGCTGCAAATAAAAATTACGCAGCTCATTATTTATTTTATAATTATTTTTTTATACAAAATTAAAATGCGAAAATACAAAAAAAAAAAAATTAAAAATAAAAATATTTAAAAAGAGAAATGAACACTTTTTATAGCCTTTACACGTGGGCAATTTGAGTGTATTAAGTTTGTGTGAAACAGATTATCTCGGAGTCCATAGAAGAGATTATAGAACCAGCAAAAATTTAACATCTTCAGTTGTAACCAGTTTATTCTAGGCCTATTTTGAGGGATAGATCCCATACAAACCTACCGCAACATTTTAAATTTTTCCATAAAAACTTCTTTGTTACACAATGGAGGAACTATGCCTATGATAATCTCAATTAATTTTGGGTATAGCCTCCATACAAATATAGCCCAATTTTTGGTCTTTTGTATAAAAACTTTTCTTGGAACTTTTATATATATAAAAAAATGAATGAGTATTTGTATGTATTTTTATGCTTTATAGAAGCCAATATCTCTAGAACGAACTTCCTGAAATTTTAACAGAGCGTAATTGAGACTCTAGAAGGAATGTTTGAAAAATATATTTGAAATATTTTTCCGGGCTCTTGGAGTTCTGAGCGGCCGAAATGAATTTTTTTTACACTAGATTAATTTTACAAAACAGTAGAGTCCTGGGAACCCAATTTTAAAAATGTTGACCTGGCGCCTTGAAACCGGAAAAACTATATCTTTGGAATAAGTAGACCTAGATACCTTATACAAGACGTATTATAGTAAAAATAGTATAAAAATATTTTTGATGTACTCAAAGGGGTATTCCGAATTTTGAAGAAGTGGCTCTTTGGGTGACCCCATTTAAAAAAACAAAAATTACAGCAAAAACTTTAAATTTAATTTTCTAAAAAAGCGCATCATACTAAAATATTTTAATTGTAAATTATTCTCGTAAATTGCATACTTTTAGGCATATTATCAACGAATCGAATCGACTATGTACAAATTACAGCAATAAAAGCTTTGCAAACCACAACTCTCTGCACCCAAATTCAGTTTTTAATGAAAAGCTTTGAGATGAACACAGTCTAACTAGAAAATTTATGTTACCTTTTTTAATAAACGTCTCCTTTTGTTCACTTTAAATTAATTTAATCTAAGGAGCCATCTCGAGAACTGGGTGTTAGCGGGTCTAAAACCAAATGGTTTATTTTACATGTAGAACCGAGAAAAGCTTAATGTTTCGAATTTCAGGTTCGTACCATAAAACTGATTGCATGAAATGTGAAACTGCAGACAGACAGATGAGAAGATATCTAAAATCCTTTGAACTCATCGATTCTTCTAGGAACTTTCAGACAAACTAAACTCGTTTACGAGAGAAAAAAAAACTAAAAAAAAACAAAACGATTTTCACAAAAACCGTGATTTTTCCTCGTATACGGAACGTGCATACGCGTATGTATGCAATGTAAACAAGTGTAATGTGTGCAATTTAAAGGATATATTTATTCTATTTTATTATCTTTGTTAGATATAAGCGCGCCTAATTCAACTTAATTTTAGTGTTTGTTTTCTTCATTGAGCGTTCTGCAGTACGATTCGGTTCCGTTGTTCTACACTTTTTTCCACTTAAATGTTTGCTTTAGTTGTTGCACGTTGTGCGATTATATTCAATAATTGTTCATTTAGATAAGAACGCCGGCAGGATATGGCATTCGAGTTGCTTTGACGTTTTAGCAAAATGTATACCAGTCACGCTATATGTTATAAGTAAATTCCAAACAAAAAAAACAAAAAAAATATTATACAATTTGTTCAAAGTTGCCAGACATACAAAATAAAATGCAGACAAGTGCATTTGTATTATGGAATGGTATGGAAAAGAAGAAAATGAGTGAGTTACCATCACCACAGAAAATGCAAAATGTTTATAGCATTTAGAAATTTTTATTGTATTATTTTCGTAAGTGCATAATTATGCGTTTTAATTGTTTTTCACTTAATTGCTTTTGCAACACATAACTGACTGCATTAGCCAAAACAGCTGTTTGTCTACTACAAGCGATGATGCGATAATGCAGAGTTGTATCACGTTACAAGACGCTGCTTGTGCGTTTTTATGTTTCAGAGTCATAGTAAAGCAGAAAGAGAGCACAAACGATAATGCAAGAGAGAAACAATAGTTTTAAAACTGCTTTATCGCTTATATCGCCTTGTTTCGTACCGATTTTGTTGTTGTTTTTGTTTATTTTCAAGAAATCAGCTGTTACTAAAATTTCATTGAATTTCTTTGGCTTAAAGCGTAATGAAAAATTGTGTAAAACAAGACACCGAAATTTTTAAAAAAAACACCACAAAAAATATCACTCTCATCTAAAAGCTTTGCATATAGCACGAATTTTTATAGTTTCTCCTATCGCATCGCTTGTAGCGAACACTATGTTCTCAGCCTAATTGTTTTCTTTGATTATCGTGATGTGGTTCATTCGTGAGTTCCTCCCGGAAGGTCCAAAAGGATAATGAAGAATATTATTTAATCGTTTCGAGGCGCCAACGCGAGAGCATCCACAAACGGCGTTGGAAGGACAACTCTTATCGAGTTGTTATACGATAGAAGTAAATGGCCGAATACTCAATAAATACCATCGAACAACCTCCGTATTTGCCAGTTTTGGGTCCCGTTTCCTCTTCGGCAAAGGTGTTTTGAGTCGATCGATGCCATCAAACAAAATTCGACGATTGGCCTAAAGACCACATCTCCGGCGGACTATGAGAGGGCCATGGAAGATTGGGTTAGCTGATGGCATCGTTGTATCGGCTCAAATGGACTCTACACAATAAATTCTTCACGATGATTAAATTGAAAAAAAGATGTGTTTTTTTTTAATAATTTCCGGGTTCTTATTTTACAGAATGAATACCTCAAAATACCTATAAGAGAGCGTATGATTATTCCATCGAATGATTTTATACGACTGATTCCTGTCACAGCTTCACGCATCCGATTTATTCAGTGTACCCAACAAAATATAAGCCTTATTAAGAAGTGTTTCTGAACAGCTTTCCAATTAACAAAAGCACTACATAAAGAGTCTTTCTCTAGAGGTCTATAAAATGATTTAATGATTTGGTACGAATTTGGGAGCCTCAACCATTATGACTCTTTTAGGAGTCATCAAAGACTCTTGTCAAAAGAAATTTTGTTCTGTTTGTTGTTTTTATATATCGGCTAATTCGGAAAAGAGGTTAACCAATACAAAAAAAAAAAAAAATAAGAACGTCATCTACGTCATATACGGTAGGACCACTTCCCTAGCATGGACCTTCGTCCATCCGACGGAGTGGCAACACTGCTTCCAAAATTGAAGTAATTACTTGGACAACAAATTTTGCGAACGTCCTTGGGCATAATGTAACTAAATCAAACAACAACAAAAATATTAAATTTGCAAAGAATATTTTGACCCAGCCCTTATACGCTTATACCAACTCCCTCGTATGAATGTGTGAAGAATATAAAAATGATAAAAGATTTAAGTGCAAAAATGCGCTTCAAACAAATTGATCGGTTGGTCGCTCGATTGATAATGTATCTTATCAGCAATATATAGAATGTATCTACAAAATAAGCACTCGTTCCAAAGCAGGCAGGATATGTGCAGGATATGTGCGGAAATATGTGCTGAAATCGGAAACGAAATTAATGAAAAAAACAGCAAAAAATATCCGTAAACAAGCGAATAGACCAGACCGAGAAGAGCGTTATGAAAGTCGATTGTGTGTTGTGTTGTGTTGTTAAATGCAACGAAGCAGCAAAAACGCAAAAGGACAATTGGACAAGGACGAGAACGAGAATGAAAACAAGATGCGTAAGTAAGCAAGACAGGAAAATAAATTTGTCACATTAGCCGTATTACAAAGATTGGAAAGCGATAGCAACGAAATGGCATGGCGCAGTTGTTGTGCAGTTGAGCAGAAGGATGCGATGCGATGCAGATAGGATGCGATACGATACGATGCAGTGCAGCAGAAAATTATACGAAAGAATAAAAGTGAGAATATTGACAGAGGGTGGCGGCGGTTGGGCAAATTGTCGAATGGATTACGACTGCATTAGGAACAAATTAAGTGTGAAGTGGGATTTGGTGGAGTGAGTGAATGAGTGACACGTACGATTTATTGTACTTTTTGTGCGATGTCCTTTTTGCTTATGAAAAGCATTATAAAAAGGCTACTTAAGCGATTAAAATCGGCAAATGTTTTAAAACTAAACAAAAAAAAATAATAATAATAAATCGAAAGAAACGAATGAAAAAAAAAGTCAGACAGTAGACTTTTGTTGTTGTTGTTGTAGTTATTATCCTTTTTTTTGTTGTAATGTTAAGTTAGAGAGAGACAGAGAGGGAGTGAGTGAGTGAGTGAGTGAAAAAGAAATATTTTGTCGTTATTTGACAATTTACCTTTGACGAAAATATGTCATATGTCAACTTTTTCCCTTTTATGCTCTCGTCTCTCCTTTTCTCTCTCTCTCTCTCTCTCTCTATTTTCGTGGATTAAAAATTGACAAATACTTTAAATTCTCATATCGCTACCAATTCTCATTGTTATTGTTTGACATACATGAAAGTCATTTACCATTGAAAATTGTCGAGGCGTGCCAATGTGACAGATATTTGTGAATTTAAAAATCATAAAACTTGGCAATAATTAAGCAGTTTATTTCATTGCTATTTGCCTTTTGTTTGTTTTTGGAAAAATCCTCTTTATGTGTATTTTTTTTTTTACATTTACTTTCGTATGAGGGTTAAATGCTGACTTGACCCCCCCACCCTCTCAGATCGAACAGTTCCATTGTTTATGCCTATTATTAGAGGGTGGACAACTCTCCATTGCATTATTGTCCAGCTTATCATTTACACTTAACGGATCATCAGCAGCAATAACAGCAGCAGCAGCAGCAATGGCACGTGTCCTTTATGCTGTTGTTTTTTTTTCTTCCTGCTGAAGAGTTTTATTTTTTTCGGGGGAGTTACATGCAACGCGCGTCAGTTTAACCACAGAAATCACACTAAATAAACTAATAAAGCATCAATTTGTGCGCACACGTGTCAGTCCAATATTTACTTTTTGAAAGCATAAAACATTGATACCCGTCATTATAAATGTTATAGACGCTTTATTCTTGTTTAATATTTGTATTTGTTTTTTTTTTTTTTTTTTTTTTGTTTTTTCTTCTGCTAAATAATTTGTATAAGACAAAATGTTTGTAAATGTTTTAGTAAAAAAATGAAACTAGAAAAAAAAAAACCATCTGTAAGTGATCACTTGACCGCTTAGGAAAGTCTAATTTTCAAATATGGTGATACTATCTCTGATAGGCTTATAGTGTCTAATAGACAGCATGACGGACAGACAGACAAACATAGCAAGTACGACTCCCCTTTCAATGCTGATGAAGAATATATATGCAAGTCGCTAAAATCAAATGATCCAGCTTTAAAATAATAAGAATACTAAAATAAATGCTATGGTAATGATCTTTATTTGTGCTCTGTAGAAGCCTTTAAAGTGCTGAATATGAATATAAAATGAAGAGATGATTTAAGAGTACATACCTTCTTTTGAAAAACTATCGAATAATTCCGTAGTACGCATTATGGTAAAATATTCTTAGATTCTTTGAAAATACAAAAATTATGTTGAGTTCTTATGTTTTCTTCTGCAACTACCCTAACTTTGGGAAGCCTCATGAAAAAATTCTGATCTCAAGCAATTTTAGACTGAAGATTTGGAAGCACTTGTAACATATTTGAAGCCATTAGCTCTATAAATATTTTTTTTTTCGTGTAAAAACTTGATAAAATGTTGTATGTTTGGATGAGGGCTATACCTAAAAGTGGGCGTGGCACATTGATTTAAATATAGAAAGTACTCCTGTGTCCTAGAAAAGCTTAAGTATAAAATTTCAGCCCAATATCTTTATATCTTCATCGAATAAATCGCATAGCAACAAACAGACGGACAGACAGACATACGGACAGACAAACGGACATGGCTAAATCGATTCGTCTCATCGAGCTGATCAAGATTATATATACTTTATGGGGTCTCCGATGCCTCCTTCAATGCGTTACAAACTTTTGGACAAACTGAATATACCCGTTTACACTATGTGTAACGGGTATAAAAATATAAAAAAAAAATAAAAAAAAATAAAATAAAATAAAAAAATTTAAAAAAATTTAAAAAATTTTAAAAAATTATTAAAAAAAATAATTAAAAAAATAAAAAAAAATAAAAAAAAAAAAAATAAACAAATTATTAAAAAAAATAAATAAATAAATTTAAAAAAATAAATAAATTTCAAAAAAATAAATAAATTATTAAAAAAAATATTTTAACTTAAAAAAAAAATAGACAATACCTAAATAAAACAAAAAAAAAAAAAACATTAAAAAATATGCTTGTGTATATTAATTTTATTTTCTAGATTCAAATAAATAAATACATGCATTAAGGAAATATTTCAATACAAATGAATCTTAATTTACAAATATAATTAAAAAATTCTTCATTAATTATTATTTTTTTTTTTTTTTTTCAATTTATTAGTTTTATTATTTTTAACTTTCCAAGTTTTTCTAATAGTTTTAGACCCTGCCTGATCCCTATACAGTTCTGCCATTAACTGGGTCCTGCACTCGATGTTTGCGAAAAGATGAATTAAGTCTCAAATTATGACGTATCGAATTTTGCCAAACGCTCTGATTCTTCTGATAAAAAAAAAACGAAATTTTTCGCAATTCATTTGCAAATGCTGCTCAATGTTCGGCTTTTACGGGTTCAGTTCACGGCTTCAAAGTAGTCTCTTAACTCTGTTTACCTTAATAGTTTTATTTAGAAGCGCCTAAAAGCATGCACTGCATATATTGCGTATGATATTTTCGCAAATTTAATGCTTCGAAAATTGCAAATGACAAGTTTGATGACAATATTTTTTCTTCTAGTTTTCGAAAATAATTTGCAAGAAATGCAGTTAGCAGACAGAGAGATCGTTGGGGTCTCCCATGTCTTCTTTTGGCTGTTGTACATATGATAAACCTACCACACAAAATTATAAAAATATCTTAAAGGAAGGGACTGTCCCATAGTCAACCCTAACTATTGAACTATTTTTAAGTATTGAAATACATATTATAAGAAAAAAAAAAACATGCAGCCATATTTAGACAAAAAAAGATATTTGGTTTAACTATTTGCGGTTTTGAAGAAAAAAAAAATATTATTAAGCTCCCAAAATACTCCAACTGCTTTTAACTTTACCACAATTACTTCAGCGGCTATTCTCTTTCCTGCTTTATTTGAGGTCTTGTCAAAGTAATCAACGAACCGAACCGAACCAAATAGTCAAATGTATTTCAAGGAATTCTATTTGCAGTACATTCTATCTGGTATTGAGTGTCCTGTTTTTCCAGACATTGGAATGGGCTCTCATATATTTGTGGTTATCTGCTTTTGGTGGTGGTGGTATTGGCGCTTGTGGTGGTGTTGAATTTTATTTACTTGTCAATTCGTCTTCTTCGTCGCCGTATTGCATGGAATTGTGTTGAGTTTATTATTTGCTGAATGATTTTTCAATAAATTATTTCTATATGACGAAGACAGTGGCAAGCAAGCTAAGCACTTGATTTAATATGTGGGGTGTTGCTGTTGACACCCCTTAAAATAGGAAATCGAATGACAAGAGCAACACAAATACTATTATTTGTGTATATCTCACACACACACACACACACACACATACTTTCTGTCAATATTTACTTTAATAGGCCTCACATTATTTTATTTAATTTTTTTGTATCGTTTTTTCTGTCCGCATGTTTTTTACTGTTGTTTTTGTTGTTGCATTGTAGTGTGACAATACAATTATAAATGGTGACAAAATAATTTCCGCTCTGTGATTTTTATGACAGTTGTGCAGTGCATTAATGCTTCGATGCGTGCCTTTTTTTTTTTTTTTTTTTTTGAAAATTGAATCCAATCATCAGAATAAAAAAACAGAAACCGAATAGAATTTAATGCAATCAAGTCAATGCGAGTTGACGTTAAAAAGCGAGAAAATATTATTTTGCTGCAATTAAATCTGCGATATGAAAATTGTGTCACAGAAAATGTTGTCCCCATTTAGCTCGATTCACTTATTTCAGTGATTTTCCAAATTCTTGATGTCTTCTGGAAAGTAATTTGCGGAAGATCTGGAAAATACTACTCCGCGGCGTCGTTAATTTCCTCACGTGAGGAATGCCATTAATCGGTCTGTAAACGGATTGGGCGGAAATAGCCAATTGAAACCCAAAATCATTGATTTTAGCAATGTTTCAAAACAAAATTTATTTTCGCTTCCTGTAAGGCCGTTTTGCAGCGATTTCGGCCTTTAATCACTTCAATAATGCTGAAGAGTATGCCATGACATTCTCAGAAAACCTTTCCGACCCATCGAGTCCATTGCCAGGCACTCAATCTGTTTTTTACTGTGTAGCAGTGTTTCAGGTTTCCAGGTTTCAGTTACCAATCGACGCCAAAAGTCCGCCCGATGCTGCATCAGCAAGTCCAAGCACTCTTTCGAAGTGCTCTTGCGTTTGTGCTTTTGATCCACAGTGAGCATGTGCGACACACAGCGGCAGGAAAAATTTTTTCATATGCAAAATCTCGCCCAAAATATGGCGTGTGCGTTCAGTACTATTCTTTGTGGCATCTGCTAGCTCGAGCACCTTCACTTTCCGTTTAGCCTACACCAGTTCATGTATTTTTTTGACATTGACCGCATCGGAAGGGCTACGGCTGCGGACTTTATCGGTAGAGGAGTTGTGAAACAATCGAAGCCAATATTTGACAATGTAATCTGACGAAGCATTATCCAACTTTTATTTTGTTTCCTCCTTAAACTAGCATTCCAATTGCTACCAGATTTCGATGGAAAAGTTCTCTGGATAACATTGAACTGTTACGAACCAAAATGGGACAGCATGAATCCGTAGCAAAAACATTAGAAACTTAATATCCGACGAATCTATTTTGTATCTACAAAAGATATGCTAATTACGCTGTCTCTTAGCTGAGTTCAAAAAGTTCTCAAATCTCCAAAAACCTGAAGTTCTAAAATCAATTTAATATCTCAGAAACAATAATGTTAAGATTAAAATTTGATTAAAGCTTGCTGCAAAATGTCTCATTACAATTCAACTCAAGTTTTTACAACTAAAAAAAAAAAAATATAACTGCTTTTTTCTTTCTCTCTCTCTCTCTCTCTCTCTCGCTCTCTGTATCTGCATTCGAGTACATACTAGAGCCAACATGCCACACCAATTGACATGGCAGCCGTTGCTGCGTTGTTGTTGTTGTTGATCGCGCCAACAATAATTGTTTGCATTTGTGTTGCAATTAACTTAAATCGCGCCTGTTGGCCAAATCGTCTTTAAATTGGCAGTTGGCACAGTGCACTATAAATTCAAACAACTCCACCCCACACACACACTGCACAGTCGAATCAGTTAGTCAGTTTAGCACATGCGGAAGTGATGCTGCATTTGAGTTGCAGGTGTGTCCTCCGATTAAAGAGATGAAGAGAGCGTCGAGTAATAATGCCTTTGGCGCAACGTTGGCGGTCCAGTAATGTCCTAGGCCGATATTACTGTCGACAACAGCAACAACGTCAATGTTTCTTAACATAGTTTTCATTTTTTTCATTTTTTTCCATTTTTTTTATTCACAAATTATCAACCATTTAGACTTTTCGTCAAAGTTTAACAGACAGTTTCTCTTTCGACAAATTCATTGCCTGTGCAGCTGCCCCATTCATTCATCCAACCAACCATTCAGTTCCATTCATGCTTAATTTTTGTGGCTTTCATGATCGCAACTCATTTTGGTTTCGTCTTTAACTTTTTAAACTTAATCCGCCTGCCTGCCTGCCTGCTAACTTTATAGCTGCCATCGCCGCCGCCGTTGGTAAAGTGATTTCTTCAATGTTTTGTTAGCGCAAAGGATTTTGAGATGCATCATCTTTAGTCTTTAGTCATTTGTTATTGGGTATACCATATATACACTCTATAAACAGCATATATGAAATGGTATATTAATTCTTTGAGCACTTTGATCTATTATCCGTGAGTTAATTTAAAATAAATTTATTGTGCCAAAACAAGCCAAAATACGAAGAGTAACTCGTGTAGAATAACTAATTTTTTTTTTTCCCAAATTTAGGAGTTTAGGAGAGCCGCATTGAAAATGTTTAAAGCAAGAGAGCAATACATCAGTCTGCACATCTCTAGCACATATCAAGTAATATATCGGTATTTGCACATCTCAAGAAAATATCGAAATTTGCACATCTCTAGTAAAATATTTGCATTTGTCCAACTCTAGATTCTAGAGATTTATTTAGGTATTTGCACATCTCTAGAAAATTATCAGCATTTTCCCATCACTAGAAAATTATCAGCATTTTCCCATCTCTAGAAAATTTTAAATAATCTTTGGGTTTCTATAGAGGCTATATTCTATACTGGCCTGATTCTTACAAAATATCTTGTCTGGAAATGTGTTGATTGAGTACAGAGTATCGCGTTGCTGTGCACACTCGAATGCTGTTTTGTAGTAAAAACTCTCAGAACAATCGGTGAGGCAGATCGCAGCAGCATCTCGTTTTCTTAACTAGCTAAATGTATTTTTAACGTCGTTTTAATTGTCAGTTTGTTGCATGTGTTGAATGTTATAGATACGTCGGCGCGCATACTATATGTATCGCATTAACGCTTTGTTTTCTCTGTGTCTTTTGATATTTTATTAATTCTTTTTCTTTGTTTTATTCTTTTTTTTTTCTGCCTGTGTTCCATATTAAAATTAAATTATATTGCATCTAATTAATATAAATATATTTACACACTAATCGAATTTAATATTAATCAGAGTAACACCATCGTACATAAGTAAAGATACAAAATACAATAAATTTCAACCCCCTCACATAAATGTATACATACCACTCAAAAACACCCCATGGTGTTTTACAATACATATTTATACAAATAATATTGTAGCATAATATATAAAATGTACATAATTGGCATGAGATGTACTGAATTAAATTCGAATGAGTGAATGAATGAGTGAATGAATGAGTGATGAGTGGTAGGTGTAACAGCAAACTTGAATTATTTTATTGACTTAATTTGTCAGATTATGAGTGGCTGAGTAGTTGACATTAACGAGCACTGTAAGTGTCAAATAAAACAAAAGAATTTGATAAATTAATATGTACGCTTTTGAAGTATTACTTTGGCTTTTAGCTTTAACAAGGAATATTTTGTTTTGCAATGGTCACGAAGAGCGAGCGAGCGAGAGAGGGAGAGAGAGAAAGAGAGGAGTGTGGGTTAAGCAATCGGTAAGAACTAACGAATGGATTGTCCGATTTTGATACAAAATGTTTATAGCTTGGTACATCTAAATTACCCAATTTGGGATACTCTTTTGACACTTTCCTGGGCATTTTGGGATACTCATTTGGCACTTTCCTGGGCATTATTTATTTTAAATTTCGATTTTAATGTTAAAAAGCGACGGCTAAACAATTTGGACAACGGATACGCTTACAACACAAACCATTCAACAACAGCGCTACGGTGCGAAAAGGGCAATTAGTTTTTTTAAAAAAGAAATACATTTTTTAAGAACAAAAACGCGTTCAATCGCTGGTGCTGTAATATAAGGTAGGTCTAGAACTGATGCTGTAATACCGAAACTTAGTAAATTAGAGAAACTATGTAAAAAAAAAAAAAATAAAAAACTATAGAATACCACATGCGCATAAAAATCAGATTAAAAAGCAAGTAGAAAAATTGATTGGGTACAACATAATACATAGTTCAAAAGGCGTTTAATACGGTTCTGATAGACACTATCGGACCATTAACAAGAACCGATTTTGGTAATGAGTATGCTATAACGTTTATATGGGACCTAACAAAATACCTGTTCGCAAAACCGGTACCCAGCAAAAACGTTAAGGTAATTGCCAAGGCAATTCTAGAAAATGTTATACTCGTGTATGGACCCATGAAAAAAGTCATTACTGACATGGGCACCGTGTATAAAAACCAGATTTTCTCAGAGTCATATAAAATCTTAAATATAGATGTTACGACCTCAACTGCGTATCAACACCAGACGTTAGGAACTGTGAAAAGAAACCACAGAACGTTCAATGAGTACTGTCCGTTCGAAATAATATTCGGAAAAAGTGCCATAGTCTATGACCTCTTAAGCCAAGACCAAGTAGAAATTCAACTACTTATTACCTAAAACTGCAGATGAACGATAATTGAATTCAAGAAGACAAACTATAGACAGACGCCATCTAGTTGTCGAACACAGAAATCATGTTAGCCTAAAAGTATGCCACAATTAAAACACAAGGCAGCATGTTGCGATCATGAAGCGAAAGACGAACAATAAACTAATATTTCAAGAACTTCAGTGACGTTCCAACTGTATTATCAGTTCAAAGCTAAGCACAACAGCGAAATAGACAAAATACATTCGTCGTATTATAGTTTTTATTTTAATTGGCATTTATAATTGCTTTGTCTTTATATCGTAAATCATGGATAGTGGTGGTGGTATTTTAAATATTGTATGAGCTATACACAATTTAACTTTATTGCAGTTGTATCCTTTTTTCTTTTTTTCTTTTTTTTACTTCACTTTACAACAGCTCCCAATGCTAACAATATAATTATGACAATAAATTTTTCCATTTTTTTCCCATATCTTTTATTATTTTTTTTTTTTTTTAGTAAAAAACAAAGTACCCATATGTACACTCTTTCACTCTCTCTATAAAGTGATGATTTTAATTTACCCTAATGCGTATATAATTCCAGCCATTAGAGCAATTACATTAACAATTTTTCGCACTTGTCTCTTTTCAATTATATATCTTATTCGTTCTTGCTTTAATGTTTTGCATTCAATTCGTTTTCTTTTTTTTTTTATTGTTTGGGTAGTTTTTTTTTTAACAATTTCCATTTCAATTTATCTAAGCAGTATAAAGTATGTATTTAGAGTACTATTCTCCATATGTCCTTGTTGTCCTTTCGTCGTTGTCGTCGTTGTCGTCGTCATCATCGTCGTTTTCAACGCGGCCGCCTTTTGTAATGGACGCATTTATACAACAATATTATTTCATATGTTGACACTCGCACGTAATTAAGGTGAACTGACTTGACTGACTGCCTGGTGGGTTGCCTTTTTTATTGGACACCGTCATTTTCCCCGACTCGAAACAATTTTAATAACGACAGCGACAACAACAACAACAACAATTCAAAGGCGTTTGTGTCATAGCAATTTGTTGGCGTGTCTTCCATTGAGACGACGACACATACATATGTATACCTACTATAAAGTGTAAGGATATAAAACCCGTACAATGATGTTTCGTCCTTTTTCAGTTAAATCAAGTGCGCCACTCAAAATTCCATTGACAGCAAATTATGCGCCTGGCGCTTGTGGGCGTTAACACACACACACACACACAACATGCATGCAGGATAACTGACAGGCTACGCCGTAGTCCACAACAACAAAATGATATGTAGACTATTTGAAGTATGTATGTACGTGTGTGAAGTGTGTATGTGTGTTGTTCTTGTTTGTAATCTCTAAAAGGTAATTTGTTTATGCTTGGCTGGCTTTTTGACTTATTACAACCAGTTCAATTATTAAGTAAAAATTTCGTTCAAAATGTTTAATTTTTTCCCCCTTTTTTTTGCGACATGTATTTCCATTGCGTTGTTGTATTTAAATGGAAAATATTTTCACATTAAAACAGCTTTCGTCATCGAATTTCACTTATCCATTTTCATATTTTTTCTATAGCTTTTATGAATTAGAAACAATAATAAAAACTTGGAAAATCTCCTGAAAATCTCTTTGTCAGCGCTAGCAAGGCATCAGCCAATGCTCGTAAAAAGGATACCGCAAATTGCAGAAGAAAAATAAGTCACTGCTGCTCCAGACCTAGCCAAGAAGGTCGATGCTTCCTAAAAGAACGTTCCCAAGAAGAACGCTCCCTAAGAAATATGCTAACAAGTAGGCTGCTTCCAAGAAGGATATTCCTTCTCCTATCATTGCTATGATCTACGCCGAATATATTCGTTGTACAAACAAATTCAAGTCGAACGTGATGCATAAGTTTTATTCTTACGTGCAGCTAGTCCAAGTTCGACTAAAAATGTCCACTAGTTAAATTCATGTTTACTAGTGACCAATGGTCGGCTTTACACAAAGGAATATCGTGATCAAATAGTCAATATTCCCCAAAAGAACCAATGTAAAACAAGAAAGAATGATAAAAAGGCGAGCATGTTCGACTGCAAGGTACCCTCTACTCAATCTTTATGTGACTCAAGTTGAGTCCTACCTTTATAACATATCTTATTGTATTGTATTTTCATATAAAACCTTAAAAAATGGAGTTACCTTGTGTGGGGCTATACTTAATATTTTTATGGACCTAACCATTCATATTGGAATATTTTATTAGGACTATCATAGGCATACAATAAGCAATGACTTTTATCGAATATCCCAAAATGTTGGAGTAGATTTGTATGGGTCTCGAGAAAAACCGTTTGCAAGTGAACACTTGACGGTTTAGGAGAGTCTCAGTATCAAATATAGTAGCTCTCATTTCTGTTAAATTCACCGAGATAATCGTTTTCATACGGCTGACAGACCAACACAGACGTATGTACAGACGGACCGACGGATAGACAGACATAGAGATTACTGAACAATTATTACGCTCTCAGATTGCAATTAACTCATATCTATTACTTTTGCTCTACACCCACATACCACCACCCATATACCAACCACACCCAAACCATGTACCCAGTTCAAGTACTGCTAATTGTGCACGCTATTTGTTTTGAAATTGACTCTCAATCACAGCACGTGGCTAACACAAAAGGATACTAATGTTGCATACACACAAACGTCGACGATGGACGACGGTGTTAAGATGATGCGATGCCTCTCTGCTCTGTTCAATTGAACGCGTGCGACCAAAACTAACAAAGCAAAAGCCAAAGCCAAAGTAAATGAAATGTATGTATTTATTTATTTATGGCTTGTCCGACAAATTATGTGCAACAGTAGACGATCGCAGCACAAAGCATTTAAAAAGGAAGTGAATAGATGCGACAGTGCTTAAAGAACGAACACGTGTCTCGTCTGACAAGCGAAAAGTGGCTGGCTACACATACAAATATTGAGAGCAAAACGAATGCGGTTAAAATGATGGATGAATGGGCGAGATGGATGGATGGATGGATGAATGGGTGGGTGGCTGATTTGAACAACAAAAACAAAAAAAAAAACAACACGCAAACATATTTTTAAAACTGAATAAATCTGCAGTGAGCGGAAAATGGATTTCTAATATTTCGAAAAAAAAAAAAACAAAATGAAAAAAAAAGTTTTAAAAATTATTGAAGAGTAAAAGAAATTCGCTTGCGTTGTGCATAAATATTTTTCAAAGCGGTATTTTAGAAAAAAAAATTATATATTTAAAAAGAAAAAAAAAAAAGAAGCAAAACGAAAACAAACTTTTCCCACAGGACGTCCGGCTTAAAAGTTGAGAAAAATGAAACTTTTATGAGCGCATTTTAACACAAATAAACAGTAAGATAGATATATAGTACATGTATAGATAAATAAATTCATACATAGTATATATTTATACAGAGAGAAAAAAATTAACTAGAATATTATGTTTTATATTAAGAACCGTTTTTTTTTTTAAGCAAAATGTTTTCATAAATATGAGCTTGCGATTTGCTCACAATTTAAGAATGAACGTTCTTGTTATAAAGAACGAAAGTTCTTGTTATAAAGAACGAAAGTGCTTGTAATAAAGAACGAAAGTTCTTGTTATAAAGAACGAAAGTTCTTGTTATAAAGAACAAAAGTTCTTGTTATAAAGAACGAAAGTTCTTGTTATAAAGAACGAAAGTTCTTGTTATAAAGAACGAAAGTTCTTGTTATAAAGAACGAAAGTTCTTGTTATAAAGAACGAAAGTTCTTGTTATAAAGAAAGAAAGTTCTTGTTATAAGGAACGAAAGTTCTTGTTATAAAGAACAAAGTTCTTGTTATAAAGAACGAAAGTTCTTGTTATTAGGAACGAAAGTTCTTGTTGTAAAGAACGAAAGTTCTTGTTATAAAGAATGAAAGTTCTTGTTATAAAGAACGAAAGTTCTTGTTATAAAGAACGAAAGTTCTTGTTATAAAGAACGAAAATTCTTGTTATAAGGAACGAAAGTCCTCGTTATAAAGAACGAAAGTTCTTGTTATAAAGAACGAAAGTTCTTAATACAAAGAACGAAAGCACTTTTCCCAAGTGTAGTTAAAGTTTAGTGAAACCAAAAGCGTGTAACATATAAAAACAAAAAATTACAACGCATTTTACTTTCATTTCTTTTTACACAATTCCCGCTCTGCTGCTCTATATTTATATACTATATATTTTATATATATATATATATATATATATATATATGAATTTTTATCTATACATCTAACATGCTGCTTGTGTTAAAGCCAATTTTCCAACAGTTGGCAATACAATTTTTTCGATTAAACGCTTGAATTCATCGTGAAAGTAACCAAAGGAATAGAAAATTGCGCGCATAAAACGCTGAGCTAAACGCGACTTAAATAAATATTACAAAATACAAATTCTTTTTTTTTTCGTTTCATAGTCCTTCTTATATATGTATGTACTATAAATATATACATAAAGGTTATCAGCAACTAATATAATCGGTAAAAAAAAATAAGAGGCTTTAAAAGGCAACCCAGTAGATTCAACGACAATTATAAAAAAAAAAAAAAATATTAAAAAAAAATTTTAAAATAAAAAATAAAATAAACGAAAAATCTACCTGCTGAAGCCTTGATTATGCTTAGCTAGATAATTTTCGGTATTTAAACGCGACGCTTTTTAAACGCTGGTATACCGCTGTCAAATTCGGAAACATTTAATGCATGTGAACCTGCTGCGGCGGTTGCATTTTAGTGCGTCCAATTTTCTCTTGTTTATTACGCACTTCACCGGTTACGGTTGTCGTAAATAAACGCCGTTTGTTACGTTTTTCCTGTTGAATTTTTTCAGGATCGCTGCAATAATACAAAAAAAAATATTTTAATTTGAACGCATTTAATAAATATTGTAATAAAAAAATTACCGCTCTGTATAGGTCAATCGATTCGTTGGCGGCGGTGCTTTTGGCTGTGAATGTTTCTTGGCAAATGCAGTCGGTTCATCGCGTAAACCAAAACTTTTTGCAAAGTGTCCCATGTGTGCATTCTTAATATTAAAAATTGGTTTTAACTCTTTGGGAAACGTTGTGTAAAATTTCATCCATGAGACAAATGCTGCAAAAAAAAATAAAGAGAATGGAATTTAATTAATGAATGAATCAAATTTATAATGCCTAGACCTACTAATCTCTACTATAAGACTTTGCATCTATTTGATCTTTTTGTTTTTAATTGCAATAAAATTGACTCTACATTATCTGGGAATAATAATAATTTTTTTTCAGTTTTGGAAGCTTGAAATTTGTCGACATTTTCATCAACCCTGTGACTGAAAATATTAGAATCCATTCGGGAATTAGAGTCACCTTTAAAATCAATCTCAGAGACTATTAGAAAAAGAGTCAACAAACTTGCCATTTAGAATCATTTTAAAGACATGTATGGTATCGTAGCGTTCATTAATAAAATACAAATGAGAAATGCGCACTAATTGAATCAATTTGAGAATGTATGAACTTAGCATTCAACATAATACAATCAACCCTGTAAGCCAGCCACAAAGAAGCAATAATTGTATCACCTCAAATAAACTACAACAAAAACAACAGCGACGCGCACGACGACGACGACGACAAAAGCACAAAATTAATTTACTTTATTTTTGGATAATATAATAGCAGCAGCAACAGGAAACCACAAAGATCCACTTAATGCAAACGCCACGCCTACATGCTTACGCTTTAAATGAATGACCCGAACCCCCTTTGTTTCTTTATTTGTTTGTGCACTTCCATGGTGGATGCTGTCAACGTTGAGTGCGACAATAAAAGCAACAAAAACAACAACAACAACAACGACGACAACGCAACGAGGACGACAATGATGATACTTAGGCCGCTTTTAGCAGACATTATCCTTGTGAATAAACAGCTTAACTTTCAGGCTTTTACTCTATACATATCACTCGCACTCTCTCTCTCTCTCTCTTTCACTCTCTTTGAAGTATGACGCTGCTTGCTCAAGTCATTTATTTAACTTTATTTGTGCTTCCGTTTGTGGTTGGCTTAACTGTATCCATTCTAGACATTGCTTTGTCTGTCCGTCTGTCCGTCTGTCTGCATGTCTACTTGAGTATAATCGCATTTAAGCAATTAAGGATTCGGTCTCTCCTTCTACATTATCGTTATCCTTCGTCTGTTGTATCGTAGTATAACAATAGAGAAAATGGTAGACAACATTGAGAAAATAGCAATGACTCCGCCTTCACTTCACTTCACATCAGAAACGACAAACACTGACAGATGAACAGAACAGACCGATTTGTGTCGCCTTAGTCATGAAGTCACTTAGTGCTTGAACCAACCAAGTCTATTGAAAGGATGCTTCTTCTATACTTTAAATTGGATATCATTTGTCATTAGTATTAGCATGGCACTTATTTATGTATCTCCTGCTTTTTTTTTTTTTTTTTTTTTTTTTTGCTTAATTGACATGTGAGTGCGTCGGATTGTATCCTTTTTGTTGGTTTTTATTTTTGCATATTTCACATCTTGTTTTAAGTGATGCTTATCAACAATACACACATTTGTGGTTTATCCTTTTTATTCTTTTTGTTGTAAGCTGTTCATTGTAATTTGATAGCTTTTTTTTTTTTTTTTTTTTTTTTTGGTATAATACAATAGTTTTAAACATGTCACCACTTCACTTGTGTTTGTTCTGTTGCGCTCATGAGTGCTGCGTAATTAGAATGAACATCCTTTTTTTTTTGTTATAAAAAATCCATTTTTAAGTTCGTTGGAATGCAGCTGTTCATTATCATCGTCGCTGTTCATTTGTCATTTTAAATAAATTTATATAAAAAAAAATAAATAAAATTTTTATTGTCTGCTTTTTGAATATGTTTGCTGGATTAAAATATCTAAAAATTCTCATACCAGAAATGTATGCAAATTCAATTGTTTACAACAATAAAAATTAAAAAAAAAAAAACTTTCAAATAAATGAAGCATACAGACAAACAAATCTTCTGCTTTTCATTAACATAATAAGATGAAATTAAAATACATATATTCCGTATTTAATATCCTCAATACAAAAAGTGATCATCAGACCTCCAAGTTTAGATCAAATTAAGCATACAATATTCTAAGAAAACGCATTATTATCGAGCTAAAAGAAAACGATTTTCCGAAAAAAATATTTTATTTTTCTTCATATAAAAAAATATAAATACGTTTCTATGTCCGTTATGGACTTTGAAACCATCCAACCGAAGAGCCCCAAAGTGGTATTATTTGAAAGGCAGCAATGCAAGTATAATTATTGACCACTAAAATAGTGCATTAGGCACATTTGTTTCATTTATGGTGTCGATTTTCGACAATTCCTATACAATTTTTTTTTTTGCTTTTTTGTATGTTTTTATACTAGCTTCAGCGGGCGATCAAGAATACTACCACAGCATGCTCAGTTTGACGTAAAAGTCGTGTAAAGAGCGAAAGTTAGATTTGTATGTGGGCTATAGAAAGCAATAAACTATCAATTTTGTAACTATTTGGGTTCATAGTCGTAATTTCCGAAGCGATGGTTAATTCTGTTAATAAAAATCATCTTAAGGTGCTAACTGCAAGCAATTTTCTTTTAGATGAATCCTTAAACGCAAAAAAAAAACTATGGAAACAATGAATATGCATGGGTACTCCTTATACAAATCAATTTTCTAGAGAGTTCATCGACATAATTTATTTGCTGTCTTAAATTTTTCAAAAAAAAAAAACTTTTCAATTGGCTTTTCAATTCTACCATTTTTTTTTACTTCAGCCTTTTTTGCGTTCTCTTTCTTGAAAGAGTGAAAGAGTATATTCAGTTTGTCAAAAAGTTTGTAACACATCAAAGCAGACACCATAAAGTATATAAATTCTTAATCAGCGTGACAAGACTATTCGATCTAGTCATGTCCGTCTGTCTGTTTGCACAAAACTCCTTTACAAACCGCAATTTCATTAAAGAAAAGTAAGTCAAATCATTGTGTGACTGTGTATTAAAACTTTGGTTCCACCGAAGTAAACGTTTGCATCATTTCTTCAATTATCTTCTGCAAATCCAATGAAGTATAACAATTTTTTAATGGCTTTTTGATTGGACGCACAACAATACGGCTTCCTTTTGATTATTCTACAAAACATTTCTGTCTTCGATATTTATTCCGTTTGCCGTTCGTACACCCCATTTATAGTATACATCACCTATTCACAATTGATCTGTCTATCTCTTTTTGTCTTTCATAAAATCACTTAAAAGTGGAGTTAAGTGAGTTTCTTTGGTTTTTTTTTTTTTTAGTAATCTTTTCGTTTATGTACGGCTTGACTGCTCCTCGTATATCTTTTGTTTCAATTTAATATATATATTTTTTTTTTTTTTGCTGAATTACTTCTTTTTATTATTTGGTCTTGTGTTGTATATTTTATTAGTTTTCTATGATTTAAGTGCTCAAAGTGCACAAAATAATGATGATTTCCTTTTCTACTTGTTCTATAGTATTTCGCCATTTTACTTATTTTTCATTGTTTAGTCTTTTTTTTTTTTTTTTGGGGGAAATTTTGCACAACTTGCGTTTCCGTTTCCGCTTCCGTTTTGGGTGTTTTTTTTTACTAACTTTAAATTATTGTTTCTTTAATTATTAAGTCTTTTGTATCTTCAAAGAATTGTCCGTCTGCATAATGTCTTAATCAACTAAATTGCAAAAGTAATCTCAAAATGATTTTTATTCTAAATATTTGCATAGCATACATATAATTACACTATTTTGACCTATTTTCGATTAAAAAAAAGAAAACAAATAAATAAACTGTGCAGCACTGCTTACTAATGGCAACATTAATCAAGTGCTTATGAAGTTTATCAAACTGATTAGGCCTGATAAGCAAGTAGCTTGAAATTTAGCATAAATCACAAAAAAAAAAAAAAAATAAATAAAAGAAAATAACTAAGTAAATCTATAAATAAATGAAAACCCTTTTTAGAGGGGAACAAAACAGCAAAGTCGATTAAAATCACTTTCATTATGTTTCAATCAAAATTAAACCCTCATAAAAAAAAATTCTTTCATTTTAACTTTTGTCAACTTTTTTGTTTGTGACTTATTTTGAGCAAAATACAAAATACAGGCGGCAAATGTATGTCGTGCACGATTGCAAATGCTTTTTGTATTTCTAGGTGTTCAGTTTTGGGGGGCGAAGAAAAAAAAATTATGCCAACGGCGAATACGGGTCTCCTGTATTCTCCTGCTGAGCTATTTAAGAATTAGATTGGTGGTAGTATTTATGGAACATCCACTTTTTAAAGAAAATAATTCCTTTAGTCTGAATTTTATATTATAATGAATTGTTATCACTTGACACTTTTGTTTTTCGTTCGTTTCGGTCAGTTAATGCTGACCGAGACATTCTTCAATATTATTTCTTCACACATTTTTTTTTTTTTTTTTGATTCAAGCAAAGGACTACGTCAATTATACTAAGTGAAGTATTTCACTACTGTCTCTTTCTAATTTGATAACAAATTTTGTTGAGTATGCATGTTATGGTGAGTTTATATAATTTCAACTTATAAATGTCAATTTTTTTGCTTTTTGAATAATTTAAAAATAAATATTTTTTAAAAGTGCCAAAGCAAACGAAGCAAAAGTACCGAAAATATAATGTTTGCTTACTATTTCTTTACCAAAATTTATCGTACTCATCTCTCTTCTCGTGGTGAGATTATATATAATACAAAACGGAAAGAAAATCTCCCGCCATACTAATTTCGAAGCGAAAAATTTACTAAATTTTTGGGAAGAGCACATTCGTCCCTATGTTGAGTGAATCTTATCTTGGAAAATATCACTAATTTGTAAGCTCAATTCTACAGAAGAGCCAGAGCGGCACACATACTATGCATGATTATTAACATTAAATCTGAACTAGTGGATTTTGATATAAGATTATTCTGAAGAATCTAAATCTAAATTTTTGATTTGACAGCGCTTTCTTTTTTAGTCTCCGAGATTATCGGTTTCATAAGCTATACAAAGAGTCATGAATTTCGTTAAACTCCGTACAAAGTCGGATCATTAAAATTTTATATTAAACACATAAATATTGTATATAAAGCATATAGTATGTACGCATGTATTTATTAAGCATAAAGCGATTTTGTTAAGGTTTTTATTTTACTCATTTTTTTTTTTTTGCAGCCTTGGTAACATCTAATTAACTTTTTTTTTTTTTTTTACTCCTATAAAGCCACAATTACATTTTCAACAGCAAACGAATAAATACAAAAAAACAAAAAAATGACAAGAAGGTGAGAAACCAACTTCAACACTCGAGCACAACTGGCCAAGTAAACTGCCAAACGACAACCAATCAACCACTCCAATGGGTGGTAGTCGTCGAAGTCGTGGTCAGAGTGAAACGCACGCAATCAAAATTAACTTCAAATATGAAATAATTTTTTCATATTTTTATTGCAGAAAAAAAAAAAAAAAAAAATTAAAGGAATAGAAAAAAAGAAAAATGCGGAATCAAACGAAAGGATTATAATGGGTGGACACTTTGCCATGACATCCGGTTGGTTGCGCGTTGACTGAGTAGCTGAATGTTCGGTTAATAGGAGTACGACTGGGGACGGAGTTCGATGGCAGCATAAGTTATAATTGGAAAAATAGCGTTATTTTTCCCATTACGAATGCGTTCTTGTGTATATTTTTTTCTTTCTTTTTTTTTGTAGGTATATATTTTTATTTTTAGTTTTTTTTTTCCTTTACACAACTTCCGCTGCTGAAGAGCGGTAAAATTGTGTTGTAAAAAATCATAATTACAAAGTTAATGTCCTTTGGCGTTTGTGAAAGGATTAAATTACTAGTTGCGACTGTAACTGGTTGTCGCGTAAAAAAAAAGAGTTAGAGTTGTGCATTTCAAATAGACACGCAAATAAAAAAAAAAAAAAAATAATGATAATTTATTACATTTGAAGTTGAATTCTTAAGACTGTTTTTTTTTTTTCTATTTCCACTCCCACTAAACGTCATTCACAAAAAGACCAATATTAAATCTAATTTCGATTAAGACTTCATAATTATAAAAGTTCGCAAAATAAAGGTTATATAGTATGTATAGTAGCTGTCATAGAATATTATTATTAAACTTACCTTTGCATGCTTTCTCGTGCAGTTCTTCGTCATCGATGATAAGCTCTTGGAATTTATGCTGTAAATTTGAGGCAGCCTCTTGTATATTACGCGCTTCGTCATCAAAAGTGACAAGCGCTTCCAAATAATTGTCCATGGTTACTTGCGCAATGCGTATACGTTTATCTTCTAAATTACGTACAAACTGTACTTCGCTGGGCGCCAAAAACAGTACGGCACGTCCACTACGTCCGGCACGTGCTGTGCGTCCAACGCGATGTACAAAATCGGCGGTTTTCTGTGGTGGCGAATATTGTATTACCAAATCTACTTCTGGTACATCAATACCACGTCCGACAACGTCCTAAAACAAGAACAAATTTTAATGCATTTTTTTTTTTTTTTGCTAAATTAAATTTATTTATAATTACCGTTGCAAGCAGCACACTTGATTTACACTCTCGGAATCCTTTAAATACGCCTTGACGCTCTGTTTGTGTCATGGAGCCATGCAATCTGAAAATGTTTTTTCGTTGTTAATAGTTAATTTTAAAAATGTGTGATAAAGCGAAGTGACGTATGAAATTAACTAAGAGACACGAATATCTATGTGACTTACTACACACCAACTTACAAAAACATTTATTAAATAAGAAAAAAAATATTAGGTTTATATGGAAGAGCACTGATGCCAATTTTAGAGATCTGCACAATAAGTACACAGTAAGTACAACTAAATGTTTGCTGATTACTACATATACTAACTCGGTTTTAGAATGCACGTTCATTCACTTGTAGTAGTACGAAATGAATCAAATTCAAACAAATTCAAAATAATCATACCAAAAAGCCTCAAAATTTGGTACAAATTTGTTTGTATGAGCTCATTTATGACTCAAATGGTAGCGAAGAATGTTACTAAATCGCACAAAGCCTATTTGAAAGCACTCAAGTAGTTGGTTCTAAACAGCCTTAAGTCCTCCGTTTATGTCATTTGAGTGATTAGGGCCAAAGAATTTGAATAAGAATATATAAGTAAACTATATGTTTATACAGAACCATTAATAGAGAAGGCGTAGGAGAAGCAATACAGTAGGTATGCATATACACGAGAGCCGATTTGATATAACAAACCGTACTGCTTTCTAAGCTAAATTTGTTTTTTTTTTTTTTTGTTACTTAATCTTAAAGCAGTAAATTTTATATACTCACTTAAAGAAACGTAAACCCTGCAACAATGCTGCACTATCTGATTTTTCATCCACATCGTTTTCATTCGCCCGCTCATCGTCATCTTCGTCAAGCACTTTTTGCGTTAAGGTCTCATTTAACAGATCATGATGATAGTTTACCATTTCCATAGTGCTCATGAAAACCATTGCTTTAAATTTTTTTGCTTGCTCGCGATATTCTTTCGCCAGCAATGCGGCAAATGTTACCAAACGAAGTTTCGGTGGCACAACGACATAACTTAATTTCAAATTTTCCGGTATAGTAAGAACACCGGTAAAATCTTCAACTTCATTTATCTCATCGCATGCCGCTTCTATTGCTTCTTTTGTGTAACCGTTTGTGCTGCCCTTTAGTGCCGTCGTTTTTCCATCCTCTTCGCTATTGTCAATGTATACAGGCTCTTGTAATGTTAAACCTGCCAATTTTTGTACAGCAGGTGTTAGCGTTGCCGAAAGTAATAAACGTTGCAAATTTTGTGCTGGCGCTTTAGTTTCCTCGGCCAATTGTTCGCGTTGTTTATCGATACCTTCAACAATTTGTTTAACATCTCGTTCGTAGCCCATTTCCAGCAAACGATCCGCCTCATCGAGTACCATAATTTTTGCTTTGGACAATTTAAAGGATACTGTATGCAGCAAATGATCACACAGACGTCCAGGTGTACCAACAAGTATATTAATGCCTTTACGTAGACGCGCTTTTTCACTTTTACGACTCTCGCCGCCCATAAGTACGCCGGGTACAAGCCATGTGAAGGGCTTTAGTAGCTTTTGAAACAATTCATAAGTTTGTATAGCTAATTCACGTGTTGGTACAATGATCACAGCCAGTATGCCATCGGTACGTGTAATTTTGGGACGCTCTGCTTGCAGCTTTTCAACAACAGGAAGTGCATAGGCTAAAGTCTTGCCAGAACCAGTTTGTGAACGAACGAGTATATCTTTGCCTACAAATAAAAAGTTATATAGTATAATTAATAAAAAAAAAAAAAAAAAAAAAAGAAATGTGGAAAAGTTTTGGTATTTACCTTCAAGTGCCTTTGGTATGGTCTTCTGTTGTACTGTAGTCAACTCGGTGATGCTAAGCAAATCGGCGAGATTCTTAACGGCATGTGGATGTAAGCTCAACGATTCAACTTTGGTGCCATCAAAAATTGTCTCCTTAATGGGTTTTACAAAGCGCTGACCAAGCGGCTGCAGCGCTGCGGTATCTTTCTTATCGAAGAGACCAATTTTTTTCGACGCCGCACGCTCCGTACGAAAACTGTTAGTCTTACGCGCATTTGCATCAACTTTACCAAACTCTGGCGCTGCAGTTGTAGTTGTTGTTGTCGTTGTTGTTGGTATGCTTGATTCTGTACTTTCAACGTTGGCGTCTTGCTGCTGTTGACGTCGCTGCTCATCGAGCTTTTCTTTGAATAAATCTCCAGCGCGTGGTAGCTGATTGGGATTCTCTATATTTCGTGTAATTCCCTGCTTAATCTCCTGCGCAGTTAGTACACGCACTGGAGCCTTGCCACGTCTTTCAAGCCGCTTCTGCGCTAAACGCTCAGTGCGGCTTTGTTTTGTTTTAACATTTGCATTTTTGTTGTAGCTTGTGCTCTGTAGTGGCGTTGCGCAGATATTCAACATTAAATCATTGCCCAAAGTTTGTGCCTCTACGCTTGGCTTGGATACGTTTATTTCTGCTTTTGTTCCATTGTGCTTTACAGGTACTTTCGCTTTGGAAGCAGTTGAAACTGTGTGAATATTAAGCATTAAGTTATCAACGCTTGTTGCTTGCTTTTGCGCAGTTGTAACCGGATCCGCTGCGCTTCCATTTTCTTTTGTCACTTGTTGCTTCGCTTTAGTTTCGGGTGTCTTCGCTGTGACTGTCGTTGGCGTTTGTACTGTTTTATTGGGCACTCGTTTACGTGCAACTAACGCTTTAACTTTCTGCTCGCCACCATTAAAAGTAAACGAAAACCCATTCTGTGTGTTCTTTGCAGCCTTTTTCAACGGTTTCGCTGCTAATGTTGTCTTCTCCTGCAAAAAAAAAAAAAACAAATTAACTGAAACACGACAACATTATTGACAATTATGAATTACTTACGCGTTCTCTAAGTGGTTTACTTCTCATTGGCTGCGCATTAGTTGTAACATTCAAAGCGATATCCATTTTTATGCTTAATAAACAAAAATTTCAAATGTGTTTTTGAATTGGAAATGCCTCGCGTTAAACAAAAAAAAAAACGTGCGGCTATTTACACTTTCTTCCTCATGCAACACGCGGTCAGCTGTTTGAGTTTGGTGTATTTTAGTACATTCATGTGCAGGGCTACGTAAACTGCGTTTTCATTTCTTTGTGATATTTTTTTTTCATAATTCCGAGCTATATAGAAACCGTTACTTAGCTTGCGTAATTTGATGCGCCCGATCATGCGACCATAGCGACAAACTGCTGCGCGTGCATTTATGTCTCATACACATGAACTCATTTGAAGTAAACTCACATACTCTCCCGCTCAATAAGAGTCTTTCACTCTACTCTAAAGAGTCTTTAGCAAACTTTAGCGCATCAGAACCCTTTTGCACAACACGAACAGATGACCGCATTTGGTATTTTTTAGAATTTTTCCGACAAGGGCTGAAAACGTTGCAATAAGTTGCTGACCGTTATTATTTGAATGATTTTCGTTATAATTTCTATATTGTGCGAACCTTTTCACTTACGGTTAAAAAGTTTGCCACAATTTAGAAATTTATTTATATAATTTGTCAAAATAGAGCAAGAATCTCGGAATTTAAGATAACCGGCTGGAAACCTGGCTGGAAACCTTTATTTTAGCGCCCTTAAACTTGTCTCAAAACCTACTTACGATAGCATGTGAGCGTCTTGAAGAAAATTAAGGTAAAAAAATCGATTTTTACGAATTTTTTGCAAATACATATCTCGATCCCTGTAACATTTACGCTATTTGTATTTATTATAAATATTGTAGGGAATGAAACTTCCTAAAACTTTTGTCAAAAAATTTTTTTGTATCTCAAACCGTTTTTGAGATAGAGGGTGGTATCATGAAAATAGTTTTTATTTATAAATGAATTCACTTCAAATAAGGTGAAAACGCTGGGGGGTGCATAATGAAGCTGCTTTCTAAATGGCAACAAGTTTGCGAACAAAACGGTGCATATTTGACTTAAATAGAGCTTCAAAATTTGATCACAGATACGACATTACTTATTGATAAACCCTATATATCTATATCATCTATGTCCATGGATTTCTATTCACATATTTAAAAATATCAGGTTTTTAAAATAGTGTCTACACTAGGCCGTATCGAGCCATTAATCCCCATTCAGCACTTTTGCGAAATAGTAACTACGCCACTGATTGAAGTATTTGAGCTAAAGTATTTCCTTTATTTTTTATTTTATTATTTCACCCCATTAAACTGTGAAACGTAAAGAAACTTTGAATTCGTTTAGGTGCAATCTAATTAAAGTGGGTAATTCCCAAACGGTTACGGGGCTTACAAAGCTTATCAGTTCTATTTGTGTGATTCCTGGAATAGATTATCTGCATACAAAAAATAAAAAATAAATAAAAAGAAAAAAAATAATAAAAAAAATATTAAATTAATTTAAATACATACAAACACACAATCCTACAAACATAAAACACATCTGGCGATAATAAATTGACTGCAGCAGTTACGTGTAGGCCTGAATAGGCTTTTTAGTGCAAATATGCAAATAAGCAAAACTACATAGATACATACTATATATAAGTTCGTATATGTGAGTGTATATGTATTTTAACTACAATGTTTTTACTATATTTTTTATATAATTTAATTAAATTTGACATTGAACTTGCTGTTGCTATTACAATATTGATTCAATTAATTAATACAATTAAGCACAGTTCCCACTCAATCCACGTTTGATTAGCAATGACTTTCACGTCGTACTTACATACGTACAGAATCTGCTTTGCTTTTGACATTTGGTGCATCTATCCATCGTATCGATTAAATCGACACCCAAGATGAACCATCAGGAAAGAGCTGTGAAATCTTCGAAGTTGTTGTGTTGTGTTGAGACCCGCCAAATGAAAATGAAACCATACAACTCTATTTCAAATATAAAACTCAAAACTCTAGTGGAAGTGTTACCCCTGTATATCCTGAATGTCCTAATCTTGCACTATGAATGAACTTAATGGCTCTCATTTGATTTTTGGAGAAGAAATATTCACTCATTGCTGTCTTCTTACTTCTAGCTGTGACTGTGGATGAGAGTTAAACCCTTAAAATGGGTCTAGAAAAAAACCAGTGACCACCTGACGGCTGAGGAGAGTCTTAGTTTCGAATGGTCTGTTTTAAACGGCAGACGGACATACAAAGCTAATACGACTTTTCTGTCAATGCTGAATATGTTTATAAACTTTCTAGGGTCAAGAGAACCGATGTTTGTAGACATTGTCTAAATAGTGTTGAAGGGCCACAGCCACATAACGTTACATTTTGACTTATTGAACTCTATAAATTATAAAAAAGGAAGAAAAAAGTCTAAAATTTGTAGTAAAATAGTTGTCAGATTTGTACTAGATTGGGATATTCTCTTTAGATTATCGGGACACACGAATCATTTTCAAAAAATCCAGGATGAGGGGGACTAGGGCAAAAAAATTTGTATTTCAGAAAGAGTTGCGATATGAAATATTTATTTCCGCGCTCATTTCTTGCGTCTTATATTTTCTCTCAAATTTAAAGAAGAAATAATAAGAACGTTCTCAACGATCTCTCCAACACTCTGCCGCTCCAACGTTTGAAACGTTTTTTTCAAAATAGATTTTTTTATTATTATGCAAATGAAATGCATTTCTTTTGTGCTTTATAGACGACACTTAATGATAAAAAAAATGCATACAAATGATTAATATGAAAAATGTAAATAGGCATAAATCTTTTGAATTCGCAATTTCCTATTTTTTTTTTTATAATAAAGAGAAGCAGCGGAAAAGAGAACGAATGCCGGCCGGCCGGCATGCAAAACGAGTAAAAAAACAAAAACAAAAAACAAAAACAAAAAAGTTGCAATCAAGATGAAACGAGTAAAGAGAAGAAAAAAAAATAGAAACTAGTAAAACTGCCATAAAAATGATAACAAGTAATAAAAAAAACTAATAATAAATAAAAAAATAAATATTAATTAAGCCGGTTTTGTACAAAGAAACAAACAAAAAAAAAACTATAAGAAGCTTCATAAATAAAGCAAACTGAATAAAATAAAAAAAAAAAAAAAATAGCAAAACAAATTTTAAAATAATTGCTAAATATATACAAAGATACATATACATATGTACATAAATGCATGGTATACATATGTATGTATGTATGTATGTATGCGCAGCTTGCATTAAATTGAGCAAAGAGAATAATCTGGAAGGTAAGCCACCGCACTGCCGCACAATGATGCGCTGCGTAGTGCAGGGAGCAGAGAGCATGAACAGTGCCTGTCGCAATCAATAAGCCACTGATCCCTATGTACATATGTATGTATGTTATGTATGTACCCATCTCTGTGATTATTCCACACAGGCACGGCACGGCACCGCTGCCGCCGCCGCCACTGCCGAAGCTCGACTCTGATCTGCATTAATAAACAGCGACGTATGTCATAGACTGCTGCTGCTGCTATCCAGTGAATCCCCGTTACAGAAGGTGCAAACGTAGACACAGCGAGTGGCAGAACATCTTTTTGTGTAGTGTGTATGTGAGCGTTCGTAGTGGGTGTGTGCAAATAGAAGAAAAAAATATATATACAAATGTTTGTATTTGTATGTACATATATTTCTCTAGACAAAAAGTAAAACATGGATTGAAATATAAATAGTACACGTTCGAATTGTTGATTAGCCGCCGCTGCTGCTGCTGCTACGGTGCTTCTCCAAGCGGTGGCGATATCTAAGCTGACAAAATAAAAAAAAAAAAAAAAAATTATGAATGCGCACTAAGCCGGGTATAAAAGCAGCCGGTTCGCATCTAGAAAGCGCAGTTCTTTCCAGAACTACACCTAAACCGCTTCTAACGTTGAGATTTTTTTCCCTTTTTTTTTTTTTTAATTCTCAGTAAACATGAAAAGTTTGGCTGTGGTAGCATTGCTAGCGGCGCTGTTGCATTGCAGCAGTGCTGACACCGCGGATGATACAGTTTGTAAGTTGCCACAAATATAGTTTATGTTTCAAGAAGTTTCAAATAAAAATTATTCCCTTTATCTTACTTACATATTTACAGATCGCATGTGCGTGCCACAACAATATTACGAGGATTGTCTGAATTTACTTAAGGATCCATCAGAAGCTGGTATACGCATGTCCTGTGTCGCTGGCCGTGATCGTATTGCTTGTTTGGATATGATTGAAGAGCGCAAAGCTGATGTACTGGCTAGCGAACCTGAGGATATGTATGTGGCCTATCATACAAAGAATGCCGATTATCGTGTTATTTCGGAAATACGTACAAAGGATGACAAGGATGGTAAGTGACAGTTTTTTCTAGTCTTTTATTTTTTAAGAGCAGAGAAGACCTACAATATACAGCTTTACGAGACTAGTCGTTCTAAGGACTAAAGTCTACATAGAGTTAGTTCAAAAGATATTTAACAAAATCATTATAAATTTGGGAAACATGAATCTTTTTGAACTACTATAGCTGCATCACTTTTAATGTTAGTCCATATAAATTGATCCAACTGTCTGCACTTCTTTGTGTTAAAAACGAAACGAAACAAGAAAAAAGCGTTAACTTCGATGAAACCGAAGTTTAAATACCCGTCAAACGACATACCATATCGGTAGTGGACATTAAAAGTGATTTTACCAAATTTTAATTGAATTCATTCAGAAATTATAAGTGTTTGTATACAAAAACTCAAAAATAGGAGCTTGGTTTGTCTGGAGGCTAAACCTACAAATGGGCGTGGATCTTTGGTTTTGATAGTGGATGACATAGGAAGTGTTTTTACCAAATTCAGAGTTAACACATTCTTAAATAATAACTATTTTTATACAAAAAATCGAAAAAGTGGTAAATTTTTATTGAAGGTATGCCCAAAAATGAGCAATTTTTCACAATTGTTCAGCTCGTCCCGTTGTTCCACTACCATCTCAAAATTAGACTAATTTTCGGTTATGTTTGCAAAATTTCAATTTTTTATCTATTCCTCCCAAAGCAGGGTTTTCAAAATTTTCCCCCGAGTCCGAATAGTACCGAAATCGCACTCTTATTTTAATATCTATTTATTTTACATAACACCAAAATTTGTCTTCTGTTCAATTAAATGTATCCATTTAAAATGATATGCATTAAATTTAGTCCATAAACATAATCAACCAAACTTCCTAGCAAATCTCAAAGATTGTTCCATGGTTTGTATGAGCCTTAAAGCTAAAGTTGTCTGAGAATACTTGTTCCGAATAATGTTCAGTTCTTTGAAACTAAAAGTCCCTCCTTTAAGTCTTTAGCGTATCTCATTTACAAGTATACTTGAATGTTCCCAGAGCTAATCAAATCTATTTTCAGCTGATTTTCGCTATGAGGGCATTATACTCGTCAAGAAAAACTCAAATATACACAGCTTGAATGAGTTACGCGGTGCCAAGTCGTGCCACACCGGTTTCGGACGCAATGTCGGCTATAAGGTAAAACAAATAATATAAACAAAATAAATTAGCATTGATGCGGTTGATTGCTAATTGCTTGTTTTCTATTTTATGAATTGTTTGCTAATTAAATTTAATTTAATATTTGTATTTTTGTTTTGTGCCTCGTATTAGATTCCCATTACAAAGCTTAAAAACTCACACATACTGAAGGTGTCTGCCGATCCCGAAATTTCAGCAACTGAGCGTGAACTTAAATCGCTGTCCGAGTTCTTTACGCAGTCTTGTCTTGTTGGTGATTATTCTTTACATCCGGAGACGGATCGTCTATTGAAGAAGAAATACGCAAATCTTTGTGCGCTTTGCGAAAAGCCAGAACAATGTAATTATCCGGACAAGTATTCTGGCTATGATGGTGCCATACGTTGTCTTGACAAGGGCAAGGGTGATGTTGCCTTCACTAAAGTACAATTTATAAAGAAATATTTCGGTGTAAGTTTATCACGTTTCCTCGATGTTGTTGTTTTTTTTTTTTTTTTAATAAAAGAGTAAATTTATTTTAGCTTACGACCGGCACCATCGCTGAAGGCAATCCAAGTGATTTTGAATATCTCTGCGAAGATGGTACACGTCGCCCCGTTACTGGTCCAGCTTGTTCTTGGGCGCAACGTCCCTGGACTGGTTACATTTCCAATGCGAATAGCGTAAACGGTGACGAGAAATTGCATAATTTACAAACGCGCCTGGAACGTTTCTTTGAGAATGGACTGCATGCACAGAACAAGGAAGCCGCTGCGCATTTGTTAATCAATGAGAATGCGGTATACCACAGCAAACCGACCGCAGTTGAGCCTAAGACTTATCTGGAACGTGCCGGCTATAAGGATGTCATTGAACGTGACGGTTCTGCCATACGCAAGCTACGTATGTGTGCACAGACGGACATTGAGTTCTCTAAGTGTGAGACAATGCGTCGTGCCGCTTATGCACGTGGTCCACGTCCCGAATTGGAATGCGTACAATCTGAGGATTGCATTGAATCGGTTAAGGGTGACAAGTCCGATTTGACAGCAGTACGCGCAAATAATTACGACGATGCACGCACAGAAAGATTGAAGCCGTTGATCTATGAAAGTTTTGCCGATGATGATGTTTATGTGGCAGTAATTGAGCCGACTTTGGCCAAGGATGCGGTACAAAAGGCGCCAATGTAATTTAAAAATTTATAATTTTTTTTTATTTTAAATTCAAACATAACTCTCTTTGCTTCGCAGTAATTTCGATGCCAGCGATGAGCGTCAACGTCTTGCTGCTGCCTTCCTTAACAAGCGTCGCGGTTTGGATTGGTGCAATACAGCTCCGTCATCGGAAACGAATCTACAAATTGTACATGCCAGCAAACTGAATGATTATAAGAACAAACAATTACTTTGCCAGAATCTAGAACGCAAACCGGTCACCGAAATGCGTACTTGTAATGTTGAGTTTACTCTGCCCACGGCTATTTTTGGACGCGAAAGCATGACACCTGTCGAACAGGAAACCATTAAGCAATTATTTATCTCGTTATCGAAATTGTTTGGAACACACGGTAAATTGGCTGATGTTTTTGAGCTTTTCGGTGAATATCAACCGAACGCAAAGAACGTTCTCTTCGATGTAAGTCTGCTATTTCTTTTGCTTCGTTAAGTTTTCATTTTATTTAATCTATTTCAATTTTTCACAGGATAATGCCATTGAATTCCAAACCGAATTGAAGAACGATCTTAACGAGCAAATCTATAATGAACTCAAGTGTGATACCAATCAAATTAAAAAGAAAAATTAAGCGTTAGAAGTTCCTTTCCTTTTTTTTTTCTTTGTATGAATAAAATATAATAAGATTATTTTTAATTGATAAATTTAATTGAAAATTTTTTTTTGTGGACATTAAATATCGAAACCTAACACAAACATCCTTATGCAAGTCACTTATTTTAGTAATTCCAAAAAACAGACATTATCAGCCTGTCTGTCTGTCTAAAGTGTATGAGAACGGTCTTCAGTACCTTTTATAAACTTGTAAAAACTTGTATTTTATAGATGCACCATAATTTTGCCATATGACATGGCGCAAATATATAGATTAAGACGCATGCAGTCACTGTAAATTTTATGATTTTTTTAAATCTGAGAGGGTATAAACAGTTCAGTGCAGATTAAGTACGGAGAATGAGTATTTTTGGAATGAGTTTAGGCTTGTCTCCGTAATTTTTTCTGGTAAACATAACTCTTCTAGTAGCATTCAATGCATCATTTCTTATATATTGTATCCATGCAGCACTGCGCATCTGTGTTCACCTCTTCTTCATCATCAGTCTCTGCAACATCACCAGAGCCCTTGAAAGGATTAGTGTTGAACGTCAATAAAGAAGAGGACTCTGGTTTATTTGTCTCAATGTTATCCTTTGAAGTTACGCAGGTGTATTTCGATTTGAGACGTTGCTCAGCTTAAAAAAAAAGAAAAAAAAAAAGGAAAAAATAAAATTTTGATTCGTTTGCATAAAATATAAAAAACTTAATTACATACTTAAATCGAATTTGGTGCTACAGCGATGTGGCTCGAAAGGATCAAACTTATTTTTGTTAGGGCCAGGCATCTTTTTTTCAGCGCCGATAAGATTTATTTTGGATGCATCAGGTAGCTTGGCATTGAAATTTTTAACTTCACATGGAATTTTTAAAGCGTCAATTTGCGCTTTATCACTGGCTGAAGTGGATGTTGGTAGTTCCATCACTGATGATCCTAAAAAGAAAATTTCTTTCGGTAAGACAGAATTTTAGAAGTGATAGCACAAATAAAAACAAGAAAGAACGCTGAAGTCGAGTATGCTTGACTGGAAGATAACCTGTATCCAAACTTTACCTCATTGTATTGGATTTTCATAAAAAATTAAAAAAAAATGGTGTATATTTGTATGGGGGGCTATACCTAAATTGACGGCTCAGGAGAGTCTAAGTTTCAAAAATGGTGGCAAAGGGTATAAAAAGAAGAAAGATTTAGCTAGCAAATTAGTGATGCGTCAGATTAATAAGCTCAGCGTCATTGTGGAAATTCGATAGGGGGATTTATGCTAATATGGTATGCGATTCCTATTGAGAGATATTAAGGCAACGAAGCAATATTTTCGTAGGAACACAGCTTTTCGCGTGCCCATAAATTTCAAACTTTTTTAAATGGGGCAGCCACTTACTCCATTTACCACGCTACAGGTTCTGCTTTAGTGTAAATTGCCGGATATTCGGGTCTATACGGGGGCATACGCCAGTAATCTGCACAATTCCTGACGAAATAACGCAGTGGATTGCATAGCAGTTTCGCCTTTGGCATCGGAAAGCCAGACGGTAGTTCCTCAGAGTCTCAATTCCGCCACAAATCCCGATCGAAACAACATCTTTCAGCGCCCCAACCATCAACCAACATTTATGGTTACAAAGTATCCCCCCAAAAACGAATGTGATACCCGTATTCCCGATCGGTATGACTTTTACAATATTATTGGACATTTTACCAAAAAATACTTACCGAAATGCGCAACTTCTTTGGGATCCTCCGATTGAGCGGCCAAACCGTTACTCTCTTTCTCATTTACCGTTAAAGCTGTCATTGAGGCCACAGACTTGATCACAATCAATGACGACGAGGACGACGACGAATTAACATCAACATCAACGGCTGCAAATGGATTAAACATCTTTTTCAAACAACGAAATAAAGAAAAAAATCTTTAAAATATTTTTCACGTAAAATTAAATGTAAGTGTATAAAGAAGAACTTTTTGATTTGATTTGATAAAATATATGGAGTGTTATGTTAAAAATGAAAAAATTGTAAATTTGATATTCAAAATCTGGATTGCTTAGTTAACGTAATGCTTTGTTCTAAAGTTTCGTAGATTTCTGCTAGAGTGAGATAAACATATTTTCTGTAGTCTTTTCAACACAGTTTGCTTTAGTATTCAACAAAACTAAAAAAAAATATGTTAAGTAAGCAAAATAGAAAGAGACAGTGGTGGAATATTACATCTTTATAATTGTATCATGACTGTGATGTGTTGTTTGTTAGGGCTCATTTGGGGCACATCGGTTTTTTTTAGGCTGAAAAAAACTACTATCGAACAGAAAAAGTTTTGAACCTGGAATATAGCATCAAACTAGCTAGAATTTCTGTATATAATAATAATTTATCTCTTCTTGATTTTAAGT
Organism: Leucophenga varia; assembly: GCA_018903435.1. NCBI lineage: Eukaryota > Metazoa > Arthropoda > Insecta > Diptera > Drosophilidae > Leucophenga > Leucophenga varia. The sequence continues at coordinate 766,910 of JAEIFJ010001021.1, forward strand.
TAGGAGTGGGGTTTATTAAATTTTTGTATATTTGGAATGTGCGATTTAAATATCTTCGTCGACTTTTTGAAAATCTGAAAAAGAGCGTTGAAAATAAGAAAAAAAAATTAAAGAAAGAGCCACGTTATTAGCTGAATTAGTAAGTTTTTTAATATATAGATATATTCTTTCTTTTAAATCTGAGCATTTACAACATTTTTAATGCGAATCTAAAAAATAAATACACAAAATAATTTGGTTGCATTGCAAACTCTACTTCAAAAAAAAAAAATATTATATTATTTTTTTTTTTTTGCTTTTTATATTGTATATGTATGTATATGTAGGTATGTATTATAAAATCGTAAGAAAATCGATCTGGGTTTTTATATTGTATTTGAGTAGATCTTTCAACAGGGAATCAGCATTCTCAGTGGTTGCATAAAAATTCGTTGACTTTAAAAACGATGACGACGACAAGGCTGCGGTCTTGTGTTCGCTTCTTTCCGTTAGATTTTTGGATTTTAATTTTTTGTATTTCCCGCAACCATAGCTGCTGCCACTGGTGTAGATGCTTCATCTTCTTCTTCTGCGGCTGCAGCTGCTGCTGCTTCAGCATCTTCCTCTTCGGAGTAATCCTCATCATGCGTATGCGTGACCACAGTGGGTGTGGATGGGCGTGTATGCACAATAGAGGCCTAAAAGTGTAAAAAAAAAAATTCAATTTAAAAAATTATTTAATAAAAAAAATTAGAAAAAAAAAATGAAAAACAAACCGAACGATGTAGCGGCTTTTCATCTTCAACATTATTAAAGTTGGACGCTGACGCTGAGTTAGCATGTCGCATATATTTAGCATGTGGCAACGCATTAACTATATCACCAGATGGCGGATTGCACTGATCATGTGCAACGGTCGATTCGTGTGGCAACAGCATTGCGGGTGCACGGAACATATACGAAAATGGATAATAGATCAAATTGAGAAAAGTCGCTGCATAGACGTCCGCATATCTGACAACCTGACTGGAAAAGAATGTCTGACGCGAACCGGAACGAAATAGCGAACCCATCATGCCATATGACATGTCCATTTTGTGCGTTACATCACGTATGGATGCACGTAGTGATGAGATGTCCGGTTTTTCTTTAGCGCTCGAATCTAGATCACGATATAAATCACCCAGTTTTATATCTAAATTTTGCAATTCGGCAAATAGTTGACACTCATCGGTCCAAACGTGTAATTCGCGCACCAATTCCGGTACAATGAGGAATGTACGCCAACCGCGTATTTTCTTTGATTTTAATATATCGCCAAAGATATGATCGCCCACATAGAGTACATCTTTACCCTTTGCATTGATAAACTTCGTAAAGACCTCACACGAGCCACCCGAGTAAACCTGTCCCGGCTGTAAGGGGCCAATGTGTGTGCCGATTTTGAGTCCGCCCGTCTTTGTGTCCACTTGACGCAGTACAGTGCCTTCGTCGAAGAAGAGCGGTTTGCGTGCATCGACAACGATTATATCGAAATATGATTGCCAGTTTCGATGCGGCTCATCGGGATTAGCGCCATGTGGAAAATCAAAAAGGTATGTCATAATCTCATTGGTGTATGTGTAATCGCTGTTGGTGAGCATAAAGATCTTAGCGCCCGATTCACGTATACGCGATAGTACGGTTGGTAGACGTTTGTCTTTCTTAACGTAGTAATCCATTTTCTATATAAAAAAAAAAAAATAATTAAAAAAAATTAAAAAATATATATATATTTTTTTTTTTTTTTGTATTTTTTTCACTCTTACTCACCTGTGTTGTACGCCGCTTAAGATCACCATCGCAGTGCACCCAATCGACAGCACGTCGTACATCCTGGAAAATCGACTTATAGGTAAACAGAAAGTCACCGGCTTTGATGCCGCGTTCAACGCTGCAAGAGGAATGGAATGAAAGAAAGATAGATAGAGCAGAACAGAACAGAACAGAATAGAGAAATGAAAATAGAAATTTTCTGAGTAGCTGTTTCTAAGTAGTACCTACGAGTTTGGGACTATGCACAGAGAGGTTCTTTTTTGCCTTTTTCAATTGGACTTTGTTAAATAGTCTACCGGATTTGTTCAAAAAGAAATTGTCGACGAAATTAAGCGTAAAAAAAGAAATTTTTTTAAAAAACTTTTTCCATTAGAGCTGAAAAGCAATCGATAGTTTTCACATCGATCACTGTCGGTACTATCGATAGTGTCATCGATTGTTTTACAGCTCTAGTTGACCAACGCATTTAAAAACGAAAAATATTTGCGATTAGCTATTCTCATAAGTCTTTTTCAGATGCTTGACTACCTACTCAGATATCTTAAAGACGTTTGATGAGCTTGAATTGCTTTAAATTCATCATTTTACGTTAATTTTCCATTTTATTCCGGAATGCTAATGTCTCATTAATTTGCATCAAGTTTAAATAAGATTTATCATTTTAGTACGTGTAAAAAGGTTGCCTAAATAAGCGGAAAGTCACTTCTACAAACTAACTAAAATAAACGTATAAATGACAGATATTGAGGAAACGAAAATACAGCAAATGTTGAAATTGTTAAATGGAAAGGATAATATTAGCATTTGAAGTTTGGAAAAGTTGCAAAACTATTTGAACTGCTACATCACCATCAAAGCCACACACCCACCCAAAACTGGTTTTAATTTAATTTTGCATAAAATTTTTAATTGTATTTCTTCTTCTTTTTAGTTGAACGCAAAATATTGATAATTTCAAGTATTAAAGTTTCACAGTTGAAGAGTAAAAGTTTTGCAGCAGCTTTTAAAATACTTTCCGAAACACTTTTACTTACCGCACAAAGTCCGGACTATTGGTAAAGAAATCGACAAGACAAGCAAGCAGATACGTTTCTGGTAGATTAAATAATGTATTCAATACATAGACACGTGATTCATCGAGTTTCAAGAATTTATTTGGATACAACTCGTAAACTTGATGACTGTAAAGATGAAAATTGAATAATTTTATTTTGAATTAATTAAAAAAATTGTATTTGTGTGCTACTCACTGCTTAATAAATTCAAAACCGTGCACGCAAACAAGTATGTTGCCATATGCGTCAACCTTTAGCAAATTACCATAGAGCGTATCGAACCATAGACCACGCACAGGGAACGTTGGATCATATTCGAACTGTAGTATTTCCTTGGGGTAGCCCATAAAAACGAGACGTTCCTTGACCAGATCAAAACCAAGTTGTTCATATTGTGGCGATTTGTATTCTGAGAAATGAAATGAAATTCGTTATAAAGATTTTGCAAAAAAAAAAAAAAAAAAAAAAAATTGTCTTTTCTGCTGTCTGCCGTATGAGAGAGATTATCGCGGAGACTATAAAAAGATACATCCACCATATTTGAAACTTAGATTCTTCTGAGCCGTCAAGTGGTCACTTACGCACGTTTTAAATTTGGTTTACATTATAACTATGATAGTCCCCATGAAATATATCCCATTTTTTCGATATTTTGTATTAAAATTTATTACTATAAAATATGATAAGACTTTGGGTTTATGGTACTTTGCAGTCGAGCATACGAGACTTTAAAGTTCTTGCTGCGAATTCCGAATTGCGAATTCTAAGGTACTCCTTATGCGCTGGTTCAAAATTTCGCAAAAAGGTTTTTGACCTTAATAATTTTAGCAATCAGGACAAATAATTTTTTATAGTTTAGGCTGAAAGGTAGGCGGATTCAGATATAAATTGAGGTGAATTCGGGAGGTCTCTAGGGCGTTTTCTTAGAGATTCACTGCGACGTTTTGATATGATCAAATTACAAAAATAAAAATAAGTATTACCAGCCAATGTGTAATCCATATCGAATCCATAGAATTTGATATTTTCCAGATGCAATGATCTGTTGACAAATACTCTGCAAAGAAATGAGAGAGAAATTAGTTAATTAATAATTTTAGCATATGTAATGGTTTATACTTTGTAATATATTATATGACCATGACACAAATGTACATACTATATATTTGTCCGTCTGTCTGTAACATATCAAACGTCCAATTAAATCATATTTAGCTGCTAAGTACCAACAACAACAACGCACATCGTTTGATTTAATGCTTTCTATTTGCAACATGGCGCATATGGCGCATCTGGAGCCAATAATTCATTGCCGTAACGTAACGTAAAGTAAAGTAATGCACGTCATTAGCATTTAATGTGTACTCTACTCTTTACATACGTTTACTACTTATTTTTTTAAGACGCAAGCAAAGTGCAGGCAAAGGTTATCAAAACGAAGACGAAGATGATGATAAGGATTAAAAGCAGGCAAAAAACGCATAATTTGAGACGTAGTAAAATATTGAATGACGAACGACGTTGTTTGTCGATTCGAATGAATTTACGTATTTTATTTTTTTTTTATATTTTTTTTTACAAACAAATTCAACTGAAATGAATTAAACGAAAGGATGCGATACATTTTCAAAAATAGATAAAACGTAGGCGGCAGGCACATGCAGCAACCAAACCAAACTGATAAATGATTAAGGTGTATTACATCTTTCTCTTTCTCTCTCTCTCTCTCCCACTATCTCTGTCTCATTCTTTTAGTATTCAATGTCAAGGTACTAGAGTATGATTATATTTTCTGTAAGATTATCGGCAACAAAGCGCAGTAAGTCGCCTTGTAAGCTTTCGTTCATACTTAGTGCATTGCCAATCAAAACAAGCAATTAAAAAGAAAAGAAGGCATACTGGTCTGTCTGTCTGTCTGTCTGACAGAATTAGCCTTATTGCACCTAATTGAAAAAAACGTTCTTCTGTTAAATTTCGTTTTTGTTGAACAGAGCTCGATAAGTTAATTTTTTTCTCTCAATTATGTTGAAATTAATAATAAAATATAAATATTTACTCTATAGGGTGCCTTTTTTTAAGGTGCTACAATTAATTTTTTTTACTTTTAAAATTTTGATTGCACAAATCCTATAAAAATAGTAAGATGCGTAACGCAATAAAACAAAATACTGCAAGAAAAGTAAGTATTACAAAATTAAGAGAGCATTGAGAGATGACATTGTAGGATTAATGTAAGCTAGTCGTATGAAATATGAGAGAACGTAACAAACTTGTTCTCTCTCTCTCTGTGTGCAATGAAAACAAATGAGAAGTAAAGATCCGCTTGTGGCTTTTCCCAATACATTTTGAAAAAGCCACACTGAAGTTTGTTTGCTCGTCACTCATCTTACTATTTGAATTTACTTCTATTCTTGTGTTTGCTATAAAATATCCAAAGTGAATTAAAATTTTTACACTGAAATAAATAAATCTAAAAAAAAAAAAACAAATCTCAGCAGGGAAAAAGTAAAAATAAACGTTAAGCTACACAAATTCTCAAAAAAAAAAAAAAAAAAAAAAAATAATAAAAACTACTTTGCTGACTACAAGAAAATCAACAAAACAGCAAATCCAGTGATGGGCGTTTAATACGTACATACATACATACTCGTACATATCTACGTGTTTACAAAGTATAAAAATAAGATAAATTTACATTGTGCAAAACTTGTAAACATTTTAAGTGGAATTAAGAAATATTTTGCCAGCTTGTGAGGTAATTTCAAAAGGAAAATTCATGTTAAAAACAACAACAACAACAACAACGACAAGTAAAATGCTACAGTCGAGCAGTTAGCTAAGTACCCTGAAACAATAAGAAAATAAATAAAGAAAAAAATACCACAAAAATATTTGGAAAAAATAAACTAGTTCTAGACTCAAGCCCGAGTCACATCTTTACATAATTTCAACTCATGTGTCACAATAGAAACTCTAAAGTAGATCTTCAACAACAGAAACCCATGCTCTCAAGATGATGGAACTTGATACTTCTAGATTCGTTCTTTAACTTTTCAAGTTGTTCAGCCGACAGACCTATTTTATAGGTTCTACTAGGTTTTCTTCTTGCGTACAAATTGTACAAATTTATTTGACAGGTGTTTTCTTTTAGGTAGAGGATATAAACATCGAAAACAGTGAAAGGAAACAACTTTTGTTTACAAAAAAAAAAAAAAAAATACTGTCTTCTCTTTATTTTGTTGTTGTTTTTTTTTTTTTTTTTTTTTTTTTGGAAAGTTTCGAAAGCTCTTGACTTGTTTTGAACAAATAATGCCATTGGCTGCAGCCATGTTCATCCAATTGAAATTCAATTAGTAATCAATCACTTAAAGTTTGAGTATCTCTTCTGACTGTCTGTGTGTGTGCGTTGGCGTGTGTGTGTGTGTGTGTAGTAAGCAGTGGCGTTTCTATGATATATTATATAAGAGCTGAAACAATTTGCCAAAAGGAAAATTACATTGATCCAAAGTTAACATTTAAGTTAAGTGAAACAGATTAATATATATTTTGTTTTTCATATACTACAAAATAATAAAATCAAAAATAGATTGTTTTTGTTGACTTGAAAATTGCAGTGACTGAAAACAGTGATTAAAACACAGTTCACAAAAACACAATCAGCGATTACTGCAAAAGTGATGCATAAAATCGACGCTAACTGAACTGTTTCGCTACACCAACACAACAAACCGACTTTGTATTAATTCAAAAAAAAAAAAAAAAAAAATTGCACAAAAAATAATATTTTCGAAAAACTTTCAGTGAATTGCACATTTTGACAAATCGTGTGACTGACAAATGTACCAACGAATTTGTACAGGTTCGGTGTTCAAGCGAATCTGAACAATTCGCGAAGAGTAAAAAAAAGCACCAATCACTGTTAAATGCACAGTTTCACTGTTTGCGAAGAGCGATACACAAAATCGCCGATAATTGAACATGTTCACTGAGGAATAAGAAATTCGCAAATCACTATTTTTAAATCACTGTGAAAAAATCACATACAACAAGATTTTTTTGACAACACTAATCAAAAGACAAAAACATTTTACTTATTTTAAGCACACTAGCGTGCTAAAGTAAAGTAAGCTAAGTTTTTTAATGCAAGTAATTTTTTCGATTTTCTCACTTTTTTACACTCTTTCTTTTTTCACCATTTTTTGTTTGAAACCTTAACTTGAGCACGATTATGCTTAATATAAGCACGATTATGCTTGATACACAAACCGATAAGAACATATCGTGCTTGTCTTTTTAGGTTTTAAAATCATGTACAGTTTTTCATAATGTTGTTGTTGTTTTTCTATCTGTTCTTACTTTTTAAAAGTTAGTCATTTTCAATAAAACATTTTTCTAAGTGTATTCATTATCCAAACAGATGTAGTTTTAGTGTGGACAACAACGATTTGGGTTAAACAAAGCGAACTTTTTTTTTTTTTTTTTTTTTTCAACTGTGGCGTTGTCCTTTTGGCCCGATTTCAGTTGTTTGCGAAAAGTTTGTATTAAATCTGCTTATTTGGCAATATTTCAAGCCAGCTTACACAATCAACGAACTGGCTACAAAAGCAGCGAATGACTTCAATGTACAATGGAAATGAAATTTCCAAAACCGTATAAAGGGTGACTCAATAATAATAATAATAATGAAATGTTGCGCTGTATGTGAAAAAAAAAGATTTTTGATATTTAATTTAAAAAAAAAAAAAAACGAAAAAAATTGTCAATAAAAAAAATTTCAATTAAAAGACCCTTTATAAATCAAATAGAAAATCAGTAAAAAAAAATAAATGAGGACAAACCGCGCAAACTGCTGAGCAGGGTCTCATCTCATCTTAACTTTTTTTTGTTTTTTTTTTTTTGCATTGTCGCAGAATGAAAAACTATTATTTTTTTTTTTTTTCTGTGCCGTTAATGACCGACCACAACAACTGGGCGTGGTCGATAGCACTTTCAAGTGACAGCAACAGTAAATACACAGAAAAAAAAAAATAATTTAAACGAATATTATAAATATTTTATGAAAAAAAAAATAATAAAAACAAAAGCAGAGCAGTTTTCAATGTAATTGCAGCAATAAAGTTTTGCAAACCGCTGCATACAAAAAAAAAAAAAAAAAAAAAACTTTGTATAAAAATGCAAGGATTGAGTTTTGGTTTGAAGGCGTTTACAACGCTGGACACGTTCTCAAAACTTTTGTTCTGCAAATTAACACTGCAAACACGCGAAAAGTTCGTTGTGGGAAATTAACATTTGAACCGAAAATGAAAGTTGAAAGAGTTGAAAATGACGAATTCAATGTGGTACCAGACGGACAGACAGACAGACGGACGGACGGACAGGCAGGAAACAAACTAAAAGGATAAGTAACTTTAATTATATTTTAAAGTGAGGCGGCAACAAAAACTTGAAACACAAAAGATAGTTTTGCTTGAAAAACTATGAAATGTTAATTACATAGCTAGGACGGAGAGAAAGGACAGACGGACAGACGATGGCACAAGCTAAATTTTTGTTTACAAATATTTATGCAAAGCATGTCCGTCTGTCTGCCTATATTAAAGACATTTATTTAATTTTCAAAAAAAAAAATAAAATAAATAAAATTCATTTGTCTACGTCACAAATCGTCCATCTGCAAATATTTAATCGTGCATTTAATTTATTTATGTAATTATCGAAGTGTCAAAATCGATATTGATGATGCAGATGCTGACTATATTTCAGTTCGTTACGATTCGATCTAAATTCGATTCGATTCGATTCGAATTCGAGCATCGATTTCCGTTTTTTTATTTTTTTTTTTATTAATTTGTAACATTTTTCGTTTCATTTCATTTCGTTTTTCGTGTTTATTGAACAAATAAATTAAATGAAAATTTGCCATTTTTGTGTGCTGTGCGCTTTGCCAAACATAATCGAATCGATTTAATTTTTTGTGCAATTAAATTTCCGCTTTGGCTTTGGCGGCATGCGACAAATTAACAAAATGTCGTTGTCATCATTATTGTTGCCGTTGACGTACACGTCGTCGTCGTCGTTGTTGTTGTTGTTGTTGCAGCATCGAATGTTGCCAAAAAAAAAAAAAAATTAAATTATTGTTGGTATTAGAAATCGAAAACATGCGCTAAGTGACGACGACGACGACGATATTTACAGAAATAATTATTAGAGTCGACTTTGAGTTACCCTGTCCCCAGTATACTATATACTATAAAATTTTAATAATCAATCGATCAGAGAGACATAATTCGTATAATCGTAAGTGTCATTAATATATAAAATAGTTAAAATGTTTCTATGTCCGCTATAAACTTTAAAACCACACAACCTATGAGTTCCAAAATGTTATCATTTTTAAGGAAAAAATGCAAGTATAATAAATAGAACATTAAAATAATGCATTAGAAACATTCGGTTCATTCGTGAAGTTGATTTTCAAGTTATCCCATACAACAAATTGTTGTATTATTCGCAAATATACTAAGATGTGACAAGAGTACTGGTATTTTTTAGTGCTTTTTCTATGTTTTTATACTAGCTTCAACATATTTTGATCTCGCTCCAATCCAAAACAAAAAAAAAAAAATACAAAAATGCCGTCTAAATGAACTGCAATTGCCCAAAAAAAGAAAAAAAAACACCAGATGCGAAACAAAAACGAGCATCCGAAATGCCCATACAACGTTTAGTCCACTGAGAGAGCGTCAGTCAAAAGCAGTAGAAACACCAGAACAACGTAAAGCACACCTCGGGTATCTGCTTGGTATAAGGTAAATTTTTTATGGGCTTAATTAATAAAAATCATCAACGTCAAATTTAGTCACAATTAATGAGTGTCCGAACTAAGTCAAACTGAAATACTTTATTGGTATTATTTATTAGTGGCGCATTCAGAGCGGTGGGCTTTAAAGGAAATAAGTAAATTAGGATTTTTACCAATCATATTTTTAGGTAAATAACTTAAATTGCTTTTTTACAAACTTTCAACAGTTTGCAGAGGCATCGATGCAACTCACTTCTTTCGAAACGAAAAGAGAGACTAAGCCTTATTACCAATGGCAAATTAAAGTTTTTTAAGAGAACCAGTTTTTGTTCATGATTTGAAAAGTGTCTAAGGCTAAAAATTAAATTATAGCGGAGAAATAGGAAATTGCATTGCGACAATGAATGCACCCAGTCACAATAGACATTAAACCTTTAAAGTGGACATAACTTGTAAGCGTATCAATAAAAATTTTACGGCATCTCGATATAGCACAATAAATACACACTGAGTACAACCGAGTACTCGGTGTGTACTCGCAATGCACAAACATTCATTCCTATTTTTTGCTTTCGAGTTTCGACTTAAAATACACTCAATTACATACACACAAGCACAAGTCATCAAGCTGTTTACTCAGAGAGAGAGAGAGAGAGAGAGAGTGAGAGGGGAGAGGGAGAAAGATAGTAATAGAAAAAGAAGGAGAGAATGAAATCGAGAGAAATGAGAGAGTGGGGGAAAGAAACACAAAGAGAGAAAATAGAAAGAGGGAGAAAGAAATGGAGAGAAAAAGAAATAAAGAGAAATGAAGAGAGAGAAATAGAAAGAGAGAAAGAAAGAGTGAGTGAGAAAGAAATAGCGACAGAGGGAAATATATAGAGAAAGAGGGAATTAGAAAGAGAGGAGAGAGAGCGAAAGAGAGAGGGAAAAATTGTAATAGAGAAAGAAGAATAGAATGAAATCGAGAGAAATAGAGAGAGAGAGGAGAGAAAGAAACACAAAGAAGGAAAATGGAGAGAGGGAGAAAGAAATAAAGAGAAATGAAGAGGGAAAGAGAGAGAGGGAGAAAGAGTGAGTGAGAAAGAAATTGCGACAGAGAGAAATAGATAGAGAAAGAGGGAATAAGAGAGAGAGAGAGAAATAGAGAGAAAGAAATAGAGAGAGAGAGAGAGAGAGAGAGAGATAAAGAGAAAGAAATAGAGAGAGAAAGATAGAAAGAGTTAAAGTTCGACCGATGTGCAAACCTAGTTTAAATTATTTTAACTTTCGATGAATCTCTCGGAAAGAGAATTGACAAGAATCAAATAGAATATGCCCCTTAATATGCCACACATTAACAATTGCTTGCAGGGTACTTGTAAATTTATATGCAATTACGAGTACATCGTATGGCATCTTAAAGACAATGCCATATGCCATTTGGTATTTTGGGTATTTATGAAAATCTAATCAAAAAAGAATATACACATGGCAGCTGCTTGTAAAAGCCTTCCGATGCTTGTGCAGACATTACACAGCTGTGACGTGACAGAATACGTACAACTTTTGTTGTTGGAATAAAGAAATACATACGAAGCAAAATATTTTCAAATTTTCATCCAGAATGGAAATAAGGAAGAAATTAAAGTGCATTTTATAATTTAGTGCCTTCAAATACGGGGATTAGTTTTGCTTATTTTAATTTTTATTTTTTAATGCTTTTAATTTTTAAATATTGTCATAAATAAGCGCATTACAAATGCAATTAATTCTCTTATTTAGCCACAAAGCAATAAATTAAATGTTGCAATTGTAAAAAAAAAAAAAACAAAAAGATTTGTGATTAATTTTGCGAAATGAGCTTAAAATATTATACATATAATTTGCAGTTTCGTTGCAAAAAAAAAAAAAAAAGAATAATAATAATAAACAAAATTTAATGAACTTGTTATTGGCTTAATTTTGTAGAGCGTTACCCAAAACACGGAATGAGTTTGTTGAAATTGATGCTCAAATTTTCGAGACCTCCCCAAAATATGGTGCAACGTAGAAAATTCGAATAGAATTTTGTTAACTTCAAGATTTCGATTCAACTAAAATAAATAGATCTGATTGACAAGATTTTATGTTAGCTGAATACTAAAAATCTGATATCCATTTTATTTCATCGCTTTCAGAATCATGTTCGTCTGTCTGTCATCTAGGTTATCTAATTTCAGCTTAATATCTTTCAAACTGAGCTTATGAATCGTGCCGACAGACATAGCTCGCCTGAAATTCTGAAAAAAAAAAAAAAAACGAACTTCAAGTTCGGCTGAATTGGCCAAAAAAAAAAAAAAATGCGATGAAATAAAATAACAGATTCGAATTCAGCCACCTTCAAATACCACGATTTATGTAGTCCGACTTCTAGGTCAGAAGGTCTAAGGGGTCTCTCGATTTTTGCAGGATTGCTCTTGATACTGAGAGCGATTATTCTTGATACAAATGTTCTTGATATAAAGAACAAATGTTCTTGAACGATTATTATATGAAGCTTTTTTTTTTTAAAGAAATCCTAAATCGGTTCAAACCGATTCACTTTTGGCTCGAATGTAAACCAAATCGATTTCAAAATTTCGTTAAAATCGAACGGAATTATATTTTTCGTTGAAATTTTTTTCAACATTTTTAATTTTTATTAGAAACTTACGCATTTAATGGTGCTCTTGGCATTTGTATAAGCAAACAATCAACATCATCAAAACTTGATTCGTGCGTTAAATTTGCTATTAAAGTTGATGTTGAAATAGCGGAAATAGAATTTTGGCTAGCATCTGTCGTATTCCAAGTGAAGAAGAAGAAGAAGGAGAAGCAAGTGCAATGGATGATGTTGCAGTTGAAAATATATTCTCAATTCCGTTATTTTCTGTTGCTGCTGCTGCTGCTTCTGTTGCTGCTGTCGTTGTCGTCTTTGTGATAGCCACGCGCATATCCATGTTCATATTACGACTACAATTGTTGCTGGCAGCGTGTGTATTATTAATGTCAATTTCTGTTGTTGTCGCTGTTGGTTCTGTTTCTGTTGCTGCTATTAAGTTGTTATCTCCATTTGTAAGCAATGTTGTTGCTGCTGCTGTTGTTGTTGTTGTTGTTGTTGTTGCACAGCAGCAGTTTGCTCCACGTGCCACGTTGTCAATATACTTTTGATTGCTTTTGGTTAGTTTAATATTGTTGCTGTTATCAGTGTTGTTGTTGTTGTTGTTGCTGCTGTTATTGATGCTGTTATTGTTATTGTGCTGCTGCTGCTGTTCTGTAGTTGTTGTTGCATTTTTTTATCATTTCTTTCATTGTTTATATTTTTTAAAACATTTATTTGATTTGTTTCTTTAATTTTTGTTGCACAAATATCAATTGGAGCAGCAAAACTTTTGTCATTTAATGTTTTTGCATTTATTGTTGTTGTTGTTGTTGTATTCGATTTTGTTGTTGTTGTTGTTGCGGTATGCATTTTTTTTTATTTTATTTGCATATAAATTTGTAAACTTTTAATAATTTTTTTATTTTTTTTTTGTTATTGTTAACAATTTTTATTGATTTTTGCTATTCACACTTCTCTCAATTCAATTAATAAAAATATAATAATTTTATAAACACACAATTATATTTAAGTTATCTAAAATAAGATACATATTGTAACAACAAACAAAAGAAATCGTGGGAGACTCCATAAAATGTATACAATCGCCAGCTTTACATTTTTCAATAATTCAATATTTTTTTTAAGAACGACGTGCTCATTACAAGCACAAATTCATCACGATTTGAGCACAAATTGTGTTCGTATCAAGAACGATTTGCGCTTGTGTCAAGAACAGTTTTTTTTCCGGATTATTTCTACTATGCATACTAAACAGTGTGGATCGAGAAAATATATATAAATTTTCTGATAAATTGATAAAATCCTGTAAATTATGACTGTTGACAGGTGTAAAAAACGTAAACCCAGATTAGCGGTTTGGAGCAAAGTGAAGTGGTAGCTTTGCTATTATGAATGTTTATGAAATGAGAATAAAATAAAAGGAGAATAAAATAAAAATCTTTTATATGTTTTTTTTTTTGTTATAAATTTTTTTATAAGTTTTTTGCGCTGCAAACCGGTTTTGTGCCGAACCGGTTTGCAGCCCAAACCTACTCTTCTGAAAAAAAAGGTTTTTGAACCAAAAATCAAAACATATAAACGACAAAAGTGGTTCGGTTCAAAACGGTTCGCGAGAACTTTATATTAAATATTGTGAATTTATAAAATTTTGTTGAGTAAAGATGTGGCAAACTAGTGGTTCAATGGCATTGCAAACCGCTGAACCGAACCACTGGCAATTTTTTATTGCTTTGTATCCCCGTAGAATATACCCAATTTTACGAATCATTCCATAAAAATATACATATATATGTATATAAGAAATTATTTCTCAATAGGAGACCTCCTATTCAGAATATGGTTTGATATTGGAAGCTCAAAGAATGCTCAAATTTTAGATAATAACGTCTACTTTCATGAAATTAAAGATCGTTCGGATTAGTTTGAAAAAATTTCATTTTTCGTTGATCTAGAAGTCTGTCTATTTTTAGTGTATTATTTTAGTGTCTTTGAATTTGAATCTCATTTTATTCCAGAACTTCGAGTTGTTGATCAATTCAACCATGTCCGTCTGTCTGTCAAAAAAAAAAACATAGTCAAACCATATTCTGGGAAGTGGTAGTCTTCTGTTGAGAAAGTATGCCACATATATTTTGAGATTTTTTTATTTAAGGGAATCTCTAATAATTTCATCATTTAAAAAGCTATTTGAGTAAAATCATATTAAATTATTTTTACTTTAAAATTATTAAATTTTAACATTTTTATTTTAAGCAATGCATTTAGGGTTTCGGAAAATGGCAATTAATTGAATTACATGAAAATGTGCTTTGCGGAAAATAATAAGGAAATGTGTACATTATTGTGCGTTACACACACACACACACACATACATATGCATTTATATATAAATAGATAAGGAAGGTCATAAAAGGAGTCTTAAAGGACAACTAAAGCAAATACACACATACACACACATAACAGTCTTTTGCATTTGCTATTCGTGTTGCCATTGAAAGCATCTCGCCATGCTGTCTACAATGCAGCCAAGGCTGTTCCAGAAAACGTTGAAGCCAGCCAGGCAACCATTTTAAACAATGAAAAGCGAGTGAACAATGTGGATAATGCAATTTCTCAGCACACACATACACACATACACAGACAGTTATACATGAAGACAAAATGTTAGCATTTTCGCTATCGGTGCCGCCATTGCATAGCTTCGCATCGATAATTTCATTTTGCTGTAAATGAGTAAGCTGCTTGGTATAGTTTGTTGTTGTTGTTGTTGTTGACTGTTTTAGCTGTAACTATATTCTTTGTTAAAGTGACGCAATTTCGCTTGCCTTCACATATTGCTAGACAACGCATTACAAGGACCAAAACGACCAAAACATCAAACCCAATCCAAACCAAACCAAGCAAACTACAAATGCTTCACAATTTCATGGTTGACATTTCTTTTCATTCATTCCTTTAAGATGCAAGCACACTTCTATAAACACAACTGTTGCCAATTACTCTCCAATGAATGCTATGGTTGCTATTCAACAAAAAAATTGAAGAAAAAAAATGACATTGTAAACTATTCTATGCATAAGTATGTATCTCAAGAATGCCGGTAAGTGGCGACAGCATAGACGACAATATTCACTTTGTAATAAGTGGAGAAAAATAAGGAATATAATAGTTAACTTTGGTTGAACCGAAATTCTAATACGCTTTACATGTATTCTTAAATAGTTCCAGATGAGATGGGATGGGTGTGGATCAATGGTCTGATACATCAAATTTTAAGCTAAAATGTAAAAAAAAATTTCTTGAAAATATTAGAAAATTGAAGGTGAGTTTGTATGGGGCTGATTGGCTATATTATATTGACCCTATGCTTATCATAAAAATCCTCGAAAATTGGCGATAAGTTTGTAAGGAGACTATATAGTACCTAAAAATGGGACTGACTCGTTGCTTCTGATATACAAACTGCTTAGGGCTGAGAAAAGCTTAAGTTTTGAATTGCAGGACTATATCTTTTAAATCGATTTGACTCGTCGAGCTGATCAATAATATATATATAACATATACATATGTATACTTCATTGCTTTAAAAACCTTCCGGCAAACTGACAATACTCGTTCACTCTATGTGACTCGACTGCAAAAAAACCTTTACCCAATTTTTTTTCTGGATTTTTATACAAAAAGTTTACAAATTGATGTAAGTTTTTATGAATTCTTTAGACTATTGTTGGCATAATCCTTATTAAATTTACAGTTCTTACATTGCATAATACAGAAGTTTATTATTATAGAATTTTTTCCATAAAACATCCGTTTTACACGTAATTTTACGTACTATATAAAAACTGAGCACCATAGATGTAGCTTTCAAAAAAACGGTTACACTAACCAAAAATTAAAACAAAAAAAAAAAAAAAAAAAAAAAAATTGGGTTAATCTTAAAAATACTCACAGATAGGTTCTGAACTGTCATAAAATTTATATACGGTTCGAGAGGTCTAAAGTTTTTCTTTTAAAAACAGTTAAAAAAAAAAAAGTTTCGATTCGTAGTTTAGCGAGTTATTGCCACATAAGTGAAAGAGGAGAAAAAAAATAGTAAGTGAGGATTTTGGAAGTGTTCCAAAAGTATCACATATGCAGTTTTATTTTACTCGAGCAGAACTACAAACACTGCTTGCAGAGTCCCAGCAATTTCAACTTTGTATAGGAGAGTCTAGGTTTCGAATATGGTGCCTGAATATCTTATAGTCTCCAAGAACGTAGAGAATTACATAGCTAGATCGACTTTGCTTTTAATGTTGTTTAAGAATTCACATATACTTTATAGGATCTACTGTTACCTATAATTGCACAAATTTAATATACTCCCTTACGCTGCGATTGCAGGGTATACATAAAAAAATAAAAAAAAAAAATGCAAAGCAATTTTCACGTTGGCGTAACGTAATGTAACTACATTATATAGTCTCGTATGTACACGTATACATTATATTTAGATACACATTACATTTATACGTATGTATCTATATATGGATATGTATCTAGATACATTTCATAGAAATAGTATCTATCGTATAAAAAAGTTCATAGACCAGCTAGCTAGCTTTTACAATTAGTCTTAAAAAAAAATGAAATCAATGTCAAAATGACGTCTTTTGTAAAATTTGAATAAAGAATAAGTAAATGAGTGACTGACAGACAGACAGACGGACAGACTGACCAACTGTTAAAATGATGCATTGATTGACTTTATAGCGTAAAATTGTAGCTAATACAGAAATAAACACGTAGTCGACTTTTACATACGCTGAAAAAGATGTTTAGATTTTTTAATTACAAAAGATACAATTCAAAGATATTTTAGTACAAAAGACATCACTGCTGCATCACTTTAAAATCTAAAGAATCTTTAAGGTCGTCGTTCTTTGCACGTTTCCAACTAATCTGTTAAACTTATAAGACCCATTTTTTACGAATATAAAATTTAACAACAATGACGTCGAATAGCACAGTGGTGGGTATCAATTTCACATATTAAACGACAAATTTTTTTTGTTACGTTTCGCAGTTTGTAATTAAAGATTTTTTTTTTTTTTTTTTGATGGTCGTAACATATGGCAACCATGAAAAATTGTAATTATCTCAATTTTTTTTGTTGTTGGTTATCGTTACTTAAGAATACACAAAATACGTTTGTGGCAAGTGAAAGTGGTTAATTATTGCAGTTACGCTTGATTCATTTTATTTAATTTTACTTTTTTTTTTGGTAACGAAAAAATGGTTTTTTTGGAAGAAGCAAACTGATGCAAAAATATTGTATATATTGAAGAGGATATCAAGCATTATGCCACTTAAAAATCAATTTCCGTTATGTAATCGACGTTGCCATAACAGATACAAAATGTTGCAAACGAAAGGAAAGGGGCAAGAATGTGAATTATTTTCTATTTTTATATTAAATCTTAACAAAAACAAAATTAAGACAAACTTAGAGAGAACTTGGAAAATAATAATAACTAAATGCAAATAAAAAAGAGTAACTCTGGGAGTATCTAAACATAGTCCAAGCTCTAATGAATCAATGTCTAAAATTGCTAGTCTGAAGTTGGCTATGTGGAATGTAAAAATAATAGCGCTGCCAACCGGTTTTTGAATTGAACCACAACATTTAGGAGCGTTTGCTGCGAAACATGAACCGTACCAGTTTCTATGAGAGAAAATGTTTTTGAACCAAAAAACCGAACCATATAAAGGGCAAAAGTGTTACGGTTCGAACTGGTTCTTCAGACCCTCAGACAATCTAATTACAAATATATATAAAAGTCTTTGAGAGACTCAATGATCCGTTAGTCTGAAAGCATTCCTTAGACAACTTTCGTCTGCAGATTAGCGAATGTTTTTTGGTAGTAAAAGATTACTGCCGAATTACTATCAGTTTGGGTTTTCGCTTGGACCATGGAAAAGCTGGAATCTTTTTGGTCTGTCAAAAACTTTATTCTTCACAGAGTTCCAAACACTGTCAGTGTGGAGTATCAAGTTTTTAGTTCCGGATTGTCGCCTCGTAAATGAGTAACTTTCAAAGAAAATTAAGTTCGATAAATATTGTTGAAAGTGTGTAGCTACTCGTATCTATAAAAATCTCGTATCTATAAATATGGTAAATAAAAAGCCAATAAAAGCAGAAAACTATACAAAGTAAGCTTTCAGCATTGTCAGTAAACAATTTAATGTGGCTGCAATAACAATTTTAATAATGCAAAAAAAAAAAAAAAAAGAACCTTAAAGACAATTTCATTTTGAATTGAAGTAAATCTAGTATCTGAATGTAGTAAAAATTAAGTGATAATTGGCTTAATAAAAATAACTGCAAAGCAACTAAAGTGGATAGTACGCCACAAGGAGTTGCAACAAAGTAACAACAACGAAAAAGATTTAAGCTGGAACATGAGATTGCGCTATTCTTGGTTTAACGAGAGCTCAGAAAAATCTTATAGTCTCCTCAAATCGATTTCAAAATAGATTCTCCGATTCTCGCACAACATAATTAAAGGTCTCACAGAAATCTCCTATACTGATCCGTTTTGCTATCTTCAGAAAGGCATAATGGTTTGTTAAAATTTATAAACACTTTGGCAAATTTGCACTTAGCTTTTCTTTTGCAAAAAAAAAAAAAAAAATAAATAAAATGAAAAAAAAAAAAAAAATGAATGCAGTTCTTACAATTTGCTGCACAAAGTCGTATTTTGCTAATTTTCATTGTTCTCAAAGAAAAGCTTTATTCAACTCAAAGAATTTAAGTGCTTTCACATGTCTTTTCTTTCTACTCATTCGCAGCTGCTTTGTAGTCTGCAGAAAAAATACCCTGCACCCGGATTAATAGTTTTCAAACACAAACAATTGAAAACGTCGAAAAAGTTTTAATTATGAACATTATGGAACGGAATTTTCGATTAAATCAGGATTAAAAATTTTCAAAAAATAGAAAACTAATAAACTAAGAAAAAGTAAATATGTTCTTGAAATTATCGTAGCTAATTCTTAATAAAATTTAGTGTTTCTAAGGCTAGGCTTGTCTGGGACTACCGCTTAAATGGAAATGGAAAAAATTATTTATTATATCAGTGTGTTCCGGATGGTTCTGAGCTTAAAGTTTATAGTCTTCGATATCAAATGTTCGTCTGTCCTTTTACTTTTAAATTGTTGAAAAAAAAAAAGTTAAAGTCCACGTGATGTGATTTTGAAAAAAAAAAAAACCCAAGATCAGCACAGAAGAAAATGGAGCTTATACATCGAAATGGACGGATATCGGAAATAAATTTTTTTTTCAGCGCACATTGCTAATTTGAACTATAAAATACCGAAAAATGCCGACAGATGAAAATAGTTCTAACGACTTCACACTTCATGTCTGATGATAAAGTAGCAACCTAAAATTTTAAGGATGTCTGTCACGTTCACGTTTTTGCTTGTTGCAAACACATAAAATACTCTCGCACCGATGTACGCACGTATTTTGGTTTTACAAAAAAAAAAAAAAAAGATAAAACCGAAAGCGTAAAATTGTTTGAAATTTTCTTAAAATTATTTTTTTCTTTTAGTTTTTGTCACTTTAAAACATTTCTAAATCAATTTCATTTTCATTTGAAATACAAAAAAAAAAATTAGTTTTTCAGATATTATCAGTCTGCATCTTTGCAAATTCACTTTTTTTTTGTTTTTATTTTAAACGCGTTTTCTCGTCGTTTTCATTTATAAAAAAAAAAAAAATAATAAATAGAAAAAAAATGAACACAAATACAAATTTTGTTCTAAGCTGCACTTGTGCCAAAGACGTACTGCAAAATGCGGTGCGCTGTCGGTGAAAAGCAGCCTCAGTTTAGCAATATTTTAGTAAAATTTTGACGCTTAGCGAGCGCCAATGGCGTTCTAGTCTATTCTTTTCTATTCATTGTTTTGCATGTGTTGGTGTTAGTCATTTTATATTACAAAATAATAATATTAAGAATAAAAATAATAATAAAAAAGAATGTAGATACTTTTAAAAAAAACACAGATACACAGATACAGATACATTGCGATTTGTATGCGTGTGGGTCGCTGCGTTTGTTGTTGTTTTTTTTTTTGTTGTAATGTTTGCGTTTCGCACTTTCAATTTTCACAGTTGAAACAAGTGCGGCAGGTGACTGACAACTGTGAGACAGAGAGAGAAAGAAAGAGGGAGAGAGAGAGAGAGAACAGTTGACAATCAAATGACAAACGGGAGCTGCCATTGAATTTAACATTACCGGCGTGCCATTTAGTGTCGCGTGTATGCACGCTGCGTATGACCTTGTAAACTCGAAAAAAAAAACAAGAATAAACTAATGAATGAATCAATGAATCAATGAATGAATGGATAAGTAACAAGTATTTGCAGTCGATTTAAACTCAGTCAAAAGATACGCTGCATGCAGTATTCGAGAAAAAAAAAAAAAAAAAAAAAAAATACAATATGTCCGTCCGTCTATATATCTCTATAACATATATAAAAATAAGTCCCAAGTTTTGTTGGTGATCGATGGACGCGAAAACTACTGGACGGATTTTCACGAAATTTTGCATGTGTGTTCGTATTCACACAAAGATGGTTTAAGGCAAAAAAAAAAAAAAAAAAAATTGTAAAATGTCTTCGTAAAAGCCGAAAATGCATATTATCTGTGTCACTGCTAAGCCAAGTGTTCTTGCATAATATAAAATAGTAAAAATGTTTCTATGTCCGCTATGCACGCTGGGACCATCCAACCGATGAGTCCCAAAACAGTGTCACTTGAAAGGCAACAATGCAAGTAAATTAAATTCCACTAAAACATTCGTTTAATTTAAGAGGTCGATTTTTCACTTTCCCATACAAAATGCTTTTCTTTTTATTTTTTTTATACTAGCCCCTACACTTTGTGGACTCGCTGCAATTAAAAAAAAAAAATAAAAAAACAAGTGATTGCAGCGTTCCCCAGCATATTTTGGACACGCTACAAGCAAAGCACTGGTATTTTTTAGTACGTTTCTATATTAGCCCTCAAACTTATGACTTTATTTTATTTTGGGTATACAATCAGGTAGTAGGATTTCATTTTTTTCAGTGTGTACAATACAATATGCTAAATGTATATTCTGTACGATTCTGCGAATTTATATTTATAAACAACTAGAACGATCTGTTCTCGTCGTTTATATTAGTTAGGTGCTTTGATTGTCGCATCATTTTTTAATCAGATTTTCCTCCCAGAAAATGCCCTCAACAAGTACAGCACAGTCTCTGTTAGGTTTATCCTAATGAATTCAATTGAATTAGAGAGCGGCAGGCACGCCACTCCACACACATACAACAAATTAAAAAATATACAAAATAGCGCTTAATTCTTCAATGTTAATCAGTTCAACGGAATAAATGATAATTCAGTTGTTGCAAAAAGTACACCATATGTGTCGATATACTCGTATGTGGAGACAACACACAGATTCGTTTGAAATGTTTTAGTATTTTATTGTTGTCCCCTGTCAATTAACGTTTTTCGTATAATAAAGCCCTTCTGACTGACTGCGAATTTAATGAAATTTTAGATTTAATTTAATTTAAGCTACAAATTGAATGATTTTTTATGTGTGTGTGTGTGTGTGTGTGTAGTAGGGATGAATATCAAAAGAGCATTTAGAGCGGATGTTAGCTTTTATGACCTTGTTGTAGGTTTTACAGATTATTCGTGTAAGCCAATTAAAAAGTAACAATTACATTACAGGTTTGCACATTGAAGTTTGATAACACCCAAATTAAGGCAACTCTTTACAGCTTTGTGCATGGTGAATGGTGCCACAGCTCGAAAAGTTGAAGCGTGGTTGAGGTTGGAAGTTGACACACATTCCGTAACTCTTGAAAACGCCATATCTAGAATGGAACTGGTTCTTGGTATAAAACGAACGTGCATAGAATACTTGTTATAGAAAAAAAAAATACATATATCCAAAAAAAGTTCTTGATACAAAGAACTATTGTTCTGGAAAGAAAAATTGTTCTTAATACAAAAAGAATGTTCTTAATACAAACAACTATTGTACTGGAAACAAAGAACAACTATTATTCTGAGAACAAAAACCAAAAAAAAAAGTTCTTGATACAAAGAACAATTATTTTGGAAACAAAATAATTAAATGGTTCTTGATACGAAAAAAAAAAATGAACAATGAACAATTGCTCTGAATTCAAAGTTCGAAAGTTCTTGATACAAAACGAATCGCAGACAAAAAAAAAAAACCATTTGTTCTTGATAAAATTACAATTTTTCGTCTTCTGGAAACCCAAACAATATTTCTTTATAAAAAGAAGCTGATAGAAAGAAATAAAAAATGATAGTTCTTGATACAAAGAACGATTTAAATGAAAATAAATGTATATTCTAGAAGCAAAGTAGAAATATTCTGTAAAAAATAAACAAACAAAAAAAAGTTCTTGGTAAAAAGAACAATCTTTCGTGATACAAAAAAGAACTATTTTTGACCTGCTATTAAGAACAATTATTCTGAAAAAAAAAACGATTGTTCTTGATACAAAGATGTTTGTTCGTAAGTATGTTTATTATATTTTTAATCTACATATAAGCTCTATTGCTTATGATCTCCTAGATAATATCTTGCATATCTTACAGAACGGAACGGCATAGAGACTCTATTGATTTATTTTAAATGATTTTATATATTTCTCTTCTGTTTATCTATAACACAAGTTTAATTTAAGACGTGTTAATATTTCTATTTACGTAAATATTTTATAAAAAAAAAAAAAAATCAAGTCTCAAAACGTAAATTCTAAAATTAGTCTCGTCTATAGCGACACGATTTCATTTATAGATTATATGCACCTCATTATTTTTATTATTTTATTTGGTCCTAAATGTAGACAAAACAAAATGATTTAAATTAAGCAAAAAAATAAAAATAAAAACAAATAAATAATTTAAATCGTTTTTACATTTTGTTGCCAATTAATTAAGTCATTAATATAAATTGCGCTTTCACGTGTAACACTTTTAATTTTAATCATTTTTTATTTGAATTATATAAAAGCTTTTTGATTAATTTAATTACTAAAAAATATATATAGTACATACATATGTATATGTTCGTATTTATATTTAATCCATTTGATTAAAAGACAATTGAGTGCTTGACTTTCATTATTTAATTTTGCGCTTTTTCAATTGCAATTTAAATATTTTTGTAACATGTAACAAGGATATTGAAAATAAAATAAAATAATACAAAATAAAATAATATATGAAAAACGGTTCAAGTTGAAAGAGAATTATATAATATGCGCAACGATTTATGAATGAACCAAGGCTTTATGTATTTCAGGTATCAAAGTGTTGCCAGATTAAAACAATTTTACTATTTTATTAAAAAAAAAAAAAAAAAAAAATATTTCAAAAACAGTCTAAGAAAAGGAAAGTACTAATTCAATTCGGGAAGCCATCTTCAGCTGCGTAAAGCTATCAAAACTTTGATGATTTGACTGCAACTTGCGCAAAATCTCATCTTTGAGCTGGATCAACGACTCGAATGGCGTATTATGTTTATAAATTTGTTGGGTAATTCAAAGGAATTTAAGTTCGGAACATATGGAGGCCAACGTTTTTTTTTTTTTTTATGTGAATACTAGAAGTATGTAAAAAATCAACTTTACTTTTTCTCGGGCATTTTAAAATGAGTCCAAACTGGTCGCATACTAATTATTGGATCGAAAGCTTCAAGTTTTTTTCTTTTCAAAACTGTTTTAAAAATAAAAATCGGTTCGTACGTTGCTGAGTTATTGCCATATAAGTATAAAAAGAGGGGAAACGAGTTTTTGAAATATAAGTCTATATTTTGGGTTTGCTATGCAAATTCCAAGTATGCAGCAGTTTTTTTTTAACTCGACCAAAGCTGCAACCTCTATTACAAGACTTTCCATTTTTGTACTTGAACCATATTTGAATTTTATTTTTTTTGGAATGAAATCTTGACAATATAAAAAAAACAAGAAAGAACGCTGAAGTCGAGTATGCTCGACTGCAAGATACCCTGTACCCAATCTATATGTACCTTAAGTTAGGTTCTATTTGACTACCTTACATCATTGAATTTAATTTTCATAGAAAAACTTAAAAAATCGGGTATATCTTTGATTGGGTTTATAAATAAAATTTTGTTGGGCCTACCCATATTGGTCTATTTCATTAGGACTATCATAGACATAATTTATACTAAATTTAAATTTTCAAGAATAAAAAAATTGTAAAATTTGGTTGGTCCTACCCATATTATGATATTTTATTGGGACTATCATAGACATAATTTATACTAAATTAAAATTTGCTAGAATAAAAAACAATGACGTTTTTATGTAAAAACCCAAAATTTTGGGGTAAATTTGTATGGGGGCTATACCTTAAATTTTGTTGGTCCAATCCATATTGGGATATTTTATTGGGACTATCATAGACATAATTTTTACTTAATTTGAACTTCCTAGAATAAAAAACAATGACGTTTTTATGCAAAAACCCAAAATTTTGGGGTACATTTGTATGGGGGTACCCCTTAAAATGGGTCTAGAGAAAAACCGTTTGTAAGTGCACACTTGACGGCCTAGGAGAGTCTAAGTTTCAATTTTGAAAGCTCTACCTGTTATAGTCTCCGAAATAATCGTTTTCATACGGCAGACAGCATGACAGACGGACGGACGGACAGACAGATAAAGCTTGTTCGACTCCCCTTCCAATGCTTATCAAGAATATATATACTTTATAGGGTCTATCTTTCCTCCTTCTGTCTGTTACATACATTCGCACAAACTTAATATACCCTTTTACCCTTTGGGTACAGGGTATAAAAATAGATATGATTTTTGCAGTTTCAAAAACTTGAAATGTATACGAATCAAAAGCCAAGCTGGGTTTCTGCCCTGGTCGCTTGAAGCTCATGTCAGTGTAACTTTTAGTTGATATGTCAAGAACTAAATTGAAATTATGGTTCATTTATGGTGGACTGGGTATAGGGAATATTTTATAGTCATATAATTGTAGTTTTAGTTCTCTTCTATTTTTTTTTTTTTTTTTTTACAATATTAAAAGAATTTTTACAGGTAAAGTCAATTTTTTTTTTTTTTTTTGTGGTTTTCATAAAATTTTCATGACACGTCTTAAACAAAGAGCGGAAGGAGAGCAACGAAAGAAACGTCGAGGAATGCATTCTGAGCTTAACTTATACCAGACGTACACACATACATACATACATATTTTTCTTATAAAAACGCAAACTTGTTCGTGCTTTTTTGATGTTGAATAGTCGGTATTAAATCATCATGCCAGAATAATCATACAATATCTCGTATATATAAAAACCATATACTACATCATCAACGTTGCACTCTCTCCCTTTCTTCATCTGTTGCTTCGCTTTGCAACTTCATCATCTCGCTTTGCATTGCTTTGCTTTGTTAGTTGCTTGTGCGCCTTTTTGTATGCAACGCACGTCGTTTGCAACTTATTCAGCTGCACTTCCGCTTAGCGATTTTCCGCTTGCTTGCTTTGTTCTTTTTTTTTTCTTCTGTTTCTGCTTCACTTTTGTTTCTTGTACATCCCCTCCTCCTCGTTATACTATTTATGTATATACTTGTAAAACGTCATCACGCACTTCGAGAATAGAAAAAAAACACAAAAAATTCGCAAAAAAAAAAAAAAAAATGAAATAAAAATAAAAAGAATACAAACTAAAAAAGTGTTTGGCCCACAGTGTTACGGAAAAAGTCATACAAACGGGTATTAACTGTTCATTCGGTTAGTATGTAACACATTAAAGCTGTCAGCAAAGAACCCATTTATAAGCTCAGCGCGACAAGTCAATCTGTACAGCCCACACTGTTCCCAAAATTTTTGAACGAAATTCGAAAAATAAATATACAAACCTATTAGTTCGTATATTTTGGCCACGCTGATTCTCACCGCCCATGTAACCCGCTTGTCTTATATAGTTCAGTAAACATACAAATTAAATGCATCAAGCCTTACTTTTTAAAATAATACGCAAATTTCTGAGAACAGCGGCATCGAATCCGTTCAGTTTTTATTTTGTTTTATTTTAATTCGCATTATTTATTTTGAATATCCAAGCTGCAAGGACATTTAAGCATGATAAAAGTGAAGGAGCAAAAAGTAGCAAAAATAATTTATTTCGCCGTATTACAAATACGTGGAGGAGCCATATAAGTTTCGTTGTTAGAACAATCCATAACAATCCGCTATATTTTTCTTACACAGAACACAAAACTGACTTTCTAAGTTTCACAAAATTTTACCGCGCTAAATTTGAAGGCCAGTTAACGTTTTTTTTCTGTTATTATTTATTTTTCACATTAAGTTTTCGCCTTTTTAAATACGGTATTCCTTTTTGAATTCATTTTCATTGCATTTTATAGTATTTTTCTGTACAATATTTTTTTTTAAAAACAAAAAATAAATATTTTTATTCAACAAAACTTCAATTATATATTTTATATTTTATTCTAATATTTATTTTTAACTTTAAAAATGTAAATTATTAATTGTTTGGAATTCAAGTGCAAGCTTTATGCTTTTTTTTTTGTTTCTTTTGAACGAATGCAACAAACCGATAGAACCCAATATATATAGTATATGAAGTGTATAGCACACCACTGAAAAAAAAAAAAAGAAAAAAAATTGGAAAAAAACATGCACGCAGTAAAATAATACACCTATGACCGCCATCGCTGTTTTTTTCGCATACGCCATTTTGTTTTCATACATAATTATGGCCAACGTGAAGCAATTTTACATAATGGAATGCAATGTAGTGCAACGAATAAATGAACGAACGAGCGAACGAGCGAGCGAACGTATGAACATTTTTTCGTTCGTAGTGCTGCATCAAAAAATAATTTCCACTTTAAATTCAAACTTAAAAATTTTTTGGAGATTTTCATCAAACTTAGCAATGCTAAATGTGTATGTATGTGTGCGTGTGTGTATATCGGGAAATGAAAATAGAAAAACTATTTGCATTTTGTTGATGATGAGATGATGAAATGTTATTCAAATCGTATTTTATTTATACGGAAAAAATCAAATAACTGATGCGCCGCCATATTGCGCCATTTTAAAAATAGCAACAAGTGCATTTTTAGTCACATACAAATCATGAAAACATTGATTTTGGGATTCATACGGTTTTTTGGCATTGACGAAATTCTTAAATCTTCACAATCAAGCTTCATAACTCCCAAACCAATTATGCAATTGAGTCTAGAAAATTAAGTTCTCATAGATAGATAGAGGTGGCCAAGGAGAAAACCCATATTCTCCGTTTTGCTACCACTAAAACATCTCGGAAGTGGGCCTTAAGTACATGATGGCTCTGGAGAATCAAAGCCAACCAGTACAGTTAAGGAAGGACCGTAGTTTAGAGGTACATAAGAGAGATAGATCGCTCAGCGATTTCAACTGTCAACGTCCAAAGTGCCTTAGCCTAATCGATCTAAGTGCAGAACACACACAGAAAAAGTACTCCAACGTTTCCGGGGTGTCCTCTTCCTTACAACTTCTGCAGGTGCCAGTCTAGCCGCTGCACCCCGATGGGCCAATGCTCAGTGATGGCGGCTGTCAGTCTCGCAAGGTTTGACAGTAATGTTCTGCTACGTTTTGGGTTGATCGAAGGCCAAATAAGCCTAGCTTTCCTGCAGCTATTCATATTTTGTCATTTATAGTTGCCTAAAGAGGTAAAGTGATTCCTAATGTGGGCGACCCTAGCACTCATTGGAATCTGGACCCCGACTGGCTGAGATTCACTCGATGAACCCCATCTAGCCAGCGCGTCAGCTTGCTCGTTTCCGGGGGTGTTGTGTCGACCAACAAGATTTAGTTGCCTGGAACACACTGCAGAGATCCGGCAGTCGAAAGAACCCTTCCACTGTCAAGTCCTCCGAGTATACTCCAGACCCCACACCGCAGTCCATCCTAGACCCGTCGGTGTAGAGCGACAAACCATCCTCATTTCCCATCAGCTCTGCCATCCAGTTTTGCCGTGAAGATTAGTCCTCATATTTTATGTGAAAATATGTTTGAAGAAATGTAACTCAATCTTTTTTGTCTACACTTTTTGAGAAGAAAGTATCTGGAACAACTGGACCAATTCATTTTTATTGAAACGATGTAACTCAAAATCTGGCATAGTTTGAAAGATAACGTCTTAGGGGATTTGAGATCACAACTTACCATCTCTTCTACATTTTGACCCCCAAGCTATCGATACTAGCGTCACGATGTTTTCTTTCATCATATATAGTGCACTTTTCTAGGTTTCTTTTACGTTTGAACCGTATCTTTGTCTCCCTAAAGTTGTTGCAAGTTTCAAGATCGGATCAATTTATATTTTTGTAGCATAAGCAAATTGGTATGACTACTTTTTACTGCGCTTCTCTGCAGCCTATAGATTATGGATCTTAGTGTTTTCTTTAGTAGAACTGGCCACGAGACTAGAACTTCTTACATAAGTTTATTGCTGTGTACAGCCTTCATACAACAGATCTCGCTGTTTACAGTTTACAGCGAATGTCACCACTACTGAAAAAACAGTATGCAGCAACAATTTTTTCATTCCAGTTGTCTTTTAGTATTTATGAGAGCTCTGTTCGGTCTGCTGTGTCTCCAATGTTCCCAACAGTACGCAATGAGTACGACTACAATGTAGCACAAAGAAGCTTATTTATAAAAAGCGTTAATAACGTGACACACTTATCTCTTGTGCACAATTGAACGCTAAATCAAAATGAGCAAATGAAAAACTATGAAATGCAGTCATAAAAATTATAGCCAAACGCAGTGCAACTTTAAACCGAAAGCTATACGCTTGGTCACGTCTTTGACTAAATTAAACGCATTTCACTTTTTTTCCTTTTTTTTTTTCTGCGATTATCGCAAGAAAGTTCTGGGAAAACAAACGAATTTAAATTATAAAATGCAACGAAATGAAGTAATACTTTCTGCTTAAAATTTGTAGTCATCTTCTCTTCTTCTCATAAGTATCTTTCGTCGTTTTTTCTCCATGGAATTCGAATGTAAATCGTTTGTAACGTTTTTATGAGTACGCAGAATAAAATAATGTAAATTTTATATCTACGAGAATATCTCTATTTATTTATATATGTACATACTCGTAGATACATTTGTATCTCATCCAAATCTCTTGTGAATTTGTGCAAGATTTATTTTATTATGCGTCAAGTGGCACAATGTACATAAATTCTTGTTTATACTTGACAGCATAATTTGAGAAGAAAAAAAGGCTAACCTTGATAAAACTAAAATACCAAAATTCGTAACTTGTTTGCCTTATAAAAGGGCGAGAGTGCGAATTCAAAAACAAAAAATTTAACCGCAAAAACATTTCCGGGAAAAAATTGGTTTGATTTTCACAAATTCGCATAAATTCCGAAAAAAAAAAAACCAAACCAAAATTCATTTTTTAATATTAATATTTTTTTTCTTAGAAACTTTTAATATAAACTTTAAATTTAATCTTTATTTTATAGAACCGTATAAACGTTGAACTGATAAATCTATTTACAAATTATATGCGGAAATATTTTGATTTTGATTTTTATTTGTTGTTTTTCATTTTTGATGCTTATCTCTGGGCTGTTAGTTCATCGTTTTCATTACAATTTATATAAATAAGCACATTTATATTTATTTTTAATAAATGTCAATCAAGGTATATGCTCTGTGAAATTTGATTAGATTTATTTGTTTTTTTTTTTTTTTGTTCATAGAAACAAAAATGCAATTAAATCGCAAACAGTTTATTAACTTTGTTTTGACATTAAATATAAAAGCTTCTTGTTTGATAAGCAGAATATTTTATTACGAATATAAATTTTAAACTGTTCAAAAACGTGCCTAAATCTATTTATAAATTTATTGTTTATTTTTTTTTTTAAATATTAATTTATACAAATACTTTTTAGGTTTAACTCAAAATGTAAGCTCTTTTCGATGTCATATTTCGTTTTTCATTTTATTTTTTATGGGTTGTGATAAAATCACTTCTTACTTTTACATACGATTTCAAATTGTTTGTGTTTTGGTAAATCGCCCAAAAAAAAGTTTTGTTTCATTTCCAAATCGTTTCGTTGCATTGTATATGCAAAGAAAAAAAAAACTGCTATCGGTTACAAATTAAAATGTTATCGGTCTAATCAAATCGCAAATTATTTTTAATTAGACTAAATTTTCTGCTCTTTTCTTATTATTCTGTATTGAGTTAATATATATTAGTTAATATCGCCGATGTCGGGAAAAGAATTTCTCAGATCAAGAGCTATCGAACCTCATTTCAGAATTGTAAATATCACTGGGGGCAGTTTCTCCACACCCAAAAAAAGTACAAAAAAGAAATCTTCAATATAAATTTCACAGAATAAAAAAAAAAAAAAAAATATATTTTTAAATAATCGAAAGTTTCTTTCGAAATCGCAAATTGCTGAAGCACCAATATTTGCGATTTGGCATTTTTGTATTAGAACTATGTAGATAATACATATGTTGTATGTTTTTAGAAAGTTGGCGTGGCACATTGAGGACCTAGTACAGAGGACCTAGAGTCAGAGTAATAACTAAGCTCACTCAGGGATACTTTAATTCTATGAACCATCTTCGCCAATTATAAGCTACTGCAACGTACTTACCCACCGTTTTGAGAGTAAATTGTAGGTCTCTAAACAGATGGATCCAAACTAAACGAAAGAGTAGAAAGAGTTATTCGCTACACGAAATTGGAGATCAGATATAAAGAAAGATACCATCTTGAATATAATTCGAGGAACATGCCGCAAGTTTACATATTTTCCGATAGCCAAGTTGCCCCGAAAGCAAACACGAGATGGTACAGTTCAGAGAGGAACACGGTCAAGTTGGCTAACATTTGCTGGACCACAAATCCTAAGCGGCAATATCTCAAAATTTACGTAGCCAGAGTACAATATAAAGAGAACAAAATCGTGGAACAACTGGAAACATCACAATACGCCAGAGTACAATATTAAACAAAGAATGCCAAGGTGGGTCTGTCGGTCAACGTGGTTATCTATTTAGATAATATTTTTATTAGATAAATAGCTTACAGACTTAATGCAATGCTTTACAAAAGACAAATAAACTCGAAATAAAAATGATTATAGTGACGCATTTATAGAAAATTATGATTCAAAGTGTACGTCACTCTAGATTTTCTTGAAGGGTTTAGGGTGAGATCGATTAATCGATCAAAGTTACTTGAATAATCTTTCTTCTTCTTCTTCGGTTCCTAAAACCCTAATGGGTCATAGGGCGTCTATATATATATATAATCTCTATCAAAAGACAAATAATTTTATGCATGATATATAATACAAATATTTTTGAAAATGTTGGGTGTATTTTTTTTGTTTTGTTTGTTTTTTTTTTTTTGAAAATTTTATTCGTTGCCTACCTGTGTCCCAGTTCACGCTTACGTCCCAAATAGGCGTATTCGCTGCCGCCATTTAAAATACTTTGGTCCATGTCTGTTTCACCAATTGTTAGCGAACGTTCGCGTGTATTCTGGTTTTGATTTTGGTTCTGGTTCAGGTTCTGCTGATGCGATATGGCATGATTTGGACTTGTATTGCTGCCATTGGAAGCGGGAATGACCGTGGAGGAATGTGCGGCGGCGGCTGCTACTGTTACTGCTACTGTTGGTGCTTTGTTGCCACCGTTAACTGACGGCGGCAAAGGCGTTTGTGCTGTGTTAATTTGTGGCATAATTCTTTTTGTTTTCTTTTTCGAAAGTTTTTTTGTTTTTTGTTTATAAAATTTACTTTGATTTTTTTGTTCTTTTTTTTCTTTTTCTAAATATTTATTAATAACTTTTTTCACTTTTCACTAAAAAAAACAACAACAAAAATCCAGTTAAAACAAAAAATTAAAAAAAAAAAAAATGCAATTTTCGCTTTCACTACTGCAATCGTACGCGTTTGCAAAGCGTTTGATGCGTGTTTTTCTTGCTTGCTTTGGAAACAAATCAAATAAGAATTAGGAAAATTTATACAAACGTTTGCATGTGTCTGTCTGTCTGTCTGCATGTATGTACGCCTATGAGCGTCAGGTTTTATGTTGATAGCCAAAAGAGCGAACGAAAAAAAAAAAAAACGCTCGCGAAATCTTATCAGTAATAACAGCAAAAATTGAGACTCTTATCAGACTTAACAATGTGCCAAAGCTGACTCAATGAGCAAATATTTTAATGTGAGAGAGTAAAAAATATTTTTCAAAAAATAAGAGAAAAAGTTAGCTTATCTATAACCAAATTTTTAATTCTCTTTACATTTATGGGTATTATCAAAATTAATAATTTTTTACACGTCACAAATCGGTTGTGATCCCAAATTTCATTTATAAATTTCACAATTTTTATCAGCTGAAGAATTTACAGTTTAATTTCACATAAATCTCTTTCTTCTTAATTTCAATCAAACGGTCACGAAAATCACTTTTACAAAGAACAATGGTTCTTGATACAAAGAATTTATGCTCTTGATACAAAGAAGTTTGTTCTTCATACAAGGAATGATTGTTCATAATACAAAGAACGATTGTTCATGATACAAAGAACAACGGTTCTTGATACAAACAACGATTGTTCTTAATACGAAAAAAGAGCATGATACAAAAAAAAACGATATAAAAAACAAAACAAAGAATGATTGTTCTTGACATAAAAAGCGATTCAACTTGTCGTTTTTGATTGAAGGAACGATTGTTCGTGAAACAAGGAACGGATCGATTGTTCTTCATACAAAGAATGATTGTTCATAATACAAAGAACGATTGTTCATGATACAAAGAACGATGGTTCTTCATACAAACAACGATTGTTCTTAATACAAAAAAAGAGCATGATACAAAAAAACGATAAAAAAAAAAAACAAAGAATGATTGTTCTTGACATAAAAAGCGATTCAACTTGTCGCTTTTTGGATTGAAGGAACGTTTGAGATTGTTCTTGATACAAAGTACGATACTTACTTAAAGAAGATTACATTTTTAATAAAGGAATCGTACATCACTGACAAGAGCGTAGATCACATTTTCATATATTTTATTTAAGTTCTTTTAAGAACTTAGTATAAAATTTTATCAAATCAAGCGAATTGTGCTTGAACCAAAATCTTTTTTTTTGGATTGACGTTTTTTTTCTCTCGCAGAGAAGAAATACAAAGTTGCAAAAACTGAGTATTTAGTAAGCAAAAAAAGTGAGAGGCGTTTTCCGTAGGACTTATCAAGCTTACCCATATATAGTACAGTGTGCAAACTTTTCGATAATCTAATGAAAAAACCTCTTTTGTTGCACTTAAAAGTGACGAGTATAAAAAAAAAAAATTGTTCGCGTGGCGCGTTAAGTTTCTCGTAATTTCCAAATGAAAATGTCGAAAAAAAGAGAGAGGTGCAATGCAGAGAAAATAAGCGCAATGTGAGCGTAAATGTAAAGAGATGGGAGCAAAAAAAAAAAACAAGAAAAAAGTTAACTTCGGTTGGACCGAAGCTCATATACCTGTTACACAACATTTGACGTGGATAGACCTTCGTGTGCAGCATTTGTATTAAATTTTATTTCAAAATACTAAACAAATTAAATATATTCTTAAAAATTTAGGAATTCGCGGTCCGATTTAGACCAATTTTAAACTGAAGATTTGGCTTAATATACGAAGCATTTGTACCATATTTGAAGCCATTTGCTTTATAAATAAATTTTTTTCTTATAAGAACTTGACAAAATGTTATTCTTTTCTATGGGAGCCATATCTAAAAGTGGGCGTGGCACATTGATTTTAACATAGAAACTACACAGGACCTAGAAAAGCTTAAGTTTAAAATTTCAGCCCAATATCTTTAAAACTGAGCGAATAAATCGCGCAGCAACACACAGACAGACGGACAGACGGACGGACGGACAGACAGACGGACATGGCTAAAATCGATTCGTCTCGTCGAGGTGATCAAGAATATATATACTTTATAGGGTCTACGATGCCTCCTTTAATGCGTTACAAACTTTCCGACAAACTGAATATACCTGTTTACACTAGTGTAACAGGTATAAAAAAAAAACAAAGAGAAAGAGACATTGAAATAGTTGATTTGATTTTGTTTATTTTACGTTGTAAAAAAAAAAAAGTTGTTTTTGTTTTTTATTTATTTTTTTTTTTTTTTTTGAAAAATTTTCCATAAAAAATGCAAAAAAAATAACAAAAAAAATGAGTGATCGTTTTACAAAAAAAAAAAAAAAAAAAAAATGAATGCTCATATTTATCATTTTTGTTGTTCTTAATTTTGCATGTAAACAAAAGGAGTGTATTTGTTTTTTTTTTTGTTGTTATTGTACATATGCAAACATATACATAACATCATTAACCCATTATTGACTAAAAATATTTAATAGAAATCATTTGAGGTTAAAGTTCTCATAAACTATTTGAAACTATTTGACTTTGAAATTCATGTAAGTTTTTTTTTTTTTTTTGGTTTTTATTTCGTCAATTTTCCGATGTTTTGTGCTATTGAAATTTGATTTGATTTAAACGATTTTTTTTTTTGGAATAATTTTTGAAAATTTTTTTAAATACCGCGACAAAAGGTTCAAACAAGTTTGTAACAGGCAAATATAGGACTCTTTATAATATTTATAATACGTTTCAGAACAGCATTGCAAATAGAGTCGATTTAGCTATGCCTCTCTGTCTGTCTGTCCGTTCGTCCGTTAGACTGCCTTTCTGTCTGTCGTAGCACCACTGATAGAGTGCCTCCGCCTTCATAAAAAATTATGCCTAATGGAATTTTTTTTTTTAATTTAAAATTATATTTTGTGAAAATGAAGCTAGAAACTGTAATAAATTTGGTCCAGATAAAATTACCGCTTATATGGAGCTTCCCATAATAATGTTTTGGTATAAAATTATATTTATTGAAAATTAAGCTAGAAATACTTATGTATGTTCTTCAGAAAATGGCACCAAGATTGAACATAATCTAAGGTTCATAAAAATTGGGTGCAGGGCAACTTGTAGCCGAGAATTCTGTTTTTTTTTTTTTGAGGTATGTGAACTGATTTTTTAAAAGTAAAATATACCTAAGTTGTATAGTTTGAAGTAATATATACTTTTAAGATAGACAGATATGCATACTATAAGATACTTTATTGAAAACCTAAAATTTATATATGTATTGCCAAAATAGGTTAAAGTTGTCGCAGCTGTTTTTTTGTATTACAAAAACAACAACAAAGTGAAAACATTTGAAAAAAATAAAAATAAAAAAACTAGTTGACAGACAAGCTTATCAGCAACTATCTGCGTATCTTTTTCTATCTTTTTGCAAAAAAAAATAATTGCTTGTTTGGTATATTTTTTAAATTTTATTTTATTTTTTGCTTTTGACTTATTTGTTTTTGTTTTTATTTGATTTTTTTAAATGCATTTTTGTTAAGTTAAATTGTTGGGTTTATTGTAGGTACTTCAAAATGAAATCAAAACAAAAACGACAAAATAAATGTTTTTGTTTTTTTTTTTGTTTTGTTCAAAAACAGAATATTTTTTTTTTTGTTTGTTTAAATGTTTATTTAAGCCTATGTATAAGTATACATAGTATGTATGTATGTATCGATATGTACATTTGTTTGTATATTATTAAGATTTTGTATACTAATTGCACTCTTTATTTATTATTTTTTTATGTTGTTGTTGAATATTCACGAAAACATTTTATTTCATAAAAAAAAAAAAAAAAAATTTTATATACAATTTATAAATATGTAATTCCGCTTTTTTTTAGTCTATTGCAGTCAACGATTTCGGTCAACGTACGAATTTCAACTGATTCAAAGCTAGGGGAAAAAGCTTGTCAAGAAGCGTGGCACAGTGTGTTGAAATCATTTGTTAAATTTTTATAAGTGCAAAATTATTAGAAAGTGTTGATAGAGGCGGTGTTTTGCAAATATTATGCAAAGCAAAATTTGTACTTCATTCATTTTTTTTTTATATCTGCCTTCACACATAACGTTTAATATCCAGTTTACACTATGATGGGTTTCGTTTAACCCAGGGTTTTATCTGCCAAAACACACGCTCGACTTTTATTAAAAATCATTTTCAAGCACAGAGCAGTGTTGAAAAGTGTTAAAAGTTAATTAACTATTTTGTTTTTCATTTTTTTATATTTTTTTATTTTTTTTTATTATTAAAATATGCCAGATACTATAAAATTATTTGGAATAAATTGTTTGCGTTTTCATGAATAACCGTTTTCTTGTTCGTTGAACAAGAAAAGCAGTTTTTTTTTCTTTTTTATACACAAAAATGTTGTCAATTAAACCTAAATACCCACTACATATAGTGTAAACATGGCATAAATGATATTATTTGTTTGCTGCTACAAAATTTTAAATATAAAATTTTATTATAAAAAATTTGAATGCTCAAATAAATTTACCACGCCAATTTTAAATACTTAAAAAGTAGTCTCCGAAAAAAAAAATCGCTGGTTTCTCAAGATGTAATAAACCGATTTTTAAAAATCAAATTAACTAACGGTGATCTTGAAAAAAATAGTTTTTGACATAATGAAATTTAAGTTTTTAGTTAAATAGTAAATATTATATTTGTTCAATAAACATTTTTAGTTTTGATAAAAATGAAAATTTTTAAAAATTTTTGATAATTAAGAAATTTCAAAAAAATCCTTTGTCGTAAAAAAATCCCAGATATCTAAAGAATATCTGTCCTAAAATCCCAAATTTGCCAAATACCTGGCGCTAAAATTCGTATGACAGAAAAACATTAGGATTTTTTTTTGAAGTTTTATCAAAAGCAATACAATAAATATGCAGAAAGTGGGTAGTAGGTACCCGCGGCTTTGCTCGCGTTTTTTTTTTTTTTTTTGCTTCTCTTTGGTGGCAAAATATAAATTGTTCAAAAAATGTGGGTTCAAATTTTGGAAATCGCCTTAACACGACTAACCAAAATTCAAATGCGCCACGTTTCAAGTCTCTACGTCTATTCAATCCAAATGTATGACCTTTTTTTCAAGGCTCTCATTAGGCCCCGGGTCAAAATTTCTAAAATCTCATCTAAGTGCTCACCTGCAATAAAAATAAAAAAAATTGATCAAAAAATCTTTATTGGATCCAAATATGGGTCCCAGGTCCAAACTCCGGAAATCCCTTGAACACCTTGAACGCTAAAAATGTTTTTTAACCATCTTTTAAACGAGCTCTGTTTCAAGTCTCTACGTCTATTCACTCCAAAGATATGGTTTTTCCTGTTTCAAGGCCCCCATTAGGCCCCTTTCGGTTCAAAATTTTTCAATCCTTTTTTTTTCCTTTCTGACCACATATATGATGAGAACAACAAAACAAAAAAAAAAAGTTTAAATCGGTCGAGTCATTCTCGAGTTTTAGCGTTGTTAATGCACAGCTATTTATTTTTATTATATAAAGATTCTATAATAAATGCAATATCAAGCGTGCAGAAATAATTTCTAAAAGCTTTAAGAAGTATAAAAAAAAAACTCATTTACATATTTACAATTTATACAAATAATTATACATAATTTCTTCAATTTAAGCTTCGCAACACTGTGCGGTAAGGCAATGTCGACCAAAACTGAAATAAAAATGAGAAAGCAAAAAAAAAAAAAAAAAAACAAAAACAACAACATTTCAATAGAATATGGTGATCGCAAAAATTGTGAGAGTCTTTTCAAGTAGTACTCAAGTAACAAAAAACCCAATGGAAATTTTTGAATTCTGTTTTATACATAAATGTAAAGCTTAGTGTGTAAGTAGGTAACTAGTATGTACAAAGTAGTTGAGATATATATGTGCACACTGCGGTTCAGCTTATTTTATGAAAGTGTCTCTACCAAATGTCTCAGGGTTACAAAAATGTTGAATTTGGATATTTCATTGCATACAAAGTGAATGGTGAGAAGTGTTTTTTTTTTTTGTTGTTGTCAAATTTCTGCTGGGCAAGTACAAGGGTAAGTATGCTACAAAGCGTAGCGAGAGTAAATGATCAATAAATGAAAGCTAGAAAAAGAAAAACAGCGCGAGAGAGAGAGCGTAAGAATAGAAAAGAGAGAGAGAGAGAGAGAGTGCATAAGAAGTACTACAATACTTGAAGCGTTCTTTTTAATGTATTCAAAAATTACAAAAAAAAAAAAAAAAAAAAAAAAAACTTCAAAACTAAATATTTTTTTTTGTTTTTCCTTTTAAGAAAGATTTGAAGAGCATTTTCAATGGATAAAAAAAAAAAAACAGAGCTTCAAATGGTATTCATCCAAATGATTACAAAACATTAAAAATTATAGAAATGAATCATTGAAGAAAAACCTATGGAACGTACATAATGTCTTTAATGTAATAATATCTCCAGGAATTGGGAATAAAATTTTTTCATACTAATTCTTTCAGCTTGGATTGAGCTTGAAAGCTCTAAATGTAAAATTTTGATTCATTTGGTAATTACCTGTTCTCACGTGAATCCATATTTGATGATCAAATGTAAGACACCTTATTGAAATACATACATAAAAAGAAAAAAACCTATGCAGTTCCGAAATTCTTCAAGTGTTTAGATCGAATAAACTTAAATACTACTAAAATTTTACGTTTACTATCTTCTTTCAATTACGATTTTTTGTAGATAACATTTGAAACAAAAAAAAAAAAAAAAAAAACTAGCCAGTCCCAGACTTCTTCAAGCGTTTAGATCAAAAATAAACTAAAAAAAAAAAAAAAAAAAAAAAAAAAAAAATGAAAACATCTGACTTGGTGTGCCGCACTATCGCAAAAATGGAATTTCTTTAGTTTCTATGAGCACAAAAGTTAAGTTCAATAAAATATTCGAGACTCTTTATCGCAAACACAATATTTTGCCATCTAAAAATAAGTACAATATTTACAACTTTCCAAAAAAAAAAAAAAAAATAGGAAAAAATGTTAATTTCGATGGAACCGAAGCTTAAATACCCGTCACACGTATTATACCCTGTACCCAAAGGGTAAAAGGGTATATTAGGTTTGTGCGAATGTATGTAACAGACAGAAGGACGCAACATAGACCCTATAAAGTATATATATTCTTGATCAGCATTGGAAGGGAAGTCGAACTAGCAATGTCTGTCCGTCCGTCCGTCATGCTGTCTGCCGTATGAAAATGATTATTTCAGAGACTATAAGAGGTAGAGCTTTCAAAATTAAAACTTAGACTCTCCTAGGCCGTCAAGTGTGCACTTACAAACGGTTTTTCTCTAGACCCATTTTAAGGAGTACCCCCCATAAAAATCTACCCCAAAATTTTGGGTTTTTACATAAAAACGTCATTGTTTTTTATTCTAGGAAGTTCAAATTTTAGTAAAAATTTTGTCTATGATAGTCCCAACAAAATATCCCAATATGTTTAGGACCAACAAAATTTTAGGTATTGCCCCCATACAAAATTACCCCAAAATTTTGGGTTTTTACATAAAAACGTCATTGTTTTTTATTTTAGGAAGTCTTAATTTAGTATAAATGATGCCTAGGATAGTCCCAGAGAAATAGACCAATATGGGTAGGCCAAACAAAATTTTAGGTATAACCCCATACAAAGATATACCCGATTTTTTTAAATTTTTCTATGAAAATCCAATTCAATGAGATATGGTAGTAAAATAGAACCTAACTTAAGGTACATATAGATTGGGTACAGGGTATCTTGCAGTCGAGCATACTCGACTTCAGCGTTCTTTCTTGTTTTTAAATAGTAAATGTGTAATCTTCTGTGGCTTCGATGAAATGGGAGGGGCTCAATTGTCTGATACAAAAAAATTGTAAAATAAACAATAAGTTTGTTGGGGGCTTATGCCTAAAATTGATATTTTGATATTTGATGATATTATAAGTGTTTTTTTTCATTTGTCCAATAAAAAAAAATTTCCATACAAAAAAACAAAAATAAGCGTACATTTTAAGGGGGACTATACCTAAAAAAGGGCGTGGCACTTCCATTTTCAAACTTGACCTGGTCGTTCACGAGAAAAGCTTAAGTTTTAAATTTCAGCTAAATAACTCCAGTAATCGCCAAGTAAATTGCATTCAAATAAACAAATGGACAGACAGACGGACATGGCTAGATTGACTCGGTCGCATCGAGTTGATCATGAATATATATACTTTATTGGGTCTACGACGTCTCGTTACCAACTTTCCTACAAACTGAATATACCCGTTTACACCACTACGGTTATAAAAATTTGTTACAAATCATATAGAATATTTTTTGTTGAGATTATGCTACGAGGGCGATTTAATAAGTCAGTAACGTTTTGGGTACTGACTTTATTTTATTTCTACGTGTATTTCTAAATATGGATCATCTGACACAATATCGTCAAAAACAAAACAAAATTATTTTAGCTGTCGAACTATGTATTTCATATTTTTTTTTTTATTTTTTTATTACGCCTACTTTCTTTCTACGCAAAACCATATAAGATATGCAATATTTTAGTATTTTGAATGACAGCAAATCGATTATGAAAAGACAGCAAATTAAAAAGTGTCTATTTGGTTTCTTTTTTAGTTTCTAAAAAAATATTAAGACGATGCGTGTGTGTGTGTGTGTGTGTGTGTTTATGAAAAGAGCAAAGTATCTACTTATCGAATTCAAAGAATGTTTGTTCAAATTGTTTTTAATTAATTTAGAAAAGTATCTACGACTAAATAAACAATTTTATAGAAATATGTACATACTATTTTATGTCAATATAAACTAAACGTGTATGTATAGCAATAAGTGTACGTGTATGTATATAAATCTTGCAAATTTTTAAAGAAAATATTTTCATATTTATAATTGAATTTTTCTATAAATAAAAATATATCTAAATATGTATTGAAGAGCTGCAAAATACTTTTCAATTAGGCATGAAACATTTGATTCGTTTCGATTCTTTATTTTTTTTTAAATTTTTTTTTTTAATTGAGATCTTGAGAATCTTCTGCATTCAATGTTTTTTTTTTTTTTCTATAAAAATCTAATAAGTATATAAAATATATTTATAAATGAAATGATTAAATTTTTAAGCTATAGAAGAATTGTGAAAAAAATGATTTTGTACAAAAAGGAAAAAAAAAATTGAGCATTAAGTAAATCGACCAAATTTATATCTCTTTCCTCGATGACATACCAACGACAGCACCATATCAGTCATTGACGACATTTTCACAGAAATTTTGCTGTTGTTTAGGAGTACATGTCTTGCAAGACATCATGCACGACATGTCTTGCAAGACTTCATGCACGACATGTCTTGCAAGACTTCATGCACGACATGTCCTAGCAAGACAACATGCAGACATCTTGAATGTCTTGCAAAAAATGCCAGAAATTTGTATAAAATGAGTTAGAGTCTTACAGACCAAACGAGCAATGTGGTTCACTTCAATAATTCGGGTGTCCACAAACGGTTACATTAGGGTGCCCAGAGCCAGAAAAACAGACATTTTTTAAACATACACACTTAACAGTATTGAGATTAGTAATAAGCTAAACATAGAACCATTACAGCTTGTTACTAGCCTGCACATAACTTAGGGTTTTCACCCAGCTGGGATTGGTCCAATGCTATTCGATACCAATTTCGGATACCAATCTTGTGGCGGTCTCCCGAAGCTCGTGACCAACCTAATGCGCCTGACTATATCGATATCGTTATTCAGCTGATACAGCACGCCTTCATGCGAGTACGGTACTCGTTGTCCACTCTGACAGGTCCAAAGATTTTAAGAAGAATTTTGCATCTCAAACGTTCCCAAACGTTGATTTGTCCGCCTCTGACATGATCGATGTTCAGGACTTGGAGAATCAACGTCTTTTTTTTTTTGTCTGATTTCCAAGCTGTTGTCAGCTTGCTTACCTCTGATTCCAAGTAGTCTTAGTTTTCTATAACATCGAAGGTCCAATTCTACATACTCCCAGATTCTTCTACGGCGTATTTTTGATCAATTTCCAGCTGTACAAAGATATATGTAGGGGTGCCCACAACTAAGTTGGTGCCCACATGTGGCACACTTTCCCCAAAAAGTACGGTACGTTTGATATAATATAATAATATAGCTTTCAAAAGTTAATAAAATTACGCGCCCAACGATACCAACTTCATTTCCATAATATTTTTCCATTATAATATATAATATTGGTTTCTATATAACAATTTTCATTTAAACAACCTTTCAACACCTTTTTTTATTTAAATCAAAATCAAGAAAGAGAAAGAGAGAGCGACAAGACATGCGATTTAATGTTCAAGTGATGTGATAATTGTTCAACGTTAATGGAAATTATACGCAAAATCTGTGTTCAGAATCAGTTAACAGACAATTGCATTGCCATTATTATTGCAGCTCATTATTATCTGTTATCTGCTCCGATACGATACGAAACGTTGCAGCAGAATGGATGCTAATCGGATGTATTGAGTCGAAACGAAACGAAAGGAAACGAAAGGACAAGGACGACAAAAAACGTGTACATAAATACGTGAACGTTGCCATTGATGTCCTTGTTGTCGTCGTCCTCTTTCGTAGATATATTTTTAATTGCGTTAATGTGTTTGAATAAAAAGAAAAACAAGATAATTGTACTGTGCTGTGCTGTGCTTTTGACACACTCAGCAATGTGAAAGCTGTTTCAGCAGAATTGTCTTTTTATGAGGAATTTATAAATTATTTACCACTGGGATTGCGTTTTACAAGTCATAAATTTTTTTGTTTTTTTTTTTTTTAAAATAAACAAAAAGCTTATTTTAAACTTACCGATGAGCTGCTTGACGATAATACTTTGTCTTGCAAACTGATGAAGACGATGAGTTGAGACCTGGTGTGGGTGGTGCGGAATCCATTTCTTTAAACTGTAAAGAAGAAGAAGAAGAAAAAAAGAAAAGTTAAGAAACATTACTAATTTATTTCTGAACTTTTAATTTTGAAAAGACTTTTCTGCTGTTCTTTCAGCTCTTTTCTGTTTAGCATCTGCTCCAGTTGCAGTTCTCTTTGGTGGCCTTTTTTGTATTTTCTTAAAAAAAAAATTTTATCGCAGCGTAACCAATTTTTTGGACGAGTATGAAAACATACAAAAAAGCACCAAAAAATACCTGTTTTTTTTTTAAGCAGCGGGACCACAACGGCGTATATTGGAAAAGATTTTTGTATGAAAAAAACTCCAAAAACAACTTCATGAGTGAACCGAATGTGTTTAAGGCGTTGTTTTAGTGGTCCATAATTATGCTTGCAATGTTGCCTTTTAAATGAAACCGGTTTGGCACACATCGGTTGTTTGGTTTCAAAGTCCATAGCGGACATAGAAATATTTTTTGCTTACATTTGCCTTGCCTTTTTTTTTTTTTTTTTTTACCCTGTATCCAAGATCTAAACGAATATGTTAAGTTTGTGCATAGACTCGATAATTTATATATATTCTTGATCAGCATTGATAGGAGAGGCTATTTAGCTAAGTTCATCTTTACGCTCGCCCGTCTATTATGCTGTCTGCCGTATGAAAACTATTATCTTGGAGACTATTAATGATAGGGCCACCATATTTGAAATTTAGACTCTCCTGAGCCGTCAAGTGGTTACTTACAAAAGTGTTTTTCTCTAGTCTCAATTTAAAGGGAAGCCCCCATACAAATCTAACCCAAAACTTTGGATTTTGCGTAACTTTTTTTTTTTTTTCTAGAGTTTTATGCCTGTAGTCACAATGAAATGTTCCAGTATGAATTGGATCAAAAATTTTGGGTAT
Organism: Leucophenga varia; assembly: GCA_018903435.1. Taxonomy (NCBI): domain Eukaryota; kingdom Metazoa; phylum Arthropoda; class Insecta; order Diptera; family Drosophilidae; genus Leucophenga; species Leucophenga varia. The sequence goes on from JAEIFJ010001021.1 coordinate 811,120, forward strand.
ACTAATTTACCCAATTTTTTTGATTTTGATGAAAATTCAATAAAATATAGTATGGTATTAAGATAAGACTTAACGTTAGTTACATTAAGATTAGGTACAGGGTATTTTGAAGTCGAACAAGCTTCAGCGTTCTTTCAAGTTTTTATACCCTTTTTACAAAGTGTAAACGGGTATATTCAGTTTGTCCGAAAGTTTGCAACGCATTGAAGGAGACATCGGAGACCCCATAAAGTATATATATTATTGATCAGCTCGATGAAACGAATCGATTTAGCCATGTTCGTCTGTCTGTCTGTCCGTCTGTCTGTCTGTCTGACTGTTGCGATGAGTGTTACTCGGAAAGTTTTAAAGATATTGACCTGAAATTTGAAACTTAAGCTTTTTGTGCTCCTTGTTAGTTTGTATGTCAGAACCAAGGTGCCACGTCCATTTTTAGATATAGCCCCCATACAATCTTACCACTTTTTCGACTTTTGTATGAAAATAGTTATTATTTATGAATATATTTAATGCAAATAGGGTAAGAACACTTTTTATGTCATCCAATGTCAAATCTAAGGCGCCACGCCTATTTTTATGTATAGCCTCCATACAAACTTACCGCCCATTTTCGAGTTTTTATATGAAAACATTTATTATTTCTGAATGAATTCAATTAAATTAGGTAAAATCAATTCCAATGTCCACCTAAGTGAACACCTTTTTATATGGTAGGATAGGGCAAATATAACATAAAACCTCCATACAAATTTGACCAAATTCATCGTGAAATTTAATTTAAGCACCTGGTGAACATATAAACTATTAAAGTGTTGTGTAACGGTATTTCGCTTCGGTTCCACCGAAGTTATTTTTCCTTGGTTTTCATCAAATTGAGTTTGAGCGAATGTGACAGATTGCTTTTCGAAGTAATTTTGCCGGAGATTTTGACAGATACCTGCCGGATTTCGGTGTAGCTTAGTAGGGCTGTGTGATTCTTGGAAATAATCGATTGTTGATTATTGTAAAAAAATTGATTGTTGCTAATTAATCATGATTATCACAAAGTATTTTTTTTATATAAGTTTTTGGTCTTATTATATTTGATGATCTTGGTTTCATAAACACTTTCTTACGGAAAGCTTCAAACAGAATCAATGTTCTCTATGAATTACTTGATTATTGATTGTTGATTAATCAAATATTGATTCTTGAACAAATCGATCAATTGATTATACAAAATAATCGATTGCTCCTTTGCTCCTGGATTAATCGATTAATCACAAAGTCAGGATGTTTTGTTTTTAAGTTTTTTAATATATTTTTTCTTTCGAAATTTTTAAGTACGACTTTAATAAAAAATCCAACATTCGAAATTCTCATGGGCTGTGTTTTTGTGATCTGACTACAGGGTGCTTCTTTTTTGTATTGTATTCCTCGTATTTTTTTTCTTATTATTTAGATTAATAATGAGATGAGTTGGTTTTATTGTTGAAAAGTTTTGAACTTTTTATCTGTTGACTACAATTTCAAGTTAGAAAATATTTTTAAATAAATGAAACATGTAATATGCGGGTGATCTGATCTGGCATTTTTTCGAGTTGCAGTGCTGAGCAATTTGATTAAAATTGTATGGTAACTCAATTTTGGTAATTTTTTTTTTGTTCTAGTGCTTGTGTGTTGTGTGTGTGTAATTAAATACATACATATACATAGATAGACATTGTATATTTTCGTATATTTTTTTACACAAAACAAATACTTACCTCACATTTAAGGTCATCGTCCATTTGTCTTGTGTTCATTGTCATTTCAGACATTTTATCAAGAATTGCATTTGTACGCGCATTTGTTCCTGTTGCTGTCGCTGTTGTTGTTGTTGTTGCTGCTCCTCCATTATTGTTGCTTTTGTTAATGTAATTTGCAGTTTCCGTTGTTTCTTGTTTTAAGGACGCCATTTTGTTAGATTGTTTCTCTGTTAATGCTTCTTGAATTTGTTGCGTAAATTTTTGAAAATTGCTTTTGTGTCTTAAAATATTTTTCACGTTTGCTGTTGTTGTTGTTGTTTCTTTTTGTGTTTCTTGTTGTATTTGATTTCTGGTTGTTGTTGTTGTTATTGTTCTTATTGCTGTTGTTGTTGTTGTTGTTGCATTGAGTGCAGCAGCATAAAAATGAAATTGAGAAATGATTTCAAATCTTTTTGTTAGTAAATGAAAATTATTTATTTGAAAATTATTATTTTTATTTTGATTTTTTAGTTTTGTACTAAACAAAGCATTGCTTTGGCTTTTATTAGTTTTTCTTTGTGTTTTTAGTGCCAATAATGATGATAATAATGATGATGTTGTTGTTGTTGTTGTTGATGTTGTTGATGACGCTGTTGTTGCTAATGACTTTATTTTTGTTGCTTTAATATTTGTTGATGTTATTCTTGTTGTTGTTGTTGTTGTTATTGATGATAATAATAATGATGATAAAGCCTTTGTGCATGTAAGAATTTTTGCTGCCATTGATTGTGCGTAGTGTTTTTCTATTTTTTTGTTTTGTTTTTGTTTTAATTGTGCATTTTTTTTTTTGTTTTTTTTGTTGTTGTTGTTGCTCTATTGCTGTTCTTGTTGTTGTTGTTTTTGTTATAAGTGCATTTTTTTTTAAGACTAGAATTAAAAGCATTAGAAAAAAAAAAGAAACAAAAAAGAACAAAAATCGAAAAAGCATTAAAAATGTTCATAGCGTAGCGCAATTTAAAAACTAAGCCTAAAAGTATGCAATGATATTTTATTATTGTTAAAAAATATAATTATGAGTGTGAACTAACAAAAGTTCGGTTTAGTTGTTTTGATTTTTTTTTTTTTTTTAATGCTTAAAACTGTTTATGACTGTTTTGGGAATCACGAATTTCCAGTAAATATGTTTGTGCTTTTTTGTGCAATCTTTTGGTGTGACCTGTAAAAAGTAGCTTCTAGTGCTACTTGCATGGCATTGCCCCTTAGTCACTTTTATCTAAAGCTACTACTTAACAAGGTTTCTCATTTCAGAATTTCAGAAAATTATAGATGAGTATGAATTTGGCACTAATTTTGAACTAAATTTTTCTTTTATGGAATTAATCGATGCATTTGAGTTTGGTTTGGAATTCATGAATGAAAGTTTTAAGAGTTTAAGAGCTTTAGTGTTGACGACTAGCCAAGAAATAAACAATTTTCAGTACTCACACGAGTACACAATGCGTACAACTGAATGTTTGCGGCCTACTTCATTCACTCATTTTGCATTTCAAACGCTTTGCTTTAGAAATACATACAAAGACTTACATGGAAATTAATATGGTAAGTGTCCAGTAAAAAAGGGGGGGTGAGTGGAAATGTGAGCACCAGGAGCTCGTTATTCTACAGCTTTCGTTCGTATATTTTTTTTAAATAAATTTTGCTTGTTTTCGCAAAGTGAATAATTTTTCCTACATGACTCTTTAACTTTATTCGATCAATAATTCTTAAACACTTCTTGGATAGATCTTAACCGATTATATCTATAATAACATCCACTTCGTTCGTTAGTTCTCTCTACCAAATTCTTTAACTTTATTGATGTTTGGTTAAAACAATGATTGATTCCTTCAGAAAATTGGAACACCCATTAGTTGTGCAAAACAATAATATATAAAATTTTGAATGTTTTTATAGAATCAATAATCTATTGAAACTACGGTGTGATTTTTTATTGCTGCAAAACTTTCTAACAAATAAATAATTACAAACTATAAGTGTGTGTGTGTGTGTGTGTGTGTATGTGTGCAATGTGTTCGAGTTTGCAAGATTTTTGATTTTGAATTTTAAAAATTAAACAATTTGTTTTGATTGCACTAATTGAAAGTGGTTCGCCGTTTATGAATAATAAATTATTTCAAATCATTCCGAGTCATATTAAGCCAATTTTACTTAAAAGTTTTGTCTTAATATTATTTAGTAGGCAACATTATAAATTACTTAGTTATCATGTGATAAATTAGTGATTTCATCGATCTATTTCATGGTTTGTTGTTCGTCGTTCGACGTTGATTTTGTACTTTGGATAAAAATAGCTAGCAGCGGCGTTGACAGTGGCTGAGACTGAGACTGGCAGAAGCAGAAGCAGAGGTGGTGGCAAATGTGGCGTCTAAATTGACGCTAATAAATAAAAAAAAAAAAACAAAGACTAACAACAGCACACAACACCATCGACAATGTTGGTCTATGGAAAATTTATATGAAAAAAAAATCGAAAAAAAAAAAAAAAAACAAATGCTTTCGGTGGTAAAGGGTGACAGTTTAAGTGATGAATGGGAACATGAGCAGAGCCATAGGGAACGGGGGAGTAGTACGTAATAGTTGCGTGTACAAAATTTGCCGCAATCAATGTAATAACACGAAAGTTTAGAATAGGATCAAATGCAAAGGCATGAAACGTATAAAAAAATTCCAATATTGGCAGGGCAATCCAGTGGGCAGGGCAGTAACGTGTAAAGTGTGTGTGTGTGTGTTTTTTTTTTTTTTTTTTTTCAAAACTACAAACAATTTTCTATCAAGCCTAAATGGCAATTGGTAATAAACTACAAACAAAAGGTACATACATGTATATACATACCTATGTACTCGTATATCAATATCTAAATTGTTCAAGATTATACATTCATAGTACATATACTATATAAATAGGTGCGTTCGATAAGTTCGAGTATGTTTGAGTGCTGAGATACTCTGAACCTTAAGTTATATCCCATCTTGTTCCAATTCTTTGTTACAAATAAAAGTATCTTAATCTCTTATAGTCTCCGAGATAATCTGTTAATTAAGGTAGAATGCAAGACAGATGAACAAACGGACAGACAGTTAGACAGACAGATATTGAATCTGCTTCCAATGCTGATCAAGAATATATATACTTTATAGGGTCTTTCATGCCACTTTCAGCCTATTACATACAATATGGCATCAATGACCCTATGCAGCTCAAGTTAAGACAATATGACAACTCTATAAAAAAGAAGAAAGTTGGTATGGAGCTATATGATATACAAAGTAGCCCTATCCTGTTTCGATATGATGTCTTCTGTAATGCGTTACAAACTTTTCGACAAACTGTTGATCTAAACTTTTGGGTCCTAGGGGCTTTTACAAAACTGCATGTGCTTGTAGGGGCAAAAACTTTACTTTTCTGTGTCAAGTTTGAACTTTTTATTGGAATCATCTTTCTGTACGGATTTAGGAACAACAAAATTTTTAATAAAATTAAAATTTCGGTTTGGTTACTCTAGAAGTTAAAAAAATATTGTTGGTGAGCTCTGAGAAGTCTAACAATAAGTTCAAGTTTTAGGATTCTAAGGGTGAAAAAGAGGTCAAATTAACTGAACTGGAGCATTAATATTAGAACCTATCTTCTCTCATACAGCAAGGTTTTGTTTTTGATAAACTTTTTTTTTTCTGCAACTTTTCCGAAAAAAGGAATCAGTTCTCCTTACACGAATAACTGATCGGCATGAGACAGATGAAGTATATCCACTTGAATCCATGCCGATCAAGACTACATACATTTGATGGGATATGTCATGCGTCATTCTGTCTTTACTTTCTTCTTTCTTTCTATCTTTCTGATGCATAAATTTCCCAAATATAATTTAGATAAAACGAATTATTAATCGAATCTAATCAATAATCGGTCTTAATCGGTGCGAAACAAAAATAATTTATACATCATAGCAAATATGTAAATTAAAACGACATCGAACATCCCTAATACGATATATGTATGTGTAGTTATGTATGTAAGTTTTATGTATATATGTACGTATGTAGGTACATACAAACATACATATGTATGTACATACATATGTATATGTAAATATATAAAATTTTATAGCCATACCTTTTCTTTTGCTTTATTTTTTTTAATTGGAAATCTTTGCTTATTAGTTTTTTATCAAATTTTATTTTCAAATTTGCTTAATTAAAACAAAAATTAATAATTTTTTATTTAAATTCAATTTTTTTTCAATGATTTTTCCGAATTTTTTTTTTTTACTTTACGCTTCAAATGCACTTTTAATTTGATCTGAAAAATGTAAAAAAAAAAAAAACACAACAACAAATTTTTGCTTTCTGTTGCTTCTGCTTCTCACTTGCACTTTTTATCGCTCTTTTTTAATTTATATCATTCTATTGCTTTTACTTTTGTTTTTTTTTTTTTTTTTTTTTTTTTTTTTTTGCTCACTTGTTTGCCACTTCACTGTGATTTTATTAATTATTTGCTTTTCTGTTTGCTATTAGCACTCGATTTTCATAAAAGAAATTGTTTTTTTTTTTTTATTTATTTTGATTTTTTGTTTTATTAATTTTATAAATTTTGCAAAGACCAAAAAAATAAACAGCGCAGTTAATGCGAAAACGAGACACAAGAAATGAAGATAAAAAGATTTTGACGTTTCTAGTCGTCGTCGACGTCGTTGTTGTCGGCTGAGGAAAATCTATTTTCTGTTATTGTTTTGTATTTCCCTTGCTCCGTTTGCTCTCTCTCTCTCGCTCTTACATTATTTTATTGTTTTTGTTTTTATCATTGCTGCATTTGGCATTTTTGACATTTGAGGCGTCTGCGCAATTGTTGCCATCAAAAAATGACAATGATAAAAAAACGAGCAAATGAAAACAAATGCGAGAGAGCGCGAGAGAGAGAGTAATGAAAAGCTGCATCACATCGCAACGGAGGAGTGAAGTTTGTTTCATGCCTGCCTGCCTGCCTGCCGGTTAAGTAGTTCAAAGCTTTCGTTTTTGTTTGTAAACAAATTTAAAAAGCTTCTTTGAAAATTTTATTTGTTGGCACTGCTTTGATTTCCTTTCGGCTGGCAATGATGTCAGCTGTTTTATTTGGACTCTTGTCAGATCGTTTTTGGCGCCACAATTTTTATTTGAATTTATTTGATTTAAACAAGCGATACATTTTTTTTATTAACAAAATACTTTCAATTCAATTATTGTGTTTTTGAAAATAACTCAAAAACAAGTTCATGAATAAAAATTTTAACATATTCTAATCAACTACCATGGAGCTAATGGTTAGTATGGTTATTTTCGACACAGTCTGATATGATGAACTCTTATATAAAATGGCCGCCGCGAATTCTCGCGACGTCACCTACGGCCAAAAAGGCCCATTGTGACACGATATGATCCCTCTTTATTATCCACCTACTCGAACCAGCTCGATTTCCTTATGAAGGCGGCTACTGCACCAATCTTGACTGATGCAATCTCCGCCAGACTATCAAGAAACGGCTTACCAAGTACGGTAAACTTTATTCTCCCAAGGGCTGGGCAGTGGTAGAGAAAATGTTTTACTGTCTCCTCCTCTTCCCTCTTCGTTTCTACAGCTCCTACAGAAGTCATTTGATGCTAACCCTAGCCGGACGGCATGTCTTCCTACCAGGCAGTGTTCCGTGAGAGCGCCCACCATCATGGATAGGGTCTGTCTATTATGGCGCATGAGTTGTCCTGTTCGTTTAGTGCTATACTTTGGCCACGTAAGTTTCGTGATTATTACATTTTTGATTTGTGGTCCATCTAGTCTCTGCTATTCTGATTATTTTCTCTTTCACTTGCAGCTTCAGAGAGGCCATTGGAATTCCAGTCGAATTCCTCCCAGAAGGAATAACGGAATTTGTAACTTCTCTGGCCAATCTATCTTGGTGACCCGGAACCAATGTGAGGCCCGACCATTTCTTGGATTTGCGGCACTGGGGTATTCATGATTAAATGACACAAAAATCAACACTTGTCTGATTTCTGAAATCCAAGATGGCCGCTAACAGTTGTCAAAATCCTATACTCCCAATTGGGAAACACTGTACAATGACAATGACTTTTAATTTAAAAACTTTTTAAATCGTAAGTTTTTATAAAAATGAGTCCATGACAAATACTTATGACTTCTTGCAAGATATGTCATGCATGACAACCGCAACATTTATAGTGAAATCGTCTTCGACGTCTTGTATTGTACTGTCAGCGATATGTCAACAATGAGAGAGACGAACGCTTAGTATGTTATGTATTAAATATTATTTTGTAACGTGACAGCGTATACAATTATTGAATATTTTCAATTTTCTTGGTTGGTCTTGCATGCACCTTAATGACTCCACCTGTTACCAAGTAAATTTTAAATGTTTTCATGAGAAATCTGACATGTATGGATGTGTATAATGATTTATTGATAGCTGATATTAAATAATTTTTGATTGCTTTCACCAATAAAAGAATGCCTTGGCTTACGAATGAAAATTAAAAATTCAAATACATTTTGTGATTGTTTGTGGTTGTGGGTTCATCTAATTAAATACTTCAAATTAATTAACAAACTAACTAACTAACTTGCTGAGTATACCTTGGCTATATACATGTGGTATACTTTATGGTGTATTTGGTATACAATAACAAAAATTAACGAAACCACCGTACAAATGCCTTTCAAAAATCATTTAAAGAGCCGCTAAGGGTACGACACTGACAGACAGAAATACAGACAGACAGACAGACGGACAGACAGAACGACCGAATGAATGAAATGACCAAATTATTATTATTTTTTTTTTCAATTGATTTTTATGAATTGACAGACTAAATGATTATTTGGTCTGTTTGAAAGAAAATGTAATTAAAATGCATTTGTCCATTTTTATCAAATCAAATAGCAATGGCCAAGAAGTGAGTGAGTTAGTTTGTTAGTTAATGACACCCAGACAGACGGACAGATGGCATCGAATGTTGTTTGTTTGTTTTTGTTGCAGTTAATGTCGCTGTACATGGTCAACCGGTTTGGTGTCTGTTAAAAAAAAAAAGAAACTGTTTCATTAGATCTCTTTAAAGTTTACAGCTCTAGTTCCTTGCTTCCTTCCTCATGCCACTCACTTTTGGACAACTTCAAGCCTATTTTAGTAAATTTTTTTTTTTTTTTTTTTTGTTTTTGTTGATTAACTTGTTGTGTAAATTTTTTAGATTATTATTTTAAAATTCAATGTAACAATCAACATTAAGATTAGACAATTTTTTTTATTATTATTAAATAAAAGCCAGATTTTTGTAGTCAAGGGAGAAAGACTTTGAAATACCCTTCTACTTTTGCTTTAGAATTGGAAAAAATTTAAGCTAATAAACTGTTTGTCCTGGTTTGTCCAGTGTCCCCAAACTTAAACATATACATCCAAGATTTTCTCCAAAATGCATTTCAAACGAATGGTTTGGCGAACCGTTTGACTCGAAACAACGTCGAGCTCTTAATGTTAGAAATAAATAATACTTTCAGTGATTTCTTGTTCGCTCAAGTAGTGTTTCTTTGTTTCTCATCGTCAGTGAACATGTCCAGCTATCAACGATTTTGTGTATCGCTCGTCTCGGGCAGTGAAAATGTTAATATAGCAGTGATTGGTACTTTTATCACTCTTCGCGAATCGTTCAGTTCAGTTAGTGACGAATTTGTGAATCTACTCTTCGCGAACAGTTAAACTGTTCAGTAAGCGGTGTTCGTTTTTTTCCCTAAACTGTGATTTTATCACAGCTTGCAGTGATCAATCACTCTTTTTGCCAACACTACCCAACAAGGTGAGACAAAAGTAATCTTATAAAAGATTCGTTGGCTTAAAAGGATACATTTTTCAAATCTTTCGAAAAGCATAAAATCTGTTCATACTAATTTGTTATTTATTTTTTATTTAATTTTATCAACAGCGAAGTTTAAATACTTCACAGCAAATAAATAGAGAAAGAAAATATATTTATAAAAATAAAAATAAAATGAAGGAGCAAGATGCAACCGAATTATAGCACATACCATACCCATACCAATACCCATACCCATACATAGCTATGTTTTTCTCTATAAAAGCTTTATGACGATTGAAGAATTTTTATCGGAGCATTTTATTATCGAAACATGCTGCGCCGTTTGATGCGTTAGACCAATTGAAATCAACCTTTTCGCATTTGTATGGTAAAAGAGTCGGAGCAGCTTCCAATATAATCACCGAAAGTTATCAAAAAAAGGCAAATCATCAGATTCCTTTTATTCGCCAACAAACGAAAATAAATCTTTGACATTTGAAGTATGTATTTTGTTGTCAAAGAGAAAATTGTTAAGTTGATTCGTTAAAATATTTTACAAGAAAATATTTTATGAAAAGAATAACCTGTGTCGTATTTGTAGAGAAATCTTTCACAGATTCACTTTTATTTTTTTCGGTTAAATGTGTTCAAAATTATTAAAAAAATTTCTTTTCTGCAAAAAAGAAATTTATTTCTCAAAATAGTCTCAAGTAAACGTTTTTTAGTGAAATTATTCGCACTCTCTTGCGACACAGTTTGAGAGCATGAAAAAACAAACCAATAAGCCATGAACGAAAGAACGAGAAAGATATATACTTTCTGTAAGTTTCGTTTAGATTGATTCAGTGCAGCTAGCTAAAATAATGTCGCAGACAAGAGTGCAAACCAAACAAATACATCATCTTTAGCCAATTTCATCATAATTTGAACGATGAATACTTTCCTCAGAAATATCTAAAAACTATCTCTTTAGTTTTGGAATTAAATAATATTTGCAAGATTTCGAATCTCGTTGATCAATGTCAATTATCTCCAAAAAAAAAAAAAAAACCGTTTCCATTGCCATTCCAGCGTTTTAAAATGTGTTGATTCCACAAATCCATGAATTTCATAATAGGTCATATGATGAAAGGAAGTACAATTTTCCAACTTAAGAAGTAATAACTTTAGACACTCGAGCATTCTTAAGCTTCACATTTTTCTTCTACCAATCACAGAATAAACTCAAGATTAGTAATGCAATCAGTGCAACCTATGGAATTCTTCGTCTTTAAACTCCCAGACTACTACACAGATTTCGAGTAATGAAATGGAATATAAAAGAGCCTGCCAAAACTTTACCTATACAATAGAGATTTTTGCCACTTTTGTGCGTCTCCAGGCCCACTGTGCACTGTAGTGAAGGTGGATCCAAGTTCAAATTATGCAGCTTATAAAGCCCATTGACTTAACTGGCATCTGGATGCCGGATCACCAAGATACACATATTCGTGTAACTGTAAAGCAGATAAGTTATCAAGAGCCTTTAGCCAATTATCAAACGAAACGAAGAGCACTGATTCAACGTTAATGTACAATATATGGCACAACTATGTCAGGTGTTGCCAAACACAAATTCTACAAAAGCAGTGAAAATTCAGAAGAAAAAATTGTAAGAAAGTCTTAACTTTTAAAGAAGACAATTTTGGAAGATCTTATTATTTTAATTATATAAATAAAGATTCAAGCTCGATTGAAATTTATTAAAAAATATTGCAAATTATACACTTTAAATTATTTCCCTTTGTTAAAGAATTTATGCTTTTCGCTTTAAAGTGTTACAAAGCTTGTAACAAATGAAATGAACACCATTTTTTTTTTTTTTTTTAAATATATAAGAGGTATGGAATAATATCATAAAAATAAAAATACAAATAAAAAGATTGTGACAAGGAAGATTATTTGAACAAATACAACAACAACAACAACAACAAATATAAAATGTATATATGTACTTATATAGCCTTGTATAAGTGTGAACTAAGTGTTTGCGTTGCTCAATATTACCAAAAATGGTTGGGAAAAAAATTGAAGAAATAAAAAAATAAAGAAAGAAAGAAATACTTAAAGTAAGCAACCAAACGAGAAATGAAATGAAATGATAAATGTCATTGCTGTTGTTGTCGTTTGTATAATGAGACCAATAAAGATGGAAAGCCACGACTGAAGTTTAGGTAGAAAAAAAATAAAATAGGAAAAAAGAAAAAAAAAAATAGTAAAACGTGTTGCAAAATGGAGCAAAGCAACACGCTGAATGCTGTCCTCGAATCGTCGAAATCGCCATTTGACACTGAATAACCGAAAACAAAACGGGAGCGCTGTTGTCTGCGCTCCAGTTCGGTCCGGTCCAGTCCAAGTCGTTCCGCTGCAATGTTTTTTGATTGGCGATGGCGTTGGCCTAGATGCTTTTTCATGCAATATCTTCGTCTGCGTTGTCTGCGCTTTTCTTTTATGGAATTATTGCTACGAGTAACGAACAAAAATCATTTATTGGACGCATTTTTCAATTTCCCATTGATACATTTTCTTCTTTGTGGTGCAATTTTTATTTATTTTTATTTTTGTTTCGTTGCTTTTTGGGGCTGCAATGTTTTTGCAATTTGAAAAAAAAAAAAAAAACATTTCCCGTATACACTTTTATGGTTGTGCACTGTCGTAGCTGTTGTTCAGTCAGAAATGCGTTTCAAGGAAACGTTTTGATTGGTACCATGCGATGCGGCATTGTATAGCAACAAAGTCTTGCATGCTGTGTGCTTGAAAAGTCAATGGGATTTTAAAATTAAACACAGACACCGCTCATTGTCAAAAAAAAAAAAAAAAACATGAAAGAAAAAATAATGGCATTTGAGGAAGTTACTATTGAACTGGATTGAGTAAATACGGTTGGCCGAATATCATCTAAAAGAGCATAAATTTTAATAAACTTAGGAACTAAAGATACATTTTAAATGCACCAAGAACTCTTTGTGATGGGGTTGGTTCGAGGATGATTCGCTCCGCTGCAAAAAAAAAAAAAAAAAAAGAAAAAATATTAGAGCAGACATCAAGGAAATGTTATGGATTGTACACGGTTGCATAGGTCTAGGTAATGGAGAGAGGCTAATCGACTTTACTGCGGCTAGGAACATGATCATTAGTAATAAGAGAGGTCCCAATAACGACTCAGACCATAACCTTGTTCGAAGCATATACACAAACTGTGTATACCCTTCATACTATATGTGGCGGGTATAAAAAAAAAATGTGCCTTTAAAATACACGCAGATACGGTCTGAGATGTTATAATATTGTAAACATTGGACGAAAGGTCTAAGTATTTTCTTTCCAAAACAGTTTGAAAAATAAATTTCGATTCATAGTTAACTGAGTTATTGCCACATATGTGGAACAGGAGAGAAAAAAAAAATAACTCCAGATTTCGGGTGTTTTCAGCAAATTTCAAAAATGCAGTTTTGTTTCACTCGACCAGACCTTCAACCTCTACTATACCTCTAAGTTAGGGTGACGTGTAAATACAATTAATGTTTAAATTTTTTCGATTTGAACAAATTTAAATGCAAATTTGTGTATAATTTTCAATAAAAAGAGACACAAAGGTAAAAACAAAAAAAAAAAAAAATAAGCGTTTAAAAGCTTCTAAAAACTTATTGTGTATCGAGTCACTTTGGTGGCTTCAGTTTGCTATTGCAACAACAATTAATGAAGACCAGAACAGTAAATTAAAATTTATTTTATTATGGAATGACGACGGCCACGCTTTAACGTTGTAAATATTTTTGTTGTTGTTATTAAAATTTCCAACGATAATCTTGTTATCTGTAAAATCATAAAAATGAAATAGACAAAAAAAAAAAAAAACAATCTTAATATTTACCGCCTCTTTTTTTATACCTTACACAATTTATTTGGTAGGGTATTTTCAGTTGGTAAAAATGTTTCAAGAAGTGGACGAGTTTGAAGACAAATATTTTTTTTTTTTTAATTTTTTTAAATTGGTTCCCATGTTTGTCTGTCCGTTATATACATTTATAGTCCCCAAACAAAGTCACCAACCATTTTCAAATTTTTTTTCAAGAAAATTTTTCTTATTCTGTACTTCGTTTAAAATGTATCCCCATTATTGTGTCTAAACTTTGCTTGTATCGGACTAATGACTCCAAGCCATCTCTTCTCCAAATTTTACCAAAGCCACTGATGATCATAAATAAAGTAAACGAAAATGTGGCGGGTATTTGAGCTTTGGTTTTTCCGAAATTAACATTTTTCTTTGGGTTTTCTGTTTTTATTTTATTTTTTAAAAAACATAAAAGATTTTGTTCATATTTTTTTTTTTTTTTTTTTGTATTTAAAAAGATAATCTTAACGATTGAAGGCGTTGTTATGACAGTTACGCCCTTTCGACTCACAGCTGTAGTGGGTGTACTTTGTCTATATTTGTAAGAAAAGATATTAAGCGCTACAAGTGCAGTTTTGCATCAAGAAAGTATTTGTGGTATGAAAACAAAATTATTTTTAAATATTATTTTTTTTTTTCATGTTGTAAACTGAAGGCTGAGCAATTAATATTGAATTAATGAAAAGATCAAAATTAAAAATAAACAAGGAAAAACGTTAACTTCGGTGTAACCGAAGCTTATATACCCGTCACACGTGTTTTTGGGTAATTTGGAGTGAGTAATAATAACCATATTCATACAAAAATTAAAAAAAAAAAAAAAAAAAAGAAAACGGTAATTTTAGTATGGGGGGCTATACCTAAAAATGGGCGTGGCACTTTCAAATTCAAACTTGACCTGGTCGTTGCCGAGAAAAGCTTAAGTTTCAGTTAAATATCTCCAGTAGTCTCCGAGTAAATCGTGTTGAAATAAACAGACAGACAGACAGACGGACATGGCTATATTGATTCGTCTCGTCGAGCTGATCAATAATATATATACGGGGTGCGCCATCTCGAGCTTCGGTATAGAAACATTGAATAACTTTAGAAAAAAAAACAAAATATCTTGGAAAATGTTATAAATTTATTTAGATTTGACCTTTACAATTTGTGTAATTTTTGGCCGCCTTTGTTCTTGATCGCGAAGAAGACTCTTTTTCGGGCATTTTCCATAACTTTTTCGAGCGTCTCGGTCGATATATTGGCCATTTCGGTGCGAATACTGTTCTTTTGGGGTGTTAGGGTTTTCATGACTAAAATTGTATGTACTGAACTGACGTTTCCAAAACGTATCTACACGAGACAATCGGTTCACAAATGTCAAAGTTATTCAATGTTTCAATACCGAAGCTCGAGATGGCATACCTCGTACTTTATGGGGTCTCCGATGCCTCCTTTAATGCGTTACAAACTTTCCGACAAACTGATAATACCCTTCACACAATATGTATGGCGGGTATAAAAATGAATTAAACATTTTTAAAGTAATGAGTTGTTCGTGTTTGAATTAAACAATAAATATGACAGAAGCGTAAATTGCCGAGACATGCCTCAATCTGATTAATTTGATTCGTTTCATAAGGTGTAACTTGTTTTAAAGTAATTTGTTGAATGCATTCTTAATCATCTAAGTTGTTCTATCTCCTCAAGTTTTTTTAGCTGGGATCGTTCTCTCGGCTCGAGTTTGTAGGGCACTAAATTACCTTGCGTTTTGAACATTCCCAATCTTTATGTGTGCTAGTCTCTTTTTACATAATTCCATTTTTTTTTATTACTCAACGTGAATAACTTTTTTCTAATTGAAGTTATAAACTTAAAATATCAACGTTGGTAGTCTTTGTCTAACTGGATAGGCCACGTAGTATTATTTCTGTCTGTCTGTCGTCTGTCCGTTGTTGCGAGGTATGATATTCTTGGTATTTTTCGTTTCCTTCTAGTTTTTATATATAGAATTCAGCGGTTCATGCCCACTTTTAGGTAAAGTCACAACCGCCCATTTTCGACTTTTCATATAAGTAACTAAATAAGTGAAGCTCCAAAATTAGAGATAGCGTTACAAAAATTACCATTTAGAGTTTTTAACTACACTGCGAGAAGTTTTTTTGGCGTTTTTATTGGTAAGTTTGGTTCAAAACTCTCTTCCTATAGGTCTTGCCTCTTGTATCTAGATTACGCACGGCGAGAGGAGCACGGACGAAAGAAGCTTATTCGGTTAGGTGAAGTAGCGAAATAATTTTGTTTCTCGCTGATCTGACTGAGTTCGTTTAGAATCGCTTTATTTATTCTTATACGAAATAGATACAAATTCATTGTTTATTTTGTTCTCATTTTATTTTATTCTTCTCTTTGCACGTAAATAAAATAAACGTGTGAAAAAAAAAACTAGTGATCAATGTTTGCTTTTGCATTAAAATGAAAAATTAATAAAAAAAAACAAAGATAAATAATTAAACACAACATACTATTTATTAGGCAAATAAGATTGTACGAGTATAGTAAACATAAAATATATCTACAATTTCAATTGGAATTTGAATTAAATGCGGCATTGAAAAATGTATTGAATGGAATAGATTAACGACAAATGAGATACTTTTGGGGGAGCCAATAAAAATGTATTTTAGCATACCAGAATCATATTTAGAAAGGTTTTTGATGCTAGCCGCACAAGGATATCCGTGAGTGCTATAAACTGCTTTGAATTTATTACTTTGAGATATTGGGTCACGTAAAACCAGTCTTAATGCCATCCCAACCATCTTCGACTTTATACTCGCCGGAACGTATGTACGTGCATAAACTTCTTGTGTAACCATACGAAGCGCCTGCCTTGTCCCGTCCCTTCTCTCTCACTCACTGACTTTGTAATGCCCCGTGAAACTGTGCTTGATTCTTCAGATTCTTTTTGCTGCTCCGCACACTCCCTTCCTTCTATTTTTTTCTTCTCTTTCTTTCTCAACTATTTTCGGCTTTGTTGTGTTTTTTTTTTTTTTTTTTTTTTTTAATAGACTGACTACTTTTTATTGCATGACGTTGCCAGAAGTTAAGTTTTGTTATTTTTAGTGTTAAACAATTTTCTTTTAAAGTGTTGAGTAAGCCGCACAGGTGTTCAGAATTCAAATATTTTTGTGTTACATATTTAGTACAAGAAATTTTATATAAAATTATTGTAACACATTGAAGGAGACGACGACGTCTTCGTAGACCCACCCCATCAGCTCGATGAGACTAGTCGATCTAGTTATATCCGTCTGTCTGCTGTTTATTTCAACGCGATTTACTCGGAGACTACTAAAGATAATTAGCTGAAATTTGAAACTAAAGCTTTTCTCGGAATCGACCCGATCAAGTTTGAAAATGAAAGTGCCACCATATTCATATTTTGGTATAGCTCTCCCCCCATTCAAAATGACCACCACATTGTGCTTTCTCTCTTATTTTGAAGTTTACTGCTGCCTTTTAGTGTCTTTTTTAACTCTCAGTAGCCGTCCTAGTCGTTGTCGTTATTCGTTTTTACAATATTTACGAATGCTCTCATGCAGTGATGCTACTTTCGCTTTTTTTTTTCTCTTTCTCACATACACATTTCTCACATACACATAGTTGCCTTCGATTCAAAGTTTCAAATTATATTGCTAATAATTTTCTTTTTCAAAACTAATAAAAAATTTTTACTGTTGAAAAAAAAAACATAAAATCATAAATTACTAAAAATAATTACTTAAATTTTGACTGCGAAAAACATGGACAGCAGTAATATTTCGGTAAGTTCTTCTTATTTGGTTTATGTAGCTTAGGAACATTGTTAGGAACATTTGATAGTATTACACGATTTGAGTGGTGCGTATTCGATGGCGGCATTTTACCGTTAGCACATCGCTCGCCTGAAATTCAAATGCTAATACTAAGGCTGGGGGTGGGGCGGTCAAATCTCGGTTGACTCCGAGGGCAACAGTTACCACTACGTCTAGTTAGTGGTACGCTTGATACGAATATAATGCTTATCTAGTTGACATTTTAAGTGTTGTGTTGTATGTTTTGTGTTAAACTTAGAGCATAAGTTGAGTTTCACTAGATCCGTATTTTGAAAGTCATCCTAAAATTTATTTACAGTTAAGTGATAACACGTCGTCAAGCCAGTATGTTGTCTTAGATAATGACTCGCAAAGTTCGCTTCAAAGTAGCTCAACCGAGGCGACAACAGCGGGCAGTGATAATAAGTTGATAAGAATTTATGGTCCAAATGCGTTTATAAACACATCCGACACAACATCCGAACTATCCCATCTCGAAACAAGCGAAGAGGAGAAGCATATTCCAACAATAAAACAGTTACCCCTAGAGGAAAACCTACCCGAAAATTGTAATGTTTGGAATGTTATAGAAAAAGATATTAGACCGCTACAACCTAAAATGGAAACAGCAGCACATGAACGTTTATGCGGTGGAAAGGAACCCGATGTTAAAATTTTAATTGGCACGCAACAATTCAGCTGTCAACATATCATTTTGATTGCTTATTCAAAATACTTTGCAAAAAAACCATACACACTGGAATATACACTTCCTGCCGCAGAAGTGACACCAAAAGCTTTCAAACAAATATATGCTTGGATGTTGCAAGATGATGGTCAATCGGTGCGTGACAACATTGTCGATGTTTTGCAAGCAGCAACATATCTTGAAGTAATACATCTAACGAAGCAACTGTGGTATTGTATCGACTTGGATACATACTTTACGGAACTAAATGCTTTTATACTATTTCTTGAAGTGCGCCATAAACCGTTAGGTTCCCTGCTCGAAAACATCATGTTGCATAGAATAACAAAACCTTTCTAACGCTTCTCACAACAGATGAGTTTCTGAAGCTTTCACTGAACCATTTGAAAGTGTTATTGAAGTCGGATTTCATTGCCATTAATACCGAGAAAGAAGTCTTTTACGCGGCAATACTATGGCTGAATTATAATTGGTCCGAAAGACAAAAACATACAATAGAAGTACTTGAATGTACGCGTTTGCAATTATTGCCAATAACATTTCTAAATGAACTAAAACGTCCATCCGACATATATGAAGTCAATCGGATTATCAAAAATGAAGAGTTTCAGAAGGTTCTCGTGGATGTCATGTGAGTATATACATAACTGCTCTCGTAAGTCTAAAAGAAAATTCTATTTCTATTGATTATTTTTATTGTCCAAATAGCTATACACACTCAATTCTTTTTAATGGTTGTAACAATAAAAAGGTTGCCGATATTTTTAGTAAAGGTTTTAATATTGTAAAACCCATATCGCGCCGTTTTATTTATGACAGCAACTCGTTGTACCATAAAATGGATGCCAATGCAAGACAGGATAATGTCAGCTATAACGATTTTATTAAATATCTGAACGTGTTGAAAACCGTGGGACAACATAATTGGAGATCATTGAAAGTTCAGCGTATTGCAGATTATAGGCCATGCTAAAGTATTACTCGATAATTGTAAATTTTTCAACGGTGAAGAAGACAACAAAAAATTGCGAAAATTTGTTAGATAAAAACAATTTTTTGTATGCTATTTATTATTTATATTTTGCAATTCGAAAAGAAAAAATGCTGTTTAAAAAATGAACTAAATTAAATTGAAAGTATTGTTACAAACATTGACATTGACATTGTATATTTCTAATAATCATAATGATTAAATTTGTCGGCATATTAGTACCGATCTGCCAGTGAAGTACATTCTTTTGCATTGTGGATATTTGAATGCCGATGCTGCGGCGGGAGCGCCAACCTTATGAAGAGCAGTCTACGTAGACTTCCCTCTGAGATAGGCGTGTTGTGCCTTAGAGAGATTGTTGCCTGTTATTCTCTCTCTTAGGTAAGAGTTTAGAATTCTTTTCGTAGTTTTTAGAACAAAAAGAAGTGAGACTAGTGGGTCTGAAATCTTTTGGTTTAATATGGCCTACCTTCAATGTCTTTGGTATGAAGATTACTTTAGCCTGTCTCCATGACCGATGAATGTGGTTCAAGCAAATGCAACTGATCATCAGTTGACGAAGCCACTCGAACATGTCCTTAGTGATTGTCTGTAGCATCTTAGGGTTGATATTGTCGGGACCCGGACTTTTATAAGGCGAAAAAGTGCCAATAGCTCAGTGCGTCCTGTCAATTGAGAATACTGACCTATCTACCTGCTCGGCCCTGTTGGTCCTAGTGCGATGTACTTGTGGTTCTAAACTACTGCAACCCGGAAAATGGGCGTCCATCAGGATGTCAAATTATTCGGTCAGCGATTCTATGGCAGTGCCTTCAGATCTCTGCAAGAGAGACTTAAAAACACGGAAGTATGAAGTGTCAAACAAGATCAAAAGGCTAACCGACTGGCATCTTAATTAATGCGTCCCGATCAATCTTGCTCTTTGTCAGGAGTATACGGAATATACTGCGTTCTGTAATAGATTGAATAAAACAAATCATTCCATCATGTTGCTGAGAAGCATAGCTTAAGTTTAAATGTTCAGATTATTATTTTAAAAACGAAAAATTTTCGAATAGTAGAAGTTGCGGAATTTTTTCATGTTTGAAAAGACAGACTGTTTCAAACCTAATATAAATAATATGCAGCATATGTGAAATATATAAAAACATAAACAAAAAATAAAATAAATAAATAATTAGAACAATTTTTGTTTACTTTAAATATCGAATAAATATATATTTTATGGACTCAACACGCAACACTTGTGTAAACATTGCTGAAAAAAAGAAATGTGTTTAAAAATTTGTCCAAAAATTTGCAAAATGTTTCAGGGTCGGTAAACGTAGAACGTAATATCCGGAAATTTATTTATTAGTTTAAATATTTGACAAAGAAAAAAGAAAAAAAAAACAAAAAATGCCAATATTTTATGCAAACTGTTTAAATAATTGAAGAACTTTAATTTTTCGTATAAAAGAGACAGCGGCGTAGAAATATCATAACATAACCAATTCAACTAACTGAATAATCAAATCTATTGAAAATGAAAAGTTTTCTACTTGCTTTCACTGTTAGTGCTTTCTTGATCGTTTGCATTCAGAAGGGTAATGCTCAACCTGCAGAAGAAACGCCAGTGACACCAGTGACGCCAGAGACGCCAGTGACACCGCCAACAGATAGCCCAACAGCGCCTAATGAACCAACTACTGGTTTACCAAGTACTTCAACTCTGGAGCCCATTGGAAGCGGTCCAAGACGAATATACGTGAGCAATTTGTATTATACAAACGAAAGAAGAATTCGTCGCAATGGAGGCGGTTCAAATTCAGGTTCAGGTTCAGGTTCAGGAGCAGGTACTAACACTTTAAGTAATCGTAGTAACCGACGCATTGTAAGACGTAACGGCCGTAATACCAATCGTATTAACATTCGTAATCGTACAACAACAACAACCGTACTAACAGACGCAATAACCAACGCAATCGCAATATCGTTAAACGTGCAAGGAGCAACGGTGCTGTTGTTGTTAATCTGAACAGAAAACGAAGCGGTTAAATTTTTTAAAATAAGTCAAATACGAAAAAGTTGCAAACAGTTTTCTTTTTTTTTTTTTTGTTTTAAATTCTTAATTTTTGTGTTCAATAAAATAAAATTGTAATTTTTTTATTTTTAAAAGTAATAATATTGCGTTTTCCTTATAAAGTTGTGGACGGACAGCACCCAAAAGGGTTGCAGCAGTGAAGAAGTATCGTAAGCAGACCAATATTTATTGTATTCGAATTCAAAATATGTATAAGGCACGCATTTTACTTACATTTCTCTTGAAAAAAAAAAAATTCACTTTCAGTGATTTTTTCACAGTGATTTTAAAATCGCAATATCGCACTGCGATTGAAAATAGTGATTGGCGATTTTATTGTTTTTCAGTAAACATGTTCAGTGCTCAGCGATTTTCTGTATCACTCTTCGCGAACAGTGAACCTGTTCAGTAATTGTTTTTTCGCGAGCTGCGATTCTATCACTATTTGCAGTCACGGCGATTGTATTTTTTTGTTTCTTTTTAAATGTGAATATTTTTGAAAACCTTAAGCTGATTATTTAAAGGTTGAATAAGTTATACTGTAGCATTCACTTACATAGCAATCAAGTTTACAAAGTTGTTATTATTATTTTTTATTTTCATTCGCATGCAGACCTTGAAACGTTTACAAAACGAATGCATTTATACGAAAAATAAATTAAATTGTATTTAAGTGGTGCAGTTCATATTCAGTGTAAAAAGAGCATTTGCCTTTATAAAAGTATCTCAAAAGAATACTTGAAAATGTATATAATAGTCTTTCATTAACATCATCATCATCATTTTGGTTATCAGTATCAGGAGCAGAGATGTTGGGCGTTTACAGCGTGAGCAGCAAGGTAATGCTTAGCTGGTTTTTTGAAACAATGAAAGTGAGAAAAGAGAGAGAGAGAGTGTGTGTGAGAACGAAAAGGATAGTAGCATAACAAAGAAATATTTAAAAGCAAATTAAGTCACAGGACTCTAATGAAAGAAGCACTTCGACTTCATTAAGTGCCACAAATAAATGCACAAAAGAATAGAAAAAAAAAAAATAAAATGATAAAATGATAAACAGCAAAAGCAAAGCTTTGATACTCTACAAACGGTTTGACGCAAAAATTATTACTCCACTAAGGGGTTGGGTGGGGACAACTCGAATTCAGGCTCAAATTAAAGAATTATGCTAAAATGCTAAAAAAAAAAAAAAGTGAAGTTGAGTTTGTATGGGGTCTGTTAGTTATAGTGGCTCGATCCTTGTCAGATTAGTTGTTCATTCATTGGATGCTAGTATAAACGGGTTTACCCAGATTGAAGTGATTCATTATAATATAAGAACTATTTTCATACAAATACTCATAAATGGACGCTAGATTTATATGGGGCCTATATTCAAAAATAGGCGTAGCACCTTGGTTCTGACATACAAACTGCCTAGGATCAAAGAATGCATAAGTTTAAAATTTCAGTTCAATATCTTTAAAACTTTCCGTGAAAAACACACGGACATGGCTACGATCGATTCGTCTCGTCGAGCTGATCAAGAATATATATGTATACTTTATGGGTTCTACGACGTCTCTCTTCAATGTGCGTTACAAACTTTCAGACAAATTGAATATACCCTTCACACTATGTGTGGCGTATATAAAAATCGTGTAGTGGCTATATAGCCATTTTATTTAATGAACACAGGATCTTACAATAAAATACTTAATTTCAGTAAATAATAATTCGAATTGCATGACAGCTTTAAAAAAACAAATGTTTTTCTGTCTATAATTTGGCCATTCACTTGCAGCAAATTATTGCGCACACACACAGATTACGCGCGTACGCAGCAAGAAGAAAAAAAAAGAAAAAAAAAAAGCAGAAATAGAAACCTGCCGAAGGCCTTTACTTGCTAAAAGCGAAATCGAAATATTTAATTGCATAAAAAAGGCTGAACAAATTTAAATATTTTAATATATTTTTTTTTGCTTTTAAAAATCAACGCTCGATTTTCGTTAGGCGTATACGCAATTCGCTAATATTTAATGGTATGATGTGGCATATAAATTATGTCATAAAGTTTGTCATAACTTGAGGTATATTTTATGAATTTGACATTTGTGCTATGCCACATTTCACAAAGCTGCCCATACTTTTGATCTATACGCCATACACCCGTTATCGTAAAAATTTTGGGAGTTACTTTTCAAATCACAAATCGTAAAATATTTCCGATTTCAAATCGGTACAGTTTGAGTCAGTGAAATGAAAGAAAATGCTTAATATTACACAATGAATATTCGTGTCGATTATGTTTATAGAGTTTGTCTTTGTACTTTTTAACTTCGTTGATTTGAATTTTAAATTTAAAGAGCAACAAAAAAAAATTGTTAAAGGCACAAAAATTTGTGATTTGGTTATACCGATAACCTTTCAATTATTAACCGATAACAGTTTTTGTCATGTACAATTCAAAGAAAAACAATTGGAAATGAGACATAACTTTTGTGATTGCCGGAGCATAATTTGAAATCGTTTGAATTTACTAACTTTTCTGGTTTTTGATAATAAAACAGCAACATTCGTGAATCGAGGCTTACGAACAATATCGAACGGAAAATTGTTATCGTTCTGACCGATGAGTTTGAAAGGATGATTTTATTAACACTGCTTATTTTGTCGCAGTAATCATTTATTTAGTTTAAAATTTTAGCTCAATTGTCTTCAAAACTGAGTAATAAACTGCGCCATAAGCAGACAGACGTACAAACAGATATAACTAGTTCGAGTTGTGTCATGGGTAGATCAAAACATTCGCCTTGCTCCGTAGTCGCATATTTGCACGACTTTAAATTATTTATGCTTCAGTCATTGGAAAAGTTATGTTTCATAACCAAAATGTTTTTTCTTTGCATTGTATAGAATACAAAACAGCAATCGATAACAAATTGATCGGTCTTATCAAATTGTAAATTCTTGTTGTTACGAGTAAATTTTTTTTAATTATAATTTTAAATTTAAATTAGCAAACAATGATAAATGATATTAAAAATGAAATTAAAAACAATTTTTAATAATCGAAAGTAACATTTTTTGTGTAATATTATTTATTTCACTAACTCAAAAGCTGCAGATTTGAAATCGGGAATTATTTTGCAATTGCCCGGGTACCAAAATTTCCGATTTAAAAGTCGATGATGCAATATATCTAAAGTCGATTATAAATAATTTTATATAATTTTTTTTTTTTTTTTTAAATAAGCTGCTTTCAATAGAAATATTGGTATAAAAAAATGTTAAACATAAACTTAAACTTTTAACTTCTGTTTCAACGTCTGATAATCATGATGATGCAACAGCATCAATATGGACGAACATAATCATAAAAACAATCAAAACTCAATAAAGAGCTAAAGCAGCAGCAGGTGCCAACTCAATTCAAGAGCAACAAGCAAGAACACGTCATGCATTTTAATGAGATCAATTTCAAATGAGGCACGTGGGCAGGCATCTGCAAATCTTTAATCCCAATATCGTTTCAACGTTTCAACGTTTCACCGTTCCACAATTGACGAAATACATTGAAATGATACGCCCATCACCAACGCTTAAATGCTTGGCTTAACTCAATCATGAATACATAAGCATTTATCGTTTTAAGCAAATCAAGCGTAGCAATCAAGCATAATGTTCAACTTGAAGCTGTATACGTGAAAATGCGATTTTAGTATTGTTGATTATTTTTTAAAATTAATTATTCCGCTGCCATTTCATTTCATTTCGATTCCATTCATTTCATATTTTTTACATAAGTAAAAGGCCTTTTTAAATTTTCATAACAATTATCACAAAATTTTATATGAAATGAAATTTTACTGCTTTTACACACGTTCAACTCATACCAAAACGGAATAATGAGGGTGTAAACATTTTTCGGTTACTTTTGTTGTTCCCGTTTTCGTTGGAATGGGTTATTCTCTTGGTAGCTACGGCTAACAGCTAACAGCTGCCAGCTGCTGTTCTGTTCTTTTCTTTGCTTTTCGGTCATTAATAGCATTATCGGGCGCAAATAATGAATAGAAAACTAATAAAGCAACTCAATTAAGCTATTCCCAACTGCCCAAAGCTTCAACTCATTTATGTATGTGTATGTGTGTGTGTGTGTCCTTAGTCAGGCAAGTCAGTTATTGAAAAGGTCTCGACAAGATTGTCGATAATTTTCAAAGCATTAATAAGGCTGCCACGCGATGTGAGATGAGATGAGAGGAATAGACGCGTTACAACCGTTGCTAAGGTTTCCAGCTAGCCAGGCTGCCAGGCTGCCAGCATGCTTGTATGCCGTTTATTGTTAGGTCTTGCGAAAGCGTCGGTATTTTTATTTTATTGAATTTTTTTTTTCTTTTTTGTTGCGTTTCATTGCCGCAGGGTGTAGCTTTGCGGCATAATCAATTTTTGGACAGCAGCGTACGCAAATTATATGTTAATGATAATCAAAATAATTATTTTATTCAAATTTTTTTTTTTTTTTTTGCATACGTTTATAAATTTTTTTGTGTGCGAGTTGCAGTCAATTGTTGTAAACAATAATAAAATTGAATGGCGACATGACACTATTTCAAGGTGTGACAATAAAGTTCGCTCTGGCAACACTGTTTTGACTCAATTGAATAGATTAAAGCCGTCAATGGCAGATCAAAAAAATTCGGTCGCAGAACAATTTTGGACTAGAAACAAGGAAAATGTTAACCGAAGTTTTGATACACATCACACGCAAGTGGTTACACCACCGAACCAGCGAAAGTATTTCAAATTCTGAATTGATTCACAAAATTTCAGATTGGAGCAAATTTCCAAAATATCTTTTGTGTCGAACTGAATGAAAAATTTGCTGGCAACCTATGTAATACTGAATTAAAAATTAGTAGCTCAATTTTTGAAAAATTTGATCACTTAAAAAATTTATAGAGAGTATAGTTCTTGACATTTATTTCCTTTTTACTAAGCATTCATTCGTATATTATTTCAAACGCCATTTTAGAGTAACAGTTTTCCTGTAGTGGAACGGTCATACCATGCGGATGGAAAGAGAACTTTGAAAAATATCTGAAATATATTTATCGAACTAAATTGAGACTATCAGCTATGTTCTTGTAATCGCAAAAAATTTAGCGATTAATTGTGATTTAGATTTTGAATTATTCGTACTCTGCAATCGCAAAAGTTATGTTTCAATTCCAAAATGTTTCTTTGTATTTTACGTGACAAAAACTGCAATCGGTTACATATCGAATGGCCAACTTTTTGCGGTTACGATACGGGAACATGGCTGTATTTTAAAAAATACCCATAAGGGCCTGTCACTTACCTAACTAAAAATCAATATTTTTCAGTTCTTTGTTTAAATTTTAATAGACAATTTCATGTGCTCTATGTGAGTGTTCATTTAAATTAAAAACGTATTTTCGTTTCAATATCTTTTAATTTGAATACAAATGAGTTTTTT
Organism: Leucophenga varia; assembly: GCA_018903435.1. Lineage (NCBI taxonomy): Eukaryota > Metazoa > Arthropoda > Insecta > Diptera > Drosophilidae > Leucophenga > Leucophenga varia. The sequence goes on from JAEIFJ010001021.1 coordinate 837,727, forward strand.
ATATTTTTATTCAAATAAACTTGAAAACTTAATTCAATTTGTAACGTTCTGACAAATGTTTGGTTTGTGGTGCAAAATTAATTTCTATAATTGAAGTAGCCGCCAACCTCTGAGGGCGTATAGCATTGGCATGTACATGTTTCTGTACAATTTATAAGTGTGTATGTGTGTGTGTGTGTGTGTATGTAAATTTATATTCAAACACTAATAAAATGAGAGAGGCGCAAAGTGAAATTGTTAAAGAGGGCAAGCAATTCAGACAATTGCCATAGGTCAAAATGTGACAGAATACACATCAATTCAGTAGCGAACGACAACAGCAACAACAACAACGTGCAACATGAATTTGTCAGTCAGTCTGTGAGTCCAATTCGTCTATCTATCTATCTGTCTGTCTGTCTGCCAGTCTGTCTGAGTGTCATTGGTTTCGTAGGTCATTCAATTGATGCGTTTTATAAAATTTGAAATTCTATTGCCGTCGATTAAATGTCCTTTTTTGATGAAATGTCCTACGGTGTACTATATATAAACAACAACAACAACAACGATTGCTACTGTTGCCATTTATGTATTCATTGTTGCCGACTATCGCTGCTGCGACTGTTTTGGTCTTTTGTTTGGCTAAATGCCATTCACTGACTGAATACTCGCTGAACTTTCAACATTTTACTGATCGTCACACATTCACTGCCAATACTACTGGAATTTTATTGAAGATTAATGACTTTATTCTTGTTACTGCTGCTGCGGCAGCAAACAACACAACGAACAATAGTCGCTGACAACAACATCAGCAGTATTGTATCATCGTAAACGTCGCATACACATGAATACACATGTGCCACTCCTAAGTAGTAATGTGATAGTGTGCAGTACTCCTAAATTGTGTGTTACACACTTCGTCCTTTGTGCATTTTGCTTAAATTTGCAGTTCTCTGGCGCAACTTAATGCAGTGTTTTGGTTTCATTTATTGTATTATTATGTTTGCACAACTTACCTTTTTCTTTTTTTTTGTTTCATTTCAGTTATCGTGTATTTTTTTTTTTTTTTGTACCCAAGAGTTTTACTGTGCCACAGCCACTGTGCTCCTGTTCACTTGTCGTCGATTTTTAACAAAAGTTCTGCGCAATTGAACATTACAAAATAAAGTGTTGTAAATATTGCAGTGGAACGGAGCGGAACGGAACGAAACGGAACGGAGCATCAATTCAATCAATTGCATAAGTCCTTAAAGCAGTTTATGTTAATTATAATTAAAAAAAAAACAAGAAGAAAAAACACTAAAGTCGAGTGTGCTCGTCTGCATAATACCCTTTAACCAATATTTATGTACCTTCAGTTCAGTTCCATCTTACCACCATACCTCATTGTATTGGATTTTCATATAAAAACTCCAAAAAAAAAAAAAAAAATAATTAGTTTAAATTTGTATGACGACTATACCTAAAATTAGTTTGGTCCTATCCATATTGGAATATTTCATTGGGAACATTATAGGAATAATTTATTCTAAATTTAAAGTTCATAGAATAAGAAACAAAGAAGTTATGGAGGCTACCCCTTAAAATGGGGCTAGAAAACCGTTTAAAAAGTGACCACTTGACGGCTTAAAAAAAGTTAAAGTTTTCAATATAGTATTCCTATTTCTTACAGTCTCCGTGATAATCGATTTTCATATGGATTTGTTTTCTTAAGATTTTTTTCTTCAGTCTTAGGAACTTTAGTAAAGCCCTTTCTCAGGCATTTTCTCTGTTCCAAAAATCTGTTTTCAAATGTTCGCTTGATTCAGTGTTGCCCTATTTTTTCGACTTAAATCTTTGTCAAATACGTTTTTGTTTCAAATCAATCGAGCATCTTTGAATAACATTGGTGTTTACTGATCCAGAAAAATGAGTTTCTTGGACTACTCCATGGTGATAAATCTGTATTTTGTTTGAGTCGCGCTTGAACCAGACTTCTTTGAAATATTCAAGCACTTTGGGAACTTTCATTCCCGGATCGTGTTAATAAATTTTCATTGATGATTTTTGGCATCTAGAACGGAATTCAATATACCACTTCGTAACCATTGAAATTGTTGATATAGAGTATCCGATGCAATTATTTGCGAATTTTTATTGAAATGGTTTGACAAGAATAATTGCAGCTCCTAATGTAAAAGAGTTACGAGATGGTATTCTTCAAAAATATTTTTGCTCTTTTTCAAAAAAAGTAACAAGAACGCAATATACGCATGCCAATCTTAAAAAGCTTTTAGAGTATTTCAAGACGAAAATTAAATTAAATTACGGACTCGTACACTTTTACTCGATTTGCTTTAAAGCTTTAACTTCTTGAAAATTTGTTTTATGCAAAGTTCTATGATAACTTTTGGTATCAACTTCAATGAAAATGAATTCGACTGAAATACAAGTTACAAGTAGTAGGTACAATAAGCTGACAAAGTTTCATTAAATGCTTCATAAACATTTTTTATGAAATTTAAATATGTGAACTCCTATGAAGTAGCCAGTTTAATGATGTCAAAAAAAAAAAGAGGAGTAAAAAAAGCAACGATTTTTAATATTCGAGATGAGAAAAGGGTATAACATGCTGGAAAGTCTTATAGAAGGGGTTGTGGATCTGATCGACTAAAACAAAACTGATTACTACGAATTCAGGGGATACTCCAAAAATCTAGAGTTATGGTTAAAAAACTGTTTTTAAATTCACTCTTTTCTCACTTGTATGGCAATAGCTAAGTAAAGTACAAACCGATTTTTATTTTTAAACCTGCTTTGAAAAGAAAGAAACCAAAAACAGAAACACAGATAGTACACAAATGTCATACTTTACTTGACTGACTGACTGATTTTTGGCGATCGGCCTACTGGCCAAATGGCTTAAGATAGAAAGCTGAAATTTTAGAGGAGCACTATTTTGGGGGCCTAATGGGGGCCTTGAAACCGGAAAAGCCATACCAAAAATGAATATGAATGAAAGATGGTTATAAAATATTTAAGGCGTGTTCAAGAGATTTTCGAAATTTTTGACCTGGGACACATTAGTGTACTTAAAATAGATTTTTTGACCAAATTTTATATGGTTCAATTAAAATTAAAATTAAAATTAAATTTTAAGGTTCTTTATGTGGACCACTCGAAATTAAATTTAGAACAAGAATATATGATGACTTCAGATGAACTAAAATTGTTTTTATGTTTTATGCTCTTCTCAAACTATGCTCAGCTTCATGCTAAAAAAATATTGCATTGTTTTAAAAAAATGTATTGTATTTTTTTTTTTTTTATTAAAATAAAAGAGAAAAACATGTAAATGAAACTCAGAAACAAGCAAATTATAAAGTGGAGCACGAATTCAATGACCTTGTTATATAATCGATAAACAATTTTTTTGTAGATATGAAAGCCATTTGAATGTGGAGTTAAGAGGGTAAAAAATTTAAAGCAGCATCTTTTTTTTTTTTTTACTATTAAATTTACATTGCAAATTTTATTGCTGCAACATTTCAATTTCTACGCAAGACTAAAAAAAACGTTTTTTTAAGTCAATTTCAATGTATCTTAACTTATCGCATTCGTCTTTTTCTTTATTATGGTTTTTTTTTTTCTCATTGTCACTTTGAATGCTGTTTTGCAGCTTATACGACTTCCGCTTTGGCAGACGCCATTTTCCTTTAATCTTTGTTTCGACTTTTGACTGTCAATGCAATTCACTTCAAGGCAAACAAATACAAAAAAAAACTAAAGAAATTTTTATATACGTGCATAAAAAAATAAAATAATAAAATAAAGAGCATTTAACAAGATAGATGAAGTTTAGTTGCATTTGATAAAAACAAATTATTTATACACTTTTGACGTAATATTGTAGGACTTATTTAAAAGGAACTTATAAAAGTATCTGATTAAAAACATAAAAATTATTTTACTTCAAAATAAAGATATTTTCTATTTTTACAAAATTAAAGACAAATTATCTTAATTCATTTTTTTTTTAAAGGGTGTTCAAATTTATATTTTGGTACTCATTTAAGTATAGTTATCGAAATGAAGTTGTTGGCGTTATCGTTGTTTTGCTTACGTTACGTTGCGTTACGTTACGTGTGCTTGCTGCGTTGCTTTGCGTTATTTTATATTATTTTTTTTTATATTGAAGTTTTGTATCGATTGAAGGGTGCCTCAAGGTTATTTTTTTTTATGCAATGCAACTGTATGTAACAAAAATTGTTTATATATTTTACTATATAATATAATATGTATATAGTAGCTATTTATATGTGGCATTATGTATATAGTATATAGTGTAAGAGTTTATATGCATTTATCTTTTTGCACAACTCACTTTAATAGAAATTCAAAAGAAAAATTCTATAAAACATTCCAATATTTTTTTTTTTTTTTTGTCAAAGAAAACATCTCAGTTGGAAACAACGAACAAAAAAAGTGACTTAGAAAAGTTATTTTGTTAAAAAAGTAAAAAAAAAAACTAAAACGATAGAAAATAAATCAAAGAAAATGATTAGAAATTATTTTTTTATTTTGAACTGGAAAATTTTCTGATATCAGCCATATTTTAGAAAAAATTTTTGATTTTGATTATTGGGCCATCATAACTAACTATTTAGTGTACTAATAGATTTAAAAATCGAGGTGCTGAAAATCGGAATTGTTCGGGATGTAGGGTTGGACCATTTTCTGTTTGCAGTAAGTAGCGTCTTTTGTTTTATATAAAGCCTTAAGTGTAGCTTGACTATCGGAGAATAGAGGAACATATTTGTAGAATACTATTTGAAGATCTGACAATGAGCAGATTTATCGTTTCGTTTATTGCTATAACCTGATCAAACCTGTAGTGTTCACGAGGACCTAAAGAATATATCGGTTCTCAGATCCCGAAAGTGTAAAATTCCACCAACTTGGTTGTTTAGTTTTTAACTTTTCAATTCCGTTCTCAGATTCGGATTCACCGACCCAAAATACATATGAAATGACACCAATGGTCCGCCGATCATGATATTTTTTTTTTGGGGCCTAAATCCCTTTTATCTGAAAATTATCACAAAATTTGAATTAAAAAAAAAAAAAAAACCGCCGGCGATTTTTTTATTTTTTTACCTTTTATGATCCATAAGCATTTCTGAATCAAACCTTATTTAAATTTTTCGATAGGGGAAAGAATAATGGAATAGTGACCTCATGGAATTCATTCTAGAGACTTCGTAATCGCGTTGTTAAAATCAGTGTTAGAAAACCGAATTATTCTTACAGAATATGCTCTGCGACTAGACGGAACACCATGAGACCGGAACACCATGAGACCGATAGCACAAGGTTGTATCTTTAGAAATTTCATACAGAAAATTTTTAGCAGTGTTGTGTAGAGAAATAAAATTCGCTTCGCTTTTAGCTTTTACTCTGCTAGCAGCCTTAGACTCAAAGGCGATAACTTAAGCGATGCTATAAACTAAAATTTTGCTATAATCTTTCATATTTCAAAATCTTATTGTACAATTTATGTCTACGCGTACTCTACAAATTTTTTATTGAAAGTTTTTATACGTTTCACAAAAAAACAGAAACAAAAAAAAAAAAAAAAACGTTTACGAGTTGCACTTTTTTTGGTTTTTTTTTTTTTTTAAGTTGTTCGAGCAACAAAATAGAAAAAAAAAATATTTCTCAAAACTTGACAATTTGGCTTGCATGAAATGAAAACAGCAAAAACAAAAGAACAGCAACAACAACAACAACGATGGCAGCTAAGCACGATTGTAGCAAAAGCAAACAAAGCTAACTAGCCAGCACCAAGCCTAAAATCATGCATTGGACCAGAGTCCCAATCTGCAAGAAGTTACGAGTGCAGCATTGGAAATATCGTATAAACGGGTACAAATCAACGAGAAAAACAACAAAAAGCAAAATCACACAGAAAACATTGAAGTAGGCCGATGTTGGTCGTTGGGTCGGTTTTTGGGCTGGGCTGGGTTGGGCTGGGTTTTGCATCGACAACAAATAAAGCGCACAATTGCAAATAATAACAAGAACACTATTCGCCAAGTGGCCCACTTGCGGACTTTTAAAATTGTTTTGTTTTGTTTTTCTTTTCATTTTTTTTTTTTGTGCGCTACAAACTGGTAATTTGATTTTGTAGTTATTTATGTTACAGTCTAAAACCTTCGCTTCGGAATATTTTTGAACAGCATCGAAATTGCCATATTCGTGAAAAAGGTATTAAAATTTTGGTACAGGCTAAATTAAAACTCTTTTTTTTTTTTTTGGCAAAACACACAACCAACGCAATGCAACGCAACGCAACGCAAGGCAACGTAACGTAACGTAACGCATTGTAAGACAATCTAAAGCCAAGCCAAGCCAAGTTAAGCCAAAAACATAGCAACCCAGGCCAGGCCATTCAAGCCAATCTGTGGCACTTCGATCCACTTTATGCCACTCTAAATGCTTGCAGTTACGCCTAGTGCAGACAGTATCGGTGGCAGCATCGTAGGCCTTTTCATTTGTCTGTCCGTCCGTCTGTCTGTCCGTCTGTCTGTCCGTCTGTCTGTCCGTCTGTCTGTCCGTCTGTCTGTCCGTCCGTCTGTCTAAGCATCCATACACTGCTCTGATTATGTCTGTCCGCCCGTCTGTCTGTCTGTCCTTACATCAGCTTTATTGGCATTTATCTTTGTTGCTCTTGGAGCATTTCATATTTCGCTTTATTTTTTTCGTTGTTGTTGTTGTTTTCGTTTTTGCTACTTTTGAATATGAAATGATTTGTCGCTGTCTTTGGCCACCAGGAATTATACATATATGTATGTATATGTATATGTATATGTATATGTATATGTATATGTATATGTATATGTATATGTATATGTATATGTATATGTATATGTATATGTATATGTATATGTATATGTATATGTATATGTATATGTATATGTATATGTATATGTATATGTATATGTATATGTATATGTATATAGTATGTATGTATATGTATAACGCATTTATGTAGCCAAAATTTTGATATTTGTCCGCTGCACAATATGCGTTTATGTCATAGCATAGCTTGGGTGTGTATAGTGTACGAGTATGTGTGTACCTACATGCGTTTCTGTCTGTTGCTGTATGCGTGCCCCAATTTTGAAAATACATAAATATTTCCTTGGATTTATGCCGCTGGCTTTTTTTTTTTGTTTTTAGTTATGTAATCACTCGCAATTGGCAATTAATCTTAATTCGCTTGAAGAGATATGGTTTTTTTTTTGTTGTTGATTTTCTTTGTTGTTGTTTGTCTTATATTCCAAAAAAAAAAAAAAATTGAATAAGTGAAAAAGGCAATCAGTGCAATGGATTTGTTCAATATTTCTAAAAAATCATAAAAATAGATTAGAACGATTTTTGAGATCACATATTGAGTGCCCAGCTATGCGAACTTATAGAGAAACGAGCAACATCAGACAATTCACTCCATTGATGGTGCCAAGGGTGCTAATAAAATGCCTAATTTGTAGAATGCATACGTCTCGAGATGAGTCTACTGAGATTAATATGTTCATAGTCATATGTAAATGGGATATGAGCCTGCCGCGAGACAAATTCCGTGAAGATTTAAAAAATAAATTGAAAACATTTTGGCCGGAAACTTAAAAATATTAACAGAAACTCAAAAAAAAAGTAAAAAAAAAAAAACAAAAACGAAAAACGATACGTTTTGTTTTGTATTCCTGTAGAAATATTTAAAAATTAAATAATAAATGATTGGATGTTCTTCTATGACCCTTTAAGATGAGATATATCGTTATCCGTTAAAAAAAAAAAAAATCATTTTCTTATATCAAATACGGGTTTTCTTATAATCGTTATAAAACAATCCTAGGGGGAGCATAAAAATTTTGTTAAAAAGTCTTTCTTATGTATTTCTAGACCACTCTAACCATACAAATATATTTTGGGTTCCTGAATTATGTCATTCATCCATGATCCCATTTATGGAATCACTTAAATAAAGTGATTTATTTTTCATATTGAAAATGTTTTTGCTATAAAATTGTTTTGCTCTATAATTCTGTATAAAGATATCTTATAATTCTCAAACAGTTTAAGTAAAACAAGCCGGAGTATCTATTTGTTCTGCAATTTGCCGAGCCGTAAACGAAAATCAGATATCAACAAGAAATATGAAAATGAACTTTACAATGAATCTTGTTGTATAGATCAGTCAATTATAGTCTCGCATAGGTGACTGAACCATAATACAACTTAGTGGAGGTCAGCGATTGTCCTATGCTGATGCAATCCAGGGCGTGACCGGTTTTAGTTAAAAAATGGGGAAGTAAATAACATGGCTGAATTAGACTCGATCTACTATCTCAAGTAAATGAAAAAATCTGAGCATAACACATTGTCATGTTTTTTAACAGTCCTCCTTACAACCAGGATAATTATTAAACTATAAATAGTCAACATATTATTCAAACTGTTCTTTCTCGAAGATTTTATTAAAATTTTACTTTTTTGAAAAGAGGGTTCTTGTAAGTTTCTCGAAGAACCTTGTGAAACATCTGAATTAAATGCCAATTTAGAATATGTAATTTAAAAGGCATAATAATAATCAATATGGGAGATCGTGCGTTTAGGTGCAGTTGGACACGATTATGTCTGTCTGTCGGTCTGTCTGTTTGTTTGTTTGGGTCTGCCTGCCTGTCTTTTCCGTCAACTGCAAACTTATACACACAATTTTAAATAAAATAAATTAAATTTAATTGATAACTTACAAAATCCATCTAAAATTATCTACGATTAAGTAAGGCGACGTATGGATAATTCTGCGGAATAACCAATTACGAATGCGTAAAGTCAAAGATCATAAATAATATTTGCCACTTAAAATTTGTTAATATCTCAATTAAGTTAGATAAATAATCAAGCAAATTAAAATGGATTTTTGCACTTGAGCAAACGTTTAACGAAGAAAATCATAAAAAAAACAATAAGCAAAAAGATATTTGCTCCACAATTGGCTAAACGAGTCAAAACTGCAATATACATTTATATCAGTAGCGCATGCAGCAGCCACAAAAAACAACAACAACAAAAAAAAACAAAAAGCAATTCATAATGAATGCAACGCTGCAATAAACACTTCACCCCAAACCGTAATACCCGAATTTTTCTATTTAGATACAATTAATGTATCTCGTAGTTACTCGATTTGTTCGATAGCTGCCTGTTTTGCCAAATAAAAAACACGTTTGCAATGCTGCGTTGCGTCGGAGTTGACTGCAGTTGGGCTGCTGCAGCTGCTGCGTCTGTTAAATATTTTTTGTTTTCGGTTGCTTGTGAGGTATAAATAAACGTTGTTGCACGCCCAGTTAAGATAGTTTTCTGAGACGTTTTTGAAAATATAACGCTAAACCTTAGACGCAAGTTTGCAATTTTTATATTCGTGTTATAAATTTTTTTTCCAAACGAAAAATAAAAGTCCAATAAATAAATAATATATTTTTTTGTTGTTGTTAAAATGGCATTTAAGGTGCGTACAAATTACAATACAAGGCTATAATAACAACAAAAACAATAATAATATCTATAGATACTTTATATAGGTGTTACACTTGTGTCAAAGGATTAATACAAAAGATTAAAGATACATTTTCCTTATAGAATGAAAAAAAAAAAAATATAAAATTCTCGAATTGGATATCTTATAATTTTTTTTTTTTTTTTTTTTTTTTTGTTTGTGTTTATTTTGAGATACAAAAATTTTGTTATTCAAAAGTACAAAGCAAATACTAATTGAAAAAGGAAAATATAAACAAGCAAGAAAAAAAAGGATAAAAAATATTTACAAGGACAAGAAACAAGTCAGCAAAGCAAATATATAAGTGAAATCAGTTTTTGTCGATTGAGTTTAGTTATCCTTTGACTACGCTGGTAATCGTTAGCAACACATTTCTAAGATAGATACGGAAGAAACTGGGTACATAGAATAAAAAGAGAAATAACAGCAACAGAAATAAATGTATGTAAAAAACAAGTGAAGGATATACTTCAATACGCAAAGTAGCATTCTTTTATGAAGAAAATGATAGACAGACAGACAGACAGACAGACAGACAGATAGATAGACAGACATATAAATAGATAGTCAATAGATACTATACATAATGGCCTGTTATTTTTTTTTTTTTATCGATGTTCTATTCCCGAATTTATACAAGCTAAACTTCCACAATATCGCTTCAATCCTGACGTGCGGTGTGGCATATTGGATTATACGAAATTCTTCTAAAAACATTTTTTATTCAACTCTAACATTTTGAAAGTGGTCGTTTTTCACAAATTTTTTAAGAACAATATCGATAATGTATTAAAAAATATCGATAACACATCAATGTATCGATAAAACTCTCAGACCTAGAAATTAAGAAAAAAAAAAAATTTCTTTCAAAATTTCGTACAGCATATTCCAGAAGAAATGTACGGACAGACGGTCAGCTTTGCATATTGGAAAATAATAGTCAAAAATTAGATAGTTTCAGAAGTAAAAGGATTTTGGAAATTACATCAAATACGCCATCTTGCAAATCAGAGTAGTTTGTGTGTTTTTTCTTTTAGTCAATATTTTCGAAATTGTTGGATGGAAAGAATTATTAGAATAAAAAAAAAAAGAATAAAAAAAAAAAAAGAATGAAAAAAAAAAAAAAAAAAAAAAAAAGAATGAAAAAAAAAAAATTAAAAAAAAAAAAAAAATACTACTGTGATTTTTAAATTGGCATAGCCTTTTACTTCTTTTATACAAATACAACAAAATTAACAAATTAAAAGCAAATAAATTATTTAATCATGCAACTTGTTTTCGCTTAATTGCAAAAAAAAAAAATAAATAAAATAAAAATAAAAAATTTTACTCGAAAATTAAAGTGCTCAGCTTTTTGCAGATTTTTATATCTTCTTACTTGAAAAATATATCTTTTAACATGGCAAAAGTTTTCATTTTTTTCTTTTTTTTTCAAAGAAAACAAGCACAATTTATAGCAGCAACTTGAAAGAGTTCAAAATTTACGAAGTTTGTCTATAGACGAAAATATTTGTTCAGCGTAAAACGGTAAAAACTTTAAAGATTCTAATCGTTCATTAATTTCAAATAATGATAAATTTTAATGGAAACCAAAAGAGCAGTAGAAGAAAGCACAAAAACTAGTTTAAAAAGTTACAAGAAATAAGATAGAAAACTGCGTCGTTTAAGTGCGACTTTGAGATACCCTACATCCTAACTGTATATATGAATCTGAAATATGTTTTATATATAGCAAAAAGTTTTTATGGTGGCAGGGTTTAGAAAAAAAAAAATAAATGGCTTAATTGCTCGAGATAATCCATTTCATATGGCAAACAGATACAGCTAGATCAACTCAGCGATCGACTTAGTTGTTCTTCAAGAATATATTTATATCCTTACTGGGCTGTATCATTGCCTCCTTTTTCTGTTACATGCATTTGCATAAGTAAAAAAAAAAAAAAAAAAAAAAAAATGTGGAAAAAAGAAAAAAAAGGGCCTAATAATACTATTAAAAAAAAAAAAAAAAAAAAAAAAAAAAAAAATTGAATAACCTAGAAAAAAATTGTGTAAAAAAAGAGGGGTTTTTTGATTTGTGTTTTTTCGTAAATTTTTTTCCCGTTTTTAGCTTTAAAGTTGCGCAAAGTTGCAAAGTTCTTAGTATGCATTTGCTTTTCAGTTTAAATGTTGCGCAGCTTCCAAAAATGCTAAAATCGCTTTTAAACTCTTAAACTTTCCTTCAATCCATGGGTTCATTGCCAAATTTTGCAATGCTGCATTTTCTCATCAAAAAGATAAACATTTTTTTTTTACTTCTTATGCATTGCACGTTTGGCATATTAGTTTAGTTATTAAGTTTACAACACATTAAAAATATTATTCAAACACCATAATTGGCCTAAGAGTTTTGCTACATAAGGTATGATCTGGTACAGTCTCTATTGTTGTGTGCAGCAATATTGCTATCGGCATATGTACAATCTTTTTGGATATTCTTTTTAACAGATTACTTCAAGACAACACCAGGCTTGGTACTTGATTCGTTTACTTTTCAAGATTTCAAAACTGAAAAAAATTAAAATAAAAAATCTTTTTTTATACTTGTAAATCAATTTCATTCCCTTCAAAGTAATTCCCTCCCGATAAAATACATTTATGCCAACGTTTTTTCCAATCCTCGAAACATGCCGAATGGTCCCTTTCCGGTATAGCCATCAGCGCCTTCTTCGATTCAGCTTTTAACTCCTCAATCGACTTGAAACGCGTTCCCTGGAGTGGTTTTGGGAATAACTAGAAGCACACAGCCCAAATATCTTTCAAAATGGTATTAATTGATCCTTTCGGTACGCCAATTTCATCACCAATTGTCTCTCATAGTTAATCGACGGTGTGCAAGCACTAATTCTTTTACTTTTTGGATGTGAGCATCGTCCGTTGAGGTCGATGGTTGATCAGAGAGCTCTTCGGCTTCAACAGGTTCTCAAACTTCTTTAAACAATTTATACCAATCATTTATTGTTGGTTTTGATAGAGCTCGGTTTCCGTAAATCAGACATTGTAAAAATCGAAAATTGGCTCAGATGTTAGTAACAGTCCTGCCAACTCAAGAAAAAGAACTAGCCCGAAATGTTTAGCCCGCGAAGTTTCAATTCAAAATTTTCCTTACTTTTTGCCCACAGTAGTATTACCTGACTGTATTCCCGAGGTAAAGTGGATTCAAATTTTTAGGAGTTGCAGGTTTGGTCGAGTAAAACAAAACTGTATATTTGGAAATTGTGGAACACTTAAGGATCTAGATTTTTGTAATAACTATTTTTTGTTCCTTTTGTTCTAATGTGGCAATATCTCATTTAACTACGAATCGAAATTTATTTTTTAACCTATTTTGGAAAGAAGAAACTTAGATCTTTCGAACAATATAAAAATATTATGACAGTTCAGATCCTAACTGTGTGTATTTTCAAGGCAAACGTATTTTTTTTTTTTTTTTTTTAATATTTTTCAACTATCGTTGTTTGGTGACACTATATCTTTTGAAAGCTACATCTAAAGTATACAGTTTTTATGAGTAAAACATTTACTTTTACTTAAAACTACGAAAATTTTCGAATTGTATCTGATCAACATCGATAGCCGCAGCGATAAAGCCATTTCTATTTTATATATATCGTATCTCGAATGCATCAGTGTTTCATTATATATATAGATAAATTATTTTTCATTTAATTTATTTTCATTTATTTATTTCAAATATAATTGAAATTGATTATAATAAAATGATGTTCGCTTTATTGTAAATATTTATATACTAAAAATTTATTATTTATTTTTCAAGAAAATATGCCAAATAACATTAAATTATTTTAGCTAGAAGATGTTTTCCATTTAAGCCTATTTTCTATTATTTTCAACATTATCATGCTAAAATTTCAAAAAGAGCATTAGAAAGCATCATTAACGTTGCCATAAACGCACAAAAGAAGTCTTGTTTTGTGGATCATATTTTGCATATTGACAGCAGCAACTGAACAAAGCCATTGAATTATTATTTTAAATTTTTGGTTCATAGAACGTTGTAAGATGTAAAATCAATTTTGTCGATTTGTATGTAATTAGAACTATGCAAATTTATTAATGCAATAAAGGCAATAAACATAAATACCAGTTTTCATGCATATATTTTGTTCAAATTGTTTTAGATACAATTTGAAATTGCCTTGAAATGACATCAATTAAATGAAATTCGTAAAAATACAAACAAGAATAAATGCTGTAGTCGAACATAGTTAACAGTGAGATACGCTAAGCATAGTCAAATTTTGTATTGCTAAAATATTTTAAGATACTTTTGTTTCTTTTTTTGAATTCGAGATACTTTTGAATGAGAAATATTTTATAATGAATCGATTTGAATTAGTATATGCAGTAAAGTCACACAGACAATGGCACAATGTATCTAAAGTGTACCAAACAACACAAAATCTGAGCTTTGCCATTTAGTATGTAACAACATTAGCCGTTGCTACTCTACTACCATTCTGACTTCAAAGTCATACAATGTGGGTCAATTAAATGCGACAGTTTCATGCAATTAGGTACACAGTGAAAAGATACAAGAATGCTAATGTTGCCAACGTCAAATGTTGCCAACACACAGCAACATTTGACACAAACGCAGTCAAATACTAATTTCATTTCAGTTCTTATATACGCGGTTTTATGGGATTTAAGTAACGAACACACAGCGTACACTTCTAATCTTTTGTAGGTATGTCTTTTTTGTATCTTCTTTTTACAAACAGAATTTCAATAAAATTGATAAGCATTTAACAACAACAATTGACTGACATTTGTAATTCGATGCAATTCGCTTGAAATATTAAATGCAAGATATGTTTATGTAGCAAACGATTTGCATTTTAATTTTTCCAGAAATAAAATTCAATTATTGCGTTTTTTGTATCTTAAAGATACATTTTAGCAAAAATTGCATTTTTCATAGTGACACATTTACGCATGACTTTTCTCATTTCGAACAAATCGAATAAAAAGAAAAGACGACATTGAATTGCCACTTAGTGAAAGTGAGTGAGGAAAGGTAACGTTGTATCTATTTAGCTTAAGTTGTCTCTAATACAAATTGAAAATGGCAATGAAAGTTGATTTAAAAAGTTTCGAACGTTTTTTTTTTCTTTAAGGAAAATACTTCTGCGAAATAGCATTTTTAGTTTGAAATACATTGAAGCAGGCATCGTAATGTAAATACGCATATGCATATTCTTGATCAGTACGACGAATTATTTATCCATTCGTCCACCTGTTTGTATTTCGATAAATTTGAAAATTCCTGAAATTTCAAAATAAAGCTAAAAGCAAAAACAATGAAGTAAACAACGTGGGCCTTTAGAATATCATAGCTTCACTTCTAGCAGAGCCAGTTTCTCTTGAAAGCAAATTTTTTTTCTTTTTCGTGGAACTGTAACATTCAATTTGAAATAGAATTGCTTTGGGGCTCAAATGAACTGAGGTTTTTTTTTGTTTGTTTGGACTTTGTTTTCAAGGAATCTTACCAGGTAAAATCTTATTTAAATAGCTTGAGTTGGTTTTCATAAAAGATTTCAAAAAAAAGTTTTTATAAACTTTATTTACACATACGCCTAAATTTAAAGAGCACAAAATTTAGTCAAGGCAACAACAATTTGCGATTTTGTTAGACCGATAACCGATAACCATTTAATTTTTAACCGATAGCAGTTCTAGTTATGTGCAATGCTCTTTGCAAAACATTTTAGAAATGAAACAAACCGTTTGCGATTGCCGAAGCACAAATAATTTAAAATCGTACGAATTTACTAAATCGTAGATCGCAAAAATTTTTGAGATTACGGTAACACTACTGTATGAGCACTTTCAGAAACGGTCATCCAAATTCATTGCACTTTCAACGATAGCGAATAAATGTTGAGTTTAGATTCAAGAATTTCGAAAATGTGATTCTGTGTTTTTGATGTAAAATATAAAATGCTTTAAATCGATTTATTTACAAAATATAAGCGTATACGTGAATATATTTCAAATCCGGCATTCGTTGTTGTCGTCTGTTCTATCAAACGAATTAAAAAAAGAGTTTACAAAGTTTATTTGATTTACCAAGAGAGAAAATCAGAGGCTCAGCTAAATGCATACACAATACATTGTGCCAATTAAAACTTAAATAAATATTTGAATTATTTAAAAAATTATATATATATTTTCTTATTTTTTCGTGTCAAAATTGAAAAAGTATTTTTTTGTTATGAGTTATGAGCACCAATGTTGACCCGAGCATATTTGTTTGTATTTTATATTCGAATGCGCTGGAATAATCGATTTTGAATTTTAATTTTGCATTCTTGCACAAAATATTTTCTAAAAATTATGCTTTTGTGACATTCGAACTCAAAATGCACTGAAGCATTGCCATATGTAAAAAAAAAAAAAAATAGCGCATTAAAATCTACATTCAAGTTTTGGTTTGAAGACACCTTTACAATCTTAATTAAAGAATTCCAAAAAAAAAAATTAATGTGTCAACCTGAACAGAATAAATGTAGTGAAACATTTAGCCAAAGAGTATGAAAAGGGTTGCCAGATATTAAATCTCTTTGCTGCGCAAAAACAGTGACGACAAGTTTCCTTGTTTTTTTTTTTTTATTATATGCGTCACACATAGTGTGTAGGGTATTATTAGTTTGTCGGAAAGTTTGTAACGCGTTAAAGAAGGCATCTGAGTCTCGTTTAGCTCGACGAGACGAATTGATTAAGCCATGTCCCTCTTTGTCTCCACCCAACCCATTTGCAGACTACAATCTACGTCACTGATGATCGTACACAAACGAATAAAAGTTTCATGTGCCGGGTATTTAAGCTTCGGTGCTTCCGAAGTTAACGTTTTTTCTCGATTTACTATTTGTGAAGTTGCTGCTGCCGCTGCTGCACTTTTGCAAATAAATTTTCTAGAAAAGAAAAAAAAAAATTGAGGTGTGGAAAAAAAAAGATGTAAACCGAAGCGAGGCGTTGAGTGAATGAATAAATGATTGATGTAAAGAATTAGAAGAAGAAGAAAATGAAGAAGTAAAGACGTAAATCAACGATATAAATACGCTACATAAAGCGTAGACAAAGCAAACAAGTAAAGTGAAGTGAAGTGATGGAAAAGTGGTGGAGGGGAAAAAAAACAACAACGCGGCTGAAGAGAAAAACTACTTTGCAAACTTAATTAAAAGTTTTCGCCTGCAATTTCCGTTGTCACAGCGCGTTTTGCAACGAAGCGAAGCGAAGTAAAGAGTTGTGTATGCGTCTTGACTGGGCCAAGGTTAAAATAGAGTTTCACAGGTGTTCAGTCGAGTTATTTTTAATGTTTTACTTTTTTCTGTTTTTTTTTTTTTTTTTGAAAACTCGATTTAAGTTTTTTTTTTTTTTGCGACAATATTTATAATTTTCTTTTTTTTTTTTAATTTCAGCTTATCTTCTGTATTGCCGCTATTGTTGCCTGCGTACATGCTAAGCCTGGTGGCCCAGCAGCCTATTCGATTTCGGCACCCAGCGTTGATCATGCCTCTGTGGGTAGCACACAAGAGCACACTGTAAAGGGTCACTACGGACAATCATCGCAATCGGATTATGCCAGCCAAGTGCAGACCGCACACTCACAATCGCATGTGCAACGTTCAAGCATTAGCAATGATGCTGGTTATGCGCCAGGTGAGTACTTAAAAACTAAATTGGATTTGCATAGAATTGGATTGCTGTAGACACACACACACACACACAAACACAGAAGAAACAAGTGTAACAATTTCAATGCAAACACAAACTGCACACACATTACAGTTGAAATGCACACAAAATACCTAAACAATCACGCACGCACGCACGCACTTATTTACTCATTTACTCGCTCACTCAGACACACCGACTCATTCACTCACTCACGCACGATGCACGCATGCACGTACGCATTTTGCACTTAATCACCATTTTGCACTGATTGATATTAAGGTCACGTAGTACACGCTGAAGCCGCACCAATTGCTCATAGCTATGCTCCGGCTGCAATTGCCATAGGTCATACTGCTCCTGCTCTAGCGCATGGCATCTCGTATGCCGCTGCTGCACCAGCATATAGCTATGGTGGTGCACATGGTGGCGGCTATGGTGGTCATTATGCTGCTGCTGCTCCTGCGTTAAGCTATGCTCATGGCTCATATGCAGCCACTGCTCCGGCTATACATTTAGCGGCTGCTGCACCATCGTACGGCTACAGTTATGGCGGACATTATGCTGCTGCTCCGGCAGCAATTGCTCACGGTTATATCGCAGCAGCACCAGCAGCGCCAGCAATAAAGATTGCAGCCGCTGCTCCGGCTTACGGTAGGTTCCAAAGCATCCAAATTTTGTCTTCTTTTTATTTAGTTTATAAACGCATTGCACTCTGCTTAACTTTTTTTTTTTGTAGTTGCACTTTGCACTTTGTTAAATTAATATGCACAAAATATAATATCTACCATAATAATAATTAATAATATATAAAAAAAATGTTCTTCGGTAGAACCGAAGCTCTTATACGCACATGATAAGTCCTTTAAATACAGACAGACTGGCGGGCGGGCACAAACAAACTAAGTTCTCGAAATACTGTTTGTGCAGTGTTGCACAATTTTTTTTTGCGCAAAGCGCGTTCACAATTCCTCTGGTGCAATGTTAATTTTTTACAATATTATATTGTGAATACCCTATTTTTATTTTTTACGACCCTGTCTTGCTCAGGTCATGCATATATACCAGATTTCATTTGTCTAGTTCAATTTTTTCCTAAAATATGACGAATTTTTGTTGTTTCGTTTATATGTTTCAAAGATGTTGGCTCTTCTTAGTCTTCGCTATAATAAAAAAAATATATACCATGTACATTGATTTGACGAGAGTTAACTGAATTCACAAATTCATTTTAACAAAATTTAACTGAACATTTATCTCTAAGACAGATATCATGCAGGTGTACAGTTTGTTCCACACCTGACGTGAAAAGCAATTCGTTTATTTGTATTTTTGCCATTTTATTTCGAATATTTGGAATGTTTTTGTCCAAATTTCATGCTAACCATAAAATATTGATTTTCTTGTATACAAAATGAAAATGGAGCAAGGACATTTCGTTTTGTTTTGTTTCGTTTATTTCGAAAATATCTCCTGACCTACCTTTTCATTAACTCACACTGCCAGTGCAGTGCGCCTTTTTGTAATACGCAACACTAAAAACGTCAACACCATTTGGTGGATTTGGTGTAATCAATCATTTCGTTGAAGTGTTCTGACGCTGAATTTTATTTAGTTAACGAAATCAACACAACTAACAATATGTTAACTAACTATGTATGTACTATGTCTATAGTATGTCCTTTTCGCGATATCTATAGATGTAGTTGTAGTTGTTGTTGTTGTTGCCTATTGTTGTAATTTTATTTTTACAAGATATTTAGGCAATTGATGCTTTTGCTTTGTCATTTGATGGATGTCTTTGTGCGGCCATGAAAACTGTCGACTTTAACGGACTATTTTTTAACTACTTTGCAAAGTTTTTATTGCCTTTTTTGTAAATTTTAAAGTCTATAAAAAACCGAAACTTATACAATTTCATACAATTACAAACTCTTAAAATATTTACGAGAGCCAGATCACTTCAGCACAAATTTTATAGAAAACTTTACTCAAATCAATGAGATGGTATTCCATTTCTTTTTTTTTTTTTTGTTCATCTGTAAAAGTATCTGTATAAAGTATAGATGGGGGGGACAGGAACACCTTGAATTCGCGAAATAATTTTAAAATTTCCGGAATTGTTTAAGATTCTCAAAATTAGAGGGTATTCACGTCATTCACGAAAGTAATAATTATTATTAATTTCAACTAATATAAAATTGCAGTACGCAACATTTTCTCTTTCTTTAGTATTGGCAAAAAATAGTGATTTTAGAGTCAAAGTGTGTTTGTCGACTACGACTTGAAAATCACAGTGACTACAAAAAGTAATAAAATCGCAGTTCGCGAAAAGAACAATCAACGATTGCTGAACAGGTTCACTGTTCGCGAAGAGCGATACATAAAATCGCCATTAATTGAACATTCAATTCACTGAGGAACAATAAAAACGCAAATCACTACTTTCAGTCGCTGTCGTTTTTTAAACCACTGTGAAAAAATCACCGAAAGTCATTTTTTTTTGTTGCCAACACAACTTTTTATGATTGTCATATTTTCTTAAAAATATCAGAGGTGTGATTCAAACCGAATTTGGTGTTAATGTGTTATCATCAGTGGCTTAAATAGAGCGTCGAGATGGGATGCGACTGATAGTCTGATGCAACTCACATTGTGTGGGGCATATGCCAAAAAATAGGAGTGGAACCTTAGATTTGATATTGGATGATATTTAAAGTTTTTTTACCCAATTTGGAGTCAAAACATTATTGAAAAATAACTCTTTTCATATAAAAATTCGAAAATGGGCGGAAAGTTTGTATGGGGGATGTACCCAAAAATGGGCGTGGCACCTTGCTTTTTGATATTGGACGATATTAGAAGTGTTTTTAGGCAATTTGGAATGAATACATTCCTAAATAATAACCATTTTCATACAAAAATCGAAAAAAAAAAAAACGGTAAGTTTGTATGGGGGCTATACCTTAAAATGGGCGTGACACTTTCATATTCGAACTTGACGTGGTTGCCGGAAAAGCTTAAGTTTCACATTTCAGCTAAGTTTCTCCACAAGTCTCCGAGTAAATCGCGTTGAAATGAACAGACAGACAGACGGACATGGCTAAATCTACTCGCCTCATCAAGCTGATCAAGAATATAATACCTAATGGGGTCTCCGATGCCTCCTTTAATGCGTTACAAACTTTCCGACTATGTGTGGCGGTTATAAAAAAAACCAGATTGAACAGAATTGTAAAGAATCAAATTGTACATCACGATGAGCGGGATTGGAGGAATAGAGTTAAATATTAAGTTCCACTGCCAACTCGATTATAAATTATCGAAGTAAATTCAAATGAATTTTTCATAATATTTATCTGCGCTGATTAAAATTACTTATTGCCAAGTATTTTTGGTGTACAACTTAGCTGCACCAGTAAAATTTTTATTTTTTTTAAACTGTTTATTTGTTATTTTATTTATTTAATGCAAAATTAATAATCTTCTTTTAATAGAATTTTTTTGTTATTTGAAATTTAATCTATTCAATTTACTAACTTATTCTCTCTTTCTCTTTCTCTTTCTCTTTGTCTTTGTCTGTCTATCTTTCGCTTTCATTTTAAATAAACAGCTCATGGTGTTGTTGGACACGCTGGCTATGGACTAGCTGCTCCTGCCTATGCTGCTCACGCCTACGCTGCTCCCGCCTACGCACATGCAGCGCCAGCTTATGCGCCTGTTGTCAAGTAAGTTTTTTTTTTCCCTCTCTTTTTTTTTTTTTTTTTTTAATGCAAAATGGCGACAGCTAACAACTACTTAAATTATATTTATGATTATGTACAATATTTATTTACTTAATTTATTTAATGCTCTTTTATTACTATTTACAGAGCTGCCGTTGCTGCACCTGCACTAGTCCATACATCAGTATCTGGGCATGGAATTCATTATGGTTATTAGAAGATACATAGAAGCAGCAGCAACAAGCAAAAAAAGCCTGCGAAAGCGTTAGCATGTGAAGATGAAGAGAGAGAGTAGAGTAGATTAGAGTAGTGAGAGAGAGAGAGAGAGGAATAGAAAGAGAAAAGCTGAGACAGAAAAAAACGAAAGGATGTGAAAGAGAGAGATAGAAAGCGTGAAAGCAAAATGTCAGATTGTATACAGAATAAAAAAAAAAAAAAAAATTATGTAGAAAAAAAAATATATGCAGGAAATTATAGATAACACCATTGCAACAAAAACAACAACAACAATAAACAAAAAAATAAATAAATAGAAATGCACACCTTAATACCATAAATGCAATAAAAACAAAATAAACGAATGGCGACGATAATGATGCAAAATAAAAGAAGCAAACGAAGCGCAGCACAAGCTCAAAATTAACAATAAAAACAAAAGAAAAAAACAAAAACAAAAACATAAAAAAAATTATACAATCCAAGTGTAAATATTGCTGCTTGCGAAATAACGTAACGGAAACCAGTGAAAGCGGCAATGGCAATAACAACAACAACACTACAAATAAACATATACATTCACTTAAGTAGACACGCACACATACATATATATGTATAAACAGCTCATGACAAGCAAAAGAAAGAAAATATGCACTTCATTCAATGCGCCTCAAAGTATGCACTCGATTTTTTTTTTTATTGTTTGTTATTTTTTCTTGTTTTTTTGTTTTAAATAAATACGTATCGTATTGCATTGCACAAAACGCACGTGCCTGTCACAATTTTTCCTCTTGCATAATATTTGAGTGTTTGTCTGTATTTGTATTTGTATTTGCATATGCATTAGCAGGTATCTCTTTTATTGTTTTATTGTTTTTTTTTGTTTTGTATCTATAAAGTATTAATTTATGCATTTATTCACTGCGTTTCATTTGGCATATTTTGTGCGCATTAAAATCTGCTAAATATATATTTTCGATCTATTCAGATACATTTTTAAATAATGTACAATTTTTTTTGTAATTGTTATTGTTATTATGCTTGTTAGTACAGATACACATACTATTCATGTTTAATTAAAATGTGCTAAAATATAACTCTCTATATACTTTTTTTATGTTTTTTTTTGTCATGTCTCGTCTGACTTTGTATTCATTTTTAAATTTTATCGCGGTTGAATTGATTTCTCGTATATTGTAAATAGTTTTTTTTTTTCGTATGTAAAAGAATACACAAATAAAAAGTCTTTGAAAAAAAAAATAAAATACTATTTTTTATTAAAAATTTGTTACATTACTGAAAAAAAAAACTAATATAAAACTGTTTTTGCTTACGGCCAATGTTAGTTATATTGTGTTGAGTGTTGTCATAATATAAAATAATTGGTTACAAATTACGAAAAAGCAAGAGCAATAAAAAAAAAATTTGAAAAAAATTAAATTTTATTTTAAAAGCACCGAATTGTTTAATATTTATCATTGCAAATTTTAATAGCTTAAATTGCTGTGTTTTTTATAAAAGCAGCGCCTGAAATTGTGCTACTTTTTTTTGTGAAATTTTACTTTAAGAATTGATTTTGTTTTTAAGTTGGAAGCCCTGGCAACTTTCAGGTCAAAATATTCATTGATGTTTGAGATGCGCTAAAAGTTAATCACTCGTTTTTTTGCGATGTCGAATTTTATAAATTTTCATTAAATTTTGTTTGCAGAATTAAACTTTCTGAGCGACCATCAACATCAAACGACAAAGCTCACGTTTCAAAAAAATTTTGGTGTTAAAAATCCGCGGATTAACGTTTAGGGACATTGCTGCTAATATTGGCATATCGAAACGCTCAGTCAATACAATGTTTTGGGCCTCAAACGCGTTAAATTTCGAAAAAAGGAGTTGGTTCTTCGTGGTTTTTTTGGCAAAAAAATCGACACATTCATTCATTCTACAAGCCACATATTCACCTGATTTGATGCGGTGAGACTTTTGGCTGTTCAGCAAGCTCAAAAGACCGCACCGGGATCACCGTTTTGAGGCGATAGAGCAGATTTAATTCACTACTGCAAACTGGTTTTAAACCAAACCATGGCATTTTCGAACGTTAGCTCCGAACCATGAACCAAACCAGCTTGTCCTGAACAAAATGGCTCTGAATCAACAACCGAAACATATAAGCTGCATATGTGATTCGAACCAGTTAGTCATTTCTTTAAGAAAAACTTAAAGCAAAAATATTGTAGTTGAAATTACTTAAATAACCGAACCGGTTCATGAACCAAAGCAGTGGTTCAAAGGCATCGCGAATCACAGAACCGAACCACTGCCAAATTTTTACTGCTCAATTTGACAACCGATTTCGGAAACAATAAGTCATAAAGTTACCTAACTGGAAACCCACATTCTTCAGAACCATTTTGAGATATCTTTTATTAAATTGAGTTTCTCTAAACCCATTTAAAGAGGTTGCCTCCATATAAACCTTTCCCGAAACTTCCATTCCATTTGGTTTTGAAATGTGTAGCCGTCCCCATACAAATCTATTTAAATCTCATAAAATATTCTCAGTCATTCAATATAGCTATTAGCTACGTACGCAATATACAATAACTGCAAAAACATTTATTTAATTTGGCAATTTTGATTGGTAATTGCAATAACTTAAATTGATATGAAGTACAAATGTGAACGTTGTCTACTATGACGTAGCAATATCCTTCGCATTGCCACTGGCATTGGCATTCAAACGCATACTTAATGCAGCACTTTTGGACTAAAGATAGGAAAAACTTATGGCATGACTTTGCTTTTGCGGTCGCATTACATACACAATTATCTTGGGTATCTTTGCGATAGAAAGAAAAAATATTGTAGCTTCTGGGTGAGCGGAGAAATGAATGCGGTGTAGTGAAAAGCTATTAAAGAAAATTTACGTTAATTTAAAAAACAGCACGGGCACGGGCACACACAGACACATCAAAAGAAGCGTACGCGCGCATAACATGGCGTATACGCAATGTAATTCCTATTTCATTTAGATTTATTGATATTTCATGCAAACCCTTCAAAGTTGTACCATAGCTCTTTAACCAAACAAAAACTTAAAAACTAGAAGATTTGTTCCGTAAGACAATATTTTCCCGGGTTTAAAGTTCACACAATACTTTAATAAATAATAAGGAAGACTAGGACACAAGCTATTGAGAAAATAAGGCTTGTACTGATGATGAGAAAGGAGAGAGAAGGAGTTTCTGCATAGTGTCTGGGAGTGTCTGAGAGTGTCTTCAATCAGTTGCCAATCAGATAAAGAAGCGGCATTTCCAATGTCAGGGGAAAGAATCGAAACGGCAGAAGAAGAAGGCGAATGTAAAATTAAAATTCAACAAAGCCAAAGAATGAGCAACAAAGTAAAGAGAACAAATAAAGAGAACAACACCGGCCTATGTCGGCCCATTTTTGATAAGTTGAAATATTTTAATTAAGACTTCTTCCGAGTGTATTCAAATTTTACAATCTCAGTTGTGACTTTAAGAAATAAAGTGAAATAAAATACTTTTTTTTGATTATTTACTAAACTAGAATATTAATTTTTGTATGTAAAATTGCATCTGTTCGCTTACTCTATAATGTGTGTTTTTTTTGTTGAAACAAGTATAAAACTTAACTTCTATAGAACCGAAATTCATTCGAATATACCAGTCACTTTAGATTCGAAATATCTACTTTATAGGGCCTCCTTTAATGCGTTACAAACTTTGCGAAAAAATTATAATAAAAAAAAATGCCAAGCAGAATGAAAAATTTCTTTGAGCGTGTGCACCCTCTGTATCGCTCACTCACAGCACATAGGTAACAACGTAATAAATACAAAAAAAAAAAACATCATGGGTGGATGAGACGATAGGTAAATAATGTTGGCGGTGATAGTAGAAAACTGAAATGAAGCGGAAGTTAACAATACAGAAAATTATACATGTTTTCAACTAAAGCGCCTACTTGAAGCAACATAAAAGAAGATACTAAACACGAACAACAACAACAACAACAATGAAAACAACAACACTAAGTGCTAAAGTTGTATGCCGCCCATTTTATTTGAGAAAAATGATTGTTGCGTTCAAAAGGAGAATAATATAAATTGAACAATTGAATTAATTTGGCGGCAAAATGAAATGAATTGATAGGCGACACACTCCACACACACACACACACATTTTACTATTGTTGTATGACAACAAAAACGTGCGTGTCTATGTCTATGCGTGCGTGCGTGCGTGTGTTTATGTATTTGTATCTAAACATATTTAAGTGAACCCAGTAGAAATTTTCAGATAGTTTCCTTTTGAAATAAAAATATAAATTTTAAAAATTGTTTTTGGGCAGAGCTGTGTAAAGGAAAACTCTTAAGTAAAGTAGACAAACAGAAACTCGTATTAGGAAAGGCGTCATACAAGCAAATGAAAATGAACTATAGCATCTATAGAAGAATATGAATTGAGTACACTAAGGACAAATAAAACCTTGGCTCCATCTTAGACAGATAAATTCATAAGAGTATGACTTCCCCAAAAAAGCTCTGCAGAAGCGGATAATGGATAATGCGGATAATGTGCCACTTCAAGAGAAGTTTCAAATATTTCCCCAGTGACTGTATTAGAGAAAATAATTTAATTAGGTTCTGGAAAACAAAATTTATTTCCTTGCTTGTTGTTGTTCCATATCAGATTGAAAACTATCGCTGTTATATATTTTTGAGAGATTTTGAATTCCTTTATTTTTTTTAAGTAGTCTGAATGCTGGAAATAAAAATTTATTTACATAATCGCATTTTCCTACTGGGTACTTTCGCATACATACATACATACATGGGCATATGTATCTGTATATATGTAAGTTTACGAAATTCAATAACGCACAAACGCAATCAACAGAAAGCTACACAAGCGTTTGGGCAGCTAAAAGTCGTCTCTGCACAATAAAATGTTTGCGAAAATATATTTCGCAAAAAAAAAAAAAAAAAAAAAAATAATTGACAAACGTTGTCTTTTTTTGTACCATTTTTTATGTAGTGTTCTTAGAGTATTTTAAACATATCAGGTAATTTGCAACGTATCAAAGAAAACCTTAGAGGTGACTTAAATTCAGGTAATTGTTGAAATTTGTTCGGAAAGTTTCGAAATTTCGATGGTGTTTCTAATAGTTCGACTTCATGAATAAACCGTATGTGCCTAATGCATTGTTTTAGTGGTCTATAATTCTACTTGCATTGTTGGCTTTCAAATGAAAATGGTTTGGGGCTCAACGGTTGAATGGTTTCAAGTTCTATAGCGGACATAGAAATATTTTTATTATTATTTTGTGCATACAAATTTACCAAAAATTCATGCTATAATCTGAAGAAAACAAGTGTCACGATTTATTTAGACAGAGCAAATCGAGCATTACTTTCCAAAGTTTAATCAAGTAATTTTTGATTAGTGAACATTTTTAAATATAAATTTACCTTGATCCGCTTCAACTGAACTGAACCGAACCGAAGCGAACCGCGGTTCGACTCTGACTTAAAACTGAATCAACGGTTCAAAACAAATCACGAATCGTTGCTCCGAACCACTGCCAAATACCTGCTTTCCATTTGTTTTTATGATTTTTTTACTGAGTGTTAATATTTTGGTAACATCAAACTTTATATTCTCTTTCAATTATTTTGATTGTGCAGGTGTGCACCGGAAGTGACGAAAACTTTATTAAGCGCCATTATTATTGACCGTCAAAGAAGCAATAAACGTTATTACTCAACCGTGATTTTAGTTATACAAACATTCAGGGACACATCTTTACAGTTTATATTTATACAATATAAATGTATGTGTTTTTGTGTGTGGATATATTAAATTTATCTAATAATATTGCTTTATTATATACACAACACACCATATGTATATATACGAGTATGTGGGTGTAAGTTGAATCATTACATCAGAGACTATTGGGAAAATGTTGCTTAAATTTGATATGATTTTTTTTTTCTGGCAAAATTTAATGTTTTAAATACAATTTTATGTTTTTTTAAACTTTATTTTTAAAAAAAGCAGCTGAGAAAATAATTATCCAATTGAACTAATCAAATTTTTTACAACTAATGACAAAAATTCGATAAAAAAAATCGTTAAAGCAATTTAAGAATAATCTGAACTTAAGTCAGAATCAATCAAAAATCAAAATAAATTTAGAATCATAAAAAGAACATATTTTGCGTCAGTTCAGTGCAAAGCAATGCGCATATGTAATCAATCATGTCTCTTCTAGAGATGGCGAACTATCGATAACAATATGGCCACTATCGATTGTTTGGCACTAACGAGCTACCATACTATCGATAGCTCAATCTTAAAGAAAACTACATGTAAATAACTTTTGGTTTGAAAGTGAAAGTTTATAAGATACCTTCAGAAAGTTTGTAAAAAGATTTTAGGCATACTACTTACCTTTCTTTTTTTTTTTTTTTTTTTGCAATGATGGTTTTTTTTCTTACCCGGAACTTTTGAACTGAGTTGAATGCTTTACTCGTTGAAGAATCAAAACTGATAAATAAAGAGTAGTGTATTTACTAGCGATGGGCAATACTTTACGTTAATGCAGACTAAACTATGATAACCGGAGCAGACAGTTGTACATGCTGATCAAAAATATAAGATTTGCCAAAACAGACAGACAGACGGACATGTGGACATTGTTAATACTAATATTGTTTTACTTTTGATGACAGGCAAGAATATATATTTTATAAACACAAGATTACATTTGTACGCACATGCACCTGTATATGAGGTCAGCAAAACAATGTTATAGAATTTCAAGGATATTTGTTAAAATAATTTCGATGAGAATATAAATACTTGTAAACGTGTATATACATCTACTTGTATAGTTGAAATTATTCTAAAGATTATACTATGTAACATATTTCAGTTTATGTAAAGGGTGTCCCAATTCAATTTCATGGAAAAGTTCGACAAAAGACCCCAATCCTATATATCTGCTTTATAATTCAATGAAAAAATAACATTAAAAATACTTAAAACTATTTTTCTATTTAATACAAATCCTGCCTACAGTTTTGGACACCCTTTATATATGACGTAACATATACATATATTCAATATGTATTTATTTTGGTATGCGTTCAATGCAATTGATATCGTGTATCAATGTCAAATGTATTTTGAAATACAATTCGTTTTGGTATTCTATTGTTTTCTTTTTTTTTTTGAAAATGAAACAATCAATTGATTGACAGACACAGATATGTACTTAGGTAGTTTCCTAAACAACATTCTATATTTTATTGTTTCACTAAAATATTAAAATCAGAGTTTTTTTTTTATTATTATTTTACAACAATAGAAAACGCATCGAATTATGTGAAAATTTATCAACTATTTAATGCTCCCGGAAAATATTTCCACTCACATTAGCCTTGTTTTAAATTTACTTCAACTTCAATATTCTTTAAATCTATTATACAACTTTATTTTCGTCTTAGTAAGTATTTTCAAAAAAAAAAAAAAAAAAAAAAAAAAATGGGCACCTTGGTTCTGACATACAAAATACTTAGAACCAAAAAACGCTTAAGTTTGAAATTTCAGTATATTTTCTCTAAAACTTTTCGAATAAAACGCATCGCAACAAACAGAGCGCTGAATAAAGAACAGAAAATTAAGTCAAAAGAAACAAAAACTTGCAATTTGCTTAGACCGATAAGACCGATTATATAAATTTGTAACCGATAACAGCAAAGAAACATTTTGATAATGAAACATAACTTTTGCGTATGCCGGAACGCAAATAATTTGAAATCGTACGAATTTACTAAATCGTGAAGGTGGTTCAAAAATCCATAGGAAAACATTTTTAGCAACATATTTTTGCTCTCAACCCTAGGAATGTTCTATATTGAAAATAAGAAGACCCGTATTTTTTTTTTTTTTTAATCGGATAATATTTTTTAGGTGTCGCCAAGCCCCAGAAGTTTTCCATGTATTATATATGGAAAAATAACAGTTTCTCGTTGATTTGCTATAGAAAAATAAATATTTTTTTTAACCGGATAACGATGTTTCTCTTCATAAATGTACCAGTCTACTGTAGCAGCGGCTTCAATTGCATTTTCTTTTGTATCTGAAGGGAAGTGAAGTAGTTCGCTCAATTTAATTGTTCAGTACTATCAAATTGTAACCATTTCTTCAGCAGCATATAAGATTTTTTTTTTTTTTTTAGCAACTCATTAATTTGATGAATTTTAATTTTAACCAAAATAATTTTAAGTCGACGCTACTAATAAGCTAAACAGCCATGGTGACCTGTCTTTCACAAAATAAGTTGCAGTCGCTATTAAAAAGTTGATGAATGAAAGCATTACGCCTACAAACTCCTTTTTTTTTAAAGCCATGGCAACGTTTATTTTCTCCAGACAATTTGATTAATATGAATGGTTGGGAATGGCTGCTATATGAAAATAATGTGCGAATGCATAAAAGTGAAAGGAAAACATTATATTTTATGTATGTACTAAGGACAAAGAAGAAGCAGAGAAGTAGAAGAGTAGGTAGGAACATAATGCAGCAAAAGAAACGCAAAAGAGCAAAGTAAAATGGTGAAATGATAAAATGGCGTTCATGTGAAATTTAAATTAAAAAAAAAAAAAAAAATAAATAAATAAAAAGCTGCACTTTCATAACATTCGCTGCAGGACTATGTAGAAGAAAGGATTCTTTTGTTTTATTATATTCATCATTTTAGAGCAGCATTCTAAGTTTCTGCTGCTGCTATGCTCGTATGACCTGGCTTGCACTTTAAACATTTCAGTCGTAAAGCAAATGAGGCATTTACTTTGAGCTAAATATAAATATTTTCATATTCATATACGAGTATGTAACTAAGGGAATATGGGTGCATACTCTCTTTACATTTATACAGCGCGCCCTAAATGCCAAAACGAAAAGGATTTCCGCCACATTGTCGAATGTAGCTGACGTTTTAATTTGAAAACTCCACATATATACGAGATATTGTTTCTAGATGCCTACTCCTCTTGTTCGTCTGCCTTTCCTCTGCCTCTCGTATGAAACAGATTAATTCGTAGACTTTAACAGATACAGCCAACAGACTTGAAATTTACCATTCTTCAGAGGTGTCAATAGATATTTTATAAACCGTTTTTCATAAAGCCATTTTACTGGCAGCCCCAAGTAAAAACTTACCTCTTTGTTCTTAAATCAAGTAAAACTAATTATGAATTATACTCAGGCTAATTCCAAATAAAATATTCCACTTTTTTTCGGATCGCATCATTTTACGTTATAGCCGCCATATTAATTTAATCCAAAATCTTGTACTTTTTAACTACAGGGTCCGCCACGTAACTTTTTTTTTTTTTAAATGCAATAAAAACAAAACACAAGATCGATCGAAACGTTGGCTGTATGGCACGGTGCGCCGTCTTGCTGGAACCAAATGTTGTCCAAGTCCTCGTCTTCGATTTCCGGGAAGAACCAATCCGTTAACATGGCGCGGTAGCGTTCGCCATTGACCGTAACGACGGCTCCTGCCGCATTTTCGAAGAAAAAATGGGCCAATGATGCCGCAGGCCCAAAATTCGCACCAAACAGTAACTCTCTGAGGATGCATTGGCTTCTCTTCGATCACGTGCGGGTTTTCCGTCCCCCCAAATACGACAATTTTGCTTATTGACGTAGCCGCCAAGATGGAAATGAGCTTCGTCGGAAAAGATGATTTTTTGGTAAAATTCCGGGTCTTCGGCCAAGCGCGTTCCTCAATCGTATACACAACCATTTTCGTTCAGCGGAAGGATAAAACTAACTTTCTGTACAATCAGATGTGACATCAGTGTTGCCACACTCGAAATAACCACTAGTTCAAAAAAAAATGTTAGATGGCGGACCCTGTATATAAGTAATAAACAAGAAAAATCGCTGAAGTCGAGTATGCTCGACTGCAAGATACCCTGTACCCAATTTTTATGTACCTAAAGTTAAGTCCCATTTTATTACCACACCTTAAAAAATTAGGTAAATTTGTTTGGGGCTATACCTCAAATTTTTTGTGGGTCTTTCCATATTGCGATATTTTTTATTGGCACTACAACATCATAATTTAAACTAAATTTAGACTTCCTAGAATAAGAAGCAATGACATTTTAACGCAAAAACCCAAAATTTTAGAGTAGATTTCTATGGGGTACCCCCTTAAAATGTGGTTAACGATTTGACGATTATCTTTGTGACTTAAGAAGGAATAACTTTTTAAAATGAAACTTCCAAAGCCCTCAAGTCGTCAAGTCAGGTTTTCTCCCCGTTCATTACAAATCTACCCCAAAATTTTGCATAAAAACGCGCCTTTGATAGTCCCAGTGAAATAGAACAATATGAGTAGGGTCAAAACAAATTTTTGGTAGCCTTAGCCCGCATCCAAGTAAATCCCATTCTTTATTTTTTTTTTTTTTTTTAAAAAATATACTTTTTTTGAAAAAAGGGAAAAGACAAAAATATATAAAAAAAATTTACATTTTCAAAATAAATTTTTATTATTCACATTAATTTTTTTACAGCCGAAACTTACTTGGACTATGAAAAACTAAAAAAAAAATTGTTTAGGTCTATGTTTACTTAATGATTACAAAAAAAAAAAAAAAAAATGTAGGTATATGATATTTTATATCTAAATTTGAATAGTATAAGTTCGGTTAGTTGGGTTGTTTATGTGATTATGTACTTTTAATTTTTATTTGCTTAATTTTAATACATTTTTTTGAGAGTGTGATGAGCGCGGCACTTAAGCGGGAATACAATAGACGTGAATCGATTTGCATTGCAATTGAGCAATGATCGAAAATGCGATCATGAAAGGACATATTTTTTTAGAAAGTATAATTGACATTGCCGCTGGAGTAGTTTACATGCGATACCTGTGATGCCGGTGAATATGATGTTGACGGAAACACTGAAGACTCTGGAACAGACATGCCATGCAATTGTAATTGCTGCTGCTGCTTTGCCGGATTGTCCTGGGCATAGTGCTGACGCATTACATTTTGTTGATCGCGTAAAACATTGCTGTGCTGCTGTTGCAGGAAGCCCAAATGTTGTTGCGTCGTATAGAAGGGCGACTGTGACTGTGTCTGTGCCTGCGACTGTTGAGCGCCAAAACGATTGTCGCCGCCAGTAAATCTATACGGCTGTGCTTGTACACGTGTCGCAGCAGCAGCACGGTACGCATTACCATCGGCATAGTTGTTGTTGTTGTGGTTGTTTGTGGCTGTCGTTGGCATTTGTGGATATGTCTCGTATAATTGTTGCAACAGTTGCTGTTGCTGTTGATCCCAAAGACGTTGTTGCTGTATATAGCTTTGATAGGCAGCCTGCATCTGTTCGGCATAAGTTGGTGGTTGCGGTGCTTGAGGCGGCAATACTTTTCCTTGATGCTGTGAAAGTTCTTGTTGTATGCGCTGTACATGTTGTTGCAGTACGTCATCAGCATTGGACGCAGCTTTGTGTTTCCTGTTTTTGTCGTCGTCGTCTGTTGCTGATTGTTAACTGCACCGCCAGCAAAGCGTCCAGTAAATTGACTGTAAGGACTCACAGCAGCGGCGGCGCCATTGTTATATCTTTGTAAGTATGCGGGCTGCTGCTGTTGCTGTTGTTGTTGTTGTTGCAATTGTTGCAATTGTTCTTGTTGCTGCGCCTGCAGCAATTCATCGAATTTGGCTTGGTGTGCTGCCTGCATTTGTAATAGCTCAAGCGATGATAGCTTTCCATCGTTTTGCTGCAAATGAAACAAAAAAAAATTTAAATATATATTTTTTTGAAATGAAAATTATTTTTTTTTTTGTTAAATTATTTGCTGAAATAAATTTGACAATGCTTTTTCGCGCTTACCGCCCGTTGGCCACGGCTTTTGTTCGATATTTTGCCAGATCTCATTTTACGCTGCATTTTAAGCAAAAAATTTCGAATATTTTTTTTTTTTTAAAATATTTTTTAAAATTTTTTTTATTTTTTATAAAATTTTAGAATTTTGAAAGTGTTTGTCTATGAAATAGCTAGAGTAAACTGTTTCGATTTTGAATAGATTTTGTAATGTATGTAGATGATTATTTTTTAAATTATTTTTAAATTTATTTTTATATATTATTTTTTTAAATATCTCTGGGCCATCTGAAGACAAACAGCAATTAACTCGAACAAAAACATGAAAGAACGCTGAAGTAGAGTATGCTTGACGACAAGGTACCCTGTACCCAAGTAAAATACCTAATTATATTTTCATACAAAAGCATAAAGAAATGAGGTACTTTTGTTTGGGGCTGTACATAAATGTTTTTGGTTCTATCCATAATGGGAAACAAGGAAAAACGTTAACTTCGGTGTAACCGAAGCTTAAATACTCGTCACACGAATCTTTGAATACTTTATGTGTGATCATCAGTGGCTTATATACATTTATAAATATATATTTGAAAATAATTACTTTTTCATACATTTGTTGGAAAATAATCGATAAGTTTGTATGGGGACTATGGCTAAAAATGGGCGTGGCACATTGGTTTTGATATTGGATGTCATTAGAAGTGTTTTTATCCAAATTTGAGTGAACAGTTTCATAAATAATACAAAAATTCGAAAACGGGCGGTAAGTTCGTATGGGGAATATAGCTAAAAATGGGCGTGGTAGCTTGGATTTGACATTGGATGATATTAGAAGTATTTTTACATAACTTGAAGTGACTAAATTCGTATATAATAGCTATTTTCATTCAAAAAATCAGAAAAAAACGGTAAATTTTTATGGGGGCTATACCTTTAAATGGGCGTGGCACTTTGATTTTAACACTTGAACTGCTTAGGATTGAGAAAAGCTTAAGTTCCGAGTTTCAGGTCAATATCTTTAAAACTAAGCGAATGAATCGCATAAATACAGACAGATGGACAGACGGACAGACAGACAGACAGACAGACAGACGGATAAATACTGATAACTTGAGTTTAGGAAAAGTTACGATTTTGGTTCAAACATATTCTAAATCTACAAAAAAAAAGTATAATAAAACCCCATTTTCACTTTTTATACCCATTTTAGTCATACCTGTCGATCCTTCTAGAGCACCGTGCGATCCAAGCTTCCCTCTCGGAGCATCAACTCTTCTGTTTGTACATTTTTTCTTCAGTTTGTACATTTATTTAGAACAAATGGTTTTTGATATAAGAACGAATGTTCTCAAACAAACGATTACAATTCGTTTACCATTTTTAAATATAAAATACACAACAAGTTTACGCAAAAAATTTATATATAAAGTCTTCATATGCATACGAAAAAAAGCTCAGCATAACACGGATGTGCTTGATTTGAGCATGTTTCTCTCTCTCTCTCTTTCGCTCTCTCTCTCTCTCTCTCTATCTCTCTGTGTACTTTCAAAAGTCAAGAAGCACTAAATGAAATGAAGCGTATTTAAAAGTCGAGCCTTCTTGCTTGCATGTATCGTTCTTTCGTTTTTGTTGTTACAAATATTTTACGTCAAATAAAAGGAATGCGACATATGCAACTGACAGACAGACAGAAAGACAGACAGACTGACATGATTTACATCTCTGAACATGAATAAACTTTCGTTAGTTGTAAATATTTTGATGAGGTTGACATTGACTATTATGACCTAATTTAATTTGAAACAATTTAATCTTTTGAAGCTGTTTTAAATTAAATACAAATTAAAAATTATATTTATCATGCGGCTCGTTAGCAAAAGGACGTCTTAAAAAAATAAATAAATAATTAAAAATGCATAACAACATGCAATGTAATACTTAAATACAATATTATTTTTTGTTGTGCAAACGAATAACGTTATTAATTATATTTTTTTGTGGCTGTTATTATTGTTTAAAAAAAAAAATAAAAACAACAACAATAAAAATCGTTCGATAAAATCACTCAAATAAAAAATAAATTAATTAATTAATTGAACCGAATATTTACAGATTAACTTGCATGACTTAAAAATCACATTTTACGCTGAAATAATTTGCAGTATTTCGCTGAATTTACAAAGAAGAACAAGTCTCTTCTTGTACTTTTTTTGTTTTTTTTTTGTTTTTGCTTTTGCGTTTAAATTAAATCAATAAAAATAAAAAAATTTTTCAGTGTTCGCCGTAAAAGTAGAGCATGGCAAAATTGCTCAACTATAAAAACAACAAAAATAAAAAATGGCAAATACGATTGTTGCAACTCTTGACGCTGCACTTGTTGCAGTTGCAGCCAATGGTGGCAGCATTGCCACAGAATCTTTTCGATCAGGTACAATTAGGCGCCATGACCGTTGCAGGCAACATGGCTGACATGTTACAAAATGGTGCCGCAGCAAAAAAGGACATTGGCTTTGAGACACCAATTTTTTCGGCACATTCAAAAGGTGCAATCGGTTTTGGTGATGCAATGCGTACGCGTAATAATGACCACTCGGATGATTCCGATTCATATGAACGGAAACGACGACGACGACGTCGTCAAGTCTCTTTAATGCCTCAAAAACAAAAAATTATTGGAATTATTCGGAAATTTTGAAAATGCGCAAATGATGCAACAACGCAATAAACGCTCGCCGTGCAAGGGTACTGGTACTGGCGCTGGTGGTGGCGCTGGTACTGGTGGCAATAATGCTGATGCTGGCGGTGGCGCTGATTACGATGAAGAGCAATTGGAGGAACGACGCAAACGTCGTCGACGACAACGTGCACAACAACGTAAACGCAGTACACGTCAGCGACGCCAGAGCAAAAAATCACGCAAACGCAAATCGAATTTAATTCAAAATGTAGCACATGAAGACGTAATGCGAGCATCACGTCAACGACGTCAAGCGGATCAGGAGATTTTGAATGATAGTAAAACTTTGGGTCAAACAATTGCTGAAAAATCACGTAAATTAACTGAACGTGTACGTAGTGCTTGGGATAGTTTGGTGCAAACAATGTCTGAAGTAGTGCAGACGGTTAAGCAGTCCATAGGTGGAGTCACTGCTGGCAATGCTAATACTACTGGAGATGGGAATATGTCTTAAGACATTCATTAAAAAAAAATTGTATTACAAAAATATTTTTAAACGCTTCACTAAGCCTGTCTGTCTGTCCGTCTGTCTGTTAGCAACAAATTATACAAACAATATGTCCGTCTGTCCGTAGGTTTTTGTACTTAAATGTGAAGAATTTTTTTTATTTGTACCAAAAAGAAATTATTGTATTATGTTTTTTTTTTGAAATTGTTAAATAAATATTAAAAAATATATTTTTTTCTTTGCTTTTTTTATTACTATGCGCCTTGCATGTACATTTTTTTATTTATCAGAATCAGAGATTTATACGCGACAAGAACAACAGCAACGAACGGAAACAAGCGCATGTTTCGTGCAGCCAAATTATTTGCCATCAACTCGATATTCTATATAAAAATATTTTCTTTTTTTTTTGCCACACTTTAAACGCTCACAGATAGCAAACAAAAAAAATAGCTTAAACAATTTTTGCATTTAAATGTTGACAAGAATGTTGTTGTTCTGGCTGCCGCTATTGTTTCTAGCATTTGAGTCCGGAATAGTTGAGTCGGT
The DNA here is from genome assembly GCA_018903435.1 of Leucophenga varia. Classification (NCBI taxonomy): domain Eukaryota; kingdom Metazoa; phylum Arthropoda; class Insecta; order Diptera; family Drosophilidae; genus Leucophenga; species Leucophenga varia. The sequence goes on from JAEIFJ010001021.1 coordinate 874,658, forward strand.
GAGCATCCTTTGACACAGACAACTAATGTCTTTCGGGATTAGTCATTCTTGCTGACTGTCATTTATTTACATTTTTCCTTTTCCCTTTTTTTTTTCCTTTTTCCTTAAATTTTTACTTTGACGAACGTCATCGTTAGTTGCCTGCCCTGCTGCTGCTGCTGGCGCTCGTAATGATGACAAAGTCGCTGCTGCTATGGCTGCTGTGGCTACGGCTGCTGTTGATGATGATTTTGACAACTATTCAAATGAATACGACGATGTACGACCGCATTTTAACTTTAGTACACCAAAACCGCTTGGTAAGCATTTAGTTGAACGCGTTGAGGATCTAGCGGAGCGCATGAAACGCATGTGGCAATCCACGTTGGATACTTTAAAGAACTGTTTTGATGATATGCGTAACATTTTCAAACCATTGTAATGATTATGACAATTTTGATAAGAAAAAGAAGAACAGTATTCCTGCTGGCATATCTTATTGTATTGTAATAAAAAAATAGAATGATAAAAACTTTAAAATAAATTGAGAAGTTATAACATAGAAGAAAGACTATAATTTTCTTCAGGATAAAGGTTGTTTCAGTTTAGAACTGTGGACAGAGCTGGTACACTTTACTGGGAGTTTTGACAAAACGGAACTATGACCCTAACTAGTAGATGACCAGATATCTAATTCTCTCAGGCGAAATGCGCTTTGAGATGTGATTTTCTTAATATACACCTCAATAGGCAGGAGTGATGCTATAAATAACTGCATTTAGTCCATTATAGTCCTCGGTTTCGTCTAAAACTTATCACTCTGTGGTTTTTGGGGTCGTTATGAATTTGAAGTCAGAATTTACTGTGTCGTAACCGTGCGTCATATGCTATCCGCCATTTTGAATATTAAAAATTCGGCTTCAGAAAACCTCTTTAAGCCATGCTTCCGTAATCAAAACCGCCAAAATTTTCGGAATTAAATTTCAAATAGTAAATTTTGGTACTCCGGCAATCGCAAAATAATTCCGAATTCAATTCGGCTGCATTTGATTAAGTAAAATGAAAAGTTAATGCATAATATTACACAATAAGTATACTTCTGATTATTTTAAAATTATTTTTATTACATTCTGTGATGCTTATAGATTTTATCTTTGTACTTTGTAGTATGTCTGCTTCTGAATTCAAATTTTAAATAATTATTTTCTATTCATGCCAAAATTTATGTAAGAATATTTTGCGATTTGGCTAGACCGATAACATTTTAATTTGAAACCGATAGAAGTTTTTGTCATATACGTACAATGTAAAGAAACGTTTTGGAAATGAAATATGACTTCTGTGAAATCGTACAAATTTACTTAAATCGAAAATCGCAAAATGAAGTGATGACGAGTGCAAGACGCTTAGTTCGTCGCCAAAAAATATAATGTCAGCGGTCCGATATAATTCGATATAATTATTGTTATCGATATATTTTGCCATTGATGTATCGATCTAGTTTCTTTCTCAATTTATCGACGGATCAATTCAGTATTTTTTCATTAGACTCAAACTAGTACGTACATTTTTAATATGAAGCACTTAAAACGACAGTATAATAACTTCGGTGCTATTGCATGTAATCGAATATATTGTTTCCTTGTTATTGTGTAGTACAGATTGCAGATTTACAAAAAAAAAAAAAAAAAAAACAACAAAAGTAGTTCAAAGTATCAAAATACAAAATGTAATTAAATACAAACTGCAGTCAATTTAGTTTAATTAAAAAATTGAAACACGAACTCGAAATTTATCGATTTAGCGAATCACAAAACGCAATTTGAAAGCAGCATTTGAGTATAAAAAGTTTTTGAAATATTTCAAACATGTAGTTCTTTCGTTTGTTCCATCCAATAAATGTTAATAATGAGGCATATTGGATTGTTGCTGCTGCTGCAGTTGCTGCTGGTGCTGTTAGCAACAACAACAACAAAAACAGTAGCAAATGCGCAAATTCAGGGATTTAGTTTTAAAATAGAAGAAACAAAAAGTGTAAACTTTCTTTTAATGAAAACAAACACATCGCTGAACTTCAAGAATATTGCGAATGAAGAACAAAGCATAAAATCGACACAACCTGTTGCAGTAGCTAAAAACGATTTAAATTTACCATTTAATAAACGAAATAAACGAGAGAACCCATTGACAATGCATAAATACATCACTGCTAGCGATGAAACAGATTCAATTAATTCCGATGACATGGACAACGATGATTACGACTCGGAATATGAATCAGAATCAGCTGAATGAATGTCACAAATCTTTTTGTTTTTAAAAGTAAACTTCTTTCTTTCTTTCTTTAATAAACTTACCTGTTCATTGTTCACTTGATTTGTGTTTGCTTGATTAACTTGACTGGCATGATTAGAACCAGGACTAGCGGCTGTATTAAAATAACGCGTAAAAGTCTGCTGCAATCCGGGTGTCTTTAGTGTAAAGGAATTTGTATTGGCATCGGTGTGAAAGGATAATTGCGCAACGGTGCGCGTACTTAACGAACAAAATGTGAAAAGGACGACGAGGACACTAAACGAGAACGTATTGCAGTGGCGTGCAGGACGAAAATGTAGGCGGGTTAACATGGCGTATGATGATTTATCGTTAATTTTATCACTCACGGCAAGCGTTAATTGCGTGAATTGATTCCTTTTCTTCGCTCGCTGTTATCGTCGTTGTTTTTGTTTTTGTTGTTGTCAACAGCAGCGCTTTTTCTTTTTTAATTAATATTAAATAAATTCGTTTACAGATAAAACACACACACGACGACGGCGAGAACGGCGACAACGAGTACTGCTATCGCTTAATGCATTTGTTTAGCGTCAGTCTTTTTGGTCTTTTGTCCGTTTTTTTCGTGTTGTCTTGTCTTGTCGTGTCTGTTTCGCTGTTGATTTCGTTGTTAACTGATTAGCGTCGACCTGTTGACTTTGCTTTTTATATTTGAGTTTTTTTTTTGTTGTAAGTTTTTAATTGGCTTGCATAAATAAAATAAATATGCAGACTTTGGCGAGTGTATCTTTTGTATATGCAACTCTTAGCGTGCTTAAGCGTTTTAATACTTTGGAATAAGAAAGTGAATTGTTCGCACAGTAAACGCATGAAATACGATATTCATTAATATGTACGCACGTACTTAACAGCTATAATCGAGTAAGCTGCTTGATTACGAAATACTTACCATGTTTCCAAACCACTTACTTATATGAACCTAATAGTTATGTCGTAGCACGATCGACCGTTCTTCAATTGTATTTAATTATTTTTTATTGCGATTTTTGTAGGCGTGATTGATTAACAAACCAAAAAAAAAAAAACAAGTAAAATCGTTAACTTCGGTGGATCCGAAGCTTAAATACCCGTCACACGAATCTTTGAATAGTTAAGTGTGATCATCAGTGGCTTATATACATACATTTATAAATATATATTCGAAAATAATTACTTTTTTCATACATTTGTTCGAAAATAATCGATAAGTTTGTGTGGGGACTATAGCTAAAATAGGCGTGGCACCTTGGATTTGTTATTGGATATTAGATATTAGAAGTGTTCTTACGTAAATTTGAGTGCATAGTCTCATAAATAATAAATATTTTTATACAAAAATTCGAAAACGGGCGTTAAATGTATATGGGGGCTATAGTTAAAAATGGGCGAGGCAGCTTGGATTTGACATTGGATGACACTAGAAGTATTTTTACCCAACTTGGTGTGACTACATTCATATATAATAGCTATTTTCATACAAAAAATCTGAAAAAAACGGTAAATTTGTATGGGAGCTACACCTTAAAATGGGCGTGGCACTTTGATTTTAACACTTGAGCTGCTTAGGACTGAGAAAAGCTTATGTTCCGAGTTTCAGGTCAATATCTTTAAAACTAAGCGAATGAATCGCATAAATACAGACGGACTGACAGACAGACGGACGGACAGACAGACGGATGGCTAGATCGACTCGTCTCGTCGTGCTGATCAAGAATATATATACTTTATAGGGTCTAAGATGTCTCCTTTAATACGTTACAAACTTTCAGACAAAATGATAATACCCTCCACACTGTGTGTGACGGGTATAAAAAATTATCATCCAAAACTGAACATATCAAGAAAAATTATTAATTTTATAATGCTTCACAAATTGGCATTAGAGTATCTAAATATAACATTTTGATGTATCTTTTCTTCCATAGTCTCTGATATCGGTTAACGAACAGCAGGACACCTTCAGAAAAGTCATCAATGCGGCATCATTGCTTATTTACAACGAAATTTTCATGCCAACTGACAACTTAAGCAGACAAAAGCGAGAAAAATAGAAAGAGACAGACTACGAATACATCAACTCTTCTAATTGCAACATGACACCATAAAAGTCGTTGACAACATTTTCATAAAAATGTCACAGTTGTCTTAAATGACATGGCTTGCAAGACTTCATGTATGACATGTTTTGAAAGACGTCATGTGTGTTTGTCATGGGTGTGTCTTCTACCGCTTTTCTATCAAAATATCGCATAACTTTGAATATCAAAGGCTTATATAATTTAATAATTTTAAAGTTAAACATGTATAAAGTTAACTTTGGTTGAACCGAAGCTTATATACCTGTTACACATCATTTGACGTGGAAAGAACTTCGTGTGCAGCATTTGTATTAAATTTTAGGCCAAATTTTTTTCTATGTTGGTAAACATGTTCCTAAATACCCAAGCTAAGATTTTGATGCCATCTGTCATTTAGTGTGCTTACATTTGTTGTCAAGGTAAGTCAATCTTTGTGAGAACAGCGAATTTTACCATGGATTAAATTGTGGATCAACGGTGGTTTGCATGTATCGTGTCCAGCTATGAAGCGTTTCATGAAGCTGGAGACAGAATTGGCTTGAGAGGGCATGTCTTTAGCAATCTCCTTACGATACGACTTTTACAAAAAATCAGGTAAGTGAGAGATGACGATTTTAAAAAATTTCGGGTACCTTTTATGTTTGAATATTGCACTATTTTTTCCTAATAAAATTTATGCTTATTATAAAATATTCAAAAGATGTGTAAAGTGCATTATAATCATTATTATAATAAGCAGCAAATGCGCTACAAATATAAAACTTTACGAATTATTGTTGCAAACGAGTTTACTTATTTTTGCATAAATATATTTTTTTTTATGCAATTTCTACAAAAAATCTAAATTAAAACAAGAGAATCTAAACTATTTAATTTAGTTTAATAAGAAACCAATCGGAAGCCAAAATGAATCAATATTTTAAAGAGAACATTTTACGAACAAACCGCAAATAGATGAATTTTGTATAAAATCATAGAAATATTTAATTTCGTTTTAATTGAAATTTTCAATTCAAGGATGCAAAGATGTCCTAATTCTTGAGAAAAATGCAACTGAAAACCCTTTGCAAAAGCATATTTGTATTTGATAAAATATTTTAGCTGGAAAAAAAATGATGTTGTGGTCAGCGTTGAGATACAAAAAAGCGATACAAACATATTTTCGTATTTGACCTACATTTTAGTTGCAAAAATGACTGGAAAAGCGTTTTATACACCCATGCATGGGCGGAAATCAAAAAAATATAGCAATTTACTTTTTAAATCGAAAATTTTATCGCTACAGTAATTGAAAATCACAAAACATTTTCGATTTTAAATCGGCAGCGTTTGAGTAAGTATTATGTGAAATAAATGCATAATTTTACACAAAAAGATAATCTCGAATATTTAAAAATATTTTTATTACATTCTGTGATATTTTATCTTTATAAAGTATAAATATGATTGATTTTAAATTCAAATTTCAGATAATTCCTTACTACTCATGCCTAAGTTTCTAGAGTAGAAAATTTAATCAAAGCAACCTTTTTATTTGTAAACGTTAGCAGCTTTTGTCGCATACAATCCACAGAAACGTTTTGGAAATGAAACATAACTTTTGCGCTTGCCAGAGCAGGAACAAATTGAAAACGTACAAATTCACTTAAAACGCAAAATTATGTGATTACGAGAGCAATGCAGTTAGTTTTTTTTTTCAAAAAGTATATCAGTATTATTTTAAAAAGTTTAAAGCGACTTTCTATGGTGTCTACGACGTCTCCTTTAATACGTTCCAAACTTTCCGACAAACAACAAATTTCTTAAAATGCTTGGCTTACGTCTCGAATTATTTATTTTTGGTTTCACAAAGTGTTTATTAATGAATTAAGAAAAACTATTGAATTTAGGCTCAGTAATCATAAAATAATTTCAATCCTTGGCTGATGCGCTTGTTGCAAGAAAACAATTTGCCTTCGAAGTCCATTTTGCTCAACGATAACTGCGCCGCTTATGCACAAATTGAGAAACTGCAAAGTGACGATGACGAAGTTTAGGTATAAAAATGTATTTGCGCCATTTTTGTGTGCATCTACTGTATGCCACTTTCATCATCATCATTATCCTGAATCTGCTGACTTACACATTGAATGGCGGAAATAAATTGTTATTAATGTATTTGTTGCCAACACATAGCGCACACCATTCATGAGTGTTTGTGTCAATTTGTTTGTTTGTTCTTTGCTTTTTTTATTCCTTCAATTACCAACGTCGTTCCACATCTAGTTTTGTATATAAACAACAACATTTTTCCATTTATTTTCTTTGCCTATTTTTAGGCGTTATCGTTTGTTTTGCGTAAACCAAACATGTAACCCAAACAAAAGAAATGAAAAACAAAATTAGTTCGCATACACGCGTTCTCAAGCAAAAAATACACTTGTTGCTGCAATATTTTCAATTTTGTGGTTTCAAGCTATAAACGCGCACGTGTGTCGCATTTTGCTGAAGCACGCCGGAAATGCTTAAAAAGGATTAGAATATCGTGTTTTGTTATTTGAATTGATTTTTATCTCTTTTAAAAAATATAATATTAAGAGTGTTGCGGTTGAATGAACTACTACTATTTTATTGAATATATTTTTTATTTTCGAATTAATTTATTTCGTTTAAAATGATATAGGAATTTTGCACTTCATTAGATGATGCCGAATTTTTAAGACGTCAATAGTCTTCGAGTGAAATGCTTGCTTCTGAAACATTATTTCCGATAATATATTCCATTAATTTTGGAACCAAACTCAATGCTTTAATACTATTGAATTTGCCAATGGTTTTCTGCTGCTAACATCGAATGATGTTGCAAAACACTGTTTACAATCATTTAAATTTTCAGTTTAAAGAATCGAAATGAAGCTGCACAAATGTTGATTTGAAATTGATAACCCTTTATACGATTTATGTAGTAGAGCCGAATTTAAGATTAAGTTTCAAATTTGATATTCAAGCGATTGAAACAAACGGAAGACAGACAGACAGCTAAAGTGCAGATGAATGAGATAGAGAAGCGAATAGATACACGAACATACAAACGTACGGACATGCGATAGAGGTATATGTCTATATCAACTTATCTGGCAAAGCAGCTCTTTGAATATATATTTCCATGTCTCTCAAAACGCAAGTTTAAAATTCTTCATAAAATATGAATAAGTATCTAAACTCATAATTTGTGGCTTATGGTATTTTTTTCATTTCTGTATTTATTTTGAAGACTTATTTACCACTTTTATTTTCATCAATCTTAATGCAATTTCTATTAAGTTATTCATTTGAATTTCTCAATACACACAACGCATATAATGCACATCACGTATACGCAATGTTGACATTTGATTTTGACTTATTTAAGCTGGAAGCACTGCTTGACTCGGCACTGCTCGTAATTCATAAACAATGTAATTTCGGTTAGTTGACCAAATATAAACAAGAGTCAAGAGTCGTTGTCAACATTCCAAAAATGTTTAAATTGAGCTCATGCATCGCGGTTTGAGGCGAGTGAATGTATATATTGATGCATGGATGGATTGATGGAGGGATGAAAGGATGAATGTATAAATGTGGTTCCACGTATGTTTGCCATGTCGCAAATTGAACGTTCATGAATTTGTAATAATGCGCATTGTGTGAAAGCCAAACCAAATCCAATCAAACTAAACCGAAACGAAACGAACCGAACTGAATGAAGTACAAATTAAAATGATCGCAATATTTGCGTTGTTTGTGGCGATAATTATGTCATCAACACACGCGACAAATTGCACTGATGGCGAATTTTCGATTGCCAACATGTTTGCCAAGTACCTACTTACTTAACGATTAAATGATAAATATGTTTACAGTTTTATTTTTTATTTATTTATTTATTTCTATTATTTTTAGTTCGTTTTTATAGAATATATGCATTGGCTTACGTTAACAAAATGGTACAACAAATGAGTAAAAATTACAAATTCGCATACAAATTGACTTGAAGATTTTTGTAGTTAAAATAAAAATAACAAATTTGTTCCTAAACAACGAAATTTTCGCGTCTCAAGCGTAGTTGGAGATTAAAATAAATAGAGCCGATAAAGTTATATATTGTATGTACCTTCAGGACAATATCTGAACAACTGCAACAAAATGTGCTGCACAGCACCAAATCTTAGAAACGTATTTAAAGTTTGTATATGATGAAGTTAAGTTTGATCATATCAAAATATAAAATGTATATTGTATCTGGATGAACTAATGATGCAATTATTAAAAGGCACTTGACGTAGGCGTCGTGAAAAAAACAAACAGTTTTTTTTAAATTCTTTTTCTGTAGAGGTCGATGACAGGCGACATATTCCACCACTGTCTGTTTTTAATTTGTTAACAAATTTTGTTGAGTATGCATGTAATGGTGAATTTATATAATTTAACCTTCAAACAAGAAAAAACGTTAACTTCGGTGGAACCGAAGCTGAAATACCCGTTACACAACACTTTTAATAGTTTATATGTTCACCAGGTGCTTAGATTAACTTTCACGATGAATTTGGTCAAATTTGTATGGAGGCTTTATGTTATATTTTCCCGATCCTTACCATATAGAAAGTGTTCACTTAGGTGGACATTGGAATTCATTTTATCAAATTTAATTGAATTCATTCGAAATAGTAAATGTTTTATATAAAAACTCGAAAATGGGCGGTAAGTTTGTATGGAGGCTATACATAAAAATGGGCGTGGCGCCTTAGATTTAACATTGGATGACATAAAAAGTGTTCTTACCCTATTTGGATTAAATATATTCATAAATAATACGTATTTTCATACAAAAAATCGAAAAAAGCGTTAAGTTTGTATGGGGGCTATATCTGAAAATGGGCGTGGCAACATTCTTTTGATATTGGATGCCATTAGAAGTGTTTTTACCCTACATTGTAGTAAAAGAATTTATAAATAATAATTTTTTTCATACAAAAGTCGAAAAAAGTGGTAAGTTTGTATGGGGGCTATATCTAAAAATGGGCGTGGCACCTTGCTTCTGGTATACAAAGTAACTAGGAGCACAAAAGCTTAAGTTTAAAATTTCAGGTCAATATCTTTAAAACTTTCCGAGTAACAGCCATCGCAACAGACAGACAGACAGACGGACAGACAGACGGACATGGCTAAATCGATTCGTCTCATCGAGCTGATAAATAATATATATACTTTATGGGGTCTCCGATGTCTCCTTCAATGCGTTGCAAACTTTCGGACAAACTGAATACACCCGTTTACACTTTGTGTAACGGGTATAAAAACATGTGTATATATATATTTTAACTTCAAAATTAATATTTTTTAAAGCACCAAAGCACCGAAGCAAAAGTACAGAATATATAGTATAATGTTTGCTATCTATCTCTTTCTCAAAATTTCTCGTACTCAACGCTTCTGTCGTGGTAAATTTTATTCAATTCACCACAAGCTTAGTTGTCAAATTTATGTAAGCAAAGATTGTGGGAGAAAATTTTAATTAGAAATATTTTTTTATATAAACAAAATCAAAAATCAGCTGTTTGTTTGTATGTTGTGAAAACTGAAAATAAAAAACCTCGTGACGGCTTTATAGAATTAACTGGAAAAGTTTTAAAAAGTTTTTATGAATAACTCGAAAACGATTCTTTTTTTTTTTTTTTTGACCAATTTTGTGATCTATGTTCCCAAACATATGAAAAAAGAAGCCCACGTAATGAGGCCAAAGGTTGTGAACTAGTGTCTAAAAATAAGTAATAAATGGCAATCGAAAGTAAAAGTAAAAAAAAAATTGTTTTTGTTTTTTTTTAAATAAATTTTTATTTATTTATTTATTTAATTTCTATTTTGCCATTTTTTCAATTTTATCAAAGTTTTGAATGCGGAACAATGTTTTCAATTTAATTTCAATTTCACATTGAATGTTATTATGTATTATATAACAACTGCAAAAACAATAACAACAACTGCAACAACAACACACAAAAATATTAACGAAAACAGTGAAAATTATTTTTAACGTGTTTCGCATATAAATTAAGACAACGAAACAGCAAATACAAACGAAAACTTTAAGCATTAATACCCTACACACGTACGCAAAGTGTGCATAGGTTTATCGAAGACATTTTGGCTAAGCACTTTTCTATGCTACAAGTTTGTAGGTATACTCGTATTTAAGTAAACAAAAATAAAACGTGACATAGTAATGGGTAGCACCTATGGTACAATACGATATATACAAGTATACCCATTTATGGGTAATGAATATAAATGTACCATACAAATATATACTATATACGTGTATGTATGCAAATGTACAATATACAGTGAGACTCCTTTTGAGGGGACAGCGAAATTTTTGGGTATGCATCATATTTACTGTAAAACACATACACATTCATACACACTTTCCTACAAACTAATAAAAACCAGTCCGTCCAAAAGTAGTTTCACTGTATTTCCATTTGTTTGGGGGAAGTGTCAGGTGATTAAGATAATATAATAATGTTCGAAGGGGAAGAAAGGGAGTCGAACTAGCTATGTCTGTACTACTGCCCGTCTGTCGGTCTGTCCCATTTTTAAGTTTTTGTATGAACATCTAATTGAGGATTGGTAATAAGATAGGACTTAACTTAAGATACCTAACGATTGGGTACAGGGTATCTTGCACTAAAAGCATACTCGACTTCAGCGTTCATTCTTGTTTAATTTAAAAACGTTTTCTTACTTCCGAGTTAAGCACCTAAAAACTGGTAATCGCAATCATTGCATTAACTTTTGAACTGAGTTGACTAAACCTGACCAGACCTATCTTTACCTTTTATATTATTTTCATTGCATTGCCATGAAATTTTTTTTTTTTGATTTTAAAACGCTGACCAATAAAAATAATTTTTTTCCTTGAACAGAAACAACGAAAACATTCTGCATTTATTGCTATGAAGTGTGTGTGCGGCTGTTTTGGCATTTTCGCGTACGAATAAAATTGGATTTTGATTTCACTCCAATTGCGTATCGCATCATAAAAAAAAAATGTATACAATAAAAAAAAAAAAAAAAATTCAGCATACGCAAAGATACCCGAATCTGCCATATTTTTTGCCTGCTTTGCTGGCAATTGTCCTTTGGTTTTGTATTACCAAGAACTGTTTTGTTTTTCCTTGTTTTTAGTGTCAACATAATTTTGCTGTTGTTCGAATGGTGGAATAAGTAGTTGACTTTTGCTATAGAAAGTCATTTTACTGTGATTTCACAAATACGGCGAAGTCGCAATCTCATATATTTTTTATTCTCTTTTTACTTTTTATCTTAAATTCAAATTAAATTCGGCCAAAATTCAAGAAAATCTTTATTTATGCAAACATAAAAATGTTTTAAATTAAAAAAAATATTTTCATATGAAATTTTATGTGTAAATAAAATGTAAAATAAAATAAATAATTGTTTTTTTTTAATCTGTTAATAGTTTTGACAAAATAACCATGAAAACAAATTGCTTACTTAAAATTCATTTTGAATCGTATTTAAAAAACAAAAACAAATATCAAGCAGCAAAGTAGAGTAAACATACATTTATTTTCTTAGAGACAGTTTTAAAAGTTTCGGATTAATTTTTTTAAGGAAGTGAGTGATTTATTTAAATCGTTTCTCAATGCTCGAAACTAAATTGCCATTAAAATTTACCGTCTATTTTCATACCCTGCACCCAAGCATATTCGCTGCCACTCGCTGATGTTCGATGCTAGTTAGGGTGTATGAACGAACTTGTTTGGCGCGTAATTGAGATGCGTACAGAAACATGTTTGCAAGCATGTTTGATGATCAAAATAATATGTGTAATGCAGCATGTATATCATCGAACATGTTTGACACCTTGTGAGATGCGCGAATCAGTATGATTGATATCTGACATGTTGATAGGCGCTAGAACATTTTGAATAAAAGCTAAAAAGTGGTGGCATACTTTCAGGCGGAAAAATTCAAACACTAGCACATTGAAAGTATGCAATATTTTTTCCTTTTTCCCACATTGCATACTTTTGAGCGTCTACACAGACGGTGTCGAGAATGCTTGCAAGCATGCTTGATATCAAACATGCTGTTGTGCACAAAATAGGAGTCAAGCATTACTTGCGAGCATGTTTGATAAAAAAAATGCTGTTTAATACATTAAAATTAGTGTCAAACATGCTTGCAAGCATGGTTGACATCAAACATGTTGCTATGCGTATAAAATTAGTGTCATATGATTCAAGCATGATAATTAGTGTCAAACATGTTTGAGCATGCTTGATATCAAAAATAATGTTGTATACATCAATTTACATGCTTGAAGCATGGTTGACATCAAACATGTTGCTATGCGCATAAAAATTAGTGTCAATCATAATTCAAGCATGATAATTAGTGTCAAACATGTTTGCAAGCATGCTTGATATCAAAAATACTGTTGTATACATCAAAATTAGTGTTAAACATGCTTGCAAGTATGTTTGATATCAAACATGTTACTATGCGCATCTAAATTAGTGTCAAGCATGCTTGCGATATCTTTGGAATGAATAGACGTAGAGACACGAAAATGTGCCCATTTGAAAGATGGTTAAAAATTTTACGCATGTCCAAGGGAACTCCGAAATTTGGACCTGGGACCCATTGATGGATCCAAAATATTTTTTTAACAAATTTACTATTTTTTTTTATTTATGATTTAAAAGTCAAAGAAAAGTCAAATTGAAATGAACCAATGTAGAGACTTGAAACTGGGCATTTGAAAGATGGTTAAAAAAAGTATGTGTATTTAAGGGATTTCCCTTGATCGCCACAAACCCAATGAAATTCAATCATTCGCAAATTGAGCTTTGGTTCTAAACTTTTCTTTTTGTTACAACCTTAGTTCGCTTTGATATTTCATTAATGGAAAATAATTATTTCTCATTAAAATATTTATTTTATTGAAAAGAAACGTTTGTTAGAAAATGCGTACTCAAACCATAGCTTGACGTTAAAAAAAATACCAGAATGGAATCTAAAAAACTTAAGACGATAAAGCTAAAGAAATTCGGTTTGGCAAAAAAAATGGTCACCTCGACTTAGCGTCCATTGTGCAGCGTGAGAAGGAAAGGACTATAACTGAAGCGAAGAAGAAAAGCTTATCTGAGCGACAGCTTAATTTATATTTCATATTTTGTGCTTTAATTGCATTATTTGTATGCATCTCAGTTTTATTGTTTTGGAATCGTTTTTGAAAAGGAGGACATAAAAATGCTGGAGCTAAATGCTAATGACAGCAACGACAGCAACGGTATTCAGCTCTAAATCATTAAAAAAAAACACCATCTATAGATCGCTGGAATTGTTTGTCTCATAGGAAATATATGGAAATTTTCAGTAAATTTAGAAAAAATTTCATGGTACAGCAAGAAACTTAATATTAATATTAATATATTAAAATTGTAATTGTGAAATCGTTTCAAAATACAAAAAACAATAAGTTATTATATTCGACTGCAATCATTCAGTTGTACTTACTGTGTACTTATTGTGTTCAGTTTCCGTTTGTAGGAATGTAACGAGCACGGTCGTATTGTGAACCCAGAGTATTTATTTTTGAGATAAAAACAGCATCTTTAGTTCGAAAAAAAGTGCGTCTTTTTTTTTTTATTGATCAATTTATTTAACATACATACATATAGTATAACAAATTCATTGTTTACAGATTCTTAGAATTTTTACAATGATATTTTTTTTTTTTGGTTTTTGTTACAATTTTTATTTGATTTTATATAATTGTAAAAACGAGCTTCAAAAAAAAAAAAAAAGGAATCCAGAGCTTTTTATGCTCGCTTTTCAAAATAATAAAGCAAAACGACACATCTGTTTACATAGTAACACGATTTTATTAGTTCTTGTAAAGTGTTGTGTTTTTTCTCAATTCTGGCTCAAGAGAATTGTTTTGTGCCACATGAAATGAATATACTTGTATAGTCTATGTTGCAAGCAAATCAAATCAAATAAAATAATTCATTCTAATATAATATTTCAATTGAGCTAATTTTTTGTGTTAAGGTTCTTTTGAAATAACTCAGAATTTCACGTCATATTTCTACATAAAACGTTTCTGTTGTAAAAAAGATATCAGCCTAATTTTTATAATTTTTTTTTTTTTTTTTTTGTGAAATATGACACGAAATTCAGAGTTCGTCGGAACAGTCCATTGTATATTATTTTTGTTTATGTTTATTTTTCGAGCTTATCAAGTCACAAAAATATTGAAGCACTTCAAAATAAACTTGAATGACAACAAAAAATGTTTACTGTGTACTCTTTTCTCAGTAGTGGTGACATTCGCTGCATTGCAAAGAATGCTATTTGTACGTATTTATATATGTAAAAGCGTAGCATACCTTTCTTATTTTGAGTCTTTATATTGCAAATTCGATTTCATTATTTAGCATAGTCGTGACTAGAGCGCATAAACAATGTTTGGGAACTGTAAAAAGGGAACTCTGCTGAAATTATTACATCTATATAATTTTAAACAAGCAATAGCGAAGCCTATATAGGTAAAACCATTGACCCAGAAGGTATGTGTATGAATCTGATGGAATGACATGTAGAATGTCAAGTGTACTCAAACCCGGTTTACGGTTTATTTTCTCCATGATGAAACGGAGAATGTCCCTCGCCGAAGTTTGACTGATTTGGAGACAGAGCCGGGCGTTCACACAGAATATACAGGCTTAATTCATCGTCTTCCAGATAGACCCATTTTACTTAGATGTTATGTCAGGTGATGGTGACCAGATAGTTTAAATAGGTCGTAAATAGCCTTAGCTCTGGCCTACAGAGATGAATATTGTTTTTTGAGAAAATTTCCATAACTAATTGCTTAGACGCAGCGGAGGCCGAGAGGGAAATGTTTTCAATATTGCAACTTAGAGTGCAGAAAGAACTTTCTAAGATCTGCTTTGTCGAATCTGATTGGCCAAACTATTAGGGTCATTATTTTTTTCAATCATTCCCCACAGAAAAAAGCATTTTGAAAAATTTTAAACCAGTACAAAATTTTTAAATTGTTAAAAATTTCCAAGGCATACTCCAAAATGTTCTCTGAAACCTAACAAGTAAAGAGAACTCTATTAGAAAGTTCGTTTCCAATCAATCTTAAATATATTCCCTCTCAGTATATCCTTAAGTGCTTTAAAAACCCAATAATATACCAACACTGAGCGACCCTTTAACTAATAGAAATTTTTTGAAGAGAGTCAAAGCACTGAGTAAGCAGCTAAGTGTATGCCTTGGCTTAAGTACGCAGAATATTTTCTTAAGATAAACGCTTTCGCTTTTTTGAGTTAAATTAAGAATATAAAAATTATTAAGAAAAATGTTGTGCTGCACAACATGCTTCAACAAAAAAAAAAAAAAAAAAAAACTCGTTTAATAAGTAAACCTTTTCTTAATTCATGAAACACAGACTATAAAGCGTATCTTGTATCTTGTATCTTGTAATTTGTATTGAATTTTGTATGTAAGTATATGAAGTATAGCATTGTATTTACTTTAGTGTTATTTGTATTAGTTGAATATTTTTTATTAAAAATTTGATTCACTGAATATATTTTGTGTAGTTTGAAATATTTTTATCATTTATCTGTTTTATTTATTATTATTGTTTTTATTTATTTTATATTTGTAGTAAGTTTTGATGTCTCAAAGAATGTTTATTTAATTTTTATTTATTTTATTCGCATTTGTTGAATTTATTTCATTTTAAATTTATTTATTATTAATATTATTATTATTATTTTTAATAACATTTAATTAAATATATATATATGTATTTATTGTATTTTGTATTTTTTCGTTTAGTTTTTAAAACATTAAATTTGCTATTGATTTATGTGTCTCATTTCAATAAAAATCACAACAATTAATTTTAGAAAAGCAAAATTAATGAAATGCATTTCATTTTATATTTTGACTTGGTTTCTCTTTTCATTTTTCAGTTATTATTTTTGTATTTTTTTTAATCTTTAATTTATCAATAAATGTTTTACATTTAACATTGAAGTAAATGTTTAAATATAAAAGCATAAAAAAAAATATTTTATTACTTTTATTTTTTTGTAATACAAATATTTTATTTTTTTTTTAAATTTAAATTTATTTATGACTATTTTTTTTTAATCATATTTTATTTTTTTTATTATTATTTATTTATTTATTTTTTTTTTTTATTTATTTATTAAATGTTCAACAATTATTTTGAATCTTTAACATTAAATAAATCAATTAGCATTTTTAATTGCTTGGCACATTTATGGGGTTTGATGTATTTTATATATTTTTATTTTAAGATTTTATAACAAATTTTTTTTTTTTTTTTTTTTGGTTCTATAAATATTTAGTACATCTAATAAACATTCAAAAAAAAAAAACTTTCTTTTATTTTTTTTTTATTTGTTAGACAAACAAGATTTTGAAAAAGTTATCATCATCTTGTTTTTTTTTTGCTAAATACTTTTTTCATAAGTTTAAAAATTATCTTCAAATAGAATGCTTCGTTTTTATTTTTAATTTTTTTTTTTTGGACTCTTAAATATCGCTAATTAACTGTTTTATTTTATTTTCTATACTAAAATATTTAATTAGGTTAAGTATCAATTGTTCTTTTCATTTAAAATTTATATACCCTTCACACAAAACTAGTTTGCATAATTTTTTTTTATTATAAAAATCACATCAATTCCATCATTCAATCAATCAATCAATTGATTAATATTGTGCAAACATTCCGGTGTATAAAATCCTACCTATATACATTTTGATCTGTATTTGTTATCCTTAAACCATTTAAGTGGTCCTACATGGGTTAAAACCATTACCCAAACTTGGGTTGTTCTTAAAAAAAAAAAACAAGAAAAAAAAATAAAGAGCAAACATGCTAAGCTTCATTTCTTGTGAAGACTCTAACTCTCTTTTGCTTTTAGATTTTCAGTTACATCGTTCGTATTCAAAGAAATTTTTTATACTCTTCTTGAATTAAGTTGGGTAAAGTGGGGTGCTGAGGGCCTGGTTTTATTTCTGGACCATCAATTTTTTTTTTATTATGATATTGCCAAAAAGGTAAAGACAGACAGACAGACAGACAGACAGACAGACAGACAGACAGACATAGCTAGTTTGACTTCCCTTCCAATGTTGATCATGAATATATATACATTACAGGGTCAGTCTAGCCTCACTCTAACTGTAACTTAATATACTCTTTAACCATTTAAGTGCAGTGAATAAAAATGGGGAACATTTGTAGGAGTCAATATCTGCAAATTGTTTTTGTTCTACCCATATTTGGATAAGAAGCATTTGGATAAGAAACTCATCCCTTAAAATGGGACTGGGGGAAATGGGACGGCTCAAGAGAACCTAAGATTCAAGTATGGTGGCCTTATCTCTTATAGTCTCTGAGATGATCGTTATCATGCGGCAGACAGCGTGACAGACGGACAGACGAATAGACGAATCGACTCTCCTATTAAAGATGATAATTTTTATAGGGACTACCAAGCATACCTCTTTGGGTACATTTTTGAACATTTTTCTTTTAAACTTTTATCGGTATTAAATGCTGTTAGATTCTTTTTACTTCACTTGAAAAAAAATCTTCAAAAAAAAAAATTTTTCGAAGCACAGGAGACGCGGGTCTGATGCTCATTTAAAGTAAGTAAGTTGGTCTAGAAACTAACCGGACATTACGTAGATGACGTCATACAAATATGTTATGCCTGGGCGTTAAACTGAGTGGCACACCTCATCCCACTTTACTCTATATAAACTTTGTTCTAGTAACAAGAACGATTCGTTCTTAATAAAATTTCAGTTTATACCGCGCTAAAGAAATTAAAATAAGAACCATAACCAATTATTGACTCAAGTATTCATAGGTATATTTGAACTTAAATTTCTCGGTTCTTGATATAGGAAGAACTTTTTTATTAAAAATCGCACTCACACTCTTAACTTTACTCAGTAAAAAAAAAAAAAAAACTCTTATAAGTTTGATGTGTATTTACATTCATTTTTAATTGTGTGAAGGGTATTATATGTTTTTTTTTTCCTTTTTTCCTTTTGCGAGTAAAAAAAATTTTTGTTTTTTCTCATAGAAATAGCTTAAAAAATTTCATTAGAAAATTAGTCCACTTAATTTCTTTGATGTCTTCGTTTTAACTTTATATTTTTTTTCTTTCATTTTTTTTTATTTTATTTTAAAAAATATTTAACTAGACACAAAATATATATTTTCTTTTTGTTTTTTATGTTTTAATTTGTGACAAAATTTTTGTCTTTTTTTTTTTTTTGCAAATAATTTGCATTTATAGAAAAATACAGAAAAAACTTTATTTATGTATTTTATTTTATTTTTTTTTTTTTTTGTAGCAATCGCAAAGTTAAGAACCCTTCAATATCGCTTATACACATAATTGAGTATGTAAACGAGTGGTCGTGGGGAATTTATGTAGACAGTTCATCATCAATCTTAATGCTAAGCACAACAAGCTAAAGCTTTTAACTGCAAACCATTGTCTTTCAGATACACATACAAAATATCTTACGTACGCATAAGTATGTACCAAATGTATCTAGATACTTTTAGATAACATACACACACACAGATACATATATGTGTACGTAAAAATGAAGTATGTAATTTTAGCATAATTAAATTTAAGCACTTTACAATTCCGCAAATATATTCTCCCTAAAATCAAGTTCAGGATGTGCCGAATGTTGCGAACTATGTCCATAATCACGTGACTTCATTGAGCTACGTGCCGATGATGAAGAGAAACTTGATTGTCGCGGACTACTGCGACGCATACGATTCTCAATAGAGGACATCTTATGTAGCGGCTGTGTAGGATCAAGTTCACCAAATGCACCAGCAATGAGATCGCTGCCATTTAATGAATTAAAACTGTCACGCTTTGAAACGCGTCCGCTGCCAGTGCTGCTAGTGCTATGATGTGCTGACTTACGGCTCAATCTGCGTGAGTACTGATACTGATAAGTGGGTACCGGCGCAGCTGCTGCTGCTGCATTTGCTGCTGTTGCTGCCTGCTGTGCTGCCGTTGCTGCTGCTGCTCCTGACATGGACGGTTGCTGCGCTGAAGTTGTTGTAGATGCATGTGGATGATGACTACCAGTTGCCGTTAAAGATGTTGGTATAGTTTTACAACCGCCCGGCGTATAACTATCGTAAAAGTCTTGGGGCACCTCCTCTTCATCATTCACGTCATTATGATCATGCAATAAACTGTCACGTGGCAGCTCTTCGTTTATGGTCGATGCCAGACTGTACGATTCCGTTGCTGCTGCTGTTGTTGCGCTAGACATGCTCGCAGCAGATAATGGATCGCTGCCGGCTGGTAATAATACAGTTGTGCTTAGTATTTGGCCATGACTGGAGGAGTTGTGGCTGAGCGGTTCTTTGGAACCGTGTAGCGCTCTGTCGTAGATATACGCTTGTGACTGTTCGTGTTTTAGGCGTTTGGGCGAACGTTGCGAATATAACTTTTCAATGTCCGGCAACAGACGTCGTTCACCGGATAGACGCACCTTTTCGCCATGTTTCTCACGTTCAATCATATCCTGCAGATCCATGCTGCGTTCACGTTCAAGCAGATCAATAATTTCCAAATCACGTTCGAGCGTGCTCGATGATGAATCCATGCGTGAAAATGTGCTGCTACATTCGCTGAAAGAGACATCTTTATGCCTTAAGCCCATAGCTGGCGTTGCGTTATTCCAGCGCGCTGTAGCATTGAGTGGCGGCACCATCATGCTGCTGACCACCGAAGATTCTTCACCGTCACCGTAATTGCTGGTGCTGCTATCATCCAGCAAAGCGCTGCTACTGTTTCCATTGAAATATGTCGAACATGAATTGTTGTCTGCTAATTCAAAATACAATTTACTGCGTCCACTTTGACGGCCATGTTGCTGTTGCTGCTGCTGCTGTTGTTGTTGTTGCTGTTGATAATGATGACGCGCTGCATTTGTCTGTTTGCCTTTTTGGCCGCCTTCAGAAGTACCAACACTACCACTGCCACTGCTGTTACGCATATTGCCATGTCCATCCGAAATGATATTAATTTTGACATCATGCTTCTTGCTGCGTAAATTTTTTCCAAGATTATTAACAACACCGGCATCAGCAGCGCCACGTCCTGCAAGCGGTACGCTGCTGCTGCTATTGACATCTCCAACACCACCACCACCACCGCCGCCGCTGCCTCTGTACTTTTCTTTACCTTGACCCTGACCCCTGACCCTGACGATGTGCATGTTGACTCTGACTGTCAGTACGCTCGTGACGTTCACGTTCGTTTTTCTGTGCTGATTTTGTTGAAAATTTTGATTTTCAATTGATGATTTTGTGGTAACAGCATAGCTTTCGCCATTGGTAACAATCGTAGTCGTATTTGTATGTTCGTCCTTTTCAATCGAATTTGGTGAATCATTTCCACTATGCTCAGCAACAGTTGCGACATCGCTGCGACGTGACTTTGATTTACGTTTTGAAGAGAGCCGGAAATAACCACGCAGACGCTCTTGTTCGTTTCTGAAAGTACAGAAAATACATATATAATCTAAAAAACAATGCCATCTAATTCTGGTAATTCAGTTTATTTTGTCCAGACTAACTATCTTTCCTCGCGGCTTTGTCGTCTGGTTAAGGTGTAAACCCAAGTAAGATAGAGCTAGTATGATTTACTATAAACTTCCTCCAATCACAGCCCCTAAGCATGATGGCACTGTAAAGCAGACGAATTTACGTTGCGGGGCACAACGACCGAAAACCTTTCCGAGAAGGAGTCAGTTGGTGTGCCACTCGCGACATGCAAACTGCTCATTAAAGGAAAAACCATTACGTCTGCTTAATAAGGTTTTAAGTGAAAGAGAAACAATGATATTTTGAAATTGGATAGAAGTAGTATCTCATTGGTGATAGCAGTGACCACAGGCAATAGTCTTATTGGCAGGCATGCCGACTCTTGTTATCTGCAGAAGCTGTAGACGACGTGGAGGATACCGTTGAGCAACGTCTTTGCAAAATTCCAGCCTTATGTAGAACCAGATTGATTCGAAATATTAGGAAAGTACTTTTTAGAAGTTCTCTCTGAGGTATCCAAGATCGAAATTAGAAATTCGGTTGGTAGTAAATAATCTGTCTCATCTCAATAAGGGATCTGTATTTTATCAAAATGGACCAATCTTCTGGTCTAAATGTTGCATAGGCCCGGTCTGTGCTGCTATAATAATCTAAACTTACTATCTTCTCAAAAGTTGGTCGAATTGGATTGTCTAATTGATTAATGCAAAGAAAGGAATGCTTTTCTTACTCAAACTATTGCATGCATCATCTGATTTTTTGTAAAAAGCTAAACGAATTATACGGTTAGGCGAGTATCTTAAGCAGTCTCAAAGCCTCCTCGGCCTACTCTTCCACCCTAACTACATACTTGGCCAAGCTTGCTTTTGCATCTAAGTGTATAAAAACTTAGTAACTGTTTTCTTTTTTTTATGTCTTTAAAGATTTCAAATTTGAATAACTCTTAACTTTTCTTAGTTCAACTTACCTCGGCAATATCTGCGAAGCATAGATGCATGGAAAAATGACTGTTGGTAGGAATGCAATCCATACGAACATTAAATATGTAAAATCAAAATGCTTTTGGTTTTCATAGGTTTCCTCGAGAGAGAGACGTGCGAATCGGAGCACCATTAACGGGCAAATGCATATAACCTGCGTTGCTGCCATGCTACCAAAATTACGTTGTTTACGTTTCTCGCGTTGCACATCTAATTCGGCACTGTAAAGATCATAGGAACGTGTACTTGTCGATGCCCCAGCACCGGAAGCTGCATGTCCGCCATTGCTATGTGATGTAATTGTTGTTAATCCTCCTCCACTGCCACTGCCGCCACCACCACTAGAATGCGCACCACGTTCTGTCGCCGACGAAGTAGAAGAATTTCTATAAACGCAAAAAAAAAAAAAAAAAAAAAAAAAGGTAACACAAAAATACCAAAATGAAGCCACATAAAGCTGATTGATTTTTACGTGATTTTGTCACTGATTTGGCTCATTAAGTACCAAAATGAGTGAGTTTGAGCTAATGAAATTGGTTTCCGGCTATCTCTCAACTTTTATATTAATCCTTTCTTGAGATGGATACCTACAACAACTTCAACTTCATCATCTTCAATCTGTTTACATTGTCATCCACTGGCAATGGGTCGCATGAAAAATTAATCACAGCAATTAGTTTCTAAACTACAAAAGATATCCGCAGGCATATTTGTGCTGCTGTGCTACTCTCAAATTGGCATCGCTTAGCATGAGTAATGAACTGTCATTTTTAGTTGACTGCCTGTATGTCAATCTATATTGTCCCTATATGTATGTATTATATATATTCTGGATTACTATCAAACACCGCAAAACTTGCCACTCACTTAATTTTTTTATTTTTTTTTTTTTTTTTTTCCACGCACTACTTTGCGTATAATTAATGATTCGGTTTTCATGATATGGGTGCGTATAAAATTATGCAAAAAAAAAATATATATAATAAAACTAAACTCGAATCTCTTTTAAGAGATTTGTCGCAGTTTGTACTTACCGTTGCCGCATACGCACATCGGCGCGATGCTCGTACATCATAACCGCAAATGGACCCTCAGGCGGTCGCAGCTCTTGCGATGTGCGTATATAAAGATATGACAGAAGTATAGCTGGCGCACAGTACCTGTAAAAATTAAGAGAACATACATACACAAACACACACATAATCATTTTTATGATTTATAAATTTAATAAATTAAAAAGAAAAATTAATTTTTTTTTTTTTTTTTCAGTTTCATTTTGCAAACAGTTTGAGTTCAACGATTAATACGTTGCCTGCTATTTATTTTCAGACAACAAAAGTGCTCCGTTCTCGATAAATTCGAAAAAATATGTTTTACCATATTGGCATGATTATACTCACATGATTAAAAACAGTCCGCGAGTGTATTCATGCATATCGTCCATCAGATTAATAACGCAAAGTCCAATGCCATCCAAGCGCGACATATAATCCTGAAAATGATAAAAAAAAGTAAATAAATTATTTATTTGTTAATTGATATTTTTTTTTATTCATTACAGAATTATTCGTGAATAATTAAATAAGTATTTTTTGTTGTTATTTAATTTGGTAGTATGTATTCATAATCAGCATAAAAATTTGAGTCGATCTAGC
Organism: Leucophenga varia; assembly: GCA_018903435.1. Lineage (NCBI taxonomy): Eukaryota > Metazoa > Arthropoda > Insecta > Diptera > Drosophilidae > Leucophenga > Leucophenga varia. The sequence continues at coordinate 898,371 of JAEIFJ010001021.1, forward strand.
TGATTTTGCTGTCTTAAATTGTTTATCTCGAAGAGAGAGAGAGAGAGAACAAAAAGATAGCAACACAAAACTTTATATCTTGGATTTACCAGAAACGTCAAAAGATCACTTTTGAATATAGCCATGTCCGTTCGTCCGTTTGTCTGACTGTCCGTCTGTCCATTCATTCATCCATCCTACATCCATCCATCCTTGTCCATTCATTCATCCATCCATTAATCCATCCATCCATACATCCATCCGTCTGTCCATCCGTCAGTCAGTCCTTCTTTATTCGAAGACTATACGAGAGAAACGCACTTTATTTGAAGCTTATACTCTCCTGTGAATGTCAAGTGGTCATTTTCGAATGGCTTTTATCTAGCCTCATTTTAAGGGATAACACCCATAAAAAAACTATATACATTCGCACAAACTTAATATAACCTTTTACCCTTTGACTCTTATTTTCAAAATTAATGATTAGCTTTTCAAATAAATTCTTACAATCTTATAATTCTCAAACAGTTGAGGCATATAAATATAGTTTCTGCTTGATCTATTGTGAGACGTCAACAAGGATAATGGGAGCCTGGCTGAAAGTGTAATTTCGTAAAAAAAAAGATGAGGTTTATGTTTTAAATGCATTCTGTGCATAGTTTTTTTTTTTTTTTTATGAAACATTAAATTAAAAGTTTATACACAAGATTATTTTAAGACCTCTCATATAGGGCCTTACTAATAATCAAGTAAGCGTCGACTCTAAATTCTTTTCTTACTAATAAATAATTTCGAACATCTATTAAAATGCTTGGGATTTTACTTCAAACTATGAAGCCCTTATATAAAAATATCATGAATGAATGTATCTATTTTACAGTGAATTTCAAAAATCAAAAAAGAAGAAGAGTATTACGTTTTGACAAATTGTTCAATGTTTTTAAAAGTTAATTATACCCTGTACCCAAAGGGTGAAAAGGGTATATTAAGTTTGTGCGAATGTATGTAACAGGCAGAAGGAGCCAAGAGTAGACTTACATAAAAAAGTATATATATTCTTGATCAGCATTGAAAGGGGAGTCGGACTAGCTATGTCTGTCTGTCCGTCCGTCCGTCTGTCTGTCCTGCTGTCTGCCGTATGAGGGAGATTATCTCGGAGACTATAAGAGATAGGGCCATCCATATTTGAAACTTAGACTCTCCTGAGCCGTCCAAAGTGTTCACTTGCAAACGGTTTTTCTCTAGACCCATTTAAGGGGTACCCCCATACAAATATACCCAAAATTTTAGGTTTTTCCATAAAACCGTCCATTGTTTTTTAATGTTCTAGGAAGCTCAAACTGTAGTATTAATTATGTCTATGATAGTCTTAATAAAACATGTCCCAATATTTGGTTTTAGCACCAACAAAGTTTTTAGGGTGAACGATAGCCCCCATACAAATATACGTTGCGCCAAAATTTTAGGTTTTTGCATAAAAAATGTCATTGTTTTATTCCTATTAAGTTCAAACTTAGGGTAGTAATTGAATGTATGTGGTAGCCTCACCCAATGCGAAAATATCCCAATAGGTGTAGGACCAACAAAATTTTAGGTACCCCTCATATAAATTTACCAAATTTTTCAAGTTTTTGTTTACAATAAGGTATATAAAAGATAGGACTTAATTTAAGGTACATAAAGATTGGGTACAGGGTATCTTGCAGTCGAGCAATCACTTGACTTCAGTGTTCTTTCTTTTTTTTTTTTTATTTTTGATAATTTTAAATACTGAATAGCACCTCACAATATTATTAGTAAGGCCCAAAGTATTTAAATGTACATTGTATACGACCATTCAAACCCATTGACCCATTTCGTCTACTAACAATTCCACTTAACAGGTATTTCAGCTTGGGTTCAACTTAAATATTCGTTGTTTCCGTGTTCCTTTTTACGTTTTTTTTTGTTTTGTTTTTTGGTTAATTTAATTTAAGCTTTATTGTATTCCAATGAATTTTTGTGTTTTTGTTTTACAAAATAAAAATTACAAATGGATACTTTACGTTTAAATGATTTTCGCTTGTGTAAGCATGTTGCTAAACGCGATGCGATGTGAATGTGTTTATAAATGTATTTAAAGGTACATTTTCATTTTCATTTTCAACGCATTGCCAAATTATTTCGTATGAGCAACTATTAAAAAGTTTTTTTTTTTTTTTTTTTTTGCAGTTCCCTTGACAGTTTGCCAAAAATGGTTGCCTTTGGCAAAATGGCCGCTGCTGTCGCTCAGTTGCTGCTGCTGCTGCTCTGTCATTCTGTCGCTTTTGGCATTACATTACGTTTCGTAACGTTACGTTACGTTACGTTGCTTTGGTTGATTTTGATGTTGGTTGGCAGCAAAGGCAAGTGAGCAGAAAAACGTACTAATGTTCTAAAACAAAAAGTTTCAAATAAAATTGTGCATAAAACTACTTATAAAGAATACCATATACATTTATACAGTATATATATGTATGTGTGTATATACTATGTACAAGCATTTAGCTTTACGGTAGTTGAAAATCACAGCATTTGCGTTAAAATGTAGAAGCCTAGAGCAAAATCACTTTGGACGCACAGCAATGAAATAAGAAGTCGAAAATTTTTAAGCAGATGAACTGTTTTGAATGAATGGAATGGAATGGATGAATGGAATGACTAGATGAACTTAAACGTTAACTTTATTTAACATTGACTAAGGTGAGGGCGTGTTGAAGTCATTTGGGTAATGAACTGTTAGTACTGACACAATCTGGCAGCCAAATCTTTGCCGCAACACCAAAAAAACAACAGTCGAGACGATACATCTATAAGAGTGTGTGTGTGTGTGTAAATGTAAATAATATTTCCAGTAGTAAGAAAATAAGAATGTCAAAGAGATACATGCTAGCAGCTGTGGTATTTTTGGTCAGCGATTTTTGAATACGCTTACTGCGCAACGCAAAGCAACGCAAGGATTTGTTTACGCGAGCAAAATGTTTACAACACGAAAAAAAAAAACAAAAAACCTAAACGGCCGCTGCGCCTTCATAGGCTGAGACTGGTACAATCTTTGCCACCTACTGCGCCGCAAAGCGTGCTATGGCTTTTGGTTTTTATTTAATATGTCGCTTTGTGCTATAAACTACAAAAAAGAAAAAAAAAAAATGGAATGGAATGGAATGGAATATCTTTTATTTCACGGATAAGCATCCCACGCCTTGGGCTATGTAACTTAACGAGTCCTACGGGCATTTGATTTGATTTTATTTATTCTTTGGTATTTGTTTTCCTTTTTCCTTTTTTTTTTTTTTTTTTTTTCTTCTTGTATTGTACTTCTCTTGTGATCTTCTCATACTTTGATTTCTTTTAGGCTCACTTGTTCTTATTTATGCTTTCATTCACATTCATTTAACTATTTATTTGAGGTGCCAGTGCCATTCGTCTGGGATTATTTATTTATTTATTTAGGTACTTACTTTTACTTTCGATTTTTTTTTCGATTCCTATATAAACTGAAATTTTATTTACATTTCTAGCGAAAAGTTAAAATGTTTTTGCCTACAAATACAAACTTATAAACAGAATATTTGCTTTTGTTAATGCTGCTGACCGCTTTCATGCATAAACATTCCTAAATACACATAGTATACAATATATACTTACTTAGATAATACGATATAATGAAAATGCAATTGAATGTTATGGAATTGGACCTTAGCATATTACTTTGGAGGTTTCCCTTTATTTTTTAATTGAATTTATTTACTATTGTGTTGTTCTTTATGTGGCCGTTTTCTAACTGTTCCATAATTATGAACAAACGTTCTTGTCAGCGCAGGGCTGCATACTTTCGGAAGCCCGAAATGGAACAGATGAAAAAAACAATAATCGAGATTCAGTTAGCTTCGTCTGCTGCTGCTGTTGAAGTTGTGGAGAATGAGGCATCCCAAGCAGCATTGCAACTCAATGACGACGACATTTATGACGATGATATGGCAAGGCTTTAACCACAAACATATCATAACTCCATAAAATTCAAAATACAAGACACCGCAACACTCTTAATTGATGAAGCACCATAATAATATTATATTTTTGAAAATTTTTTTGAGTTACAAATCAATTCAAATATCATAACTCGATATTCTAATTCCTTTTAAAGCACTTCCGGCGTGCTTCAGCAAAATGCGACACACGTGCGCGTTTATAGCTTGAAACCACAAAATTGAAAATATTGCAGCAACAAGTGTTTTTATGCGAACTAATTTTGTTTTTCATTTCTTTTGTTTCGGTTACATGTTTGGTTTACGCAAAACAAACGATAACGCCTAAAAATAGGCAAAGAAAATAAATGGAAAAATGTTGTTGTTTATATACAAAACTAGATGTGGAATAGTAAAATACTTACAAGTTAACGCGCGAAGCGAATAATTTATTTACAACAAAAAACAACAACGACGTTGGTAATTGAAGTAATAAAAAAAGCAGAGAACAAACAAACAAATTGACACAAACACTCATGAATGGTGTGCGCTATGTGTTGGCAACAAATACATTAATAACAATTTATTTCCGCCATTCAATGTGTAAGTCAGCAGATTCAGGATGATGACGATGATGATGAAATTGGCATACAGTAGATGCACACAAAAATAGCGCAAATACAAATTTATACCTAAACTTCGTCATCGTCACTTTGCAGTTTCTCAATTTGTCATAAGCGGCGCATTTATCGTTGAGCAAAATGGACTTCGAAGGCAAATTGTTTTCTTGCGTCAAGCGCATCACCCAAGGATTGAAATTATTTTATGATTACTGAGCCAAAATTCAAAAGTTTTTCTTAATTCATTAATAAACACTTTGTGAAACCAATAATAAAAAATCGAGACGTAAGCCAAGCATTTTAAGAAATTTGTTTCTTAAACCCTTCAAAATATTTTGTTTTTTTGCTTTCTCAATTACCAATGGTACTAATTTATATGATCCAGCAGAACTCGCACCCAATAAGTAGTTGAAATTCTTTCCTTTCGAATTTTATATATTCAGGAGCGTTTTTTTTCAAAAGCAAACACATATGTCTTGTCAGGAAGGCAACGGAAAAATAATTCGCTTTCATCGGCATTCTATATTTGTGACTCAATGAAGATGTTGCCACATTAAACTTTAGAGCTAACCGCTTATCTTGGACGCCTTTGTCAAGTTTTTCTAAGATTTTGACTTTAGTTTCGAAGTACAAAGTAATTTTTTTTCGCTTATTTGGCATTTGTGAGATTCGAATTTGTGAGCGTTTACTGTAATAACAAAAACAAAAATAGCAACTACATAGCTATGTACATAACAGCATTCATAACAAAAACAACAAAGAAAATAAATGAAAAGAAAAAGTAAAATAAAGTAAATATGTATATATGCGCGCGCGGCATATACAAATTGCAACATGGAAGACAGTCACAGCCGCGCAGCAGCAGCAGGATAATCATTCTACTGTCGTAATTTTGACTTTGACGTATTGTTTTTGCAAAAGGATACTCAAGGCTTTAGGCAGGCAGACAAACGCACACACACACACATAGCTACGTAAGTACTGCAAACAATTTCATAAGTCGCGTTGCGTAAAATTGCGCTAGATCAAAAAAAAAAAAAAACAGAACAGAACAGAGGCTGGTCGAGTGAACACGCCTTTTTTGTTTGCAAAAACTTATTATGAAAAGCACTTAATAATAATTTACAAGTTGCAAAAGAGCAACAAATGATTTCTCATTAGAAAAGGGGTGCGCGCAATGTGTTGCCTCGTTCTCGTACTAAGCAAATCAAATTATTTGTAGCATACTTCAAGGCGTCTATTGAAAAAAAAAAAAAAGGAAATAAATGAAATTAAACAGAAACTAACCAAACAGGCTTGGCTCAATTTCATTTCATTTTATGCTAATCCGACAAAAAACAACAAACACAACTGTTGCCTAAGCTGTTGATATCCCTCATCAATTTATCTTTCGACAACAACAACAAAAAAATTTGTGAAGTATTTACCAAAAAAAACAAAAATAGATAGCATCATAACAAAACAATGAGAATTCGCATAATAAATAATAACAACATTTTCAGCAAATAATGGAATTGCCTGGAATTGGCAGTATTAAGCCAAATAAACAAATAGATTTGTAGTATTGTAAAAGATGCAAAAGATATTATTGTATATTTTATGGAAAATTAAAAATGTTAAAAATACTTAAAAGCAACAACAACATTCAAAAAATTTTAATCATTTTAAAATTAAATATTGTAGATGCATGCATTTTTTTTTTATCAAAAGAACTTTTTATTATAAGAAAATAGTATAAAACGTGACTAGGAAATTCGCTCAGCCTACATATTTAAGTTATGAAGTTGGATTCGTCTTGGTAGGTGGATTCGCTGCCTTTCTTTTTTTTTTTTTTTTTTATTGATAGCGTACATTGACGCCAACGGGTTTTTGAAATCGATCATTAAGCTGTGTTGTTATTTGATGTGTCAAAAATGACTAATGACTGTGCTATGTAGGCAATAGCCATGAGGCTTTTCATACGTATACATATATTTACAAGTGTGTATAATTCAGGCAGCGCCCTTAAGTTTTAGCCCATATCTGCCCATGTTGGCAAAATCACTTTTTTTATAGACTAGCAGTTCTTCTTCTTCTTACTTGTTATACGCAGCAACCAATTAATTTTCTTTTAGCTTAGCTCCTACGAAAGTAAAAATTGCATAATTTAAAAGAGAACTTACTTAGTTTGCTGATTGCCTTTTCGAAGAATATACAAATTATTAAGAAACAGGTCACTATACAGGGTTCGGATCTCGAATTGTCACCTATGTAATAGTGTGAATGCTTTATATTTAGCTGGAAAATCACAATCAGCTTACAGTTAGTGAGCTCAAACATCTCGATTGCATCACAAAACGCCATGGAGTTGGTCAACAAAAAAGACTGCAACTTCGCCTGAGATGATTTGAAAGGTCAAACAGCGACTTGGGGGAAATATACGATATTGAAAAATGAGCTCAAGGTCAAGCCTTCTCAGTTCCAAATTTTACAGCGATGCAGTAAAAAATTACACTTGAAAGAGCCAAGGTGTTGCATCGCTTGGCCGAAGGCGCCAAATTTCCAGACATCGTGTTTTCTGAGAAGAAAAATTTCTCAAATGAGCACTTGACGATAATGAGTCTCAAGACGATAAGGTTTTATTTTAGCCTTTGTTAGGGTACAATGAAGCAGCACTCAATACAAATAATGGTCTGGACCGCTATAACCCTGGCTGGGCACTCTCCAATTGTTTTAAGTAAACCTGGCGTCAAAGTTAATGCGAAAAATTATCGGAAATGTGTTCAGGAGGCGTGGTCGCGAACCGTGAACGTTTCAACAACACTCGACACCGTCTCGCATAGCTCTAGTGAACCAAAATGCCTGAAAAACAATGTTTCATACTTTATTTCGATCACACAATGGCACTCGAATTTACCAGACTTGAATGCAATGGATTACTCGCTCGGGATTATTTTGAGTAGCAAGGTCCATGCCAAAGATAATACACCAGCCATTGTGCGTGAGTGGGCCAAAATACCTGCAAGTCACATTTGTGCAGCTTGTGATTCGTTTTTTTGATCGTCTCAAGGCTTAAGTCAAGGCAAAGTCAAGTCAAGTTTTCGAGCCAAATTAAATTTATTCTGAACTTTTGATTATTTTCAAACATTCTCTGCTTTGAAGTAAATAATTATCTTCTTCAAGACCGGTCTTTTCAAATCTAGATTCGTTTGGAAACGACACTAAGTGACCTGAATGCTTTATAAAATGAAATGTATAAGTCTTCTTTGATACGTTGCTGCCAGAAATTGACATCAGATTTAAGTTTTTCTTTTATAACTTTTTTTTTTTTTATGTTTGTAACAAAATTAACACACAAACAATACATTAAGTAGTCATTTTATAATACTTCAAGAAAATCATACTTTTTTTTATTGCATATTTTTACAAAATTGTTTTTTTTTTTTTAAATATTTTTTTATATAGTTTTGCATAAAAAAAAAAAAAAAAAAAAAACAAATTCAAAACTTGGCAGCTTTTGAATATCAAATGCAGGCAGCGCATAAAAATAATACAAAGGTCAGGCTAAGCATATAAAAACGTAGTCAAGTAGGCATGCGAAGACAGACACACACACACACAGATGAACGGACATAAAGTTGTGGACAGACGAATATGATATTTTCTGTTAGCATGTCCTGCAGTCCTTTCTTACGATAATAACACAATTATGTACTTACATAATTAAAGTCGTAAAAAATACAAACAGATTGACGGCAAAAAGAAGAAAAACAAAACAACAACAAAATGAAGGCATGAAAATGTAAACGTAAAAGAAAATAAAGAAAATCAAAGTAAATAAGAAAAAGGCAGACAGGGTCCTTGCTGCAACTTCAACAACAACAACAACAACAAAAGCAGCATAAACAAAAATAGCAACAAATCTCTCCCAGAAAACACTCTCCCCCCTTTTTTTTTTTTTTTATTTTTTATAATATGTATATGTTTGAGGGTGTGAATGGGTTTGGGATGGATTTATAGACCCCCCCACCAATTCAGCGCTGCCTATCCATGTGCTTATTTTTGTTTAATTTTTTTAGATTATAAATATTATTTTTTTTTTTTGTTTTTCTTTGTTGCTCGCCAGATTTTCATTTCATTTTAATGTTTTTTTCTTTTTTTTGTTTTGTTGTTTCTTTTTTTTTTTTTAATGTTTAAAAGATTTTTTCTGCAATTTTCGGTTTGGTTTTTATTTCTTTTTGTTTGCCTGATTTTGATGATGTTGATAATATTAATATTTTATGCTTATTTGAATTACTACAACAAAAACGGAACGAAAGCATAACACATACAGCTGCAGCAGCGCAGCGCAGCAACATAAACAATAACTGAAACAAAGTAAATAATAAAAAATAAAAAAAAAAAAAAAGAAAAAAAAAATACAAAAAAAAAAAAACAGCTTGAAATTTGGAATAATATTAACAAAATAAATATAAAAAGCAGAAGGAAAAGAAAGAAAGAAAGAAAGACAGAAAAAGTAAAAGAAACAAGGAAAAACGTTTCCTTCGTGGAAAAATACCAAACTTTGAATGGTTTTAAGTGCTTTAAAATTAATTTTCAAAAGTGAAAATGGAGTTGTATGGGGGTTATCTATAAAAATAAATATAAGAGGTGTTTTATTCAATTTGGTGAATCATTCATAAAAATACCTATTTTTATACAAAATTCGAATGGGCGGTAAATTTGTATGGGGCTAAACAACGTTAGTTTTGTAGAAGACATTAGAAGTATTTTACCCAATTTGGAGTGATACATTCATGAATAAAGCTTTTCTAACTAAGGTTCCCAGTACTTATGTGTGGTTAAAAAATGTATTTTTATAAAATACAAACTTTCGAAGTCTAACGGTTCAATTAGTCAAAACGTAATGTAACAGAGCCGGGGCCTTACAACATTAGTTAGACAAAGACAACAGATATTGGTGTTCTTTGTCTAACTAGTGTTGAAAGCAGTGATACCTTTTTGGCTTTTTTTTTTGCTCTTTTGCACTCATGCATGGTAAACTGTATAGAAATTTTAAACAGTACAACATGTGTATGTGAGAAAGAGAAAGAAAAAAAGCGAAAGTGGCATCACTGGTTGAAAGACCATCGTTCCGTTACGCAACGTTTTGACTAATTGAACTCTTAAAGCAGACAGTAAACAGTATGTTGGGTCAATTTGTTCTAGTAAAAAAAAAAAAAAAAAAAAGGCCCAATTTTATAGCAGGAACGTAATCTTTGGGATATTAAAAAAATATTTTCCCCTTCAAAACCCTGGATCAAAATTTAAACATACTTTTTCTAGTTTATTTTAAAAAAAGGAGCTGCTTTTCCATGGAGCTTATTTTATGTATTTTGTAGCGTAGCATCCAATTAAGAGCATAAAAGTAGTTTCCTATTCAGTTTCGATATATCATTTTATGGAGAACATTTTCAAGTGAAAATTCAAAGGATCAGATTTGACTTTTGATATATAGTATGCATCTTTTGGAAAATTTTAGTAGAAAACGAGCGGATACACGGCGTATGCTACTACGTTGTACAGACGTTTTGGTTGCTCTTTCGGCTCTATTCCGTTTCGCATCTCTGCAGCGCACCCAAACTTTATTGGGGCTAACATAAAAACAACTAAATAATACCAGTTAATTCATTTTGAGTGCTGTGTACCCAAAATATTTTAGGGAACGCTGCAATCAGCTGTTTTTGTTTTTGTTTATTAATTACAGCGAGTCGCTTAAAATGTTGAGGCTAGTAAAGTTTTCATTAACTGGCCCCAACATATAAAAAAGCAAAACATTTTTAGTATGGAAAGATTAGAAAATCGTCTTATTACATAACACAAATATGCCCTAATGCATTGATTAAGTCGAATTTTTATTTACTTGCATTGTTGCCTTTCAAATGAAATCGGTTTGGGACTCATCGGTTAGATGGTTTCAAAGTCCATAGCGGAATCCAGTGGCCGCTTGAAGCTCAGTGAGATCTTTACGTTTCATCACTTTTTTTGACAATTGCTCTTTTTCTATGCTGTTCCAGAACATAAACACTTTATAGGGGCTATCATGTCTTCAACTCCCTACATTTGCACAAACTTAATTATCCGTTTTTCTCTTCGGTTAAAGGGTGTAAAAAAAGTTAGTAGAAAATTAATTTGTAAAACATAAGTTTTAAACGTAATTGTTGCCGCTAAACTTAAGTTTTATTGAACAAAAAGTTTTATGATGGAAAAAAAAAAAAGAAACTTAAAAACAATTTAAAGCAATCAAAAAACTCATAAAATATTCTTGCTATTCTTTTACCATATTCAATATAGTTATTACCTACAAACGTAGCAATAATATTTATTTTATGGCATTTTTGATAGGTAATTGTAATTGTAACACAAATTGATATGGAATAGAATACAAAAGTCAATAATGTCCATGTCCATGACTTAGCTATAACCTTGGCATTGGCATTGGCATTGCCATTCAAATGCATACTTAATGCATGGACTTCGATGAATAAAACTTTGCAGCACTTTTGACTTAAGTTAGCAAAAACTTACGGCATGACTTTGCTTTTAGCGATTGCATTACATACAGAATTATCTTGGATATCGTTGCGATAGATAGAAAAATAGATATTTGAGTGTTGGGTGAGTGTGAATGTGCAGTAAAATCCAAAGCTATTAAAGAAAATTTACGTTAATTTAAAACACAGCAGCACGCACATAGGCAAACTCATACACGTAACATGGCGTATACGTAATGTCATTTCAATATTGCGTATACGCCGCATAGACTTTATACAAGCAGCTGCTGCAATAAAAATTTATTACTTTCGAAAAGAAATAAAATCATTTTATACTTTAATGGTCAATAGAAAAGCACTTAGTATACAGTTTACTAAATGACTGCAAATAAATTGAATTAAAAAATTATTTGAAAAAATTTGACGAAAATTCACTTACGTCGAAAATAGAATGCTAAAAGCACCAAAAAACAAGGAAACAACGTTAGCTTCGGTGGAACCCTAAGCTTAAATATACGCAACACGAATCTTTGAATACTTTATGTGGATCATCAGGCCTTTACACATTTATAAATGTACTTTTTCATACAAAAGTTCGGGAATAATCGGTAAGTTTGTATGGGGGCTTTGCATAAAAATGCGCGTAGCATCTTGGTTTTGGAATTGGATGATATAAGAAGTGTTTTTATCCAATTTTTAGTGAATACATTCATAAATAATACCTTTTTTTATACAAAAATTCAAAAATGGGCGGTAAGTTTGTATGGGGGCTACACCTAAAAATGGGCGTGGCACCTTAGTTTTGACATTGGAAAACATTTGAAGTATTTTTTACCCAATTTGGAGTGAATACATTCCTGAATAAAAGCTATTTTCATAAAAAAATCGAAAAAACGGTAAGTTTGTATGGGGGCTATATCTAAAAATGGGCGTGGCACCTTGGTTCTGACATACAAACAGCCTAGGAGCACAAAAGCTTAAGTTGAAAGTTTCAGGTCAATACCTTTAAAACTTTCCGAGGAAAACGCATTGCAACAGACGGACAGACAGACGGACAGACGGACAGATGGACAGGGAGAGGGACATGGCTAAATCGATTCGTCTCGTCGAGCTGATCAATAATATATATACTTTATAGGGTCTCCGATGCCTCCTTTAATGCGTTACAAACTTTCCAACAAACTGATTATACCCTTCACACTATGTGTGGCGGGTATAAAAAAGAACCAAAAAAATACTTTACGTTGTAAACTATTTCACATACGCAATATGTTTTTTTTTTAATGGGTCTTGCTGCCATTTTCACTTACTTTTGCGTTTTGCCTTTTTAATCAAATTACGTGATTTTATATTTACTTTTGTAAATTTTTGTGATTTACGATTTGCTGCCACTTTTTCATTGCTGCTTAGCAAAACATTTTACCCAATTGCATGCTCTGAAGCAAAGCGTAAAAAATCTTAATTCAAGAAAATATTTAAGACAAATGGTCGAACTTCAGTACATATTTATTTGGAGTACTAAAGTTCGACATATGTCCAGTCAGCTGTCTAACCGGTGTTTCAATTATACAAGGTTATGTTCAGCGCTCTTACTCTCTCAACATGTTGCGTACCAACAAATTTTCTATCTCATTCACATTTGGAAAACGGAGTAAACATTATGAGTAAGCTATCTCTTTCGCACTCGGTTTGCATGGTACCATTATCGCTTCGCTTGACATCACCTATATTATTTCACCATGATCGAGTTTAGCGAACGGACGGATAGACGAATGAACGGATAGACTGACGAACATAGTTAGTTCGACTCCCCTTTCTATGCTGATCAAGAACATATGTATTTACTCAATAGGGTCTATCAAGTTTCATTCTGTCTAGTCTCACGCTTTACCCTTTGGATAAAGGTTATAAAAATTCATTTAATTTTAGTCATTTTTAAAATGGTTGCATGGCTCTATATGAATAAAATTCTACAAGTCAGCAGCTTAGCTTAGCTGCTCACTCTTCAATACATTTAAAATTAAATTACTTGCATGTTTAGTAGCTGCGCCTGCTGTGTGTGCAATGTTAAATAACTGAGCTGCTGAGTACTACAATACAAATGCACAGTGTGGCATGATTGAAGTAAGTGGTGAGTAAGTGGTACGTGAAGGCCTTACCTGCACTTCAAGTAAACTTCTCTCTAAATCTCTGCGGCACAATCATATACTATGCATGTACAATACACACACACACACATAGAAGTGTAGCCATAATAAAACAATTTTAGAAACGTAAAAATAAAGTGTTTGTCACGCTGCAGCTGCTATGGCTGCTGCTGCTGATAACTTTCTTGCCAATTCACAGCGGGAATCAAACAAGCTCAGCAAAATTGCATTACTTTCGAATTGTATGTATGTATTTTACAATCACACAAACACTCACACGCCAACAGCATTTATGTGTTGTAAAATGTTAAAAGATTTTATTTCATGCTTACATCAAATTCATTTTAATGTTTTTTTTTTCTTTCTTTTAATCATAAAAAATATAGCAAAACGAATCGATTAATTTTTTTTAAAAATTGTTAAAAAAGTCTTTTTATGTTGAAAAATTTGATTTTCAAAGTTTAATTTTAGGTATTTCAAAAAAAAAATGAATTTAAGAAAATTTTTAGAAAAAAATTTAATAACTTCGTCAGTTATTGTCAGAATTTTTCTATAGGTCTTTCCAGATTTTTAAATTTTTTTTTGCAATTAAATTGAAATCCGAAAATTTGACTTTACATTATCTCGCGTATACAATCAGGGAGGACTTAAATTTTTGCAGTTTTGGGTGTGCTTTGTGTAACTTCAAATCTCGTAACTTCACTCGCCTAAGTGCGAATTTACAGCAAAGAATTTATTCAAACTGAATTTTTGCATTCTCAGCCAAAGTGTCAAAACAATTTGCGCTTTTATCTTCTTTCTTAAATAAAATATTTCTCTTAACTGTCACAATAAATTAAAGAAAAATTTTTATTGAAGCCAAAATAAATTGTTTTATTTAAAAGTGAAGCAAAATGTCTTCGTAACTTTTTTCTTAAAAATAGAAAATCGAAAATTCATTGAATTTCCAAAATGAAATAATCAATTTTGTCATTAGAGACTGCTGCTGTGAGCGCGCTGTGAGCAGAAAATCTTCAAAACTTCTGCTTAACCCATTTGCAAAATTTTTAACTGCATCTAAAGAATATTGAAAAATGATTAAGGTTAAGCCTTAACAGCAAAAACAACAGCAACAGCAGAAGCTACTTTTAAAATTCACAAATTTGTTTGTCAAAACTTTGACTTACTTTTATAACTTTTTTCATTTTTTCATCTTTTTTTCAGACATTTATAAATTTAACTTTTTCCAAATTTTGTGCTTAAAATAAAATCGAAAAAAAAAAAAATTCTTACAAATCAGTTTCAAGTGTGATCCTAGAACTCATTTTAGCATTTCGACTAATCCAAAAATATTTACAACAAAGAAAAAAGTTGAAGTCGCTTTAATTGGTAAAAAAATAGATTGGAAATTTTTAAAATATAACTGGAATGCATTTTTCCAGTCATTTACATTTTAGGTAATTTTTTTAATGGCCTAAAATCGAACAGTTCGCATGGACTGCCACGCCTTCTTCTACTTGTTTTGTATTCAATTTAATAAATTTTTTATATTTTGACAAAAAGAAATGTGCTAAAAAACGTCACGTCCGCAACGCTTGAAAAAAAGTTTCTCAGTTTTTCTCAGTTAACGAAACACTTTTTGGAGCAGGGGTAACCCATATTGAGGCCCTTAAATATTCCACTTTTTGCAAGCAAATGACACTTTATATCTAAACAAAGAATTTGTTAAAAGAATTTCGTATGTTCTATTTGGAGTTTCCAATAATATGGAATAGTTCATAATACTTTACGAACAGTACACTCAACACTGGATTAGCCCATATGCTAACTTTTTTGTCCATGGAACATTTTGCCAATTTTTATTTGACGAGACAGTTTTTTTTTTTTTTTCTTTTTGGCTCAGATTGCCACAAAATGCTTGCTTGTCTTGTCTGTCGCTCACTACAATCTACGAAAATAATCTTTTAGTTTTCAAATTTTCATAAAACTTTTACAACTATTTGAACTTAAATATATATATTTTTTTTTTTTTTGATCTGGTCAAACAGTTTTATTCTCAAATCCACTTTCACAAAATCTTATCGAACGTTGAATTGATAAAACAATTCAAATTCAATAACTTATTTATTGGAACATAAAATTATTATTTTAGTAATTTCAAAAAATTTCATATTGTTTGTGTTCCAAAAACCACAATAGTTTTCAATATGTGTTGCTTTAATATTTAATGAAATAAAATAGTCCATTTGTAAAAAAAAAAAAAAATTTATTTGAAAAAAAAATTGCACTTTTATAAAATATTTTTTTTTTTTTATAGAAGTCAAATACCTGAAAACGAAATTGACATTTCAATTTAATTATTTCGTTTTGCAGAAGTTTATCTTTTATTACTTTACAGAAAGAACAGAACAAAAACATAGAAATAAATTGACACATGCACATGCATGTAGTTCACACAAAGGAGATTTGTTATAAATTGCGCCTCTGGCATTAGCTTTGTAAGAAAAATACTCGTATGATTGCTTTTCAGTGAATCATTATACGAGTTAGTTTGTCTGTTTGTAATGGACACAAAAAAAAAAACAATAAATGTTTACATACTTTTATTGTGTGTGTTTTTCTTCTTTTTTTTTTTTTTTATTTACAAGTTTACGTGTGCATGTCAATAAGTTAAATTAATTTAAACTAATTATTAGGAAAAGTAGCTACAAGATACAAAAAGTATCTACGAGAAATTATTTTAAAAAAATACGTAAACTATTTTATATTATATAAAACTAAAACTTTACAATTAAATCTTTTTTTTTACGATTTAAAAAATGAGCATTTCAGCAATTCTGTACATCGCCTATATACATATAAACACACACATATGTAATACATACACATATTTGTATCTATGGTATTTCGTAACTAAACTGTTTTCATTGGCAATTTTTATTTAATTTTTTTTTTTTTTTTTATTCGTATTTTCAAATAACCTCGAACTGTATTTGAGCAGTGCACCGGAAGTATGACTTCCGGGCGTTGCATCCTTGTTAATTTCATTGCGCTCGATATTTAAATTTTGTGCTTTGTCAGTGAATATTAAACGCACAGAAAATAAAAATATATAAATACAAATTTATGACTCTGCAATTGTAATTAGTTTTATTTACGATTCTTCTATTTTTTTTTTTTTTTATAAACGCCACACATACTTTAATGTGTATATTCAGTTTTATTGAAAGCTTGTAACGCATCAAAGAAGACATCGTGGACCCAATGAAGTACACTAGAACAGCTTGACCCAACAAGTTCGTCTGTCTTTAAATTTCTTTACATTGCAGTCTATTCATATTTTATACACGAAGTATAAAAACCAAAGACCCTACTTTTAGTGTGCCCCATACAAAACTATCGCCCATTTTCGAGTTTTTTTTTTTTTATTGAAAAATATTATTTAGAAATGTATCAATAAAATATATCGCAAGTTCTGAGTTTCTAGGTTTTTTTATGTTCAAACCTTTTGTAGTATTTAAAAAATCTAAACATTTTTTTTTTACTGAAAATACAAATAAATGTTTGTATAGTGCATTCGGCCATCTATTGCCGAAAAGGCTGCCATCTGTCGGCCAATAAAGAAAAGATGATCATGTGTATGTGGTAGGGAGTATTTTGAAATGCGAAGCATGAGTTAACCCTTAAAATAATAATTATACTAATAAAGAGCAATCAAAAATACAATGTTCGGGGCCTTTAAATACTTTTCTGGAAACCCAGACGTGACAAAATACATCGGACACCAATCTAAAAAAAAAAAGCCATGTTTCCCTGTGTCATTTTATCTTCTCATTATATTGCAATTTTTGGTATCTTGTATTCGTGAAGAGTATCTTGTATTCGTGAAAGCTTAATTGGACTGCACAATTTTCAGTGGCTGTGTCAGTGGTTGTGGTATTCGAGAACGAATTACTAACATCCCTAAAGCATTTTTAGTTCAGTACTAAAATCGTAATTATTTAATATTTTATTTATTTTTTATGCGTCTCCCAATGTTAAAACATCCCCAAAAACAAACAACAACAAAAAAAAAAAACGTAACAAATAAAATTTTTGTTGCTTCCCAACCAAAATGCCAACCCTTGGAAAAGAACATTCTGGTTGCTTCCGATCGTTCCATTAAATCTTTTTGCATTTTAAAGAATATTAAAATTTTATTGTAACTTTGTTCAATTAGGCAAAATTTTACAGCCGCCTTCTGCTCTATTTCAAGCAATTTGACTAAGGTTTAAACGTGAAAAATAATTTACTTTGCCAAATTGTTTAATTTGCAAGCGATTTCCGTTTCGTTTACAACAAAAAAAAAAATGAGAACGGAAAGAAAGAAGAATAAAAAAACTTAAATTGGAATTACGACAGTTGGAATATACAAACGATTTATTTATTTTTATTTTCTTTTTACAAATAAGATAAAGTGTGTTCCAATAAATGTTTTCAAAAAATTTTGAATTTTTTAAGTTTAAAGTTTGGAATTCACTAATGCCGAAATTCGCGCTATTTTGAAATTTTCCTTAGTTAAAGACAAATCCGCTAGAGAAACGTTCCGTGAGATTAATGGTGTTTTTGGGGATGGGTTTGACGATTCAGATGATGTTTGGGTGCCGCATGATTTGAGGCAAAAAAACCTTCTAAACTGAATCAACGCCTGCGATATGCAACTGAAACGGAACGAACTCGACCCATTTTTAAAGCAGATGATGACTGGCGACGAAAAATGGATCACAAACGACAATATCAAGCGAAAACAGTCGCGGTCGAAGGCCGATGAATCTTCCCAAACAGTAGCCAAGCCGAAATTGACGGCCAGGAAGGCTTGGCTGTGTGTTTGGTGGAATTGGTAAAGAATCATTTACAATGAGCTGCTTTCATATGGCCGGACGCTTAATTCAAACATCTACTGCGAACAACTGGACCGCTTGAAGCAGGCGATCGACCAGAATGAGTGTAGTGTTCCACTAGGACAACGCCAGGTCACACACATCTTTGGTGAATCGTCAGAAGTTACGGAAGCTCGGATGGGAGGTTTTATCGCATTCACCATATAGCGTCAAGTGATTACCACCTGTTCCTATCCATGGCAAACACCTTTGATGATGTAAAGTTGGCTTCAAAAGAGGCCTGAGAAAAGTGACAGCTATTTTGCGAAATTTAAATGCGATTTCGAACTGTTTTTGAATATGTTTCTGAAATAAACTCGAATGCAAATACAAAGAAATGTCAAAACATAATCAATTATGTCAATTAAAGAACCCTTTTCTCTCTCAGATAGCAAGACAAATGCCAAAAAAAAAAAACAAACAAACAAAAAAAGAACAACAGACAAAAGCAGCAACAGAATCGAGCATTCTATGCAGTAGAAAATACATAGAATACAGTAGAATGACATTGACAATATAAAGAAGAACGACGACGACGATGGAGGAGTAAAGCAAATAAGCAAGACGGTAATGGCAACTTAAGTTAATCCTGTTAAATACTTTGCAACAGTAGCAGCAGAAGCAGTAGGAGCAGAAAGTTAAAGAATAAAACGAACTAAAGCAATCAAAGATACTTGTATGTACCATAGACTTACTACCTAACTACAAATAAACGAATATATAGTATATCCCTGCTACACACACTTTTAAAGTTGATGTCGGTTTCATAGATGACGATGATGTTGAGGATGATGAGTATGATGGGAATGATGAGAATGTTGAGGATGATGTTGTTGTTGGTGTGGCAGACATTTATTCGAAACATGATGTTCCTCAATGTTTCTCTTATCTGAAATTTGACGCACATAACTTGCAATTAGAAGAAACTTTGCTAGAAATACTACAACACATGTCCTATCACTACGTCTACTACGACTACGACTACTCTACAAATATGTAGTTACTATTGCTGTCAGCTATAAAGTTTATGACTTGCTGCAGCATTTATATGTATCAGCTCACACTTCAGATGCTGGATGCTGAAGCATTCAAGCGTTTGCATGTCCTTTATTCCTAGGCGGCATCTAAGCTGCATTTGCTCGTATTTCTTTTATTTTTTTTTTTTTTTTTTTGTATACCCGTCACACAAAGTTTGAACGAGTAATATTGGTTTGTAAAACAGTTTGTAACGCTTTAATTGAGACATCTTAACCCCGGAAAGGTATTAAAGTACGGCAATTTCTAAATCGTATTGGCGCTAGCATTGTGCGATTATTTGAAAACATCGGTTTAAAACGATTCTCTAGAAAAATTAAATTTTTTGACAAATTTTAAGTGAATAGAAAAAAAAAAAATAGATTAATAATGTAAAGGTATACAAAATATTTCGAAAATTACATCAGTATATAGGCACAATCGAGAAACGGTAGCTGTTTGCGATTATTTGAAAACATCGATTTAAATCGATTATATAAAAAAATGAATTTTTTGACAAATCCAGAGGCGGTATGAGGGCTTTTGAGATAAGATTATGATCAGAGATTATTGTTGGACCCGATTTTGTGCAGATTCGTTGCTTAATAAAAGCCGATGGAATATGACTAAAATTGAAGCCCTGAAACTTTCAGTATAAGAGCAGGGTTGAGGGAACCTGGAATCAATCAAAGCGAATTTTGAACTAACGCAAGTTTTTATTTTTTGAAAGAGTTCTATTTAAAAAGAAGAAAGAAATTTCAGATATTAGTAGTAAGGGTGCCCACAACCGGGTACAAATTTTTATTTCTCCAAAAATTGTTATTTTCTTTAAATATTTGATAAACTTTTTCCTAATTGAAGGTTTTAATTTGATTTCTTCACTGAAATTTAGCTAACAATTGCAAAAGATATGAGCTCTGGGTGCTCACAATAGGTATATTTCTTCGACACTGCAATTTAAATTTATTTGAAATGTATTGAAGCTTCGGTTTTATCATATTAAACATTATTCTTGTTTTTTTTTTTTTAGCAAATTAAGTTTATGTGCCATCAGCAGAAGCAGCACGACAGACAGCAGCTTTCTTTGGCATCCACTATAAAATTTCTTCTTCAAAGATACTTTGACACACACACACACACACACACACACATATAAATAATGCTGCAGCATTATAAAAAAATAACAGCTAAGTAGGACACTGGTTTTCAAACTTTACGATTTACTTGATTTAACATATTTAGTAGGACAACTAGCTGACTGCGTGCGAAATTATTTGCTTTTCGGATTGGTCGACATTTTTTTATAGGTCAGTCAAATTTCTTTTTTGTATAAAAAAAGTTTATCATTTCTGTTTGTCGGAAAAAAGTTGAAACTCGAAATGCTTGATCCCATATAGCAATGTTTCATTTGTGCATCTTTATAATTCTACTCGCTTTACGTACATTAGCTGGTATTGACACTTTGGTTACACCAAATCTAATTCATATGTATTCTTTTTTTTTTTTTTTTTTTATTTATTTGACTTTATATGACTCATTGACTGTCGCCTTTTGGCCTGATTCGCACAGTTGAGCTCAGTTTAAATTGACTTTAACTCTCGACTTTAGACTTTAAAAAATGTTTTTTATATTTATTTTCTCTGTTCTCAGTTCTCGATTCTCTGTTGGTTGCGGTTGCGTTTGGCTTTCCTATCTCCCAGTTAAATTATGCGACAAAACTTGACATTTTTATTGGCGTGTATAAATTTTAAGTAGCTCATCATAAATTTTTAACGCGCATAGGAAACGAATAAAGCAAATTTGTAAGTAAGAAAATTAAAATGTAAACTCATCTTTAACAATAAATATTAAGCCAGAGCATACAAATAATTTTAATAACAAAAGAATGCATTACGAAAAAAAAAGAAAAAAACGTTTACCAAAAGCCTATAAAATTTTGCAGATGATATGAATAGAAAACGCGCATAATGGAAATATGCAAATGAGCACATAATTTTTATGATTTACGAAAAAAAGTTAATTTAATTCAATTCAATTCATTTTATTTTACTATTATCAGATACTTGCAATTTACAATTGATTACTTAAATAAATAATTAAGAGTTTAGGTATACAATAACCTTTTCAACTTAAACATACGCATAAAAATAACATTTGGCTTCAAATTAAATATAAAATATGAATAAGGAGGAAAAAATACAGAAAAACCTATTTAATATACTTAAGACTAAAAAGTGTAGAAAGAGAGGAAATACTTATACTACTTAGTTTGATACAAGTTCATTAATATGATCGTAAATTGATGTGAGACATTTATTATTATAGTTATGTGTTAGACGACGAATTCTGTCGGATACTAACTCTATATTAGCTAGTTGGTGAAGGTTTAGCGTGGAATGATGCCATGGCAGATTGTGAATCATTTTTAATATTTTATTTTGGGTCACTTGAAGTTTTTTACAGTGACAAGTAGCAATGATACCCCAAGCGGGAGCAGCATAAAAAATTATAGCTTGAAATATTGTTTTAAAAATTAGCATTTTATTATGCAGACTGAGACGTGAGTTTCTATTAATAAAAGGGTAGAGAGCTCGGATTAGAATGTTTACTTTATTGACTATATAAGATATATGTTCTTTAAAAGTTAATTTGATATCAAATATCACGCCTAAATATTTAATTTTTGCTTCCCACGGAATATTAGTGCTGCCTAGAATAAGATTAGTTTGTGGCAAAAATATTGACTTACGTTTTTTGCTAAAAAATATAGCTTGCGTCTTTTGTGGGTTAATTAGTATTTTCCATTTTGAAAGATAACGTTTGACAGTATTTAACCCTAGTTGAAGGTTGGATACAATATCAGAAGCAAGAAGACCAGAACTAATAATAGCGGTGTCATCAGCAAATATTGAAAAAGTGCAACCAGTTAGCTGTGGGAAATCTGCAGTGAAAATGTTATACAGCAGTGATGACAGACAGGATCCCTGAGGACAACCCGCATTGATGTTAAAGGGACTAGAGTGCTCTAAGCCCAAGTAGACTGAGAAACTACGTCCCATTAAATAGCTCTGAATTATTTTTACAAGCTCAGGCTGAAAATTCATGCTTATCATTTTATAAATAAGTCCGTCGTGCCATACAGAGTCAAAAGCTGCCTTGATGTCTAATAGGACCATACCTGTTGATTGAGAGCAGCTGAAATTATTTTTAACTAGTTTCCGGATTCTAACTAGTGGGTGTGCTGTGCTATGTTCGAAGCGGAAACCAAATTGTTGCTCAGGCAGTAACTTGGCATCGTCGATGAAATTATTCAACTTTTCTGCAATTACTTTTTCTAAAATTTTACTGACAGAAGACAAAAGACTAATAGGACGGTAAGAATTAGGGTCTTCCGAGGGTTTGTTTGGTTTTTTAATAGGTACGACCTTAGACGATTTCCAAATTTGTGGAAAATAACAAAAACGAAGACAAGCATTGATAATTGTAGTAAGATATCGTATTCCACGTTTGGGTAATGCCTTTAATGAGTTGTTGTCGATTTCGTCCAATCCTGGCGATTTCTTGTTTTTTAATTTTTTAAGTAAAGAACTAGTTTTTGAGATGTTGATGTAGTAACTGTCAGCAGGTCTTGGAAAAACTGAGACCAGAGAGTTAATACAATTACTCACTGCTGCTGTTGTTGTTGAGTCGCTCAAGCTCGCAGAGGCAGAATGATTCATACTAAACGTATGAGCCAAAACATCGCATTTTTTGAGCTGAAGTTGAATGTAACGTAGTGCCATGCTTAAGCGTTGGTACAAATGAGGATTTATTCTTTAATACTTTTGATAAATTCCAAAAGGGAGAAGATCCTTTGTCCAAAGATGAGAGTAATGCGTTCCAAGATTGGTTTCGAAATTTCTAGCCGTATGAAAGAGTTTAGTCTTTTGACTTGTAAAAGATCTGGGGCATGTCTAAGTCGCTGATAATTTCGACGATACCTATTTCGCAATTTCATTAACCGACGGATATCCAAGGGGAGAGGTTTATGGTTAATGCCAAAATTTTTCTTAGGAATGCTCAGTAGTTTTGCTGTTAAAATTGCTTCATTTAGGGTACCTATCATACCGTCAATTTGATCAGTGTTTTGTATAGATACAAAATCAACTGAAGGAAGATTTGCGTTGATGACAGACTGAAAATAAGTCCAATTAGCATTTTTATAGTCAAATTTCCGATCGATCCACAAACACTGGACGACTAAAAAGAGAAATTGTGACAGGAAGATGATCAGAACTTAAGTCATTAATTACAGCTGCTTGGGATAATAGTTGTGGGCAATTTGATAGATAAACGTCAAGTGTTGAACTCTGCCTTCCACTGCTAGATGGTATATGGGTGTGGTCAAAAGGGAATAACAATTGTATGTTGTAAGACGTAATTTTCTCCTGCAACAAATTTCCCAGCAATTGGCCTAATACAACCCCAGTTTTGGTGTCTGCAGTTAAAGTCACCGCCGAGAATGTAATTATTGCTAATGCAGCTAAATTTATGAATGTCAGCAGCAAATTGTATTTTTCTTGGAATTGTTATTTCCAACTTGCCCACCCGAAAAATTGCACGAAAAATATCAGTTGAAATACGCTGACTCAGAAAATACTTTAATACCGATATTTTCAATAGCGAAGTATTTATAATGGGAAGCAAAGTGTGTCTAATTGTATTTTTAATTAAAATGGCCACGCCACCTCCACGGGAGCTAACGCGATCATATCTATAGCAGTGGTAGTTTGCCAGTTTAATTGAGATATTATTATTCAGCCAAGTTTCAGTTAATAGGCATATATCTACTTTTGGTTTTTTGAGAAAATTATATAGCTCATCTTTCTTATTTTTGATGCCTCTGGCATTCCACGTAACTATTTTAAACCGATCACACATTATGATAAGAACTTACATGCTAAGTTAGTGATAACTTCAAACTGATCTGCTTTTGTTTTACAATTTTTTAAATTATTAATAAGCTCGAACGTAAGACTTTTTATTTCTTGAATAGAAAATAGGTTGGCGTTACCGATGTTGCTGCTTTGAGGTATATTCCAGTTTGGTCTCGAAACTGGCACTTCCTGATTTGAAGTGTGTGTCGGAAAATCCAGATCATGGCGATGATTGTCACGAAGTTAATTTAAAAGTTAATTTAAAACTTGTTAAAAGTAAAACATATATTTTTTCTTATAAAAGTACACTAAACGGCATAAATATTATGACAAAACGAAAAAGAAATATCTTTTGATTTGCATTTATTTAATTTATAACTTTTTTAATCTAATCTATAGTAAAATCATTTTTTATTTAAAATTTCATGTTGAATCCAAAAATGAAATCCAATTTTTAAAAGTGGAGCTGTATGAATTGTTACGATTGTTTCGAATCGAGCCAAAATTCGTAATGAAATGTTAGCCTAGTTGAAAGCCTCTTAACTACCAAGCTTCGTAAGTACGATATACTCGTACGTGCAAATTGGCAGCCGAGCAAAATATTGCAACACTACACAAACTTAAGCCAGAACGCACTCGCCTAAGTGCGAATGTGTTGCAAAATGAATTAATTTAAATTGCACTTTTTTCTATTCTCAGCCAAAGTATCAAAAAAAAATGTACGCTTTCATCTTCTTTCTAAAATAAAATAATTCTCTTAAATGTCACAATAAATTAAACAAAAATTTTTATTGAAGCCAAAATAAATTGTTTTATTTAAAAGTGAAGCAAAATGTCTTCGTAACTTTTTTCTTAAAAATAGAAAATCGAAAATTCATTGAATTTCCAAAATGAAATAATCAATTTTGTCATTAGAGACTGCTGAGCGCTGCTGTGAGCGCGCTGTGAGCAGAAAATCTTCAAAAACTTCTGCTTAACCCATTTGCAAAATTTTTAACTGCATCTAAAGAATATTGAAAATGATTAAGGTTAAGCCTGCTTTCATGCAAAAGCGACAGCAAAAACAACAGCAACAGCAGAAGCTACTTTTAAAATTCACAAATTTGTTTGTCAAAACTTTGACTTACTTTTATAACTTTTTTCATTTTTTCATCTTTTTTCAGACATTTATAAATTTAGCTTTTTCCAAATTTTGTGCTTAAAATTAAAATCGAAAAAAAAAAAATACAAATCAGTTTCAAGTGTGATCCTCGAACTCATTTTAGCGACTAATCGACTAATCCAAAAATATTTACACCAATGAAAAAAGTTGAAGTCGCTTTAATCAATAAAAAAAATAGATTGGAAATTTTTAAAATATAACTGAAATGCATTTTTCCAGTCATTTACATTTTAGTCAATTTTTTTAATGGCCTAAAATCAGAACAGTTCGTATGGACTGCCACGCCTTCTTCTTCTTGTTTTGTATTCAATTTAATAAATTTTTTTTATATTTTGATAAAAAGAAATGTGCTAAAAAAATTAACGTTCAAAACGTCACGTCCGCAATGCTTGAAAAAAGTTTCTCAGTTTTCTCAATTAACGAAACATTTTTTGGAGCACGGGTAGCCCATTTTGGAGCCCTTAAATGTGTAAAAATAAAAAGATATTTATAATATGGAAAAAGTTAATAATATTTTTACGCTCAACCCTAAATTAACCCATATGCTAACTCATTTTTTCATGGAACATTTTGCCAATTTTTACTTGAAGAGACAGTTTACTTTTTTTCTTTTTGAGTCAGATTGCCACAAAATGCTTGCTTGTCTTGTCTGTCGTTCACTACAATCAACGAAAATAATCTTTTAGTTTTGAAATTTTCGTAAAACTTTTACAACTATTTTTCGTAAAAGAAAATAAAAAAGATGAAATATTAAAACTCTTACTATCTGTTTTGATCCAACAGTTATGTTCTCACATTCACTTTCACGAGTTTAAAATCGTAAACGATTTAAAATCGTAATTTAAATTTGTATATTTTTCAAAACAAATTACAAATTATAGAACATTAAATTAAAATTATATTTCAAATAATTTAAAACACTTGTTGAACCATCCTCGGGCTTGAATAATAATTTGATTATTTTAGGCAATTTTCAAACTCAGCATGCAACATTACAGCTCAATAATTTTTATTTAAACAAAATATACACACAGACACCTGCACACACACATGACTATTTTGGTTTAGGTTGTTTCTATCATTTGCTTGCCAATAAAGCAATCAAACTTCATATAGAATTTTGTATGTCAAAGCAATTTTGTATGCGAATTGAAATCAAACTGACATACTTAGTGAACCGTGCCGACAATAACAGCTCAAAGAGACAATCAGATAGAAAGAGTAAACGAATACAAATGAGGCAGAAGCTAACAAACAAGCAAACAAAAAAAAAAAAAAAAAAAAAATAAGTCGACAATGTTGCTTTGGGATTTTGGCATCCTAAAGCAAAAGCCAAAGCTAAATCTGAAATCTAAAGCATAAAATTTTCATAAATTCGCTTAGTAGTCAAGAAGAGGAATGAATAAAATAGTAAAAATAAAATAGGCAAAGACAGAGAGGCTTACACATGGCGTATAAGTATTGAAAAACAAACAAAATAACAACAACAAGCACATCCCTTGAGATAATAAGCTAACAACGAGCCAATAACCACAAAATCAACAATAAAAACAGCAACAACAACAACTGAACTGTCAAAACGATAACTTTAGGAACGAAGGATGTTGATGTTCAACGCAAAACAAAAACAAAAAAAAAAAAAAAAAAACCTTGTCATAAAATTATACGTTAATATTGAATTAATGAAATTATTGACGACTGATTGAGTTTAGTTGCCAAAGAAGGATACAAAGTATCAAATAGTACGATGCCAAAGGGCATTTGCGAGTCAGTAGGAGAAGAAGAAGAAAAAAGGGTAAAAACAAAAGAGAGGTAAAGAGAAATGAGAGGGAGAGAGAGAGACTTAGTAAGTGTTTCAATTCGCGATATTTCATAAAACTTCATACCCATACACACACTCATACATATGTATGAGTTGTCGTCGCTGCTATAATCTACTTTTAGGCGCAAATATTATAAATCGTTGACTTGTTGCCGGCTTTTCGTATTTTATATTTGTGTGCTGCGTTGTGCTTTGCTTTTTTGCTGTCGCTGGGGATTTGTTTCGGGTAAATGGATTTAGTTTTGTTGCAGACTTTGTCTTTACACACTTCTGGGACTCTTTGCTTTTTCTATATTTTGCACGCTAATAGTTTCTCGCTTGTTATTTTTTTGCTATTCTATGTTTTTGTTGTTGTTATTGTTTATGCCGCATTGCTGTTCGCTGAATTGCCAAATAAATTATACAAAATGTCGTTGCATACGACACAAGCCTAGACTGGCAGCAAATTTATACATAAAAAGTTAACAGTGATAATAGAATAGAAAAAAGGGCTGTTTGATAAGTGTGAAACAAAAAATAATCGACGGCATATTTTGTTTTTTTTTTTTTAATCAAAGATTTTACAAATTTTGTTCAAATTTTTAAATCATTTAGGCAAACTTAAATTCAAATAAAACTCAAATTCAAATATATAAAACGATCTGACTTGTTCAAAAAGAACATTTTTTAAAGCTTTTCATAATGCCAATAAATATATGGGACATGGGACATATCGGTATACAGTTGGAACAATGCAGATCAGGCTAGGATAGTCCACTGTTTAGTTATGGGTCGATATTTAGTACTGCTGGAATATAAAATTATAGAATTATATACACGAAAGCTGGCAAGAGATGGCATGTCATGCATGAAATCTTGCCAGGCTTGTTATGCATGAAGTCTTGCAAGACTTGTCATGCATGAAGTCTTGCCAGGCTTGTTATGCATGAAGTCTTGCAAGACTTGTCATGCATGAAGTCTTGCAAGACTTGTCATGCATGAAGTCTTACAAGACTTTTCATGCATGAAGTCTTGCAAAGACTTGTCATTCAAGAAGTCAAGTTATGTGATCCAAGATAATGTCGTTAACGACTTGTATGGAGCTGTCGCCGGAAAAGGAGAAATAAATCGATAATCTGCGTACTTCTAGTCCCATCTAAGATCTTCTAAGAGCAGTTGAACAGCTTCGGTATTGATTTGAATCAAAAACGAACGCATTTGCTGAACAAAAAAATCTTTTTTACACCAAGAAAGTCCCCATACAAACGCCATAAAAAAAACCCATAAATTGGACTCCAAACTGAATGTCAAGAAGTCAAAAACCACCACATGAAGTTTTTTGAGATCAAATTCAAGATCACCACGAAAAATTCCCGTTGGAAAAACCTTGTCAAAAATAACCCAAGCAGTGCAGTGTACCCAACCAATAATTAATACATTTATAATAATTTCGCTCGTTTACACTTTCGGTGGCTGTTTTATTTTCATTATTTTTATTATTATTATTCCATAACGATGCACCTTGTGCTAATTTTATTATTGAATCAAATATGAAGAAATTAAAGCTGAAAATATATAAAATAAACGAAAAGTTAACGAAATGAAAATGATTTCATTTCGCATAAAATGTTATTACAGTACTTATTTTACTTTTGTTTTTATTTTCACAACTATCATGCTTATATGTACATATATACATAAATACATATGTACTTAGTGATGTGTATATGTATGTAGAAAATACCTTAATATGTACAGATGGTGTGCCATATAAAATATATTTTTTTTATATCCGTTCATATCTCTAAGGTTAACATAAACTGTTGTCACAATTATTATACTTATTGTTCTCATTTGGGTGTGTCGATTCTAGAAGGACCTTTTATGTGTTTTAGGGATGTTTGATAAATAAAAAAATGTATATATATATATATATAATGAATCTATTTTCCCAATGGAACTAATTAAATTCGCCGCATAAAATTTAGCGTTTAATTTGCTTCAAGATTAAATTTTTTTAATAGAAGATTTATAACAGATTACGAAACTGTAAGTGAAATTTTTTCCATTACGTTCCCATCCGTTCTCTGACAGGTATAAAAAATGAAACACTTATTTCTGTGCCTTTACGATTACTATTCAAACGTTCCATACACCTTTTTTTTTTTTAACAGTCTTTCACAAAATTTTGAAAGTATAACATGACATGGCACTGGGCACAAATAGTTTAAATATTTTCACACAGGCTGCTGGCGATGACAGTCAAAATGACAGCAGCAGCTCAACACACTAGCTACACTGTACAATAGAGTAGCTTAAAATTAGTGAATACTCGTATAACAGCTATGAGAATGGTTGCTGCATCTATGCGAAATATGTGTATACGATGACTATAGTACTTTTATGTACATATGTGGCAGCATATGAGGCAACAATAATTGCCTTTTGGGAATCATAACACGTTCGGAATTTTTGACATGTGCATGCAAGCATATCTATGTTTATGTATGTATGTATGTGTGAATGTGTAGGTGTATTTGTAAAATGTTCATGGATATCATTGTTGTTAAATCTTTTATTGTTGTTGTTGCTGTTGTTGTGATTATGTCACTAACGCATTCATAAATTTTAAGATGAAAGTTGATAGTGTCGAAGCAAATGTTGCAAATGGCATATAACAACATCAACAACAACATCAACACTAGCAATAGCAGCAACAACAGCTTTAAATGCTTCCGACCATATTCAGAAAAAAAATCGTAAAAAGCAGATAACTTGGATATAAGCAAATTTTAGGTAAAGAAATTATTTAAAACTTAAACAAGTGCTTTAATGGAGCGCTCTTGTGTGAGGCTTTTATCAAACATTGAAAATAAATTTAGAAAGATAGTCTGAAACTTGTCCTTAAACTGTTAAAAAATTAAAACCAACTTAAGGGAGAAAAATAATCAAGCACATTGTGCTCAAATCAAACACATTCGTGATCAAAAGTTAGGTTAGCAGAGATGACCCAATACGAGCTAGCCTGTTCCAGCAGCTGTCCTAGGCTGATACAGAGACGACCCAGTACTGGTCAGCAACAGCTCAGTCTGTTGCAAAGCCGGATGAATTCACTTTTGTAGGATATTGTAATGTAAAAATGGGATTGGAAATAACTTTTAGGCTGGCTAGCTCGTGGGTCAATTGTAGCTCACTACAGCTCATACGTCATGGGTATACTCTGCAACAGGCCTGACTAGTTATTGTGATTTTTATTTACATTTTGTGCTTTCTATTAAAATTTTAACTGAAGAACTTAAGTACCAGTTAACTATATCGTTCGGATAACTATTTGTTAAAATTTAACTGGTTCAAAAAAAAAATGTAAACATTATATTCGGGTAATTTTGGACATTTTTTTTGCACTTGCTCTGCAATGATACGGTATACATTCGTCTTTAATAAATCTCGAAAAAAACCCATGACTTTAACGTTTAGAACGACATGCTAAATTCTGCGTCAGAATGTATCTATAAATACATTTTTTCAATGTAATTACAAGTCATGTTACCATGGCTTGAAGTACACTTTTAACAGATTTCTGGTGAATACAAAAAAAAAAAAAAAAAGAACAGCATGCCTTAAATAATCCCACAACCAAATTAGCTTTCGTAGTACTCGGGATTACAAATTAGACATCGTTCCATTTAATACTGTTCCAATGTATCGTGCCATTTGTGGCATGCGAATCATACCCAAAAGGATGCGAGACACACACAGGACAGCATAAAAACATACATACTCATGTTATATGCTGAAAGAGAGACAGAGAGAGATAGAGAGAACGAGAGTGTGGATAATAAGCATGAAATACATACAACGCAAGCGAAGCTATTAAAATACACAATAACAACATGAAAATGAAACATGCGAGGTAGGAATGTATAGTAATTGCAATCGAAAAACATCATTGCTTATATTCGAAAATATTTCTGAAACCGTGATAAGATTTTTAAGTATTTCATTTTCTCATGTTTCAAGTTGATTGTATCTACATAATTTTTCAGAAACTTTTAATCATACCTCGTACATATGTAGCATGCTTTTACCCATCCATATACAAATGTTAATAGCAGTCACACTTGATAACGAACATGGACGAACATACACACTTTACATAGTACGAGTATAGCAACGACAAAATTATAATAAATTGCCACTTATTTAGCTGGTGAAAATAAATTACATTTTAATTATTTCTTTATTTTGATGATGGGTTGACGTATACTACGATATATAGGGTTGGCAAGTCAAAATGAAGAAGACTACAAACGGCAAAACACTACTATTATGAGGCGTGGCCAAACATTTACATCTATCCATTGCATGCTTAAAGTCATTATTAAGCATTTATCTTTCTATGGTTTTACATGAAACTTTAAATACTTACAACATTGGTTTTTTTTTTTTTTTTCTAGGTTGTCGGTATATTATATTGTATATCATTATACTTTAAGTTATTTTAATACACATGTAATGCTTTAACCTGTAATACAAGAATAAAGTTCTTTATTGTATTGTATTTCAAAAACTTCACACTCGAAGCCATAAATTCAGTAACTGAATTCAAATTTTAAATAATTATTTTCCGCTTAAGTCTACAAAAATTTGCGATTTAGTTAGACCGATAACGTTTTAATTTGTAACCGATAGCGGCATTTGATACATAAAATCCATAGAAATGTTTTGGAAATGAAACAGAACTTTTGCGTACGTCGAAACACCAACAAATTGAAAACGTACGAATTTATTGAAATCGTAAATCGCAAAATAGAGCGATTACAGCAGCAATGAGCAGTGTATTTAATGAATCCTTGAATTGTTAAAAATAAAACAAATGTTATAAAAATAAAAGTAGCTCACACTTAAGCATTATTATTAATTTAAAAAACAAAACACAAAATCTCTTCGGATTAGTTTCAACGCTCTCATGAAATCTCACATCTTAAATCCTTTCTCTTTCACTTTTTTTTTTTTTTTTGCTAAATGAGAACATCAGAGATTTGCAACCAAACCAAGGAGATTTTATATGATATTGTTGTATTATGTATTTAATTTAAAAGGTACAAAGCGTCATTGTTTTCATTATAAAAAAAATTCATTTATAATTTAAGTCTACATATATCATCTCGATTTAGTAATAAATTATTCAATTTTCGTTTGTTCTACTTTGAATTTATTTAAGCCACTTTTAAGTTTGTTTTTGCTACTTTTCGTTTTATTATTTATTTTTCTAGTACATTATTTTTTGTATCTTATTTTGCATTTAAGAGTCAAGTCGACGCCATTCACTTTGATCAAAATTCAAAATCATTTCCTATTATATTTTTATTTAATTTCATATTACGGCAGAAACGGTGCGAAAACGAATTAAATTTTGGCAAAAGACTCAAGATTTTTTAATAACTTTCTATATATTTTTTTAATATAGCCGAGGTGCACGTACATTTTTGTTAACATATTAAAAAATACATATAAAAAAACGTTAACTTCGGTGAAACCAAAGTTAAAATACTCGTCACACGAAACTAAAACAGTTATCATCAGTGGCGTAGGTAGTATTTCTTGAAAGGGGATGGCTACGGTTAATTCAATATAAAATGACTACAGTCATAAATAATATAAAAATTCGAAAATGAACGGTAGAAATGTATGGGAACTATAACTAAAAGTAGGCGTGGCACTTTTATTTTCATACATAATTTAGACGTTATTGAGAAAAATTTAAGTTCCAAATTTCTTTATATCTGGACCGAAGGCAATGCATTGGAAAAAACATGCAAAACCAAGGACGGACGGACGGACAGGCAGATTGTCAGTCAGACAGACAGACGGACATTGCTAAATCGATTCGTCTCGTTGAGCTGATCAGCTGATTTATAGGATTTCCATGAATGTGTTACAAATTTTCAGACAATATGATAAAACCCTAATACACTTTATGTGTGACGTGTATACAAAAAAAAATAGAATGCATTTATTGTACTCACTCCAAGTTCCACATAATTCGTATAGATGGGATATGGTAGCGCAATAACCATTCCTGTCAACCAGGTTGCACAGCAACTGACGAATGCGGGCAGCCTTCCCTTAAGCGGATCGTTAAGCCAACGCATGCGATCCCAGGCGATGAGTATATGAGATATCATAGCAACGTGCAACGGGATGTCCTAGGGGCATGAAAAAGAAATGAGAAATAATAAAATCGTAAAAACATTTTTTTCTTTTTTGGAGGAAAGTGTAATACACACACAAACAGATAAAGTAAAATATTTGTGCATGTCTGTGTGCGTTTGTATGGCGCAGAGTTCATCACATTCCTTTTTGGTAACAATACATACATCAGAGAGACAGACAGACAGACAGACAGTCTCTCTTGTTGAATATGTATGAATGTATGAATTTCGTCAAAGTTAAAGACAAATGTAAACATTGGTTGTAATGTAAAAACATTTGTTTTTTCTTGGCTTTCTCATACATATGTATGGATGTATCGTATACGTGTATATATATTGCAATATACGCTTCACACTCTTTATATTTTATAAATATTTCAGCTGTATTTGGATACAAAATAAAATTTGCACATTTTGTTATTTTTTTATTTATTAATTTTTTTTTTTTTATATTGTAGGTTATAGTTTACACAATTGAAAATATATTAACAAAAATTTTAAACAGCATTGCCATATAGTAAGTAAATGTGGATTGTGTTGATTTGCATATTTGTGGAACATAAAAAACCAAATATACAGGGATGTCACAGAAATTTCAGAGTTTTGGTGGAAGTGTTTTAGTGTAAATACAGCGATACTTCGAGCAAAACTCAAAACTCTAGTGGAAGTGTTTTCGGTGACCCCTTGAACTTTTAAAAAAAAATACGGAAAATTTTTTATATTTTCAAATTGATTGTGTTTTGGCTACACACAAATTGTGTTTCATTTCCAAAACGTTTCTTTGCAGTTTGGCAAAATATGCCATCGGTTACAAATAAAAAAGGTTATCGGTCAGACCAAATTTCAAATTGTTGTTGCTTTGACTAAATTTTCTGCTCTTTAAAAGATTTTAAAAATTAATTTAATTTAAAGTTATTATTTAATGCATTTTCTTTTCATTTCACTGACTCGAACTTTAAAATTTTGCGAATTGAAAAGTTAATCGGCAACATTTTTACGATAACAATTATGAGAACTTGGCTGCTAGTCTTGAAAAATTGTTTTTCGACATTGCTTAAAGGCTAATTGCTTAATTTCGTTAAACACAAAATAACAAAAAAGCTGTTTGAATACAATCCACATAATTATAAATTATGGCAACACTATAACGACTTTCGATAACTTTTTTTTTTGTTTTCTAAAAAAAACAACAATCAACTTTTCAAGCTGCTTGAAACTGAAATCAAAATATGTTTTTTTTTCCTAATAACGATTGTGCTTAGAATTCGGAAAAAGGCTGCAGTGGACTTCTAAGAAAGAAAATATTGAATTTGCCGTTTCTGTTTTCCGAAATTTATTGCTTATTGTCACAATTTTTTTGCAATTTTCTGGAAATTTACGTATAACAGCTCGAAAGAACAAAACGTTTTTTTCGACAATCAATTAATCAAACCATTTTTTTACAATCTTCATCAGATAAACCTTTTGCATTAAAATAATCAATTAAACTTAACAACGCTTACACTTGTCGACTAAAAAAACTCAAAAATATATACAAAATTTTTTTTTAAAAAAAACTTAACCAATTCAAAGTTTTTCTTTAAACATTTTATTTACGCAAAGTAGTAAGAAATAGTTCATAAAAAAAAAAAAAATAAATAAAAAAAAAGAACAATAAACTTTGGAGCGAGTTTTACAGCAATTTAAACTGGAAATGTATAAGAAAAACAACGACGACTTGGCTCAAAGTTTGCATAATGAAACGGAAAAACGTGAGTTCAATCTTTTTTGCTAACAATGCATTTTGCATTATGGACTCTTAAAAAACTCGTTTCAACTTAGCCAAGTAGAAAGACAGAATTGCGTCAATATCCATGCAAAAACTTTTCTATTCAGTTAATTTCTATTTTAAATTTAGCAAAATATGTTCGAAATGCAACAAAAATGCTGCTCAATGAATAAATTTAAAGAAATTTAGGAAAATTTAGCTCTATTGTATATAAAATTTATTCAAGTATCGATTTAAACAAATGGCACAAAGTCTTCATTCAAACAGCAACGCAGCAGGACTATCAGCATTGAAGCAAAGAATTTGCGTGGGAGAGTCCTTGCATGCTTCCATAATAATAATCCATCATTTAAACAGGATAACTTAACATTACGGGTTCCACCACAGCTGATATGGATGCCATGGAAAAATTTAAAGTAAAAACAAAAATAAAATGCAATGTTTTTGTTGTGTTTTTTATTTTGCCTATGCCTGTAATATGGTTGTTGTTTTATTGTTTCGAGCTTATGTCTTGTAATTACAGTTATTCTTTTGCATCGAAAACAAAGCAACGTATGGCTGCAATGTGTTTGTTGTGATTGCAAACAGTAAAAATATATTTTTTTTGTTGTTGTAAATATTACTGAAGTGGAGAATAATGATGTTGTTTCACTGTTCAGCCCTAAGCTGTCGAAGATTCGAGCTTGTGGGCATATAATTTATTAATAATTTATTAGAGATTTGCTTATGTATTTTTTTTTTTTTATATAGCTTTGATTCTGCTATCGACTGCAACATATACTAGAACCATAAAATTTGACATTTAGATTTTGCTAAATAAACATGAGATACAATATATCCACTTTTATTCTCTGTACGCATTTCCAGAAATACATATTCCTCATGCATGATTTTATATGTACTGCTTTTTCGATACTTTGCAATAGTTTTTCGATATATTTTGATACTTTTAAAAGATACTTTTCGATACTTTTAAATATTTTTTCGATTCTATTTTTACATTTTTCGATACTCTTTTGATATTTTACGATTTTTGATACTTTTTCGATACTTTTTTGATACTTTAGAAACTTTGATATGCTCTTTTCGTTTATTTTAAAATATTTTTTTAATATTTCTCGATATTTTTTATATATTTTCGATTCTTTTTATTTTTCCGATACTTTTTTTATACTATTTTAATTTTTTTTGATATTTTTTCCGATACTTGTCTATACTATTTTCATACTTTTAAACATTCTTGATACTATTTTCATGCTTTTGCAATATTGGTTCGATACTTTGTCGATACTTTTTTGAAACTTTTAAGCATTCTTTATACTATTTTAATTTTTTTCGACATATTGGTTCCGAAACTTTGTCAATACTTTTTCATACTTTGAAACATTCTCGATACTATTTTCATTGTTTTTGCAATATTTTGGCGATACTTTGATCGATACTTTTTTTGATACTTTTAAACATTCTTGATACTATTTTCATGCTTTTGCAATATTGGTTCGATACTTTGTCGATACTTTTGCGAAACTTTAAAGCATTCTTCATATTATTTTTTTTTTTTTTTTCGTTATTTTTCCGATACTTGTCTATACTTTTTTCATACTTTTAAACAATCTTGATACTATTTTAATTGTTTTTCTATATTTTTCGATACTTTTCTGATAATTTGTCGATACTTTTTGGAACTTTAAAAAATTATCGATGCATGCTGTCTGATTTTTAAGGCTTTTTCGATATTTGTGCGATACTTTTCGATATTTTTTTAATACATGACACAAGTGTGCGTTTGTATACATTATTTGCTTCATTGATTACAATGTAAAAATTCATGTGAGATATGTTAATGCTTTGGTTTCATCAAGTTGACATTTGCTTTTGTATTTGTATTTGTTTTGTTTGTTTGTTTTTTTTTTTTTTTTTTAGGAAACATGTATTGGCTTGCTGCGACGCTGTGTATTTCTAAAGCTTAGCCATTCTATCGAATTGGCTGTATTTGATTAAAACAAATACACAAACAGATACAATAGTATGGATGGCATATGAAGTAAGTTCAAACATTTCATGCTATAAATCCGTAAAAGCTTTCTACTAAATCTCTTGGTATGTTATTATTCGAAGGATTTACAAAGTGATGCTTTGTAATTTATCATCGAAACACATCACAATTTTAGCAAAAGCGTAAAGTTCAGGTAAAGTTCTTTCATTTTTTTTTTTTTTTTATGTTTTCTTACTCACTTCTTTCAACATAAAAAGTAGCAGATTTCATTTTCAGTTTTACTGATACAAGCGAATAACTTTTGTTTGAAATAATACGAGTGACATGAAGTAAAATTACAAATGATGAAAAAAAAAAAATACAAAAATATTATTTTAAGCTGTTGAATAAATTTTCATTTCGATTCAAGATGCAACACAATCTCAAAAAGAAATGAACAATTTTCCGTGAAAATGTTTCCATGAAAAATAACTTTATAAACAATATTATTATCAATAATTTATTTATGAAAGTCCTAAAATCCACTTATGCATTAAATAATAAGCTCTCATGTGATTTACTTTGTGACTTTGTTATTGTTCATATTTATAAATATAATAAATTATACAAAACATTAACATAAATACAGACAAACACCCCATACAATATTATCACAATCTACAGCAGCAAATGATGTGTGCCAATGAAAATATATTGTTTATGTTTCAAGGATTTATTTAATACAAAAACAAATATTCGCTTAAATAATACATTTTAAATGTACTCATATACTATGTGTATTATAGTATATATTCGATTTACATAAAAGAATTTCGAGTGCATCATTTGAATCAAATCAAGTTGAATGAATAATCGAATTGTGTTGTGGTTTAGTTGATTTGCTATGATACTTTAGATATATCATAAAATAAAATAAAAACGACGAAACGACGACGTCTTACAAAAATAAAGAAAGCATAAAACCACACACAAACACGTCGCACAAATTATTACACTCACACAAAGAAAAGACATTCAGGCTGTCGCTTCTAAGCGGAAAATTATTATATTTCCGGCTTTGTGTGCCAATCACATCGATCATACTTAGCAAAGGCGTTGTTGCCAATGTTTTTGTGTATCAGAGTTAAAAAAAAAAACTGTTAGCATATTTTAAGGCGTTCGGTCAGGTTTAAAGTGTGAAAGATAAAAGAGCGGAAATGAGCAAAAATACAAAATAAAATTGAAAAAAAAAATACTGTTAAATCAAAAATAAGATTTACTACTTTTATGTATCTATGCGACTTATGGTATAGGGAAAAGTGAGTCTATTGTGGGCACCCTTAGGCTTTTAGCTGCATAGCTAAATGTTTTAGCAGACTTTCAGTGAAAAAAAAAACTAATTAATAACTTCAATTAGCAAATTAGATATTCAAGTAATAATTTTTGGGTTAAAAAAAATTTTGTATTCGGTTGTGGGCACCCTTAAAAATATTGAATAAAATGGAAATAAATGAAGAAAAACTACCAAAAATTAAGAGCAAATGAATATTAATTTATTTTAAAAGCCTTCACTGCCATTAAAAAAGATTTATTAGATTATTACACATAATCTAATAAACGCTATGCCGATAGTTGATGGTTTGTCTAGTGTCTCCTACATATAAATACATGTTCTTTCGTTTAAAAAACAGCCGCTTGTTTAGTCCATTAAGGTGCCCACAACCAGTTGAGTTATGGTGCCCACAACTAGGAGGGTGCCCACATACAACGCACTTCCCAAATATTGCATTCTATATCTCTTACGCAAAAACTTTTTGGGCCAATATGCTAGTGTATATTTGCCTTAGCTCTGTAGACTTAATTCAGCTATTTTCCAACTTCTTGATCCCGTCCGATAATAAATTTTCCGAAAGGTCTGAAAATACACCTCCGCGGTGTCGATGATTTCCTCGTCTGAGTTGAATTTTTCATTGATAAGCCTTTTTTTGAGGTTTGGGAAGAGATAATAGCCAAAACGAATAAATACGGTGGATGCGGATGCAATTGGAGCCCTAAATCATTGATTTTCGAAGTGCTCTCGCATATGTGATTTTGATCTGGAGTGAGCATGCGCGGCACTCAGCGGTAGAATAACTTTTTCGTATGCAGAATCTCGCCCAAAATATGGCGGGTTGGCATGTCTGTCTAAATATGAACGGACGGAGATTACTTTTTACCCCACCAAGTATGATATTTTAACCAAATGTATTAGTCTAGTTATGTCTGTATGTCTATAGCCCCCATTTAAGTGGTTTCCCCATAAAAATAATCCAATATTTCTTTATTAAGGAACTCTAAATTTTGTATAAATTATGCCTATGATGGTTATGGTCATACACCCTATACAATTTATTATACAGTTTTTTTTTACCTTTTGTATAAAACACTTTTTTGTTTTTTAGAATAAAGCAGATATATGGACTTAAGTTCTAATGCCATTCAAGCTGCAATTGGACCAAACAATTGGTCACAGTTCATATACCTCACAACACTAAAAAAAAGATTATTAAACTGTCATAAAATTTATACGCCTATGTTTTTAAAAGCTTATTCTATTTGATTCGGTTCGCTTTCACTTATTTATTTATTTTTTTTTTTTTATTACAAGATTTCATTTGGTGGTGAACATGGCGTATACGCAACTTTCAACTTGATTTTTGCCAATATGTGTGTATACGTCAATGACATTACTAGCTAAAAAACGACAAAGAAAATGGACAGAACGAAGCATCGAGCAAGGACTTGTATTATTTATTTAATTTAAAAATAAAAACATTTTTAAAGTAATTTTTTATAAAGTTCATTGCACAATACGCACCTGCAACATGGGCAGAAAAAAGCATAAAAATTGTCCAAATATCCAATTCTGTATGAGCATCACCATCAACGATATCGGCAATACGATGGCACACTGTACCGCATGACAAAATGCCAGATTTATGATGAACGCATGCGTAACATCCTTATAGAGACGATGATAGAGCACATATACCATAATGGCAATATTCATGATGGCGCCCAGTGTCGCTAATGCTGCGTATTGTATTAGAAAAAGCCAATAAACCGATTTAATGCTCGCCTTTAAAATGGGTCCACTAAAACGATCCATGGCATCTGTATCGTTAATATGGCCCGCAAGAAAATGTGCAATAATTATGAAATACTTGTCCGGCATATCTTTCCATTTGGTCTCAAGATCGGCCAAATTCATTTTTTGATTACTCGTACTCGCCGCCATTTGATAGTCAAGATCGAGTGTTTCACCAAGATTATCACTGTTCGATGAGGCAACAATTGCACTGGTTTCACCTGTTACGGCCGTTGCACCATGATGCGTATGCGACGGTGACATATTTGAATTCAAATTAATTCAAGTGAAATAATCGAAGGTGTTTTATTTTTTATTTGTGCTGCAAAGATAAAAAAAAAAATATATAAATTTATTTTTTATATAATTCAAAAATAATTTAAATTGTTTTCATTTTATTACACAAATTTTGCTAGTTTTTAATTATAAGAAAATTTAAAGCTTATTTTCTGCTTTAGTTTGCAGCTTTTTACATTTTACATTTTTGTGCTACTTCTTTAATTCTTTGTCTGCATTTAAACTTTCCAATTCCAAACCCAACGAAACAAGACTAGACTAGACCAAATTTAAACCGCATGCAAGACTTCATTTCATGAGAGCAACAATACACTACACAACTGAATGCAACGCATACAAAGTGAAGTGTAGCCTATCCGAAGGCTAACATTGTCAGGACATGTCGCAGCACGCTTGAGGGCATTTGCATACAAAATATATTCATGCAAAAATGTTCAAAGCCAGGCAGCCAACACACAAAAACTAGCTGAAACATAAAAAAAAAAAAAAACAAAAAAAAAAAAAAAAAAAAAACACAACAATAAGAAAAAAAAAAAACGAATATATCTTCTCTGGAACAAAAAAAAAAAAAACACAAAAAAAAAAAAAAATATTGTAAAAAAATCAAGGGAAATAGAATTTTTATCCTGGCTCTAAAAGAAGTCAATTCGTTTGGCCACAAAAAGCCAATGCCTTTCGAATTTATGCATATACACAGAGAAAATCAAGCACGTATCTTGCTTGTTTTGAGAACAATCGTGCTTAATTCAAGTTTTTTTAAACTTAAATCGCACAGTTATCGAATAATGTGAAGATACATCTACCAGAAAATGCTTCTCGATATAAGAACGGATATGTTTGAAATGAGAACACATGTGCTTGATTTGAGAAGAACTCTGTTTACCAGTTTGATTTTGATTTTTTTTTCTCTGTGTATGGTATATAATAGACAATCGTATACATACGTGTAGCTATCTATTTGCCTTTATTCACTTAACAATTTTGCTGTAAATTGAACTTAAACATTGTGTAAAGTTGAACCAGTGAACTTTTTCCCTTTTTTTCAGATATTCTATTCAAGCACAAATTGATAAAATACTTTTGTATGAAGAGATTTAACTCTTTGTTAACTCATGATTTAAGATTGCTCATGATACACAGTTCAGTGTGTTCAGAGCTTACTACTTGTGAAATCTCAACTGGACCAGGAACATCATATTTGAATATGAGTGCACTATTTTCTACACATCATAAGCGCAACCATGAAACTCAAGGAATAGCAACCAGGACTAACCAGAGGAAACGTTGACAGAAAGAAAAGAAAGATAATGGTGTTGCCATTCACTTTAATTATTTTGTTCATCACAAAAATTTGACATTGATTTCAAATAATATTGACTGCGATAAAATATGTTCTTCCATTGAGCCAGGTACGTCTGTCCTGTTGTCCGATGGAGACCATCATCTTACTCCATGTAAAATCTCTGTTATAAATCTTCTATTGAAAAACACAAACTAAATCAACGTATTTCATTTATTAAAAAAAAAAAAAAAGCTAAGCTTGACTACAGAGCGAAGAGTTTAGGTCATTATTAGAATTCGTTTGCTAACAAAACGTGACCAAACATTTGGATTTGAATGATTTTTTTTTTCTTTTGGACAAACTCAACATTTTGGCATTTAATTACAAGTCAGCAAAAATAAAACACATAAACGTACAAAAATTTTATAACTATTTTGCAACAAACTTTTATATACATATGTGTGTGTATATATAAATGTATCTAGATACATTTACAATTCACTATATATGTGCAATTACTAGTGCACCAAAATAACAACAAAAGACAAACAAAATAAATAAACACAATCAGGCACACAGATGAAATATAAAAGTTAAATAAAATAATAGATAAAATTTTGATTGTAAGAAACCAAATATTTTATGCATAACAGATTTGATAACAAATATTATTTGTGTTGTTCACATGGTCTGGCATTAGTGCATAAAAGAATAAGTGCAAACGGTTGCAAGAATAATTGAAACTAAAATAGAAAATATTTTACACTTTTTGCAAGACTTAGAACTTTTTTGTACATAAAAAACAGTGTTGGAAAACGCACACAAATAAGGCAGTGGCAGCTCAAGATGAAGAAAGAAAGAGAAATTATTTACATTAGTTGCAATCAATGAAAAAGTGATTACTGTCACCTTACAAAAACGATGGGATGCCAAGTTTAGTTACTTCTTCTTTCATGATCAGTACCCAAATGACGGTTATTCTAGCTTCGGTTCCATCGAATTTAAAACGTTTACTGCTTATTTAGTCGTTAAGTCATTGTTGGAAATTTTTTTTTTTAATTTTTTTTGCAATTGTTGCAAACTGGCTGACAAAATGATTGTAACATGTACAATAAATGTTTATAGTGTTTTAAAGAGGAACAAACGGGCAATGAACGGACGAACTCAACCAAAATTCAATGACTCGCACTGACCGTAAACGAGCACAAACCAAACAGGAACAACAACAACAACAACAACAACAAAAAACAAGAGAAACAGAAAAACAAAAAAACAAAAAAAAAAAGGCCACAAAAGATGGCAGTGTTGGCAAACAATTGCAGCAGTTGCTTTTTGCAGTTAAGCTGCTTCCGCTATATTCTGGAT
This sequence comes from Leucophenga varia, assembly GCA_018903435.1. NCBI lineage: Eukaryota > Metazoa > Arthropoda > Insecta > Diptera > Drosophilidae > Leucophenga > Leucophenga varia. The sequence continues at coordinate 941,435 of JAEIFJ010001021.1, forward strand.
ATCAATTTAAGTAGGAACATAGCAATACATACAAACATGCATATATGTATTTGTGCGTATGTGTGTGTGTGTGTGTATTTCACTTTAAGCAGCAACTTCCGTTCAATTTATTCAACCCAATATACAAGTACAAGGATATTTGTTGAACAAAAAAAAATTTCTTCGTTTTATTTTTTTATCTCTCTATCTCTATCTCGCTCTTACTCTATACACACACACACACACATGATTATGCTTTTTGTTTTTATATATAATTTTGTTGCTACTGTTGCATCTGCTTTTACCACAAACGGACGGACCGACGGACAGACAGACAAACAGAATTTCATGTTGCTTAAACGACGTTGCCAGCTCGTTGCCCGATATTCCTCTGAACCTTTGCAAATTTTATCACGTGCGCCGATTGCCAGTTTGATGACCCGAATTAGACAAAGTTTTACTGTGGCTTTTGTTTTTAATATAGCACTAGATTATGCATGAGAAGTATTTAAATGTTGCTACTTAACGACTTTTTGTATCCCTTTTTAATACTCAACAAATATAATTAATAAAAGGATTCATGTTTGATTTGGGACTGTAATAAAAATAAAAATATATAAATTATTTGTATGGGCTTAATGGGTTAATGGCAAAGTCACGAACGAGCGAACTTGGTGTCTTTCAAATCTTAACCCTTACTCGATCCTAGGTATAGCTTTTATACAAACTTACCGCCCATTTTCTAGTATTTGTATAAAAAATTATTATTTTTAAAAGCTATTTATTTCATATATGGTAAAAATAAATCTTATGTCAACCCATCTTTCCCAATACACACCTACTGCCCAAATCTTATGTTGACACTAATGATTTAATGGGAATCGGATCAACATAGCATAAAGGACCCAAATATAAACTCACTTCCAATTTTCGGGTTTTATCAAGAAAATTGTTTTAGTTTCTCCAGTTTTAGATAAAACATATGTTTCCTTACCAAATCCCAAATGTAATGTTTAAATTTGGATTGTACAGGGCACCCCAAAATATTTTAGTGCATGGTGCAATTAAATAAAAACTGGTATTATTTAGTATGTTTTTATGTTCTTGAAACTACTAAAATACTATTATCATTGTAAGCAAAATGATAATTGGAACCATAGTTTAGGGTATTTAATAAATTGCTATTATATAATTTTTTTACCCTTACCCAAAGGGTAAACGGGTATATTACAGTTTATGCGAATGTATGTAATATGACAGAGAGGCAAGTTAGACCCTATAAACTATATATATTCTTGATCGCTTTATTGAGGAGTCGAACTAGTTATGTCTGTCTGTCCGTCCGTCTGTCCGTCCGTTATGCTGTCTGCCGTATGAAAACGATTATTTCGGAGACTATAAGAGGTAGAGCTTTCAAAATTAAAACTTTGACTTTCCTAGGCTGTCAAGTGTGCACTTACAAACTGTTTTTTCTAGACCCATTTTAAGGAGTACCCCCCCCTTACAAATCTACCCCAAAATTTTGGGGTTTTGCATAAAAACATCATTGTTTTTTATCTAGGAAGTTCAAATTTAGTATAAATTATGTATATGATAGTCCCAATAAAATATCCCAATATGGGTAGGACCAAACAAATTTTAGGTATAGCCACCATACAATATCCCAAAATTTTGGGTTTTTACATAAAAACGTCATTGTTTTTTATTTTAAAATTTAAATTTAGTATAAATTATGTCTATGATAGTCCCAATGAAATGGACATATGGTGGAGGCCCAACAAAATTTTAGGTATAACCCCATTCAAAGATACCCGATTTTTTAAGTTTTTTATAAAAATCAATTTTATGGTAGTCAAATAGAACCTAATTTAAGGTACATATAGATTGGGTACAGGGTATCTTGCAGTCGAGCCTACTCGACTTCAGCGTTCTTTCTTGTTTTTTAATGGTCTTGATACACACAAGCTGTTTCGATCTTAGTTATGGCTACGCCCATGACGCTAATATTAACTAACTTTTCTTTTTTTTTGATTTTTATGATACGGTTTGTGCGTCTTCAGTACGTGTCTATTTCACTGCCCGTTAGCCAGTTAATCTTTTTGCTGCCATTATCTTTGGCATCTATGCTTTGCCCACACGTTGAGTTTATTATTGTACCTTCAATGATTTATAACGTTTTCGAATAGAAAAGAAAATATCAGGAAAAATGAAATGACTAAAAAAATATGTAAAAAAAAAACGCAAGATTTATGCACTCAATATCTGAAAAAGATATTTACAATATAGCTTACATATATAGTTTGCAATAAAGCAATAACGTTGGCAGGCATTGTATGGACATTGAATGCAACTTATATTTTTGGATAATTTACAAATCGAGTTGTTTCATTTTTGAATGTTTATGAGCGAAGCATGGAACACAGCACATTGCATACTATCGGATATCGATAACGAATAAACAAGAAGCATGTATATCGATCGTTACACATCTGTAGAAAACAAACATAAAACGTAGGCAAAGTGTTTAAAAGTTGAAAAGGAACATTTTAGGGTTGCGACTACGCCTCCTTCTGTCGTTACTTACATTTGCAAACTTAATATACCCTTTTCCACGGGGTAAAGAAAAAAAAAAAAATACCGAGAAACCGTAAAAAATTCGTAATAAAGCACCACCAAAAAAAAAAAAAAAAAACAAAAAAAAATATTTTTTTAAAAAAAAAAAAAAAAAAATTTAGTGGCTCAAATATTATATGACAAAAAAAAAAATATTTTCTTTTTAATTTTTCGCCAATTTAAGTTCGCCATTACCAAAATTTTTAGACGTTTTTACACTTTTTACGTCAAAACAAATTTTGTGAGAGAGTGTGTCACATACAAAATGTATTTAATTTTAAATTAAAAATAATTCGTTTTGACCCAAAAAAAAAAAAAACAAATCGAAAATAAAACCATTAACTATACCCGAAGATGTCGTTTCTTGTTTGTAAATCTTTTTAAAAAGAAAAGAACATTTTAAAATAAAAAATCTAATACAGTTTATAATTGACTAAAAAAAAAAAGACAAAACCAAAATTTAAAGACACAAATTGGTGCTAAGTAATCGAAAAATAAACAAAAAATCAATTTTTAGAAATTTTATATGAAATATGAAACACGTGTCTTGCTTAAGTTTAACTAGGGGATTTTTTTTTTTTTTTTTTTTTTTTTTTTGTTAATTTCTTTTTAGTCTCACTCATATTCAAAGTAAGAGACAAAAACAAAGAGATAGAGGGAGAGCTCTGTTTCTGTCTACACTATTGTTTATGCCTTTTATCGCCTTTCATTTCTCAATCATAATTCTTGGCATACAACACACAAATATGTATCTTTTGGTTTTTTGTTTTTTTTTTGCACGAAAAAGTGACTCCTTTCGGAATGTGCAAAAGTAAAAACTACATTGGCAAAAAATCAAAACGTAGCTATACACATTTGCCCTGGTAGATATTTGTATGTGTGTGTGTGTGTGTGTGTGTGTGGTAGACCTCAAGTGTGCACAGAGCAGTGCATTGAAAATGTTGCCAATTCTAACAGCATTCAAATTTTATGCATTTAAGAATGTGTCACCACTTGAATCTGTTTATGCATTTTTCTTTCAACATTTGACTTTTTGATGTTGTGCAATTGTGTAATTTAAGTAACTAAAATGAATGATTGCAGGATATTCGAGTAACGGAGTAAAATGTAAAATAATTGTTGCACAATCACAATATTCATAAAAAATTATAAAACTATTTTGCACTAACCACAAACATTAAAAGATAAACGAAATTTTAAGCAAGTTGGCAGTCCGAATTTCAGCATAAAGCAAAGTCACGCACAGCTGATTGCAGTAAGTTGCACAGAGTTAAACAAATTTTGCCTTCGGCTGCAAAGTTAATTTTTAATTTTTTGCAAGTAAAAACCACATTGTTGAATTTTCTTTGAATTAAATTTATAAGTTTAAACTTGAATGAAATGAAAATTTCTTCTTAAAACCAGCAACAAAATCATAAATTAGTAAATTTAGCGTGAAAATACTTTTTAATGCGTTTATAACTTTATTAACTTTTTCAACGAAAAATAAATCCTATGAAACGCACCCACACACACACACACACACACACGCACTGATGCATCTGCATCTGTGTGCGTTAATTAGCATCCATGTATGATATTCTCGCCGCCTGCTGTTGCTATGCTGCTGCTGCGGTTATGATGCACAAAGAATGACATGTTTGTTCGCATATAAAACAGTCAACAAGAGTATTAATAATTTTAAGCTTATAGTCTGTCTGCATGAACTACTAACTAAACGCTAATTAGGTGCATTTCTGTATTTTTTTAATCTCGTATTCTCGAAGAAGAGAAACCAACTATGTGATACAATAGAAATAATGACAATATACAAAAAAAAAAAAAAAACAAAACAATTGCTTTAAAAATTCTCTTCAAAATTCATAAAAAGTCAAATTCAGGGGTGTCAGGAAAATCTCTACCAACCCAATTTCAACCGAATTACAATCAAAAGATATTTTAAGGTGTCAGGTTTCAAATCTCTCAAGTTTTTGTTAGACCGCAAAAATAAACGTAAGCTACCAAAATACAATTTTAGAGGATATCGTTTTAAAGCTTCCAAAACATCAAAAATCGAAATTCTAATTGATTTTATTTCCGAGATAATTTCTATTCAAATTTTTTTTTTTTTTTCTTTATTTTCAAAATTTTTTCAATTTTTTTAATGTTTGATTACATCATTAAAGTTACAATCGATAGTTATATTGAAAAGTATCGAAAGCGAAACCATCTCTAATCATCGATATACTTAGGCTTTAATACAGAAGAAAGACAATTTGGCTTTGCAATGCACGAGGCAAAAGAATGTGCCATAAGCATTGTAAATGATGTCGCCTTTGTTGTGAATAGGAACACGTACGTACGTATGTATGTGTGTATGTACAATACATGCGACTCTTTAATTTAATGCCTTAATCATTCGATAGTTAATTAGCTAAGTTAAATTTCAAATAAAACGTAATTGCAAGAAACAATTACAGACAGCAGCAACAGTAAGCAGCATGCAACCCGAGCACACAATAACATATACAAATAAGCATTTATTATTTAACATAGTACATGGTTTGTTCAAAAATAATTGTGACTTTTGCTAACAAACCTCGCTGAAACATTCGATAACGCTGTCTTGGTATGTTTACAAAAAAATTAAAAAAAAGATACGAAAGCAAGTATGTAAATATCTTAACGCATATGTAAAACGCAAACAAAACCGATAAATAGAAAGCAGCTGTATCTGTTTATTAATTTATGCTAGCATCTGTCTTTGTTTGTGCGAGATTAGTTTCTAAAGATTTATTTTTATTTATTACAATTTTATTTAAATAATTTTAAGCATTTCTGTCAATATTAAGCGATGTGTTGATATCGATATTTGTACGAATAGAGTAATCGATGACATGTATCGCAAAAATATCGATATATTCAAAATAATTTATTAGAAATTTTTAACTTAACAAAAAATTCTAGATTTCAAGTTTAAGTTTACGATTTCTTTGACAATTCTCGTAGACCTTAAAATTTTCCCTGTTCATGACTGTTGTCGAAGTTGATGCTGTCAATGTTTCTCTTATTGTTTGCATTGTTGGTGGCATAGACACGATGTACAACGTAAGATGCTCATCGAAACAAGAAGAAAGCAGTGCAGAAAATCGGTATTAATTACTTGACTTCTTGTTACACTTGATGTTGTTGTTGTTGTTGGAAAAAAAGCGACGTAAGTCCTGACAACGACGATAAAGATAATGCTGAAGTTGAAGACGACATCGACATCGACAACGACAATGTCGTAGCCATGAACATCAGAAGCAGCTGCACATCTCATACCTATTGTATCTGGTATATAAATACAAAATATATATATATATTCGCGTAAGATTGCTATCGTACTACACATGTGACAGTATTTAGTATACCCTATAATAAATGTGCAGTTGGCTTTATTAAGTTTATTTAAGAGGGAAATTAAACTAAGTAAAATAAGTATCTTACAAAAACGTATGAAGTGTATCTTTTAGTCGAGTGCACTCAATTGCAGTGTTCAAAAGTGCATATGTGTACACGTATGTGTGTGTGTGTGTATATCTTTTGCAAACAGTTATAGCATAAAATTGCGCTATAGTTAACGCCTCAATACTTGAGGCTGAAGTCGAAGCTTCTGCTGTCACGTGCCGCACGACCGTTTATCACACATTCTTAGACAAATTACAATCCATTTAAGCAGAGTCTCTACGCTATGCAATGTACTTCAGGCTAAAAGTGTGATAGAAAGTATTACCTAAAGAAAAGGCCAATACAACAGTGCGTATTAGTAACTTTTATATAAGTAACAACATAATTATTAGTTCTGCAGTTAGTTTTATTTACTTAAGGCTAAATAGCAGCGATAGTTTTTCACAATTATTTTTACTATGTAATTTTAAAAGGGTAATCATATTCGAGATGCTTTTGTTTCTTAGCAAAAGATTGTTTCTTTTATTGCTTTTAGTGACGAAAATTTCCAGAAAGATTTGTCGAACACTGACACAGACATAGTTTCATAAAATGTTTTTGAAGTTCTTAAAAACTAATTAAAAGTATCTATTGAATGTCCAAAACTTAAATATCAAATTGTTCTAGAATCCTTTAGGGTAGCCTTCACAGTCACATCACAATACTTAAGCCAAAAGGAGGCCGTTGTAAAGCAGCAAAATGTAAATAAAAGTGGGGTCACCCCTTATATTTGCATCCAAACTACTATTCTAAACTTTTAAAGAAGACAACAAATCCTTCATGAGGTATTTGCCCAAACTGCAACAATATTCAGATATTAAGCACAGTGTGCTTGTTTTGAGAACAATCGTGCTTAATACAAGTTTCAAAAGCTTAAATTGCGAAAGAATAGTGTCAAGTAGTAAATGATCTACGCTTTTACAAATATGCTCTCGTAGATTTGTATTTTAATCTGTTCTTATTAACTGTCCGTTTATTAAGAACAAATAGTACTTGATATAAGAACGAATGTGCTTAAAATGAGAACGAATTTTCTCACACAAATGATTGCCATTCACTTTTTGGTTAGGTGGCTAGTTGCAGCTAGAATAATTAAACAACGTCAAATAAGTTATTAGGGGGGACCATAAAAGGGAGAATATTTTTAAACATTTTTATATCCTCTAGTGTGTTCATATACGATCAGGCCTACCTTATAAGATGACTCGATCTAGCTCATGTCCGTCTGTCTGTCTGTCTGTCTGTCCATCTGTATGAAAATCCAACACAATTATGTGTGTTAGTAAAGATAGGACTTAACTTAAGTTACAAAAGATTGGTTACAGAGTATCTTGCAGTCGAGCATACTCGACTTTAGCGTTCTTTATTGTTTTTTTTTTTTTTTTTATTAATTCTTGTTTAAAGCCAAGGACAAAATAATTATTTGGTACTTTTAAATATTTTTGCTGACCAAAGTAACACGAATATCTCATTTCAAAATGCCCATTTATTGGGAATTAGTTTGTTAATTAATAACGAACCGGATTGATGTAAGCTGATTATTAATGACAAAGTATGAGACTTTAATTACAATGATTTACTTGCTGTACGGTTTTATCACTTTTTTTTATGGTCACACATACATACAAATGACGTACTTGTGTATACCACAAACAGATTTAATATTTAATTACTTTGTAATAATATATTTTGTTGGTTTCTATTTACAGTTGTGCTTTACATTCATGCTCCTCGAACCTACTTTTATTTGGGTCATATCACCTTAAATGCTTTAAATTCAATTGCACGCAAACAGACTTTTAATGAGTAAAGAAAAATATATATATTATCCAAGAGGATAAACAATAGAATCGAGTCTGATATTTAATTATATTCGCCAATATTTTAATTTAAGGAAATTAAATTTTACATGAATAATTCACTCAGAAACAAAAAAAAAAAAAAAATTAGAACTAATTCTTTTTTTTTTTTGCTAAAAAATATAAAATTCTATAGCACCCTAAAAGCATGCAACAAAAAAAAATATATTTCAGCTGTATGTTCAGCACGTAGCTACAAAAATAATTGACAGTTACTACAAATATACACAATCTCAATCTCAAATATACACAGATACGAGTAATTGTGGAGATCACACATACCCACTCACTCACTCACTCACTCACACAACAACAACAAACACGCATATACGCATATATTAATTTTAATTAATAGAAAAGTAAAACAATACACAAAGCACGCTTCTCACGCAAATTAATATGAAATCAACAAATTTACTAAAGAATGCTAAGCTTAGTCCTTAGCTGAAGTAAATTATTACATAAAATATTAGCATATATGTATGTAAATCCAATTAATGCATATATGATACATATCTATATCTATTTTCGTATAAATATTACGTATTATTATTTGTTAATAATTATTCTGATATACTGCATTCAAGTTGATGTGAATTCATTAATTAATTTTACTATTAAAAGTAGTTCAAATCGGCCTTAGGATAAAAAATGTATGGAAAAAATTAATCAAAGTATTTTCCATTACTGATTAATCCCAACGAATTAATATTAAAATGCTTCTGCAAGCTGCTCTTCAGCTTGACACAGATCTACATGCATCAACTATGGCCTCCAACTCTTTGTCATCAAAATTGTTAGCTGTCCAGAAGTGGAAAGAAAAACATTGAAATCTTACAGCACCTCGAACTCTTTCACTAATTTTCTACATGCTTTGGGTCCAAATGAATCTCCATAGTAACTTTTAACTACAAATTACAGCATGGTTAACCATATCAAAGCAACATCCTTTTCAAAAAAGCGAGACGTAGGCAGATAATTGGTGCTGAGAGCTTGAGTTGACTGCATCTCTCGTGCTCCGCGCAAAAGATTTGTTTCATTTCCAAAACGTTTCTATGCATTATTTATGTTAAAAAACCTGATATCGATTACAAATTAAAAAGTTATCGGTCTCATTAAATCGCAAATTGTTGTTTCATTGACGAAATTAGGCATGAGTGAAAATTTTTTTTTAAATTTGTATTAAAAAAGTAAAAAGATGAAGTAAATAAATATCACTCGTTAACTTCGATGGAACCGAAGCTTAAATACCCGTCACACGTATTTTTTAATAGTTAATGTGTTATCATCAGTGGCATAGACACAATTTTAAGCTAAAAATACAGATATTGTATTTTCAATTTTTAAAATCACAATCATCTTCTGGCTATCTTTGTAGTTTTTACTTCCAATCGTTTAAGTAGCCAATTAGTGAAAAATAATGAAATGCAAAATGAATTATGCTGAACACCGCATTGCTCGTCTGTATAAATCCTAAATCAGAGCAACTTGTATAGCATAGATTCTTCTTACATAAAAAAAAAAAATTTGAATAACTCACTTCTTTTGAGGCCACAAAATTGTCTTTTTCAATGATTTTTTTTCTTTCTGTCTTTCAGCAAAGATATTCGTTTTCGTTCTTTTTCTTTCTCCATTTTGTTTTTTTTATTTAGATTTTTGACATTAATGTTCATTGTACTACAATATTTGCACATAAGCTTGTTTAACTTGCCTGCAGCTAATCTACGTATATGAATTGACTTCAAGTCTTGTCTTGTCTTGTCTAGTCTAGAAGCAGCAGCAGCAACGAAAACATACAAATTCTTTTATGGTAAAAGTTTATACTAAAAGTTGTTGTATTTCGATTTTTTCTGTACTCTATAGTTACGGTATAGAGTGTTTGTGTGTTTGTGCAACTTGATATAAGCTTGCTTTATGCACACAACTTATTTGTATGGTATGCATGCACACAACAATACAATATACTATACATATGAATGTACATATATGTATGTATATGTTAGTATGTATATTTTGATACCATACATACTCGTATGTATGCATGACAGTATCTGTTGTGCCATTTATTTAGTTTAAGATTCAAAACGCGACAATGTCGTTTCGATTAAAGCATTCGACTGCCTTTTTGGCTTTTGTACGACTTTTGATTCTTAATTTAAAAATAAACAAGACGAAATTTTTGAGTGTGATAAAGGCAAAGCTTCAATAATCTAAACGATAAATAAAACAAGTTATTCGTTTTGCTGTTACTTGGTGCTGTTTTGTTTGGGTTTATCGGTGCGCTTAAAGATGTTCGTTCAGGCAATCTCTAAAATGGGAGTAGTATGCTAATTTCTTAATTTTTGAATTATTCAATTTGTAGAAACGGCATTGCTTGAAATAAGAGCATAAAAAAATGACGCTGAGACTTGGGTGAAGAAGAATTTTTTTTTTTTTTTTTAAACACTCCAATGTAAATTCTATGAAGTTTAATGTATAAATTCATTATAAGCTTGACTATAAATAATTACTAACTTTGCGAAAATTCTTTCAATTGCAGAAAAAATTAAGGATTCATGAAGCACTTTGATAGCAGCACAAAGAAAAAAGTTAATATTAGCATCTTTGTTGGACTTCTTTTTTAAAAAGAAAACAATTTAAAACTTCATGAGTAGCAGATTTAACGGTAGTTCGCGCCTCCAGATTCACCACGGGTGAATTTTCACTTCTGCGTCTGCCACCTGGTGTACTTCTGTGTCTTTTAGTCGTTTTATCCATGGTGAGGGAACCAAGACCCACGCAAAACCAACCTGATTCTAAGAGTTTGTCTCTTTAGACGTCTTTTATTTCAAGCTGAGTCTGCTGTGGTGGTATTCTTGAGAGCCCGCACACCACACGGTGTACAGACTTCAATGACATAATTCGTTGGACCCAGAAACTATTGCAATACAGTTTCCAAAGTAAGCAACTTCATCGATTCCAGACTTCAACGATTCTATTTATATCGATACTCTTTCAGTAACAGTCTTTCGATATACATATATGCACATATATAGGGAAAGTATGCTGGTTGTGGGCACCTGTTAAGTTTTTCGACGTATAACTTTTTACCAAAAAGAGAGTTATTTTCATGTACATATGTAACAGTGGATAGCCAGATCATTTACTTAACTTTCAGTGACTTAAGCTAGCAGAAATGAAACAATTATTGAAGAAAATAAATACTGTACTGAGTTGTGGGCACCTTTTAAAAATACAATAAAAATAGAAAAAAAAACGAACAAAAAACTTTGCTTTCCCAATGGTTTTATTGTTGTTTTAATGCGCTTAGTTATGGGTTTTTCCTTCCGTGCATGTGCATACGTTTGAGAAACCGTCAACAAGGTGCCATAACCGTTAACATTATATTGGCTACAACCGGAAAATGCAGACAAAAAATTTGGTGGTTGAAAAATTTTGCTTAAAATCAGAATGACATAAGCTCGACGAGACAAGTCGATTTAACCATGTCCATCTGTCCGCCTGTCTGTCTGCTTGTCTTTAAAAACACGCTTCATTCGCACAGTTTTGAAGATATTGAACTGTAAGTTAAAACATCAGCTTTTCTCATCCCTAAGCTTGTAAAGTATTAAAACCATGATGCCACGCCCATTTATAAGCAAAACCCACACACAAATTTTTCAGTTTTTTAATGAAAAATAGTTTATTTATGAAGCGATTTGTTTAAGATATGCGAAAAACACTTCTTATAGAAACCCAAGTTTTGAAAGGAACCCCCTATAGCATGTATCTGCCACACAAATTTAATGCCAATTTTTCAATTTTTGTATTAAAGATGGGTAATTTATAAAGCAATTCGTGTCAAATGTGTTCACAGTCGGATACATGATTGAAATGGGATCATTGTAGCGTATATCTTCCATACAAACCGAACTCACATATTCTTTTATCATCGAGTGAGAGGTATTTCAGCTTCGATTTCGCCGAAGTTTACGTTCCTTGTTTTTATCCAGTTAAATATTTCATAGATTTTTTTTATACACGTTGCATACTTATAGTGCAAAAACCAAAGTTTAAGTTTTCCACACTTAAAATTTATTTATTTTAATTTTAATAAAAACTACACATAACACCATACTTTGCGGTACATAAACTGCCAGGACAAGCATCTTAAAACACATTTAAAAAAAAAAAAAAAAAAGGAATGAGAATTAAATTTAAAAAAAAAAAAAAACAAAACAAAATGATTATGTATATTGCCAGGAACAGCAAGCAACACGTTACAAGGTACAAGATAGATAAATTATAAATAATAAATTCAGTAAGCAGTAAGCTCTTTTTCAATGTGTACGTTTTGGATTAAACTCCAGATTCGGTTGCCAATGATTTTATACTTGGGTGGGATTAGGTGTTACTATATATTTTATTACTCGCATACTGATAGGTACTGATAATAATAGTATTGCTTCGCTTTGGCATTGTTAAATATTGAAAATGTTAATAGCAACAGCTGCTATATATACTCGTAGAGAGTACCTCGTATAATGAAAATAAGTAAGTTAAGTGGTGAGGCGTAAAAGTTTATCAGGACTTTTAAGAGTTTACTCTTGTTGTTTGCACAACATAAAAGCATAACAGTGATGGAAAACAATGAAGTTGGCATGGCAGGAACCCATACACACACACACACATACACAATTGACTTACTGATGAATGAGAGTTTATTGGTTGCAAATGGGTTGACAACAATTCAACACTTTTTAAGCTGATGAGCATTTTTTTTATTAAGAATTTATACAAATTTTTTGTTTAAAAGTTTGTCTTTAAGATTTTTAAAAAAAAAAAAAAAAATATTTGACTCTTCTACGAAATTCCGTATAAATTATTGTCTTGTTTTAAAACAAAGTATCTATAGATACATTTATATGCTATCATTTTTCATATTTTATTTCAAATTTTTATTTGCAGTTTGAATTTTTAAAACCTTCAATTGGATATACGTATGCGTATTGTCATTTGGATATGAAGCGATCAACTTGTTTTTTTTTTTGTTTGAACAAATTTTTCCTCAATTTCAGCAAAACTTTTTATATACATATACATATATATCATCTATACATATATAAATATCGTAGATACATATAGTATGTCTGCAGTGAAATTTAATTTAAAAAAAATATATATACACACATTGTATACAAAGTTGAATACATATAAATCAAATAAGACATTGATAAGGATAAACATTTTCAAGTGTCATACTACGCCTCTAAAGCAGAGAAAACAATGAAGTGTTTGCAAAAAAAAAAAAAAGATACATACTTCTACATATTCTAGGGAATGTGTGTTGTTTTAAAGAAAATTGAAATTTTATTAAATAAAATTGGTTTTCAATTAAATTTTAATCTTTCTTTATTCTTATACACAAACGAGGATAGTTTGAAAAGTAATAAGCTTGTAAAAAACAAAAAAAACGGCAGCACCGAAACTCAAATACCCGCCACACGAAACGTTAATTAGTTCTTAGATCAACAGTGACGTAGATTTTATTCTGCAAAGGAGTAAGGTGGGGACTACTCATGTTGTCTATACTAATTTTATAAAGAGGAAATGTTTGTTTGAAATGAATAGGCTCGGAAACTACTGGACCGATTTAAAGAATTCTTTCACCGTTGGCAAGCTACACTATTCCCAAGTGACATAGGCTATGTTATTTTGCTCACATAAAGCTTAACAATATTTTTTTTTGGTTAAACATAAAATGATAGTAAAGATTAATTCAAGAAATTTAATTTTAAAAGCATGTTTGTACAATTTTCATTTAAATTCTCTGCAGAGCGGCATACTACTTCAGTTTTTTCTCAGCGCACTTCTCAGCACTTCTTTTATTCTTCTTGGCTTGACTTGATGCAGCATTCTTTATTGCAGCGGTGACAGTGCTGCCATCAGTCTGAGCATAGCGGCAATTGCAGTAGACGTAGTCGTTATTGTTTCAAATTTTGTGCTCTTCTCAAGCGCGTATTCAAATTCCTCTAGATTACCAGAATATGCAGCTGCTAATACTTCCGGTGATAGACCAAATTGTGATATATCCGGACCCAGCTGTGCTGTTTGTAAAGCTGTTAACATGTCTTTGAACTGTGTTGAATTGATACGATTCCTAACTCCCATCTTTATAGATCTTTGATTCCTGCATCCAGTAGAATATGCGACGTTTAGATGTTCTGAATTTAAGCACATAAACACGTCTCGTTTTGCATTGATCGAAACGTTTAAATTCAAATTTATCCGGCAAGACAATTAAATCAATCTCAACGTTCCTTCCAAGAGGAAATGTATAAGACCATCTTTGCCTTGTTTTAGATACACCAAATTTTTGCATGTATCCGCATGTAACATTTTTCCGTTCATATTCATGCGTCCAGCACGGAACTTGTTGGCAGAACATGATGCGTGCGCTTCTCTTTAATGTTTATGAATGTTTGCAAAAATATCTTCAATTTATTTATGAAATTTACCTTTTTTTTTGATGTATTAAACTGCGCTGAAGACGTACGAATGACAAATAGAACTTTTGTAATTGACAGAGTTGTCATGTTTATGTAACTCGAATTGACGTATTGACATTTTTTTTAATATCGCTACCAACCACTTAGTTGTTATCACTTTTACAGCATTTTAAAATGATGTATCTAAATGTTAAGTAAGCTCCAAAGTGATGCCGTTTGGTGCTTTTTTTCTTTTTCTCTTTCGCGCTTTCACATGTTGAGCTGTACAGAAAAAAATTACAGTGCAGCATGCGTTCGTTCGAAAGAGAGAAAAAAAAGTACAAAACGGCAACACTGATGATCCATCATCTGCATGTTCATGGTATGAAAACAAATTGTTGTTTGAAGAGTACAGAAAATATGTTTATCTATCTCTCTCTTTCTCTCTCCTCACTCACTATCTCTTTCTCTATCTCTCTTGTAGTGCTCTAACGTTTTTGTCGAGGTCGTGTGTTTCTGTCCAATTGTGCCGCATTTTTGTACGTAATTATTTGTAGAATGATCGTTTCGTGGATCAGTACTGTAGTATAGCACTGCTTTGTAAAAATTTATGATTGAGAAATGATAAACCAAAGTGTTTAGATTAATGAGTGACTAGCAGTTTTTGCACATTTTTGTTCCATTTCAAGAAAATTGTATTTGTCCGTCTGTCTGTATTTTTTAGTTAAACTGCAAATTGAAACTCAAGCTTCACTTAGTTGCTCCATATGTTTACTAAAGGTTATTATATTTTTAATTGTTTTTTTTAATCAATCAAATAATCTGTTTAATTTGTGTCAACACTTTAAAAGTTTTTAAATAAATTTAATTTTGCTGTACACATTGAAAAAAAAAAAATTCTCATCATTTATTAAATTGTATTTAAAATAAAATTCAGTTTCAATTCGATTTTTTAGTGTAGTTTTTTTATTGCAATTAACGCAGAATTCATTTAATTGCTGTCATTAAAATAATTCGAGGCGCCAATTTCAGCAAATTAAATAAATTACGAAGGCTGTTTGATAATTCAGTGACTTTTTGAATGATACACTGATTCTTCTGACAACTTATGTAGCATCTGTTAATCGATAGCAATAAAAATTTATTTGCAGTAATTGAAAAATGTCAAAGAAAGTCAATAATAAATTCGCATTTCAGTGTCAATTCGTAGTAGTAGGTGAAAACCTGAGTTTCTTGAGTCTACAATAAAAATTTTTTTACAATTAGAGTTAAAGACTCTGAAGCATTGAAGTGGTATAAAAAACTACATATGTCTATATAGGCACTAGATGTATTCATCTGTCCTAGACATTGGAAATCAACATAAAAAACAACTTCAATGAAAAATGTGCGTCGTATGTCCCGTTAGGTCCCGAATACTTTTAGGCAATTCTAAAAACTGTAATCTTTAAATATTCAAATACTGCACTGTTCAATTTGTAGCTTGTGAGATTACTATAGAAAAAACAGTTTACGAAGTGCTTGGGGCACGTTGTGGGCACCCTTAGGTTTTTAGCTCATAACCAAACCAAATACCAAATGCATATGCTAATATGTATGTGTACAGTGGAAAGCTAAATGTTTTAGCTTACTTTCAGTGAAGGAAGCAAGTTAATAGCTTTTACTAGATAAAAGTTATTTGTAACCGGTTGTAGGCACCCTTAAGAATCTAATAGAACTCGAAATATATGTAGAAAAAAGTAACACAACTTAAGAGAAAATGAAAATTTGTCTATTTTAAAAGCCAAAGTAAGTTCTAAATCAGTTTCTATAAAATTTTCGGTTAGGGTTTTAATTTGAAAAGCGCCCATACCAATCGTCTTCAAACTTTGCATTCAAACTTGTTGATAAACTTAAAAATTTATTCAAATTCTAATTGCTTTACAGTTTTAAATTATTAATACAATTTTCTCTTTTTCTTTTGCTCGAGTATTAAAGCAACTCTATATTTATCTTAGATACACTTGAGGTTTACCACGTTTCACCTATAATTCAATTGGACTACCAAAGTACAGAAAATCCCATTTGTAATAGCATTTGCGGCTAATGAGTTGTAATATTCACGAATATCTCTAAACGAAAGTATACAATGCTATGCAATTCCGCAAAATATTCAACAGTTTATACACAGAATGTTTAAATGTGTGTATGAGTGTGTGTGAGTTTGTGTTTTATATACATACATAGATAATGTGTGTGTGTGGGTGTAAATGTTTTCGCATGCAAATAATTGAGCGTGTGGTGCATTAAAAATGCAAAATTGCAAAGCAAGACCAGAAATGGGTATGAGTAGTGAACAGCAGCAATGTAAAAGTTGGTAAATTTGTGTGTGTGTGTGTATATGTAAATGTGTGAAGAATAACTAAAGTTTCCACTTAGAATAATTACACGACTATTGAGGTCGGGGCCATAGATCGTCAACTGTATGTCCCCATTCGACGCCTTTGGCTCTCACTTATACATTTAATATGTACTGACCTGACCTGACTGACTGACTGCAATATTGTCATTACTGTCATCATCAATGTCAACGTTTTTTGTTTTTCTTGTTACTGTACATATCGTACTATATGTATGCAGTTCTATAGTTTTTAATATTCTGTGGTCCTGTGCTGGCTGGCTGGCTGGCTGGCAGGCAAGTTATTTTTCATATTTATTAATATTTACCCTGGTTTATTGCTAATAAAATTGTTCTACATTGTTCTTGTGGTTGTTTCGAAAAAAAAAAAAAAAAAAAATATTTAAAAAATTTTTCATAAAAAAAAAGCTAATATGTTTGTAGAACGTTTCACACATGTAATTACTTTTTAAATTGAAAATGACGTTAATGACATGTTTTACATATGTAAGTTAATAACAGTTTGAGTAGTTGAATAGTTATTAATTAAAAACGATACGTTTTGAATTGATATCAAAAAAAAAAACGTTATATACACGCCCAGTCAAAGAGGATACATGCCCATTCAATAGTAACTTGGCTAAGTAAAAATAAAGCCTTGTAAAGACTAAAAAAACGATAACAATATAATAACACAAAAACAAACATCAAAAGATAATAACAATGTTTTTGAATTGAAGACAAATCACATACATAGTATATAAACTGTCTGTGAACTATAAGCGTTAGTAAAATTTAAAATAAAACAAGGAAAAGCTGTAACTTCAGTGAAATCAAAGCTCCAAAAAAGCTTGTTCGATCATCAATGACGTAGATAATATTACTCAATACAAATTTTTTTTTTAGTACCAGTAGCCGCTCACTTCCCATCAACACTGAAACTCGATCCATAGCTAATCAGCTGACTAGCCCGTAGAGCAATTACAAAAGGTGATAATCATTGGTACCTTGTAGAGCAAACGTATGAGAGCGAATGAATTAGAAGTATGGTGTGTTTTTTTATTTAGGCTTGCAAGTCTGTGTATACATTTGCTTTATGAGCTTCGGTTTGGTTTCCTTTTTAGTCATTGGTACGAAACATATTGAGTAAGCAAGAGCGCTTAGCATCACCTTGTAAAATTATACCATGGACTTGCTTAGTGCGATCAGCACCATTGTAAATTATGAAGGTGTCAAATTATAAAAGAAAGAGATAGCTTACTCTTAATTATTGCGGTCAGGAATTGTTCCAGACTGCTGCAAAACCAAACGCGTCAGCTACGTAGAATATTGCTAATAAAAATTTGTATAGGAATTATTTACAAACGTCTAGCTTTTTGAATCAGCTGGGACTAAATACAGCTGGCAAATCTTTAATCAGACAGGTACACTCTGCAACAGTTCTGACTAAATCGATTGGATCTGGTAGAAAGAAGGATAAACGTCAAATATCCGTCATATCTTGGTTTAGTTTATTTATGATCATCAGTGATTTAGGTAAAATTTGGAGAAGGAATGGCTTAGAGTCAGTAGTCCGATACAACCAAAGCTTAGACACAATAATGGGGTCAAATTTTTAACCTAAGGACAGAACCATAAACATTTTCTGGAACAAAAAATTATAAAATGGGTGGTGACTTTGTTTGCGAGCTTTATGCTATAGCGGACTGATGCTTATATTAACAGTAGAGTGAAAATAGGAGTATATTAGATGTGTTTTTACGCAATTTGAAGTGAATACATTCATAAATAATTACAATTTTTATTTTCATACTTGATTTAGTTGTTGGAGAGAAAAGCTTAAGTTTCAAATTACAACTTTAGATCTTTTAAACAGACCGATAAACGGACGGACATGGCTAGATCGATTTGCCTCGTCGATCTGATCAAGAATATATATACTTTATGTGGTCTTCGATGCCTTCTTTAAGACAAACTGTTAATACGCTTCACACTATGTGTGGCGGGTATAAACATTTATAAAAATGTAGCTACATCTCTCTCTCTCACACTTACTCATTCCTAATCTCTCACTTTTACTCTCACTCTCTCACACATTCATTCAAACTGCTATAAGCCTTTACATTTATACATTTTCGTGCAATTCACTAAAAAAAAAAAAACAAAAACTTTTCAAAAAATATTTTATTACAAATCCGAAGTGTGCCATAATTAAAGAGAAGCTTTTATTTCAAAATGATACACGTTAAGTTGAGTTTTAATACATACAATAAATTCTTTCATTACATTTTCATTTCGTTGTTTTTACAATTTTTTTTTTTTTTAACTCTTTTATTGTTTTTTTTTTTTTTTCAAGCAAAACGGAAATTGATTTTCGACACGCCCATATGCTGGTCAATGTGCCGAATTTATTTTACTTTAAATCGTAAAAATAGCAAAGTTTTCACGTATATGTACCATATAATTTACAGCCACATTAACCCCATCGCGAAGCTTCGATTCTGTTACTGCTTCCTTGTCATTTTATATGTTGGCTTGCAAGAAATCTATAAAACCAAACCAAACCAAACCAAAACGAACCAAAGAAACAACAAAGATAAAAGCAGTAAGGATGTGTAAAAAGAAATAGTACTTGTGAAGTGAAAACTGAACGATATAAAGTAAAACGAAATTGACAAGTTTCTACTTGACTGCAGTCAACAGACAAGACAACAGACTGAAAGACAGACAGACAGACAGACGGACAAATAGACAGACGACAAACATACGAACAGCAGACATACTACAATATAAAAAAAAAAAAAAAAGGAAAAAAAGTCCTTCAATGTCTCATGCTCATATTTAAACACTCAAACAGACCCACAACTGCCAACTCCTTGGCGCTGTAAGTACCAATACTTGCGCAAACGTTTAAAAAGCAGTAGAAACTCAGCGAAGCAAACGATTGCGGCGCGGCGCGGCGCACTTGAAACGATTCTTAGCGACGACATTACGTATACGTCCCATATATCCCGCTTATACGCCTGTAGTATGTCTTTTATCAAACCAACTATTTGTCTGCCTGCCCGCCCGTCTTACTTACCTACTTGCGTTTTCTTGCGTCCTTGTCATGAAATGTCGATGCCATCGACAGGCATCAGTCGATACGCTTCAATTGCTTTCTAGGCTTCAGCTGCCTGCCTGACTGCCTGTTTAAAATCGCTTTACATTGCTTCTGCTGCATTGCGACTCCATTCAATTTGATTCAATTCGTTTCGTTTCGTTTCAAGTCGTTGCCATTCGATTCGATTCGTTTCTTTTCGTTTCGATACGATACGATACGATACGTTACGTTACGATTCGATTTGATTGTCAACTGCATTCAGAGTTCATTGACATTCATATCGGTTTATTCAATTCTTTTCTATTCAATCGCAGTTCGGTTGGTTTTCGTTGTTTTACTTGAACTACATACGTGTATGTTATATTGTGTTTGCGCGGCGAAATCAATTGATGTCCTTTGCCTGTCTTTCCAAGAAATTTGTCGTTTGGAAAAAAAACAAGTTGTTATATTGTATTTTTCATGAAAAAGTTATTGAACTAACTATTTGAGCTATACGAGAAATATTTTGATGCATATAACAAAATGAATTTTTTTTTTTTCATGTTTGGCTGCACAGTAGCCCTCAAAATATTGAATCCAAATAATTTTAATGTAGTTCTCTTCACTCTATTCTTCGCTCAGAACAATATACTAGTCCGTTAATACGTTAAATGGTGTTGTGCAGACATTCTTTAATGTTGCTTTCATTTAAGACACGATTTTTAACAATTCTACTTTTTTATAAACATCGAAATCTTACAGCTTGTCGAACTTTTCAAAAATTTTTTACAGGCTTTGCCGTCAAATGAATCTCCATGCCGTAGACCCCATCATGTATATATAATCTTGATCAGCACTACAAGCCGAGTCGATCTAGCCATGTCCGTCTGTCTGTCTGTAGTTTTTTATTCACTCTGTTTTAAAGATATTAAATTGAAAGGCGAAACTTAAGCTTTTCTCAGCCCCAATTAAAGTGTTAAAACCACGGTGCCAAGTCCATTTTTAGGCATAGCCCCCATATCAATTTTTCAGTTTTTTTAATAAAAAATAACGATAACGATAACCCATGTTTTTGGAGTTTTTATATGCGTTATTTATGAATCAATTTATATCAATTATGTTCAAAATACTTCTTGACCAATTCGTGTTCTCAGTTGGACCCATGATTGAAGTAGGATTTAGCACCCAGTAGCATATAGAACCTAAACAAATCAAACGCACATTCAATAAAGAAAAGTTAATTTAATCATCGTGTGACGGTTACTGAAAATTTTGAGGCATTTTTAGAAAATTTTGAACAGGTAATAACCTTAAGAGAACCATGGGAATGCTAACATAATGTCTAAGTATATCGTACACCCCTGATATTTTTTAGTCTGTTTAAAATTATTATTTACTTTGTTCTAAAATTTATTTGAAACTCGTTACAAATTCTGGCTTCCAATTGATATGCTTAAATAAGCTAGAATGCTATTTGAAATTTATGCTAGTCATTCTCAAAGCATCTTACAATAAAAAATAAGATAAAGAAAATACATACATACTAAATGTTTCAATCTCGAAATATGTCTGTACAAACATAAAAAAGATAGATAATGCACAGTTGTAAGAAAAAACACTGAAAAAAAAAGAACGCTGCAGTCGTCTATGCTCGACTACAAGATACACTGTACCCAATAATTGGTAGTTTCATGTTAGAATCGAATAAGACGGCGCTGTGCGTGCTTGAGTAGAAGATACTTCAGAGAATCTATGAACCAGTCACAGTGGGAAATGACTTTCGTACGCGCAAGAACGTTGGGCCGTATCAGCTATATAAGGATACGTAGTCAGAAACATTCACAACATAAAAGGCTGTAACTGGGCTGGTCAACTTCGTGGAATGGATACAGAGGCTCCTCACCTCTCTCGGAGAGGTGCAAGAGAGAACCAGATCTTGAAAGACATTCGTATCTAAGTGAACATATGACTGCTCAGATGACTTTTAGTCTCACGAGATAATCACTTTCATACGAACCTCCCTTTTAATGCTGAACAAGAATATATTTATAGGGTATATCCATGTCTCCTTTTGCCTGTTACTATATATTTACACAAACACAAATATAGCATTTTACCCTTCGTTTATAGAGTATAAAAAAGTGCAAAGCATTTGAAGCACTTAGTTAGCGAGTAGCTACAATATGGCAGTCATCTAACACTTTGCAGGACACGTACAGATTGTATGCAATAAACTAAATAAATCTATTTTTACTTAAAGTAACTATTTCAACGACTCGAGATACATACAAACACACATACTATAGATACTTATTGTTAGATATATCAATAAGAATAATAGACAAAAAAAAAAAACAAAATAAAGCGACAAAGAAAATCATGCAACAAGATAGAAAATCAAGTTGACTCTAAGTACGAGTTTGTCCTTATAAATATACAAGAAACGAAAGAGCAAAAAAGAGCAGCCGCAGCAGCAGCCACAGAGTCAGAATCAGAATCAGGTACGGAGTGCGTAGTATGGAGTCATGCCAGAGCAATGAAATATAATCTTAAATTAGGAATTTTTATAGGATAATGCGTAATAAAGCTACGAAGTCAAACTGGTGCGTATTAATGTCACTAACACATGATTTTTTGGCATTAATTATATACATATGTACATATAGTACTATACATAAGCACGTACATAGTATATACTCGTAGCTATAGTCGTAGTGTATATTTTTAGATAGAAATTTATACACAAGTTCATTTGTATAATCAAGTGTGTGGCAAATGTGCGTAAATTTTCACAGAACTCTCATGCATGACTCCAAAAAAAAAAAAAGAAAAAGAAATATACAAGATATATATCACGCTTATATGTTAGATATAATATATTTTATATAAAAACCAAATATACAAGCAACATATCCTTCCTCAGGCAAAAAAAACAAAACAACAAATTTTACCCCATCCATCCACACAAGACATGAGAAATAATTTACTAGCTGAGATTCTGTTACGAATACATTCAATTCACAATCACGTTTTAAATAAGTAGAGAGATGGCACTCACGGCACTCGTGAGACCCGTGAAACAATTTTGTAAATGCAGTCTAATATGAAACGAAATCCAATTGATCGAATTCCGGCATTTCTGAAAATGAAAACTAGTAAACATTTTGGATTTAGGCAGAAATTTACTCCGATATGCTGCTCTTTCGAGTTCATACAAAATTGCTAAATTGAGTTAGGTGCCCAAATTTCTATACAGATCTTCCTGAAATTTTAAAAAATTATAACTGGGACTCTCGAAGGAATAATAATGTTCAAGTGGTTTTTCGTAGTTTGGGCCATGGACCCGTAGAGGTACCCAAATTAGATTTATTTACTTAATTATTTTACTATATAAAAGTCGTGATTTAGGAAAAAAATGATCTGTGGTCTTGAAACCGAAGATGCCATATCTTTGGAATGAGTAGACCGACTAAATGTATTTTAAAAATAATTCAAAAATGTTTTTGAGGCATTCGAGGGGGACTCCGAATTGAGAAACCGAGCCCATCAATTTTTTTTTTTTTTTAATATTTCATTTCAGCATAAAATGGGTAGCGAAGCACACAAAAAAAAAAACTTCCAGAAACCTCATCTCTAGTTCAAAAGTAATTTTTTATGCGTGTAACTCAACTATTTCGTTTTTCTTTTTTTTTTTCAATCTTTTTCGTACCAAAAATTACAATAAATACCAAACACAAAATCAAAAAGGAATAGAATGCTGAAGTCGGGCATGCTCGACTGCAAGATACGCTGTAACATATCTTTATAAACGTTTACCATTATATTTGTATAGGAACCATATCTAAAATTTGTTTTGGTCCTAGCCATATTTAACAATATTTCATTGGAACTATCATAGGCAAAATTTATACAAAGTTTAGACATTCTAGAAGAAAGAAACCATGACATTTTCATGCAAAAAACCTAAAGTTTTATGGTAGATTTGTGTGGGGGGATAGAAAAAACCCGTTTGCAAATGCACACTTTGGGTTAGCAGATGGCAGCTATGTCTCTTATAGTCTCCGAGACAGACAGCCATAGCTAGTTCGACTCTCTTTACAATGCTGATCAAGAATATATATTGTGTACTTTATGGGGTCTGTCTAGTTTCCTTTTTTTTGTTACCTACATTCACACAAACTTAACATACCCTTTTAACCTTTTGGTACAGGGACCTTTTGGTAAGAGGGAGAAAAAAACACGCAACAATTTCTTTAATAAGAAAAAAAATCACAATATGAGTAAACATCAAAAACATTTAGCAAGTCTTACAAAATTTATGGTTGACATTAAATAAATTTAATCTATTGTGCCAAGAACATGTGTACACGTTTAGGTCGGAACATACTTATATAGTATACAGAAAAAAAAAGAAAGTTACAATATTTACACTGTCGCAGCTGTGCCTTTATCAAAGTCTACATACATATGTACTTCCGTAAGTCTATTATCATTTCTTACACAGTGTGTATGTCGGTACTTAATACACGTCTTTCTTATATATAGTATATATGTATATATATTTTTTTTTTTTTTTTTGTTTCATACATGTTGCATCATGAATTTGTGAGTTGATGACACGCATGCAAAACTTTGTTCTTAGACTTTTTGTTTTTCTATTTTTTCTTCCTGTTTTTGTTTTGGCCTTCTTAGGAAATTTTCTTTTATTACAAATAAACAGCACGCTTAACAAATATAGAAGAAGTACGAGTATTTCTGTTTAATTTCTGTTTCACTTTGAATGGTACTGAATTACACCGGCAAAAAAAAAATCAGAACTAGCATGGTTTTGTGGCTCAAATAAGATATATACTAACTAATTTACTCTCTAAGAACAGAAATCTTAAGTGAGCTTTCGAAAGGATTATGTTCCAAATTTCTTAAAAATCTTTAAAATACAACAAGCATCTAGCTACAAAAATTCCATCGAAAAGAACTGCATTCGCACAAAAAACAGCAGCCGAAACGTCTTTACAAAGTAGTAGCACACGGCGGGTATACACTATTCGCATAAAAAAATGGTATCTTTTAGTTGAGAGCCCTTTAGATAGTGCTGCTTATTATTTGTTCTATGTAACACTTATGAGTAATTATCGCCTTTTTCCCACGAATTTTAAAAGTCAAGAAGAAATACATTACATTTCTTAGTAATTTCTTAGACGACAGCACTAAATGAAAGCCACAATGGCTTCCATTATTATAAGATCTACGACCTTGACAGGCTTTTGACTGACGATACAGCTTAATTGTAGCATTCTGCTTTTCAATTAAGCGCAGCGTAGAAATTTTAAAACGCATTAAATTTACATAGCACTTTGAAAGTGTTTAAGATTTTAAACAAGAAATACTAGGAACAAATTACACTGTGCGACAAAAAAAAAAAAAACAAACATTGAAATAGCTTAGAAGTACTATAGTACAGGTTTGGAACCCTAAGAAATACCATAAATAATTTAAAAAAGATTAGGACTTGAGAACATTTCTATTTTTAATTGAATTTTGATTCAATTTTAAAATATTTTGAAGTTAAATTAAAAGCATTACAAACAAGAGGAAACGCTGGAGTCGACTATGCTCGACTGGAAGATACCTAGGATCCAATCTTTATGTAACTTAAATTAAGCCTTATCTGAGTATCATATTTTTTTTTTTTTTTTTTTTGTTTTTGATTTTCATACTTAACCTCAAAAAATGGTGTAAATTTATATGGTTCTATGCCTAAAAGTTTCTTGGTCCAACCTATTTAATTGTGGATATTACAGGTCCAGTTTATACTAAATTAAGAGTTTCTAGAATAAGAAACAAAAAAATGTTCATGTAATAATTCAAAATTTTGGGGTATATTGGTAGCTCTTCCAGTGGGACTAGATAAAAACCGATTAGAGGAGTCTAACTTTCAAATATGGTGCCTCTATATACTATAGTCTCCGAGATAATCAGTTTCATACGACAGACAGACAGACCAAAAAAGACGGACAACTATATCGACTCCATTTCAATGCTGATCATCTTAAATAAATCTTTTTCACCAGACTGACTGACTGATTTCAGATAACAAGCTAAACTACAGTCCCTCTTGGGGCCCTAATGGAGGCCTTGAAACCGGAAAAGCCATATCTTTGGAATGAATAAACGTAGATACTTGAAACTGAGCGCATTTAAAGATGGTTAAAAAATATTTTTGTTGAAGGGATTTTCGAAATTTGTACCTGGAACCCATTGGTGGACTCAACATAGATTTTTTGACAATTTTTTTTTTTTTTTAGATTTCAGCTAAGCATTAAGACGAATACACATAGTGTGGAGGGTATTATCATTTTGTCAGAAAGTTTGTAACGCATTAAAGGAGACGTCGTAGACCTATAAAGTATATATATTCTTGATCAGCACGACGAAACGAGTCGATCTAGCCATGTCCGTCTGTCTGTCTGTCCGTCCGTCCGTCTGTCCGTCCGTCCGTCTGTCTGTCTGTATTTATGCGATTCATTCGCTCAGTTTTAAACATATTGACCTGAAACTCGGAACTTAAGCTTTTCTCAGTCCTAAGCAGTTCAAGTGTTAAAATCAAAGTGCCACGCCCATTTTAAGGTATAGCCCCCATACAAACTTATCGTTTTTTTCTAATTTTTTGCATGAAAATAGCTATTATTTATGAATGTAGTTACTCGAAGTTAGAAAAAAATAATTCTAATGTCATCCAATATCAAATCCAAGCTGCCACGCCCATTTTTAGATATAGCCCCCATACAAACTTACCGCCCATTCTCGAATTTTTGTATTCAAATACGATTTATTTTTTGAAACTATTCACTCAAATTTGGGTAAAAACACTTCCTAATGACATCCAATATGAAAACCAAGGTGCCACGCCCATTTTTAGATATAGCCCCCATACAAACTTACCGCCCATTTTCAAATTTTTGTGTTAAAATAGGTATTATTTATGAAACTATTCACTCAAATTTGCGTAAAAAAACTTCTAATGACATCCAGTATCAAAACCAAGGTGCCACGCCCACTTTTATCTATAGCACCCATACAAACTTATTGATTATTTTCGAACATTTATATGAAAAAGTAATCATTTCCAAATATATATTTATAAATGTATATAAGCCACTTATGATCACACATAAACTATTCAAAGATTCGTGTGACGGTATTTAAGCTTCGGTTCCACCGAAGTTAACGTTTTTCCTTGTTTTATTCTATTTTTTGGTCTTGCTTTGTGGCTTCCTTTTGTCTGCTCAAACTTAAAGAAAGGCAGCAATAAGTAGTCTCAACTGAATTGACAAGTGTCCCAAAGGGAAACATGGAAGAAAAAAAAAAACAAGATACTTTAAGTGGAAACCAAAGTTTTTATACACGTCACTTGGGTTTCGTTCTAAGCTGTTGCCTTTTTTTTAAAGCGTTACAAATTTTATAGCAAACTGCAAATACATTTTTTTTTTTTTTTTTTTTATGGGCATACAAAATTTTATACATACTTTGCCATTAACTTTACTTCAAAATTCTTTCATATTTGGCCTAAGAAGCAAATAATTATGTTACACGTCAATGCAAAATGGAAAGAGCAACTTTTAATTGAACCTAAAAGAGTTGTGAAAGTATTTTAAGTCGACTTAATACAGCGCAAAGCAGCGCACAAAATTAATTAACATTGTCAATATGCCGCAGTTGATTTTTTTTTTTTTTTTCTTCATTATATTTCACTTATTTAAATAATAATAAAAAAAAAAACCCTGGACACTTCTGTTTCATAATAATTAAGGGAACTTTTTTTTTTTCTATTAAAACTAAATTATAATAAAAATTGTTATTTTCAAATTGGGTTCAGACTTACAGTAAAATGCTTATATATGTATTTATAGATACGTACCATGCATAAATTGTTCTTTGAGTTATAAATTTACCTGAAAGAAACAAAAAGTTTTATTGACAAAAAGTTTTTATGGCGTAATGAACTCAACTAAATTTTCTAAAAACATGTGCACCCAAAACATATCACTTTCGAATTGGTATACCATAGACATTTGTATTAAAACTTTGCTTACTAGTTCAACTATTAAAACATATCGAGTCCTAATCGCGATAAAAACGTAAACGACACTTTTTCGACTTTCTAATGAAAAACGTTAGAAATCCTAGACTTTGAGCTTTTTAATTGTGTATTCACAAATTTACCAAAAACAAATTGCTAAGATAGACTTATATAAATTTCGAGGAATATGGCTATAGTTCAAAAAAGTAAAGGTGTTCGGCTTTTGGTTTAAAGAGTAGCGGAAGTGTGCCTCTTGTGGGCATGCTCATATTACAGCAGTTTACATCCAAAAAAGGACCTTGGTTCTCATGTATTTTAGGTCGTATTCATTCGTGAGATATTTCACAATAACTGAAAAAAAGTAAAAAACAAAACAAGGAAAAATTCGTCACATGTATTTTGAAATTGTCAATTTGTTATCATCAGTGGCTTAAATAAAACTTCGAGATGGAATCGGACGGTGTCAATGGTCTGATACAACTCACGTTGTGTGGGGCCTATGCCAAAACATGGGCGTGGCACCTTTGATATGATATTGAATGATATTAAAATTGCCTTTTACCCAATTTGGAGTCAAAACATTACTAAAAAAAATAACCATATTCATACAAAAATTCGAAAATGGGCGGGAAGTTTGTATAGGGACTTTACAAAAAAATAGGCGTGGCATCTTGCTTTTGATATTGGATGATAATAGATGTGTTTTTAGGCAATTTGGAGTGAATACCTTTAAATAATAAACATTTTCATACAAAAAATCTAAAATGGGGGCTTTTGGAAAAAAAAACGGTAAGTTTGTATGGGGGCTATACCTAAAAATGGGCTTGGCACTTTCATATTCAAACTTGACCTAGTCGTTGCCGAGAAAAGCTTAAGTTTCAAATGTCAGCTAAGTATCTCCAGAAGTCTTCAAGTAAGTCGCATTGAAATAAACAGACAGACAGACGGACATGGCTAGATCGATTCGTCTCGTCGAGCTGATCAAGAATATATATACTTTATGGGTTCTACGACGTCTCCTTCAATGCGTTACAAACTTTTCGACAAACTGAATATACCCTTTACACAACGTGTGACAGGTATAAAAAACTGGTTTTCTGAGGATATCTCGAGAACGGTTCTTGGTGGTCATTTATGGAATCTACGTCCCAAAATATATGAAAATAGCTATCCAGAAACTTCGACAAATAAATGTTATCTAAAACATTTTAACTAATTTTCAGCGAAGGAAGCAAGTTAAGACCTTTAAATTTAAGTAAAGTAACAATCTTCGGGAAAAAAATGTGTATCCAGTTGTGGGCACCCTTGAAAAATCTAATAAAAATGAAAATTCATAGAGAAAAACTAAAACAAATTAAGCGAAAATAAAAATTTATCTATTTAAAAAGCCTTCACTAACCAAAAATATATTAAAAAGTATGAAACATTTCTCACATTTGGGGGGGTTGCCCACGACTTAGAGGATGCCACACAGTTTCCCAACTCATTTTAATTCATTTTAATGCTATTTTTAACAGGTGTAAAAACTAAAAGACCTGACTGAACTGGTTTTGCTAAATTTAGACAGCTCAATTGCATAAAAAGCACTCAGATATTTGGTTAAAAGGTTTGCTATTTTTGATGTTGATATATGCAAAAAAAAAAATAAAAAAACAGAAGTAATATTTTTTTTTTTTTTTTTTTTTTTGAGTGTTTTCACTCTTGTATGTAAATAAAAATAAATAAATAAAAACTGTCGCGAAATGACAAAACAAATAATTTAATTTTTTTTTTTGAATTATTTCCTGCAGATAACACTTGACGCATCCACAAATAGCTACGTAAATAAAGTTCAAGTATATCGAAAAAAGCAAAGTGTTAACACATAAAAATCACAAAAGCTTTGACAACGCTTTACGCCGCTGCTTTCATTGAAAGAACTTTCATTTACCTTTACCATTTTTTCTTCTTCTTCTTTTTTTAGGCATTTAAATCATGAAACGCGCACACCGACGACAAATAGATTCAAATAAACAAAGCCAATGTGACGGTTTGGTAGCTACAAAAAAATTGCTTTCAAAACACTTTTTTTTGTATAAAAAACCGAGTCAAGGTAGAACAAGTAGCACTTTGCATGCGCTCTCTAACGCCCTATTTGCCCTAAGGGTCAAGAGGACGACGACTCGAAAATTGTAAACATACAAATAGCTTTGCAAAAATAAAAAAAAAAAACATAAACATAAAACGAAACTAGAAATAGTTGGAAAAAAGAGGAAAACACAAAAAAGCAGACTTATGCATGTAAGCAGAGGCGTCATTAAAAATCGTTTACAAGGGTTGTCATGTAAGAGACTGGAAAATCCAGCTGAATGCAGCTGCTCGTTACAACTTCATAACTCTTTCGTGGATCCGAGGGCATAGCGAAATGAACACGCGGAGAGATCAGCGAGAAACTCCTCACCGGTTCTGTTGGAGATGCCAATGAGTGCAGAAATCAGTGCCATCAAAAAACAACTCGCCATTTCGGCCACAAACAATTGGACAAATCGAGATTGGGTCAAGGTTAGACGCAAAGCAGAGCTCGCGTAAAGTCCTCGCTCACTCCCATCGGGGAGCAAGCGTCCAGTCTAGGAATCCTATTTAATAGATCACTTAGTGAGCAACCCAACATTTGCTCTTTCAAACAACGCTCTTTCCTGTAACTCTAAGGTAACCATAAACTTTTAAACAGGCCCTACAAGAGAAAACTGAAAAAAAAATTGAACACAATGTAAATTTTGTTCTTGGAGTAAGTTTCTATCCCTTTAATAGGCTACGTCCCAGGCGTGTCATAGGCACAAACGAAGCAACTGCAGCATGACTAGGCAGACCGTTTATGTTTACAAAAAAAAAAAAAAAAAAAATCAAAAATACATTTCTTTGCAATTAAATAGTCTACAAATCGAAAAGTTTCTTATTTTGAGGTCCTGAATTTTTTTTTTTTTTTGACAATAAGATATTTTAACAAATTCTGAAATGAAAATTTAAAAAGTATGGTCACATTAAAACGAAACTAATACACATAAAGTGCAATAAGTCTGCTTGTTGCGCTGTAGCGATTCTTTCTTTTGCAGCTATTCAAAACAAAGAGCTCAACACCTTTTAGTGTCTGAGAACGCTTTTGACAAAATAACTCACTGTCTGTCCGTCCGTCTGTCTGTCTGACTTTGTGGTAATTGTTTGGCATTTTAGTGTAATAATTTCCTTTATTTATTTTTTTTTTTTTTTTTTTTACATTTATTTGTTGTGGTTGTTTAGGATCATGGCTCCTGTCACTTTTACTTTGAGCATTTGCCTTAATGCAATTCGTCAAAAAAAAAAATGTTCGCTTAATGCACATCTACCACAAAAATCAATATGCTGCGGTTGCTTTTGTTGTTGTTGTTGTTTTTTTTGTTATGTCAATGCCTGCGGCTACTAATAAGCCAGTTAGCGCAATTAGACCATAACACTTGGGAATAGTAGTATGAAATACATTACAAGTAAAGAGGTACACATAGATACATACATATAAGAGTATGCAAACAATTATACAAATTTTACATATGACTGCTTATAAACAAAAGGAAAAACTACTACAAATATGGAAATGCATTTAGATTTACTCAAATGCAAAACATAGATACTAACTACTTACATATGTACTATATGTATGCATTTTGTGTATGAACACTACACTACATCTCTAACAGATTCTTTTGTTTTTGGAGAAAGCATGCAACTCGAAAGCATTAAGCTTTCAATGCAAAAAAAGCTTAGCTTCCACTTTCAAATAAATTCTTATAATTTTATAATTCTCAAACAGTTTAAGCATAACAATCCAACGTATTAATAAAATTCATTTTTACCGGCTCTCTTATATTGTTATGCTTTAACTGTTTGAGAATTATAAAATTATAAAAACTATTTTTAAAAGTAAATTACTAATTTTCACATGATTTCGAAAAGGTGAAACCTTCACTAAAAATTTGAATTTCAACAAAAGTTTGTAACGGGTGATTTTTTTGAGGCTTAGGAGTTTCATGCATATAGTATTTGACAGATCATTCTTGATTCAGACAAGGTGTCAAAGAGAAAGATGCTCAGTATACTTTGACATTTCATCATGAATAGACTTACTAACGAGCAACGCTTGCAAATCATTGAATTGTTATTTGCGAAATCAGTTGTTCGGTTCGAAGATACGAAAAATTCCGCTAAATTTTATCAACAAATTTTGTTCGGCAATGAGGCTCATTTCTGGTTGAATGGGTTCGTAAATGAAGCAAAACTGCCGCATTTGGAGTGAAGAGCAACCAGAAGCCGTACAAGAACTGCCATGCATCCCGAAAATGCACTGTTTGGTGTGGTTTGTACGCTGGTGGAATCATTGGACCATATTTTTTAAAGATGCTGTTGGACGCAACGTTAGGGTGAATGGCGATCGCTATCGTTCGCTGCTAACAAACTTTTTGTTCCAGGGTCAAAATGGAAGAACTGAACTTGGTTGACACGTGGTTTCAACAAGATGGCGCTACGATGCCACACAGCTCGCGATTCTATGGCCATTTTAAAGGGAAAACTTACGGAGAATTTCAATTCATCTCAAGAAATGGACCGGTAAGTTGGCCACCAAGATCTTTAGATTTGACGCCTTTAGACTATTTTTGTGGGGCTACGTCAAGTCGACATGATTTTACTAGGAATAAGCCATGCAATCTATTCCAGCTTTGGAAGACAACATTTTTGAAGAAATTCTGGGCTATTCCGGACGAAATGTTGCGAAAAAGTTGCCCAAAATTGGACTTTCCGAATGGACCACCTAAGAACGCAGCCGCGGTCAAGCATTTAAATATAGATTATGCGTTCAAAAAGTAAATGTCATGGACCAATCTAACGTTTCAAATAAAGAACCGATGAGATTTTGCAAATTTTATGCGTTTTTTTTTTTTTAAAAAGTTCTCAAGCTCTTAAAAAATCACCCGTTAGTTACATTGATCGACATGATTTTGCTATGTACAACGATTAAATCTGTTCTTTTTCTAATAGGATTTTTTAACAATACTTCTGCCTTAAAATCTTAACGATCTCTCATTCCAGATATATTTTTTTTTTCTCGAATTATTTTAAACAGTTCTGCGAAATTGCTAAAATTCAAATACTTCAATTAAAGCAATTTGCCTGCCAGTTTAAAAAAAAAAAATATTTGTTTTAATTTTTTTTTTTTTGTTGTCTAGTGTAATTGTTTACTTTAAAATGTGCCATCAAAATGAGGCACAACACAAACACTTTACCAACTTACTTCATATGCCATATGGGACGTATGCGTAATCTCGATGGATTGCTTGTCGTGTGCTGCTACAAAAATAATGAATGACTAATCTCAGTTGCAGCTACTTAGTTCGAGCGAGTATAATTTCATCTGCATATAAACACACACAAACACATATGTCCTATATAGTAGGTATATATTTACAATACAATACAAACAAACAAACAAAAGCAAGCCTTTTAATCATAACACTGCAACTTCCTATTAAAATAAACAAAAGTTACGCTTAAACAGCTGAATTATATAACCGAAAAAGAAAATAATAAATAAATAAAAACGCTAGAATTCTGGTGGTTCTCAATTAAATTTTTCGACTGCTAACAACGACAATTTAAACGACAATTAACGACATTTTCAACTCAAAAAAAACTCTACTTTTGTTGCTTCGATAAACGCAAATCGTACAAAAAATTACCGATTTCAAATCGACAGATTTTGAGAAAGTGAAAATTAAATGCAAAATATTGACGCTTTGTGCAAAATATCAATGATTCGGAATTTAAAATCGTTTTTAATCGGTTTGGAACCGATAGTCGTTGCAACGAAACGAATTGAGAATGAAACGTAGCTTTTTGAGAATAAAACATAAATGCAAAATATTTCGGATTTTAAATCGGCAGCATTTAAGTAAATGAAATGAAAACTAAATGCATAAAATTGCACAAAGAATATCGATTTGGTTAGACCGATAACTTTTTGAATTTTTAACCGATAGCAGTTTCTCTCATGTACAATGCAAAGAAACGTTTTGGAAATGAAACATAACTTTTGCGAATGCCAAAGAACGAATAACTTGAAGTTGTACGAATTCACTAAATTCCAATTCGCATAATTATACCTTCTACGGTTTCCCATAACTGGGAGGGCAAAAGTTTTAGAACTTGAATGGGACACATTAAACTCACTTTCGATGCAAGAAAAATATTGTTGAAAAACTTACTCCTAACTACTTATTTATTATTTTTAATTCGAAAGCCATTAAACATTTAGTTATGCTTTGCACTCCATTAAAAAGAAATTTTGAACTCTTTCTTCTACTACTTCATCTTTTTTAATATTTATTTTTTATTTATTTTAATTTATTTTAATTTTATGTTATGTAAAACTTTCAACTTTAATCCTTATTGTACGCATACATATTAATGAGATTTTTAATATTTCATTTTCACTTTGAACATAGGCTATGGCTATGGCTATATAAAGTGCTACATATACTAGTATACTACGAGTTAAAAGTCGAGTTGAATCTTTTTAAACTGCTCTTTGTGCTTCACGCTTTTAGGAAATATGTTATACACTGCACCATTAGGGTATATTAAGTTTATGCGAATGTATGTAACATATAGAAGGAGTCTAGATAGATCCTATATATTTTCTAGATCAGCATTGGAAGGGGCGTTGAACTAGCTATGTCTGTCTGTACGTCTGTCCATGAGAGAGATTATTTCGGCAGACTATAAAAGATAGGCCCACCATATTTAAAACGTATGTTGCACACGATTTTAATTTAGTCCCATTTTAAGGGGTACCCCCCATACAAAACTAACTCTAAATTTTGGGTTTTTGCATAAAAACGTCTTTGTTTGTTAGTCTAGGAATTCTTAATTAAGTATAAATTATGCCTATGAGAGTCTCAATGGAATATACCAATTAGGGTAGGGCCAACAAAATTTTTGGTATAGCCCCCAAAGCCAAATATACCCCATTTATTTAAGTTTTTGTCTGAAAATCCAATACAATAAGGTATGGACTTAACCTAAGGCACATAAAGACTGGGTACAGTGTATCTTGCAGTCGAGTATACTCGACTTCAGCGTTCTTTCTTATTTTTGTTGAATACAAATGAATCTACTTCATATTTTTTTATACTTTGAAAAGTTTCTGCTCCCTTTTTTTTTTTTTTTTTTTTTTGTATTTTTATTTAATTTTATTTTATTTTTTTCTGCGTCGTATCTATTTGCATATTTGTTTAGTTGCAAGTACTGCGATGTGCTGCCTTTTGTTTATTTATATTTTTATTTTTTTATGAACTGCATTTTTTTGTTTAAATTCAAAAGAATTAAAAATATAAAAAAAAAAAAAAATTGTCACAAAAAAATTAAAATACTTCTGAATAACTGAAAATGACAACAAATAAATTAAGTAATTCCAACAAATTTTAAACCAGTACGCCAGTGTATGCAGTTTGTATCTGTTTAATAAATAGCGCACCTGCTGCTTTTTTTTGGCATACAAAATAATAATTTACAATTATAATTTAGCTTTTGCTGTTGCCGTTGGCGCAAAAATGAACGATAACAGAGAAGGAAAAAATAACAATATAATGCGCCCTTGGTAGCGCGATTAAAACAGAACAGCACAGAATAATCGATTTAATGCCGTTCATAATAAGCCTTTTCGTAGCATTTTAGCAAATGAAAGTATAACTTCCAATAAAATAAAATGAAATCAACGATTTATGTTATCGACTTCAAACATAAACGCACATTGCGAATGCGAATGCGAATGTCAGTCAATGCATTTATTGCATTTAATCGTATACGACTAGGATATAATATCCATTTTTAATACCTTTTCAACAAATATGACAAAATATGCACATAGAAAATATACATAAATACACTTAATAAAAAACCAAAATGGCAAATTCAATATGGCCACCATTTTTTTTTTTTTCTTTTTTTGTTAAATCTAAACGTAACTGTATAAAAAATTGTTTACGTGGCTATTTGGTTTCGTTGAATTCAAATATTCATCTAGTTTCATTAAAAAAAAAAAAAAAAAAATGGCGTCGCATATATTACATGCATTGGCAGACAGACAACATATTTTCGTCAACGTTTTCGGTAGTGTTGGCAAGAAGAGTGATTTTTTAAGTTGCAACTTGAAAATCGCAGTGACTGCAAACAGTGATTAAATCGCTGTTTACGAAAAAACAATCAGCAATTACTGAACAGGTTCACTGTTTGCGAAACGCGATACACAAAATCGTCGCTAACTGAAGTGTTCCGCTACACCAACACTACAAACCGACTTTGTTTTAAATTACTGGCAAATGTACCAACAAATTTGTACAGGTTCGATGTTCGAATATGAACGTTTCGCGAAGAGTGATGAAAGCACAAATCACTGATTAACAGTTTCACTGTTTGCGTTCTACAAAATCACCATTGACTGAACATGTTCACTGAGGAACAAAAAACAGCAAATTACTACTTTCACTCGATTTGCGATTTTTGAATCACTGCAAAAAAAATCACCGAAAGTCATTTTTTTTGCTAACACTAGTTTGTTTTCTAAGAAGGTTTTTAGAAAATTTTGACCAGGTGCCTAATGAAGGAAAAGAGATATCTCTGGGATGGTAAGATGAAGAGACGTAATATTAGGCTCATTTGAAGGGTAACTAAAAACTTTTTTTAGACCAATTCAAGCAATTTCCAAAATTTGGATCTGGAATCCAAAACTGAGTTATTATTTTTTTTTTTTTTTTTTTATTCGGGCAGAAAGCAGATTCATTTTTGAATTGAACATACCTAAAGACTTGAAATTAGGCACATTTGAAAGGTCGTAAAAAATATTTTTAGCGTGTTTCGGTGTTTTCGGAATTCGAACCTTAGACACATCTGGGGAAACAAAATCGAATGTACCATCGCTTTGAACACTTTTGTTATAACTCGGTGACGGAGAGGACAAGAGACTTGTAAAATGTTTTCGATTAATGAGAGAGATTTTCGTAAATTTTGACCTAGGGCCCTGACGTGACCCAAAATAGACTTTTTAGCCAATTTTTTTATTTTTATAATTTTTTTTTTTTAGAGCACTAAGACATGATTTCGCATATTTTTGACCAAGAACCTAATGGGAACCGTGAAACCGGATAAGCCATCCTTTCGAATAAACAGATCGTCTGTCAGTCTGTCCGGTTGTTTATTGAAAAAAAGCTGAAATTCTAAGATTTCTGTGACGGGTATTAAAAAGCTTCGGTTCCATCGAAGTTAACGTCTTTCCTTGTTCTTTTTTAAAATTTTAAATGGAGTATTTTAATAAAATTTTTTTTTTTTTTTTGCCTGTTTATGTGACAAATATTAAATCTTCAATTCTAACAAATTTATTAGTTTTTCTTTGTAGATTTTTTTTTTTTTTGTTTTTGTCAATTTGACGTGATGAAAGTTTGAAACGCAAAATGTTGTTGCCGTCGCGCCGCGCCGCACAAGGAATGATGTGGGTGTGTATCATAGATACGACACAAAGTCAAATGTTTCATTGAATATTATTGTGCGTAGGTGTACAACGTGTATATTTACATAGATTGGTGTGGAATGCTTTTTGTACATATGGAGTTAGTCGCAGGACATTGGACGTTTAACGGTTGTGTTAGCGATATTAGGTAATTTTAGTAGCAAATGTAAGCAATAAATGTGATATTAAGTTAATAAATTTATGACTTAAACACACCCAAACTGAGTTGTTTTTTTTTTTTTTTTTATAAACATTGAAATGCTATTTTTAATATACCTATACGTACATGTATATAGTAGACCTATATATAGTATGTACTCTATATGTCTACCCATAAACATATTATATGTATCTGTATCTGTATTCGAATATTTTATTCTATTACAATTTTATTGTAATTTGACTGCATAATTTAATTTTTATAATGGAATATAATTGACTGCGACTCTTAATCACAGTTATACATTTTTTATTTAGAAAATTAAAAAAAATGCGTTATAATTTTGTTGTGGATAAAATATATACAGGGTACTACATTATTGTATATTTTAAAATCAGGCATGAAAGACCCTATAAAGTATACATACGTATATTTTGGATTAGCATTAAAAAAGAAAGTCGATATAATTGTGTCTGTCTGTCTATATCTCGGTTCTGCTGCACTGTAAATAGAATCTTGGTCTCTCCTGGTCCATTTTTTAGAGGGATCCCCCATAAACCATAACATACCCCAGTTTTTGCATTAGAACTTCTTTGTTTCTTAATCTAGAAATGCTAAATTTGAAAAAAAAAAAATTCTTTCTATAATTGTCTCGACGCAATATTCCAATTGGGGTAGGCTTACAAAATTTGGAGTTATATTCCCCATTTATAAAAAATATAAAGAACAAATTTAATATTATCTATTTTTCTCGTCAGGCTGATGAAAAATATTTATGATATACAACACTTTATAAGGTCTATGATGTCTCGTTTTTCATTTTCCGACAAACTAATAAGATCCTATGACCGAAAGTCATTGTCCCAGATAAGCGTTAAACAAAATTCGATAAGAAAATCTTTGGGTCTATTCGAAATTAAGAAATACAATTTAGTTCACACGTAAAAGAGTATTGGGAAAATTAGAAAACATTAGAAGAATCTACTATGCCACAGACTCTGTCTCTCTCTCTCTTTAGTTTTATTTTGAGTTACCTAGTTGTAGTTTAGTATTCATCTTCATTCGAAATAAAACGATATACAAGTATGAATTTCGGTAATGATATTGAAAAAAATGTGGTCCAATGGAAAAGTGAGTGGTGCAAATTGAAATTCATAGTTTTTTTTTCCCAAAAATTTGTCTTTCTTCAGCCCTGCACAGTAAAAGTGTTGAAACCAAGTTGCCACACCCATTTACTAGTGTTGGTAAAAAAATGCTTTCGGTGTTTTTTTCACAGTGATTTATGAACATGTTCAGTTAACGGCGATTCTATGTATCACACTTCAAACAAACAGTAAACCTTTTCAGTAATCGCTGATTGTTTTTTCATAAACTGTGATTTTATCACTGTGATTTTATCACTGTGATTTTATCACTGTGATTTTATCACTGTGATTTTATTAATCTGATTTTATCACTAGTATTCACTCCATATTGGGTCAAAATCTTTTTATATTATAATATATAGCCCTCATTCAAACTCGCCTCCCTTTTTCTGTGCTTAGCTTTAGAATTTGATTCCATTTTTGTGTCTAAACTTTGATTGTATCGGACTTTTGCCTCCCAATCATCACTTTACAATCATCACTGATGATCAAAAGTTACCGTATTTTTTTTTTTTTTTTTTAGAAGATCAAAAATCTCCATCTATCAATTTCAGGTATTTTAGCAATGTGTTCATTTTGAACAAAGTCATAAAACCATTTATTCTTCGGACTATTTCAAAAAATTCAAATATAACCATCTATTCTCTGAATATATAGGGTATGAAAATAGCCAAAACAATTATACCTATGTTTTCTTTTTAATGTTGCCGCACATGTTTCGACATTTTTCCATGTAAAAAGCAGCAAAATATTGTACCATTGCAACCAAATTGTATTAATCAAATTAATTTCTCATAAAAAATGTCAGAAAATAATTAATTGGTGTTTTTATATAATTTTCAATGTGATTACATAAATTGCTATGTATGCTATTAATTGAATGTTATGGTTTTTTTTTTCTTCTAATTAACAAAAATAAAAAAATATTGTATAAAAACAAAAAAAAAAACAAACATTTACTTTATAGGTTTTTTCTTCTTTTTTTTTTTTTTTTTTTTTGCATAAATAGTTCTATTTTTTGATCCAAGCTTAACGAAATTGAAGTTTTAATTTTCTTAAATTACTAGATCCTCGTCATCAGCTACATATGTATCTAGTATCTTTCGAAATTGTGTGAATTATTTTGGACAAAAAAATACAGGTACCATATACCATAAACCATAGATTTGCTATAACAACAGATGTCATTATTTCACACTGTTGCTGATTTAATATTAAATCCCTAGATTTGATTTTTTTCAGATACATTTTGTTACCCATTCATTAGGTTTGTTTGAAATATGTATGAGCCTAGGTCTAACATTAAAAATTTACTAAATGTATAACTTGTATGGTACAATATGTTTGTATGTAAATTTGCTATTGTTGCTATGCTTGATATTTAGTTTTATTGCTTTTATACTTTAGTATCTGTCGAACAGATGTTCAATTGAAATCAATTTCCCAGCTATTGTAGATGTCGATAAAATTGTATATAATTTTTATATATAGAATCACAACGCAACACAACATAACATAAAAAAAAAAAGACATAAAAGGAAAATAACCCAAAATGTGAAGTAAAATGAAATTTGATAAAACCAAAGCTTCCATACGTGTCATAATTCGTTTTTTTTTTTCTTTAACAGGTTCAATGTTGATATAATAAGCTGAGTG
Organism: Leucophenga varia; assembly: GCA_018903435.1. Lineage (NCBI taxonomy): Eukaryota > Metazoa > Arthropoda > Insecta > Diptera > Drosophilidae > Leucophenga > Leucophenga varia. Next base: position 981,889 of record JAEIFJ010001021.1, read on the forward strand.
AGTATAAATCTTTATAAATAAAAAATAAAAATAAAATATTTTGTTAAATGATAAAAGCTCCAAAAATATTTGAAAAATTTAGGCACGCAAATTTATTTTATTGTATTTTAACACAATTAATAATAACCAAATTAATTCCCAAAAATAAAAAAAGGTTACATTTGCATTTAATTTGAAAATTCATTTCGACTCTTCCAATTCGTAAGTAGTCTAGTCAATAATCGACGGTTTTCCAACAATAAATATTTAATTTTATGGACGTGAGCCATAAATTTTTGAAATTTTCGCACTGATCTCAACCAAATTTATACTAAATATTTGGCTAGATACATTACATTTTTCTTGTTCGCGTAAATCTTTTTAATATTGTAAAGTTTTGTATGGGTTCTATTCCTAACATTTTAACAGAATCTAGAAAAGCTCTAAGTTTAAAATATCATTCCAATATCTATAAAATTGAATAAATATATAGCACAGCACGACTTATGCATGGTGCAATTATACCAGGTGGTATATTCGTATTCTGATTCTTTCTATTTTTCTTATGGGTCCAAGTAGCATATACAACGAATTTTTATACCCGCCACAGATAGTGTGAAGGGTATTATCAGTTTGTCGAAAAGTTTGTAACGCATTAAAGGAGGCATCGGAGACCCCATAAAGTATATATAATCTTGATCAGCTCAATGAGGCGAGTCGATCAAACCATGTCCGTCTGTCTGTCTGTCCGTCTGTCTGTCTGTTTATTTCAACGCGATTTACACGGAGACTACTGCAGATACTTAGCTGAAATTTGAAACTAAAGCTCTCTCGGCAACAACCAGGTCAAGTTTGAATATGGAAGTACCACGCCCATTTTTAGGTATAGCCACCATACAAACTGAAGGTTTTTTTTTCGATTTTTTGTATAAAAGTAGTTATTATTTATGCATATATTCACTCCAAATTGGATAAAATCACTTCTAATGTCATGCAATGTCAAATCGAATTTGCCACGCCTATTTTATGGCATAGCTCCCATACAAAATGACCGCCCATTTTGTTATTTTTGTATGAAAATAGTTATTATTTAGGAATGTATTCACTCTAAATTTCCTTAAAACATACCTAATATCATCGAATATCAAAAGCAAGATGCCACGCCTTTTTTTAGGTAAAGTCCCCATACAAACTGACCGCACATTTTCGAATTTTTTGTATGAATATGTGTTTTTTTTAGGGAATGTATTGACTCCAAATTGGGTAAAAACACTTTTAATGTCATTCAATATCAAATCAAAGGTGCCACGCCCATTTTTTGGCATAGGCCCCACACAACGTGAGTTGTATGAGACCATTGACACCGTCCAATCCCATCTCGAAGTTCTATTTAAGCCACTGATGATAACACATTAACAATTTCAAAATACGTGTGACGGGTATATAAGCTTCGGTTCTACCTAAGTTAACGTTTATCCTTGTTATTTTTTGAAAAAGCGCTGAATTTCTGTATCGATTCTATGGGGCCCACGCCCACAACCCATTTTTGTAAGACGACAGATTTTCTATATTTAAATTTGGTAAACAAAAAACACATTCAGAAAATTTCGTTGCAATCATTTGGGTTGTATTGAAAAAACTTGCAATGAATTTATGATCGATTCTATGAGGCCACTTACACCTTACATTTTTCTAAAAAGTTATTCATTACTATCTTTTAAGTTGGATCAAAAAAATACACATCTACAAAATTTCATTGAAATCGATTGCGTTGTTTCGAAAATAAACGACAAATTTATAATTGTTGTTTGAGGACTATAAGGCCAAATATATACCCCCCCAAAAAATTTAGAATCGGTCAAGCCGTTTCGGGGAGGTTTGTTTCCAACCCCTGAAAAAACAAAAATATTAATTAGAAGCTGTGTGATAAAGAAAAAAACCCCTCAAAAAACGATAATGGGTAACATATATAAAGAACTGTTTATGAATTTAAAGTAAAAGGTAAAAAGAAAATTTTATTATTAAAAAATTAAAATAAAGGCGGAAAACGGTTTTTTATTTTTAAAAAAGTTCCGAAAAAAAAAAATTTAATTTATATTTAAAAAAAAAATAAAAATGAATTTTCAAAATTTTTTAATAATTCATTGCGTTTTTCCGAAGATAAGTTTTGGAAGTGTCACTAACTACGATGGTCCCAACAAAAATATTGCAATCAAAAAAAATATTGCAACGTTCACTTTCCTTCAAAAAAAAAGACCGATAAAAAAAAAAAACCTTTAAGATTATTTTCAATATTCACATAATCCAGGTACCAAACAATTGAAAATAAAATCTTTGCATTTATGACTTTAAAATTGATTTGAATTGGATTTTAGCAAAAACGCTTTTATTATTTTAAATTTTTTTTAATTTTATTTGTGATTTTTGATTTAAAAAAAAAAAAATCATTAAAAAACTTACAATTCAAATAGATCTTTTCAAAATGTTAGAAGCACTCGAAATTGTTTTGTTAATTGTACAATATAAAATTTATTATATTTATTATTATTATTATTTTTTTTAATATTTAAAATAGCCAATTCACACAAACACTGCACTTGACAAAAAAAAAAAAAAAAAAAAAAAAAAACACGCAATTATTATTTATTTTTTTGTATAAATAATACGCACAGTTTTAATTCAAAAATGTTGTTTTTTTTACTTTCAAAATTTCACATTTGCAAAAAACAAACAAACAACAAAAAAAATAACTGTCAAAGATTATATTAAAATTTTTAGCTTAAATCCGTTTGCGATCTAACGATATCGAAGTCGCACGACCGACTGAAGCGCCACACAAATATGCGGCGTATTTTAAAGATAAGAAAACAACAAGGATATGATGTGAATTAAAGCAGCATGACAAGGACAACAATTGCCGGCATTTTGTCGTTTGACAGAATCAAAAACAGCTGTTCGCCAAACCCAATTTAGCTTTTAAGCTTTCAAAATGACAGCACAAAATATTTGAAAGCTCGCTCCTACACTTTTTTTTTTTTTGGAGCAGTAACCTCAAAATTTTTATGTCGCTCAAAGTTACTCTTGATAAAAGAGCGAAACAGTTTATGAGAACAGTCGTATACGAATGGAAAGACTAAAAGAAAACGTCAAAAATGTTATTGTATTAGCTTTTTTTGAACGATTTAAATTCGAAAAAAAAAAAAAATTTAAAAAACACAAGGAAAAACGTTAACTTCCGTGGAACCGAAGCTGCAATGCCCGTTACACGATGATTAGATTAATTTTTCTTAAATGAATATGTAAATTCGGTCTATATTATTAATTTGGTCTGCAGTAGTGCTGGGTATACTGCAACCGAATTTTGCATAAATTACGCATACGTAATGTTGTCTTGTATGGGCCGTTTGGCTGCCAAATTTAAATTGTTCTGTTTAATATTTTGACTCAAATAATCTTGATACTATTAAAGTGTTGAGCAATTTATGTTTTAAGCCATTTAAATACAAGAGAGTCGCTGAACCAAGCCGAAAAGTGTTGGAGAATGCGTCGAGAAATGACCAAATAAATTGTACAAGTCTAAAGATTTTTTTTTTTTTTTAGTTTTACTCAAGTTATTCATTAAAAACATAGGGGACCTCAAAACAAAGCACACGGTATAAAAATATAACGAGCTAAAAGAATAGAAATATGTTGAGAAATAAAACCAATTTTATACCCGCCACAAATAGTGTGAAGGGTATTGTCAGTTTGTCGGAAAGTTTGTAACGCATTAAAGGAGGCATCGGAGACCCCATAAAGTATATATAATCTTAATCAGCTCGATGAGACGAATCGATTTAGCCATGTCCGTATGTCTGTCCGTCCGTATGTCTGTCTGTCTGTCTGTCTGTCCATCTGTCTGTCTATTTCTACGCATGTATGATAGATATGAATATATTCAACTGAAAATTGGAACTTAAGGTTTTCTCGGCAACGACTACTTTGTACGTTAAAACCAAGGTGCCACGCCCATTTTTAGGTATAGCATGAAAATACTTATTATTTATGAATGTATTCACTTCAAATTGGGTGAAAACACTTCTTAAGTCATCTAATGTCAAAGTCAAGAGGCCGCGCCCATTTCAGGATAGAGCCCCCATACAAACTTACCACTTTTTTTCTCGTTTTTGTATGGAAATAGCTTTATTTATGAATGTATTTACTACAAATTGGTTCAAAACACTTCTTATGTTATCCAATATCAAAACCAAGATGCCACGCCCATTTCACCCAACCAACCCCTTTGCGGAATATAATTAGAGTTTTGTGTGGCGGGTATTTAGGCTTCGGTTTTACCGAAGTTAACGTTTTTCTTTTTTTTTTTTTCCAAAAAGACCTGACCTATGATTTCGACATGACCAACAAGACGACAACTTTCATGTCAAACACTTTTCCAAGTTTGCTTAGCGATTGAAAAGCTTTTTAAAACAGATAAAGCTAACGTTTGAAAGCTTTTGAATAAACGAAATAAAAAAAATCGTTACAAAAGCTCAAACTCAGTCTTACAATCCACTACAAAAAGAACAAAATCATTTTAAAATGAGACTTTTATATTTTTGATTTGATTGATTTGATTTTTGAACATTTAAAACTAAAAACGTAAATTTAAATTAAAAACAAATTAACTTATGACACCCTCGGCCATACAATGTTTTCAATATAGTCCAAATAACCAGCAACGCGCGTATATAGTCCAGGCGTTTTCGTTGCACAGCCAAAGCCTACCGAGACGATGCCAACAATGCGAAAAGACTTACGCGATTCATCGGTTAACTGTATCAAAGGACCACCAGAATCACCATGACACGCATCCTTTGTGAAACCATGATCAATGGCACAGATTTGTGTTTCGGCAAGACCACGCGCCAATTGAAAATTATTGGGACCAGTTACTTCGGCAATGGATGCATTGCATGTAGTCAATGGCACTATAGCGAGTTGGGCTTTGAGAAGTATATCCGATGAATTTCGTGCTATGAAATAAATTAAAATAAAAAATATATATAAAGAATTTTTTTTTTTGTTTTTGAATAATAAACTTACACTTCGAATCGACTTCACCCCAACCTGCAACATAATAATCGTATGTATTCGGTGGATCTGATAGATCTGTATATAAGCATGCGGGATGTATTGTTGGTGAAATCGTAACATCATTATTAAGTTCTAATATAGCAATGTCATTGTATTTACTGCTTATAACATAATCATCATGAATGTGTACGTGCTGTAAAGTTTGAAAAAAAAAAAAAAATAAAGTAAAAACTTTCAGCAAAATTTTTTATGATAATTTATTTTAATTTTTTTTTTTTTTTGTACTCACAGCGATTTCCATATCTAAGCCAATATTTCCTAAAAGCTGCACAAGATTAACCATGCCCAAACGCACAAATATGGGATCATCGTTTTCATCGATTACACAATGTGCTGCCGTCAATACAAAACGTTTATCGATAAGTGTGCCACCGCAACGGAATGTATAATTTCTTGGACCAGCACCGATAACATTATAGGCAATTGCCGCCATATGTGGATATTCCTTAGGTGAAACGGGTGTGCCATCGTGTATGTGCGGAACTAATACCTTTTTTTAGATCTTTTTCAATATTTTCACAGGCTTTAGAAATGAAATAAAAAATATTTAAAAAAAAAGAAATATAAAATATAAAATCGGAACAGATTCTCTTTCAACTAGATACTAGGAGTTCGCCTTATTGCATCCACCATTTTGAAATTAAAAATTTAGCATAGAGTCAAATAACCATAGTTTCTTTTAGATCTGTGAGTATCACTTGGGTCGCTTTACTTATAAGTCGTTCTTGAGAAAATGTAACTTTTCAAACTCTATAACCATTTCAAGATTAATATTTTACACAACATTTTTTCACAAGAATGCCAACTTGTGTCAGCAGTTTGAGCTTCATACATGCGCGGTGCAAATTTAACATGCTTAATCTGCTATGCTCTTTCACAAGATCTCTTTTAGGTGGTTTAAAATCTCTCATGCTTTTGCTAGAGATTTAGTAAAAACATGAAAGAGTTGAAGCTGTCTACGAACAATGCAATCTATCGAAGCCATCGAGATTTTATTTTAGTCATTTACAAAACAAACGAAAAACGATTTACTAAAGATTTTTGTGACATATCCCAAAACAGAAAAACACTAAAGTAATAATTTAATACTCACCAATTTCAGCTGCACGGCGACCACCAACCACAGGTGGACGGGCACTACCAATTTGACCAGCACGTGAAGTACCACCTACATCAGCAGGAGCAGCAGCAGGAACAGCAGCAGGAACAGCAGCAGCAGCAAGAGCTGGACGTGAAGCTGGTTGCAGACGTTGATCGCTAAAAATAAGAAGCATTATGATACACATTTATGAAAAAATAATTTCTTCTTCATATTTCACTTACAATTCGAGTGGACAACAAATAATTTCTTCACGCAACGTCAAACCGCAGCTAATCACTTCCTCCTGAGTTAGGCGTCCATCTTTGATAAATGACTCAATTATATCTCTGCACTTAGAAATGACTCTGCATTCACCTTTAATTGATTTCATTTCGCATTCATCGCCTTCTGGAACAAAGCGAATTAATGTTTGTATTTGTATTGTATATTTTATCCCGATCCCGCCCGTCCCGAAAAAACAAATGGCTTTCCCGATCCCGCCCATCCCGGAGATTTTCAAATTATCTCGCGGGATTCCCGCCCGACGCCCATCTCTAGTTTGTATATAGTATGATCGCAGTTTCAAAAACTAACCTTCTTTGGCGGCAATGCAATTTAGGATCATTATCATAAATAATAAACAAAGCCACAAATTTAACGATGCTGATGATGAGAATGTTTTTAACGATGCTAAGGAGAATTTTCTTATCTTTGGATTTTCTTGAGATTCCGTGAGATTGTGCCGTTGTCCTTGAGCGATAATCTTTAGTTTGGATTTTTGAAAGAGCAACATTTTAATAAATTTACACTTTGTACCAAGTGCGAAACTATTACGTCTTTAAGAAAAAAAACAAAAACAAAAAATCGATTTAAACTTTTACATAATTTTCTCGTTGCACTGCACAAAACTGAACCGACTCACAGCACGCTTAAAATTTACTGATTCTACAAATAATTCTCCAATCTAACAAACAAGCACTTCATGCATCGCTGAATGATCTTACGAGTTAAATAATTGCAACAACAAATTTTTCATACACTTCCGAAACTTTTGGAGAATTCTTGAATACAAAAAAATAAGATTGAAATCGAATTTTAAAAGAGGGAAACACCATTTTGAATATTTTTCATTAGCTTTATGTGAAAACTTTACACATACATATGCATAATTTTTAAAAAACACTAAAGCGTTACAAACTGTTTCATTAAATTAAAATACTGTTTATATAATCTTTTAAACGAAGTGTACAAGAACTCTCAACTATAGAATATAATCATAATCAGGAATATGATGCACAATATACTTGCATGTATTTGAGAATATGGAAAGAAAAAGAAGGAATGAAATAATTAGGTACAAATTGCGAAAATTACACAAGGAGATTAACATATAACTATAAAAGTGTTGTGTACGGGTATTTTTTTTTTTTTTTAATTTATGGGGTTCAGTTAGATTCAGAATTAATTCAAGGTGTTACAAACATTGTAACAAAATCATTATACATAAAATAAAATATAAAATAATAAAAACAAGTTTCTCCAATAAAAATGTTCTAAGAACTTTATTTTATTCAGATTCATGTTAGCATTTTATATTGGACATTCTTTTGAAAAAAAAGCCAACATGAAAAAAAGTAGAACCATATACCTCTGCTTCTTGACCCTGTTTGCGTACTCTGCGCTCGAGACCATCACAGTTGACATCTGGGCCAAAATGATCGCGTTTCTCTTTTATTTTTGGTTATGCCCATGAAAAAAAGTGAAAATAGGCTGTAAGTTTGTATGGGGCTATACCTTAAAATACTTTGATTTTCGAACTTGCCAAGATCGTTTTAAGTTTCGAATTTCAGCTAAACAATTCCAGTTGTCTTCGAGGAAAATCGCATTGCAGTTTTGGAAGCTTGAACTGTGTAACTGTGAAAGTTTGAAGCACAGAGTGCAGGGTTGGGGTTGGTTGTCAAAGAGCCTTGCTCTAATCTTAACAGTTAACTTGTGTTGGACCTTCGCTTTAAAACCTTCCTTTGAACACTTGGCTCCGACTCTTCTAGAATTACTGGCATGCTTCGTTGATCAGCATCTAGTACCACACCTCATCTTTGCACTTTTCTCGTAAACTTTAGCGGTACACGTACTTCGGATGTGGCATCGTCCCACCACAACAGAGCCTTCCACCGACTTTTTGTGCGTATATACCAGTCCATGATATTCCGTTTTCGGATCACAGGGTACACCACCGAGCGGCCGTTACGTTAGACTGCCACTAACCGATAAAGGCTTGCTGTTAGTGAAAAGCTATTCCATAGTTTATTTAAGGGTTCTGTTGTAATAATGGTAACCTTCAATTTAGCACAAGCTTGATCTTGTGGCTATTTTCTTAGAGAATGCCTTATATAATTTATGCACATATATTCATATAAAACTGTTATCAAAAAAACCTGATACATGTGCACATTACAAATACAAAATACAAATACAATTGAACTGCTAAATAAATTGCAATATTCAGAAGTTGAAAACAATAAAAGCTAGCATACGAGGTATATCTGAAAGGTAATTGACATACTAAAACTATAATGGTAGGGTTTGGCAAAAGGAGTGATTTTTTGCCAACTGCGACTGAAAAATCGCCGTGACTGAAAACAGTGATAAAATAACAGCTCACAAAAAAACAGTCAGCGGTTACTGAACAGGTTCACTGTTCGTAAAGAGTGATACACAAAATCTCAGATAACTAAAAATGTTCACTGAGGAACAAGAAAATCACAAATCACTGTAATCACTGTGAAAAAAATCACCGAAAGTGGTTTTTTTTTTTTTTGCCAACACTACTTTATGCACTTAAAGTATTTTTATTCGTATTTACTGGTTATCCACACTCAACAGTTCTTGCGCAAATTTATAAGATTCATAATCTGTATGCAATTTGAATGCTTTTAGAACGCCCCTCGCATTTTGCTTGTTAATAAAGTTGCTGAGATGAAAATCAATTCATTGTCAATAAGTTTTTTTGTCATTGCTGCATAAAACGCAATAAATGCAATAACACAACGACTCAATCAAAAAAACACTACTTCTATGGAACCAAAGCTTTAATGCGTAACAAAAAGCAATCATAACGTATGTCGATGCCTACGAGTATAAAATGAAACTTTGATATTTAATATAGTTTTTCATGTCATTCAATTTTTTAGTGATAAGAGTTTGGCGAGACTTAAGGCAGCAAAAGACTCAATAATTGCTTTATTTATTTAATCATTCAGCGTTCAAGAATTTAATTTTATGAATCAATAACTTACTTCATATTTAGGCACAGTGGTACTCGAAAAACTCACCAAAATATGTAAGCAAAATAGAAAGAGAAAATGTTGAAGCACAACACCTTTCATAGTTACCACACGAGTTTGATTAGTTTATTATTATTTATTTTTTTTTTTAAGAAAATTTTTTTGAATATCTTATAAGGTTTGATCCTTTAATGAAGCTAAAGTGATTTTAAATTAATTCATTATGTGAAATAGGTCCCTCCCATAAAGAATATTAAAAAAAATTTTGTTTTATGACTTACTTTTTTATTATATTTTTTGTTATTCGATTTTTTTTCTTCGTTTAATTCTAATATTTTCTTCAAACAATTATTTTTTGTCAATTTATACTTTATGCGCACATGTACACACACACACACAGAGTTAGAGGCACACATACACATACATATTCATGCCATAGTATTAAGTAGACTAAAACGTATTTTATTTGCCCGGCCATACAATGCTCTCGATATAGTCCAAGTAGCCAGCAACACGCGTATATAGACCCGGCGTTTGTGATGCACAACCAAAACCGACTGAGACGACACCAACAATACGATAGGATCTGCGTGCAGCATCATTCACTTGTATCAAAGGACCACCAGAATCACCATTGCAAGCATCTTTCGTGTAACCCGGATCGATGGCACATAATTGCGTTGTTTGTAAGCCTTGTGCCAATTGACGATGTGTGCCACCACTCGCAATGGCAATCGATTCATTGCATCTATCCAGTGGCACAATGTCAAGACGTGCTTTCAGTAATATATCAGAAGTTGAGCGAGCTGTTGTTAATAAAAAAAATTTTTATACAAAAACTTAAAAAATCGGGTATATCTTTGTATAGGGGCGGAACCTAAAATTTTGTTGGACCTACCCATATTGGGATATTTCATTGGGATTATCCTAGGCATAATTTGTACTAAATTTAGACTTCCTAGAATAAGAAACAATGACGTTTTTATGTAAAAACACAAAATTTTGGGGTACATTTGTATGGGGGCTATACCTAAAATTTGGTTGGTCCCACCCATATTGGGATATTTCATTGGGACTAGCATAGACATAATTTATACTAAATTTAGACTTCCTAGAATAAGAAAAATAATGTTTTTATGCAAAAACCCACAATTTTGGGGTAGATTTGTATAGGGGATACCCCTTACAAATGGGGCTAGGGAAAAACCGTTTGCAAGTGCACACTTGACGGCTTTGGAGAGCTTAAGTTTCAAATATGCTGGACCTATCTCTTATAGTCTCGGAGATAATCTTTCTCATACGGCAGACAGCAGGACAGACGTACAGACAGGCGGATAGACATAGCTAGTTCGACGTCTCCTCTAAATTCTGATCAAGAATATATATACTTTATAGGGTCTATCTATCCTCCTTCTGTTTGTTATACATATTCGCACAAACTCAATATACCCTTTTACTCTTTGGGTACAGAGTAAAAAAATACATCTTAGTACACCGCTATACAAATTAACTTTAAGTGAAAAATAAACAAAAAAAAATTTTATTTTTTAAATAAGAAAGTACAACTATTTCGGAACCCACTGTGTCGATTATTTCTTTCAGGATCCCAATTGCACTCTGTGAAAAATTGAACTCATAGAACCACAAGTTTTCATTCTATTTGATGCGATTGGTAAACTTGTCACCGAATATACTATATGGTTCGGACTAAGTCCAATTTAGCTAATGTCAAAGAAATGCTACTAAAAATCAAAGGTTTCAGACGGCCAGTTATGATCACGTCAGCTTATGCATACATCTAAAGTTGGCATGTTCTATTCAATACTTACTCTTTAAATTAATGGTACCCCAACCAGCAACATAGTATTCGCCTGTTTTGGGCGGATCAGCGAGATCAGTATAGAGGCACGATGGAAATATTGCTGTACTATAGCTGGTAACTTCTTCGGCCAGTTCCAATATGGCAATATCATTGTATTTGCTACTAAATGTATAATTCTCGTGTATGTGTACTCTCTGTAAAACAAAAACAAAAACAAAAATCAATAATCTCTTCAATCACTTTCAATAAAGAACTTATATATATATACTTACAGCAATATCTATGTCCCTACCGGGTTCCCTGTCAGAGAAAAGATTCACCTTGCCCAAACGTACAAACAATGGTTTATCTTCTGGATTAATAACACAATGCGCTGCGGTCAGCACAAAACGTTTATCGATCAGTGCACCACCGCAACGGAATGAATAATTTCTCACACCTTCACCAATAACATTATAAGCAATAGCAGCCATATGTGGATACTCCTCGGGCTCAACTGGTGTACCGCCGATAATGTGCGGTGATAGCAATGTTGGCAATTTCTTCTCAATACTTGCACATGCTGATTGGAAAAATTCGGAATAAAAGTATCGGAATATTTTAGAAATTTAACAATTTACTTACCAATTTCAGATGCGCGTTGACGCACACGTATTTCGCTATAAAAAAAAAAAAAAAACAAAATGAAAAGTTTTAAAAATATAAAAAAAAAGATTTATATTTATTTGAATAATTTATTTATATACAAAAATATATACAAATTAAATCCATAACCACCTGGAATTAGTTTTACCACCACCAACAACACCAATGTTACCATCTATGTCATTATTATTGTTCAAACCATTATAAACAGCATCATTGTCAACATAAATATTTTTTATCGTTATCGTTTTCAATGGGTTTCGATTGAAAGGCAAATGGTGCAAATGGATCCTCTAACCATGTTCGTGGTGTCGTCGTCGTTGTTGTTGTTTTTGTGGATGTTGCCGTATGACAATTATTTGACGGCGGCATAATCAATCTTTGAGAACGCTCAGGTTTGTTTGATATTATTGTGGAACGTATTGTGGAACTAAAATTACTCATCGGTATCGAATCAGCTTTTATTACTTCCATGCCCATTTGATTCAGTTTATCATTTACAAATTCAATTGGATTAAAATTATTTGCCGTTTGCGCTCTTCGTCTATCTGGACGCAATGTTAATGGTGCATTTACAATTATTGGAGTATTTGAATTATGTTCACGATTAGTTTTTGGATTATTTGAATTTAATATCCAATTATTCAGCGTTGTGGACCTTATTGGTGACTGTACAGTTTCCGGTCTGAATGCAAAAGGTGGTCTTTGTTTGACAGTTCGCGAATGCAAAGGTGGTCTATTGCTTTGCACAGTTTCCGGTCCGAATGCAAAAGGTGGTCTATTGTTTTGCACAGTTCTTAGATTTGGATTAGAATTCGAGTTACTTTGTCCAAAAAAGTTTTTATTTGGTTCATTTTTAATTGGTCTCATAGTTCGTGCCGGTTCAATTGTTGCTTCTATTTGTTCGAATGGTTTATTTGTTTGAAATCTGTTGTTGTTGTTGTTGTTTGTTATTTCATTATTATTTTTATTGTCATTATTTCGAATAGTCGGTTTATTAGTACCGCCAATTAGATTTTGAAAATCAAAAAATTCGGAATTTTCATTTAAATTTATATTTTGAAATTTTGAATTTTGTGTTGTTGTTGTTGTTGTTCTTTTTGTTGTCGTTGTTGTTGTTGTTGTTCGCATTGTTGCAGTTGTTCTAAAGAAAGAAAAGCTTAAAGTAAATCTTAACCATATTTTTTATAAAAGTATTTGAAACCCAATTTTATAGTTGTTAGTTCAAAGCATAAGAACAATAACAAAAAAATATTTAAAAAACAACAACAACAACATACACATACACATAGTGGTATCATAAGATATCTAAAAGTAAATACTCTACATGAACCATTTCATTATGATGATGAGCTTGCCTATTTTTGAGTTCTTCGAGGAACAAATTTCCTAATAGCAACTTTTCGAAACAGCATACCTTTTGCTATCTTTCACTTCCTCATTTCTTCAACATTTCTTGTTAGCTACGCAGTTTACCTGTTAAACCCATTCTAGCTTACCAATTTTCAGAGATTTGCGGAGCACGACATACGACCCAGCTTGAACGCAGTACGTCTGCTTGATACATTGCAATGGTCGAAGAGTCTGAAGAAGACATTTTTTTCCAAATATGGCAAAAGATACTATTCTCCTACCTTCTCTTCTTTTTAGTTTCAATCCAATATTTTAATACCATTTTTTAGAACCGTGAACGTGAATTTTCAGTTTGTCGGAAATTGTGTCAGACATCGAATGATACATCGAATGAACGATTGTTCTTGACACAAAGAAAGATTATTTTTAATACAAGGGACGATTGTTCTTCACACATAGAGCGATTGTTCTTGATACTAAGAACAATTGTTCTTGATATATAGAACGATTGTGCTTGTTACAAACAACGGTTCTTCTTAATACGAAGAACGATTGTTCTTGATACAAAGAACGATTGTTCTGAATACAATGAACGATGGTTTTTTTATTCACATATTTGTGTAGATGCGGAGAAAAACCACGGCTTGAGTGTACTATGGACAAATCAGTATTATTGAATTCGGTACTATTGAATTCAGATAAAATATAAATTTGTCCTTTTTATTTAGTATCTATGACCAGAAACACACCGGATCGGTTCGGATCAGGTCTTTGCTGCCGACTTATTTCAAAAGAGATGAAACAAAAGGTTATCGACTTATCATTTGTTTGGTATCTTATATAGTATTTCCAGACCAGTGTTTGCAATATTTAAAAAAAAAAAACATTTTCATGCTTCCAAGCTCTTCAAAGAATACAAACAAGAATAAACATGCAACAGAGTTAGTAGTTTTAGTATAAAAATTAAAACAAAAATAAATAAATAAATTTGAATTTACTTACAGCTCCAATGGACAGCAAATAATCTCTTCACGCGTTCCCAAACCGCAACTGACTACATCGCTCTGCTTCAAACGTCCATCATTTATATATTTATCTAAGCGATCTAAACATTTTGAAGTGACTGTACATTCGCCCTCAATATTTTTCATGCTGCAACGATCACCTTCTAAAGTAAGCAATTTTTTATAAGAAAATACGTATTATTTAATTTATCTTTATTATTTAATGGAACATGTACCTTCCAGAGCGGAAATTACTGGTACCATTGTAAGAATCATCGCAATGCATAACGTTAAAGCTGTCATCGGTAAAAGTGCTCTTCTTGTTATCGAGATTTCTGTATAATTTTGTTGTTGTTGTTGTTGCTGTTCTTTTATTTCTGTTTGTCTTTGTTGTCGACAGCATCGAAATTGCTGTCGTTTATCCAGATTGCTGTATTTTTCGAAGGTTAACATTGCGCAGATTTAGATAATTCTTTCAAGAAAAATATTTCTTTTCCAGGCACAATTTTTAAAAGTGCTGCAAAAATAATGGAACATTTAGTTTAAAAATGAATTTAAAAATTCAAAAAATTTTTGAGAAATTTTGGTTATCTAGAAAATATTTTTTTTTTATACAAAATTACAGAATTAAAACATACAAGTTTCTCATTCACTAGCTTTAAATGCAACACTGTTCTTGTACCATCTATACCATCTGTTATGAAAATACTGTAAAAGTGTTGAGCAATTGCATCGAAAACCATTGTCGAGTCCAGAGAAACCATAGCCAAATTAATAGTATAGAACCTCTGTAACTTATTTTTATCGGTCAGTGGCAGTGGTTTAAACGCGTACTTGACCATAAGTACTGGGGGAACTCGTGTGAACTTTTAAGATCAAATCAGTAGACGTTTCTGCAGACGCACCTATGAAGGCTAAGGCGTGTCTTTTCATTAAAAATTTCCCTTTAAACATTTCAAACAATTCTCAATTTTTTTTTTTTTTTTTTTGTATGGTAACACTTTAAATTTTTCTATTCAATCTAGAGTTTGACCTACTACGCTATTTTTAATAAAAATAAATAAAAAATTCGCACATCCACACCCATAAAAAAAATCATGAATTCCGTGAATTTGGTGTTTTTTGTTTTTGTTTGTCTTTGTTCTAAAAAACAGATTTCTTAAAATTCTTTGTTAATTTGTGTCAATTGATTTGGTGATTTTTTTTGTTTTTAGGACACTGATAATATTAAACCTATCTGTGACCCACAATGAAATCCGTGACTATCTGTATCGCCACAAACTAAATATAATATTTCAACGTATTTGTGTGAAATTTTAGATGTGTTATGCGTCGACAAATGTATTTATATATAGATAGCATCATACAAGATCATCAGTCAATTACGCGTATGGGGTTTTTCTAAATTTATTTCAAAATAATTATAATACTTAGTTTAAATTTTTCCGTAAAAACTAATTATTTATTAACTGTAGATACTTACTTATGTAACTATGAATGCCTAAACCCAATAGAAATGTTGACGTTGGCTTTGCCTAAACTTTATTATTTGCACCGTGGTTAAATTTTGACAAAAAAAATTCAGAACACCGAAACCAATATTTGGGCTTCCTAAGATAAGTAAAAACAAGAAAGAACGCTGAAGTCGAGTATGCTCGACTGCAAGATACCCTGTACCCAATCTATATGTACCTTAAGTTAGGTTCTATTTTACTAGCATACCTCATTGAATTGGATTTTCATAGAAAAACTTAAAAAATCGGGTATATCTTTGAATGGGGTTATACCTAAAATTTTGTTGGTCCTACCCGTATTGGGCTATTTAATTGGGACTATCGATAGACATAATTTATACTAAATTTGAATTTTCTAGAATAAAAAACAATAACGTTTTTATGTAAAAACCCAAAAATTTTGGGGTAAATTTGTATGGGGGCTATACCTAAAATTTTTGTTGGGCCTACCCATATTGGGATATTTTAATTGGGACTACCATAGACATATTTTGTACTAAATTTGAACTTCCTAGAATAAAAAACAATGACGTTTATATGTAAAAACCCAAAATTTTGGGGTAAATTTGTATGCGGGTTATAACCAAAACTTTTTTTGGGCCTACCCATATTGGTCTTTTTCATTGGGACTACTATAGACATATTTTGTACTAAATTTGAACTTCCTAGAATAAAAAACAATGACTTTTTATGTAAAAACCCAATATTTTGGGGTAAATTTGTATGGGAGCTATAAATAAAATTTTGTTGGTCCTACCCATATTGGGATATTTTAATTGGGACTACCATAGACATAATTTATACTAAATTTGAATTTTCTAAAATAAAAAACAATGACGTTTTTATGTAAAACCCCAAAATGTTGGGGTAGATTTGTATGGGGGGTACTCCTTAAAATGGGTCATGAGAAAAACCGTTTGTAAGTGCACACTTGACGGCCTAGGAAAGTCTAAGTTTCAATTTTGAAAGCTCTACCTCTTATAGTCTCCGGAATAATCGTTTTTCATACGGCAGATAGCATGACGGACGGACGACGACAGACAGACATAGCTAGTTCAACTCCCCTTACAATGCTGATCAAGAATATATATACTTTATAGGGTCTATCTTGCCTCCTTCTGGCTGTTACATACATTCGCACAAACTTAATATACCCTTTTACCCTTTGGGTACAGGGTAAGTATAACAAGAAACAATGCTGAAGTCGAGTATGCCTGATACTCTGTACCCAATCTTTATGTACCTTATTGTAAGTCCCATCTTAGTATCATAGCTTATTGTATTGGATTTTGTACAAAAACTTAAAAAATGGCTATATCAACATTTTTCTTGTTCCTTTCTATATTGGAATATTTCATTTGGAATATAACAGGTATACTTTTTTTTCCAAATTAAGACTTCCTAGTATAAGAAACAATGACGATTTTATGCAAAAACCCATATGGCCGCAATCAAAACTCCCCTCTGTTTGACGCTCCCTTTCGCTTGTTTAAACCTGCGTCGCGAGCCTACTGCAATTGAGTGCAAGTCTAGAATTTATATTTACACCGGCATTGGTACTCATGAGTACATATACATACTTGTGAGTATGTACAAATATTTATAAATGATTTTATAATTCTATTTGTCAATAAGAGAGAAAAAAAAAGAAGTGTGTTAATAAAAAATCTATCTTACCCAAGTTTATGAATTTTTCGTTATTATTTCAGTTATCACACAGTTTGCTTTTAATTGATTTTGACCTGATTGAATGCAAACGTTCAAGCGTGTAACAGAAAGCATTCATTAAAATTTCTGTTTATTCCGTTCGGCTTTATTGTTTTATTTAATAAATTTTATTTGAAACTTGTGCTAAAAAATAATAATAAATCGAAAACAATGAACCGCACACGAAATCAAAAAAAAAAAAAAAACAACAAAAACAAAAAAAAAATTATGAGCACAAATCAAGCTTTTATTTTTACAATATAAAATTTTGTTTATTTTTTAATACTCTCTTGATTAAATGTATTGTATATGTATATTTATTTTTCATTATATACAAGTAACTACATATATAATAATTTCTTATTTTTTTTCTTTTTTATGCGTTCTGTATAGGAGCGCGTCGCGACAGCAACTAAACCGCAATAAAAACGCAAAGGCACAATCAACGCTAAAAAGTTGAGTTTAGTTGTGCTGAGCTCAGCTCAGCTTAATTTGAAGTACGAGAATAGCGAAGACTGCAAACGAAGCTGTAGCTGAAACTGAAGCTGAAGCTGGTCAGCATTATCAGCAAACAACAAACTGCCTCTGATTGTGTTCTGAAGAAACAACTCAACCAGAATGTAACGAGATTTTAGAACAAAGCTACAAGTTAAAAAAAAAAAAAAAAAAAAAATAAAAAAATAACATACAACAACAAAAAATGAAGTTTCGATGATACCAAAGCCAATATACTGCACGTTTAAAATATCTGACGATGTCACGAGGTTCGTTTTCGTTAGACTCCGAAACCACTCAACCGATTTTTATGAAATTTTGTAGACATACTATTGTTTGGTATAGTATATAAACAGTAATACGATATAGGATACGATACAGAAATTCATTGTATTTTTTATGAGATATAAAATTCGGTATACATAATGCTAGGACCGGAAAGACTATGATTCTTTGGAAAAATGTGTGGATTGCATGGTCACTTTTTATCCAAATTGTTATACGTTCCTACTAAAAATGACTTATATACCACTAATATATCTACATATATAAGTGTAGGGTATTCGAGAAGAGCGTAATGATTTACGATTAAGTACGAAATGTTAAGAACAAACAATTAAATTTTTAACGCTGAAAAGAACAAAACAGAAAAGACCGGTAAAATCGAGACTTGTTAAAATCGTCAGGAAATCGTCTTAGCGAAAGATGCAACCGGTTTTCTGAGAGTTGTTGTTATTGAAAGTTTTATTTTTGTTTTAATACCCTTTATAGTTACATTTAAAATTAAGTATATGCGTTTTCAATGAAAGTTAGTAATCAAACCCGTAGACCACTGAAAGACCCAAGTTGTACCAATTTTTAAGACTCTTGTTAAAACTTCGTATTGGAAAACAGAATACGTGTATATATATATTTTTTGTATAGTACATATATATTTTTTTTTTTTTTTTGTTTTTGATTGCAGCGTTTCTTTTTTTATGTTAAGGCCAACATAAAAACATACTAAAAAATACCAGTTTTCTTCTTTTTGTATTAGAAATAAGAAAAGGGACTTTTTAAATGAACCGAATGTGCCTCATGTATTCCTTTAGTGGATTTTTAATTTACTTGCATTGTTACCTTTTAAATTAAACTAGTTTGGGACACATCGGTGGAATGGTATCAAAGTTCATAGCGGACATAGAAAGCATTTTTTACTATTTTATATATATGTATATAGATTGTAAAGGAGCTACACTTTTCAAATGGATTCAACTTACTACAATAAATAAATAACAAATTAATTTTAATAGTGTAGCGTATTCGAATGTCGTATATACATGCACACATACAATACAAATACAACTTTAAGTATTTGTAAGCTTATAACTTGTTATGAGAGCAAATTGTGTTACTATAAACGTCTAATTTTTAATACAACAAAAACCCCGGTTTCAATACAAAAAAAAAAATCAATTGAAAATACGTTTTTAAACATCGATCAGCTGTTTGAAGACGTATGTATTTACTATGATAGAAAAACTGGCAAACTACATACAAATATTTGTGATTCACACACAACTTTGGGTTATACCAAAACAATTTACTTCAATGTAAAATGGAAACTACACAATTATTTTTTTTTTTTTTTATATAACTTAAGCGAAAATTTATAATTTATTATAAAAAAAAAAATCAAGAAACATAAACGAGTATTGATAAAATTAAAAATAATTTAAATTAATCACTTAAAAACTAATCACTTGGCATTATGATTGGTATTTATAAATTATACATTAACTGTTTGTTCTATAAATGCTTTATATAGCTTTAAATTCGTAAATAGTACAGGACCATCACTATAACATTTGCGTGTTGGTGTGGCAATGCCCACAACACATGAGCTGCCATCTGCTTTAACATAATTCAATGCTGAACCGATACCAGTATAACACTGAGAACAGGCAGTACCTGCAACAACTGCTGGTCCTGGTCTTGGTGGCTCACTGGTCTCAACACATAGATGTGCACTTTTAAAATCATTAATATCATCAAGCTCCGCAGCCTGTTACGGCATAATTTTCAATTGCACGTGGCTCACATGCAGATTTTGGTAGTAGACGCACTTCGGTTTCTCTAAGAGAACATTGTATATGACCAGCTAAATTTTGAAAGAAATACATTCTTTATATGAAAGCTAAAGATTTTTTTCTAGCACTTACCCTGTGAGAGACCCCAATGTGTAACAACCAATTTACCGTTATTCAATTTTTTCTCATCAAAATCACCTTGCCAACATGCTGGTCGCACATTCTCATTACTTTCAACAGCTTCATCCAGTTCTAAGAGTGTTATATCGCCACGTGAATAGATCCAACGCTATATAAAATATATATAGTATGTATAACAGTTATTGTGAAGAGTTGATACAAAAACTTACATAAAAATCTTTATCAATCGGTTCGAAAGTTTCATCATAATCGCGTACATCGGGTACACCAAATCGTACAAATTGCGGATGCATCAAATAATCTGCATCGCAATTGGATGAAACAAGTACAAATTTTGGTGCAATTAGTATACCAGCACATTTATAATCGGTACTCATGAAATCGGCGCTTGCAAATCCAACAGCAGCCATATACGAATATTTTTGCAATACTTTTTCACCACTGGAAGTGCTAAGATCTGTTGTTAGTATAGATGCTCTTGGTGTGGTGCTTGTAATTGCAGGAATTACGTGTGGAGCTAAATAAAGTAAAAAAATATAGTAAAAATTTTGTTCAAATTTTAAAATATTATTTGTATCAAGAACAACTTTTTTTTTGTATTAAGAATCAACGTTCTTTGTATCAAGAGCAATCATTTGTTGTTTTAAGCACAATCGTTCTTTAATCAAGAACATAAACGAACGTAAAAAAGGATAGAACGATGAAGTCGTTAAAATTATAATAAAATTTTTAGCGTGGGTTTGGAGTTTTGGGGGGGCTTAAAATGGTGCAAGAGATCACTTGACAGCCTTGGAGAGGTCAAATTTCGAATATGGTGGCACTATATTTTATAATCTCCGAGATACTCGTTCCCCTAGGACAAACAGCAGGACGGACAGACAGACAGACAGTCAGATATACTTTATAGGGTCTACCAATGTCTATTTCAAAACTTTTCCCCTTTTCCCTACGAATATATGCATTAAAAGAAAATCACTTACATGGTACCAGCCTAGTTGTTGCAGTTGCTGCTGTTGTTGTTGTTGTTCAAGCGTCGTAGCTTCTTTTGGCGTTAATGAGGCTTCATGATCATTTCGCGGCTCTATCGGTGTTGGACAGCAAACAATTTCTTCATAAATACCAAAGCCACAGGTGGTTATATCATCCTGTATCAGGTTCTCTTCACGTAATAGTTTATCAATTGACTTACAAAGTGAAACTTCTTTGCAAATACCAGCATATTTTCTATTCGAACAAGTATCATCGACTGTAAAATTATTTTTATGTTTAATAAAACTGATTCTCCATTTTTTTTTTTTTTTTTTTTAGATAATTTACCTTGTTTTCCATTTCGCTCTACAATGGGAAATTGTATTTGTCGATTAATTTCCGATTTGTGATTCGTTTGAAGATTTTCTTGAGTTTTATTGTTGCTATTGGTGGACACAAATGAGCGGGAATCTGTATTTGTATTCAAAAATTCATGGCTAGTGTTAAAAGTGACAAGCAAATTTTTTAGTAGACTTGATTGCGTTGTGCTCTCAGCACTGACAATCGATTTAGCTGAACTAACGGAATTAATTGTTGGAACCGTCGTCGTAAGGCCCATGGAACGTGCATTGTTTGTACGCGTATTTGCTTGTGAATTTGTTGTGAGTTGACTTCCGTTGAAGCCGTTGTTTTGTTGTGTTGATCCAACCGAGTTTGTTTGTGCACGTTGTCCGTTCGAATTTTTTAGGTCTGTGTTAAAATTTTTTATGAGCATTATTACTATTGCCAATTAGTTGTGCATTAGATTGCGTAGTTAATGAACCAGAATTATATTGTTCCGAACGATAAAATGTTGTTGTTTGAGGAGTGGATGGTGTTGTGTATTGTGGTAGTAAACCGTTATTTGAACGATAGAAACTTAAACCACGATAAGCTGGGGTACTAGATTACTGAAATTAATGGCTGCTGTACTACTGGCATCAAAATAATTACGCTTCGAATTATAAAATCCCGAATTATAAAATCCCGAATTAGAAGCACTATTTGACATTCCCGAGCCATACGCTCCTGGACTATATGTTCCCGGACCATACGCTCCTGGACTATATGTTCCCGGACCATACGCTCCCGGACTGTATGTTCCCGGACCATACGGACCATACGCTCCAGGACTATACGTTCCCGGACCATACGTACCCGCATTATACATTCCCGGACCATAAGTTCCCGAACTATAAGTTCCCATTCATACCCGAACCATTATTTCCCGAACCATTATTTCCCGAGCCATAAGTTCCCGAACCATTCATACCCGAACCATTTGTTCTAGAAACACTATATATCTGTGTTGTACCACTAGTTCTTGAGCTTTGTGTTGTATTGCTTGTAGCTATCCCATTAAATGAACCCATGCCGGGAAAAACAAAACCATTAGTTCGTCTAGTAAATCCTGGCATAGAATTGTAAAAGCTTCTATGAGTTCCAGTTGGTTGCATATCAAAATATGGTCTATTTAAAAAACTTGCACTATTTCCATGTCCAGCCGGTTTATAATTATTAAATCTATAATTAGAAAAATTCAATCTTTGCATAAATGGATTATATTGTCCGGAATTATTGAAACGCCATGTACCCCAACCAGTCGTATTTGTCATTTGAAAAGGTCGTGTTAAATTATGCCCACTGTAAGGTCTACGGTAACCAAAACCGCCACTACTTTTTGCGCTATAATTACGACTCGTTCTACCCTGAGAATTCTGAGCGTCCTGAGAACCCTGAGACTTTCCCAATGTATAATTAATTGTAATAGGTGTATATGTATAATAATGCTCGCTACTACCTCGACCGCAATCAGTCTCGTCTTTTGAAGAACGCACATCCAATTGATGAATTTGACCAATTAATTCGTTGTCACATTTAATACGATTATTTTGTGCATCGGGTATACTGCGCGTATCTTTTGAAACTCCAATTGGATTTGTGTTTTCGGAATTGACATATTCATGTCCTGTCATAAATAAATCACCCCATTTTGATGTTGTGTAGTATCAGTGCTTGGTTGTGTTACTGCTCCGTCTCGATTGTTGGCCGTTGCTTGAGTAGGACGTAAATCAAATGGATCATATGTTGCATGTTCACTAACAATGTCAAATAATAAAATAAAAAAACATAAAAATAAAAATTATTATTAAAATTCATAAATCTATTTCGAGAACGTACTCATAAGGATCAGCTGTTCCAGCATGTGTTGATGGGCAGCATATAATCTCCTCGTATATATCGAAACTGCAATGGGGCACATCATAAAGTTGCAATAAATCCATTTTTAAATAACCTTCTATAGTGTTGCATTGTGATGTTTTAACACATTTACCCACATAGATATTATGCTTACAAGGATCTCCTTCTGCAAGAAATAAGATAGAAAAAGTATATACATACATCTTTAAAATCATTCCATAAAGAGAGAACATGACATCTAGCATAAACCCTGCTTAACGGTTCTTGTATTAAGCTAGTCGAAATTTATCTTTAATTATATCAAGAACAATTGTTCTTTATATCAAGAACAATTCTTTTTACATCAACAACAAACTTTTATTTTATATCAAGAATCATTGTTCTTTTGAACAAGAACAATTTTTCTTTATATCTGGAACATTTTTTATTTTCTTTATAACAAGAACAATTGTTCCTTAAATCATAAAAATTATGCTTTAAATCATGAACAATATTTTTGATATGAAAAACAATTATTTTAATATGAAGAATCATTGTTTTTTATATGAACAATAATCGTTCTGTATATCAAGAACAAAGGTTCTATATATCAAGTAATTTGCATCAAGAATAATCGTCCTTATAATCGTTTTCTTATTCACATTAACTTTCTTTATAAAATTGTAATTAAAAATCAATACAAGTTAACAAGATTGTTTGTTAACTTCTTCCGGTTTTCCCTATGTAATTTGCCATTCATTAATTGTTATTGGTCTTAGCCCAGAGTAAAAAGTTATTATGACGTCGTTTTGGGATTTTATTTGCTGCTTACCATATAATTTCGCTGTAGTCAATGGTTTTACGCTGGCTGCATTCATGGAAGGCAGCAATAATATTAACGATAACAGCAACATCGATGTTGCATATTGTCTCAATTTCATTGTTTTCTCGTTATTTATTTCGCAAATATGCAAAATAATAAATCACAAAAATTATTGAATAAAAAAAAACGTTAATTTTTGATTCCGACTTAGATAGGAAGTACAGACTTTCTGTATATATACAATATTTTCTTATGCAATTAACGCGACTTATGCAAAATTTGTATTTTGATAATTCCACTTTTTCTCTCTCTCTCTCTCTCTTTCTCTCACTGTCGGTCTTTGTTCATCTTACAGAATGCGCTATTCTTGAATGTAGTTCTTAACGTTTATAAAGTTCTCAACAGACTGATTTGTTGTGTTCAATAAAATTGCTGTTTTTTTTTTTTGCCATCGGACTCTGTCACAGTCACCGTCGACTTTGCGCAGCCAGCTTATAACGTCTGAGAACAATGACGACGAACGAGATTCTGCAAGCTTAACTTAAGCGCTGCTTAGTTGTGGAGAATCTGCTTTTCGAAAAAAAAAAAAAAAAAAGTTCGGATAAATTAAATGAGTCAAGCAAATAAAAGTCTGGTAGAATTTTAATAAGCTATAAAACTATTGAGTCTCAGCTCAGAACGAACAATGGACATGTTTAATAGTTTTCAAATTAGTCGGTAGATTTTTTTATATTTTTTTTTTTTTTTTTTTGGTAAAACTCTTTTTACAAGGTCTACTTCGAAGATACTTGAATCTTTTAAAAGAGAGACCAAGTCAATGCTTAGCACCATCTCTTAGATATATTTTTTAAAAAAAATAATGAATTTCCTCTATGTCTATTAATGTTTTGTTTTTTTTTGATACAAGTTACAGAGCATATCGAGCATATATATAAAATTATTAATGAAACATTTGGGAATTTTGATGTAGCCTTTAGCACCTTCGGTTTAAATATATTTAGGTCCATAACGGGTAAAAGTTCATCCCTGTGAAGTGAACTTTGAGGTCACGTATATACATCTCCTATATTTGAAGATCACGGTGTTAAGAAAGGGGGAAAAAGAAAAATTTTTTTCATTTATTAAAAATATAACACCAAAAATTAATTTATTTTATTAATAAATGTTTTTTTTTTTAAAAATAAAAACCTTTTTTAAATTTTTTTGGGGGGTTTTTGGGTGGGGGTAAATAAAAAAAAAAACTTTTGGGGGAAAAAAAAAAAAAACAAAAAAAACCCCCCCCAAAATTTGTGTGGTTTTTGGGTGTTAAAAGATTGGGGATGGGGAAAGGGGTGATTTTTTTAAAAAAGGAAAAAAAAATTGGTTAAATTTTAAAAAATGGTTTTGAGAAAAATGAAAATAAAAAAAATACCCAATTTTTTGGGTAAAAAATAAAAAAAAAAAAAACAACAACTTTTGAAAAAAAACATAAAAAAAAAAAAATACCCAAAAAAAAAAAAAACTAATTTACCCAAAAACCAACCCAATAATTTTAAAAAAAAAAAATAAAAAAAAAAATTTATTAATGAACAATGTTGGAAGTATGAACACACCAAAGATAAAAAGTTTCGGAAGCTATTAGAATTTACATATGGTAACTCCTATTAGAATTGAGACTTCTTAGGTTCGTTAATTGTTTTAAACTCTCATTGAGATCAATATATGTTAATTGGCTTTTGCTCCATAGTAAATAAACAATAAAAGCTTAAATTATTTTATTTTTTAAAATTATTTACGCTTAATTACGTTCGTAGCTGAAATCAAGAGAGGTTATTTTGATAATAATTCTAGGAAATCTCTACAATTTCGTAAGAACCATATCAGTAAATTTTCTACAACGTTTATTAATCATTTTATTCTGAATAAAATTTATTGATTTGTTATTCAATTCATTCATTTAAATTTATGCAACGACTTCGCCTTCAAAGAAATAAAAACTACGTAAATTAGAACATTTACATTTTATTAAAAATTCATTCGATAACACAGTCCTGCATCAGTTTTGCGAATAAGATGGGACCTAGTGTTTCCGAAGGGAATTTTCGTGCTCAACACGAATCTGGGCTCAATTTTTCATCACGTCAGGCTTTCGAGAAAAAAAGGGGGTTGAAAACCCTAAAAATAGCGTTTTTGGCCATTTTTAAAAAATTGTAGAGTAGAACCCTGACGTGCTACGATCTCCGTTATTGTCTGTAATTGAAGATTGAACTTTGCTCTTTGAAATGAGCCCTATCCCAAATTATTCGCATGCACCCTTAGAATAGGGGGTTCACTTATGTTAAGGGTGGTTGGAAAAAAATTAATATAGTAACTTATTTACACCCAAAGTTAAGAAATACTGGAAGAAGCAATGTTCCTAGGGATATTCATTGTCGCTGATTAAAAATCTGAAGTCAGATTTCAAAAATTCAAAATTTCGGATCCAATATGGCGGACGAAAATATTAAAAATTTATCAGATTTACTTGAAACTTGATATTCGAGGCTTTTTGATGACGCCATTGATCCGCCATTTTGAACTTTTGAAATCTGACTGCAGATTTGTAATCAGTGACATTGTCCCAAGGAACATTGTTTCTTTCAGTATTTCCCTTCGGAAACACTAGGTCCCGTTTTATTCGCATCCGAAAAATGGAAATTTACAGGGCCGTGTAACTATTAATAATTTTCGTTAAAGTCTGGTTCTCCCATATGCCTCTATGCGAAGCAATTGCAGTCGCTTGTGTCGAATGCGCCTGATTATTTCGATGTCATTATGAATCTCATATAGCCCATTTGGAAGAGTCTCTTCCTCTACTCCGCCACACACTCCCATGATTATTCTAACAAAACGAAGTTCGTTATATGTAACCTTCGCCTATTCGCTTAAAAACCACCACCGCCCCTTTTAAGGTCGGCCCTGTATGCACCTTGTATCACGTAAAATACATAATTTTGTGAAAATTTCTTGGGGAAAAAGCTTTAAATTGCAAAAAGCTTATTGCATTAAAATAAAAATCGAATAAAATGATTTAAATTAAACTTTGCTAAAAATCAAATAAAAAAAATTTGCGCGTGCACACAATTACAGATAGGAAAACAAAAGATACAAAAGATAGTTTCAGTGTCAACGAAGCTTTGATGCCAATCACGCAAGCATAAAAGTTAGAGGAGAGACACGATAGCACTCTATTATTATTTATTATTATTATTTTATGAGAACTGATAATATTGTATTTATTGTTAGTACAATAATATTTTTAATTATTATTATTATTTATTTTTTTTTAATTTATTTAAATTGAAGTTTTTAGATACAAATCAGACTTTCTTAAGTATTCTTTCGAATTTCATTCAAATAGGCCCAAAGATAGACAAGTAAACAAAGCTACATCGTCATGCTTCGTTGAATGAACATCAATTTACAATGCAGACTTAATAGGATTTATGATGCCTTGAAGTACAAACTTTCCATCAAATAAATAAGTTACAAAAACTATACACCGAGCGAAAAAATTCGTTGCGAATATTAAGCACAATGCTTTTATTTTTGGGTTTGAAGCATTTTTGGCATTTACAAAATGTTCTTAATACTAGAACGAACTTTTCTTGATACAAAAACCATTGCTGATATAAAAACGAGTTTTCTTAAAACAAGAGAACTACTATTCTTAATGCTAGTACAACTGTACTGGATACTGCATCGTTTGTTTTTAATGCAAGAAGTATTGTTCTTGATATAAAAAAGACTGTTCTTAATTCAAAATTAATGTACGTTGCACAGTAGCGACTTCTTGTTGCAAAAACAATTGTTCTTGAACAAAGAACAACTGTTCTTGATATTAGAAGAACTCTACTCGAAATAAGATTGACTGTCCTGCCAGAGTAACGATTTATTGATACAGAAACGATTGTTCTTGATACAAGAACTAATGTTCTTTAGACAGTAACAACCGTTGTTGACGCAAAAGTACTTTTGATACAAAGAACGATTGTTCTTGATATAAAGAACTAATGTTCGTGTTACAAGAATAATTGATTAAGATACAAATAGCGATGGTTCTTTATACAAAAAACAATTGCTCTTGACACTATAACAACTGTTCTTGATACAGGATCGCTTGTTTTTAATGTTCTTGATACAGGAACCAAAGTTCTTAAAGAAGAACGACTGCACTTGGCGCCGTAACGATTTCCAAATACAGATAGTACTATTCTTGATACTCAAACGATCGATTTTGATACTATGAACAATTGTTTTTAAGCGAGAATCATTGTTCTTAATTCTAAGAATAACAAGTTCTTGTACTAAGAACCATTTGTTTTGAAGTAAAGAACAGTTCTAGACTAGTAAGTTCTTGCTAAGAACCTTGTTTGTGCAGTTCCACAAAAACCAAAAAAAAAAAAAAAAAAAATAAAGAGAGATATTATGTGGTGTGAGTAAATTTGTAAGAGCGTGGATCACAGTTCTCATTAATTGGTTAGGAAGATACCAGCTCACCCCTTCTCCCTCTTTCCAAACTACTCTTCAAAAAAACCGCTTCCCAAATCAAGCATGTCCAAAACTTATTGTCTAACTGCGATTTTTCACTGTGTAAACGCAAGCACACAGTTAAGCGGCATACGACAAGATAAGATGAAAAAAAAATTTAAAAAGAATATACTGCTGATATATATATTCATAGATTATATGGGTACTCGTACTTGTAAAACAATAAATATAAAATTTAAAAGAAAAACAAAAATAAAGTCTGTTAAATGCCGATTGTGTGCTTTGATAACTTTTACGTTTGCCATTTTTTTTTTTTTTTTTTTTGAATACAAACAAAATAAATTCAATTTTAATTATGCGCCAACGTTAGATAGTAAGAAGAGAACGTTTCAAATAAGTAAAATAAATAAAAATAAATTAAAAAGATAATCTTATAGGTAGGCGGCATACGCTATTATTGCAAAGTTCCGGATTAGTTGCCAAAAGTGATTGAGTGTGGATTATTATGGTCTTAAAATTTTTAAGTATTTTTTGTATTAAGTGAAAAGTAGCTTTATGGATTTGAATAATAAGTCTGAAAAAATTCTTCTATATTCTGAGTGGTATTATAATACTGCAATATTTTGCTTTTAAATTTATTTAGCTTATATAATAAAACTTACATTTATTAAAAAAAAAAAAAAAAAAAAAAAACTTATAAAAATATTTTTTTTTTTTTTTATTCATTATAATAACTATTTTTGTTTTTTTTTTTTTTTAGAATAATACTTTAAGTTCTTGAACATCACATCACATTTATAGTATACATACGAACGCAATAATCACAAATTAGCTCAATGATAATTTTTGCATTATCTCATTTGAACTGGAACCTCGGAATTTCGAAAGAAATTTATTGAACACCTGGTTTTTTTTTTTTTTTTTTTCTTTCTGTTGCTGTTTATTATTGATTTTTTAATAATTAAATTTTTTTTTTTTGGTTTTTTAGTAACCATACAGGAAGAGCTCATAGGTAAATGTACGCGTTCGATCGCATGTTAATAATATCTCAGCAAAAGTTTGATCAATGCCGCCCTGTGTAAAATATGCATCGGCATCATCCGATGATAGATCCACATAGATTTCAATGCATGTTATTGTTGAAGCTTTACCTATGGCTGGATAACGCATAACTGCTTCAATATCTTCCGATTTGGTAAATTGCGCATTATCATAATGTGTCAACAATAGACGATCACCTATCGATAAAAAAGAAAATTATACGATATATGTAAATATTTATTAGAAGTGTTTAAAAAAAATAAAATATTTACCCGTAATGCGTTTACCACTACTGAATACAATATTTCCTTTGACGTGATGCAATTTATTTAATGGTGTCAATTTAGCATCTGGATGTATGCTCACATAGCGTGTATCATCGTTAACCGGAGTTATTTCACTGTACATAAGATCCACAGCATTTGTGTTATATGCAAAATAAATTATAAACAAAAGCACTGAGCATAGCAAATTTTTTATATAAAACATTCCCATTGCACTTTAGCGTAGCACAAAAAAAAAAAAACAAAAAAAAATTGTATACGAAAAAAAAAATGTATTCTGTAATAAAATCTTAGCTGATTTTTTTTCCGTTTATAAAGTTTTTTACTTTTGTCGCACGTTTCTTTGCGTTATTTTCAAACCGAATACGCATCCAATTTTGCTTTTATACCAGAAATCTAAGTAGTACAGAGTCTTCGTTAATGAGTGAGGAGTACCTTCTACGTTGTTATCAGTTATTAAGTTAAATTCTCTGTCAGTTTGCAATAGATTACGCTATCCAGTATGAGTACTCATATGCTTCAAAATAAGTAATCGTATGCTCGTGCACTTGATCTTTTGCTCTCTTATACTCATATTATCTCTCTGTCTCTCTCACACTCTCTCTCAACACTCACTCTCTCGTGTTGTAGTAAGTAGCTAGTAGCTACCTTGTTTAGTATCATGATAAGACGCTTTAATGCAATGATTTCCCGAGGTATAAACACGTCTAATAGGCTATTAGGCCTTACCTGTTAAGTACTACTTACATAAATATAGTATGTATGTCTGATACATATAAACTATGTACTTATGTAGCAGTCTATTAGCCCCCAATAAATATGGTATGATTTTTTTTTTTTTTTTTTTTAATCTCTCATTCATATAAAGCGTGTCCATTTCTGGTAAACAAATAAACCCTTGAGGCATGGGAAAAAATTGATTTAATTAAAAAACTTACAAGATATTGTTGTTATGTACATTAGGATGGTTCAATTTGTTCGAGTCAAAAAAATTTTTACCGCTTAGTGATCAATATTCGTACCCGATATATTGATCAGCATTGGTAGCTGAGTCAAAATATACGTCGGTTAGTCTTCTATTTTAACCCGATTATCTTGGAGAATGCTTAAAACATTAAAATACAAATTTTTGCAGATCCATTCAAAAGTCACAAATATTAATTATTTCCATCCCCATTTAAAGGTTTAGCCCCATAAAAGACTAACTTATGGATAACACCTATTATAATCTAAAGAAAATATCGCAATCGGATTCAAATCCAAGTTTTGAACTTTTTAACTTTTTCAAATCTGAATTTTTATTATTTTTTAATCTCGGAAACGTCGATATTTGCCTAATATCTCAACTCCGATCATCACGCAATTTTTTTTTATAATTGTCCCACGGGTTCTGGTGTCCCCGGTTGTGATACAGCTCTAGTTGTGATACATAAATATGGGCGCTGTGGGCCGGTTTTAGGCTCAGTTCAATGCGTTCATACGGCAGACAGGCAGATACAAATTAAAAAATCGACAACGATGCTATTCAAAAATATCTGTTACGCCCCATTTTCTGTGCTTAACATATTTTACAACTTATATAAAAAGAGTTCTGTTACCGAGTACAAATTTATGGCCCCATAAAAATAAAATAAATAGTACAAAAATAAGCTGGCTTAGCAACAGCGTTAAAAATGTATGTCAATCTGTCTGACTGTCTGTGAAATGTACGTTAAGAGGCTGAAGACCCCATAAAGCATATGAGACGACAATCATATTCTTCGAGACCTAAATATATGGTAACAGCTAGAAACAAAAAAAACAAAAAATAAAATGACACGATTAATTTTTGCACTACTACAAATATTTTTGATATTATTGAAGCGTTTATTTTCTTACTCATTTCTATGAAATCGACATGAGCCGTTTTGTATCAAAATATTACGTTTCGTTTAAAAATAGTTAAGAATCATTTTAACGATAATAAATAAGCTTAGAGTATAGACAGAATTTCAAGTGGTTTAATTTTATACTTAAACAATCAATCGATCAATCAATCCATGACACAGTCGATTAAAAACTTATAAATAGATTAAATATCAAAAATTAAAAGGTTGTAAAAGATCATTTGAAGTACTATGTACTGTAATAAAATGAAATTACCGAAATAAACAATTTCCTCTGATATTCAAATAATTTTACCATATCATGATGGTTAAATTATTAGCGCAAATGACAGCAAACTATGAGTTTTGATGATCATTTTAGCCATTTGATTTTTGATCCCAATTCCGCCTACAAAAACGAAATTTTTCAAAATTGCCTCATGGATCCCGTGGATTCTGTACTTTTTCCAACTTTTTATTAATAACATACATTCGCTTTTTTATTATAATTTGTTATATTAAATCTATGCAAATGTATGAAAGAGACAGAAGGAAGCGTGACCGACCTCATAGAGTATTTTTTCTAGATGGATATAAAATTATATGATACTGATTATCTTGCACACTCAAAGTAAGACTCTATGTCCTCTG
The DNA here is from genome assembly GCA_018903435.1 of Leucophenga varia. Lineage (NCBI taxonomy): Eukaryota > Metazoa > Arthropoda > Insecta > Diptera > Drosophilidae > Leucophenga > Leucophenga varia. The sequence goes on from JAEIFJ010001021.1 coordinate 1,014,478, forward strand.
GAGTTCACTAATATCAATACTTATTCCATTTCAATTTTAAGTAGTAGCTCCGTACAAGATTATCCAAAAATTATTGAGCTTTCATCTGAAATCGTTTTGTGTTATTTGACGTAGAAAACGGAGGGATAATCTAAAGAAAATATACTCCAACTATAATTTTCATCTTACGTCAAGTTCTAAGTTTTAAATATTCCATCACGTTCGGCTTTTTGAAGTAATTTGTCGATCCCACTCATCCCGACATTTTTAACAACTGCTTCGCGGGTTGTGTAGGTTCCCGGTTTAAGCCGCTTATCTTAAATGGAGCAAAATGGAAAAAACTCGATAAAAAAAAATTGTTTAATACGATGCAATCCTATACAAAGACCTACCCTAATGTTTCTATGATTCAAATATATACGTTAACAAAGTAAAGTGTATCGCTTGGTTTACTCGTACTTGCTTTTCAATTTTGTTTCGAAAATAGAGGATGGTATTTCAAGGTCATAGTGACACTTCTTCAATACTTTCTTTAATTAATCGGCTAAAATTTTAATTTAAAAATGGTGCCTATTTAATTTGCTGTAGCTTAAGTCTTTAATTATTATTAAAAATTCATTATCAAGCTTTGGCGCCTGATAATGTTCCGATATAAACATGTCCCAAATTATCTATATTATTTATATGTATTGTACTCAATGTAGAAATACTATAATTAATAATTTATTATTTATTTATTTGTTTTTTTTATTGTTATTAAATATAAATACACTACATCAAAACCAATTATATGGTAGATATTTTGTAAAATATCTTCTTAAGAGTACCAAGATCATTCCAAACATATAATGCCATCGTATCATGACTCGATGGCGTCACAAGGGTCAAAGAGCCAATCTGTTCTATTTACGTTTTATTTTACAAATAATAAAAATTTACCTAATTTAATTTGTATCTTAAGAACATAAAAAATTATCATATCAGTTTTACGTATCTAAATTCCAAATAAAAATTATTTGTAGAATTTTTTTTCTTCTATTTGGTTTCATATGGAACAACAAAACAAAAACATGTAGGGTAATATTTTTTTTTATCAAGTATGTACCTCGATATTAGCTTTTTTTTTTTTTTGTTGTTGTTTATAAAATTTAATTTTTTTGTTTATTAAATTAATTTTTTTGTATGCGCCAAAAAGAAAGTTTGTTTTCGTTAGATAAGATTTATCTAACAGTAAAGTGGCCACACACGCGTTTGACAGAGATAGATGCAATAAAAGTAAAGAATAGTACACAATTCTAGATAGAGATAGCAAGAGACGCCAATAAGATCCCATTGACGTATTTATGGTGATTATTTACTTTGTTCGACACTCACGCGGTTTTATTTGAAAATATTTGCGTACTATAATTAGAAAAAAAATAAATGTTCGTTTGTCTTTCGTTTTTTCTTTTTATTTCGATTTAAAGTATTTTATTTATTTATTTACTTTTTTTTTTGTTTTTGTTTTTGGTAGACGTTTCCAATTAACTATCATGTTAAAAACTACTTCCGTCTAACGTTTTAGACGGAATTATTATTATTAAAATTATTATTATAATTTAATTTAAGATTATGTCACCACCAAGTAAACGAGATCGTCATGTTTCTTTGCTCTAACGGTAGTTGGGGCCTTCAGAATCCTTTCCCCGGCCGCGGAATTATCCACGGATGGATTAGCACATCTGTGTCTGCCACCTGGAGTACTTTTGCCATCATAGCATTTGGTACACTTTTATTTCACTGGGTGTGTCTCACGGGTTTTTATTTTACGTCGACTAACCGCACATCGCGGAATCGCTCATTAGACGGCTCTTACGTCAAGCTGAGCCTGCTGTGGTAGTATTCTTGACCGCTCGCTCACCTCACGACGCAGACGATCTTTGAGTGCAGGGAACTTCAGTTTTGAGGCTTCATCTATTTGAGCTCAGATGTAAACAACAACAACAAACGCATCAGTCAGGAAATCAAACGAAGAATCACTCTTGCTAAACGTAGCTATTTTGACCTCGGTAAGCAAATGCTGAGTAGAGTACTGTCCAGAGAAACAAAAACTAAACTCTACAAGATCCTGATATATGGCTCAGAAGCATGGATCATGACAGAATCGGATAAGTCGGCGTTGGGCGAAGCGTCTTTGTTTAGTTCCATTTCATTATCACCTGCTAATTTTTCAAACAGTTCGAATAATCGATCCAAGTCAATATATCCATTAATGATAATGTTGCTTATAAGGTATTATGAGTGATCACTTTTTGATTACTTTTTGTCATTTTTAAACAGTCGTCGTTTATAGCTACCCTTTTTTTATATATTAAAATTATTGGTTTCGTTCCACAGTTTCGAACATCTTTGGTTGATGTTCGATTTTCAATGTTCAGTGGTTTAGAGACTTCTTCAAATACCTGGTTTTATACTCGGTGCTCATATCAGTTATAATTTTCTTTATGGGTCCATACTTGAGCATAAAATGATCACTATATCTTTCGTTTTATTAGGTATTGGTAGAGATACAAGATACTTGGTCAGGTCACATATTTTTGGACTGTTGAAATCTCAGAACGACGTCATTGGGTTTGGACCAATATTTATGTTAATTTAGAAATGGAAGATAATGCGTCAATTAAAGTTCTGACAAACACTCACATAAAGAATTCCGTATTCTCTTTTTAAGAGGAAAATCTATAGGGCCTAGTTTAAAAATCTCTTCCTGAATAATATAGATAAAATATTGTTGCATAGTAAAAATTTTTAATTAATCTATTTTTATTTTTGGCACTTCAAAAAATTTTCTAGAAACTTATTCATATCATCCGTTTAAAATATTGCTTAACGTCATCGCAGCTTAAACCAAAAAAAAAAAAAAAAAATATGTATGAAATGCCTCTGATTTATGAACACTCTTCGATTTTGGAGTATCCGCGTGGTTTTTCGTGTGACCAGCGACAACGCCTGACAAGCTATAATTATTAATATTATTGCTGGGATCAACGAAATGTCTAAGCTAAAATTTATAGTCAAATGTTTCGATGAACATATTTTATGCATCATTTTACAAAAATAAATAAAATTATGATGATGGTGCTATTTACTACATAGCAAGTAAAAATATTGCACACGGCTGCTTATCACACCTCGCGTGGTAAATTTGTTGGGTATGCCAATGAAAGATCTGGAGAAATTTCTGATAACCAAACTGATTATGTCTGTATTACAGAAACTAAATTCCCAATCTATTTTGCGCGCTAAAGCAAAAAATTATGGAAGAAATTTGGCAGAGATATAAAGTATTAGGGTTCCAAAACAAATGGAAGCTGGTAAAAGTGAGAATAAATTCAATGAAATAAAAAACCATTGCAAATATATTCAATGTGCCACGCCCACTTTTAGGTATAGCTCCCATACAAAGTACAACATTTTGTCAAGTTCTTATAAAAAAAAAAAAATGTATTTATAAAGCGAATGGCTTCAAATATAGCACAAATGCTTCTTATACCATGCCAAATCTTCCGTTTAAAATTGGTTTAAATCGGACCGCCAATTTCTAAATTTTTCAAAAATATTTTTAATTTGTTTACTGTTTTACGATAAAATTTAATACAAATGCTGCATACGAAGTTCTATCCACGTCAAATGATGTGTAAAGGGTATATAAGCTTCGGTCCAACCGAAGTTAACTTTTTTTCTTGTTTATAGATTTTATTTTTTGTACTTTTTAATAACAAAATTTTGAAATCAAATTTCAAATAAATATTTTCTACTCATGCCTAAATTTAGTATGCAAAAAATTTTAGACAAAAGCAACACCAATTTGCAATTTTGTAAGACCGATAACGTTTTAATTTGTAACCGATAGCAGCTTTGTCATATACAATGCAAAGAAACATTTTGGAAATGAAACATAAGGTTGCCGAAATCGTACGAATTTACTTAAATCGTAAATCGCAAAATTAAGTGATTTCGAGAACAAGGCAGTAAAAAAATTTTTGACAAAGATAAAGTAAGCATTAAGTAGCACTCGATTTTGTTGTGCAATATTTTTATAAAAGTTACAATCTTACACAATATAAAGGGTATTCAGAATGGTCTAGCAAATCAAATGTTACGAAACCAACCATAATTTCCTGCAAAAATGTAAATCCACTTTGCACTACCCATGGCACTCAATAAAAAAATTGGGGGTAAGGTTCACAAATTTACTTTCATAATGGGCGTTCACATTACCTTCGAGTGTAAAGTTCATTTTTAATTTTTTTCCATTTTTTACCCAAATTAATATCGATTTTTTTTTTTTTAATTTTTTTTATTATTTTTTATTTATTTAAATTTTACATATAAGCATTTCGGCAAAATTAAAGAGAACCAAACTCCAAAAAAAAACTATAATTTTTTTTGCTTACAAAAATGTTTAACCATTTTTGCCAAAATATTGTGCCTGGTATCCAAAATTCTTTGTCTGTGTAGCTTCCAATACAATCGAGATAAAACGTTGTCCAATGCCACCAGCAACAACATAGGCATTGCCATCACTATTATCTTGCGTACAGACGATCTCAACATAAGTAACAATAGCGCCAGCACCGGCTTCAGGATATGTTAACTGTATGGAAACATCCTTCTTTGCTGGATAGGAAAATACATCGGCACCCTGTGCAACTAGATCGTCACCTGTTTGATAGGCAAAAAAAAAAAAAAAAAAAAAAAAAATCGAAAAATAATTATTCTAGTGTATACTTTTCTGTGTTTGCGAAAATTAATAAATAGAGTATTTTTGCATTGATCGTACAATTTTATTTCGTCTTATTCTAATTTCTAAATCAAAAGATAATTGTAGACAAAAATAAATAGAAGATAGCTGGAGAATCGTAAATATATATAAATGTGTTTGGTTTTATTATATAACCGCGTCTCATTAAGCTGATCATGATGATCAGCTAAAATTTATTTTTTTTGAATTTGCTAATCTTTTTCCAAAACAAAAAAATTTAAGACATTAATACATAAGCCCCGAATCCCCTTAGTCCTCCAAGAGTATAGGACTATCTAAAAAGACTAAAAGCCATATATCATTTTAAAAAAAATAGCCAGTACTAGTATAATAGCTAGGGGCGTGGTGAGTATTATGGCAACAGTTTGAAAACCCATTTTTGAATTTCTGGAATTGAAGAACGCCGGTGCAAGCGATAGGTAAGCCAGGATTGACGTCTCCGATGATTTTGTTGTAATATTTGAAGAATTGGCAGAGAATCATAAACTATTAACTTCTAATTCGGAACTGTACTGCTGTTAAAAACTTCATCTTGACGTACCATATGTCTCGAAAAGTAGACCTAAACCTTTACTTATACAGAAGGAGCTCTTGATCTTAGTACAAGATATTTCTTAATAGTAGAACTTATATTTGTATTCTATACTTAAAAAAAAAAAAAAAAAGAAACGATAGTTCCACTTACCCGAAACACGTCCTCCAAGCGTATAGCGAACCGACTGAGTAGTACTGGAACGTGACTGCACCGAAGCATTTTGAATTTTAGCTAAACGTGTCAATTTCAAATTTGGATGTTGCTGTATAAAGTTGTGAATATCCTTAACAATTGTAATGCGACGAGATTCTTCGGGTACATTTGAGTTGCTACCAACGGAAGCCAGCCTGTACAGCATTAAGTGCAATGCAGGCGTATAGGGCAAACGATAGCCCAATAATTGAAACGCTTAATTTGCACATGGTTTTTTTTTTTGAGTTATTTATTATTATTAAGCGATATTTTGTGTGTTTAAGACGAAACTGTCGAATGGTGTAAAACTGTGCGCAAACTTTTTATTTATACTGACAATTTCCGTAAAACAAAAAAATGAAACGGAAAAAAAACAAACAAGTTAATGAAATAAAATTGATTACATGCGATTTGATTTGATTTTTGTTTAGGTATTGCGCGCGTCGAAGCTTATCAGCAAAGCTTATTGGTGCAGGTAAGAGAGGGTGAAAAAAAAAAAATAGAAAACTAAATCTAATAACAGCAGCAGCAGCAACCGTAGACGATAACCAATATTATCTGTCTGTCTGTCTGGCGGTTCCGTCTGTCTATACGGTTCTACTGTTTGTTTGCTTCAAAATACGTATAGGGTAGCGGCATAAGTTTGTGCAATTATTTTTTCAAAATGCTGATATTTTACGAAATACGCAACGCATCGGATCAATCGAAGCAACATTGGGAAGTTGAAAATGCGTAGAAAAAAACTCTCTTAGACAGTTTTGTATTTGGCTCGACCAGTTTCGAGTTATAGCGGTGTAAATGTGAAGTTCAATAAACCGAAAACGCTATGCAGGCGGCTTAAAATTTAAAGGAAGTTTATGGAGTCGATACTGTATATGTTTGTACCGCACAGAAGTGTTTCAATCGATTTCGTGTGGGTTATTTCGACGTGAAAGATTCTCGACGCGATGGTAAAACTGAAATTTAACGGTTGCAGCTAAGTAATAAAAGCGCTCAGAGACATTTCCATAAGGCTGAATACAAGAAAAACCTTTTGATCCGAAATTTGTCTACGAGCCGTTCCGGAATTGCAACGAATATCGAGTCGAGACTGTTTTTAATGCGGGTGGTGACTGGTGCTAGTGTATAACATTTGTAATTTTACGCGAAAAGATCATGATCGAAAGCCAGCCAAATAGTCGAAACCGTGACGCCAGGATTAACGCCAGGACGAATCAACTACAATGAGCTACTCCCATGGCGATTCAAAAGCGGCTTCCGCTTTATAGTTCGGAAGAGGCACCTAGTGATTACCATCTTACTACGTCCATCATGTCAAATGATCTTGAGGGTATAACAAAGACTTCGAGAGAGGCTTGTGAAAGTAGAGAAAAACCCTGAGACAACTATAAAAATTTGTCGAAGAAGAAAATGGGAATTTTATTTTTAAAATTGAAAAATCAATCTAAAAAAACCACACAAACTTGTGTTGACACCTTATACATATAAAAGCAACCTGACATAGAATGAGACATACTATATGAATGTGTATGTATGTGTGTAGGTGTGTAGAGTGTCAATGGCATAAAGACATTAAAGATAACAAAGAGCAGAGCCACCAAACAGTGTGCCAATTAAACTAAACAATTTTTCGGCATTTTGGCTCTACAGCGCACTTGACAGATTAAATCATTTCGCTGGTTCGCTCACTCGCTCGCTCGCTCTCTACGCTTCGTAAACATATTTAGTAATCGAACACGCCACGCTGATAAGAAATATGATTGCGTATACGAAGAGCGGGTCTAATGTAAACAAATTTTAGGCATTTAAATACATATCAGGGTGTATACCATCATAAGCACCAATTATCTGGGTACTTAATATAATTAATAAATTAATGAATTACAATTCTTCATCATTCAGCGTAAAATCGACGAGTAGAGTACCTAAAGATTTACACAAAGCATTTCATAATAATTTTATTTTATTTTATTTATTTTAAAAAACTCATCAATACTAGGTGCAAAAAATATATATTTCTGAGAACTTTATCAATCGTTGTTATTATTAAATTTATATTTATACCCACTTATTAAATTAAATCAATTTAGGTGAAATTTTCTTGGAATAACAAAAAATTCGATTATTGGAAACCTCTTAAAGTTTTGCAAACAAAAATAAGATAAGGTTTGTTGTTACCCTAAGTGGGCAACATTTGATGAGTAATATTGACAGACGACGTTTACAGTTTAACAAATAATCATATGGATATTTGTGTACATACGAGGGGACTTATAAATATTTGTATAGATGGTTGAAAAAAATAGATCATCTCATCTGGAAAGAGTTTTGTGCCTACTCTTGTAGCTTCGTACGCCATAACCTATTTTAACGCAATTAAATGGGGATGTGTTAAATTGTGAAGTTAGTTTCGGGAACGTTTCTGTACTGAAGCAAGAAATTTTTAGAGACTGGGTCCTAAACTTAAACGGAATTGGATAACATTCAACATTGAGATGTGCTCTAATACCGAAGATTGTACAGTAGTCCGCGCTATTTTATTTTAAAACTAAGATTAGACCAGTAGACTAGTAGGGTTTATCAACAGATCACGTAGGATAAGTGTTAAAAGTATTACCAACTGCATGTTCCGCCTAGAGAATGAGAAATCACCAGAAAAACTCTTGGAAAACTTTACAGCCTTAGCTACTACGAAACTATAAACTGATAGGAGATATCGTGCAAGAACGGAAAAGTACAGGAAATGCATAAATCGCTCTTTCTCTCTCCTGAACTGCAAAGTCAAACAGCTCCACCAATCGAGTCGAGATGACTTGAATGCGAGATAACTTGAATGCCTCAGGTTTGTCGCTGATGAGGCTGGCTTTACGCAAAAGATTTAGGTGCACAAGAATACATTTTGACTGATCAAAGACGCTGATCTAACTAATATGTAAATTATTTATACGACTTTGAAATCATTTCATTATATTAAATAGCTAGTTTGTACCCGTGTCTATTCTCGCGTTTGTTTTTCTATGTATATCTTTTTCGGATTAATCAGATTTCTGTCCCAGAACTAAATTTAATTTTAAATTAATTAATTAAAATGCCAAATTTCTTAGCATGGTATCTCCAATAGACATAGTTCACATTAAGGCTTAAAAAAAAAAAACACAAATAAATTTATTAAAGTATTTAGAAAATTTTTATTCTAAGTAATTTTTTTTTGTCAGACTTATAGCTCTAGATTTACAATTTCTTCTTACATGCTTCGACTACAATGCTTTTCATATGAACGTGTGTAAATAGATTTATGTCTATATATACTTATGTATGTATACATATAACTATTACTTATATTTATAATAATTGTGTACAATTTAATAAAAATTAATACACGCACAAACACTATGAAAAGATACGTCTATCTGTCTGTCTGTCTATATGTCTGTCCGTCTGTCTACAAACATACAACGCTTCGAGTGTTACATTATTATGTATATAGACGAAATATTATAATAGAACGAAAAAAAAAATAAAATTGCTTACAATTTATTGCTTAAGTTAGAAATACATGCGAAATTAAAATTAATGAAAAGACAATAATAATAAAAATATTTATAGTAGAAGTAGATGGAAGTACAAAATATCATAATTCAATTCGGTATCACATATTAAAAAAAAAAAAAAAAAAAAAAAGAGAAAAGTCGAATTTTTATACACATACTTGCTTTCGCATGAACTTCTGCGCGTATTTGGACAATTATGCCCATCTATGTATATCAGAAAATAATGAAAATATTATTGGCAATGTTAAAGTAGTTTAAAGATGAAAAAACAAAAACAGATTATTCGAGCTTATAATTTTGTTTTTATCATTGTATTTATAATTTATCTCTATCCAATTAGGCATAACATATCCGTTGCCAATTTTTGTATCTTTTAATACGTAATTTTTGCGTATGTTTGTAGTTTTGATTATAGTCGCATTTATATAAAAAAAAAAAATAATAAACAAAAAAAATATATTTATATAAAATAAAAACCAACAATTCCATTTTACTAATATCCATTTTATCTAATCTGTTAATCTAGAAAGGCATTCTAGATTTAACCCGCATCAATTTTTCATATGCCTTCACTTATTTTTACTTGCTATCTCGTTCTCTTTAACGTTTCGTTTTTTTTTTTTTTCTAAACGTGTAGCCCCGCTCATACACACTGGTATACCCTATTCCGTATGAAACCCTCAAAATATACATAAGGCATATGCCTATGTATAAATAGATATCTTAATATTGCAACAATCAATTAATCAATCAATCAATCAATCAACTAAACGACCTTAGTAATAGTATTAGTGGTAGTAGTAACTAGTAGCTATCATCTATCTAAACACGAGATTTGAGCTTCTTGAACCACCATTGCTGAAAACTATCATTAACATCGCAATGTCCCAAAAATAATTGCTGTGTCGTTGGATGCACTGCCATACATTTTTTGTGTACGCGATGTAATAAATGTTTTGTCTTCTCATTATAACTCCATGGCCCGTCAACAGTGCCCAGACGACAAACAGCCAATTTAACGCCCTGTCGATCAGCCTCAACACAACGTTCGCCAACACCCATTTGACCGGCAGCATTAAGACGCACCAATTGATTATTGCCACCGCCATGACAGAAGGTAAGACCCATAATTGCTGGCGGTTGATGTCCCATTGAATCGAGGCAACCATCTGTTGCAACCGAACGCATTTCACCCCAGTGTAAATTAGCTGGCAAACCGGGAAATTTATCATAGACATCATAGGCAATATTATCCATATACCATTGGAATGATTTACAATTGAGACGCTTTTTGAGCGCAAGCTGTTCGCTAATATCGCCCATATCAAGATAACGCGCCAACGGTTCACGTGTATAAAAGTATTCCTTGTGCGTATCATCAAACCATGTTTCAATAACACGTTTATAATTGATTGTTATCAATGGGCCCTTCTTCTTTTGTGCCAATTTGCCGAAATTGTATGGCATAAAGCCACGATAAACATGTCCAACACGTGAGCAGGGTACCCATTCAATGCTGCCACCGCATTGCCAGATTTTAAAACTTAATTCGAAATTTTCGCCACCCCAAACAAGCAAACCGGGATCATAGGCGCCCAATTCGAGAAAATATTCACGATTAATGGCAAATAGACCGCCGGCATGTGTTGGACTGCGATATGGCTCGGAATTATGCGCACGACGTCGTTGTTCACGTCTGGGCACTTCGTTCTCTTTGTAGAGCATGCCCCATTCGAATATGCCACGAAAATGATTGTCGCTGCCATAAACTGGACGATATTCAAAGTTTTTATGATCGATGCCATCAATAATTGGCACAGTCATAACAGTGCGATCACGATAAATGGGCGCCAACAGCGGTGGCAACCAATTTGTATTCACTTCACAATGTGCATCCAAAAAGACAATAACTTCGGCTGCATGAAACAAAAAAAAAAAAAAACAGAAAATATAAATTCGAAAATAATTTCATTTAAAGCCATGGTTTGTTATGTACACTCACCTGTAGCTTCTTGTGCGCCACGTGAACGTGTACGTATCAAACCTTCACGTTCCTTGTTGCGTACCAATTTAACCAAACCATTAAATTGTTGTATATACTCATCTAAATTCTCCTTAAGATTCTGTTTATCTGAATAGTCATCGACAAGTATAATCTCATGCAGCATATGCTTTGGCGAACGATCGATAACCGAATGCACCGTACGCATCAGCACTGAAAAGCCTTCATTGTGAAAGACTATAATGACGCTAGTTTTTGGTAAATCATATGGATAATCCCAATGTTTACATTCATCCAAGCGAGTATCACGTACAGAACGATGCATTGATATCTCATCGGAGCATGCAATATTCATGCCATACTCCATTTCGGATTCATCAGCTAAATTCTTTTTATCCGGTGATAAGCTATACGCTTCACCATTTTCGCCGGGTCCAGTACGTGGCTTTACGTTTTGTGGCTCAAAATTGCCAAGACCTAAAAAATAAGGAAAATTATTATAAGTTTATTCGTTTATTGATTTTCAACATGTCTACTGTCCATTAATAGATCAGTAAACAACACAGCTCAAAAAAACACATGTGCAAAAATAATAATAATAATGTAAATGTTTAATTGCAAATGAAACAAATAATTATACTGCTGACATGGCAAACGTTTAAGAGAAAATACTATATACAAATTTACATCGTAAAAGAAGCCATACTCGGTTCATACATTGTTATAAGAAGTACAAAAAAAAACCTGCTGCTATACATATGTACACTTTTTTGAAACTAGTCATCAGAGTTTATTATATTGCTAACGATAGTTTAAGCGGCAAACCGTTATAAAATTACTCCAAATTTCATAGGTATCACGAATAGCTTTCAATCTGAATCCAAATTTCTTTTCCTATGTTCTTTATTTGCATATCAGTCCCTAAGGGGACTATCAGTGAATTGTAATGCATAACATTGACTTTCTATATAATATATTGTACTCCATGACTTGGGAGTTATTATTGAGGTTTTAAAAGGGGTGGGGGAGTGATGGAGGAGAATTTAAAAGTTTATGTGTGTGGCAAATCCAGGGGGTGTAACCTCTTCAGTCGCCGAGTCGTTGTACTGTTATCCAGCAGGTTTATGGCCAGAGGGTTGACATGGTTGTCCAGTCTATCTAGATATGCCTTAGTGAGCCTAGCCACCTCCTGGCTTATGAGAGGGACTTCTAGTTCCTGGTGGATTTCTGCATTGGTATGATATGGGTGCGCCTCAGAAATAATGCGCAGAACCTTGTTTTGGAAGACTTGGATTCTTTCCCTGTTGTTTCTCTTTGCAGTGTCCCAGAGTACTATGCCATACGTTCACATAGGTTTAAGTATGGCTTTGTAAAGGAGTAGTTTGACCCTTAGTTTGATGGTGGATCTTCTATCTAGCAGCCACAGATGCTTGCGCAACCTCTCGTTCAACTGGGAACGTTTTTGTGAGAGATGACTAACCTAGGTTAAGCGCCTATCCAATACCAGTCCTAAGTACTTTGCAGTGACGCTGCTGGGTATGGCAACGCCATCTAGACTGACGGCAGATATGAATATTTATATTTGAAAATCTTTTAACGGAATAAATTTATTTTTATGTTAGAAAATATCCGCCCAGTGTTAATTTCCCTTGGATTCTTAAAAAATATAGTGAAAGCTGTTTCGTTCTTCCAGTCGCGTTCGCATGCTCCTAAAATGCTCAGGTGCTCTTATACTCGCTTTAACTAAGTCGGATTTAAGCGACTTTAAAACCTTCTGTCTGATGTCTTTTGTAGATAGTCTGTCGGAAATCACATCAGTTAGTGCAGTGGTCGCCTTTATAAAGAAGTCGAGCTGGTTCGAGTAGGGAAAATAAAAACATTATTACCTAACCTAAGCACTAACTAGAAGTTAAATATATGGAGTAACTGTTAGTTAGTGTTTAACTGGACATTGAAATAATTACCCTACAAACTGAATTGCAGAAACGGAATAAATATACTATATCACACATAATATCTTTATACAAAAAAAGACACAAAGAATAAACCTTTTTTTAATTAAAAGAAATTTAAAATTCTAGTTTTTTTTTTTTTTTTTTTTGGAGATTATCGATTAGACAACGCGTTACTTTAATGATTAATGAACATTTAATTTTTAGAACGAGCTACTTAACTGAGAACTGGATATAAGCTTTGAAAAATATTTAGCATTTTTAATAGGTTAATGTATCTAAATCTAAAAATTCTTAAGACTTTCGAAATAGATGCTTTTTTGATCTAACAAAAATGATGAACTTTATAATAAATATTTAATCTTGTTTTGGTGCTGCATATATGATCCAAATTGAACTATAAATATTTGAGTTAAAGAAAGTATGTGTAAAAATTCAATAAAAAAATATAAGCGGCGTTTGTATACTTAGAGGCTATGCCTTAAAGTGGGCCTAACAGACAAAGTACATTTTGGCTCAAAAAAAAAAAAAAAAAAAGAAAACTTTAAACTACAGCTTAATATCTATAATACTGGGAGCGAATGAGCGTGTAGAAGCTTATGGATACATAGACAAAAAAAAAATAATAAACGATCATACAGACGTACGCATAAGTAGGTGATCAAGAATATATTTTTTTATAATTTAATTAGTCTACGAAATCTCCAACTTGTAAGATTCATTTTTCAAAAATAGTTCGTTGAAAAGAATTTATGTAAATATGGCGCACAAAATGTCATTGAACCTTTAAACTTGATTTTTTTGATTTAATGTTGCAGAATGGTAGTTATAACATCTTTTTTAAAGCTGCCGGCAGCATTTTATTTTTCTGAGTTAGCGATCGATCTATCTTTTTTTTTTTTTTTTTATAAACAAAACCAAAATTGGCCACAGCATATCAACAGCAAAAGTTTTAAATTATCAAATCAAAATGTCACGCTTACTTTCAGGTGTAGGTAAAAAAAATAGTTTCTATTGGTCTATAATTAGGTTTCTATCTGTATTTTTTGTTATGGAAGTTAATAGTTGTTTTTGGCATTATTCGAAAGAGAATGTTTGTCTCTACCGAAATTTATCTAATATCAGAATAAAAAGATCAATGAAATAAAATTGTCAACTCAAACGACAACATTCTACACAATAGAGAAAATTATATACAAACTTTAAATTATTATTCTCTTAGAGGGAATTTTTGTATCTAGAAACTTTAATCTGTAATTAATTCTTTTGAATATTTCTATTAATACTCTTACTAAAAAAAAAAAATATAATACAAATTTATGGTTTATTTAGAGCACGATTTCTAGACGCTAAAAGAGATGGACTTTGGACTAAATATTTCGGTAAACTAGGATTTGGGTCAAAATATCTAAGCCAGTCTAATAGAATCCTAACCAAAATATTTAAGTTTTTTATGTTCGTTACACATGGTGTAAACGGTTACATTCAGGATTGTTGATACATTTGTATTTTAAGCTAAAAATTTTATACGAATATTGTGTATAAACTTAAGTTGTGTCAGCCTTGATTCCCTATCCATCCCATCTCGAAGTTCAATCTAAGCCACAGATGTTCACACATAAAATACTTGTGATGGGTATTTAAGCTTCGCTTCCACCGAAGTTAACATTTTTCCTTGTTTTTTCTTTACCTAGTTGGTCGCCAATGCCGGTTATAGTCTAAAAATACCTTTATATATTTTTTTATCTTATATAGATTTTTGGGAACGTGGTGTTTTAGATTAATATACCGTCTCGCACGCCAATTTTTAAATTCTTTAACGATTCCTTCATTTCGAGTCGAGAACTCTGAGTGCAGCATTCACTCAGAGGCGGAAAGATAAGAACGAAGTAAAGCTGCTTTACTACTAACTCTCAGACGAAACGTCAAAATTTTAATTAAAATTTTTAAATTCAAATTCAATAAGATTACAATTTAAAATGAAAGTTTTGAATACTGATCTTGTCATGAAAATAAAAAGATAGCAGATAGAAATAATTGTTTTATATGCTTCTTATCAAAATAATTGTTTGTAGCAAAGCTTCGGGGCACTATTTTAATTAAGTTCTTTCACATTCTTTGATTTTGATAACACAACACTCAACCACTCAACCACTCAACTCACCTTCAACCAATTTAGGCACCTCACGCGGCCTACTCTCGAGTCGCTGATGCTGAAATTTTGGACCTCCGAAACGTGAATGATATGCATCCTGGACACGTTGATGATGTTCACTCCAATTGGTTAGCAAATAGATAAGCGGCAGTATAACAAGTAAAACAATCGCAATGCGACATATGCGACCACTGCGTATGTTGCTAACACGCATTTTTATAGCAGCTGCTGCGGCTTTGCCTTGCCGGTTGGTGCCTTACCTTGCCTTGCCGTGCCGTGCCTTTCAAAAGTTCAAGATGATCTTGTATTGTATCACGACGGCGTTGTTTTTCAATATTTTTTTTACAAAAGTTATTAAATTCGTTGATATTTTTATTCCATGCGTTTAAAAGTTTTTTGTTGACGTGTCGCCTGCTATGTTGTGTGGGTTTGCTCGATTTATCTTTGTTTGTGTTTGTGTGTGTATGTATCACTGTGTGTGTATATAAATCTGTGTAAGCTTAAACGCGTTAGATGTTCCCGTTCTTCGCGATGATGATGACGACGACGTAAATCTCTGTAAGAAATTAACAATAAAGTAAAGCAGACAATGCGAGCGTGTACGATTAGCCAAGTTAGCAAGTAGCAACTACTTCAAAGATATTGAATGATAGACAACTTACCTGTCTGCGCTGCTGTAATAGCAGTAATCGTAGCAGCAGCAGCAGCAACAACAACAACAACAACAATTAAATTTTATAGCAGCGAATATAGCCGCAGCAGCAGCAACAATAGCCAAGACAGCTTTGCGAACGAGTTAGAACAAAACGCTGCTCTCGCTAGTACCTTGTTTTTTTGTTGTTGTTGTTTTTTTTTTTTTTCTAAAGAAACTTTCTTGAAGCAATCCAGTCGGCGGCGAGAGCAAACCAAATACGATGAGCAACAGCAGTGACGAATATAACGATCAAAAGGCAATAGCAAATAATGATGATCTTATTGATAATAATGATGAACCTAAATGTTTATTTTTTTTGTATGTCAAACGTTGAAAAATAATATTAACTTCTTTTTTTTTTCCTTTTTGTTGTTGTAGTTGACGGTCGCTCTTTTTCTTGCTTTCTTTCTTTCTCCAGTGCTGAGTACACAATTATGGCAGTGATTGCAAGCGCAATAAGTAGTTAATTGTGTACTAATTTTAATTGACTTTCATTGGAAAATATATAAACCGCATTTATAATTTTTTTTTTAATAAAAAAAAAAATAAGCAATTATTGTTTTACTTTTCTTCAAAACATTGTTGCGCGCCGTTTGTTTAGTATTATTTTAGCAGAAATTAATGCAATTATTTCTTTCTTATGCTTTGTTTTTATTTATTTACTTTGCGTTTGCGTTTGTTTACTGCTGTTACTGCATATACGCTAGTTGGCTGGAATCCAATCAATGCAACATTAGCTGTGTTGCTCGCACACATACCACTTGCTGCACTTCGAAGCTGTACATAGTGAAGTGCAAACGAGACACTAGATCATTGCGTCTGGTGAGAGAGAGAAATAGACAGTAAAAGCCGTTGCTGAGTGTAGCGCCTCTCTCTCAGATAACAACAGCTGTCGCGCAATATTTTACTTGGTAGCACTTTCTGACGTTGCAGCCCTAGTATGTTTTTTTTTTTGTTGCTTGAGTTGCTTCAGTTTGTTTGCTTGGAAAATTGTTTAATATTAAAAAAAAAATAAATAAATATATAAATAGTCTTCAACAGCATGGATAGCAACGGCAAAAAAATACACAGCTTTAAAAATCCAAACTATAGCAGTACACGAAACGGTAAACGACCAAGAGCATACAAATCGCTTAAGCAAATTTGTACGCAGGAGCGACATCACAAATGGTCCGAGGATACGCCGCTTTGTAAGCAAATTGAAATTTCATTTTAAAATATTTTTTTTTCAATTTAATTCGAAAATGTTTTGTCCAGACTCAAGCTTAAATGCGCCACCATCATTTGTGCCTGCCAAAAAATACTCGGACATCAGCGGTCTGAAAGGTCTCTACAAGGATCCGCATACAAATCTGCGCGGTATCACAATGCAGAGGAATATATGACAATACAAAATCTACCATCGGATATTGTCAATGGCTATTTAACACTGCGTGGACATTTAAATCATATGTCATAAATTAAATTGAATTGCTGTTGGCTAAAGAAAAGTGCTCAAGTTTAAATTATTGGATTACCTTAAGATACAATTAACAAAAACTAATAAAACTAAGAATCGCATAAATAGATCATCCGCTGCTAACGAAATAAATACTATGAACAATGTCGGGATAAATAGAAATCTATCTAAGTTTAATGGGGACTACCATGCATGCTCTACTGAATGAAGTCGACTGGGAATGGCATGAGACACCTATTTAATTCTATATATTCACTCAAAAAAAGGAAGATACAGCTTAAAATAGGCAGCCGTAACTGGGAACAGCCGTGGATTATAGTTACATCGCATCTCACCGCCTTAAATACTTTACTTCATTGAGTTTTGAAAGATATTTGAAACCAACCATAAGAGTTTTTGTGTAATACCTCTGTAAATGATTCAAACCGGATCTAAGGGATTCTTCTGGAAATACTGAACGTTTTTCTTTACAAATGAAAGATCCGATATACAGTAGTCTTTCTGTGATTGATAGAGAACTGTTCCGAAAGCTAAGAATAGTCGAACGAACGTATTTACTATTTGGCCAAACTGAAGATTCGTTAAGAGGAAACTAGTTATATTTAATATTTAAAGTTTACTTAATGGTAAAAATTTTAACCAGTGCTGGACACCATTCGCTTATTCCATAGATTCGGATTGATCTAACAACCAAACAAAATCTAGAGATACTAAAGATTCTAAGGCGTTTTTTTTTTTTTTGTAAAGAGTTTAAAGTTTTATCTCTCTTTTTTTTTTTTACCAAATCTCGAGACTTCAAGTCAAAGAGATTTCAATTGCAACCCAAAAGATTTTGTGTGATTCCCCCGATTTTTTTGTTTTTTATTCGCTCTACTTCATTTTTTCTAAAAAATTAAACTGAAATAACTTAGAATAAAATAAATGACACATTTTTATAATTTTTTGGAATTTTTCCTTTATACATTTAATATATACTTTAAAAGTGTTACGGAACGTTATAAATAAAAATTAAAACAATTAAAAAAAAAACAGGAAAACATTATTTTCGTTGAATTTTTTTTTTTTCGTAGCTTTTATACTCCTCACATGTTTATATTTTCGAGGAAGAAAGTTTTGTTTTTTGTTTAAAACTAAATTTTATTTTGTACGACCCATTTTTGCATTGTTCTTTTTTTTGTTTTTTTTTTTTTTTTTGGTCGATTTTCTAAGGTAACTGCTAGTGGAAGTGTTTTGAAAAATTAAAAATAAATAAAAATAATTGTCAATAGTTGCCTCGCTTAGTCTTTTAGTTGTTTGTGTGTGCTTGTAAATGTAACATTTTTTCTGGTCTTTGATGTCATTTTAAATGCGTTGCAAACTTGATGACAAAAGTCGTAGTCGTATACTTTTTTTTTTTTTTTTTTGAACAAAGTGTGAAGAGCATAAAAAATTACGTCTACATAATTTAAAAAACAAATTTATACTAAAAAAAACTTTGTGTGTCCGTGTGCGTTTTTTTGTTGTTTTTTTTTTTTCGGTCTTAGAATTGGGTTTTGGGACGGCAATTTCGTGGGTCCCGACTACTTTTGGTTACATAAATTCAAAAAATACCAAAAGTAAACGGGACCCGCCGGAAGCTACCACACATTTCTAGTCGGTCTCTCCTCTGAGTTTATTTTTTTTTTTTGTCCTTTTTTTTTTTAGTTTCTCTGTAAATCGATTGACAAGGAAGCGAATAAATTGCCATAATTTCTAACTTAAATTAACTGTACATGAGGCGCTTTTTTTTTCTCTCTTTCTTTTTCATTTTATGTATGTATGTATGCATGTGTGTGAACGAAGACGTTGAATGTGTTTGGTAAACTGACTGTTTTGGAATAAAATATTTTTTTTTTTGTATACGATTTCCGGCAGTCTCTAGGATCGTAAAATCGAATTTGGTTTTTTTTTTTTTTTTTTTTTTTTTTTTTGTTTACGTATTTTAGCGGTCAGTTATCGTTCCTGCGCATCCTTTCCTTTCTCACAAATTTGCTGTGTTTCTTTAAAATAAATTTTTATGTTCTCTTTTTTGTTTTTTGTTTTTTTTTTTTTTTTTTTTCGTTACCAATTAATTACTCCTATCCAGAATGATTAATCGGACGCGATATACTGTTCGGTTGTGTCATTGCACGTATATCCGCACGGAAGACGCACGGTAAACAGGAAGTATCCAGTTGATATTTGAGTACAACCAGTATTGCCAATGTCTTTAGACTTGGCTTAAAATCAAGCACATGCGTATCATTATTATCGATAAGCTGTGATTGATCAACGTTGTTACCAATATTAACGACGCCGGACAAATTGGTTGTCGAAACCGGACTAGTGCCGCCGAATAGAAACAAACGTGTATCTCGTATAATTGCACATTGGCGACGACGTGCCGATGGCGGTTTGCCATGTGGTTTGATGAGATTCCAAAAACTTGATTTTGGATCAAACGTATACAGATCATTGAAGTGCTGATCGAGTAGTCCATTATAACCACCAAATACATAGATCAGTTCATTGTATATGAACATTGAATGACTGCGTCTACCCACGGGCACTTTACCCGTTGACAACGGACGATGCCAGACTTTACTCTTTAAGATCTAAGTAAACAATTTCATGGCAATACAATTCCTCTTGGCTATGATATGGACTATGCTTGTCGCCACGTCCGCCGAATATATACATACGTCCGTGTATGGCAACAGCCGAATGAAAATCTCTATACGATGGTGGTTGTCCGAATGTTTGTATGTAACGCCATTCCATAGTATCGAAATTGAGACAATGCACATCGCTGCTAAATTCATTGATCTCGTCAATGAAACCACCAAAAATATACATACAATTATCCACCACACAAGCTGAATGACCATCGCGTGCGCCGGGCACCGCTCCGGTTACTGTCGGACGTGACCAGGTTGCACGTTTCGGATCAAAGCAATAGAGTACATTGCACAAATATTCATCATTTCGTCCGCCCCAAATGAAAATTTTTCCATTGTATGTGACCGCAGTATGTCCGTAACGTTGAAATGGCACCTCCGGATGTTTTAGTATTGTGCCATCGGCATCACGTTGTTGTGGCACTAACGCCCAGCGCAGTGTATTCGTGTTGAGTACATGTACATCGATCGGTTCATTAAAACGATAATCGTCACCAGTACAATAGCCACCAAATGAATAGATATAATCATTATCTTCTAAGCCAACAGCTGCATGATTGACACGTTGTGGTCCCCCATCTAAATGGACTGTCCAACGCATTGCGCTGTTAACGTTGTCGTTGTCGTTGTTCTTGTCGTCCTCGTCCTACTTCTCCTGTTGCTGTTGCTGTTGCTGTTGCACTGCTACTGCTGCACTGCTGCTGCTGCTGTTTTTGTTGTTGTTGCTGCGCCTACTGCTGCTCTGTTTGGAGTTGGGGGAAATAAAATTTGTTACAATTTCATTATAATATACGCTGTTAATATATCATCAAGAAATAGCTCACCTTTTGTATAAATTTGTGTAGTTTTATACCTAAAAAATTGGTTGCAGCTTTTGGAATATTGGAAAATTCGAAAATTATAAAATTTTCTTTTTTCTCAGTTTTGCATGAAATTCTTACCAACTGATTTGTGCAATGTCAGCCAATTTGATTTGCGTTTACCACCTAAAAAGGACAGCAAAGGCTGTTGGCTTTGTTCGAAATAAGAAAAATAGTTTTGTTTACAAAAAACAAAGTTTTAATACGCTATACGCAATATAATTACATTTGTTATCAAAGAGAGTCGATCTTTTGTGGGTTCGGCGAATTACATCATGGAGCAAAGAGTAAAATTTGTATTACGTATGCCAATACGTGGAATATGTTGCAAGAAACCTATAGTGTATGTCGAAAACACAACCATACGAGTGGTATAAGACGTTTAAGGAGGACCGAGAAGTGGTGAAAGATTTACCCCATTCCGGACGACCATTACGACCAAGGAAAACGTCGATAAAATCGAGAAAATGGTACTTAAAAATCGTCATTTGTGTACTGAAGACATTAGTGGAGAGGTAAACATCTCTCATATGACTGCTCAGAACATTTTGACTGGCGTGTTGTGCATGGGACGGGTCGCTGTTCGACTCGTTCCGAAAGAGCCAAATATTGTGAAAGGACAACTCGTGAATTTTGAACGACGACAGAGCGCCATCCTCATCGAGCCATGATTGTACAGGAGTACAAAGCCCAAAAAGATTAAGTTAAATGATGTCTTTTTTGAGGCGATACAATAATATAATTTATATAAAATTGGCCACATTTAATGATTGAAGGTTGAGTTACTAAAAAGCTTGTCTTAAACGATAAATGCTGACAATAATTTAATAAGACTTGGAATCGACGGGATCTGTATCAAATATTTAGTAAGACTAAGAAGTATTCAAATTTATTTAGTTTTTTTTTTTTTTTTTTTGAGATTCTGTATACAATGGGTACAATTATAAATTAGGACGTTGCAAATGTAGTGCACAAATTAAAATGCTCTTCCTATTATTAAAAAAAAAAAAAAAAAAAAAACGAATGAAAAAAATGTACTAAAAAACCACGGCAAATTACCCGCGTAATTCGAAAAAAAAAGAAATTATGCAAACAGCTGATTCTTTTACAAATGAATTACTTGGCAAGTGGGCATGCCATATTTGTTATTTTGACGTATTACTCTTTCTTTAACTTTTTTTATATGCATTTGAGCTGACTTTATAACGTCTATCTCTTTTTTATTTTCATTTATTGAATAATTTTGTTGCATACAAAAAATGTTTATAAACATTTTCAAACATACACACATACATGCATACGTATTCATATACAGTCTGTTAACAAAGCACGTATGTATCATAACGTAATGAACGTAAACGTTTGCCTGCACAGCTGTTACGCTGCTGCTGAGCAAAACTGAACAACGTAAGCAACGTAGTGACCGTGCGGTGTTTGTGCGAATTGTACGAAATCGACGCGAGTGTAAATTAATTAAAAATTAACTTAATAAACGTTTAATATTATGACGTTAGTACGCTTAAAACATTTTTAATATACAAGTGTAATGTTCTATAATATAAAATGTTTCCAAAATGTTATAATAGACGTAAAAATAATGCATTAATTTGTCATTGCTAAATTTCTGCAATAGTCCAGTCCAGCAGTAGCAGCAGCAGCAACAGTAGCAGCAAGCAGCGTAAGCGAAACATAGTGAAAGAGAGCGAAAGAGAGAGTGCGACAATACAATACAAAAAGCAAATGACACAGTGTAGAGAGTGACAACGCGAATGTACAAAGGTGTGCGTTTGCATTTACATATGTACAATAAACGTAAGTGTGTGTGTGTGAGAGTGTGTTTGCGTGTTTTTGATATGTTAACCTAACATCAGCCTAACGTAAACACCAAACAACACTAAAAAAAAAGAGATGAAATAAACGTAAACTGTGAAAGAAAAGAACAAAAAAAAAAATAGCAGCACTACTGGCAAACAAACATAAAAAAAAACGCAAAAAGAAAAATTAAACATAGCAAAACATTAACAAATTAATTGGTGGCGCGCAGTGCCGTGACATTCCTTGATAGAGGGCGCGCGCAACCAAACGTCAGTTGTCGGCAAGTAAAACAGTGAGCGAGAGTGTGTGCGAGAAAGAGAACAAAGTGAATGCTAAGAGAGCAACAACAAAAAAAAAACGCATGCAACAAACAGCCGCAACGACAATCAGACGTAAGGACAAAAAGACAAATGAATCTACTATAAGAAAATTTGACGACTGACAATAAGACAGTTAAATTTAATAACGCGTTGCCACACTTCTTGGCTAAAAAAAAAAAAAAATATTCACAATTTTTTTAAATATGCATGTGTGTGTGTAATTTTTGTTTTTTTTTTTGGTGAGTGTAAAAATAAATAAAAAACAATCCAATTGGAATAATTTGTGCAGTGTTTTTTTTTTTTTTTTTTTTTTTTTTTTTTGCCTTTGTAAATAAAAATCGAATTTAAAGTTTTGGTCATTTTGTAATTTCATTCTGTATCAGCATTAAAAGCCAAATCAAATATGTTTCGTCGGTCCGTCCGTCCGCCCGTCCATACTGCTGTCTATCGTATGATTGCACAAATCTCGAGAATGTTAAAACTTAAAATAAAACCCTTTCGGTTAAGTCCTTGTGCAGTACAAGTTATCGAAATATTTTTTAGTTTTACCTTAGAATGTTTGGTGCCGACACAAAGTTGATTCCATAAATCAGCATTAAATGCCGAACTAATTTAGCCATGTCCGTCTGTCCGCCATGTGACCAATTCTCTCTCGTAGACCATATGGGCTGGGAATTAAATAAATTATTCTAAGCTTTCGTGAGCTACACTCTGTTGAACTTTTTATTTCTAACTTCATTTTAATCATTCCAAAAAAAATTTGATTCGCCCGTCGGCTTGTCTGTGCCAAGCCACTAAACTTGAAACTTAGATTCTGTCGAACCCTTCGGAGTTTACTACTATCAAAAGGGTTTACCTTCTCATTTCAAGACGAAGCATCCATAAACAGCATTTTGAAACACCAATTTAAATATTGATAACCCTTATAAAGACTCAAGTGAAAACTTTGTAGTTTTTAAATAACAACATTTTTAAAATTCAAGCTGGCAACATAAAAGAAAAGACTCACAAACATTCATAGTCTCCTTTTAATATTAATGTTTTGAGCTTGTATTTCCAAAATAATACAATATTAGGGGTCTAAACCGTTCTTTGTTCTTATATCTTACAAATGTTTGTGTCGTTAACTGCTTTCTCCTTTTTTTCTATTTAGAAATTTCACATAACGAAACAATATTGAAATTAAAAAAAAAAAAAAAAATAAATAAATAAAAAACAACAACAAATTAAATACATACATTAAAATCTTTGAGTGATTATGGATCAGTTTCAAACATCGATGGATCCAAGAAAACAAGAACTATTGGAGGCGCGATTTATTGGAGCTAGGGTAAGTCAAATACTTTTTCTTTAAATGTTATTCTTTAATAAATCAAATTAATTTTAAAAAATCTATTGCGAGTTGATTAAGATCAAATATTAAATTATTTATTAAAATAGAATATATCTAATTGATGAACTGTTACATCAAAAGGGCAATCGCAAGATGTATCGAAGCGAAACGGAATAAAATGAAATTGAAACGAATTCATCCCTACAGTAGAGCTGCAAAATTATCGATAACTTCGATAGTTTTGAACACAACTATCGATAGTATTGTTGTAGGAAAAAATTAGTCAAAACTATCGATTTATTATTAATTTGTATAGCTAGAGAATGAGTGAGCAAATGCGATAATATACAAATAGATTTTTGTATGTTTCATATAAATAGAGCTGAAAATTACTACAAAAAATAGTGGACTGCTTTTCGGCTCAATTGTTTGATATTATTTTAAAATGCAGAATCAGTTTTCGAAACGGGTTAAAAAGTGGAACCGCAGATCGGTTGGATTCCATCATTTAATTTTATAAAATTAATTAAGGTATTTACTTAATCTCGCAAGATATACAAGAAAACTCTTTGCTTAACTATGGTAAATTCGAAATTGTGACATATATAATTATTTAATGTTCAAAGTTGTCCAAGCAAGCCTTAAACAAGTACTGATGTTCGGGTCAAGCTCGTTTTGCAGCCCTCTTATGTGCAATCCAAAATAAATCTTCATTTCTATATTTTTGGCAATTACTGAAAACAAATTCAAAACTTTTAACATTTCTTCAAATATTTTTGAGATTGTCGCTAGCAGACCTAATAGTCATCCGTTTCCAGGTTTTATTTTACTGCATTCTCACTGGAAACCAATTCAATATTAATATTTTTTTTCTCAAAACGTACTCTAAATATTTTCCATGTAGTGGTTCTTGTTAGGGTGGGTTCTCTGATAGAAAAATTAAAATATGTAAACAAATTCACAAAACAAAGCATTCTTGTGCGATGTGCACAATTTTAATTTTCAGTCTATTCAGTTTATTTAAAAAAAAAGAGAAAGACTAATTAGAACTGAACTTTGATTCCGTCCAATTCCATACAACAAAACTTAGAAAAGTAGGTTTAAAATTTATGAGAACTGTTTCTTAAATAGTTTTTTTTTTTTGAAAATTTTCAGTATAACAAAAAAACTTAGAAAAGTAGGTTTAAAATTGGTTATGGGGGCTATTTCCTTATTCACACTTTCAGATATAAATTCTAATCCTTAATAGTATTCAGGTACACCATAGGTGTATGGTGTTTCGATAAATTATATTTTTAGAATAAATATTTGCGAAAATAAATACTAGCAAATTCCTATCCTAACAAAGTTGCACAATTTCAGAATTTTCACTTGGACTATTTTTGCTTTATGCGCGAAGCGTATCTAAGCTTGTGTACAGAAATGATTAAATTTTGTTTTTCTTTGTTTTATTAGTTTTATTGATCATAAGTCTAAAGCTTTAAAAATTTATGTGTTTAATTGTGAAAAAAAAGTAATAAAAAAAAATCATAAAAAATTAAAAAAAAAAATTCAATTTAAATGAGAAACCAAAGCAAAAGCAAGCATAGCAAACAGCTGATTAAAGCTAGACGACGCGCCTCTCTAACATGACACGACGACTGCTGACTGACTAAACTAAATTCAACGTTGAAGGTGAACATACATATATAATATGAGAAAGCGCCAGCAAAGCAGAATACAACAATGAAAACAAGAAATAACTTGGGCGTAGAAAAAAGGGGTTTAGTGTTTTTTTTTTTTTATGTTACTTTTATTTAAAACTTTATCAAATAAACCATTGCTGAAATTTTCTTTCTCGGCAAGCAAATACGAAGTTGAGTTTTTACCAGGGACACAAAAAATTGTTTTCGGATCTGTTGTATTTAAGGGGCCCATGGGCAAAAACAAGAAAAAGAAAAGTTGAATTTAGCAAATTCGTCATATGAAGAATAAAACTTTTACCTGTACGTGAATTGTTCACTGAAATAAAAATGGACCCCTCTAATTTTTTTTTTTTTTTAGCCATCCCTCTAGTAGCCATAAAAAAAGATGCTACAACTTTGGCAGCAGCGCAACTTGAATAGAAAACCCGATAGCTATCGTTTGGCAAACGACACCGCGCTCTGCTTTCTCTCGAATTTTATTATGCTCGCTTGCTCGTTCCTGCACTGTTCTGTTATGTTATGTTAACAGAAAACATTATACTAGTACGAGTATCTGTAAATTCTCTTTCTTTCTGTTAACTTCGTTTATCATCTGCTGCTTTTAAGCGTTTTGCTGTGCGCCGTCTGCTGGAGCTGAGCGAAATAAATGATATGGCGTATGAGTGATTTTATTTGATTTTTGTTTTGCTCTGGAAAAACTTTATTTAAATATTAAAAAATATCTTTAGTATCAGAAAAATAAAAATAAAGCGTTACTAGTCGCTTTGTAAATATTTTTTTAATTGCCAATCCCGCTACCTAATTTTATAAAACTATTTTTATCATAATTTTTTATTTATTTTGTATTTTTTTTATTTTTTTTTATGTTGTTTCTTTTTTTTTTTTTTTGTTATAATTTTCACTGACTGCTATTTTGCTCTGTTAATGTTGTTATTGTTGATAACGCGGCAGCAGTAGCAGCAGCAGCACAACAGCAGCGCGATATAAAGTGCGACATTTACATGGCCAAAGCTCTTCCGGTTTTTTTTTTTTTGCCAAGAAGAAGAAAGGCACATGGTGCACACCATTTTTTTTTTTTTTTTTTTTTTTTGATATTTGCATTATTTCTCTGGCAGTTTTTCTTCTATAATTGAAAGAGCATACAATACATGGAAAGCTTTTTGCCGGTTGCATACACATACACACATGAATTAACGTTAAAATTTTTCTCTTTTAGCTCTTTTGATGTTGCAAAGAGTTACGATTGCATTTGTATTGAAATAGTCGTAGGTCGCTATTCACAATTTTGCTATCGGAATTTTTCAGAATTGCACAAAAAAAGTGGATTTAATTTTTATATCATTTTTTCTCATATGTTAAATTAGATTAATCTTTATATAGACTTCGAGTAAAATTTAAATCAGAGAATCGATTAATCAGAACAAATCGAGTTTTAGATTAATTGATTTGACATAATTCCGTAATTAAACATAAAACGAATACGAATTATGAATTAATGAAAGAACAATTATCTTATGACTAAGTTGATTGAATCATTAATGACTAATTTATTATTAAATTCTAAAAATACTCTTTTTTTTTTTTTTTTGTATCAAGAACAATCGTTCTTTGTATCCAAAAAAAACAATCAATCTTTTTATCAAGAACATTCGTTCTTTGTATCAAAAACAATGTTCCTTGGCATTAATACCAATCGTTCTTTGTATCAAGAACTATAGCTCTTTCAATCAAACACAATGATATTTTGCATTAATAATAAACGTTCTTTTTGGCAACAACAATCGTTCTTTGAAACAAGAAAAATCGTTATTTGAATCAAAAACACAGTGGTTCTTTGCATAAATACTAATAGTTCTTGGTACCAAGAAAAATCGTTTTTTCTATCTTGTATCCATTGTATAATTGTTATTATATCAAGAGCAATTCTTCTTATGTTAATCTTCTACCAAGAATAATTGGTAATGTTCTTGTATTCAAAAATGTATTCTTATATCAAGAACACTAAACGTTCAACAGTTGGAAACAGTCGGCATCAGATCGCTTAGATTTATTTTTGTACAACATCAAAAAAAAACAGAATTGTAAACTTACTTAAACAATTTTTTAATAAAATATGAAATACAAACATGTATCTTTTTTATTTATATACATATTTATTTATTTTTTGTTTCGCATTTTGCAATTTCTATTTTTTTCGAAAGCATCCTTCACGGTATCGGTAGTAGTTTTCTCATGGGCTGTGTCACTCTATTGCCTTTCGATATACACAGAAATGCATCATGCTCTGCACTTCGTCTCAACAGCTAAGCATGCAAAAGCAGCGGATCTGACTTCGTTTTTTTTGTTGTTTTTTTCTGTTTATGAATTCGGCTTGGCTTGTTACTTTTGCTGGTGCTGCTGCCTGGTATTCTGCTGCCTTGTGTCATTATTTGCTACTGGCTCGGCGTCGGTCGGTCGGTTGGCCCGATGCGATTCGGTTTGACTGGAAGTGCTTTTTTGGTCTATTTGTTGTTGTTGTTGTTGTTTTTGTTAGTATATATAGACTGTCCATTGTCCATGTTCGTGCTTACGTCTCACTTTTCCTTCTCAAGGCATTCACATACATACATACATACATATTTATATTGCTGCAACGTTAGTATTTGAGTTGCCTATTGCGTTTTTCGTTAGTTCGTTACGTTACGTTATGCTTTCGCTGTCAACCACGGCGGCAGCATTAGTAGCAGCAGAAGCAAATTGCCGTAGAAATGGTGTTAGGTCTATTCTCGCTGTTGTTGTTGTCGTCGTCGTCGTCGTCGCCGCCGTCGTCATCATCTTCATCAGTCGTAGTTTTAGTCGTCGTTTATTGTAGTCTTCGTGTGTTTTTGATGATACTTTATACTGCATTCGTGGACATATGCATGCATCATGCATTTCCATGCCTATACATTCCCTCTATGCTTGTATGTGTGTGTGTGTTGTAGCTAATTTCTGCATTTATGCCTGGATTGTTGGATGCTGACGCGGGCTAGCAAACTTCGTGTGAGATTTTCCAGACGCGTCGCATCGCATCGCATTGCAATGTTCGCGGCAAACGACGTCGATGATGTCTCAGCTGAATATAGAGATCAACTCAATGCCGCGACCTAGCCTAGCTGGTTATTCGGTTACGTTACGTTACGTGACGTTACAGCGCAGTTGCTGTTTGCTGTTGCAGTCGACGCTATTAGCGATAGTTGAAATTGCAGTTAGCGGCCCGTGTGTGCCACCAGGCAAGCAGGCATGCAACATTAACAAATTTGTAAGAAAAAAAAAAGAACTGATTTAAAAGTTACGCTCTATATTCTGCTACATTGAAATTTTTTCAGAAAATATTGTTTTCTAGAACGAGTCAAAAATAAGCTGTTCGAAAATATTAAGAAAACTTGGAAATAAATTAGACATACAGAGGTGTCACACAAAACATTTTTCAATTAGACCAAACATTATTTAAAATTTAAAATAATAAATAAAATATACACCGAATTTTTATTATTTAAGAAAATGTTGTCTAAACTAATTGTGAATTACATGCATTATTTCATTGAATTTTAAAAGAGTTTTAAAATCAATCAAAAGGAGATTTTGTGTGACACGCCTAATTAAAACAATATTTTTTTTGTATGTACAAGCCAGGAACTTTTATTTTCGACCTTGTTTCATCATCAATCCAACATCCATTGTCATCGTCATCGTCATCAAAATCAGCTGTTCAGCTTCTATGTTGGCAGAAATCATAGCCATTTTTTTTTTTTTTTTTTTATCAGCAACAGAAAATTTTTGTCGTCGTTAAACTAACGGCAGCAACAGCAACGTTAGCAGCAGCAGCAGCTGCTGTAGCAGCGATGATGGCTTCGGCGGCAACGGCAACGACAACGATAACGGTGGCGTCTTTGTTGGCCAGATTACTTCCTTCTTCTTTGCTGCAGACTCAGTTTATAGCTGCGCTTCACTGAAGTTCCAACCCGAGTTAAGTTGAGTTGAGTTGAATTGAGCCGAGCCGAGTCAAGTTGCATTCAATTGTATCGCGTTGCATTAAGTTGTATGTTTTCGATGTTGTTGTTGTTGTGGTTGGTAGCGTCATCGTCGTTGTCGTCGTCGTCGTCATCGTCGTTATCGTTGCCGTTTGTCTCGTGCAACTTACTCAGTGTTGCAAAGTGTTTAATCGAATTTTTTTGTTTTTTTTTTCTACTTTTTTTTTCGCTGCAGTGTTGTGCAACTTTTAAAACTGGCCAATGTTAATGTGTTTGTGTTTTTTCTTCTTTTTTTTTTTTTTAATGCACTAAAAAGTTGTTTTGCAAAATAATTACTAAAAAGAAAAAGATAAAAAGAAAAGAGAAGAATAGTAAATAAATAAATAAATAAATATATATGAAGAAACTGCAACAGAAACAGAAACATTAAAGAGACTGGTTTCTACAGATCATCATTAAAATATGCCGTTGGTCAAGTCGCGCAAAATGAGTCGCTTTAAGGTTGGAAAAAATTAAACCGTTATATTGTATATATTATGTATTGTATAATTATCATTATTTGTAATTAATTCTATAATATATTGTATACCTATTTATTTTTGTAAGAAATTTATAACACATCCAGAAAAGAAAGATGTGTCTGCAGCTCTTTGGTTTATATTTAATCTTTTACTAAAAAAATATCTTTATTCATTTTGTTACTCGTTCTTGACAGTAGCCTATACAAAAACCCGGCTTTATTTTTTAAAGGTGTGTGCAAGAAAGTTTTTTATTACTCTATTCTTTAAATGAGGTATAGACTAAAAACCTCTTAAAACAAAAAAAAGCATCGTCATAATGATCGTTGAGAAAATACTTGTTATTTCTATATTTTTAGCTTAAAATAAAATAACATAAGCTAGGTTATTTTGGACTTGAAGTCCACCAACATCAACTACTAAAGAAGCTATTTGCGATATCGATACATTGTGCGAGGGTCGATTATATCGAAGTCGGGTTTTATCGTTGATAAAGTTAAAAAAACATTAATTTATTCAAGCACAGATAGTGTTTTTTTTATAGGAACGAATGGTTGATTTTTATTGATACAAAGAACAGTAGTTCTTGATGCAAAAAACGTTTGTTCTTGATATAAAAATCGATTACTTTTAATACACTAAACAATTATTCTTGAAACAATGAAGAATTGTTTTTGAAAAAGAAACTGATTTATCTCGATACAAAGAGCGATTGTTCTTGATATAATAAACGTTGGTTCATAATACACGGAACAACTGTTCTCAATGCAAGGCGCTGCGCAATGACTTTTACTGATAAACAATTTCTTTCTTAATAATATTCCTTATAAAGAAACACCACAAATTTATTTATTAAAAAAAAAAAAAAAAGAGGAAACTAAAAATCTAAATGCATGATTTACACAAACAGCAAAAAAAACTACAAATATACTTTCTCTCTAATACATTTCATATAACAACAAAAACAACACAAAAAGGCAACAAAAAAATTTACAAGTTCAATGAACCTACAATGAAAATTTACAGAAAAAAAAAAAAAAAAAAAAACCCACACACACATTCGTAAATTTGCACATCGCGAAAAACGAACTTTAAGTGAACAAATTCGGAAGAGAGAAACAAAAGGGGAAACATTGTAAATATTGTAAACGAATGAACGAACGAACGAGCGAACGACCAAAAAGCGCCCATCACATCGTATCGCATTGCATTGAAGGTAAACGTTAACAGTGACGCTGTCGTCGCTGTAACGTAACCTAGCTGCCTGCCTGCCTACTGCAAAGTTAACACAAACGCCAACGCCAACGCCAAGAGTATGTAATGTATAATTTGTGCTGCTTAAGCTGCTGCCGCTTGTTGCTGTTGTTGCTGTTTGTTGCAGCTTCTGCTGTTGTATTAAAGCTTTACATGAATTTGACCTGACCTAAAATACAAAAATTCAGTTTTTCTTTCCTTTCGTGTTACATATGTATGTGTGTATGTATGTAAATATTACACATACAGGTATGTATGTATGTAGCAAAAGTTCAACAAAGCGAAACAATTTTACAAAAACAAACATGAAAACAAAATAGAGCTGCATCAATATTCAATATAAAAACAAAAGAGCGAAAAAATAGAAAAATTTAAGAGCAAACGAAAAAAAAAAGTTTAGCTACATCAAATTTTTCCAACTAATTATTTATAAATTTTAAATTCTCTTCATTTTGAAGTTTTTATTTCCTTTTTTATACACGTCACTCATAGTGCGAGAACGGGTATTATCGTTTTGTCGGGAAATTTGTGACGCATTAAAGGAGATATTTAAGACTCTATATGGGTTATATGCTATACCAAAATGAGTCCCACCTCTAAACATGTCTTGGTATTGGAAGTGTTTATACCATATTTGACATAAATCGCTTTGTAAATGAACCATTTTTGATTAATAAAAAATCTCAAAAATTCTTATGGGCGTTTACTACAGTGCCCAAATTCGGTACACATTGTTTATTAAAGTGTTTATACCGCATTAAACCTTTTTTAAAAAAAATTTTGGAACTTGTTTACCTAAAATAAATTCATTTAAAGTCTAAGAATTGAAATTTCGTCCCATCGATTAGGTTACGTTGCGTATAAACTTTAATATACACTTTACCTGAAGGTTACAGGATGCCTTGCAGTACAGCAGACGAAAGGTACGACATGACCCATTAGTTGTCTGTTTAGCACGAAGTTAGCCGATTTACCTATGTATTTCCGTTCCTTTCTGCTTGCTACTATTTTTAAGCATCGAACTCGAAGACTATGGAGATCGAATTTACTCTAATTTAGCGTATAATATATTCTTCAAACCGTCGTAATCTTATATATAAAAACTTTTATTTGTTTTTGTAAATCCGATTCCGCCGATAATCTCAAAAAGAAAAGGATCTTTGTTTTTTTCTATAAGACCGAAAATTCGATTGACGTAAAAATCTGAAGTCAAACGAGTCGAGAAAAAGAAGAAGCATATTGTGCTCAAATCAAGCACATCCGTGGTCAAAAGTAGGGTTTTTCTCGAATTGAGTACAAGTTGTGTACTTGTATCAAGAACGATTTGTACTAATATTAATACCGAATTATACTCATATCAAGCAGGCAGTTGTATCAAGAACGATTGGTCTTAATACAAAATTAGATTTTTCGACTGTGCATGTAGAAAATACAAATATGTTCTTCTAAAATATAAAAACAATATACATGTCGCTTGCTGAATTTAACTAGCTGCAATCAGTTATATAAAAGTGGCAAACGAAAAAAAAAATTTAAATAAAAAGAAAAAAAAAAAAAACAGAAGAAATAAACATTTGTGTGGAGCACTCGTTCTCATATCAAGCACATTCGTTCTTATATCAAGAATCATTTATTTTCTACAATAAACGAACAGTTATAAGAAAAAATAAAAAACCAAAAAAAGAAGTTGATGCTACGAGATCTTATATGGGTAAAAAGTGAGACCAAATACATTTTCATTTCGAGATTTCTATGTACTGCTATCGGATAATGGTGCAGGGTTTTGTGTACAGTATGTATTTGTAAACAAAATAAAAAACTGTAGTGTGAAGTCAAATTTACAGAATGCTGAATGCGACTCACAAGTTTAAATATTTACAAGATTAGTTTATTTATTGTCATAAGTCAGATGAGTCGTTTTATCAGTTAGATAACTGCCTGTATTGTTCTTATCTATTTTTTTTTTTATAGTTCTAAAAAGTGTAAAATATTCTACAAATGATAAAATAAACTAATATAGCGCATCGCTAATACGCCATGTGGGAACTACAAGAAATATCAATGACAGATTCATTACGAATGACATTATTATTAATTTATAAAAAAGGAAACTTAATTACAATTTACTTTGGTCAGATTTTGGTTGTCATTTGGTTTTGTTGCTATTGTAAATTTGCATTTGATATAGTCTGTCGAAAAGCAGCTTATATAAGTAAATACATACAAACATATGTACATACATACATACATAAATGAATATTGTACATACACTATTTTCGGTTTGTATGTATGTGTTTATATATATGTACAGTATAGTAGATATGTAGGAATTATTTATATATATATATATATATATATATTGCATGTCTTTTGAGTATATCGTACATACAAATGCTTATGTATGTATATTTGTATTTGTACATATGTATGTAAATTTTTGTGTATATAGAACGAACGCGAATACAAAACAGCGTCCAATCAGTGTTGCGAAACGACGTAGTATACCGTGAACCGCTGTTGTTCGTTAGTACAACACTGAATGTTTTTGATGATGACGATGATGGCATCAAGTAGAAGAGAGGGTGTAAATGCTCGTAAGATAACGTAAAGTGAGGTTCGGATCGGTATTTGAGGAAGTATAAATGCAATGCAATGCAAAAAAGAAAAAACGATTTTTTTTTTTTTTTTTTTTGCATAAAGAGAGAAAAACTAAACAAGTATAAGAGCTATAGTTGAGTTTGTAAATATATATTGTATTTATACTCAGCACAGTAATATGGAACTATTTTAAACAAAATATCTATGCACTTATTTGCAATATTTATTCTAATTG
This sequence comes from Leucophenga varia, assembly GCA_018903435.1. NCBI lineage: Eukaryota > Metazoa > Arthropoda > Insecta > Diptera > Drosophilidae > Leucophenga > Leucophenga varia. Next base: position 1,049,086 of record JAEIFJ010001021.1, read on the forward strand.
TTTTGAAATAAACTGAAAAAATATATTTCGACCACAAATAACGAACATCAAACACAAAACTGTTTGGACACTATAAAATATAAGCAAAACGAATGAAAATAATTTAAAAAAAAAAATATTAAAAAAAAAAAACTGTTAGTTTAGGTGGGTCCACAATATAGCATATAGCACCCATACAAATATTTCGACAATTTTTTGAGTTTTTATATGAAAAATGATTTATTTATAATGCGATGTTATGTTAAATAACGTTAACTAATATCAGATCATGCTTATTATGGATCCATGGTTTAGCTGGGATCACTATAGCAAATAGCGCCCAAATAAATATACAGCCATTTTTTGAGTTTAAAAGTAGTTAGTAAAGCAATCCCTAATTACAGCACCATTTAAAGGGAAACTCTCCATATAAATCTATCCCAACATTTTGGGGTTTTTGCTTAAAAACGTCTTGTGTTACTTTTTCTAGCGAGTCTAAATTATGCCTATAATTTTCCTAATGAAATATCTCAATATGGTTAGGTTCAAAAAAATTTTAGCTATAGCCCCTCTTTAAATTTTTTTTTAAAATGTTTTTGTATGAAAATCCAATACAATGAGTTATGGTACTAAGATAGAACTTAACTTAAAATACATAAAGTTGAGCATATCTTGCAGTCGAGCATACTCGACTTCAGCCTTCTTTCTTGCGTTTTTAAAGAAAAAAAATTGGTGCAATCGTCGTGTGACGGTCATTGAAACTTTGGTGCCACCGAAGTTAAGCTTTTTATTTATTTATTTATTTTTTTTTTTGTCTTTTCTTAAATACATTTAATTTTATGTGTGTTGAGTATAAAAAATAAGAAATGTACAGGTCACAAAAAAAAAAGATGAACAAAAAAAAAAAAATCAGTAAAAGGACGAACTGCGTGGGAGTTAAGAACAGTTGATATGTATGTACATTGCGGAACAAGGGTTTCGGCAATGACAGCAGCTAGCCGCCTTGTATTATTTTTTTTTTGTATTTTTTTTTTTTCTTTTGGCAATAAGCAAAGAAGAAAACATACGTGCATAGCAACAACAACAACACCATTAAAAAAAAAATAACAAGGACAACGAGAACGACATCAACAAGAATGAACGATAGGGAAGTAGCGAAAATTTTGTTCGCGATAAAATACATACATACACATACATACATACATATCAAACCATACCATATACACATGTTCATACATACATATAGATGCGGACAAAGCAAAGAAATTCGCCTCTATACACAAGAATACTCTCAGTGTAAGCCGCCCACTGGGCTTTTAGTCTGAAATATGTATTTATGTATGTATACCTAAATGAGTGAGAGAGCGAGATCATCATGCTACACGTATGCGTATACACGAGTATGTGTGTATGTGTGTGTGTTTGTATATATCAGTTTATGTCTGACATAAAAGCGGATATGAAATTTTCAATATTTATCTTTTTCATTGCGCCTTAATATATGCAACGAAACAACGACAACAGTAGCGCAGCTCAGCGAGGCAACTATAGCAATCAACACGCAAACACACACACACATACATATGTACATATACATTAGAATAGAGTGCATTTATAAACTATTTACATACATACATACATACATAGCTTATGTATGTATGTACTAAATAATACACAACAACACACACACACACACACATTTCAAACTACAAAAAAAAAATCAAATAAAAATCAGTTTTCATTTTTAAGAAAAACCAATCCGAAAAAAAAAATATGTATCTATGCATGCCAACTTACTGAGTAAAGCGTGGTATGACTGTCACATTGACACCTTCTTTAGTGAAATTCAAGTGCACTCAAATATGTACAAGAACTGAAGAAATTCTTTCTTTTTGCTATCCGTCATAGACATTCTTATTATTGGCCGTATGCATTAGTCTCTGTCGTTTGCCGATAGATGGCGCTGATTTAAAATTACAATACAGCCACAGCCGCCGACTAAAGACATCAATGATCACCGTTCAACATCTCCAGCATCATGCCTGGCGATTTCGTATCAACATTTCGCCTAAAAACTAAAAAAGGAGAGATGTGACAACTCTGCCATACAAAATGACTAGCATCATAGAAGGCATTCGATAGCAGATATCTGATGTGAAGTATCTTAAAAATATATTTTTAAATACTTTTTAACTTGAGTAACCATTTAAGTGTGGCATTTGTCGCCAAAAATTGGGGGAAAAAAAAAAAATAAATAAATGAACTGGTTACTGAATAGCAGGAGTAAACTTTCTCTTGAGAATACGAAAACAGTATATGAGCAAAATTGTTGATCCAACATGGAGCTACGGTATACAAATCTGGGGAATTGCTGCGGATTCTAATCGTAAAAAGAATTAAACCCCTTCAAAATAAAAAAAAAAAAAAATATATACAAATCTGTAAACGTTATAGAGATAAAAATTATACAAATATTATGAATATTCAGAAAAACAGATATAAAATTTATTTAAAAAATTAAACAATGAAAAACCAAAACAAAAAAAACCTATTAAAAAACTTGAGAATAAGCTAATAGTAAAAAATATTTGCATAAACTTGTTACGAATTATAAAGATTTGATTATTTGATTTATTTAAAAAAATTGTTTCAAAACTCAGCAAACTTCATGATAATTGTGAAAGTGTTTTAAATTAATTTGTTGTTTTATACAATTCTCTGGATCATTCGAAACGAAGAAACGAATCAATTCATTTTTTATAGACTGTACCCATTGGGTAAAAGGGTGCACTTGCAAACGGCTTTTTTCTAGTTCAATTTTAAGGGGTAGCAACCATACAAATCTACCCTTAAAGTTTCGGTTTTTGCATAAAAACTTCTTTGTTTCTTGTTGTAGGAACTTTAAATTTAGAATAAATTATGCCTATGAATAGTCCCAATGAAATATTCCAATATTGGTAGGACAAAAAAATTTTAGGTATGGCGTCCATACAATTTTACCTCATTTTTTTTTTTTTTGTTTGAAAATAGTATCGAATAAGATAAGACTTAACTCAAGGTACATCAAGATTGTGTGCAGGGTATCTTACAATCATGCAATATGATATGCAATCATCAGTGACGTTGATTATATTCGGCAAAGGGGTTGGGTGGGGATAACTCAAGTTGGGGCTCAAATAAGACGAATATGTGTAAAATTCGTATAAAACAATCATTTTCTTGAAAAAAAAAATGTAAGGTGATTTTTTATGGAGTCTATATGTTATAGTGGTCCGATCCTTGTCATATCGGTAGCATAGTTTTAGGGTGACAGCAAAAATAATTTTAACCAGATTGGAGTGAATATATTCAATAAATAAGAACTATTTTTATATAAAAACTGAAAAATTTGGCGCTAGGTTTGCTTGGGGGCTATATCTAAAAATGGGCCTGGCACCTTTCGTTTGATATTGCATGCCATAAGAAGTGTTTTCCCCCAAATTGAAGTGAATATATTCATAAATAATAACTAGCTTCATACAGAAAATTGAAAAAAGTGGTAAGTTTGTATGGGGGCTATATTTGAAAATGGGCGTGGCACCTTGGTTCTGACATACAAAGCTTTAAGTTTTAGGTGAATATCTTCAAAACTTTTCGAGAAAAACGCATTGCATGGCTAAATCAATTCGTCTCGTCGAGCTGATCAATAATGTATACTTTATATATTTACTTTAGGCGGTCTCCGATGCCTCCTTCTCCATGCGTTACAAACTTTCCGACAAACTGACAATACCCTACACACTATATGTTGCGGCTATAATAATATTGCTCATTATGATATTATTTAAAAATGTATATTTAATTATTACGTAATATGAATGTGTGTGTGTGTGGGTTGCATTATATGTATTTGTATGATATACTTTGGAGCAGAGACGAAATGGAAAACCAAAAGCTTTTACTTAGAAATATTTTTACTATTTATCATAATTAGGCGTAGGTGTATTTGTACATAAATTTTATATAAATGTTTGTTTGATCAAAATATGGTATACATACATACTTAACTACTTATATGTATACACAATATTTTCCCAAAAATTTCCATACATACACATACATATGTATGTACATATAGTTGTCCCTTATTTGCTTAAGTTGTATGCCTGAATAAATTGTATTGCATACATTTTGGCGCTTGAACGATTATTTTAATAAATTTATATGTACATGTGTATATACTTATATTATGCATAACTTAAAATATACATATGTATCTATGTATGTATGTATGTATTTAGTTATCAACATTCAGGTACCAACACCGCACAAAACACACTCACGCACGCACGTACCATACTATACAAAACTATATAATCATGTGACTTAACCTATTTTGGCATAAAATGGAAAACGCTCTGGGCTTCGGGCTTGTGAATCTGTTTTGTTCTGGCTTTGTATAGCACAATATACGAACATACATATTAGACGTTAGTTGTGAATATGGTACATGCATGTGTATATGTATTTGTGTGGTTGCGTTATATTTAAGTAGCTCGCTCTTTAGCGCAACTCTGATGCTGCTACTCTGATTTATTGAAACTTAGGAGTCTAAGATTTTCTGTATGCATTCGAAATGGTTGCATTTCGTTGTTCGAATTCAAAGAAAAAAATTATATAGATACATAAGAAACATTTCTTAAGACTTTGATTAATTCATTTTTTTTCTTCAACTACGAACAATTCTTCTTGATATGAAGAACGATGTTCTTTCAAATTTAAGTAAATTTTATTCCATGTTTGTATCTTAAGCACATCAAAACTTAATATTCGAACTGCTATATTGAAAAGCAGCGCACATAAATCAATTAAAAACGTTATAACTTTTAACATAATTTATGAAAATTGTCAAATTTTTAACCAACATTTTGTGCCCAGTTGAGTGTTTCGTGTGCTTTGAGCTTTTACAACCGAGAGAATGGAAACATTATGGTATGTCGTTACCGAACTAAACTAATGAGTTTCTCAGTCGCACAAAACGATTTCATTGTGTGTGTTTGTGTGTTAACTAACAACATTTAGGACCATTTTCTCTGAATTGAATATCACAATCGGTAATTAACATTTCGAAATGCTTATGTGTATTGTGAATGATTACTCTTAGCAAAATTAAGACAGGGCTGCCAATCGGTTTTAGCATTTTTTTATAATTGTTAAAAAATTCCAAGTACTACAAAAATTATATATCTTATAACTTTGCTTCGAACCATGAACCGTACCATTTCCTTCTCTTCAAAAATCGAAACATTGTGTCAAAATTATTTCGGTTTTAAACTTATTACGAATTATAAATATATTTATGTACTTAAAATACTTGGGCTCTCAAAAAAAAAAACAAGAGCAATAACATCAGCCTAGAAATTAGACGAAGAATTACTCTGGCTAACCGATGCTACTTTGGTCTCGGTAAGCAAATGAGGAGTAGAGTTTTATCCAGAAAAACTAAAATCAAACTCTACAAGACGCTGATTATTCCAGTCCTGATGTATGGCGCAGAGGGCCTGACAAATCGGCGTTGGGTACATTTGAGAGAAAAATTCTTCGTAAAATCCTTGGTCCTGTCAGAGTGGACAACGATTACCGTATTCGCATGAATCACGAGCTATACCAGCTATATAATGACATCGATAAAGTCAGGCGCATCAGGTATAAACGATTGCACTGGGCTGGACACGTGCTTCGAATGGATGAAGAAGCTTCAGCGAGAACGGTATACGATAAAAACGTGGACGAAATCAGAGGGTCACGACAGCGGGGAAGACCACCGCTGTGTTGGAAGAATCAGATTCTGGAGGACGTCCGGAAGATCGGGATCCAGACTTGGTATCGAGTGGCACTGAATTATAACATCTGGGTTAATACCCTTCGTGCTGCCCAGGCTTAACCAGGCTTTAACTTCATTTTTAATCCAAAATTTTAATAACTTGCTAAAGTTTTCATAAAAAACTTCACCAAGTGACGACTGCTAGTACAAAACTGAAATATTAGTTCAAAAAGTGTTAAAATTAGGTAAGAGCTATCAAAACCACTGCTAAGTGATATCAATGACCGAGCTTCGCAACTCTCCATGTTTCAAAACTCTCAACTTTCTTCTATATTTGGTTGGGACTATCATTGTGTATATTTATAAAAAATTTGAAGAAAAAATTGAGAAACGAAGAAGTTTTATGGAAATTGGTATTGGGGATACCCCTTGAAATGAAGCTCAAGAACCGTTGACGTTTCAAATATGGTGACTTTGTCTCGTACGACAGACAACATTACAGACAGACATAGCTTAATCGACTCTCTCATAATTTAATTAGAAATGTAATACAATAAAAAAATATAATAATGTAAGAATATCAGGAATGTTATCGAAATCTTAGAGTTTTTTTCGAGAATTTACTCCATGACACCGATACTTCGAGTGCTTTCATTGATTGCAGAGGATAGTAGTGAATTGTTTTAATTTTTAATTTTCATTTTAAGGGTTTTTTTTTTAAGCATTCCTCTGATGAAATTGTCAGCGCAATTGAAAACACTCGTTTCGAAACTCGTTGCCATGGTCTAAAAATGTTTCAGTCAAAAATATAGTGAAAGTGTTTTCGGTGACACCTCTGTATTTCTATAAAAATTTTTCTCATTTTGGAATCTTCTGTCTGTCACAGCATTTTCATTTCAAGTCAACTCTTCGTATTTATAAAGTTAGTTGTTACCTAGTTTCTATTATACTTAACACATACCTATACACACACACACACACACATGTGTACTAATGCAAAAATTAAAATCGTTTGTATTTGTATCTTTTCTCCTTTGCACTTTGCACAATTTGTATTTGGTCTTGCCACAACAACAACAACAAAAAAACCATTACAAAAAAAAAAATAATAATAAAATAAATAAATAAATAAATAAATAAAAAGATCAATATATGTAAGCGTTGATTCATGCGCCACAAACGACGATCACAGATTAGGAGGGCGCGCGGCCCTGAACAGAGAGAGAGAGACCAAACACGATCATAGCGTTCAAAAGAAGAAGATGAAGAAGAAGAAAAGGGGGCAGAGAATGGGCGAATGAATAAATACAGTGGCTGGCAGTGGCAACAAAACAAAACAAAACAATCGCGCAGATAGTTTTTCTGTTTTTGTTGTTTAAGAAAACTAAAATTGCGCACTTTGCGTTTTTTTTTTTTTTTTTTTTTTTTTTTTTTTTACTCAACATCTTGCTTTATGCTGTGTCGTTGTTGTAATTGTTGCTTGTGTTGTTGGTATTCGTTAGGTTCACATTCTCATTACAGTTCATTCACCCATAAGATACGTTTATGTATCTATTATGTCTGCATGTATCTATGTACATACATACATATGTATATATGTACATAGATATAAATATATAGCTGACTGACTGCCTGCCTGCCTGCCTGCCTACTTGCCTATCTATCTATCTGTCTATCTATTTCTCCATGTATAAACATATTTTGCTTGCTATTTGCTGCTTCTATGCGCTAAAGATACAATACAACTAGTAGATACTTTTTTTGTTTCATTTTTTTTTAATAGATACATTCTTACATAAAAAAAAATATATTAAAAGCGTTTAAAGCTAAGCATTGGTTACAAAAAAATAAAATAAAAAAAATGCTTGAAATAATAAAAATATTATTAAGTTCAATAGACGATTTATTTCTTAATAATCTTGGCAACAAATAAGACGAAACATAAATGTTGAAAGATATGGAAAAAGCGTGTATTTCAAAGAGATCTGCCAGTTGGCTATTTGTCTTGACAAAAAAAAAAAAAAAATTACAGGAGCCGTTTTCAGAATGCCTTTCTAAATTTTAACGCCCGATTGTCTGTTGTCAGCGTTTGTATGAAAACGATTATCTCAGAGACTATAAGGCCACCATATTCGAAATGTAGACTCTCCTAAGCATTCCTCCGCTCAATTAGCATATAACTGCAGTTTTGATACCACTAAAAATCTTGGTAGGGAAACCTTCTGTATATGAAAGGCTATATAGGATCGAAGCTAACCAGTAGAAAAGTGCTAAATCGCTCAGCGATTCTAACTGCCAATGTTCATTATGTCTCAGTCTACTCGATCTAAGTGCAGGACATACACAGAGAAAGTGTTCTAACGTTTCTGGAGTGTCCTCTTTCTTACCCTAATCTAGCCTGTGTGTTCCCCGATGGGCCAATACCCATTAATGGCGGCTGTCGGTATTGCAAGCTCTTTGCGTGAGTTGAACAGTTGTGTTCAATCGTAGACCAAAAAAGCTTAGCTTCCCTGCAGCTGTTCATATTTTGTCATTTATATTTGGCTAAAGAGGTAAAGTGAATCTTAATGTGGGCGACCCAAGCGCTCATTGGAATCTGAACTGCGACTGACTGAGATTTATCCGATGCACTACGTCTAGCCAGCGTGCCAGCTTGCTCGTTTCTGGGAATATCACTATGCCCTGGGACCCATGAGAGGCAAAGCGTTTTGTGGCGAACAACAAGATTTAGTTGGTTTTTACAATCCCTTACTAACTTAGATTTGGTAATGTAAGCATCCAGCGTTTTGATGGCAGTTTGGCTGTCTGAGAAAATGAATCCGATCTATCCCGAATCTCCACGCCACTAGTACAGTATGGACTTCCGCCTGGAACACACTGCAGAGATCCTTCAATGCCAAGTCCTCCGAGTGTAGAAACCACCGATATGATACGGCTCGACTCACTTTAACGTACGGCCTTATTCTAACTTACCTCTCATTTTCTGATATTTTCAAGAAAATTATTATTATATCTGTATTTTTAGCTTAAAATTTGATATCAATATTGTTTCTTACCTTGGTTTGTATCAGACCATTGACCCCTATTCATACCATCTTGAAGTTCTGTCTAAACCACATAAACTATTTAAAAATTCGTGTGACGAGTTAACGTTTTTCCTTGTTATATTTTCAGCATAAATTGTATAAGAATCATGCCACAACGTGCAGCATAAAGCGCCCCATACAAAGTTACATCAAACTTTCGAGTTTTTTTCGGTTTGACCGAAGTTAATGTTTTTTTTTTTTTCTTGTTTTTATTAATTTATATTAAATTTTTTTATATGCCTACATACTCGTATATATTATAAAATTATTTTATTTTATTTTTTTTTTCTGTTTTTCATTACAGGTGAGTCAACTAAAATTTTCTTGTACTAAGGTGCTCGGCTAAGAAGTTATGCTGCACTCGTTTAAGAAGCAGCTTAATACCGTGAATAGATTAAATAAAAAGAAAGAGAAGGAAAAAAAATGATATAAAAAATAAAAGGGTAAAACGTTACATGATGATGATTAAACTAGTACTGCATCTTTGATTCGAATCTTGTTGAACAACTTTTCCTTGGCATTGAACTTTTTGCAGCTTGAAATTTGTTGTTGTAAGCATGTTGTCTGAAAATGAAAACCTCAAGAGTTGCTAAATGAAAGAGTGTTGTAAGGAAACATACAAAAAGAAAGACAGACAGACAGACAGAACGTACGAAAGAGATAGATTAAGAGTAAAATAGATAAATAGATAGACGGACAGACAGACAGACAGGACGGACAAGGAATATATTACTTGCTGTCTCTCTCTCACTCTCTTCCTCTATTTTTTCGCTGTTTTTTTCTATTTAAATCTATTTGGAGCTTCTGGAATCTAAGCATTTACGTATTACGACAATCGTCATAGATGAATGTATAAGGAAAAAAGAAATGAAGAAGCCTTCAACAAGAGACAAACCCCAATGTATGTATTTTGTATATGCACGACGACGGCGACGACGACGACGGCGATGACGATGACGACGAACAGCCAGCAGCCACAGCAAGTAGCAGCAGCAGGTTGCTCCCTTTCCCGTTACCAACTTTTAAGCTTTCTGTTTATGCCTTAAGCTGTCTCACTCACGCGTTGCGCGTTTTACTGTTGTTGGCTTGATACAATGATGATGTTGGTAATGCTGCTGCTTCTTTTTGCTTGGTGTCACTCGTACACTCGTGTACACACTGGTAGTGGCTGGCAATGGTCGAAGGTGGTCGGAGGTAGTAGTTAGCTGGCTGCCACTGCTGGCGCTGCTACTTTATGGGTCCCTTGGCAACAAGCCGTCGTTGATGTTGTTATTTGGGATCAAAATTTACTTTTTTTTTTTTTTTATATTTTTATGCTTCTTTTGCTTCTTTAACGCGAATGACGCAAAAATACAATAAAAAGTTAAAAGAAAAGAAAAAAAAGAGTGTGTGTACTGAAACCTGTGCATTCTGCTGTCCATTTTGATTTTTGTTCCCTTTTTTGTTGTTGTTGTTGGTGCCTAGTAGCTGACTGTTGATTTCTCTGCACACTGAACTGAACCAAACCGAACAGAACAGAACAGAACTGAGTCAAAAGCACGCATCGAAGTGGAGCTATAGCTCAGCTAAAGATGCCTGCCTGATGAAGCTGGTCGGAATTTTTTTTTTTTTTTTTTTTTTTTTTTGGGAGGGGGAGGTAGTAGAGACAACGCAAAGCAAAGCAGCTGCTTTGGCTGTTTGTTTGTTTGTTGGTTTGTACATGTATATATGTATATGTATGTATGTATGTATGTATATGTGTATATGTATGTAGGGCAATAGCAGCGGTGTGTGGAGTAGGAGTTGTATTCAGTACAACCGTGGAACTGTTTTTATACTATGTGGTTCACGCGATGTCTGTCTGTCTGTCTATCTGCCTGCCTGCCTTTTCGTCTGTCCGTCCGTCTGTTTGAATGTCGTGTCGATTGTAGGCTTCTTCCAATGATTTTCCAGTGCATTCGCTGGATTTTGCTTTACTTCCTTAACTCGTTCTTCTCAAATACATACATAAATACATATACATACATATGTATATGTATGTATATAACTATTGTGTAAAAATATAGCAATATTTCTCTACTGTCTGTCCGTCTGTCTGTCTGTCTGTATGTCTATTTGTCAGTATGTATGTATGTATATATTGTTATATTTCTAATGCCTCAAATATTGTTATTACAAGTTAAGTTGTTGCTGTATACACATATTCCATGAAAACAAATTTTATTAAAAAAAAAAAAAAAAATCGATACCTTGCACTAGATTTAGTCGAATGTTCCATATAGTATGTCCACAGCGCCCATATGAAATGAAATATTTTGTTAAGGTTTTTGTTGTCAGACAACTCTCTGAACAATTTTTTCATACCATAATTTTTTTCTGTTAGCAACATGTCTGTGTGCGTTATCCTTCCTTTATATGCAAAAATCAAAATGCCACGCCTACTTTCAGTTATAGCCCCCATACAAAGTTACCTCGCAAATGCGAGATTTTATATGCAATTTTATTATTTTTATGAAATTGGTTTAAAACGATTCGAATATTAAAATCGCTGTTAGGAAATAAAGAACGACTGTACTTGATGTAAGAACATACGAAATTAAGCACGAATATTGCTATCGGTTCTTGTATTAAGCACATTGTGCTTGTATTGAGAACAATCGTACTTAATTAAAGTTTTTAAATAACAAAACAAAGTAGTGAATAACGTAATGCACGCTCTCCCGAATTTGCTCTTGCAAACTTCTTTTGTTTTCTCTCTGTACATGTATGCCCAATAAAACGAAGCCCCGATTTAAACTCGATTTTCTGTTCATTTATCCCCATTGACGCATCAAAGGAGACATCGTAGACCCCAGAGGTGTCTGTCTGTCTGTTTGACGCTATGCGATTCATTCGCTTAGTTTTAAAGATATATTGTATAACTGGAACTTTAAATTTAAGCTTTTCTCGGCAACGACTAAGCTAAGTTCGAGATTTACAGGGCCACGCCCATTTTTAGATAATGCCCTAATACAAACTAACCGCCCAATTTCGAATTTTTTTATTTTTATATTTTTTTTTCACTCCCATCTGGGTAAAAACATATTTTATATCATCCTATGTATACACCACCGATATGATACAAATCAAGCCACTATAACACTTATCCCTATACAAGCTTACCTTCCATTTTCTGATATTGTGTCTTAACTTGAATTGTTTTAGACAATTGACCCATACCCATCCCATCTCGAGGTTCTATCTAATCCACTGATGATCAGATATAAACTATTTAAAGATTCGTGTCACGGGTATTTCTAACTTAAAATGATTTTCTGATGAACTCGAATATGGAGTCTGCTCTTTGGTTCTATTAACCCATTGATCCAACCCCAAATTCATGTTAGCTCGCTTTATTGTTTCTTATTTTTGTTGTTAATAAATTCAAAATAACATCACATTTCTGTACAAAAATGTTTTTTTTTTTTATGTTGCCAAATGCTACACACAAAAACTTTTCACTCGAATTGCATGATTCGTTGGTTGGTGAGTTTAGATTGGTTTGGTTTAGTTTAGTTTTTTCTATTTTTTTTTTTTTTTTTTCTGATCAATACTTCACTTAAGCACCAACTTGTATACTCTTCCCACATGACTGCATAAAAAAATATGTATGTGAAAGTAAAATATTAGCAGTGAGCACTTGAAAACTTTTGCCATATTCTACTTTTGTGTTTTGCTTTTATGATGCATAGACTAGTTGATTTTTATTATTTTTTTATTTTTATTATTATTATTTATACATTTAAGAAACTCCCTTTTCATTTACGTCAATGGACATACACATGCATGTAGCATATAAACCATTTAAAAAAAAAATACAATTGTGTATATACATACATATGCATATTGTATATTTATTGATATAGATGTATAGTACATACACATATGTATGTGTATATATTATGTATAGATAGATACATGCATTTGTGGAAAGAGCTGGAAAAGTGTTTTAAGAAATTAAAAATAGTAAAACACAAAACAGAAATTATTTATTTTTTTTTTTTTTTTTTTTTTTTTTTTTTTTTGTAAATGCATATTTTCAAGATCTGAGTCAATCGATTTTTAGCTATTTAATGCTAAAATCTGCATTTATTAAAAGCTTTGAGCAGTTCCTTTGACGTGAAGTAGTGTAAAACTCTCCCCTTTTTTGTTTTCTTCAACCTCCAAGTTGAAATTCTTTATACTAACAGATTCTCTAGAGCGTATTATTGATACTCTACTATGTCTTACTCTCTTTCTCGTTCTAAAATTAAGATTAAATCAACATTTTTCGAAATAAATTCAAATTTCACTGAAGGCAAGCGTTACCAGTTTCGACCAATTTATAACAGTTTAAATACTGTCGAAAAAGAAACCTCTAAAGCTTCTGTTGTGCCAAAACAGCATTTTTTGGTATTCGTACATTTCTAAAATGCATAAAAGTTTATATATAATTCGCAAATAGTTTATACAAATCAAAAAGAAAGACAAATTTTTGTTAAATGGCTTGTTTAACGGTTTTTATTTTTTATTATTTATGTTTTTTTTTTTATTGCTTTGCAACCGTGATATGTACGAAAAGGATGAATCAATTTGTCCGAGTCAAAAAACTTGACCAAGCACAAAGCGTAATCTTTGGGATATTCTATTCAAATGTGAAATTATATGCAGGATTATCCTATTTCTTAAAAATATTCTTCTTTTAGTTTATACCAAAACTTAGATGGATTTTCATGAATCTATTTTACGTATTTAGGGTGTAGAATCCAAAACCATTTTTCAGATATTCTTAAAGGTTTTAAGGAATAAATTATCATTTGACATATGGCTTTTTGAACAAATTTTCTTAGAATATTCCAAAGATTACGTTCCTAACTTTAAGCAGCAATTTCCCAACAGTTTGTGTGTATATGTTGTGTTTCAGGGAGCAAAAGTTCCATAGGGAAACTATTTTAGCCTTGTTTGAGAGTCTTAGCTGGCCTTTACTTATTTTTTTTTTCAATATTTTCAAGTGATACGAGTGCGTGTGTTTTCCATGCAAAATATGGAAACTTTATTTAAAGACCTTGTGAAAGTGTGTCTGTATAATGCAGTTGCATTTTTTTTTTTTTCTTTTTATTATTTCTTTATTTTTCGTTTTAATTTCCATTTGTTGTTTGTTCTTGCTATTTCTATTTTATGTTATTATTGTTGTTGTTGTTGTTGTTGTTGTTGCAGTGATACAATTTTTGCTCTTGTTTTTCTTCTTTTTTCTTATTGAACGCTTTTAGTTGCAGCGCCCTCTGTTGACACTTGCAGCTAACAGCAAAAAAAAAAAAATATAAGCATCAACGACAAAATGAACCCGAAGAGGGTACATTTTTTTTTTTTTTTTGTATTTCCTTCAATTATAAAGTAAAATGGGTATATCAAATTTGTGCAAATGTGTGAAACACAAAAAAAAAAAAAAAAAAAAAAAAAAATATTCTTAAATAATTTTTAGAAGCATCCCAATGGGATTTTGTAGTACATGAATCTTTACAGAAGCGATTTCAGTGAATGGTAATTACGAATATGTTGCTCTTTTTTGTATTTTAACTTCGTAAAACTTCGTTAAAACGAATGTCCAAAGAAATACATGTAAAATATAGTGCTTTTGGCAGCGATGTTTGCATGTAATGCAGTTTTTTTTTTTTTTTATACGAAATAGTCAAGGACTGCTTCAGCCGAACAGCTGATCTGTCTAAACTGTTTGAAACGGCAATACTTGTCCAAGTATTTTTTTTTTTTTTTTGATAATTAAAAATGTCTTGCCTCTGTGTAAAAGGAATGTGAAATGGGAAGTGTTTGGAATTACTTCAGCGTTGAAAAAGAACATTTTGCACGCAATAAAATTCCATTGGGATTTGTATACATAGTATATGTGCAGGGTGTATAGTAAAAGAGCACACTCAATTGAAATGTTCTTCTTCTTCTGCAACTGCTTCTACTTCTTATTCGTGTTAATGTTGGCGGTTTGGCGACGTTGCCAACGCTATCGACATTGCTGCTGCTGCTGTTGCGGCTGCTTGCCGAAAATTTTCCACGATTTTTCGCAGAACGTTTCATCTTCGTCAGAGGCAGCAGCGTATTCAGTGTTAAGCATCGTCGCTATCGTCTTTGTTTGGCTGCGGCTGCAACTGAGGTTATGTATGCATGTGAAATCTCTCCCGGGCCTTCTCTGAGCCAGGATACACACACACACAAACACACACATACACACTAACAAGCTAGACAGATGAATGGTTTTAAAATGGACATGAGGACAATTGACGGTCATACGTAGGGAAAGATATACAGACAAATGAATGGACATACGGACGGACGGATGGATGAATATAGACGGACGGATGGACGGACGGACGGACAGACTTAGCTCATTGCATTTGTGCTGCTGCATTTGTGCAATTTTCCAGTTGGCTCTGACTCGGTCTCTACTGTCGCTGGTTCATTCATTCATTCGTTCGTTCGTTTGTTCATTCGTTTGGTTTGGTTTACTTGCTTTTGCTTTTGCTTTAGCTGTTTCTGTTGCTGTTGCAACCAATAGATACATTTTTCATAGTGATTGCCTTTCTAGCCAGCCGAACGCCCGAAATTGCATACCAAAATGCCGAAATTGTTTTGTATACGCGCTGGAACTACGATATAACTGCATACACACACACACATAAATACACGTATATAATAAAAGAAGTGTATGTTGTTTGGGTCGCAAGTAGGCAACTGTCCAACGTTGTTGTTGTCGTCGTTTTCGTTTTCGTCGTCGTCGACATCACCGTCGATTGCCATTGGCTGCCAAAGTTTAAACGTAGTTGCAACGCAAGTGCATAACATAACACAAAAACGTAACACAACACAACGCTACGCAACGCAACGCAACTCTATGCTACGCTACGCAATGATACGCAATGTAATGCGCGATAGCAACTACTAAAAACATTTACCGTTAGCTTAGGTTAGAGTTGTCAACTCGTTGTTTTTTTTTATTTATTTATTTCTTTCTTTCTTTTCGGTAGAGCAAAAGAGGTAAAATAAAAGAAATAAAAAAAAAAATAACACAATAATAAAAACAAAAGTTTAGTTAGTTCAGTGTAACCAAAATTTTAATACCTTTTCCCAAGTAAGTTTAAATTTCAGTTTTACTCAAGATAAAATATATTTTGTTTTTTGTCCTTTTTTTTTTTTTTTAAATAAAACCGTTTATTTACATAAAATGTTTGTATTCTTCCTTAGCTTCGTAATCAAAAAGGTCCCTAAGCAATCGTCTGAAGACCTTAACTACTCACGGGTGTTCTCAAGGTTTTAAGCGATGTACGATATCTTCTTTTAGTTTGCTTTTACGTGCCGTAGACCCCATAAAGTATATACATTATTTATCAGCTTGACGAGACGAATCGATTTAGACATGTCCGTCTGTCTGTCCATAGTTACACGTTTCATTCGCTTAGTTTTAAAGATATTCAACTGAAACTCGAAACTTTAGCTTTTCTCAGTCCAAAGCAGTTAAATTGTAAAAATCCAGGAGCCACGCCCATTTTTAGGAGTAGCCAGCATACAAATTTTTCAGTTTTCTTAACGGAAAATGTTTTTTTTTTTTGAAGTGATTTGTGTCAAAGTAAAAACACTTCTAACGATAACCCATATTCAAAAAAAGAGACATGGTTTACGTGGAACCACTATAGCATATAGCCCCCATACAAATCTTCAGCCAATTTTTTAGTTTTTATATGAATATGGGTTATTTATGAAGCGATTTGTTTTAAAAGTGGTAAAAACACTTCTAATAGCAACCCATGTTCTCAGTTGGAGATATGATTGAAGTAGAATATTGCCCCCAGTAGCATAAAACACCCATACAAACCGAAGATCATCGTATGACATGTATTGAAGCCATGGACCAAACCGATATTACGTGCAGAAATTGTGGAAATAAGTTTAAAGACTCACTGATTAACTGACAAACGATCAGTCTACAGGCCATATTATTATGGAGATGAACACTAAGCCAAGATTTTAGAAAATTTTTACATGGGTCATAAAGCTCGTTAAAAACTATTCTTGTGGTGTTTTAGTTTATTTGAAAACTCGAATTCGGCACCCATTTGTGAACTTAAAATCGAATCTTCATAAAGATCGCTAAAAAATTTTTTGTGGTGTTTCGTTGTTTTTTGAAATTTGAACCCGGGACTTATTGGATGATCCAAAACCGTATGATGCATCTTTTTTAACACTTCAGAGCTTGATATTAGACGCCTTTGAAATGTGTTTACTACATGTGCACTTAAACGAGATTTTGAATAATTTGATTCTGGTGCATATTGCTATTTTGATAATCATATTCACAATGTCAATGCAGATTAAGTTCTATGTTCAGCTACGATACTTCCCACAGTTCTTATCAAGAATACAAGATGATGATATCAGTTTCCAATACAATTTCAGGCGTATAAAAAATTCCAACGAAGCTAAAGCTTTTCATTGTTGTTCATCTTTTCTCAATTGTTCTTTTCGCAATAAACATTAATTATGGTAAACAGAAAGAAAATCGTTTGCTGTTAAACTAACCCTAAATTAAATATATCCTTTTACACATAATTTTGTTACCTATTTTGTTCGCTCTGTTAACTCAGCAACTCTGTACAATGCGCGGGTTAGTATTTCACAACAAAAACAAGAAAAAAAAAAAAACACGAAGCGTTTAACGTCAGCATACACCTACACAAATGCTTATTGTGAATGCTGCTGCTGCTGCTGCATACCTTTTAAGTTCACCTTACATTCAGCTAACACCGTACCACCCTATAAACACCTCCTCTTATGGTTCATACGAGTATGTTCTCAACGCATTGTCGTCTTCAATATTTTGCAAAATAAAGTCAGGATTGCATACAGCCAGGCAGGAAGGCGAAAAAGGCATTCAAAGTACAACCGGGCCGACCACCTTTTGCCTCGTAACTGGTCGTGTGCCTCTTTAAAAACGATTCGGGTTTGCCTAGGCATACACTAGTAGTGTTGCTTTTGCTCATCAAAAATGCACCAGCAACTCGCTATGTCAACTCAATGACTTCTAGGCGCGCTGTTGCTGTTGCTGCTGCTTATCGCCCATTGCCTTTTGTCGACTGCAATTGCTTTTATTTAATGTGCTCTGGAATACTTGCCACTGGATGCTTGCATAAAAGAGATGATAATGATGATGAAGAAGGAAGAAGGAAGAGGATGGTGGCGCAAGTGCGCAATATATGTATTTGTTGACAACCCTACGCAACTTTTGATGATGTACGACTATAGTCGTACCAATATATTTTATTGTTGTTGTTCGAATTGAAGTTGGAGTTGCTGTTGATGTTAAAGCACACCAACACTTCCTCTTGTGCAGTATGGCAACGTCGTCAGCAGTATTGTCATCTTCATCATCACCAGCAACAACAACAACAACAGCAACAGCATCATTGTCGGCACTCGGCATTTCCTCGTTTTCGGCGTCGATGACTAAAGTTTCAAATATTGAAATTCCTGTACATGTTTTTGCATCTATTACGGCAGTAGTCATTCGTGCATGTTTACGTGAGTGAGTTAAGATACAGGAAATACCTGCTGCAACAGTATTTGAAGTTGTCATAATTACTTAAGCAATGTATTATTGTCGAAATTGTTGTTGTATTTATTATTGGCATTGATTATGATACTACGTAACTTTCTGGTAAATATTAACCAAATTTAAATTTGTTTCGATTTGTTGGTTTCGAAAAAAAAACAAAAAAAAAAAAAAACAAAAATATTCACATTTATATTTTGATATAAAGACACTAACCTGTTGCGCATTTATTATTTCTTTTTATTTATATTTTTTATTCAAATCAAACCAAAGTTGGCTATACACTTCAAAGTTCAAATAATATTGTATTTATACAAGCTGCCATAAATTTTAGTCTACGAAATCAAGTATGCCGTGAGCCCACTTCAACTTTTAGGCCATCAGAACTCTGAATATTTGTACGAGAGCGATTTCAGTGGCATACCCCAGCTAACCGAAAGCTGTTTTTTGAGAAAAAACTCTCCAGGCATCTTTGATTGATTCAAAGTTTAAAAATTTATTCTTCGAAGAACTAAGAAGTAAAGCTACCCAAGTGATACTCTCAGATCTTAACCAAACTATAGTTATTTGACTGGACTAGAAAAAAAATAGGCAAAGGTACAAATTTAAAGTTTGAAAACACTCTTTGAGACGGTGGGGTAGGGTCAAAAAACATTTTTAAATCTTCTTATATTTGCTTGAAATTCATTATTCGGTGGGTTTTCGGGGTCACTGTATCCAAATTCAATTTCAAAATGGCGAATGCAATATGGCGACCTCCTAGTATCGAGGTGAAAGTGAATCCAAACAGATTTTATACTTCTTGGTGCCCATATTGCATCCGCCATTTTGAAATTGAAAATTAAGTATTTAAAATACAAATGTGAAATAAATAAAACTAGTTTTTTTTTTTTTTATTAAATACTTAAAATAATTCTCAAATAGTTTATACAAATCAAAAAGTAAGACAAATCTTTGAAATACGATTGACGTTGGTACGCAACACATTGAGAGAGCAAGAGCGCCTTATATAACCTTGTATAGTTGAACCATGCTCGAGAGTCTTGGCTTACTGATGGCAGGTTCCCTTGAAGTGTACCAGAAGAAACATAACGAAAATATGAAACAACAATACTTTCTTAGTTTGACCTACTAGAAAGGAAGGAGGTATAAAACCATATTCCGTATTTTTGCTAAATAAAATAAGCCTTAAAAAAAAAACCTTTCTTTTTGGAATAATTTTTTAACGCCTCAAGTAAAACTTCATTCAATACTCTTAAGGCGGCCGGCATATACTTTGAATAAGTTTATGGTGGCAATAATATAAAAATATATTTCTAACATTGATTAACGCTGTTAAAAAAAAAAAAGAGCGAAGCTATATTTACGTTGTGGTAGCAACAAAGTTCAATCAACTTATAGTCAAGTTAGTTTATCTTGAACAACTATGCCAAACTGCAACTCATCATTCTCGGCTCTTGATTCTCGGTTGAATTTCAACGGTCTAGCTAAGCAATACATATAGATTGTATATATATATATAAAAATTTAGGTACAATACTACATAAGTACCTACATATAGTACGACGTTAGATCGAACGACTGGTGGACTGGTCGACCGGACGGCCGCGGCCGACCAATGGTCGATGCAATGTGTGTCAGTACACGAAAAAGAAAGATGTTGCTACTCCAAAGTACAACAACACAAAACGATGTCGATGGTTCGTTCATCATGATGACAACAACAATAACAGCAATAACAACAACAACAACTACAACAACTACAACAATGACGATGACGATTCATTGAACTTTTGCAACTTTCGGAACAAGTTGAAATTCCTTCATAACTTGCTCTTTTTTCTTATACCAAGTTAGATAGTTCATGAAGCCCTTTCACAGACAACAGACAACACAGACCGAGTATAGAGATCTAGAGTCGACGACGACAACAACAATAACAACAACAACGAAGAAAAACCAATCGTTGCAGAGTCTTGTTGCTTGGATTTGATGTTTAGCAAAAATGTGTCCGGAAGAAGCAGTGAACAAACCAAACACACAGAGCAGCAGCAGCGACAATTGCAGCTAAATTCTGTGGCAGATTAGAGTAGACAACACCGCCACCGCCGCCACCATCGCCATTGTTGCAGTATATGATAGAATGAAAATAAAACCTGATTTTCTTTAGCAAAAAAAAAAATAAAATAAAATAACCATTGCTTCTGGCTAGTCCTTTCACACTCTGGAACACAACTGGAAAAAAAAACCAACTAGCTGGCAGCCAAATAGTCAATTATCAAAAGTTGTTGGGAAGACAAAAAAAAAAACGCATTTGGGTAAAGTCCCTAAAAAAATTTACCCCAATTTTTTGACTTTTTGCACTAGTCTTAACTATTTGTTGGAACCCCTAGGCATTTTCATCAAAAGTACAATTTTGAATGGTTACTTTTCAGTTACATATTTATAAATTTAAGTCAAACAAACAAATGGGTAAGACTCTGTCACAAAAAAAAGTAATATGCAAGTGGATTTCCGGAAAATAATAGTTTTTGGCGAGATAATTTCAGAATTAAAAGGATTTTGAAAAATTGAATTGATATAAGATTGAATTTATTGTCTACTTTATTTGCAATCAGTCCAATTGTCGACATTATAGTTTATTTAGGATGCGGTTTGGCTAGGGAGAATTCAAATGAATACTGAACAGACCCAGTACCTCATTACGATTATCGGTTTGGAAGATCCGAGGGATGAGTTCGTTTCAGTCTACGCTGCGTATTTAGGAATTGATTCAATGAACTCAAAATTTTGTCCAAGAAATATTCAAAAATATTTTTTATATGATTTTTTAAGGGACCTGGCGTCTGTTTTTAAGTTTTCTTAAAAAAAAAAACAGAATTTTGGTGTATTTAATAGTTCTCGAGATATATCGATTTAAACTTTGGTTGTACCAGACCATTGATTTCACCCATCCCATCTCTAAGTTTTATCTAAACCACTGATACATTCATACACATAAACTATTAAAAGATTCGTGTGACGGGCATTTAAGCTTCGGTTTTACCGAAGTTAACGCTTTTCCTTGTTTTATTCTAAATTTGGTATTTATAGGTCAAGATTCAATAAAGTTTTAGATAAAAAATAATATAGCTCAAAACCTAGTATATATATGTAGTATTGGCTACATTTTTAATGGAGAACGCGAATTTATATCTTTTCGATTTGGAAAATTAAGGGAGGGTAAATCTTTTTTCTTTATTGGTCCCTTTTTCATGTTCGAGTATTTCTTCAGGTGTTTGGAAGCAAACAAAAATACCCTCAGTTTTGCTTCGATTATCTGCTTTTAAATCAAATGACGCAATTGCTCAACACTTTATCAACAGTATTGCAAATAATAAAATAACTACGCAGGATATTCTAAAAGTCACTGAAATTTATCAAATAATCCTCGTATGTTGTCTATATGAAATCTCTGATATTTCAAAATCCGCTATGTATGTTCTTTTTGCCACTGCGGTTCTGTTCTTTGTCATATTAAATACTAAAAATTCGTCTCGTTCTTTTACCCAAAATTTACAACAACAACAACACAACACACACATTCAGTCAGCCAGCCAGCCTAAACTTCTCCAACTTTCATCCCAATTGTTTCGTATTTTTTTATTTATTTTTTGTTGTTGTTGTTTTTTTTTTTTATGATAACTCTTCTTCTTTAACTATTGCTGCTGCTGTCGATGCTGCTTACTAGGTTTTAGTTGTTGTAGTGCCTCCGGAAGTAGCGCTGGTTTAACTTTTGCATTGCTGCGTTTACTCAAAAGCGCTCGTCTACTCGTTTATATTCGCTCAGTATTTTTTATTATTGTAATTCTTTGGTGAAAATATTTTTTTTTTTTTTTTTTTTTTATAAAGAAAATTTTCTAAATTAAAAAAATGAAAACTCAAATTTTGCATAATCAACAAAAAGAAAAACAACAACAACAAAAATCAACAAAAAGACAAAGCAACAGACAACGACAAAACAAACCAACACAACAAAAACAACAAACAAAAAGAAAATATCAAAATCTTAAAATGGTAAGTTTTGTTTTACGAAAAATTTTATATATTTAAAAAAAAATTAAATATTTTCTAAAGTATATAAAACAAAAATTTTAAATAACTTTGTTCATTAACAGCGCTTTTATATTTAACAGCAATGTTATTGTATTTACATTACTGTTATAACAGTTTGCATTATAATTATATCTCTCGCTCTCGTGCACTTCGTACTTGTACACGTGCGTTTTGCGCGCTCTCTCTCTCTCTCTCTCTCTTAAATGCATTTGTTGCTCTATTACTCTTTTTTTTTTTTCGTTGTTTTTCATTTTAATATTCTCAGTTGCTCTTTTTTTTTTTTTGTATTTTTATTTTTTTACTTTGTGTTATGGAATTCGTCGTTGTCGTTGCTGTTGTTGTTATTGTTGCTGTCGGCATTTCTTTTTTGTGTTTGTGTTTTTTTTTCTTTTTATATCTAACAAACATTTGTGCCATGCGCGCACAATACAACAGCTGTGCTTGCTGTGCGCCTGTTCCGTTTTGTAGACTGCATCGTCATTGCAGGTCGGTTATAATTGTTGTCTGTCTGTCTGTTTGTCTGTTTAGTTGCTGTGTTCGTTTACTGTGTGTGTCAGTTGGCAATTTATATCATTATTTTACTACTAACCACGCTACTTATTACTTTTCGTAATTTAGATAAAATTCAAAAAAAATTCAACACTTTTAAGATAGATTTTTTTTTATTTTTTTATTTTCTTTGCTTTTCACTATAATAGCAAAAGCAGCAGCAGAGCAGTAGCAGCAGGGGGTGACGACTGAGAGCTGCTAATACAAAACTGCTTATCTTTAATTTGCTTTTATTATTATTGTTTACACAGTTATTGTTCGCACAGAAGGGGCAAGTGCGTTAACAGTGAATTCACAGAGCTGTGGTTTCGTTGTTTTACTCTTTTTTTTTTTTTTTTTCTTTTTATTTTGTGAAACGTTTAGCGGCGCCAACTTGTCATAATATTCTCATTTCTTTGATTGTTGTTGTTTTTGTTGTTTTTATTACTTTGATTTATGCGATTCCATTCTATTCATTATTACTCTTAAATCTTTTTTTAACGTTATTCTCTTTGTTAGATAATATTCTAAAAATATAACAAAAAATTTTATTTTGCTAATTAAATTCTTGATTAATCGAAAAGCTATTTTTTTTTGTTATTAATAATTATTTGAAATAAGCAAGATTATTTTTAAATGTGTTAATTAAGCAGTAAAAATAAAAACCACAAAAAAAAAAAAAGACATTTACTTTGGTGTTCAACAGACCGAAGCATTAATGCGCTTCATGCATGTTTTCAACGAACTATGAAATTGTTAATTAACGCATATAAAATAAACATACGAATATCAAGTGGGTATTTAAATTTAAACGCAGTGTTTGTAACAGTCATTACCATATTTTTCCTTCCCCTCTAGGGGTCTGATTATAAAAGAAAAGTTTTATTTCCATAAATATCAGTGGTGGGCACATAAATATTTGATCCCGAATTCTTTCAACCCGATGTGAAATTTTTTATTTTTACTTAAGTCAATAATTTTTTCTATGCATCTTTTAAAGAGTTATCAGTCTTACTATCATGATGAAAATATTTGGGTTTTACGTTTGGAAATTAGCTTCTTACTAAAAACACCGAATTCTTCGAACATTTGAACATTTATTTTACTTTAAGTTTTAGGTTTTTGTACACATTTTATACGAACGAAAACACAAATATTTTGATAGCTATGAATGTGTGCTAATTCTGAAAAAAGGGAATAAACTCCTGATTGTTCTTCACGATCTAAAGAAAAATTGGGCGGTGACATTGGTCGCTGATACTCTTTTTTTTTAAGTGTAGCAAACATAGTGACGAAATTAAAATACTATACAGAAAATGTTTTGAGAGCTTAAATAACAACAAAACATGTAGATAATCACTCATTTATATGTTTATATGTGTTGTATATTTACTTCGATATTATGCACATGCATGAACATGTAAATAGGACCACTTTAATATATTAAGGAATTCAAATTATTTATTAAGAAGAATTTTTTGTTTGAAATGTGACGATTTTTCCATCGACGAGCAATATAATTCGAAGTGAGATCGAAAATCATATGTTTTCAACCACCATTTGGTTCATTTTCATTGATTAAAGGGAAACTAACGTATTTTTCCACTAGAATTGTTTACTATAACACTCAATAATGGTGCAACATGACCAAATGAGATAAATATTGGAACGCTGAGCCATCTCGATAATTCAAAGATTTGTGAGGCTAAGTTTTATTTCAAAATCGTTTGACTGTTCAAAGCTCCTCACGATATGTTCAATGTTTATAAGTATTACCGAATGGCACTAAAACCCTCAGTTCTGGGCACATTCGGTTCATTTAATAAGTCGATTTTTTAATGTTCCCATACAAAACTATTTGCTTTTTATGTTTTTATTATACTAGCCCCAACATATTGTGGACTCGCTGCAATCCACAACATATTTTGAGCGCGCTGCAATCAAAAAAAAAAAAACTGGTATTTTTTAGTATGTTTTTGGGTTTCGATTAGTACATAAATACTTTTGTATTAACGAAGTTTTTATTTTATTAATACAAAACTAAATTTTCTATATTTTACTAAAGAAAATAAAAATATCGTTAAAAAAAAAAAAAAAAAAAAAAAATACTGGCATTATTTCTATGTTCACTTCTGTAACCAAAGAGCGCAATTTATGCTCTTAAAACTGTAGCTCTCTCTCTCTCAAGAGCGGAAGTTTTTTTTTTGCATTGATGCAAAAATTCCAATGTTATTGTTGGATTTTTTGTTAACGAAAAAAAAAATAAATAAATAAAAAAACAAACAAAACTTTTGCAAAAACAAAAAATAGAAACAACAACATTTTGTATCTTGTGTTGTGAGTATATTAAAAATAACACTAGGCATTCTTTTTATTTAAAAAAAAAAAACACAAAACAAAACAAATTCGTAAAAAATATTTTTAATTCAATGTGTCGTGTCGTCTTGTTGCAATTTCTTAGCACCCAGCAATTGGCATATGCTTTGCACAACAAAAATGCGCAGAAATCAACTAAAAAATTGTAGGTAAAAATGTTGTTTGTTGTTTAAATTTGTATTCTTTTTCGTCAGTCTTTATGTCATCAAATAAAGCGCAAAGTAAAAATAGATTCAACTTAAAAAAAAAAAACAAATTTATTATCGTATAACAAACTGCTTGCGTTTGCAAGTTTATTAGAATGCTCCCTCTCACTCTCTCTCTCTCTCCCTTTCTCTGTCTGTCATATTGCGCTTCATACGTTTCATACATTTTTTTCACACGCTATTTGACTTTGTACGTTCGCAAATAAATGCAATGATGAAAGATAATAAGAAAAAAAAAAAAAAAAAAGGAAGAGAAAGTGGCGAGTTGTAGCATGTTTATAAATTAATATAAAAATAATTATAGTATAAATATTTTAAATATGTTTGTTTATATATAAAACAATAATTTTTTTTTAACAAATTTAAAATATTTTTATATACACTGCATTTTTTTGTGCTCATTTTATTTTTTTTTACTCACTCATACACGCACTCGCTCTTTATATATAAAAATATACATTTGTGTGTATAACGAGTAATACTCGCTGTTATTTTCTCGTTTGCTCTCTAACTCTCTCTCTCTGTGTTACTCCTGCGCTCTTTGAAACTTTTGTGTATGCTGCATTTTTCATTTGTTTGCTTGCTTAGTTGTTATGTATGTGCGCCTGTTAAATTGGCGGTTACACGCGGTCGTCACACGGCGTTTTATTAGATTTCTTAATCCCAACAACAGTTTAGGGTTAGTGTGCTGCTGCTCTATATGTATCATTTGCAATTTTTTATTTATTTTTTTTTATTTTGCGCTGACTAGCCATAGCAGTCACATGAGACATGTAATACGCATTTTTTTTTTTTTTTTTTTTCAACGCTGCTCGTTTTATATTAAACAAAAAAAAAAAAAATGTTTCGAGATGATAACTCGGTTTTCGCTTGCGCTAAACTTTCGTGTTTGTACGTCGTAGTCGTTGTCGTCGTCGTCATTGCCATCGTCGCTGTTTTTGTTTTTGTCATCGTTTATTTTTTCCTGTCTGCAAACACTTGCTAAATTTTGCTGTGCGCCTGATATTTCCCTCGAATATCGAATCTCGATTTCGATGAGTTTTTGGGATTAATATAAATTGTTGAGACAACGCCGACATTGCAATGTGTGTATATATATATTTATTTTATTTTTTATATTTATACCACTGCTATTTAGCATATTAGTAATAAAAATTCTTCTTGTAAGTCTTCGGCAAAGCGAATTTTTTTTTTTTTTTTAGTATTTAAATCTGTTACTTGTTCGCTTTTGTACGCTTGCTTGCTTGCGTGCTTGCTTGATTACTCTCTCGTTTAGTGGTTACAATAACATAGAGCAGTGTGAACCGCATTTAAAAGCTCACCTTCACCACTCTATTGTTTTAACCCCAGCAATACATATATATGTATGCTTAAATAAGTCTTATTTAAGTAACAACTCACCACAGATTACACTAGTATCGGGCGACAACAATTCGTCCGATATTCATTCCATCTGTCAGTTCATGCATCAGCATATGTATGGTATTAGCTATCTTGCTCTTTACATCTACGTATCTCTCTCTTTTTTTTTTTTTTTTTTTGTTCTTTACTTCGATGTTGTTGTTGTTCATTTTTCTTTATCATTTGCCATATTTAATTCTATTAAAATAAAAATAAACTCTAAAAACCGATTGAAATCAAACAGCTGTAGGCAAATAAAATCATTTAATATAAAAAAAAAAACAGTGAGTGCTATCGTCGCAGTCATCGGTCGTCGGCAAGCGCCAGCTGCCGCTGCTGCTGCCTGCCGTCATGCCAATGAACAACTGAAATGAAAATACATCTGTATATATATTGTATGTCATACATGCATGCATATATATGTATGTGTGTATGTAAGTGTTTAAAAGATAAATTCTCCCAAATCGGTTTTATATAGTGCTATTTCATTTATACATATAGAAAAACAAACAGGCAGGCAGGCAGGCAGGCACCCAATAGTCAAGTGCTATATCAAAAGTAGCGTGTAAAATATTTTGCTCGTTTGCATTAACGACTAAAGTCGCGCGCGCTATCGTATACGTTTTTTTTTTTGTTTGTTTTCGGTTTAGTTTTTGTTGTTGTCGTGCGCTTTTGCTGTTGCTGTTGTCGTTGCTACACTAATCGACTCGAATCGTCGACTCGTCGTAGTCGTCGTCGTTTGAATGAATCAACAGAACAACAACAAAAACCAGAACACATGATTAGCCTAGTAAACCGATAGCAGCGGCAACAGCACAACAACAACAACCACAATAAAAAACATTGCCAAAACTCTCATTGCTGTTTAAAAGATACGTTACGATAGTGATATACAACATGCTTTCTTTCTCTCTCTCTCTCTCGCTCGCTCTGTCTATCTCTCTTTGTATGTTTAAAATTCGCTCTTTCATGACAATTTAAAACCGGTTACACTGTTTACCGACTTTGACGACGACGACGATGAAAAAACAAAACGACAGACGAACAGTCAGACAGACAGACATACTAAATATAGCATGAAACATAATCAACAGCGGAGACGATACGATACCAGACCAGATAAAAGTGACTTTTTGCAAACTGCTTAACACGTGAATGATGATAGTCGTTGTTCCGTATGAAAGGGAAGAGAGTATTTAACAAACTTAAAGAGAAGGTCGCTCAGCTCACTTGTATTGTATGGTCTCTCTTTGTTTGTTTGTTAGTTTGCTTTCTCCGAGCAGCTCATTGAGTTTGAGTTTAAAAAAAAAAAGTATTGCTTTGCATCGTCATTTTTCATTTGTTTGTCTTCGTGTTGTTGTTTTTGTTGTTGTTGTTGTTGTTGTTGTTGTTGTACTCGTCGTTGTTGGCATCGAGTACCGGAAGGTCGCTTTGCCACAACATTTATTATGGCAAATCGCGTAATCACTGTCGTTCGTATCAATGTTTTGTTCCTTTACTTTTGTCTCACTCTTGCTGCTTGTGTTCTATTTGTACCCTACATTAAATTGATTAATTTGTTTAGTTCTAAAAAAAAATTAAATACATTTACAATTATAATGGTTCATAGCTTAAATGATGCACTTTTTTTTTTTATAATAGTTCATTGAAAAACCAAAAAATAGTGCCAAAATTTATGTCACAGCTTATTTGATGCATTGACTTCATCTTTAGAAAAAATACAAAATTTTAATGTATTAAGTTGTTTTTATGGTTTAGTTTAATAGCCGATATTGTTTAGAATAGGTTTCACTCTATTTAACACTGATTAGAGGCGTTGTTTTAACCCATTGCTCTAATCGTTTATATTTTAGCTAATTCTGGCTTCTTATCACGGGTTTTCAGATGGTATTGTCTAGCAACACATATAGATTTTAAATGATAAGCACATCAGGTGATAGTACTGGATGTTCCGGACGAGCCAGGAACTCAAAATGCCTGCCTTGGACTTGGGATCAATATGTTGAATTTGGACTCATTAATGAGAATAAGAGTGTTTTAGAAGTCTTTAGGCTTGGAAACATGCTATTTGGCATACATAAATATATTACTTAAAATGGGTTAGGGTATCTCGTAATCGACTCTCTTCGATTATGGTTTTTTGTTTCTGAATTAATGTTAAGTGTATTAAATCGTATTACAAAGCAACATGTAATTTAAAAATATATCGGAAAATTAGTTTAAGACTAATTACATTTAAGTAACTCGAAAAATATAAGCTTGCATATGTATGTATTTGTATATTTTTAATTTTTGTTTAGTTTTGTAATCAATAAATTTAAAATGTTGCTGGCGCAAATGCTACAATTTGAAAACATTTTTTTTTTCGGATGCGAATAATATTTAACAGTGACTTAACAGAACTTTCTATGTCTAAATACATTTATGCAGACATAACTACATACATACATGCATACATACATATAAGCACAGCTGGAGTGTGTGAATGCTTGCATGCGTCCAGTGTCTGTCTATGCACATCATACATACATATGGATGCATGTATGTTTGTGTGTATGTGCGTTTCTTTGCATTGGAATGGAATGATTTTGTCTCGTGCTGGTGCTGCTGCTGCTGCTGCGTTAGCTGCCGTGCGTATTCGTTAAACTGTGGCAAAAGTGCGAGAAGAAGTGGCAAAACAAACGAGTGCCGGAATTTCGTTGAAAAGGTTTCCCGTTTGTTTGAATTTCTGCATAAACGCAAGATGATGCGGGTGTCGCGACGTTGTATACGAAAAAAAAAAAAAAAAATAAACACTGGAAAATTTGACATTATGGCATTACCATCGTTACAGGCATATAGCAAATTTTGTACTCTGAAAAGTGATTTTTGTCGCTCGTTCTTAGAAATTTTCTTATTTAAATATTATAGTGTTATTATTTTTTTTTTTTTAACGATGGAAAGTCCTTATGCATTTAAGCTACTACGTACGTGTGTCTGCTTAACCATTTTTAATGGAAAGGAAGAATTTCCGACAAAATTTTGTTTTGCTTGACAACGAAATTTTATAGTCAAGAGTATGCATGTGTTTGTTGGTTTGTTGTTCTCTTCGACATTTGCACAGCTGCATGCTTACAAATATGCTCAACGTTGTCGTGTCGCTACGTTTATTAATTTAATGCATAAGAATATTTACGCCAATTGAGCAGTAATTTGATGATGACCAATCGGCATACTTTTGACAGGAATGATTATAATTTAAATTTTGATTAATCCTCATGTAATTTGAATTTAACAAAAAGTTCTCTTATCTCGACCTGGTCTGACCATGTTGGAATAAAAAAATACTTAAGGATTCGACGAGAGAGCGAGGGAAAATTCCCTGGAGTCAGTGATTACATTCAAATATAGTAATAATCTTTATCAAATGAGAGCGCTTGTAGATAAGTTCCCCCAGTTCCAAATATTTTCTCGATCGATCTGGTTTTTTTTTTCTTGAAAACCAGATGTGCTAGAGACTGGAAGTGTGTAAAATTAAAGATTGAATCTAATCTGGTCCAGTGTTATCGATTGAATTGCAAACACAAATCTACCCGGTATTATGTATTAAGTTCGTGCAAATGTGTGTAATAGACAAAAGGAGGCTAGGTAGACCCTATAAAGAATATATGTATGTATATACTTGATCAGCATTGAAATGGGAGTCGAACTAGATATGTCAGTCTGCAGTGTGAAAACGATTATCTCGGAGACTAAAAGAGATAGAGCTACTATATATGAAACTAAAGACTCTCCTTAGCCGTAAAGTGTGCACTTGCAAACGGGTTTTCTCTAGCCCCATTTTAGGAGGCCCCCCCCATACAAATCTATCCCAAAATTTTGTCTTTGTTTCTTACTCTAGGAACTTTAAATTTAGTATAAATGATAGTCCCAACGAAATATCGCAAAATGTGTAGGACCCAACAAATTTTAGGTATAGCCCCATACAAATTTATTATATTTTTTAAGCTTTTGTATGAAAATACAATACAAATCGGTATGTTACTAAGGTAGGAGTTATTTTGAGGTACTATACATAAAGACTGAGTACAGGGTATATTGCAGAGTTGAGCATACTCGACTTTAAAATTCTTGCTTGTTATAAAATGACTGGTTTTCGATGTATTTTTGTGCGCTGAACACGATTCTGGTCTCGAATAATGCCCATCAATGCCCTATAATATGCATGCAATTTTGAGGCTTACTATTGACAAGTTTTTTGTTATTCTGAATGTATAAAATTTGGTACGGACTGGTTTTACTTACATAAATGGTGTACCAAATCGATTTGGTTTTAAATTAATCTTATGCGACTGCCTTGTACTCTACTATTTATTCTGTTTTCAATACTAATATGAATTATCCTTCTGGATTTTTGGCTGCATGCATCAGTTTCATATTATTAAGGATGTTTATATCAATGCATGCCACACGTATGTATAAGAACTACATTTCGGCTTAATTCTGTTTTCGACAGGAAAAGTGAGAGATCTGTCGCTGCTTTGCGTTCGGAAATTGAGAGTTACCGAATACAAACGCAAAATATACATACGTATGGGTTAGTATGGCATGCACTGGTTTGTACACCCACCCACACACACACACACACAAACTTACATAACATAAGTAAGAATGACCAAAAAATTTAATCAGATTTAAAGAATGTGAAGAGAACAAAAACAAAAAAAATATTATTTTGCTTGCTCTTTATATTATATTCATGTACTCTGACATCGTCAGCTTCGCTTCAAGTTGTTTACAATTTTGTTTTTGGTTTTTTTTTATTCATTTTTTTTTTTCTTATTGGAATTGAAATATGCTGCAGCTTCTTCTGCTGTTGCTGCTGCTGCTCGTTGACGTAGTCACTGCTGCTGTTTTTTGTGTTGCTGCACGTTGTTGCTTCGGCTTCGTGGTACTCGTTGATTGTTGCTTTTGCCATTTTTTTTTGTATTTTTATTTTTGTTTTCTTCTTTTTCTTTTTCTTAACTGCGCCTCAAATGTACTTTATCATCAATAGCAAAAGCCGCATTCCGCCGTTTTTCCATTTAGCTAGCTTCGTTGACGTCGCAGTCACCGTCACCGTCGTCGTCGTCATCATCATCGTCATCATCATCGTCATCATCATCATAGTTATAGAGTGTTGTTGATTTTTCGTTGCCATTGTTGCGTTTTTTTTTTTTTCATTTTTTTTTCATTTTTTTTTTTTTTTTTTTTTTTTTTGCTGCTTTTTGTTGTTATTGTAATATGGTTAAGCAGCGCAAAATCAGCATCAGAGTCAGTCGCAATTCAAACGCCATCAAAATCAAAACGGTAACGAAACAAAAATTGCATTTTTATATTCGTCGAATCGTATATTTAGTTTTGCACGCTGCGTGCTCTTATCGTACTCTCTCTCGATTTAATATACGTACATACATATACATATATACATACATAGTATATACATATATGTATATACATATATCGGCTATTCAATTGCTCATTGACACTCTTACCCCGCATTCGTATCGCTCTTATTGGTATATTTCGCGTATGTGTTTTTTGTTGTTGCATTTCGTGATTTTTTTTTTTTTTTTGTTTTTTAATTACTATTGTGCTTTTATTTTTTATATAGTACATACATATGTACAGTGCATTTTTTTTCTTCAAACATTGATCCCATCTAACATTTTAAATACATACATATAAACATATACGTGTACATAAATATGCAGGTCGCAGAAAATCTATATAAAAACAACAGAAACAAAAAATAAATAAAAACCAATCGAAAACATTTTTGTGTAAAAACATATAAACAAGCCCTAACCACAATTAATTTGTACCCCTTAGCATGTTCTAAAAAGTGAAGATGATAACTTGAACAAGTACATCCATATATACTGTTCTGAAAGCTTATTCTATTAGCTTTCGTTAGATATCAGAATTATTATACTTAAAAAAAATATGGTGTAAACTTAATAAAAGGAACAAGCTTAAATTGTGTAAAATTTGGCTTGGCCCCAATTCTTTAAGAGTATATAACTCGAAATCTAGGAGCTATACGATAAATACATATGTTAAAAATGTAGCCTGATCTTTTGTCTGCAATCTTCGTGACATAGGTTTGGGAGCCTATAAAAAAGATAATGAACGAGAGAAAGATGAAAGATGTATTTACTTTGGGGCATGGTAAATAACGTTTCGTTTAAGATTATGTTGCAGCCAAGAGGGCAGACCAAACTAATACACCATCTTTAGGCTCATTTTTTCTAAAAAAAAAATTGAAAACTTGAAGTTTTTTGAAACTACCTCTGAGGTGAAAAAAAGTGTTGAGAACTAATACAAGGTTATCGGTTAGTTCCTTAAATGCTTAAAGTAGTAGAAAGTTAATATGAAACCGAATATACAATATTATCTGTGCTTATCCATCCCATAATCCGCTTCCTAACTGCTTATATATTTCATAATACTCAGATCTAAGCCAAAAATGTTGTTGTTTTGATCATCTCTGTCGATTTGTAGTTTCTAAATAAAGTAGCTTATAAGGAAAAAAAAAAAACCACAAAGTTCTTGAGATAGCGTCATGATTTAATTATGCAAGGTTATGTTTAGCGCACTTGCGCTCTCAACGTGTTGTGTACCAACGTCAGTCGTATGAAAAGAAGCAAACACAGAAAAAGAAATACACAAATTTTGTATCTCGTTTCACACACTTGAGAAACGGAGTTAAAATTAAAAGAAAGCTAACTCTTTCGCACTCATAAGTATCGAATCGAATGGTACCAACGTCTCGCTTGAAACCACCTTTATAATTCAACCATGGATAGAATAAAACGTTCTATTAGGTCCAAATTTCCTTCCTCTCTCTCTGATTTTAAGTTTATTCTCCATTAAGTGGTCTTCTGGTATACATATTAAAAATAAAAAAAGTTTTCAAAAATAAATTTTTAAATAATTTTTTTTTCTTCCGAACATTGTTGGATACTGCTTAACTGTAAAGCAAATTAGCTGGAATTAAAATGGACATTTTTTTTATATTGTACTTTTTTTTTTTTACAATAAGCTTAGAAACTATTAGCGCTTTTCCAATCAAAGCAATTACTTATTATTACAGTTAAATGAAGATAAGAAAAAGAAAAAAAAAAACAAATAATGAACGCCAGAGTGCAAAGTCATTGTAATCACACATTTGTCAGTCAGTCACTCAGTCAGTCATTCAGTTACTCATTTTGCATTGACTCGACTCATTCCACTCGTTAACTTTTGTTGTTGTTTATTTGGTCATGCCCACACGTTGTCACTTGCATACATATGTACATATATATGTACATATGTACGTACGAGTAAAGTTCCACTCTCGCATTTCTCTCCTTTGCATGGCAGCAATAGAGAAAATTTTTATTCAATCTTAAAAATACGCGAGGGAAGTGGTGTCTCTGTTTCATACGACTGGACAAGACCGTGACTGAGTAAAGTTCGAAGTGTCTTGATACGTTTCTACTTAAATTATTTTGGAATATGTATGATAAATGATGATACTTTCAAAAAAATATTTGAAATTATTCAAAAATGGATAATTATAAACGATAGCTACCATACAAAAGCTTATCTAATTATCTAAAAATTTGGTTTAAATGAAAAATCATATACAGTCCATATAGAACCAGTACAACCTGTAGCTATGTTCGTTCTGTTTTTGTCGTACATATCACAAATTTTAAAGTTTTTTACATAAACCTTTCCGAGAAATATGAATGAGAACAGAATTTAGGCAGCTGCGGAAAGGACTTCACATAACTGTGTGCTCCCAATAGGACGTGGGAGAACACCTATTGACGTCCTATGACTCGCCAGAGTTTCAGAAACCTATAAAGAAGACCTAGTTTGAACGGGCATAGTCAGTTTGTCAATAAGTTTGTAACGCATTGAAGGACTTTTATCGTAGACTTTTAATTTTATGTATAGCCCCATACAAAACCAATTTCATCCCAAGTATACATTACAGAATAGAACTTTTAAGGTGTTCATAGGAAATTATCCTATTTTATACATATTTAAAAAAAAAATATATCCTACGCAAAGGCCTTTTTAAATTTTAAAGTTTCGGGTTTGCATCCAGCAATTTGAATTCGATGAATAGTATTCTCTTAAACTTATTCTCGTTAGCTTAATCGACTATAGCGTTATTTTTCAGGTGACGTGTATTAATATTTTGTGATTCAGTATAATAGTTTAATTGAGATAATTTTTTTTTTTTCTCTATAAACTATTTTATGCTTATTGTGTTTGTTTTTGTTGCACACACACACACACACACATACACATATTGAACTGAGTTTCTAAACTTGAACGTGGTTAAATTATTGTTGAGAACAGGAAACTAAAGCCATATAGGACATACATACTAAATACATACATACTTTATGTATGATTTTGGAGAGTGCGTGAGATACACAGTGAAATAATCAAAGATGTCCAACTATTGTTGTTGGTAATAATGTGGATGACAGTGGATGATTAGCAACAGCAGCAGCAGTAACAGTTCAGATATGTACGAGTATGAAAGGAGCTTATAGTTGCGTTGTTAGAACACACAACTGAGAGTGATACTCGTACAAATGCATTTACTTCGGCAAATGAGATGGGTGTCGCGAAGTTAACAGAATCGCATTTAAACGGAAGAAGTATGAATGTAGTTTTAGTAGCAATGTTAGTGCGTTAGTTGTTCTTTTCTCTTTCACTCCCACATGTACAAATATGCATTCAACTATTGGCAACAGCAGCAGCTACAGTTCTTCTTCTGCAAAGTTGCTCGTTGTTGTTGTTGTTGTTTTTTTTTTCGTTTCGTTCTTTTTTTTTCTGTTGTTGGTGTTGCTTGCTATACATGAGGCTCAAGGTGCACAAGAGCAAATGTACAACATCAGATGATGAAATAAGTTTATTGATGAGGCAAAAATAATGTATACCAAGTTTTGTTGGAAGATACATGAATGAGGTGGTGGGGTAAAGTAGCAGCATACAAACGATTTGGCAAATGTAACGAAACTAAACGAATGAACTGAACAAGCGAAACAGGCCAACAACAACAACAACAACAACGAGCAAATCGAATGTATGGAGTGGAAAGAAGGAAATGGTGGAGGTAGCAGCAGTAGCAGTAGCAGCAGCAGCAGTGGTGGCGGTGGCGGCAACGGCAAGTATTGTGAACATGTGAACGAGCGTGAACCGATACGATGCGATCCATTGCCGAAGTCTATTTGTCATTTGAATAGTTAGTGGAGTGCGTTAGTTTGGCATGTCTTCCAGCTTCACTTCACGGTGCGTTTTTTTTTTGTTTTTGTTTTTGTTTTTTTTGTAATTGTTGTTGCTGTTGTTTTTGTTGTTCAGAGATTTTGTGCCTTGTACAAAACCTCAAGTGAAGGCAATGTTGTTATTGTTGCGTATATATGTATTTGTGTTATATGTACTAATATGTACAATGCATATATGTGTATATATATATATGTTTGTATATCTATGTATACGCTTTGTTGGTAGCATTGTATTCGCACAGATTTCTGCCTTGGTTCGCTATATGCACATTTAGTTGCAGATATAACTTTAACCGGTTCAGAACGTTAGTTTATTCATAAGCTTGTTTAAAAGATATATAATATAGTACGTACATACATACTTACATATATATACTTATTATGTGCATATATATGTATATATACATATGTATGTACAACTTAAACATGTATGTATATATGAATATATGTATATATATTTTTTTTATTTTTTATAGATTAAAAGCTGTTTATAAGCGACATTTGCTGCGTGAACATTTTTTGCTTGATTCGAATCATTCGTTCGTTCTTTTATTCTATCTGCCTCGTTTTTTATTCGTTTTTGTTTTCGTTTACTATATACATATATGCATTCATACATACATATACATATGTACATATGTATGTAGTGTGAAACGGGTATTTAAAGTTTATCAAATAGTTTGTAATGCATTAAAGAAGACGCAGTCTAAGGCCTCAGAAAGTGTATATGGTATAAATCAGGGCTGCAAAACGGTTTTGGGTCGAACCGAATGTTTAATCCAAATCGTAAACTGCATCAGTTCAGCTGAAAGTAAATTGTTTTGAACCAACCAGAAACCGAAGCATTTAAGATTATACATACTTCGATTAAAAAAGAATTTAGTTGAGCATAGTTGTGACTATGACAAAATATCTCTAGAAATCTACAAAGACTTGGATTCGAATATAGGTTTATCTCTCAAAGTAAAAAAATTTGAACCGAGATTGGCCGATTAAGCAGTAGGGAGAAAGCTGTAATCGATCTTAACGTCTAAGTCGGATCGGTGAGGTGCTTTAAGTATAAGGTTTTTGGCATAAGACAGAAAGGCGTAGGGATAAATTATATGCATTCTTGATCAGCTCTTTCATTTGCGATGGGTTTTACTCAAAATGTTTTGAAGATATTGACCTGAAATTTTAAACTTAAGCTTTTTTTATGGCAATTTTTTAGCTTAAAATTTTATATTAATATTGTGTACAAACTCGAGTTGTATCAGAGCATTGACCCCTATCCAACCCTATCCATCTCGACTCATTATAGAGATTTTTTTTAGAAGCTAAAAGCTGAAAATACAAAATATATTCAATTTCAATTCTTACAAACATACTTACTATTGTATATTTATACATAAATATAATATGTATGTATATTTTTTTGTGATAAGATTTGTAACTATAAACAGCTTTGCTTTTGTACCCCCATACTCATTCTGAAAATTTTACATGTTTAGTTTCCAGCAATAAATTTTAGTTTCGAGCCAACATTCAAAAGAACCCAATGCAAAATTGGGTTTTTTTTATTGTATTCCATATGTACAATTTGATAAAGTTTTTTTTACTTCCGTTCATATTTTATTTTCAATTTGAAAATAATTTACTTATTTGTTTATATGTAAATACTATACGTGTATGTACATAACTTACTACTTTCTCATTGCTTCAAATTTTTCAAACAAATACCAAGTTTACAACAAAATATTTTTAAAGAAATTGAATTAATTTTTAATTGAAATATTTTTTTTGTTCTTTTAGTACTGAATATTTTTGAAGAAATTAAACTATTTTGTGCAAAAAATACAGAAATAATATTTAAAAAAAACATCCAAGATAGGCAAAAAAAACAAAAAATTGAAAAAATTGTTCAAATAATTGTTGTATAAATAAATCTAAATCAGTTATATTAAATTGACATACATCCACATTTATAGACATACTAATAAATGTTTATACGCATACACAGAGAGAAAACCGCTGTTAGAAAAATAAGAATGACTGTGCTTAATCTAAGCACGTACAAAATAGTATACGATTGTTCCAAGTAATATGCACAAATTGCTTGTATTAACAACAACAATCAAAATTAAATTAAATTTTAAAAGCTTACATTGTAAAATGAAAGAGGGAAACGTAGTGAAAAACGTGATTTACGCTCTCATAAATTTGTCTGCGTCACAGCATTTATTTTGTTTTTTTTTTTTTTTCTGTCAAGGGTAAGGGTATATTAGTTTGTGCGAATATGTGTAAAGAGAAGGCAAGATAGACCCTGTAAAGTATATATTCTTGATCGCATTGGGCTTTCAAAATTGAAACTTAGACTCTCCTAGGCCGTCAGTGTGCACTTCAAACGGTTTTTTCTAGACCCATTTAGCCCCCATACAAATCTACCCCAAATTTTAGGGTTTTGATTAAAACGTCATTGTTTTTTATTCTAGGAAGTTCAATTTAGTATAATTATGACTATAATAGTCGATAAAAACAATATGGGTGGACCAACAAATTTTAGGTTGCCCCATACAATTAACCCCAAATTTTGGGTTTTTACATAAAACGTCATTGTTTTTATTTAAAAATTTAAATTTAGTATAAATTATGTCTATGATAGTCCCAATAAAATATCCCATATGGGTGGACCAACAATTTTGGGTTGCTCCCATACAAATTTACCCCAATTTTGTTCATAAAACGTCTTGTTTTTATTCTTGAATTTTTGTGTATAAATTTGTCTTGATGTCCCAATGAAATAGACCAATATGGTGGACCACTATTTTGGTTCCCATAATTTCCTTTTTAAGTTTTTATGAATAATTCATGGGTTGGTGTAAATGCCTACTTGGTCTTGATTGGGTCTTCTTGCGTGCTCTCACTTCTTCTTGTTTAATTTTTTTTCTGTTCGTTTTTTACTTTCCGTTTTATTAAGAATAAATAGGTTCTTGATATAAGAACGAATGTTCTTAAACAAACGGTTTCCATTCGTTGAACATTTTTGAGCATATAGTACACAAGAGGTTCATGCAGGAAATTCATTAGGTGAATGGTTGGTTGGTTTATATAAACGAATCATTCTTGATTCTTAATATAAGTACAACTCGTTCTTGATATAAGCACAATTTGTTCACAAAACGAGGTAAATTGGCTCTTGTAATGGGTACACGTTCATACTGAAATGTGCTTGAATCCAGTTTTTTTTTTTTTTGGACTCAGCTTTCTTTATTTTTGACCACAGTTGTGTACAATACACTTGGTTTTTTCGCTCTATGTATACTTTTTTCGTGTATAAGAAGATGTATATAAGATGTATATGTGCTCATATGTACAATATCTGTTTTTATTGCCATCGTTTTTTTTTTTTTTTTGTCATTGATTCTACTTTTTGGACTCCTTATGACTTTGACTTTTATTCATATTATTTATAGGAAGCTACTCACTCGTTTTTATTTATTTGTTTTTTTTTTTTTTTATTTATTTATTTATTTATTTGTGCCTTTTGTTTGTGTATTTGTATATCATCATTATACATATCAATGGTTGTTGATAAATTTTACCTTGAACATATTTCAAGTTTAAACATCGAAACCAGAAAATTAAAAAAAAAAAAAAAAAAAATAAATAAAATAAATAAAAACAAAAGCTTTTGTCGTTTTGCTGCTGCATATAACAGTCGTGTCTGTTCTACATATCGATTTCGACTTTTCTACAATATTTTTTTTTTTTTTTCGGCATCAAAGTTTCAAAAAAAAAAATATTCCATCTTACAAAATTATTACATTACTTGTCAGAACATTTTGTTTTTTTTTTTTTTGCAATTAATGTAACCGATTTCTAAGCCGTTTACTAAACGTTTTCAATTCGTAATCGATGTGAGTTGGAATTAAGAACACGCATCAACATTTAAATAGAAATATAATATATATTTTTGTCTAGAAATATGATAGTTCTAATAAAATATCTCAGTTTCGTATGCAGGCCTTAATTATTATAAGTTATGATATTGTGTATAACGTTTGCCATAGTCGAACTTACACGTTGCTGCGAAAAATATTAAAACTGCAGTTCTATCGGAATTTGATTTCTTTGTTCATTTAAACAGACTTCAATCGAAAAATATACAAATACTAACTTAAACTGAAGCTATAACATTTTTAATGTTCTATAAAGCCAGATAAACTTAAGCATATATGTATATGTACAGCTACGGTCAGTGAAATAGCACCACAACATTTTTTTTTTATAAATTTGAATCGCTTTTTTAAGATAAACTATAAAAGTTATGGTAAGGTGAAAATGTTCTTCGAAGGATTTAATAATAAATGTTTTGGCAAACATTTTTATGAAGAAATTAATGTTCTAACACTTTTCGTTTTTGAGCGATTCTCCTTGAACCTAAGAAATGATCCATTGATTACCAACACAATTAAAATAGACATTTTCATCTATAAAATCAAGTATAAAACATCACCATATCTTTTATAGATTTCTTAATACATCGATTTAATTTTTTAAAAAATTGGTTGGTGCTATTTCACTGACCGCAGCTGTATGTGCCTACTTACTTACTAATGATGTGTATCTATTAAATGGCATTCTTATGTACTCGTAATCGTCACTGTTTGTTATTATTACTTTTTGTTGCTACAATGTTGCAGTTCAATAGCTAATGCATTTGTTGCTATAAAATAGATACATTTATAGTGCATCTACAGTGTACAAATAAAGTTTATGTACAATTTTTATGTTCGAATAAAAACAAAAAACGTCATCAAACGTAATCGTTGGGATATTCTAGATTTCTTGATCCACCTTAATATACCATATATATAGTATGTATATACTTTTCAACAATACGTTAATCTCATATTGTAAACTTTTAATTTTATGCGTATTCGCGAAGCATTTATAACGAAAAAAAAAAAAAAAAAAAAAAGTCGCAGTTTAAATTAAAGATCATAACGAAGCGAAGCGAATATATACATTATAGACGCTTGATTATATACATATGTATCTGCTTATATATAAAGTATATACAATACATAAATATATAAGTGTGCGCGAGTGTGATGATTGTACATTGTTTTTTTTTTTTTTTTTTTTTAAATTAATAAAATATATAAATGTGTTTTTTTTTTTATTGTTATTTTTGTAATCTCATTTGTTATATATTTTTGTGTGTGTAAAAGTGTGAAATGCAAAATTGGCAACAACAACGACCGCAGCAACAGCAAGAATTATTTGTTGAACATTATATCGACAACAACAACTACAATAATAACAACAACAACAACCATAACAACTACAACAACAACTTAGATACTATTTTTTACAATAATAACAATTACCACCACAACAACAACAACAACAACAACAACAACAACAATAATAATATATTTAGTAATGGCATTTATTGTTGTTTATCATCAACGTCCTATAAAAATTTTTATG
Organism: Leucophenga varia; assembly: GCA_018903435.1. Lineage (NCBI taxonomy): Eukaryota > Metazoa > Arthropoda > Insecta > Diptera > Drosophilidae > Leucophenga > Leucophenga varia. The sequence continues at coordinate 1,090,956 of JAEIFJ010001021.1, forward strand.
TAAGTAAAAAATATTCTTAAAAAAAAAAAATAGCTCTTAAATTTTTATTCAGACGCTGCACAGTGGGCCATATTGTCAATACTTTGGCATAAATTCTAAAATTGTACTTTTACAATTGTAACTTGGTGGATCACAGTCTACAGTTACTGCCCAAAAAAATAACGCAAGTTACAAATTAAAAAAAAACAAGGAAAAACGTTTCTTCGGTGGAACAAGCATAAATACCCGCCAACGAATCTGGGTTAGAATAGTTTATTGTTTGATCATCAGTGGCTTGATATAAATTTTAAATATATAGACGAGAATAATAATTTTCATACAAAAGCTCAAAAATAATCGGTGAGTTTGTATGAGGGCTATACATTAAAATGGGCGTGGCATCTTGGTTTTGGAATTGGATGATATACAAGTGTTTTTACCCCATTTGGAGTAAATAAATTTGTTATTAATACCAATTTTTATTCAAAACTTGGAAAATGGGCGGTAAACTTGTGTGTGTGGCTACACTAAAAATGGGCGTGGTACTTTGTTTTGTATCGGATGTCGTTAGAAGTTTTTTTATTTGAATGAATATATTTATAAATAATACCTATTTTTACAAAAATTCAAATTTTCGGTTATTTGTAGGGCTACACCAAATAATGGGCGTGGAAACATTTTCTTGAAAAATTTGAAATATTATATCTTCATAGAAAATGGGAGTTGACTTTGTCTATGGGGTTATTGACTCCCTGGGGTAATCTATGTTATTTTTTATTATAATATAGTGGGCTGATCCTTATAATATCGATAGATTATACATAGGATGACATTAAAAGGGTTTTTTTTACCCCATTTGGAGTGAATATATTCATAAATAATTTAAATTTTTACACAAATATTTGAAAATGAATGGAATTTTCGAATGGGGCCTATACCTAAAAATGGGCGTGGCACTTTGATTTTAACACTTGAACTGTTTAGGGCTAAGAAAAGTTTTAGTTTTTCGAATATTTAAAATTAAGGAATGCATATAAAAACAGACGGAGGTACAGACAGACGGACATGACTAGATCGACTCGGTTCGTCACGTGACACTTTTAATAGTTTATATGGGATCACCAGGGATTTAGATAAAATTTCACGATGTATTGGTTCAAGTTTGTATAGAGGCTGTATTTATTATTGTAGCCCGATTCTTATCATATCTTTCTACTTGGTTGGTATAAAATGGGCACTTGATTTCACATACAATGCCTGATAGGTTGGATATTTACGCAAAAATGGGCGTAGGCAACTTGATTTCAACATACAAGGAATCTGGACATAGTATGTATATCCAAAAGATTTTGGCCAAAAATTTTATCAACTCCCATGGTTTACGAGATATCATAATTTGAAAATCAATAGAACCAAAATATTTGATATAACACGAGACCCAAAAAACAAATTATCAAAAAAAAAAAAAAAAATACCAATAAAAAGAATTACCTTCAGAAGAAGTTGCGCCCTAAGTTTCATTTTCAGACGTCCAAAAACGCTTTGACCTACATTTTAGTAAAATATAAATTTCTGGAAAATTCTTTTCTTGTTGCTTATACAATATTTTTTTGTTTAAATTGCATTTGCATTCTAATATTCCAATATTATATTAAACAAATCGAAGAGACTTCAAATTATTTAAGTTATTTTGTCAACACGTTTTCACATAAATTTGACAGCACATTTGTAACTTAATCAGGCAAATTTGTACGCAATTAAAGCTAAAAGTGAGTTAGACAATAATAATATTAATATCATTTTCATTTAAAGATAAAATTTCACACATAGTAAAGTAAGCATGCCATACATATCTCATTTAATTTAGTTGATTACGTCAAATAAAAGTATTTCAATTTATAACGAAAAGTAAATTCTCTGGAAAATTTTGATATATACATACATAAGTATATAAGCATTTGAATATGTATGGTAAACACAATTATTTATTTCTACATACATATGTATGCACGTATGTACAATATATAATTAGATATGTCATATATGTATGTATGTGTATATATACCATATATAAATTCAATTGCATACCGAATGACGCACAACTAAAAATATTTTTATATGAAAAGATATTGTACTTCAGATACACTACATAATAATGCATGCATATGACTCTAGTAGCTGTAGCTGCTGTCGATGTTAGTGCTGACGCATTTAAAGTATTCCAAGTATATAAGTTATAATTATAAGAATATATTTATTATAAAGCTATTTCATCATTTCTAATATGAGCCTACTTTATTTCTACTCTAAATGATTGTGACAATGACATTGGAAATTATTATTTTGCAATAATTCGGGGCGCAGCTTAAATATATAAAAAAAAAATAAATAAAAAAGTATTACACAGTTTTATAGATAAAGAATGTATCTGAAATAATATTTTACAATAAAATACAGCGAAAAAGTTGTATATAAAATGAGATCAGTCGAATTGCTCATACTTGACCACGTTTTCGCTTTTAAAATTATCTAGATACATTAAACGTAACGTGTAAATAATTGTATGCCAAGGGTAGATAGGAGAAAAAGAAAGAAAGAGAACATGAGCATCAGCAGCATATGAGAAAGTGAATGAGAATAAGAACAATTTTGAGTACGAGTATATAAAAACAGGAAGCAGAGAGCAGAGTTTCTATCAAAAAACGCCAGCTGTCATTGTGTAAAGTGTTAAAATAAAAACAGCTGGAATAAGATACAAAAGTATCTGTATCTTATAATAGCGTTTCTGATCCTTGACGCATGTGCAGCATGTGAAATTGAAATGCAGCTGGTACATTTATATGTAGTGTGAAGGAAAAAATATATTTATAGCCGAATCTAGTGAAAAAAAAAAAAAAAAAAAACAATCGAAAAATCACTCATTTGAGTTTGTTTGTTGAAACTTTGAAAACCCCATAAGCCGTTTGTTCGTTTTTATGTCGCGTAATATTTCTTAAAGACGGACGATCTATGGCCAAAAAATAGAGAAAAATTGGAAATAAGATTAAAAAACGTAACATTTTGGGGTATATTTGTATGGGGGGTAACCCTTAAAATGGGGCTAGAGAAAAACCGTTTGCAAGTGCACACTTGACACTTGGCTTAGGAGAGTCTTAGTTTCAGTTATGGTAACTCTATCTTTTATAGTCTCCAAGATAATCGTTTTCATAAGGCAGAAGACAGACAGACGGACATAGAGTTTGACTCCCACTTTCAATGCTGATCAGGAATATATATGTACTTATAGGGTCTATCTAACGTCCTTCTTCCTGTTACAAACTTAATATACCCTTTGGGCACAGAGTATAAAAACAATGCAAAAAATGCCACCTAGCAGTTCTATCCTAAACTGTCTTTTTTTTCTAACTAATCCACTCGGTTCAGTCAACACAATTCTAAATGAATCATTTAAAAAAAATTACACAATCCACCGTTCGTACGGACGGACCGCTGACCAGAACTGGGTTATTGTTTCTGCATCAGACGTGATCAGTCCTTGACTAGATAATCTGAATCCGTTACTGATACATCCATGTAAAACGTTTGCTGACCACCACTGTGTTGTGCAGATTATGAATTAATCTTCAGTTCCGAACAGATTTTAAATTGAAATCAAGCAAATCGCAATTTTGGATTAAATTTTATCATATCATGTCTGTGTAAGATATTTGCTTATCCTTGCAGCGATCACTGGGCCAGATATAGTGTGTATGGGTACTATCAGTTTGTCGAAAATTTTGTAACGCATTAAAGGAGTCATCGTAGACCACATAAAGTATTAATCAGCTCAATGAGACGAATCGAAACAGCCATGTCTGTCTGTTCGTTTTTTTTTTTTTTGGTCCTTAGCGATTTGTATATCAGAGCCAAGGTGCCTCGCCCATTATTAGTGTTAGCTCCCATACAAGTTTAACGTCCATTTTCGAGTTTTTTTATGAAAAGACTTAGAATCGGGCTAATCTAACATACAGCCCCCATAAAAACTTGCCGCCCATGGTTCCAAATGCTTCTTTTGCTTGTTTTATGAATCCTAATATTGTGTCTTTACTAAGGTTGTATCAGTACATTGACCAAATCCATTGTGAAATTTTACCAAAACCCCAGGTGAACTATAAATAAAAAAAGTGTTGTGTGACGAGTATTCGATTTAATATTTTTCCTTGTTTTTTCTTATGAACTTCAGCGTCTAATATTTAAAATGCGAAATACTTACTACGTTTTATTTGAGCCGATACAAAAAAAATTTCCATTGTTATACATACATATACATATGCATTTATAAATAAATAAATAAATAAAATAACTCATTCGTCGTTCTCTTTTAAAGCGAGAGAAGGGTTAAAATAGTTCGATAAATAAATAAAAAATTGCGCGAGTGAGTATATCTAAGTTTTATAATAAAATATTTATAATATGTGTGTACCTAAGCATTGTATATAAGTATCTACACAATATACGTATATCTATAGCTATGCAAAAATTTTATTATAAACGTATAACATTTGATTTGACAATTGTTTTACTATTTTGATTCGATTCGATTCATTTCGATTCTACTATATTCTATTCTATTCTCCAAACATGTCTTTTGAATTATTAGCTCAAGGTCATTTCAATCAATAAATTGGCGTCGTACAAAGAGACGAGACCGGACACATAAACGACAACAACAACGACAACGCACAACACTATACCATATTGTAGAATCTATATATCTAATTTGCTATTTTTTTGTACCAGGGATCGATGTGAGAGCGAAACAAAAAGACATTTAGATAGTCAGTCAGTCGGTCGAGCTAGTCTGTCAGATTAAAGAGTCGAATTCACAAACAATCTATCTTTCTATCTTTATATCGGTTGGTTCGTCGTTTAGTCGTTTAGTTAGTTGATTTATTCAGACTTTGTTTATATGTACATACACATATGTATGTTTGTATGTATATATGTATCTACGTTCGTTTATTTGTTTGCTTTTTGTTAGTTTCGTTAATTCTTTATACGCTTTGTTCATTTATAATTACAAATATTTTATATATATACATATGTTAGTATATATGTACATATATACCTAAGTATATACATTTGTACATATATATATATACGATACTTATAGCTACAGATAATGTAGAGAAAGTTAAGTAAAAAGTAAGTACATACACAGTATATGTACATAACGATTTAAAAATGTTATGGTAGCAGCAACAAGCAACGTCAGGTGACGTATTTTTTTTTTTTTTTTATAAAAAAAAGCTTTAAAAATATGTATTATCATCACACATAGTGTGGAGGGTACTATCGTTTTTTCAGAAAGTTTTCAATTTAATGTCATCCAATAGCAAAACCAAGGTGCCACGCCCATTTTAAGCTATTAACATATAGCACCATACAAACACACCTCTCATTTTTTGATATTTTCCAGAACATTATTGTTAGATCTATATTTTCATCTTAAAATTTGTTATTATCTGTCTGGGTTGTATCGGAACATTGACCTTGACCACCTTTTAAAATGGGGCTAAAGCAAAACTTGTGATTAATTTCGGTACATAACTATGTCTAAGAGTAGTGCAAAACGGAGTATACAATAAATTTTAGATTTATGCTTAGGTATTACTTGAAGTAGGATTATATGGGGTCTATATAAAATAGCCTATTTGTCGACTTTAAAGCCGCTTTCACACTTAGAAAATTTTCAAAGCACTGACTGATCGGTAAGGATCTCTCCGAATTCTTTGACACCGAAAAGAGGCTTAAGGCAGGGCGATGCATTGTCGTGCAATTTTTTTTTTAAATCCTGATGAACTACATACTGAAACAATGCCCAAACGAACTATGCTGCTCGCATAAGCCGACGACAGACATAATTGGCAAAAATGATCGTGTTCCGTCCAATGGGACTAACGGTGAACGAGAGCAAGAGAAGAAGTGCTTGGTATACACCCGCAGACAATCTAGACAAGGTAGACGAGGTCTTTGAGGACAGAGAACTTCTTGCTAACCGTAGCCAATTTGGCAAATGCGAATGCCTGTCCTGATGTATGGCTCAGAAGCATGGATCGTGACAAAATCGGATGAGTCGACGTTTTAGGTGTATTTGAGAGGAAGATACTTCGGTGAATCTTTTGTCCTGACATCGTCATAGTCAGGGATATCTAATAATGTCCTGGTCTGCTGTTCTGTAATAGCTGATGTAAACGATTTCATACGACAGACGAACGGACATAGCATAGATTCAATATTCGGACTCAACTTTTGAACCTTACATATTTTTTTCCACTTCAGGTAGAGGGTAAAAAAATGAAATGGGCGGAATTGGAATCAAATATCTACTGTGAACCTGTGGCTTTAAACTGTGATTGCCATATGGTGACTGGATTAAAATCATTTTTACAGAAGAGCAGAGTTAAATTCTTATATACGAGTATAGTACGACCACATGGCTCGACTGACACGTCACTCTAAATGTTGTCTGTTCTACTTGTATAAAACAGACGAACAGCCGAAGAAGGGTAAGGGAGGGAATTGTTGTATAATTTTTTTACTACGCGACAACAAATTAAGGGTTTCTCGAGATATTTGTACGATTTTTATGAAAATAATTTTCGACTTAGAGACACAAAACAAAACAAACCAAAGTATAAAAATAAAAAATAAAATAAATAAAAATAAATGCGTAATAAGTACGCTCAGCGACACACCTTTCCGCTTTGTTCTCTTTTGTTCTACACTTTTCGACTGTTTTCAACGCTAGCGACTCTGTTGACTCTGGCCTTGCTCTTCAGCACCTTTTGCCCTTTATCAATTACATTTATACCTAGAATATAGCATAGTATACCTTATACCTCTTATATTGATCTATCTTTCTATTTGGTTGGTTGTGTTTTGCGTTTTAATTTTGAACGTTTTTGCGTTTAGCCTTTTATTTTATTTACAATAATTTTACTTTGGGGGTAGTTTTAGTGGTTGAATTGGTGCTGCTGCATACAAAGAAAAAATATAGAATTCCAACTTTATACAATATTAGAAAAATATTTCCATTACCCAAGCGACAGACATAGTTGTTGTTTTGAGCATGATGATAACATTTTAATCTCTGATAAACATTCCTCAATTTAATTAGCAAATAATTTGATTTTCTTGTTGTTTGTCTGTCCGTCTGTCCGTCGGTTTGCTATTGCGCATTATTTTGGTTAAGTTATTAGTCTAAATTATAAACTTGAAATTTCTATTCGTCTCAATTTGAGAGAAAACACTCCGAAAAATTATTTGTCTTTTAAAGCAGTCCATCGATGGACACATTTTACCACCATAACAGTACAGAATATGCCATGACCGTTAAGATCCGAGCTGTCCGTCACTTCCAGGCTTGATATTGATGCATGGCTGGGTGTTTCCACTTTAAATTTTCAGTTTTCCTTGCTTTGAAAGTAGAAAAGTAAGGTTCCCGAAATGTACAATAAATTATACGACTTTTGGGTTTGAAATGTATAAATGTTTTCTTGCAAAAGTGTTTTGATTTCAAATTTTATCCAAAAATACTGTTTTCAATATTATTTCTTGGTCAGAAATGTATTAAAACAAGGAAAAACGTTAACTTCGGTGAAACTGAAGCTCAAATACCCGCCACATCTGTGTTTAGTTTATTTTTGGATCATCAGTGGCTTTGGCAAAATTTGGAGAAGGGATGCCTTGGAGTCAATAGTCCGATTTAACCAAAGTTGGGTGCTGACTTTGTATTGGAGCTATATGTTATAGTGGGCTGAATCTTATAATATCAATAGAGTATATATAGGATGACTTTAGAAGTGTTTTTACTCCATTTGGAGTGAGTATATTCAAAATAATTACAATTTTCACACAAAATTCGTATGGGGTCTAAACCAAGAAATGGGCGTGGTATCTTAGTTTTGACATTGGATAACTTTAGAAGTGTTTTTTTCCGATTTGGAGTGAATACATTCCCATATAATAGCTATTTTCATTAAAAAAATCGAAAAAATGGGTATATTTGTATGGGGGGCTATACCATAAAATGGACGTGACACTTTGATTTTAATACTTGAACTGCTTAGAACTAAGAAAAGCTTAAGTTTCGAGTTTCAGGTCAATATCTTTAAAATTAAGTGAAAGAAACGCATAAATAGAGACAGACAGACGGATCGAATCGTCTCGTCGTGCTGATCCAGAATATATATACTTTATAGGGTCGGCGATATCTCCTTAAATGCGTTACAAACTAGAGGCGCAGAAAAAAAATGTAGAACCATTTACTTTGCCACTGCGCAGCCCTTTGTAAGTGTAGATTTGAAAATATTTCTTGGATAATCTATCGGAGATCAAAGAAGAGGAGTTACGAGAAAGCTTCAAAGTGATAGTAGTCTTTTTTGGTCTTAAATCTCTAAGTTCTCTTTCGATTACTACGATAGATCCCGATTAACAATAAACGTTCTAAGCAACCTAACCTAACCTAATCTTATTTATATTGTGTCTCGCACGAATCTTATATACAATATACAATATTTATAAACCTGATCATTTTGATTGATTTTTACATTGTAATAAATTTATTAAATTATTTCATTCTTATTTTTATTTTTTTTACAGGTGAGTCTGACAAATTGATCAATAAAAAAATTATTAACTGAATATTCGTAAGTATTACAGAAATACACATATAATGAGTAATATTTTCCTTGAAATTTTAAGATGATTTCATTTAAAAATATTTTTTAAAACTTATTTATGTATGAGAGATTTTTTTTTTTAAATATTTAAAATGATGAGTAATTTACTAAGTATTTGGCTAAACGTAAGAGAAAATAAGTTGTTGTTTTTTTTTTTTTTATAGAAATAAACAGAAAGATATATCATGCGCCATAATTAAGAGCTGATTTTGAAGATGAAGTATACGTAGTCATGTATACATACATATATAATATATGAGGAAGTAAATATTGTTGTTGTTGTTTTTTTTTTTTTTTTATAATGATGACAAAGTGCTTAGAATTAGATAGACAATTTATAATTAGAAGATAAATTATTATATACAAATGTATTACATATTTATAGATGCATATACATATGTACTTGGTATTTGTTTATATTCGAATGTATTCGTGTATGTGTATTTTGAATATAAGTATATACAATACAATATACATACATATTTCCTAAATTCCAAGAATACTATTTATACATGTATTATTGTATCTACATACTTATTTATCTATCTATCTATTTAATGAGTTAAATGCATTTTGTACAGTTGTGCTTGGTACTCATATTGTATTTTCATGCATCCTATGCAAGTATATATGTGTATGAACGAATATCCGATTACCAATGACCGTTTTGTACGTACATACTTTAGGTTAGGATAAGGTTATAGTGGCTACTCAGGCAGAGAAACCACACAAAACACAACAGCAACAATAAGGCAAACGGCTCATTATGATTTACCAAGTACATGTATAGATCTCAATTGTGTATATAATTATGTATTTAATGAAATCAAGAATACTGTTTCTGTTTCATATACCTACTAAGTATGTGTGTATGCAACATATATAGTAAGCACTAATTTCGATGGCAACAGATTAACGCAAACGCTAATGCTAGTGGAAACGTATTATAAAACTACTTTTGCAGAAGGAAACTAGTCTGAATATGAGACAATGTACCGCAAAGTGTTAAAACCAACTTGGCCCATTGTTTGACAGCATTGAAAGCAGATTTGAACTAGCTAAGTATGAACGTCGAGATGTCCGTCTGTCTGTCTGTTCTGCTGGCTGCCGTATGAAACCGTTTATCTCGGAGACTATGGAAGATACAGCCACCATGTTTCAAGGGGTTACCCACACAAACCTGAGCATTTGCTTGAAAACTTTTTTGTTGCATATCATAGGAACTCTAAATTTGTTATGAATTATGTTATGCCTATTATGACTGTCCAAATTTTGGCTGTAAGTTGGCTTTGAGCTGGTCCAGAGACTGTTGCTTATCGGCGCAAACTTTACCTAAGAGACTGATGGGTTGAATTCGCTATTAAATATTTAATCTGAAAGAAAATATCAATTTATTGTAGTAGTTTTTCATCGGGGAGCTCAAGACAGGGCAACCTTTTGTATGTCGCAAATCCCTCAATGACATCAGAACAGATCAGATATATCAATACTTAGGGAAGTGATATTAGGACACTGTTTTATGAGTAGACATGCGAGAAAAAATTGAGAGACACCCAACCATCTCTAAAAACGACATGATACAGAAGCTGTGAATATTCTAAACTGGAAGAGGATGTTGATCATTTGCTCTGCCACTGTCTAGCCCTTTTGTAGAACAAGATTTTTTGAAACAATCTTTCTGAGCTATGTTAAGGCGTCATAATGGTGATAGCTTTTATAGTTTCTTTTGGGTGGGCAGTATCACCTTCCCTCTGAGATTCTGTAGTATCACAGCGGGTTGCTTCTGGCCTTTATGTTGTAGTATGCTAACCTAACCTAGCCATGTAGTAATCAGAGTGTCTGAACATTGTCCTAATATCTATTTCCGAAATGTAGACACCCGCTCTGACCCTAACAATTAGTTTTAGCCCATTTGTGAAAATATGAAAGGTCAATATTAGCAATATCTGTTTTTTTTTATGGTTACCATCCCCTTCCAAAGGGAATGCATGGATGCTTTGTACTGAAGTTGGTTTATGAAACACAGTACTACATTCGAAGGTAGTTCTTATACGAATATTTTGGCATGGTCTGTTTTAATGTTGACCCAATCCATAAAGTATAAACATATATATTCTTGATCAGATCGATGGGAGACTTAGCCATTTAGTCCGTCTGTCTGTCTACTACAATGCGCTTTACTCGAACATTTTTAAAGATATTGAACTGAAATTGTTAACTTAAGCTTTTTATTGCAAATCAAATGTGCAAAACTGGGTTCTTGTGCTACTTTTCTACAGAAGTTAACGTTGTTCCTTGTTAATTTTATTTTCTTAGTTACAGTCGCTGTCGTTTTTGTTTGTTAGTATAGATATATGTATCTAAAGCAACGAAAAAAAAAGATACTTTTGTGTAGATACATAACAGATGACGAAATTATTTGGAAATTTGAACAAATGGATTCTCTAACCCGTATGGAAAAATATAATAACTACAAGAACAACAATATGAATAAAAGTAATACCTGAAAAAAAAAAATCCAATATTAAATTGATAAAAATGTTACAAAGAATTCGTAATAAGTCTAGTCTTAGCAATATGATATATGTATGCATAAATATTTGAATTTTATTGTATCTATTTGTGACAATTTTTCAGATAGAATAGAATACGTAATAAAAACAATGAAATTTTTCCAAATGTATGCAATTTTACATTTATTATTACAAACGCATATATTCATACACTGAGATACAAATTCATTTATAGATATAATATTGCACAGCTTGATAGATATAGTAGTACACTTGTATGTGTGTGTGTAGTTATAGATACAGATACAATATGTATATATAATCGAGTAGTGTAGAGTAGAGTAGTTTAAAATCTGGCATAAAGTATAAAAACTTAGAAACAAATAACGCGTTAGCTAGCTGCCTGGAAAGTAAAAAAAAAAAAAAAAAACGAAAAACGAAAAACTGAAAAACAAAAAAATTAAAAGCAAAGCCCGAATAAAATGCAGCAGCTCGACGGGGGTGTTGAGATGTAAAGTTAGATGCTGCACGACAACAGCAGCGAGTGAAAATCGTTTTTCTTGCTTTCACATAAAAAAAATTATAAAAAACAAAAAAAAAAAAATTTATACCAGAATAACGTCAACTTAGATTAAAGCATAACCGAAGCTTTAAAACGCTTCAGAAGATAAGGAGGAAAAAAAATGATTGTATAAAATGTTATGCATTTGTATAACTTAAAGTGTAGTTTGTAAGCTTTACCTTCTTCTTCTTCTTCTTCTTCTTCTTGTTGTTTCTATTTGCTTCTTATAGCAAAAAGTAAATCAATATATTGTATCAATAATTAAATCGATATCTAGTTAAGTTTATGAACTAATTTGTGCTTTTTTATATAGTTACGCAGACCGACGGACAGACAGACAGACAGACGAATCAATAATATTAACATTTTAGTTGGTTACAAACTGTATACTTCATTTATGACATTGAAAAAGTATTGCAAATTTAAATAAACCCGAGTAAAAATAGTTTATGAACAGCCAAATACTTGGAACAGAACAGAATAATTACGCTCTCTCTCACTAAATTAACAATATCTCGAGAACTAAGTAAATGCTTGCAAAAATTGGTTGAATTTCAGAATTTATGGTAGCCACGCCCACCGCCCACGTTTAAGTTGAACCAAATAACTACACATTTAAATCGGTTGAGTTGTTTCGGAAATATTTAATGATTTTATGATCGATTAAATGTGGGGCTACGCCCACCACCACAACTAAGGGTATGAAATATAGTTTTTGTACTCTTTTCAAACCTACTGAATATATAGGGTGGCTAAATTTCAAGGGCCGATGTTGATTTTGAATAAAACACGAATTATTTAGGAAATTATTGACATTTCTTTTTATTATGATATATTGGTATGACTCAATTATGTATGGAACAAAATATCGGCCAAATATACGCCACGGCTTTGGCGGCACACGTCCATCCGATGGTCTAAATTTTCGATGACGCTGAGGCATAATTGAGGTTCAATGTCGTTTATATGCCGAATTATCTCATCCCTTAACTCTTGAATTGTTGTTGGCTTATTGGCGTACACCCTTTCTTTCAAATAACCCCAAAGAAAGAAGTCCAACGATGTCAAAATACATGATCTTGGCGGCCAGTTGACATCTCCGCGACGTGAAATTATTCGGCCATCAAATTTTTCGAAGTGTACGATAAGCATTTTTGATTTGAACGCCCATTTTCATAATAGGCCTGAATAACTTTAACGCGTTGCTCGATTGTGTATCTTTCCAAGGTTCAAATTGAGTTAGTCTGAAGTTGAAAAATGTCAAAAGAAATGCAGGAAAAAACTTGACGTTTAGGTGTGGTTCACATTCAACATCGGCCCTTGAAATTTAACCACCCTATACAAACAAAATTTCATAAGAATCGGTCGAGCCGTTTCGGTGCATTTTTGCTACACACACGTGGGACTCGAGAATTTTATGTATTGTATTAGATTATAGCTTGTTATTAGCCTGGGCATCACTTAGGGTATTCTTCCAAAGTTACCAAAAAAAAAAAAAAAAAAAAAAAAAATATTAATTCGACAGAACCGAAACTCAAAATATCGGTCATACGAAACTTTAAATAGTTCATATATGATCATCAGTGACGTAGATAAAATTCCACAAAGAGGTTTGGGGGGGACAACTCAAGTTGGGGCTCAAATAAGAAGCATACTCGTATACGTAAAATTTTAAGCTAAAAATGCAGATATAACAGTAATTTACTTGGAAAAAAAAAACATGGATGATGAGTTTGTATGGGATATGTATGTATGTCTGATCATTGGCATATCGGTAGTATATTCATAGGATGACAGTAGAAGTGTTTACATTTATAAATAAGAACTATTTTAATACAAAAACTCGAAAATGGGCGGTGGATTTGTATGGGGACTATACTTTAAAATAGGCGTGGCACCTTGGTTCTCGCAAACAAAGTGCCCTAGGAAAAAACAAAAAAAAAAAACGTAAGTTTAAAATTTCTTGTCAATATCTTTAAAAACAGACGAACCGATAGACGGACGGGCGGATATGTCTCATCAAGCTGATCAAGAATATATATACTTTCACGATGACCAGCCACATAAACTCTTAAGTGCGTTTTTATTCATATTTCAAAGTTTGTATCTATCAAATTTTGCAGCGTACTTTCTTTGTGCAAAATTTCTTCCTGTGCAGCAGCAGCCAAACGTCCGTCTGTCCTTTCAGTCGGCAAACCAATTGGTCCGAGCACAAATTCGCCTAAGCTCGTCGTCATTCATCTGTTTGCGTCGCGTCTGCGGTTTTCTAAGTTTCCAAAGGTGGCATTTCAGTCAGTCAGTTCAGTTCAGTTAGTTATACATAATAAGTACAATAACGATAGTACATACCTAAAAATGTGTATATACATACTTACCATACTTATTGCATACTACACGTACATGTATCTAGATACAAAATTATCAAGATGCTGCTGCTGCTGCTGCTGCTAATGCTTACAAAAGGGCAGCGTAGAACGCAATGCGCGACATTTGGCCAATATGAATGCGAATATACTTGTATACGGAATGGCATATGACGATGAGATGAGATGTTGATGAAATTTTTGGTTTTGCTTAAAGCGATACGCATAACAAACATCGTCATCAAACTCACTGGCAGAGCATAATATAACTAAGTATGTAGATACTAGATACAAACGTGCTGGGATACATGTAAGTGTATATACACACACACATGTTGTATGTGTATATTTAGGCATATGTGTTTGTATACTTTGCTTAAGTTAAGTATGCTTTAAGCTTGAATACATACCATACACACACACACACATACATATGTATTGTATCTTTTTGCAAATGCTATTGTGTCTTCTACTTCTTCTTCTGCTTCTTCTTGTTTCTCTGTTTATAGAACTTCCAATTTGCCTGCCACTCCTTAGCGTCTCGTTTGCTATATTCCAATTCGCCTTTTCATTTTTTTTTTTGGTATTCTCAGTTACAACACTTGAGCCTTGTTGTCCTTTGTGCTTTATTTTATTTTATTTATTTTTTTTTTTATTCTATTATTTCCTTAATTTTTTTTTTTCCATTGGCACTTGGTGGGATTTAAGTGGATTTTCTACGATTTTGACTATGTTTGACATTTTATCCTTTGTTACACATACGCGTACAGGAAAATTCATATACATATGCAATGCAAACATAGTTGATACACACACACACACACATACACACACATACACATACCATAAATGACATTTGACATTATTGATTTACCATTTAGTGTTATCTTTTCTATTTTACCTTTATTTTATTTTGCTTTACTTTGCTTTATTTCTTAAGCTTTTCGTTACCGTATTATGCATCTTATTCTTTTATGCGCTATTTTCTTTTTTTTGTTTGATATTTTGGTGCCATTTTTTGAATTACATTATTGGCATTTTTTTTGATTTTCTTTGCATAGCACAGAGTGTTTTTTTTTTTTTTATAATCCTCCATCCGTCTGCCTCTTGGCATACGTTTTATTCAGCCTGTTTTTGATGATATTATCCTGAAATTCGAAACTTCAGTGTTTCTTGGGGTTTTAGGTTCTAGGCCCTCTTTTGGGTGTTCTGACTAAGTTTGTTCAAATTTATGTAACAATACAAAAGGAGGCATCATAGATCCTATAAAGTATAAATAGAGAGCCGATCTAGATATGACAGTCCGCCCGTTCGTCTGTCAGTTCGTTCTGTGCTCTATCGCATAACGATTTTTGAACTTCTTTTTATGAAATCCTTTTATGAAATTTTATGAAATTTTTTCCTAAAATAGAACCTTATATTAATATTTTTATTTTTATACCCGCCACACATAGTGTGAAGGGTATATTCAGTTTGTCTGAAAGTTTGTAACGCATTGAAGGAGACGTCGTAGACCCTATAAAGTATATATATTCTTGATCAGCTCGACGAGACGAATCAACCTAGCCATGTCCGTCTGTCCGTCTGTCTGTCTGTATATTTCTAGGCATCTTTTTTGTTGAAGATATAAAGATATTAAGCTGAAATTTGGAACTTAAGCTTTTCTCGGCAACGACTATGTTAAGTTCGAGAATGAGAGTGCCACGCCCATTTTTTGGTATAGCCCCCATACAAAGTTTCCGCCCATTTTCGAATTATTGTATGAAAATGGTTATTATTTATTCATGTATTTACTCCATATTGGGTAAAAACTCTTCCAATATCATGGTGCCACGCCCATTTTTAGGTGTTTCTTCCATACAAACTTACCGCCCATTTTCAGATATTTTCGAGAAGTATGTTGTTATACATATCTGTATTTTTAGCTTAAAATTTGAAATTAATATTGTGTGTAAACTTGGGTGACCACTGATGATTACACATAAACTCTTTAAAGATTCGTGTGACGGGTATTTAAGCTTCGGTTCTACCGAAGTTAACGTTTTTCCTTGTTTTATATCAATATTTTTAAATGAAGAAGTTAAACCAGTTTTCTTTGTTCTATAATCCAAGAAACATCTTAGACTCTATTAAGTATATACATATATTCTTAATCAGCAGGACGAGACGAGTCGATCTAGTCATGTCCGTCTGTCTGTCGGTCTCTCGGTTTGTATTTGCGTTTCATTCGCTTAATTTTAAAGGTTCCACCGAAGTTAACGTTTTTCCTTTATTTTTTTTTATCGATTTTCATTTTTTTATTAAAAAAAAAAATTTATATTATCAACTAATTGAAAAATAACGATAAATCGTTTTATACATCGATTTATTTTGAATTTAATTTGCGCATATATTGCTTATGGTGCCAGAAAGAAAAAATCACTTACAATATTCCAAAGCGATATTTTCGAAATTGATTATAGAATCTTAAGCCAGGGTTTTTACAGAAGAAGCAAAATTTGAATTCCTGCCCTATTTCGAAAAGCATATTCAAATTTATAAAGCAAAATGCAGATTTATTGTCCTTGAAGAAAAGAAAAAAAAATCAATAATAACCAAGTGTGTGCGTGACAAGGGAGCGAAAAAAAAGTTTGAAATGGCAAAAGAGAGACACTAAGTAGCAACACTATATATGGTCCAGCTCATCTTATATTGTAGTAAGTTTTGCAAAATTGAATGCTGCAGGAACAAAAGAACGAAAAAAAAGAAAACGAACGATTTTCAACTAAACAAAATCGGATACACACACACACACACACGCACACGTGCGCCCACCACACTGCATACACATGAACAAATATACCCAATAGCATTACATGTTGCAATCTCAATATTTGTTTGCCTAAAATTTGATTAATACCACACACACACACCACACACACACACACACACTATGAGCTATGGAACCTATAGCCTGGCAGGCAACCAACTAGGTTGAAAGCTTCTAATGACTTTGCAACGTCGAAATGTGAATACGTTGAAAGAGGAAATGGAGGAAATAATAGGTAATATATTGAAAAAGCTGCGAAATAGTGAATACCCAGTGGAAACTTTTTTTTCGAAAAAAAAAATGATGTATGTAAGAATTAAGATGAAGACTTTAGAAGCAACAAATGTTTCTAAAACATACCCAATCATCTTGTTGTGGCTTATACATACATGCTACTATTAAGTACTTCTCAATGCATTACAAAAGAAGTACAAAAAAGAATGTAATTTAAATTAGAAACAATTAGCAGCTGCAGTAGCACCGAATGCATGCTTCTTCTTCTTCTTCTTTTGTCTGAATATTTGCTTAACAGAGGAATGCTTTGAATTAGTTCTACTGGGTGTTTTGTGTGTATGTGTGTGTGTGTGTATGTTTGTGTTTATGCTTTTCATACTGCTGTCAGCAATGCTGTGATTTTCATTTTGATTTTGATTTGGTAGGGAGCAGAACTGAGCTAAACATTGTACACTACATACATACATACATTTGCATACATACATACATACATACATATATGGTATACAATATTGTACCGATTTGTTAGATATATCACTATAACAATTCTCTTGTTTGTTCCTTCCAATGTGCTGAATTGCCTGGTAACACTGATGCGGCGACGGTGTCGGTGACGGTGTCGGTGACTGCTGCTGTTTCAATGGCTATTATACTTGGCCCGGGTCAATCTTTTGTTTATTCGGTTTGTAACTCAACATACATAGAACAATGTACGAATATGTAATATTATTATGTAATAACGCTAAAATATGCAGCAGAGCAATACTATATATGAAATACCACAACAAGATGCGGCATACATTCAGGCGCTATACTGAGATTGAGTGTTTGCGTGTGTGTGTGTGTGTAAGGCTAACTGCCAGCTTTAATATAAAAAAATATTTAATTAGATATTTCCGAAAATAGAAGTCAATGTGCATTGTACAAGGAGACATGAGATGCTGGTTCATACTTAGAAGAACAACAACAAAAAAAAAAGAGCGCAAACGAGACAATCTCTCTTGAACACCTTTCATATACCTAAACATATTTTTTTTTTTTTTTGTTTGCTATTTTTACGTTGCATCCTATTTCTACCTTTAATTTACACACAAAACTTTTGCATTTACTCTCTGAGCAATCTCTCTCTCTCTCTCTTTCTCTCTCTGCCATCCATCCAGCAAGCCAGTCAGTTAGTCAGCCATCCAGCTTAGCCCAGACATTTACAATACAAACTATTGCAATAGTTGCACTCACTCACACAAAAACTAGTACAAATGCAATTTGGTGCGCGCGTCATTTTCAAAATTATCAGCAGTGTATGTAGTTGTTTTTGTTGTTGTTGTTGTAGTACGAGTAGTGTTTTATAGGATATAACATCGGAAATAGAAATGTTAGCATCAGGGCGGCAGTGGCAGCATTAAGAACGCTAATGCTATCATCGTCATCGTCAACGCCATCGCCATCGTCAACGTCTTCGTCGTATTCGTCAACGCCATTTTGTTTGGCTCATTGGCTTCGGTTTTTCGTTATTAGCTTCGTGTAATTTGCTGTACTTGACAAAAGTAGTTGTAGCTGGGTTTTCTTTAACAATTTATAATGCGCCTTTCTCATTATGGCATGTTTAGTATTATGATAATTTGTGGCTCATATATATATATATCGACTTTATGCAAACTTATGCGGTTAGATAGAGAAATTTCTCTGAAAAATTGGTGAGTGTATCAACTTTAAATATGTAGAAGCTATATAATTATTGTAATATAAAAATACATATTAATGTATCATCATTCAATTAAAATTACCTTAAATTTTTATTGCTAATCAAATGCTTTGTTTGAGAGCATACAAAATCAAGCACGGGTTTGCTTGTTTTGAGAATATTTCGTTCTTAAACCCTTTACACATATATATTCTTGATCAGCTCGTTGAGACGTGTCGATCTAGTCTTGTCCGTCTGTCTGTTTGTTTCTACGTGTTTCATTTAGTCCGGTTTAAAGATACTGACCTGAACTGACATTTTGAACTCAAGCTTTTCTCGGCAACGACTACTTTGTATGTCAAAACCAAAATTCGAACTTTTTTTAAGACAGTAGGTATTCTTTATGAATGTATTCTCTTCAAATTGTTTTATTTGTATTTGTAGCTTAAAATTTGATATCAGTATCTAAACACTAATCATCTCGAAGTTCTATATGAAAAATGATTCATTGTTTATATCAAGAACAATGGTTCTTTGCATTAAGAAAAATCATTATATATATGAGGAACAATTGTTCTATGTATCAGAATAATCGTTCTTAGCATTAGGAACAATAATTCTATATATGAACTGCAATCGATAATTGTATCAAGAACAATCGTTCATTGCATCAAGAACATTTGTTCTTTGATTCAAAAGCAATCGTTCTTTGCATAAAGAACAATCAATGATTGTATAAAAAATAAACTTTCTCTGCATCAATTGTTTTCGTATCAAGAACAATTGTTTTGTATGAAGAACAATTGTTCTTTGTTTCAAGAGCAATGGTTCATTGTATAAAGAAATATTTTTCTTTAATTCGTACAGTTTTCCTACTTAAAAGATGGTCTTCAAATGAGAAAATAAGTTTGATTTAAGAAAATCTATTCTTAAGGAACTTTTCGCAACGGATTTACTTGATATAAACAAAATGTTTTTGGTATAATTTTTCAATAAAATCAACTCCGTTTTTTAAAAACTTTTTTTTTTTTTTTTTTGTTCTGTTGTCGCATTCAATTCTGGAATATTTTCAAATCTTTAAGCATTTTATTTATACATAACCCAAAATTTTGAAATGTAGCTGTGTGTACTTTGTGTGTGTTGGTTTTTTTTTTCTTTTTCGTCCTTTTTACTTTGCATATTTCTTATTTAAAAAAAAAAAAAAAAAAAAACGTTGTATACTTTTTTGCGTTATATTTTGTGTGATTATTATTTATTCTTTTTTTTTTTTTTACAAAAACTTGACAAATTGAGTTAGAGAATGAAGTTGACGTCACAGAATTCCAAACGTGGCAGACAAAAACTGTGTTGGTGTAATTGTTAGATACATATACGCAGTAACACAATGGAACTTTTTTTTTTTTTTTGTGACCATTTGGTAAATTTAAGCAAAAAAAAAAAAAAAAAAATATATTAAAGAAAAAAAAAAAGAAACATATTTTTTTTTTTTGCGGTTTATTTTACCCCATAACAAATTGCTCGCTACGCAACTGTACATATGTGTGTATAAATAAAGTGGAGAAACAGCAGCGTAGGCGTATATAGTAGACCAAAAGACTAAATCGACAAGAATACAAACAAAAAACCCAAACAATCAAAAACATAGGTCAGACTAGAGATACATAGAATAGATAGGAATGAATGCAGATTGACAGTAAAACACGCAATAAGAGAGAAGATTGGAAAACATACGTAAGTGTGCGTATGTGTGTGTGTGTGTGCAAAGCCTTAAACATTAAACACACACACACACACACACACATACATACTTATATACACATATCAGTTGTACTCGCTCTCGCGGTTGTTTAACGTTTCGTTTACTTACTCACTCAATCAGGCGTTTGCTTTATGACAGCGCTTTGTATTCAAAGTCCTTATAAGCCTTTTTGTTGTTATTGCTGGCTTTTCATACATTCAGAATCATTCTTGTGCATATTGGTTTTTGTTTTGTTGATGCTTCAGCTGCAGCTGCGGCTGCGGCTGTTGCTGTTTTCGCTGTTTTGGAATACATATCTCCTTCTAGAATTTGAATGTAGTGCTTTGATTTAACTTTAAAAATTAAGTGGTGAAATACGCCTAAAAGTGAGCTACGAGAATCTTGCCTTTACCTTTTAAAGTTCCCGACAGACAGACAGACACGACTTATTCTTCTTCTTCTGTCTCTTATATGCATTCACCTAAACTCAATATACCCTACACTATGTTTATATTGATTTAAGATCCAAACAAATCATATCATAATACGAAATGGTTTAGAAAAAAGTGTATGACTACTAAACAAATCCTTACTGAATATATTCTCTTCACATACATATATAATTCTAGTTGTGCTTTTATTTTTTAACTCAGTTTTTATGCTTTATTGCCTGCCTGCCTGACTTGACTGCCTACTTGTGTGTTGACTATTTGTCTGTCTGTCTGTCTGGCTTGCTTTTGTATATACAAATATTCGTTCGTAAATTCATTCGTTCGTTCGCTCGCTTGTTCGTTAGTCTTTAAAAACAGTTGTCGACATCCTTCAACTAGGATTTTTTTTTTTTTTTTTTTGGCCTTTAGTATTGCTGCTACCGATATAGTCAGTCACTTGCTTGGTGACACCCAACGCCCATTAAAATGCAATGTTCGTTTTGTACATATTTTCTATTTTGTGTTTTGCTACACTTTTATTTTTGCCTTTTTTTGTTTCATTTCTTGTTCCTTTTTATGTCTGTGCTTATTTGTTTATTTAGAAATATGTTATATATTATACAAACTTAAAGTTTTGTCCTGACTGATTGGTCTAAGTGAAACAGAAAACAGTAAACTCCTTCAACATATAAGAAAGTTTCTGTATGTAAAATTACATTAATGTATTTTCGTACGATTTTAAATTCGATATTCGTGTTCTAGAAAACGTTTCTGGCTGAATTTCTTAAAGAAAAAACTTTTTGTTAATTTTTTTTCACAGTGATTTGATAATTGCAAAGTAGTGATTGGTGATTTTCTAGTTCCTCATGTTTTAGTTATCGGTGATTTTGTGCAACGCTCTTCTCGAGTAGTGAAACAGTTCAGTGTTTGATAATTAATCCTTTTATGCGAACTGTGATTTAATCACTGTTTGCAGTCAGTCGCTAATCACACTGTGACTCAAATATCGATTCTTTTGCCAAAACTACCAAGAAGTGGTCTAAGCTCGGCGGTACTTTAGCTTTAAAGTGAATTGTGGTTCGCGATCAAGCATATAGCAGGAACATTATCAATGGAAAATTCGGAGAAAATTTCCTCTAAGAGCCATTGGTCAAAAGTTAAATTTGTTCTTTCGGATTCTCACTTGAAAATTTGCTCTGTTCCTTTTCCAAAAAAGAGTTGTCTTTTCAAGGACCTATTTCGTCTAATAATGGCCACCAATTCCCATAAACCGATTTTTTTTTAGGATTTCCTTGTTTTTCAGGTTTTTTCAAATATTTCGTTCTCTTGTAAAAGGACTCTAGTATTTTACCATATACAATACTAGCCGAAATACACGGTTTTGCTCGGGTAATGCAATGGATCAAATTTTATTTTTTTATTTACATTATGTGTAAATATTAAATAGGTAACATGAACACACGAAAAATATTGTTTTAAATAATTAAAAGTTTACACAAATAAATTCAGTTAAAGATAAGAGTCCTTGCGGACATAAACGCGGGTGTTTGATGTAACTCTGTTTTATAGTGTGTGTGTGTGTGTGTGTGTGACTTGTGTGCTTTGTTAAATAACTTCGCTTTGGCGGTTGTTGGTGTTGTTGTTGTCGTCGTCGTCGTCGTCGTGGCTGTTGATGCTGCTTAGCAGTCAGTCAGACAGACAATCTGTCTGTCTTTCTTTCTGATTCACTAAAAGACTGACTAACTGCTTTATTGCCAACAGGCAAATAACCAATCGACCGACCGACCGACCGACCGTCTGTTTCACTGTCAGCCAGTTAGACAGACGGACAAATATACAATATAGCATATGTATATTTGTATTTATGCCATCCATGCCATTCCATTTCACCCCACTACTACTTTTCTATATTCCCTTTGCTCTTACATTTAAGTACAACATATCGTGTAGTTAGTCTTCTTCTTCTTCTTCTTTATTGTTGCTCAGTTCAGCTGGGCTGCTGCTTTTAATGCCTCTGCTGCTGCTGCTGTTGCTGCTGCTGCGGCTGTTGTTGATGTTTCTACTGTTTTTTGCGTGCGAAGGACACTCAGTCGATTCGAAACTTTTGAGTTGGGGAGTTGAAATCGCGCAAATCGGTTTTGTTTTTTTGTTTTTGTGTCGACATCGTCGTCGTCGTTGTCATCGTCGTCATCATTGTCCTCGTTTTTGGTTAACTCGGTGTCGGTGTTGTTATAATCCTGTTGTTTCGTTGGCTGCGTAGCGCAAAGTCAATCAGTGCAAAAGCAAACAAGCAAAAAAAAAAAAATAAAATAAAAGACACACAAAAATGTATAAAAAAAAAAAATTTATACAACAACAACAACAATAATATTGTATGTATGTATTGTATATATATATTTTTTTTTTTGTTTTTTTTTTATAGTTGAACAGCAGCGACATTTTTTAGCTGTGCTGTTATTTTTTTCGTTGTTGTTGTCGTCATTGTCCTTGTTAGTGTTGTTAATTTCGTGTTGTGCTGCAATAATTGTTGTTTTTGTTTTTTGTTGTTGACGTTGATTTCTGTTGTTGTGTTTTATTTTTTTTTTTTTTTAAATTATTTTCTTTTCATAAATTGCAAATTAAATTATGCATGGCGTATACGTAATGTGCAGAATATTAAGTAAACGCAGCGTTGTTTTTTTTTTTTCTTTTAATTATGTTTTTATTATTTTTTGCTTTAAAAAAAAAAATTTTTTAAATTATTTTTAAATCTTTTTAGTTTTTGAATATATTTTTATTTTTTTTTTTAAATAAATTTTGTAAAAAATTTAAAAAATAATTTTTAAAAAAAAAATTTTTAAAAATATAAAAAAATTAAATTAAAAAAAAAATAAAAGAAAAATAAAAATAAAAAACAAAAACAAAAATCTGTTGTCATGTCGTCGGCTGTGTCATGTTTTCGAATCAGAAACTCATCACACAAGCCGCATGCGAAAAATGGAATTATGAAGTTGAACTCAACACGGCTTAACACTCACGTCGCTGTTGTTGTTGTTGTTTTTGTTGTTGTTCTTGTCGTCGACGTTGTCATGATATGTACACGTCGCAATGCATCCCATTCCAATTCGCGTTTTCATTTTTTTTTTTTTTTTTTTTTTTGTATTTTTTTTTTATTGTTGTTGTGCTGTGTTGTAATATATTTGAATTTTTTTTTTTTTGGGTGTGGCTGCGGTGCGCTTTTTATTCATTTTTTTTTCTACTTATTCTACTTCTGTCTTGTTGTTTGCCTTTATCATCATCGTCATGATCATCATCATCATCAACAACAGCCTTAACCAGCCATGTAATCCTCTTGTGTCTATGTGTGTGTGTGTGTGTGTGTGTGTCATTTTCGCCTTTTGTCGCGAATATTATGTGTACTCCATGGAAAATAAGTTGTATGTGCCCCTTTTTTTTTGTCGGATTGACTTGGCTGGCTGGCTGGCAGACTATCCACCAGCCAAATACCAACCAACCAACCAACCAACTAACTAACCAACAAAATTTTTATTCGTTTACACTGTGTGTCATACGATATGGTTGCACTGGTCGACGCTAATGCAGTCACGCGTATTTGTTTTTTTTTTTTTTTTTTTATTAGTGTTGCAATAAAGTTAAAATTTTAGCATTATTTGCAAAAATAAATAAAAAATAAAAAAAAAACAAAACCTAACTTATAAAAAATATTACAAAAAAAATAATAAAATAACTAAAATTTTGTATACAATTTTGTGTAATTGTGCTCTTCATATATGTACATATGTAACGGCTTAAGAATGTTGCTTAAATGTAAGTTGCTTAATTTTAACTAAATTTTAATACAAAAAAAAAAATTAAAAAAAAAATTTATCATTAATTGTTATTGCAAACGACTCTAAAAGTAATCTACTCGGTAACGAATACTTTGTAAATGAAAACCATAGCACTTCGTAGCACACTTTTAGGTCAGTCTAGGCCTCCATACAAACGAGTCTCGATTATCTCGAAGATTATAGAAGATAGAGCTACAATATTTGAAACTAAGTTCTCCAAAGTTGTCAAGTGTGTACTTGCAAACGGTTTTTCTCTAGGCCCACTTTAAGAGGTACCCCCATACAAATCTAACTCAAAAATTTTAGGTTTTTGCTAAAAATCATCATTTGTTTTTTATTCTAGAAAGTCTAGAATTAATTTTGTCTAAGAAAGTCCCAATGAATTATCCCAATATGAGTGGGACTAACAAAATTTAAGGTATAGCCGCCATACAAATATATTTCATTTTATAAGTTTTTGTGTATGACAATCCAATACAAAAATGCATGGTACTAAGATAGGACTTAAGGTACCTAATGATGGAGTACAGGGTTTCTTGCAGCCTTGATATTTTCTCTGATTAAACGAGTAATTTGACATCGACTGTATATAGTGAACTGACCATGTAGTATGGTAATTGATTCCTGTGTTGTTTGGTTGGAATAAAAATCTTTTATTTTTATACTCATATATGCATGTAAGGTAGTATTCGTGTTTTCGTGTATCATGCGATTGGTGAAGGACAAAAATAGTATTAGTCTTGAGAACTCGTAGCTGCTACTTTGTCAACTTTGTAATGAAAACCTGTATCTAAAGGATAAAAGGATATATTAAGTTTGTGCAGATTTGCAGATGGAAGCATGATAGACCCTACAGTGTATATAAATATTTGATCAACATTAATAGGAGAGTCGATCTAGCTATGTCCGATTTTTTCGAAGACTATAAGAGACCATAATTAAAACTTGGCCATAATTAAAACTAGACACTCGTGAGTCGTCAAGTAGTCACGTACAAACTGTCTTTTCTTAAGTCCCCTTTTAAGTGGTAGTCCCCATACAAATCTACCCCAAAATGTAGGGTTTTTGCGTAAAAACTTCTTTGTTCTTTATTCAAAGAAGTCAAAATTTATTAAAAATTTATAAATGATATTCCTAATGAATTTATCCCAATTTGGGATGGATCAAAAAAATTTTAGGTATAGTCCCATACAAATTTACCCCATTTTTTTTTGCTTTAGTATGAAAATACAATACAAATCGGTATGTTACTAAGGTAAGACTTAGTTTGCGATACTATACATAAAGATTGGGTATAGAGTATGTTGCAGTCAAGTTCAGAGTTCGTTCTTTTTGAAGTTCTTTTAAGTAAAATATTTTATTACAATTTTGGGTACTCTTAAAAGTTGCTAACAAATTCCATGATTATGTAATCATGTATTTATGAATGTGCAGCTGGGGTCAAGTATATCTATTCTACAATATATATATATATGTATGTATGGTACCAACATATATGAAAGATAATTTAGTGCAACAAGCAAAACATGATTGTCAGTGCTCTAATGGCGACTCACTTTATTTTATGAATTTTCAAAACGCTGACGCTACGACTACGACGACGACGACGATGGCGATGGCGAGTAATATAAAAAGAAAAAAAATAAAAAAACAAACGCGCGCATAAGAGGCTCACAAGGACTTGGGAACTGCCACTCGTTTTGCTTGTACTTGCTGTAAAGTGTTGCAGTTAAATCCTTTTACTCCTTCTACTGCTTCTTTTACTACATCTCGTCTTCTTTATATTTATGTATATACAAATATATATCATATATGTATATATATTTATATGTATGTAGTTACTATATTATCGCACTCACCGGTTCGCTGCTTGCTTGCTTGCTTAAACAGTTTTCCAGTGATTTCTCTTACACATAATAAGTATGCAAGTTTTTTCAGGACATTTTTCCTACAGCATTCTTTTTAATTTTCCAGCATTTTTATACAATTTTTTTTTTTTTTTACTTTTTATCATTAAATACGCTTTAAATGTGTTTTCTCGGCGTGGAGAAGGAGTATGAGAACAAAAAAAAAAAAAAAATAAAGAAAGTAAAAAAGACACACTACACACACACACACACACACACACATATATATGTATTGTATGTGAAGAGAAACACGCAAACAGTTACAAATACAACGCAGCCTAAGCGAATAATTTGAAATGTTGTTTGGCATTTTCTTTCCGGTTCTGTTCCGGTGACAACAAACGTAAGTAAGCAGGCAGGCAGAAAAGCAGGCGAGCGGACGGACGGTAGAGTCATGTAACCGATGGAATAAGTTCAAAAAAATACTTTATGAACAAGTGGCAAGGGAAGAAGTGGTGGCGAAGTTAGTAGAGGTGAACAACAACAAAATCTACGACCCACGAGATAACATAAAAATATTCCAGACGAAGTGTGGTAAAGCGTTATGTCGTTTTTATTTTTCTTTTTTCTTCTTTTTTTGCATGGTGGCACAGGATGTGGGTAAACCATAAAAATAAAATTTTGCCATACAACAAAAAAAAAGAAAAAACTCCCTCACTTGCCTTGCACGTCCTTTCGTTTTACGTCGTCATCATTTGCTGCTGCTGCTGCTGCATTAAGAAGAAAGTGTAGCGTTCATTTAGGCAGTCGCGTCACCAAGTTACTGTTTTTGTTTTTTTGCTGTTGTTGTTGTTGTTGTTATCGCCGGTCGAGTTATTGTTTGCTCTAGACAATCTCAATCCAAAGGAAGAAAAATTGAAGTTGTAGTAGGGAGGTCGGTCGTTCGGTCGTTCGGTCGGTCGTTCTTTCTAGTGTGTGGTTTGGTCTGGTGAGAATCAGTAATGGCACACGACTTGGTCGAGTTCCTTCGTTGTTGTTGTCGTCGTATGACTGTTTGTCGTCTCGTCTCGTCTTGTCTCTTCGTCATCTTCGTCTTCGTCGTCGTTGTTGTCATCGTCTGCGTTCGTCGACTTGTCGCTGGAAGGCTTTAAATATATAAAATATTTTTTTTTTTTTTTTCGTCTTTAGTCGTTTGAGTTGCTGCTTTAAGAATGAGTTTTTTTTTTTTTTTTTTTTTTTTTATGTTTATATGTTTGCATGTGTGTGAGTTGTGTTTGTGTGCTTTATTTAAGGTTAAAGTGTGGTGAATTTTGCATGTGTTTGCTTCTTTCGTTTGACTTAATTTAAGTTGTA
This sequence comes from Leucophenga varia, assembly GCA_018903435.1. Lineage (NCBI taxonomy): Eukaryota > Metazoa > Arthropoda > Insecta > Diptera > Drosophilidae > Leucophenga > Leucophenga varia. Next base: position 1,119,019 of record JAEIFJ010001021.1, read on the forward strand.
CAACAATTGCTACTCATGCATATTTTTATATAAAAAAAAAGCAAAAAAAAACAGAATATGGCGTGGCAGTTTCCTTGGAGCATTAATAGAATTTGTATCTTTTTTTGTGCATAGTTGTGTAGCAAATTCGAAAGAAAAAAAAAAATGTAATTTAATTTGTAACATATCGATTGACTTGCTCGTTTTTGATAGGTAATAAGCTTAAGATTTAAAGTGTAAATTTAATTTAATTTAATATGTGAGAAAAATGTACCCAAAGATACGCTAATATTTAGTTTTGTATTTTTAAGATACTTTTTTTTTTTTTTTTTTTTAAAGATACAAGTTTATATTTATTTAAATAAATTATTAGATTCATAGAAGCATATTTTTGAAAATTTATGTATTTTAAGTTTTAATACATTTTTTTCATGTTTTCTCCGTTTTGAGTGCGCTGCTGCGTGCATGGTGAATATTCAGCGTCGTCTGTGCGGATTTTTTTTTTTTTTTTTTATTTAAGTAAAACGTGGGCATGAAGGTGCTTTTTTTGCTTTTTTTTTTTTTTAGTATTTTCCACTTTACAATCTGATTGAGTGGGTGTGTCATATGATTGGGCGTATGAATGGTTAAATGGGTGGTTGGTGGGTAACTGTAACTATATAAATGAATGAATGAATGAGTGAATGAGTGAGTGAGTGAGTGAGTAAGTGAATATGCTGTGCTATGGTTTAGCTGGTTTCATTTTATTGTTGCGTTGAACTCGGTTGCGTTGCGTTGTGTTGTAATGCGATGCGATGCGCTACTTTAGATGCCTGGCTTCTGGCTCCTGGCTGCCTGTTTGAGCAATATTTGAATGTGTAACATTTGCGTTGTCGTTGTGTGCTTTTGGTTTGCACGTTTAACTTGGCTAACGTATTTGACGCTGTTTTATCGAATTTTGCTTTTGTTTATTCCATTATTCGTGCATTTTATTTCTTTAGGTTTTTTCATTGAGTTGAAAAATTTGGCATAATTTAAAAAAAAATTTTACATTTTTACCAGCGCTGTAAATTACTTATTTGAACTACTTTCTCAGAGTCAGTTTCTGTTTGAGCGTTTTAATCAAATTTTATACCTTAAAAACAATTAATTAGGATATTGACAACTAAACTATTTTTTTAAATTTATTTTTTTAAAATAATAATTTAGTCACATGAAACTTTAAATAAATAGTTCGTGTTTGATCATCAGTGACGTATGTATGTAGGTAAAATTCCGCAAAGGGGTTGGGTGCGGACAACTCAAGTTGGGGCTCAAATAAGATATATGTAGGGGAGGGGGCCCAGTTGTGACGTGGGGTCTTCTTCTTCTTAATTTTTCATTTCAGTGAATTTCAATGAAAAATAAGAAGTTTAACATTTAACTATTAACCAAACGCAACTTTTCTCCAAAGAAAGTATGTTTATTTGAGTTACTCAAAAATTTTGGAACAAATTTTTCAGGATAACTTTTTTAGGTCGAAAATGTCCCGCACATATATGTAAAACTTAATGCTAAAAACGAGCCTGGCACCATGGTTCTGACATACAAAGAAAATGGCAGGTCATTGTCTTTTAAAAGTTGGACACGGCTAAATCGATTCGTCTCGTCGAGCTGATCAATTATATATATATATACTTTATGGGGTCTACGATGTCTCCTTCAAAGCTGTTAAAAACTTTTCGACAAACTGATAATACCCTTCAAACTATGTTTGACAGGTATAACAAGAAAGAACGCTGGGACTGCAAGTTACCCTGCAGCGGGAAGCTCGACTAAGTTTACCCAATCTTTATGTACCTTAAGTTAAGTCCTATGCTAGGATCATACCTTTTTGTATTGAACTTTCAAACAAAAACATAAAAAATGTGGTAAATTTATATGGAAAGCTATACCAACAGGTGCTATTCATATTGAAATATTTAAGGCATAATTTGTACTATATTAAGACTTCCTAGAATAGATTTAGATTTTTATGGTGGGTATCCCTTAAAATGGGGAAAGAAAAAAAGCCGTTTGCAAGTGATTGTAGCTCTTCTATCTTCTATAATCTCCGAGATAATCGTTTTCATGACGGCAGACCGCATGACAGGCGGACGGACCTAACAAGCTCGACTTCCCATTCAATGCTGTTCAAAAATATTTTTACTAGCTTCTTGACTTTCCTTTCAATGCTTTTAATGCCTACATTTGCAAAAGTCCCATCGATCGGTAGGGTATAAAAATCTGTTACTTTAAAAACAACATAATTTTATATAAAATGCCGAAAATTTGTAAGTTTTTTCCTGGATTTAATAAACAAAAAAGTAAAATTCGTTCATATTTACTTCTACTTTGACAGTTCAGTGTTGTATATTGTGAACTCTCTCTTTTTTTTTTTTTTTTTGTTTTTTTTTACCATAGTTCTCTCACATTTCATATTTCGCGCTGTTACTTTTGCTGTTCGGCCATTTTTCTTAATACTTTTCTATTGCATTCGTTTCAAGTTGCTCGTCGCTTGCTTTTAACTTGCTGCGTATCCTGTTTCTCGATATCGAGTAAATTGAATGCGTTTATGTAGGTGTGAGTGTATGTGTATGTGTGCAATGTGGTGAATTTTGCTTGCATGTTGAATAACCTTTTTTTTTTTTTTTTCCTTTTTTGTTTTTAGGTAAATTAGCTTTAAGAATTTAAGAAAATTATATTTAAATATTTAATGAAAATTTATTTTTAATAATTTTTTTTTTCTCTTTTGCAGGTAAGAATCGAATTTGTTTTATACATTTGGAACTATGTATCTTTATTGTGTAAGTAAAAAAAAAAAAAATAAATAAAAAGAAACTTAAATTTTAACTAGATAGCATAGAAATTTGTTTTCCCAGAAGAGTTTTTACAAATCCAGTAGAACGAATTCAAGTCAGGTTTATCGATTGTCTCAGTTAAATTAAATATTTAAAATATTTAAAGTTTCTAAACTTGCACAACATCCACTAAAAAAAATACAACAAAAACAACAAAGTTCACATCGCAACGTTGCCATGCCCAAAAATTTAAATACAAACATACAAAGAAAATGAAGCTTTGACTTGAACTGGAAGCCAGCCACCATATAGCGTTGTTGTTTTCGCTTACCTTATCCATTGCTTTTGCTGTTGCTGTTACCGTCGCCATTTTGTTATTTGTCAACGAGCAACAGTACTAACAGCAGCAGCAGGAATATTATAAGTTTACTTCCGCTGAAAATCTGTTGTAATAGTCACATAAACGCAGATACACAGAGACACAAACTAACTAACTCGAACACCCACTCGTACAGATGTACCAAACCCCATACCCACACCGCACCACACTTCGCTCCCTCTCACCGAACTCCCCCGGACAAATCTCCAAACTGAATCCCAAACCATATGTCATTCTCATGCTTATGCTCATTCCTTTACTTTCCTTTACCTTTCGTTTGTTTGTTTGTCTGCTGCTCGTTCGTTCGTTCGTTTGTATGTCCGTTTTTCATCGTTCTTTGCTATGTTATGTTTGCCATCGATTCCAGGGCAACAGGAATCGGAAATGCACCTCAGCTGGTTGGCTGTATGGTTCACTGGTTGGTTGGTTGGCTGGTTCGTTGGCTGGCTGGCTGGTTGGATGGCTTGCGGAATGGATGGATGAATGGATGAATGGTTGTAGTTATAAACCTACTTCGGCGCCTGCTTTTGCTTTTCGTCATTTGGTCTACGGTTTTAAGCTCGGCAATGCTCGGTTCTTGTATGTATGTGTGTGTGTGTGTGTTAAGTATGCGTGGGTGTAAATATTTATATACATACATATTGTTGTGTATATATGTATGTGCGTATTTCTGTGTGTGTGTGTGTGTTTGTGTGCGTATGCGTTCGCCAAAAACATTGACTTCCAATGCGAATAGTTGAGTTACATTTACACACACACAAACATAAACACACACACACTCACACTAATACTTTTCTCGATGCAATTGATGATGCGCTTTAGGCGTCAGGCAACCATTTTACTGCAATCGATGGAAGCCTGCGAAAGCGAGCGAGATGCTGCAAGCAAGCAAAGCAAAGCAAACCAAACCAAACAGGAAGGCAACTTAACAAATAAACTAAAAACCCAGTCCAGTCTTCTTCTAACACAGCCATCCAGCCCAATCATCTATCCATGCATGCATCTATGCATGCATACTAGTACAGCATGATGCATCCTTTCCATATTTCCAGCGAAATACCAAAACGCCAGCCAGCCAGCCACTCTGTCTCCGCCGTCATTGTCCTTATTGAATACGCGCTCTGCCTCTGTCACTGCCTCCGTCTCTGCTGCCTTTGCATCATGAACTATTATTGCTGTTTATAGCAGTAAAGTTTTGTGTATATGTTGAGTTGAGTTCAGTTGAGTTTTGTTGTATTCTAAACTAAAAGCCGAATAAAAGCCGCCCACCATCAGCAACAGCAACGGCAACAGCATCAGCATTGCCATCACCATCGCCGCGAACACGAATGTTTTGAACTGCACACAAATGTACTCTGCACAGGCTCTGCTGCTGTACTTCTCTGTACTTTTACAATTCGTTTCGTTTCGCATTTCTATTTGGCAAAACATGCAGCGGAACTGGGAAATCAGGGCAGCTGTTCTAGTAATGCAAAACACGAAGGTGCATTCCCGAAAAAAAAAATAAAAGAAGAAAAAAGTAAAAGCTAAAGCTTAAAAAAAAATTGAAAAAAAATTACAAAATTATATTTTGCAAAAATACACTTCAAAAGATTTTATTTTGTATGACATACTTTTTTTTTTTTTTAATCCACACAAAAACTTTGGGTCAGAAACTTTAGGCTAAAATCGGGTGTGATAAGCTTTTGAAAATATACCTACATATATGGTCTGAAGAAATGGCATAAAGTATATGAGGCATTCTTTCTTTATGGGACACACTCTACTCCAGAAAATGGTGCGACGCAGAGAGTTCAAGTAGGGCTCAAAATTTTTTAAAGCAAAGTGGCACTACCAAGGGCGGATGAATGGAAAAAAGAAAACTTTTTTCTGGGCTAATCTAGGCGAGTGTTTTTGTTTGGCATATGATGTTGTGGTCGCTGAATTCAAATCTGGTATCATTATTATTCCAGCACATCGGTTGTCAAACAATTTTTGCTCTGAACTGGATTTTTGACTATTTGTAATATATGCTTTTGGGGTTAAATGAAATGAGAACCTTAGGTGTCTAACTACAGTTCAATATCTTTAGAGATTAGCGAGTGAATTGAACAGACAGACAGACAGAAATTACTAAATCGACTCATCTTCATGCGTGTTAGAATGAAATTGCGGAGTTAATAATAATAAAACAAAAGACAAAGTTTTGGTTTCATTTCTTCAGGGGTCTGCAAATATAAATTTTTGTAGACGGACTCTGAAAGCTGAGCTGAGTCGTTTACATTGGTCTAAAACCTAAAGGCGACGGAAGAAAATTAATACCAGATTTGTCAAAGAAATTCAGATTTCTAAGTCGTTCAAAGAAATAATTTTTAATGACCTACTTCATTCAACCAGAGTTACGGTAACACGCCCAACTTTTACATATACTTTCCATGCAAATTGGCAAATTGGATGTCCAATTCGGTAAATATTTGCATAAGATCGGACTTCTATAAACTAAAGAATCCATACAAACTAATCTCCCGTTTGTGGTTTAAAAGTTTGTAACGCATTAAAGGCGACATCGTAGACCTCAAAATGTATATACTTATAGTATATTCTTGATCAGCTCGACGAGACGAATCGAATCGATCTAGCCATGTCCGTCTGTCTGTTGCGAAGTGATTCATTCGCTCAGTTTTAAAGATATTTTCTAGGTCCTAGGTAGTTTGTATATTAAAATTAGAATGCCACGCCCACTCTAAGGTGTAGCCTCCATACAAATTTATTTGTACAGTAAATGAGGTAACTCGTAGTTTTGCTGTCTAAACGAATGTGAGTGAGTAGAAGAAGTAAAAGGAGAACTTGGTACATTGGAGAATTTTGTAACTTTCTAAGATCTTATTAACATCATTCAACTCTTCTACTGCTTACTTTTGTAAATTATTTTGTGCATTTTTTATTTTTTTGCTAAATTATTGTAAGCGGGTGAATATATAGAAATAAATTTCATAGATAGATGGTCTCTGTTGGTAACTCTTGGAAGGAGTAACACTTTCCCACTGATAATACTTTATTTTATTATATTTTCATTTTTTTTATGTGATGAGTACAAAAAAGGTTTTGTGAGTTGCACACGTAGTATTGTGTGTGTGTAAGTGTGTGTGTGTGTGTGTGGTATTTTATGCTGCTGCGTCGTCCTAGCTTTGGTTGTCGCGGCCTCGGCCTTTGATGCTGTTGCTGCTTTTGCTGTTCCTGTTGCTGTTGCTGTGTGGTGTCCTGTTTTTAGCCTCATTCAAATACACACGCATACAGTCACACAAATAACTTTATATACATATATATATATATATATATATATATATATATATATGTATTGTATATATGTATACATATGTATCTGTATGTATTTTAGGCGGCGGCTTTGCTTCTGGATGCGTTTTATTTTCTTTTATCACAGCAGCAGCATACTTGCTTTTCTTTCTGTATCTCTTTTTTTTTTTTTTTTTTTTTTCTTTATTAAAATTTTTTCTTGCCATTCTGCCATTTCTCTGTCCCTTTTACTTGTTGTTTTTACAGTTAACAATTTGCATATCGTAATTTTTCTTTCATCAATTTTCCTTTTTTACGCTTTAATATTTAATATCTTTTGTATATGTATGTATATATTTTTTTCTATTTGTTCTTTTGCTACTTTCTTCGTTTCTTTCGTTCTTTCTTCGTTCTTTATTTTACTCGTTGCCACTTTTGTCCTTTCACTTTACTTCCGGTTGCAAGCGACCATTACGGTTGTGCATCAACACTGTTATTATTATAAATACCTATGTATATGTAAGTATATCTCCCTCACTGTTATGCACTGTTGTACGTACTCAAACGAATGAATCAAGATTCATGAATGCATTTGAATATTGTGAATACTCAATTCGAATACACCTATGGAATCAATAAGAACACGCGAACCATTGGCGTATTGATGTAAATTTTCGAATATTTTTGCCAAAACTCTGAGATTTCGATGTCAACACTGATAAATAAGTTTTAGAATGATTGTTTTTATTTTTAAACAATTTTTAATTCAAACAGTTCGATTTTACGATGGTATGCAGACTGTACAACTTGAGCCATTAATGAAAGCCAATATCGAACAATTGAAGCGTACATTTACATTTTTTGACTTGTACACACTCACTTCGTGAAAACGTTGAAATATTGTATTTATCTCATAGAAGTACAATAGAACATAAATTCCAAAGAAGAACCGTGTATAACGAAAGAACTTAGGAATTGTTTTCAGCATATCTATGACCTATAAGATGGGAAATCTCTAAATAGAATTTATCGATTTTTTTAGAAGCTATAAAATTGAAGAGTATAAATACTTTTGCAACAATAAAGCAAACATTTTTCACTTGTTTTTTAGTAAATTGTAAACTGAAACGCAACTGTTTACGTTCAATAAAATGAAAGAAGTCATCGTAAACTCCATATTCGAAGTTTCGTGTGACGAAGTCTTAGTTTCTATTTGACAATCAATTGGAAAGTATCTATTCTGTGTTTTGCATTTTGATTATAAATATTTAAAAAAAAAAAAATTAAAAAAAAAAAAAAAAACAAAATGAATTTTACGATCAGAACTCAAAATAAAGAAGTCGTTTCTGGAAAAAATGTACTGAATAATTCGTTTGATCTTGATCAAGCATATTTTTTGTTAAATCAGCAGCATTACGAATATCGTAAAAACGTTCGCCTATATTTGGCGCAACAACAAAAACAAACTATTACTGCGAGGCAAAAAACTTATTTTTCTACTACTTTCGAGTCGAGTTCTTCTGATTTAGAGTTCTGCGAATTATTTAAACAAAAGGTGGAAAAATTATAAACAAGGTTTTTGTGGATTAAACATTAAATTTTTGTTATAAATCAAACTTATCGCTTATAGAAAAGAAAATAATAAAGATAGCAGAGTTAGTAACTCTTCGTATTCTTCATACGGTGCATTGAAAACCGAACGGGCCTAAGCAGCGTATCAGGCCCAACAAGAGAGTCTGGGAAAGGTAAAAAACTCACTGAGCCGATTGTTTTTTTTGATTTTCGGTTTAATAAATGTGGTCCGTGATAAGCGACTGTCCCTACAAAAGCGACGCAAAACCGAACTTAGAAAATTACATTGAGGCTGGCAAACCTCTCGGAAAATGCTGATGAAGATTCGTCAGCTAATTTGTTATGTTTCGATCTTCAGTACTGCTGGATTTTGAATCTTCAATAAAGGCTCATACCATAATATTAGAGAAATCGTTTCGGTTTGACTACACCCTTGGATAACTAGGAGCATAGATCTAAACAAGGTAGAACGCTAAAGTTGAGTATGCTCGACCTCAAGATACTCCGTACCCAATCTTTAGCTAATTTTTTTTTTATTCCCACCCATGTAAGAATATTTCATTGGGACTATCGTTGACAGACATAGCTAGATCGACGTTTCTATTAATATTTATATACTTTAAAAGGTCTACCATGCCGCCTTCTGACTGTTACATACATTTGCACAAACTTAACATACACTTTTACCGCTTCGGGTAAAGGGTATTGGGTTTTTTGAAGAATAGAACGTGCGCCATGCATATTTTGAAAAACTGAGCATTTGAGGGGCTCCAGCGTCAGATAGACAGACAGACAGACAGACAGAAGTACAAGGCTACGTCGATATAAGATGTCTGAATTCGACCTTTAGGCCAAAAAAAAAACTTTTGTACAAACTTAAACAAAAGTTCAAACTTTGATGAGTACCTAAAATTAAGCTTTGCATTAAAATGATGAATAATTTTTTTTTTTGTTTGCTTTTTTTTTTTTTTTTTTTTTTTTTTGCACGAATGAGCTTTTATATATTTTTTATTTTTTATTGCATTTGTTTCTTTTAAATGCTGTCGCGTTTATATACACTACCTAGACTATGTATGTATGTAACATCAATATTCAATACATACAATACTTATGTACATTTTTTATATATGTACAATAAAAGATGTTTTGCACTTTAGTAAAAAAAAAAAAAAAAATGCTCATAATTTCAGTTGCTGTGCAAAAATATTTTTTTTTTTTTTTTTTTTTTTTTTTGTTTTAATATTTGTTTTTTTTTTTTTTTTTTATTTATTAAATACATCAATAAAATATTTAATAATGAGCATTCGTATGTATGTATATGCTCAATTGTGAGATACTCTACACCGATGAAATACCAAAAAATACCAAAAATATGTTGGCCAACCTTAAAAATGAGTTTGAAAAAATAATACTCAGTATAAGACTCTTGAGCATCTCAATTACAAGTTTTCAGGATCGAACAGACGAACATAGCTTTTTCAAGTCGACGTTCGATGCTGTTCAAGAACACAAAAATTCAATAAAATTTCCAAAAATGCACAGTAATCTCGAAAACAAGCTTTGGTTTTTCAGCCTGTTACATATAAACGGCCAAATTTCATATACCTTATTGCTCATATGTTCATGTAGTGTAGAAGCATTCGAATTGATTTGCCACAAAAATTTTCTTGTTTACATTTCAATTTCAAATTTAGTAAATTCTGCCAAGAAAATCATTCTCACATTCTTGTACACATTTTTTTTTTTTTTTTTTGTTTTTTAAATAACTCTCGGCCGGCAGCATTGAAATCAATTTACTTTTTCACATTATTGATTACCTCATTTTTGGTTAACTATAAAATTTTATTTGATTTAAATTTTGTTGTATTTTTTTTTTTTTTTTTTTGATTTGTTGTTTATGTACAAAACACGTACATATTTTAAATACATATATATTTATGTTGCCACTTTTTTGAATACCACATACAGTACAGTTCGTTCAAGTCAATAAATAAAATAAAAAAAAATTAGGGTATTCACAGATACCTAACTTTGACAATTTAACTGTGAACGTGTTCAATTGTCATAGTTGCTATGTTTATGAGTGTTGTTAGTTTTGAAAAAGTGTAATAAAAATTACCAAACGTAGTGTTGAACAATACAAACAGACAAAAGCAGTTTAATTTTACAAACTTTGACTACAATTAGCTTTTTGACATTCAACTAAGAAAAATAAAAATAGCTGATACTATCAAACACTAAGAATTATGGCTGCAAAACTTTTTATACCCGCCACACATAGTGTGGAGGGTATTATCATTTTGTCAGAAAGTTTGTAACGCATTAAAGGAAACGTCGTAGACCCTATAAAGTATATATATTCTTGATCAGCTCGACGAGACGAGTCGTTCTAGCCATGTCCGTCTGTCTGTCCGTCCGTCTGTCCGTCCGTCCGTCCGTCCGTCTGTCTGTATTTATGCGTTTCATTCGCTCAGTTTTAAAGATATTGACCTGAAACTCGGAACTTAAGCTTTTCTCAGTCCTAAGCAGTTCAAGTGTTAAAATCAAAGTGCCACGCCCATTTTAAGGTATAGCCCCCATACAAACTTACCGTTTTTTTCGGATTTTTGTATGAAAATAGCTATTATTTATGAATGTAGTTACTCCAAGTTGGGTAAAAATACTTCTAATGTCATCCAATAACAAATCCAAGCTGCCACGCCCATTTTTAGATATAGGTCCCATACAAACTTACCGCCCATTCTCGAATTTTTGTATTAAAATAGGTATTATTTTTGAAACAATTCACTCAAATTTGGGTAAAAAGACTTCTAATGAAATCAAATATCATAACCAAGGTGCCACGCCCATTTTTTAGATAAAGCCCCTATACAAACTTACCGCCCATTCTCGAATTTTTGTATTAAAATAGGTATTATTTTTGAAACTATTCACTCAAATTTGGGTAAAAACACTTCTTATGACATCCAATATCAAAAACAAGGTGCCACGCCCATTTTTAGCTATAGCACCCATACAAACTTATAGATTATTTTCGAACATTTCTATGAAAAAGTAATTATTTTGAAATATATATTTATAAATGTATATAAGCCACTTATGATCACACATAAACTATTCAAAGATTCGTGTGACGGGTTTTTAAGCTTCGGTTCCACCGAAGTTAACGTTCTTTCTTGTTATTGTGGTATTTAGTTGTGTTATTGCTTTGTATGTAAAGCAACAACAGAAGTTTTAGTTTAAAGTAGCACAATAGCACTTTCAATAATCTGTGAATACCCTAAATGACTATATACTCGTATCAAGTGGAGTACAATTTGAATCTGAAGCACAGGAGCTCATCAGAGAGCTTACTGCTACAAATTACAATACATTTAAAGATTTCTCTTGTACTTAATTCTAATCAAATATTCTTTTTCGATATTTTCAAGTTTTAAAATATCGATACTTTCTTTTGCTAGTATCGATATCGAAAAATTTTGTTCAGGCCAAATGTACTTAAATACATAAATATACAATATAAGAATTTTTCGTCCATTTTTTTTTTTTTTTTCATTATTCGTGTATCCTTTTCATCATTTTTTTGCTGCTTACACAATATTGCATTTTTTTTTTATTTTCCAATATCTTTCAATTCGTTTGTTCAATTCTATTCAATTTTATTATACCTATTTATACAATATATGTATTTTTCTGTTTTATTTTTTTTTTTATTCGTTTGTTTATAATGCGCAGTACAACCATTGTCGTTCCCCCATCCTAAAGTTCTTTTAACACAACAAGCACACAGCACTACACTACACTTCGCGACGAGCTGTACCGTTCCGTTTCTTATTCCCCCGTCATGCCATATTCGGTCAGAACTACAAAATTTCATTGTCGTCATAATAATCTTAGTTCGGTTCAGTGTGTATAATCAATAAATACAATCCAAAAATAGCCAAATTGTAGAAGAAATGTATTTTCTTCTTCTTCTAACTTGTTTGGCATTTGTTATTTTATTTTATTGTATTTTATAATTTTTTTCTAATTTTTTTTTTTTTTTTTTTTTGTTAATTATTTCCTTAATGAATTTATTTCCTTTTATAAGATATAAGGGATTTTTTCGCAAATGGGTCCAAAACTCTATAATAACAACTTAAATTAAAGGTAATTGTCTCAATGCCACTATACAATTTTTTTGTATATTACATTTCAAACAAAAATTATGAATTTCAAAAAAAAAATCAAATTTTCTCATTTTATTTCTTTGTCAAAAAATGAAGAAAAACCAACGAGATCCTCAATATTAAAATAGATAAACATTTAATGAATACTAATATTTAAAGTTATTGAACTGAAATTCGAAACTTAAGGTTTTCTCAGCCCTAAACAGTCTTAACTTCTAAAATGTTTAGAAAATGACCGTTGATTGAGGTGGTACCACAATAGCATATAGCCCCCATATCTAAATCGAACGCCAATTTTTGAGTTTTTATATAAAGAAATGGGTTATTTATGAAGCGATACTCAAAATACTTTCTGTAGCAACCCATGTTCACAGTTGGATAAATGATTGAAGTTAAGTTGTGGCATATAGCCCCCATTTAAACCGAACTCTCATGTTAATTTAAAAAAGTTGTTTCTGTTATACTTTTCCTTAATTCTAAGTGCCTTTGTCCAATATATTTTGTAAAGAATTATTTTGCATCCATTTTCCCCCTAATGTTCATACGTATATGTACATATGTATAGATGACCCTTGTAAATATTTCTTGTCCAATTTATTTGAATTATATTGGTGTAGCTTGTCTTTTTACATTAAACAAAGTGTTTAAAGGGTGTTTCAATAAAATAGTATTTCATTATATACGTATGTATATATGTATTTTTTTTTGCAAATCAATGTTTGTGTCTAGTTAAACTTGCTATTTGACACTAAAAAAAAAAAAAAAACACATCCATAAATATGTATGTACATATGTGTATGTAGTGGAACTTTGATTCGCTCTCTCTTGCAGCAGATGTCTGTCTGTCTGTCTGTCGTTCGTTTGGCGCTAGTCGCACTTTGCCGTTGCTACCGCAAAATATACAATGTACATACAATATATACCTTTGTACATACTATATGTATGTGTACATATTTTTATACATACATACATATATACATAGATAATAACGCCATGCAATTTATCTGTTATTTTTCTTCTTCTTGTTTTTTTTTTTTTAACAATTTGCTTTACTTTTCTTTGCTGTTTCTGTTTTGTCTTTTTCGTTGTCATCTTGTCTTTCTTATTTTTTCATTTATTTGTTGTATTTATACTTATGTATATACATATGTATGCTTTTGTGTGTTTGTACATAAAACTAAGCAGAAACACAAAAATTGCGTTTTTTTTTTTTTGTATACTTTTGTGGTTTATTATGCCCACCTAGCTAGCCAGCTAGCTACAAAGCTTAATTTGTCTAAACTAAGCAAAATAAGATGTTGGCTAAATGGAAACTAATGGCTTGTTAGCTTTTTTTTTTTTTGGACGTCAACGTTTGTAGTCATCGATGATATTATACTGCAATCGGTCAGTACGCAACACATCGAAGCAAAAACAAAAACAAAAAAACAAAAATATCGTAAATCGTATCATATGAGTAACTTTATACGTGGATCGTCCGATAATTAATCGGCCTAGCTTTAGTACAAGTAAGCATTTCACCAGCCTCCCATCACCCACTTTGCAAGTGTGTATTTAAGAAGGGTATACAAAAAAATGTACACACATACACACATATGCTAAAATGCAATAACATGCGACACCACCTGCGCTGTCGACGTTGCCGAAAGTTGCTGGCAAGCTTATTTATTATATTGTACTTTTTTTTACATACATATGTACATATTTATTAAATTTATGTACGTATGTATGTACTTATGTACATATATATTTTTTTTCTACACTTTTTAAATTACATTATACGCCAACATTCATTGCTATTGTTGTTTTTTTTTTTTATTTTTTTTATCAATATTTTTTCCTTTTTTTTTCTGATTCTTTTAATTTTTGTGTCTTCCTCTGCTGCTGCTGCTTCCTTCGCCACACATTGTTTTTTTTTTTTTTTTATTGGATTGTATGTTTTTATTCTTGTTGTTGTGCTGCAGTGCCGCTAACTGTAGACACAACAACAACAACAGCACAGTCGATACAACTGACGTCGTCGACGTCGTCGTCGTCGTCGTTTCATTTCTCATTTCTGTGTGCTATGCGAAGTGACTCGATTCGAGAAACAACGCTTCGCTCGCTTTTCGTTATTTGGTTCGTTTCGCATCGCGTATGCGTTGCGTCGCGTCGTGGTTCTGCGGCTCTGCTGCTGCTTCCTTAACTCAAAAAATTTTTTTGCCTGTCGCTGCGCTGCTGTTAATGCTATTTTTTTTTTAGTGTGTGTAGTCAGTCTCAATTTGTTTGTGCTTCAATAATAACTGAAACAACGACAAAATTCTTCATGTACTACTAAAATAAAACACGGGCAAGCAAGCAAAGCAGGCAGACAGTTCACAAAACCAAAGTAAAGAAAATAAAACTGTTTATAAATGTTAGAATACACGATTGGAATACATTAACAAAAAGAAAAACGCCTAGTCAAAAAAAAAGTAAATAAATAAAAAACAAAAAAAAGCCAAACAAAAGCAAAGTCTTATACGTATGTACGTGCAAATACATATAAATACATACACAGCTATGTAAAAGCAAAGTGCAAATGTAGTTGAAAACAAAAAAAAAAAAAAAAACAAAAAAAGTGAAAAATGTAAAAACTTATTTTTTTTTTTTGTTATTTTTTTTCGCGTGTGATTGACTTTGCAACAAATAAAAACAAATAACAACAACTACAATCCAATAGCAACTACAAAGAAAAAAAATCTCAGTGTAGGTTGAATATATAATTTTGCTTTCCAGTATTCAACTTTTCTAAAATAAACAAAATAAAAGAAAGAGAAAGAAACGAACTCTGCCCCTCGTCTTCCCTGCTGCATACTGCACTGCTTTTGTGCATAATTTGCTAAATTAACATGCATGCAGCCCTGCAAATCTGCGCAAGCTTTCAATAAAACATTTTTTTTTTTGCTTTTGCTGCTCCCACTCTTCATTTATTTATTTATTATATTTTTTTTTTTAAGTTAACTCACTTAAATTTGCTGCTCGTTTGTTTCTTTACAGCCGAGTTGTAGTAGTTTTTTTTTTTTTTTTTGTCTTTCTTTTAATTTTTCTTGCTAGTATTACTCGTTGCTTTGTCTGCTTTTTATTTTGATTCGCGGCCGTTTTGATATTATTTTCGATACAAAAATTAAAACGCAAAGCGTTATTACTCCTCTTTCATTATGCTCCCCGCATTTAGTCATGCAATAATAATAATAACAACAACAACAACAAAGCAATGGCACTGCGACGGCGGCCACGACAACGAGTCAGTGACGCCGCTGTTGACGCTGCTGCTGCTGCTGTCTGTCTCTGCCTGCCTCTGCTGTTTTGGTCGCAGTCGACATCTAAATGGCAAAAGGCAGCTCAACGAAAGAAACACAGCAGTCACAGTCAGGCAGGGCAGGGCAGGCATCATTTGATTTGAGAAACGTGTGGAAATCGCCACATTCCCCGAGAGTTCATTTGTTGTTGTTATTGTTGTCTTTTGTTGTTAAGATTGTTGCTGTTTATTGTTGTTGTAGTACATATAAAATGCTTTTGGTGAGCATCATCATTATCATGCTTCTTGTCTTCTTTCTTTTACTCATTATTATCTTCATTGACTATGACAATTATCATTCGTTGTTGCTGCAGTGTAACAGCAACAAAAAAATAAATAGCGAAAAAAAAAACCATAATTTAACTATTAACGAAAATTTTATACGCTTCACTCTTTGAACATTTAATTCTCAGCATAATGCAAAGTAAAGGTCAATCTAAAGCCAAAGAGCTCGAATCTTTACAAAACTTAGCATTTCAGTACTTTAAGATGTACACGTATATTATTAAGGACCTAACCTGCTTATTTGTCTATTGCCTTCTGACAACGCTTAGTGCCATACAGGCACCTCTATATATATACTACATCTTGCACTATTATATTCGGTACCAATTAAATGTTCCAAATTAAATGTTCTTGGTGAATCCCTAAATATTTGATTCCGATATACAATTTTTTTTTGTCCCGATCCCGTCTATCAAGCTTTTTCAAAATCCGACCCTTCGATTCCAACTTTATTTTTCTTTTTTACCTATAAATTGATTATATAACTTATATATTTTTATTTAAATAGGGTATATTAAGTTAGTACAAATATATATATATACATATAAAAAAAGGTAGGGACAGACTCGGTAGCTCATTCGAAACATCCGTTTGCCATTTAAATCTGTTTATACCGAAAACTATGATACATAAAGTAACCTTATGGAAAACTTAAATTCCATCCGGAAGTGACTAATATCAATAAATAATAAATATTTTTCCGTTTTCAATTTAAAGGCTTAGCAATGTGGCACTGCGACTGAAAGTACTAATTTGTGATTTTCTTGTTCCTCAGTAAACATGTTCAGTTATCAGCGATTTTATGTATCGTTCTTTTAGAACAGTGATTGGTGATTTTATCACTCTTCGCGAATCGTTTTTTTACTGGCTTACAAACCTGTAAAATTCGTACATACATTGGTAGTCGCTTGTTCGTCAAAAGTATTTGATTTTAAATCTTTGTTTTTTTTTTAACAATAAAAGCAGTGTTTTATTTTTCAATGAATTCAATCAAAGTCGGTTTGTTGTATTGTTTTAGCAAAACAGTTCAGTTAGCGGCGATTTTATCTATCACTCTTCAGTAAACCTGTTTAGTAATCGCTGATTGTTTTTTTTTTTTTTTTTGCGATCTACGATTTTGTCACTGTTTTTTGCAGTCACTGCGATTTTCAAGTCGCAGTCGCTAATCACACTGCGACTCAAAAATCACTCTTTTTGCCAATACTAGTATAGATTTTTTTATGGTTTATTCAGATCCGATACTTAAGACGACGCACTTTTGTAATTAAACATGTAGAGCAGCCTAGTGATTTACAAGGTATTATAGAGTCGATTATGCCCTGCTCTCAGCGTCTTTTTTATTTGTTTGGTCTGTCTGTCTGTATGTATTTTTTTTTTTTTTTTTGTATTTTTTTATTACGCATTTTAAAACTCAAACTTAAGTGATTCGTTATCAGTGTAAGTCTATACAATACAATATATATATATAAGTACATTCGAGTATATATGTACATATATGTAAATATATATTAGACTTTATAGTATATACACTTATATACATACACTTATAAAATTTGTTTCTTTAATAAGTTTTTTTTTTTTTTTTTTCTATTTGGTCTCTTTTTTTTTTTTTTTTTTTTTTTAATTTCATTTTGTTAGGTCACAGTGCGGAGTAGAAAAAAGTAGCTGTAGTGCAATGAAAATAGAACAAAAAAAAGTAACTAACTACAAATTGTGTAAAAGAAGAAAAAAAGGAGAGAGAGAGAGAGCAAAACGTTAAAAATGAAATAGAATTAATCACAAAATAAAGCTTTAAGAAAAAAAAATTTTCCATGAAAATGTATATTTTAACTTAGTAACAAATTTCGAACATAAACTCACACGCCGCTCGCCCTTTGGGATTATGACTAAATATCGAACTATGCATTTTTAGTTACCTGCCTTTATTTATTTATTTTGAATCCTCCGCCCCCTTTCTCTTGTACATATGTAAGTCTAAAGCCCAATTTTGATTCGCATACGAGTTGGTTTTTTGTTATACATACACAGAAAGAACTATTCAAAAAAAAATAAATATTTGAGAAGAAGAGTAGCTTTGGAAATAAAAAAGAAGAAAAAAAAAACAAAAAACACAGCAAACTGATACCCGGGAAGAAGGTGGCAGGCAAATTGAAAACGATTCGCGTCGAACACTTTCCGGTTTGTACTGTGTAATGTTTAGCATGTACGTGTGTGTGTGTGTATTTGTTTGTATATGTATGTATGTATGTAGTAGCCGAAATATGTCCGAAAATCTGCTAGAGCCATAAGTACATATTTACGTACATACAACCAAATACATATTTACGTAAATAGAAATACATATATACATACATAGGTAGTATGTATGTACGTTTATATTCTTTTGTACCTTCTATGTACATATATATATACATATATCTTGGAGTTGTGTGTATGAACATATGTGTGTGTGTGTGTGTGCTTGCACTTTTGTGCTAAAACAAAAATTTCTATGTTACGCGAAAAACTTTTGTTCATATTGCAAACCATATTTCGATGTAATATACATACATACATATGTACATACGCACATACTATATACGTACATATGTACATACATTGTCATACATAAATCCATGTATGCATACCTAGGAATATACATGCATACATAGATATATAACTACATGCGTTCATACATGCATCCGTATCTGTACGATTTACTTTAGAGTTTTCAATAAAATCTCCGATATTCGTAGCCATGAGTCAATGGGCACATTCGTTCTTATATCAAGAACCATTTCTTCTTATTGTACAAACAGTTAAAGAAGAGCAGAAAAAAATATAAAACAAAAGATGTGATGCTACGAGAGGAAATTTGTGATTTGTGAAAACATTATTTACTACTTTACTTTGTCATTTTGCAATTTAAGCTTTGTAGACTTAATTTAAGCACGATTTCTTATATGTACATTCTCAATTCAAGTAGAGGTGCAGAAGTATCGATAGACGACGATAGTTTTCTTAAAACCATCGATTGTTGTTTTAAAACTAAACTAAAAAAGTGTGTCCTAAAAAGGACAATTTCTAAGGAGTGGGAAAAAACTGTGTCAAAACATGTCAAAAGTTGGTTGATTCGATGCCAAAAAGAATTCTAAAAACACTTTTAAATGCAATAGAAAAAAAGGCGTTCCTTATATACTTTTAAACATCAGTTGAATAGAAATGATTTTGGGCGATGGATGTACATATTTTTGAAGTCTGAAAATGTTTTTGTAAGTTTGAAGTAGCATTTTCTTTGTTTTTTTTTTTTTTTTTTTTTTACAAATGTTTAAACGCTCCCAAAATTAATTTTAGTAAAGTGTAAGCTGAACTGTAGATGACACTATCGATAAATGATGAGTCATCGATAGTATGGTAGCTCAATAGTGCCGACAGTGCTATCGATAGCTTCCCACCACTGAATACAGAAACTGTTAGCAACATTTGTACTTGATTTCGCATGTACTGACATCAAGCACATTCGTTCTTATTTTCCTAACAGCGATTTTCTTTCCTCAACCATTTGTTATTTATTTATGTATCTCCGATTTTTGAGTTTTGACTCAAGAAATCTTTGGAAAATGTTGAAATATATACTTCTTATATGTACATTTCTTCTGAATTTAGTTTAAATAATATTATTTGGCTACCCATTTGCGAAAAGCTAATATAATAAATATAAAAGTTTTTAGAATCTGAAGAACAGTTTTTTTTTTTAATAAATACTTATATATATAATTTTTTTTTTTTTTTTTGTACATATATTTTAGTTCGTTCTCAATTTCCTTATTAATAATTGTGTGCTAAATTAAATCAAAAGACAACAAAGTTGAAAATTACGTCATGTGTTTTTAATGTGAACTGTAAGATTTTTTTTTAATTGGTGAAAAAAAAAACAATTGAAATATTGTTGTTGTGTGTATATATATATTTTTTTTTTTTTTTTTTTGTGAAAGTCAAACAAAAAAAAGCAATGAACAAAAAAAATTAATCAAGAAATTTAAAAAAAGTCTAAACGTGTGCAAATCAAAACAAACATACATACATACATAAATACATACATATGTACATATGTATGTATATATTCCTAAATACAAATCATCGAGTTTTGCAAGCGCATAAAATATCAATCGAAACAAAAAAAACAAGAGAGAAGAAGACGGCTCACTATTTTCTTTTTGTTTTTCTACTTTTTATTTATTTAATTTTTTTTTTTAATTTAAATTAAATTTCTAATAATATATTAGTTTATTTTGTACTGCCTTTTTTTTTAATACATATGTATGTATGTGATTTTTTTTTTTACCTATCAACGAGTAAAACTAACGAATAAAATAATAATAATAATAATAACAACAATAGCAACAAAAACAATATGGTGCACTCTTGGTTAAAAATAGTCGCGGTAGCAGCAGCAGCGGCAACAACAAAAAACAACAACAACAATAACAAAACATAGCACAATACTATTCACTTTTCCCCCCTTCACATTCATGTACGCACCATTAAACATACATACATACATAAATATACAATAAATACATGCATATATACAAGTACATATCTATATACATACATATATGTATGTTTGTATATATTTAGTACATACATATCTATATCACTCTATCCTTGTTTAACTACTTGATTTGTTTGCCGCCTTTTGTTATGCACTCACTCGCCGCAGTGTCTATAATAAAACAAAAAATACAAAAAAAAAAAAAAAATATTCAACAACAACAATAAAGCGCATTAATAAATATACCGTTTAATATAATTTAGAGTTACAACAACATTCGCAGTCGCTACAACAACAGCAACAACAACATACGAGCGCGTTAATGACTTCAACCGCAAAAAATAATTTAAAAAAAAAAATAAGATAACAAGTGCAAAATTGTTCGACTAAATAAAAAGAAAAAAATTAAAAAAATTGCTAAACCAGTAAAACGCCAATATTTTTTTTTTTTTTTTTGTGCCAAGTAGAAATTATGAAAAATATTATAAAAGAAAGAAATAGCTAAAACAACAATGACAACAACAACAACAATAATATTATATTTTTATAAAAATAATTCTAAAATATGCAAAAGTGAGTAGTTTTTTGTAATATCTTTTAATCATAAAAATATATGTATATATGGCATATAAATTTAAATTTAAAGCAAAAAAATGTATCGCAAAACTTTTATCTTTAATTAAGATACGTGAAACAATCAAATTCGAGAAAAAAAAAAAATATATATAAGTACATATATGCAAATGAAGAGAATAAGTGAAGAAGATTTTTTTTTTTAAGAGAGATAGAGAGAATAGAGTGGGAGAATAGCTGACAGATTACAATTGATGAAAAACCGAAGTGAAACGAAAGAGCACAACACCTGCAATTGTGGCTAGTTAACAACAGTAGCGGCAGCCCCTAACAACAACAAAAACAACAACAGCAACGACGTTGATTGTGGGTAAGAACGAGTGCACATGCACGACGACGAACGACAAAATGACATTCAAACTGCCGAACGAATGAACAACAATCGGAAAAGCCTTGGCTCACGAGTGCAGCAGCAACACAGCAGCTGTATATACAAAAAAAAAAAAAAAAAAAAAAAAAAGAAAATACAAGTTAAAGAAGTAGACAAGACGAAAAGCACAAAATAATTGCAACGAGTCATAATTACTCGCTAAAGTTTTTATAAGAATGTTTTTTTTTTTTTTTTTTTATTTTGCGTATGCCTTTCACATTTTTTTAGTAAAAAAAAAAAATGGTATCAGTTTGTGGCAAATGCATTAAAAACAAGCAGTATAAAAATGTACATAATCTGAATTTTATTTAGTCAAATGCAGTTCAAATAATGAAAACTAATTTTTATTGTAAATTTAACAATTATCTTAAATTTAACTTAAGCTCGTCGATTACATGAATCGATTTAGCAATGTCCGCCTGAGAACTGCTGCAGTTCGTGCAAATTTAATGTTGTATTTACAGTGAAAGCTTGCTTAAATGGACAGCAACTCCCATTGTACGATATTGCGACAAATTTTAAACAAATCAGTGTTATAGTTGGTATCCGCTTTTAGGAGATTTCTGTAGCTGTCAACCAAAATACGCAAATAGAGTAAGATACAAAGAGAGATAGAATAAAGATACAGTTGTTGTGTGAATATTGTATTGTATAGTATAAAAATTTAAATTCCTAGATATAATACAAAAGATGGTGGAGTGAAAAAGCAAGATGTATGTTCGTACATATTGTATATCATTTGTTCAATAATATCGTAAAGTTTTTGTGATGTGCTATTCTGCAAATTCGCCGCTGCTCAATCCTGCTGAACGAACAATAACAACTAAGTACAAACGTGTACATATATTCTACTCGTATGTGCTGTTATTTTACACATAATACCGCGACGCTTCCGTCCACCGAATGTACATATTATACCCATTCGCTGTGTTGCGCTGTTCTGTTCTGTTCGCCTGTTACCAACAATCAGAGTAACCACCAAAATGTTGGTCTGGTCTGTTCGTTTTAACGCATATCTGCAAAGATATATCTATGTATATACGTAATGTAACGTAACGTAACGCAACGTAACTATTCTCGTTGTCGTTTATCTTGCTCTTTTCTTGAATATTTGTTCGAACACACTCACACCCACACACATTATATGTGTGTACACAGTACAACCTCTTATTTGTATGACTCAAAAGTTTTGAATAAAATTAAAAATATAACCTTTTATCTTTTGTGTGCTATATACGGTATACGAGTAATTCCAATTAATTCTATTTACTATAAATATATATACTACATTTTAAACACATTTTTTTTTCTAAGCTAGATAGAATTTTCCTTGAAAAAAATATTTAAAAAAAGTTACAAAGTGTATGTTTTTATTTTCACAACTACAGCGTGCTCCGTTGTGTGGTCTTCTATGGGTTTTTAGTGAATAACTTAACTTTTCTCTTCAGGTATCCCCATAATGCCATTAGTACCATGCTTTACTGTCCAAATTTCGGAAAGTTTAACATATTTGGGAATACCGAATAACTCTATATATGATATCCTCCATTTAAATAAATTGGATAGCACTGGGTGTTATAATGAATTGTGTTTTGCTTTCCAACACTCTTGGACACCTACAATAGCCAAAAAATTTAATATAAATATTTGCGCCGTAAATAAGAATATGAGAAGCGAACTTTTGGCTATCAAATATGACGGAAACAAAGGAACTATGTGGCAAATTATTTAAAAGAAGTGGCACAAAATTACACCAGACCAGGGAAAACGACAGTTAGAAAACAAAATATTTCTTCAAACCATGGACTTGACGTCTAATAATTTTCTTGATGTCTGAATTATGTATGTAAGACCATTTTTTTTGTTTTTTTTTTTTTTTCGTAAATTACAAAAACTTTTTCCTTTTGACTCTTTGTATGAAAACGTTTCTTTTACTTATCCGCAGAAATGCCAA
Source organism: Leucophenga varia (assembly GCA_018903435.1). Classification (NCBI taxonomy): domain Eukaryota; kingdom Metazoa; phylum Arthropoda; class Insecta; order Diptera; family Drosophilidae; genus Leucophenga; species Leucophenga varia. Next base: position 1,142,284 of record JAEIFJ010001021.1, read on the forward strand.
ATTCGGTGTGGTTTTTATCTATAATAATCTGAAGAAAATATTCAAATCTGTCTTTAAACGAATTCAAGTTTTGGACTTTTTATTACTTAATTTAGGAATGTCGCGATTAAATCTACGAAAAAAAAATGTCTGTAATTTTTTTAAAGTTGAATCAGATCTTGTAGATACTTTTTGCATGTTTGTAAATTTGGTCTTTGGTTTCGTGCGCACATCACCTGCCGGTTGTTTGGTTGGTCTTTCCATCGGTCGGTCGGTCGGTCGTTCGGTCGTTCGTTCGGTCGAATAGACAGACTGACTGACTGTCTGTTTTTCTGTCAAATAGTTTTTTCATATACATACATATGTACATGCATACATAGATATATAGTTATGTGCAAATGTTTGTAGTTGCGTTGAATTGCATTGAGTTCGCTCAATAATTTGCTCATTCTCTTTGCTGCTCTTTTGCATACATTTCATTTCATTTTGCTATTTTGTTGTCTTCTGTCTTCTTGCATGCCGCGCGCTTACTCAGTCGCAATTAAACTACCGACAGTCTGCCTACTTAGTCTGTGTAATTAAATAAAGTTCGCTCGTTTCAATCAAAGTTGTCTGTGGCTGGCTGGCTAGCTACATAGCTGGCTGACTGGCGCTGTTTGGCTTTATAGTGTTTGTAATTCGTAAATTTGCTACACTTGTAATTAGCGTAAAACGACACGCTGAGAATGCGTGGAAAGCAATAGCAACAACAGCAGTAGCAACAACAACGAATACCAGCAAAAAAAAAAAAAAAACAGTGAAATAGAAAAAAAAAAAATATATATATATATGTATAAATAATATTACATTGCCTAAAACGACAACGATAGCGAATAACCGGTTTTCCTTCCTCGTCTTTCCTTCAATTGTACGTATTGCCTACGAACATATGTAGGTATATATATAGGTATACCTAATATATACCTATATATATATATGTATGTATATATAAGTTTGTATGTGCACTCGTTGAAAGCGCCACTTCGGCTAAAAATGAGCAAAAAGCGCCCAATTGAAATTCTAATGGGAATTTGCGTTGCGCGTGAAATGTATAGCGCCGAAATCGGCCTGGAGACTTTTGAGACAGCATAGCAAGCAAAGTTGCTGTCGTCGACGACCACGACATCGACTATGGCTGGCGACAATTCCTTCCAATGATTCTCTTTTTTTTTTTTTTTGTGTTTTTTTTTTTTTCAATTCAATTGTATTTTGACTGTTACTTTGCTGGAAGAGTTGGAAAATATAGCATAAATTATTATGTATGTATGTACATGTGCGTTTGTGTGTTACTGTATGTGTGTGTGTGTGTGTGTGCCTGTGTGTAAACATTCCACTTTTAACTTAAAGATGAAAGAAGACTAATAAAAGCAATAGGCAAAATATATTCAAACTAACAGCAGCATACATACATACATACATTTATATACATACATACATATGTATGTATGTTTATGTTTGTATATAAATTATAGAAAAGCAAATTTACAGTTGTGTTCTATAGTATTGAAACAATATGTTTTTTTTTTTTTTTCAAAAATTGCTAACAATTATACAAAAGCCAAATTCTTCTAGCAGTATTTGGTCAAAATACAAAAAAAAAAAAGCATAAAATGTCATTTTTATACATAACACAACTCAGTGGCATAATTGCGTGTAAAGTGTAATTATTATTAAGTTAAAATTAATTGATAGAATTATAATTTGTATTTAAATTAATTTCTTTAAATCGTGATGTATCTATTATTTGGCACATAACTGTAAAATTTGCACAGCATGCGGCCTTGCCAAATGTTTTGATATTCACCACACAACTATTAACAAGAAGAAGAACATATGTATGTGTGTGTGTGTGTATATATAGATACGAACAGTAAACAGCAGCAGCAAAAAAAAAAAAATATAAATAAATAAATAAAACAAAATTTCTGTGTGCTGCTGCTCTGCCATGGCCGTTGTTTGCCTGCGCCTCCATCTCTTCCGCTGCATTTGTGCTATTGTTTTTGTTGTTACTGTCTCATTTATGTTTGAATTCAAACGAAGCAACAACAAAAGACAAACAGGCAAGCAGGCAGGCAGGCACACTAGCACCAGCCAGCCAACAAACGGAGTACAAACGAACAAAACGACTAAAAGACAGAGAAACACACCAAACAACCGACCGACCGACCGACCGACAGTCCGAACAACCGACAATCAAATGTACGAGTGAACAGGCAGGCATGTCATTCATGCAGTCTGTCCCATCTGTCAGACGACCGAACGAAACATCGAACGCGAGATAACAACGCTTTGCCAATTTTACCTTGCTCTCCAGTTCAACAGTGTCGAATTTAAAGAGCGAGTAACGTGACGTGTCGTAGTCGCCGCCGCAATCTAAATCGTTGTCGTTTACTTTTTCTTGCTTTGGCAAAAAACAACAAAAAAAATAACAAATAAATAAAAGAAAATTATTATTTTGTGTAGTTATAAAACAAAGCAAACAAATTATAATACATTTAGATACCTACGTACATACATATACCTTTATTTATGTAGATGTGTGTGTGTGTGTTCAAAATACAGTAAACAAAAGTACGCGCGCATATAAAAAAAAACGATTGAAAAAGCGAACACGATAAACGAAGCAACGAACCAAATGTACAAATAAACTATCAAACAAAACTGTGCGAAATCAAGAGAAAATAAAGAGCAAAAATAAACATAATAAATTGCAAACCGGCAAAAAGTAACAAAAAAAAAAAAAAACGAAACGAAACGAAAACACAATCTCGGCTAAAAAGCAAAGAGAGCATGCTACACGTGCAAGAGAGTATTTTTTTTTTAAGATAAATAATAATAATAAAAGAAAATAAGCGTTGCGTCAACATTGCTGTGCGCCATTGACGAATAAAAACACACGCGAATTAAGCAGAGAAACAAAATACAAAAAGAATTACGTTAACAAAACGAAAACGAGAAAGAACGAAACATAGCAAAAAGAAAAATAACAGCGACTGCTCAAACAGCAGCAGCTGATAAATTTGCCGGTAAAGCTGTTGTATCAGCTGTTTAAATTTATAAAGAGAGCGCACTCGTGTTTACACTCTCATTCTTATACTAGCGCTTTTTGTTGTTGTTAATTTTTTTTTTGTTTTTTTTTTTTTTTTTTTGTCAATCGTGATAACATTGTTGTGTTTCTATTTTTTTTTTCTGTGTGCTGTTATGTTATGTGCAGTGTAAAGTATGTTGACAGCAAAACCAACGGCAACGACTGCGGCAGCGCGTAAACGTAGCAGCAGTACTAGCGGCGTTGGTACAAGAGCACGCGGCGGTAATAGTCGAAAGCTGATAAAGAGTGTGAGCATCAATTATTAAATTACAAAAATTATTTTGAACAGTATTTTTTTTTTTTTTTTTTTTTTAATTTAAAGTAGTGTAATGTATTTAACATTTGTGGGCAAAAAACGTTAGATAGATGTAGAACGTAGAAAACATAAGTAAATAAGTATTTTTTATGATAACCATTTTAAGCGATTGGTAACACAGTTTCTAATAATTATTGGTATTGTTTTGTTGTAAATTTGGGCTTTACAACAATGTTGTGTTTTTTTTTTTTAGTGTTCACCTGCCCTGAAATATAAATTAATTCAAATTGCTTTTATTGGCCAAAAGCTTAAAAAATTTTCAATGCCATGTAGAGCATGAAGCACGAATAGACCGAGCATTTGCTTCTAAAATATATTTTTTTTATATACACTTTAGCACGCATACAGCTTTCAATAACGAGGCGAGTTACTTTCACTGAATTTATTTGTTTATTATCTACACATAAATTGCGAAAAAGTATTAGTTTGTTTTTTATTGATTCCATAACCATTGTCCGTCTGTCTGTACAACATTTAACAGTGTTCAGTATGTAAATATTTCTGAATTTTTTAAATAGTTTAATGTAATCTATCAATCAATCTATTGACAAAAAACACAAAACATTTCGCTCTCTTCATTTTATTGTCATCATCATCAATTCATGAGTATTTTTACCTAAGAGTACATAAATTATAAACTTAGCATTCGAATAAAAAAGAAAATTCTTTGATTAAAATTATTATTTTTTTTTTTTTTAAGTTAAAATTTTCTCTTGTTTTGCTTGCATACTTCTCTTGTGTAATTATTATTCTCTCCATCTCTCTGCTTCATTTAACATATTTATGGAAATTTAACAGTAATTGTTGCAGCAGCAACAGCTGTTATTTTACAGACACAGACATCTACCGTATGTATGTGTTGTGTTTGTGTGTAAAGCAAATGCTGTTACTTTAATGCCGTTGACTTGGCGCAGCGAAAGGTCAACTGTTATGTTAATTGCATGTAATTAATTTAATTGACGTGTTAATGTATAAAATTTAATATTATGGAAATGTATACAAATATATTTTTTTTCACATTTTAAAATAAAATATTTTCTATTTATATGTATATCTATATATATATATACAGTATATTAAACAAAATATGCAAATAAAATGAGAAAATAATTTTGATTAAAATCAAAACAAACAAATAAAAAAAAAAATGCTTTAAAAAAATCCACAGACAACAGAGCGCAACACGAAAGCAAAAAGCCATAATAAAAAAAAAACACATTTACACACATACAGCAAATGCTATTAAAAGAGAGAAAGAGAGAGAGCGCATATTGCTGCTATCACTATAATGAAAAAAAAGAACATTGTTGTTGTATGTATGTATATGCGGTAGCGAACCAAAGCTAAAAATAAATGCATAGTTTTTCTCTCTCTCTTTCTGCTATGTATGAGTGAAGTAGTAGTTTCTGTTTGCAAGCAAGCAATGAAAACGAAAATTTTTGCGTGACGTCGTCGTCATCGACCTTGACTCATCGACGTGAACTGTTAAACTGTGCTGCCGTCGCTGCTGCAAAGCTTAACGATGCGAGACGATGACGACAACAAATGCGAGCACAGCTAAATAGCAGCAAGCAACACGATCCGAATCAAGTCTATTTCTTCTGTCGTGTCTGAATGCCGACAGCTGCGACGATTGACTGACTAAAATGAATTGAATCAACTCGGCTTCTCTACGAATATAATAATAAGCCCGAACGAATGAACTAACGGCGGCCGCCGCCGCCGCCGAAGCGACGAAGATGTAAACTTTGCGCTGGGGTTTCTACTATTACGTCTTCTTTCTTCTGCTGCTGCTGCACCTCTCTTCTAGAAGTTATCTGTGTATTCGTTCGGTCGTTTTGTGTTTCGTTTCCGTAGCTTTTTTTTGTTTTTTATTTCATTTGCCTTGTTGCTGCTGCTGCTGTTATCACAGCTTTAGGTACATTCCCCTCTTACAAACTGGTTAGTTGGGTTGGTCTGGTTTTTGTGTCTGTTGATATTTTTGTATGTATGTATAGATTTTTTTTTATTATTATTTATTTATTTTTTTTTTTTTAAGTTGAAATGTTACTCTTTTAGCAGCTTATTTGTAAGCAATGCATTTTGCAGTTACACTAAGAAAACAGAGAGAGATAGAGAGAGAGTTTGCGAATAAGCTGTTATGGATTTGGGTGGCTATGTGCATTGAGTGAGAGCGAAATAGTTTTTTTTTTTTGTTCTATTGTGATTTACTATTTGTTATACCCTGAAATTTTTATTGTGCAAAAAGGTGCATTCAAATTTTTAATATGAAACTGGCAGACTTTTTTTATTTTTTAATTAATCCAAATTAAATGCCATTCCTTGGTGCATAAGAAAAAAAATCAAAATTTCCCAATATAGCTCAAATCGGTTAATTCTTCAATATATATGAACCTCATACAAGCCTACTTTACACTTAAAACGAACAAATGTTTTAATTTGGCCCATATTGAACTTGTAATTTATAGATAAAATGAAAGGAGTAAAGCCAAGAGGAAACTAATTGAACTAGTTGAACACATTAAGTGTTTCAAGTTTTAAGTTCCATAAAATGTACACAAAAAATTGTTTATTTCTTATTATAGCTCAAATTTATAATCCTCAGGCATGTTTTTATTTGGCTACCAATTAAAATTAAATTAAAAACCTGTAAAATCGAGAAGCGCCCAGTTTTTGGTAATTGCCGCTGTTTACATATATTTGCATAAATTTAAAATACCCTCTTGAACCCTGTAGGTTTAGAAGTCTTTTACAATTCTATTTTTCAAAATACGAAGATTTATTAAAGAAGAAGAATTATTTAATCCGGTCTCTCGCAATTAGCTTTTATAACAGTGTTCGCTTGACAACGTAAACGATCTAAAGCGAAGACAATCCATAACGTGAACAAATATTTTTTTAGTGCATTGAAAGAAAGCAAGAAAATTTTATTGGGGTTTTTGGGGGTTCCTGTTCAGGATTAGAACAATAATATGGTCGTAAGCATTACGGATGACGACATTGAATAGGAGAACGATGCTACCGACAATGAGTCAGAAGCAACGGAGAAAATTAAGTTAGGTGAGGCAGTTGACAAGCAGTTTTAACGAAGCAATACATTAAAGACGTCGATCAAAGTGATTTGAATGTACCTCAATGTCTACGGGAGAAAGCTGTACGTATTTCAATTATTAAATAAAACCGAAGACACAAAAAAAAAAAAAAAGATGACTGATTTTTCATAATGTACATTTCAGTGACTTGTTAGACATTTGAACTCACTTGGTTTTAATTAGTTCAACTTATCGAACGTGCACTGTATGTACTAATTTATTATTATTTTTTTTTTTTTTTTTTTGCTAAACATACCTACATGGGTATATGATTTTTTTTCGCAATATTTTAATATTGCGTTATACGTATATACATACATATGTACGAATCTGTATATGATTACATACATATGTATGTGTACAACATTATAGTTCGCTCATTTATCTGTATCTCATTCGCACGTGATACATTTTGTTTGATGTTAGTAACAAAAAAAAAAAAAAAAAAAACAAGTAAATGAAACAACTACAACAGCATCAAGCCCGTTCATCGAAGATGGCCAAAGCCAAACGGGCAAATAACTATCTTTATATATTTTTTTTGTTTAAATATTCCAGAAATACAAAAGAAGATAATATAAAATTCGGTCATAATGAAGTTAAATTAGCACTTCGCATATTTTTTTTTTTTTTTTTTAAGATTTGAAAATTGTTTCAAAATAGCAAACTGCAATGTGCATGGAAATGTGTAATAAAAAAAAAAAAAAAAACCTAAGTAAACTATAAAGATAAAAGAAAAAAAAAAAAGATATAGTCCATCCCCAATATGCACTCTACCGCATATTGCCATTGCTGCTGCAACTCTCTGTCTCTCTTTTTCGCGTTATCTTTCGTTTTGATGCACCATCAAGATTAAAATTTTATCATTATATGGGCCGAAATTGCAGCAAGTGGGCAATCTGGCTTGGTGCTGCTTACGTTTGGCAACATCGCTATCGTCGTCGTATCTTGGTGTTGCCATCTTTTTTCTTAGTCGCACTTATACGCCTTCCGGTATGCATGTAATGAGTTTATACAATATGATTCGCTTCTACTTATACGAAATTTGAGTATCTGTACAAATCCATTGATACATGATGCTTTTTTCGTTTTTTTTTTTTTTTTTTTTTTAACAGCAGCAACAACACTTATTTTCGTGTGACCATGCAATGACAAACACACATGCGAAAACAATGAGAGCGAGCGAGTGAACAAGTGAGAGCTGAGCTATTCGTTTGTTGTCTTCGACACGCTTTAAAACTGCGAGAGAGCGAGTGCGATTGCATGCGACTTTTATCCCAGTTTGTATCTGTGTGTGTGTTTGTGTGTGTATGAAAATTTGTGCTTCCTTCCTCTTTGTATTATTATTATTATGAACAACACTTACATAGCAGCGAAGGCGCTCTCACTCTCCCGTGTTCGTTGGTTGTGTGCAGCAGCCGCCGCGGTTTGAGAAAAAATAGGTTTTTGCGTAGTGAAAAAAAAAAAAAAAAAAAAAAAAGAAAAAAAGTAATAATAAACAAATAGAAAAATACAATTATACATTTTTTTTGTTACAATTAAAGTGATTTTTTTTTTTAAATGTAAATAACTTGAAACCATTTATCATTTATCTTATTGTGGTGTGTACAAGCCTTTTTAATAACAATAAGTGCACCAAAAAAAAAATTTTTTTTTTTTCACTTTTGCGAATTTTCGTGGTGAACGATGACGAAGTGAAAAACGACGTCGCCGAATTCAATTCGTGTATGTATGTTTGTTTGTGCATATGATTTTGTTGTGTGAGTTTATAATATGAATGAGAGCGCCTACACTAAGATTTGGGTTTGTTTTTTTTTTTTTTTTTTTGGTTTTATTTATTTTTTTTTTATAATTTTTTTTTTGTGCGCAAGAGGTAAAAGAAGTATGTTTATACATACAAATCAAATCAAACTGTAAAAATAATTTTGTTATAAAGACGATATTATTATGAATCGATTGCTCATGTAAGTCTCGATTATAATAAATTCAAATAAAACAGCTGATTATTGCCGCAAGTGTTAAAATTTTACAATTTCATTTTCTCAATTTAAATAACGGATTTATGGATAAGAAAAAAAAAAAATTAAAAAAGGAGCGACTTTGAATTTTTACTCGTTTTTAGTTGCTGTTTGCAAATTTATTAAGGGGAGTGAGAGTGAAGAATAACGAATAAACGCGAACAAACACGAATACGCCATTATATGCAGCTCTCGCGTACGATGATTCTCTATATTTCTCGAATAAACCAAACCATGGCGTGCGTGTGTGTTTGAATATACGAGTGAGTACTCGCGAATTGACAAAGACGCCGGCTCCGCGCGAGAGAAGAAATTTATCAAAAGCAGCAACAGCAACAACAACTACAACAACAGAACGACGCGAAGGCAACAAAGTAGTTTATATTTGTTAGTGATATAGGCAGCTATTTGAAAAAAATTAGTGTTTTAAGTATTCAGTCGTGGATACTTGTAGTAGCGGCGGGGGCAGCAGCAAGCATACCAAAACGGTCGACAAAAAAAAATGTACGAAACGACGAAAACGAAGTGAAACGAATAAAGACAAAAACCCAAAAAAAAAAAAAGAATAACAGAAAAAAAAAAAAAAAAATGGAGAGAAACTGTCAATCGGATTAATTTTTGCAAATGAAATAGTGCTGAGAAATTTTTAGTCGTGGACACAGCAGCAGCAGCAGTTTTGTTAAATCAAAATGATGATGATGAGCAAGAAACGGAGAATACCGTGTGAGAGTGAAACATTAAAAAAAAAAAAATAAAATAAATAAGTACTCCAAAATCGTTCACTTAGTGCTCGTATCTTGTTTGATTTGCACGTTTCATACGTCCATTCACTCGTCAGTCAACGTCTTTTGCTGTTTGTGCTTGTGCCCGTCTTCTTTCTTCTTGTTTCTTTTCATCGTTTCGTTGTTACGCGTTTGCAATTGTAGTTGTGTGTGTGTGTGTGTGTGTTTGTATGTATGTTCGCTCATTCGTCCGTATGTTCGTTGGTTTGCTCGCTCACTCACTAGCTTCTTATCCGCTTATTATTACAATAAGAAAACAAAATCATCATCATCATCAAACGGAAAACTAAATATCGAAGCGGCAAATTTAGTGAAATTTCATCTAAAGTGTGTTTAGTCTAGTTTGGTTTTTTTTTCTGTGAAACTACGCCATCGAACAAATGTTGATTTTTCGGAAAAAAAGTTTGCTTGTGCTGCTGCTGCTACTACTACTACTGCTTGTTGTTGTTGTTGTTGGTGCACGGCTATAAAATTAGTGTATGAATGAGTGTGCAGTTAGAAGAAAACGAAACAAAAAAAAAATAAAATACTGAGAGCAGTTTAAAAAGAGAAAAGAAGAACAGAACGGTGTATAAAAGGGAATGCGACGCTTGAAAAAGGTGAACGGCATTAAAAAAAAATCTATATAACTAAACAAAAAAAAAAAACGCTTTAAAAACGTTTTCAAATTTAACGTAAACCAACAATGGCAAAAACCATGTAAAAGAAAAAAAATTAAGAAAAGAAAGAAAAATATGAGAAACTAAGAAAAGAAATAGCAGCATAAGAAAATAAAAAAAAGCAAATTGAAGACAAAGCACAAGAAAGAAAAAAAAGTCGCCAACGACGACTTTGTGTAGGGTAGCCATTTTATTTCACTTTTTTTTTTTTTTTTTTTTTTTTTTTTACTTTGATAAATATTTCTACAACTTGTGTACACACACACACACAAATACATAGACACGGACTCATGCATTTGCGTAGTGACGACATAAGCAGTCGTATTATTATTATTTTTTTTTTTTTTTTTTGGTCTTTCTCCCTTGCGCTTTTGCCATGTGTATGTGTCGATAAATTGGTGTTGATGTGTGCCCTCTCGTTCTCTCGCGTAAATACTTATTCGCACACTACTCCGGTCGAACTGAGGTTTTTCGTATTTACATCCTCTCTTTCTCTCTCATATTATATTTTTTTTTTTTTTCATGTTTTGTTGTGTTACGATTGAACGTTCGTTTGGTCGGTCAGCCCGCCTGCATGCTTGCCACTCCTCTCTATAATTTTTTTTTATTCATTCGCAAAGCGTGCGTCGACATCGGTTCGGTTATCGATAAATTAACATTGAAAATAAAAATTTGAGAAAACAGGAAGAAAATAATAAAAAAAAAAAAAAAAAAAAAAGATATAAAAATGATACAAAATATGCCAAATTGTGAGTGTTTTTTTTTTATTTGCTGCTTCTACATTTTAAATGCATTTTTAATTTGTCTGTTTAATTATTATTATTTATTTATTTATTTATTTATCATTTTTTTTTTAAACATTTTCTCATTAAAAATTAGATGTTGTGGTGGGCGGGGGCGTACTTAGAGTTGCATATTTAGTTTGCACATCGCCCGCTGCTGGCTGCTCTCGTTAAGCGGCGGCGGCGATGGTATTTGTCGTTCTGTGTTCACCTTCTGACATTTCATAAGCCATTTTGTGTGAATATCTGTGGAAATCTCTTGTTAACCTAAAATATTTTTTTCTTTTTGTTTTTAATATTTAAATATTGATAAGACACAAATTGAAAGTAATCAAAATTAATTTAAATCCATCGCATATCATCATTTATTTATAAAGAAGTCGGAATGGTGGTCGTTTGAAAGATTTTTTTTTTTAGATATGAGATGTATTCTATTATTATAATAATGCGTTATATGTTCTATAAAATTTCATTTTTGTTTTCTTATTATATTTTGAAATGCTTTAATAACTTGTTTCATTTTGTTTCACTTGTTTTCTTTTTGTAGATGTCTGCCGGCGCTCAATTGCAGATGGCACCACAAACCACAACGGCTATAAGTCATCATCAGCAGCAAACAGCACAGCAACCACAGCATATATTTGCTAATCATCTTAGTCAGCAACAAGCTCAACAGCAACAGCCACAGTTATTGCCTCAACAGTTGCAACAACAACATTTACAACAACAACAGCAGCAACAGCAACAACAGCATCAATTGCAACTTCAACAACATTTAACGCAACAACAACAGCAACACACGCAGCAATCGGCTTCATTTGCAAATCATCATCAACAGCAGCAGCAACAACAACAACAACAGTTGCAACAACAATTGCAACAACAACAACAGCAGCAGCACCACCATCATCAAGCGCAGGCATTACACCATCAGCAGCAGCAGCATCAGCAAGCACAACAAGCAGCTGTCGTTGCTGCAGCCGCAGCGGGTTTAGTGCTCACCCACAGCGGTGGACACAGTAGTAATCCTGATTCGAATATGAGCACTGGTTCATCGCACAGCGAAAAGGATGCTGGTGATATGATTAGTGCGGCAGCAGCAGCAGCGGCAGCACAAGCAGCTGGTGGTATTTTAAGTACACAATTGGCTAACATTCATTCAAATAACGGTGGCAGTGTTGTTGCTCCTTTAATGAATAGTTTGCCATCGGATATGTTGGGCACAAGCGGAGCTGGCGTGCCAGTCGGCGGTGGTGTTCCGCCGCAACAACATCATAATAGTAGCAGTGGTGGTGCTAGTGCTGTCTGCGGTGGAGGCAGCGGCAATGGAGGTCGCATTGAGAAGCTACCGCGCACACCCGCCGAACGTAAACGAAAACGTAAAATGGCCACACCGTCAACGGATGATAGTGGCGGTGCTGGAGGCGGCAGCGGTGGTAATGTTACCACAAATAATATTGGACTGAAGGCAGCCAAAGGTTTATCATTTGTTCCAACCAGTACAGGCAGCGCAACGTCTTCATTAAGTAAATCATGCTTGACATTGCACATCAGCCCACAGGAACGTAATGTTATGTTAAATTCCGAGTGCCGCAACAAGAATGCCCGCCTAATGTTGACGACCAATGATAATAAGAAGATTAATGATTATTTCAATAAGCAGCACAGCGGTGGCGGTGGTGTAGTGGGAGCTACCAGTAATGCGAATACCACGATACGTCAGCATTCAGTTGGCGGTAATGGCGGCGGTGCTAAATCGCCATCATCCGCAGCACAACAAACACAGCAACAGTCACAGGCACCACCACAGGTATCATCCGCTAATGCTTATCCCATATATCATCCACCTAGTCCACAAACGCAGACACCTGCACAAGGAACGCCTGATTTCCATTATGGCAATCCAGCTGTGGCAGCAGCTGCAGCAGCGGCAGTAGTCGCCAAACAGCAGCAACAACAACAAAGCAGCAGCAGCAGCAACAACAACAACAGGCGCAGCAGCAGCAGCGCCAACAGCAGGTGCAGCAACAGACTTCCAATTCAATGGTTCCTCCACAGTCACCGCTGAGCGCACTTAGCGTCGTCAATGTGCACAGCGCAGGCTGTATTGGCGGCCCAGTAGTGCCGCAATCGGTGCAACCGCAAGTTGTCCAATCACAGTCGCAGCAACCGCAACAACTACCCGCAACTTCCACCGCCGCGGCCGCTGTAGTCGTATCGACGCATCAGCTTAATTCTTTGGGCATTCTTGGAGCAACAAATGCAGTCGTTGCACCGCCTCCGCCACTGCCACCCCCGCCACCGCCAGCAGCGGTCACGTACGCGAAGTCGACACAAACCGACCTCTCGTTCATGGAGCTGCAAGAGCGCGATAGCGAAATCGAGTCGAGCAAATCAAAACTCGACGAAATGACAAGACTGTCCGATGAGCAGAAATGCCAGATAATCGCTCATCAAAAGATGATCGACCAGCATAAATCGCAAATAGCCAAATGCATAGAGGTCGTTAAAAAATTGCTCAAGGAGAAGAGCAGCATTGAAAAGAAAGAAGCGCGACAGAAGTGTATGCAGAATCGATTACGTTTGGGTCAGTTTGTGACGCAGCGAGTCGGCGCGACATTCCAGGAGAATTGGACGGACGGCTATGCGTTCCAGGAGCTAAGCCGACGTCAGGAAGAGATTACTGCTGAGCGTGAGGAAATCGATCGTCAAAAGAAGCAACTCATGAAGAAACGGCCAGCTGAGTCTGGACGCAAACGCAACAACAACAACAATCAAAACAGCCAACAGAACTCAAATTCGAATGATTCATCGAATTTAGCAGTTGGCTGTGGCGATCGTCTTGGAGGTGGTGGCACCGGCGTTGATAGTGGTATCGGTGGTACAAACGCCGGTGGCAGTGGGCGCGGTCTTTCTCGTTCGAACTCAACACAAGCCAATCAGTCGCAATTGTTACATAACGGAGGTGGCGTCGGTGGTAATGCCAATGCTGGTGTAAGCACTGGCGTTGGAGATCGTTTGTCTGATCGTGGAGGTGGCGGCGGAGCAGGTGTTAGTGTTGGTGGTGGTGGAGTAGGCGGTGGAGTAGGTAGCGGCTCAGGACGTGGTAATGACAGTAGTGGAAGTTGTTCTGATTCAGCAACGTTCCTTAAGCCCGATCCTGTCTCAGGTGCATATACGGCGCAAGAGTATTATGAATATGATGAAATACTAAAACTGCGTCAAAACGCGCTCAAAAAAGAGGATGCTGATTTACAACTCGAAATGGAGAAACTCGAACGTGAACGAAATCTTCACATCCGCGAACTGAAGCGCATACTCAACGAAGATCAGGTATGAAACTATAATTTTTTTTTTTTAATGATTTATCATCCGATTCCGAACAATGTTAACATATTATTATTATTTTTTTTTTTTCAATTACAGTCCCGCTTCAACAATCATCCCGTTTTAAATGATCGCTATTTGCTGCTAATGCTGCTCGGCAAGGGCGGCTTCTCAGAAGTACATAAGGCATTTGATTTAAAGGAGCAACGTTATGTCGCATGTAAGGTGCACCAATTGAACAAGGATTGGAAGGAGGATAAGAAAGCAAATTACATCAAGTGAGTAGTGGGGGACAAGCTTTGGGTGGGTGGGTTTATTGTTTTTGGGTATTACACATTAGAATATATATTATTATAATTGTTATTGTAGCAGTTTCTTAAAGACTTTGGGTATATTTCCGTACATAACGTTTAGCAAACCAAATAAAACTGTTTAAAGAAATTACTAAATTATTTATCATTAGTATTTGCAAATAGGTTTACTAAGGCGGTGGTTTTAATACTTTTTTAGGTTGTAGTAATTTTTAAAGTAAAAAAATTTTTTTTTTTTTTTCTTTCCAAAAGACATGCGCTGCGAGAATACAATATACACAAGGCTTTAGATCATCCACGTGTTGTCAAACTTTATGATGTCTTTGAGATCGATGCGAACTCATTTTGTACTGTACTCGAATATTGCGATGGCCACGATTTAGATTTCTATTTGAAACAACATAAGACTATACCCGAACGTGAGGCACGTTCGATAATAATGCAGGTATGTACTATAATGCGCTGATGCTGTAAATATGTATCGAAGTATATGTTATTTATATACAATTATTTTCATTCTAGGTTGTATCTGCATTAAAGTATTTGAATGAGATTAAGCCACCAGTCATACATTACGATTTAAAACCTGGAAATATATTACTTACCGAAGGCAATGTTTGCGGCGAGATCAAAATTACAGACTTTGGTCTGTCTAAGGTGATGGATGATGAAAACTATAATCCAGATCATGGTATGGATCTGACATCACAGGGAGCTGGAACGTATTGGTGAGTATGTGTGTGTGCCAAAGTAAAATGAAGATAAATAAATAAATACAACAAAAAAAAAAAAAGCAAGCACTAGGACAACACATGTGTATATCATTATTTAGAGTTAATTTTAAAATCAAAGAATTTTTGTTTTTATTAACGATTTCCATTTTTTTTTGTTCAAACTAAATAGGTATTTACCACCGGAATGTTTTGTCGTTGGCAAAAATCCACCGAAAATTTCATCAAAAGTTGATGTGTGGAGTGTTGGTGTCATATTTTATCAATGTTTGTATGGCAAGAAGCCATTTGGTCACAATCAATCACAAGCAACCATATTGGAGGAGAACACAATACTAAAGGCAACTGAAGTTCAGTTTTCCAATAAACCGACTGTCTCAAACGAAGCCAAGGTGAGTTTGGATTATAAAAAAAGAAACAAATATCTACATGATGCGCGCCTACATACTCGTATATGTAGAAATTTTAAAATTTTCATTTTATTTAAATTATTTCAATTTTATTTTATTTTTGTTTATTTGTTTTCAGAGTTTCATACGCGGTTGTTTGGCATATCGCAAGGAGGATCGTATGGATGTCTTTGCATTGGCCCGCCATGAATATATACAACCGCCAATACCAAAACATGGACGTGGTTCGCTAACACAACAGCAACAACAAGCACAGCAGCAACAACAACAGGCGCAACAGCAACAAGCGCAACAATCTTCAACGTCGCAAGCAAATTCAGCAGGGCAAACATCATTTTCAGCTGGCATGTTTGGCAATTTAAATCAATCAAGTTCATCCTAGCTGCAAACAAAACGCAATTCCAATTCATAATTTTTTACTAAACAAAAATTAATAAGTAACAGCAACAACAACAACAACAATAACCACAACAACAACAACAACAACAATAATAAAACTAAAAAGATAGCAAAGAACAACAACAACAACAAATACAACATCATCAACAACAACAACAGTGACCTGGCAACAACAATTATTGAAGAAGCAACAGCAGCTGATATATCGGTAGAAGGTGGTGTTGCTGGTGGTATGTCAACAACTCACAACAACAACAACAACATTATCATCAATGACAACAGCAACGGCAGCAACAGCGACATATTGTGAAACAGTTCTTGAAACAAGATTTTATAAAATTCGTAAAGAATTACAAGAACAACAAGAGCAAATGCTACAAAAAATAAACGAAGAACAATTACAATAACTAATGGCAACAACAACAAATACAACAACGACCACAAGCACAAGCATTTCTAACAGACAACAGCAACAACAAATAAAATAAAATAAAAATCAATAAAATCAAATTAAAAATGTTTCATCCAAATTGCAACACTACCGCCGCCGTCGCCGCCGCCGCGCTGCTATTGACTATGAAAATAATAAAAAAAAAAAAAAACAAATAAATAAATATTTAAAAAGTATTTCACTGCCGTTTGATGCATGATCCGATCAACAAAATTAAAAAAAAAAATCAAATCAAATAAGAAGGTATAAAGTACAACCAGAAAATATATAACCGAGTAACGAGCAGAATGATTGCGCCACATGATGCAATACTACAACGCCACAAACAATAAACAACAGCAAAAGCTGGCTGGCAACATTACATAAAACTGTATAAAAGCAAACTCAATAATATATAGATTTATATATTAAATTATCTAAATGCTATCCAAATGCAAATGAAAGATAAAACGAAAAAGAAAATTAAATAAAAAAACAAAAAAAAAACAAAACAAAACAAAAAATACATACATACATACTAAAAATTTAGTTTAAAAATATTAAATGTGATAAAAACGCGTAAAGCAAACAATGAAAAAAAAAAAAAAAATAAATAAATAAAATAAATTAGCATTCAAAAATGCTGCAGCAAATGCATACATACATAAATATATATAAAAATTATATATATAAATACTTATATAGGCATATTTTTTTTTTTTTTTTTTTAAATTAACATTTATATTTCAAAAAAAACAAAACAAAAAGTAATATTAAAAATAAATAAATTCAAAAAAAAAAAAAAATTGTAAATCAGTGTGTGTGTGTGTGTGTGTGCATGCTTGGAAAAATGTTAAGTGAAATTATCAAAACAAAAAAAAAAAAAAAATATTTTGAGCTTAAAAAAAAAAAAAAAACCAAACCAATCTCTTTAAAAAAAAAAAAAAAAAAAACAAAATATTGTATACATGTTTTCGTACATATAAAAATGCTTAAAATTAGTATAGAGAAAAGCAAATGCATGTAAAAAAGTAAATTTAAAAAAAAAAATTCTTTAAAAACCGCTACTAAAAGATCAGGTAAATTAAATTAGTAGAAAAACAAATCTTAAATTAAAAAAAAAAAAAACAATTGATGAAATTAAACAAAAAAAAAGAAAGTAAATGAAAAATTTTTCAAAACTGCTTCTCACATAAAATATTTATTCATTTTGTTTTTTGTTCTTAGAACAAAATATTTTAAACAATTTTTTTAAAATTCAATTTTGATTTTATATGTTGAGAATTAAATTATTTTAATTATATGTACTAAATATATTTTATTTATTTTGCATTGGCAAATTTCGAAATTTCTTAAACAAAAAAAAACCTCTTTGAAAATTAGTTGCAATAAATTTTGTATTCAAAAACTTAAGAAAACTTTTAAAAAAAAAAAATATTTCTAATTTTATTCAAAAAATTATGGCAATCCAGCGGTGGTAAAAAAAAAAAAAAAAAAAAAAAAAAATTGGTTTTAAAATAATAAATTTAAAAAAAAATTCGCTTCATACATACCAAGCAGCAGCAAGCAAGCAGTACTACTCATTGTAGAAATTATTAAATAAAAAAACAAAAAAAATTTGTATTTAGCAGCAGCAAAAATAAAGAAAAATAAAATAAATTGAATGCATAATTCTTTTATGATATATACAACACTTATATATATAATAGTATATAGAGATGCGCCTATATATAACTTTTTTTTATATATATATATACATGTATATATATATTTAATTATTAATTAAATAATTACAAAATTGTACCAACTCTATAAATATTATAAATACATATATGTATATATATATATATATATATAAATATATATATAAATATATATATATATATACATAAATATATATATATATATATATTTAGTATATTATATATATATATATATACCTATATATATATGTATATATAAACTTAGACAACAATAGTTTTTATTATACTTAAAAAAATTATTAAAATAAATATATATATATATATATATATATATATATATATATATTTGTATTAATAAAAATAAATAAAAATATTTCAAACAAAATGTTTAAAAAAGTTTATATATAGAAAATAAATAAAAATATAATAATAAACATGATAATATGAAACCGACAGCAGCGAGCTAAGCAAGCCAGCAAGAAATATTAAATAATAAAAGAAAAATCGCAACATAAAAAAAATATTTAATATATATATAAAATTAAACTGATGTTTGAATAAATTTAATATAATAAAAACAAATATATTGTTCAATGGATTGAGCAAAGCTATTAACGTTAAACATTTAATTAATGAATTATTATCAATAATATAACTTAAAGATAAAAATAAAACAAAAACAAAAACATTTTTTTTTTCATTACTTTTAAGTTAGCATGAGTAAAAATAAAAATAATATTAAAATACAAATTAAACTAAAAGTAATTTAAGCAGAAAATAAAAATGAAAAATAAAAAAAATATTCGCAAAGCGTGTGAAAAATTTGTATTAAAATAAAACAAAAAAAAAAAAACAAAAATATTAATACAACAAAAAAGAAACATAAATATATATATACATATATATAAATAAAAAAACATTTATATATATATAAATATAAAAATCTATTTAAATGTAAAAAAAAAAAAAAAAAAACATTTAGTAAAAGACAAGCAAGAACACGCATGCTGCAAAGAAGATAAATATTGTGTATCTTCAATTAATATATTACTTTTTTATACAAAAACAAAAAACAACAAAAAAAAAAAAAAAACTAAAATAAAATGAGTTAAAAAATAATTATAATAATAAGCATGTTGCTTTTGTCTTAAACAAAAAAAAAAAAAAAAAAAAAAAAAAAAAAAAAACTGTCTGAGTATGCGTATGGGATCGTATGAAAAATTGTAAATAAATAATATTATTGTATTGTGTTTAAATTTAGTTTTTATGCATATTGAGCCAGGAGCAAAAAAATAAAATAAAATAAACAATTAAAATAAAAAAAAATCAAATCAAATAAGACGCAAACGAAGACGCAACTAGTTATAATGAAACAACATACTTTCCTTTAAATTTTAGTATTTAATTTTATATTTTTTATTATTATTACAACTTTTTTTTTTTTTCGCTAATATATAAGTTGTTTTTTTTTAGACTATTTTTTTTTTTTTTTTTTTAGTATGCGCGTCGTCTTCTTCAGTTGTAGTTCCAATTTTTAAGCATTACAACACTGCATAATTATTAATACAACTATTATTCTTATTATTTTTATAAAATATTAAAAATACATACGATATGTTTAAATATATAATAACTATATATATATAATATGTGAAAGTTTTATTTATTAGCATATTTCTTCTTCTTAATTTAATTTCTCAAGAATTTTTGAGTTACTGTTTTGAAGCAGTTGAAAAAAATGTTTGCTTCATTTGAAATCTGTTAAAAAACTAACAAAAATGGGCATTGGGTTTTTTTTTTTTTTTTTTTTTTTGAAAGCTGTGTATATGCTATTATATAGTCGTCCGATCTTAAACGAAATCGTGCGCAGGGAGGGGGAGTCTAAGTCGATCTGATCACACACATTTTAATTAAAATATTTATTACCGAATGATTAGAATAAAATTTATAGGAAAGCATTTGTATCAAATTGTCGATCTTGCAATCCGCTATCTTAGGGATGAGCATTAACTTTAGATTTGTTTCTCAAAACTGGCTATGAAATTTCGTTACTACATAGTCACTAGCTGATCGCGAAAACATTTTTTAAAAATTTTAATTCTTATGGAAGCATAATACGTCATCAAAGTGTCTGGAAATAAAGCCCTAAGTAAGAAACTTCAACTGTTTTCTCCGAAATTTCAAAAAACAGGCTCAAAAGAATTGATGTGTCAGGGTTTGTGAGTGTAGCCATAACTCTAATAATTTTTTAGCTGCGTTCGTTTGTACAACAAAGTGACAGTTAGGCTAAGGGCAGCTTGAACCTTGAGTCATGCCAAGAATCGACGTAACTCCATATCGAAAATAAGCGTCTGAATACAAAATGACTCGTGCTGTTCAAGAATACACAAGGTGTGTGTACAATAAATTAGAACGATCCTTGCTCGATGCTTCGATCTGTTCTTTTTTTTTTTGTTTATTGATAAATATTGGCAAAAATCAAGACTATTTATATTTTGGGTACATAACTACAAAAGGTATTGTAAGCATACCAAAGACACCTATGGCGATTTTTACAAAATAAAGGAAACGTCAAAGATGCTACAGCGGAATGCCTTTGAGAATCAAAATACATCAGGAAAAATTGGAACAAAAAGTTCAACTAACGAGTTAAAGACGTAAAACGGTCCAGACGACCGTTGAGCAGTCAAAAATTTTGTGGCCACAAATATTTTATTGGAAATTAAATTAAAACATTCCGAAAGAAATTTCGTTCAACACAACCAATTTTTAAAAATGTTTTTAACCTCTAACAGTGTCAACACTCCTTTATTTTACAAAAAACAGCGTTTTTTATTTTTTTTTTAATTTTTTATATATTTATATTTTTTTTTTTTAATTTAAAATTTAATTTTTTTATTTACAAATTAAAAAAAAAAAAAATTATGCAGCATACTGAATTTTGACTGTAAAAATATAAAAAAAAAATATAACACGAAAAATAAAATGCGTTAAAAAATAAATGCCACAGAAGATAATAAAGAAAAAAAGCAAAGAAAAAAAATGTTTAAATAAAAAATATGCAAAACTGATTAAGTTGAAGTGTTTTTAATGCAACAACAATAAAAAATAAATAAATAAATAAATAAATAGCAACTAAACAGCATTCATATATTATAAATAAAATAATTAATGATGAACGTGTGTATGAAACTTATTTGTTGAGTATTTTATTAACAATTGAATATTTAATTATTTATAAAAAAAAAAATAATATTAAATAAAATATAAATAAAAAAAAAACATGAAATATCAAAAAAAATTAATAAATAAATTATAAATTTACTATAGTTATACAAGAAATAAATAATTAATTAAAATTAAAAAAAAAAAAAAAAAAAAAAAACTGAATGCGTAATAAAATACAAATAAACGAAATAAATATAAATAAAAAATTCCAAATGCAGTTAAATAAATAAATTTATTAAGAAAAAAAAAAAAAAAATACACAAAAAAAAAAAAAAAGAGTTTGCATTAAAAATCCATTTAAAAATATTTCAAATGTGAGAAAAGTAAGCCCAACAAGATACGCTAAAAAAAACATATAAAATACTAAAATAATGATTAAAAAAACCAATATAGAAAAAAAAAAAACATTACAAAATAAAAATTCAAAATGATTTCAACAAAAAAACTTGTTTTTTCTTTATTTTTGAATACGAAATACAGATGCACTTAGATATTTGATTAAAAAAAAATTACGAAAGTCAAATTTACGATAGTGGTGGTGTTTTTGATTCGAACTATTTTAAAAAACAATTCAATTTGAACAACTTTATGCAAAAACTGTATTCCAGTGTATTCGAAGAACTATACAATTTTTTTTGTTTATAAAAAAAAAAAAATTAGTTTTTAAAAAGCAAAAAATAGAAGTATGAATAAAATGAATGCTGCGTTCTGGTAAGTTGAATTGATTTAGCATTTTATCATTTACCATAAAAAAAAATTGAGCTAACTTTTAAAAACCCAACAAGGGTTTTGCTATCGGATACGTATATTTCAAAAAAAAAAGTCCGGTGCGCTTTAATTTTTGAAGTGGCACAGTGTAACTTAGACCCTGGTAGTCTTATTTGGTATACCAAGAAGTATATATATTTTATTAATTGCATAGTTTTGCTTTCAGAAAAAAAATACATATATAGTTTTATCTGTTAACAAAATTTTTTACGAAAAGATAAATGCATATTTCATTTATATTTTGAGCTATAGCCATTCTCCTGGAACGTTATACTAGCTATTTTTTTTTTTGGATAAATTTATTAAAATGATTTAGTATTGTACACATACAAATTATATTATCGCCTACTACCACATCGTCCGGAATGAGTCGGTGTTGTTGTTGGTTGAATTATTGATCAGCTTCCAGAGCAGTTGGATCAAAAGTGTTTACAGATGATGATAACCTTTCAAGGTTGGTCTTCTTATGTAGATTATATTGGGGAGTTTTACTTTCACTCCATATTACTGTCCGTGTGGCACAGTAACATAGTTTTAAATGATAAGAAATGTATTTACGGCAAATGCCGGTCGGAACGCTGAACTCATGTGGCAGCGGAATATGTTTGAAGCAAATGGGTTAAAATAAGTGTTGTGCAAGAATCGTATACAACGTTATTTATGTGCAATTCTTACGTATTAACTCATATGCACGCGTATTCAGTATAAAAATTGAAATGCATTTTTCAAAGTTGAAGCAACAGAATTATAATTCTATCTCTTTCTTTTTCACTGATGTGATAAAAAAATAAAGAAAAAAAAAAACGACCTTAAATTATAGCTTTACTATTTAACAAATTAGATTTAAATATAAATCCAAAAAAAAGGCAATATTTGGAATGTAGGCATTCTTTATGCTGATTCGAAGTCATAAAGGAATTCGTTATGCTTTTTCGCGGAGTAATGCTTCATGTACGGCCTGTGCAACGCAAGCATCTTCGGCAGCAATGCCTAAAAGAAAAAAAAAAAAAAAAAAATTATGTCAATAATTAAAAGCAACTACGATGCACATATATTGTATAATTACGAACCCATTGACTGAAAAATGGTACAACACTCCATAGACGGATATTTTGATTTTATAATGACTTCACCCACTTCGCCTATAATTTGTGCGCGTAGATCTTTTAATTCATGTTTTGCACTGGCCAAACTATCGACATAGACTATAGAATGATCATAGATATCCTGTGCAACTTCACCAAAATGTATCTGACCGGCGCCAACAGCTTTGGGTGTACAATATTGTCGAAGCAAAAATAAGAAAAAAAATTTTAATGATTATTTTTTTGTTTTGTTTTTTTTTTTTTTTATGGACATATATTTACCATTGATGTGCAGTGTTCGCTGATGTTGCACATTTTCATAGCTGATTAAAGCCTCAGCACTGTAGGTAGCTATACAAATGATATCCACTGTACTGACTGCCTGCGCAGCACTGTCACAGACATGCACTAAAGTGTTGTTTTCATTGCCGTTGTTTAGCGCTTTGAGCGTTTCTGCCAATTGTTCTGCTTTTGAATGTGTACGATTCCATAGAAATATATTATCCACTTTAAAATTTAAACACATTGCCCTGGCGTGCGCTTCACCTTGCGTGCCGCATCCAATGATTGCTACATTAATGTGCTTCTCACTCTCAGCATTTGCTCCGAAACGTCGAAAATAAAGATACTTTGTAGCGACTACTGAGGCAGCAGCTGTACGCCAGGTGGTTATGTCTGTGCCATCTACAATGGCATTTAGCTTGCCGGTGACAGTGTCGAAGAGTAAAATGTTTGCCATTATACTGGGCAATGGCGGTTGTTGCAGCGCGTTACTAGCAAAGGAAGTGACTAACTTACAGGCGAGCGTATTGCGCAGTTTGCCGTTGTCGGAGTTGTTGTCAAGTTTATAATTGCCTACGAAACCAGGCATGGTCAGTAATACTTTGCTTGGGTCATTATTAGCGCGAGTCATGCTACGTTGTGGCTGATTAACGTATGAGTTATCTCCTTCAGGGCACGGCTGCGTTTGGCCGATTGCAACAAGTGCCGCTTCTACAGCATCATTAACTAATTTAGTGCTAAGTACACGTTTTACATCTGCAGCCGCATGATAAATGGGAACAGAAGTACTGGTGCTGCTGGACATGTTCAAAAATAAAAGACAAATATGAACAAAAAAGACAATAAAAAAAAAAAATAAAAATAAAAACAACAGCTGTTACACAGTTAATAATGAAACACGGACCAATCGATTGTTATCGGTCTAGCAATTACTTTAGTTTGAGTTATGTAGCTAACAGCTTTTTGTCAACGCATTTATAAACGTTAACTGCATTCAAATTTTGAATATATAACAATAAAAGAGACTATTAAAAATATATAATATATAATTAATGTAATGCCTCGCGCTTAATTGTTCATCTTTTTTAAGGCGAGGAAACATATCTGCGATACGTTTTTTCATTAATGATTCCCTTCTTACAAGTTTCTGCAACAATTCGGTATGCTTTGACATTTCTGATCAGCGTTTAACGGCGATAGCTTACTTTTTCTCTCAATTTTCCAATGATTTAAACTTTTCCTGCTCCTGTAGGCCAAAAATATAAAGTTTTTATATGTTTTGTGTTTACTTTTTGTGGTTCCATGCTCATCTTTTTAATGCATCAAACATTTTCCGGTTCTAGTAAGATATTTCATCTCTTTAGTTCAAATATTTGTAAAAACAAGACGAATTTCTTTATCGATTATAGGCGACCACGCCCACCACCTGATTTTCCTGATTTATATGAGCACACTGTGATCAAAATTAGGAATTTAAAAGTTCCCTAGAATTTACATTAAACCACGCAACCAATAGAATTTACGCAATTTTCCTATTCAATTTTGGATTTTTCTTTGTAAATAATCTCTAAAGAAGATGGCTTAACAATCTTGTAGAACCCCTAGATAAAAAAATGTTACATTGCTGTTCCATGTCGGCCCGTTTAATCGAAACCTGAACTGTCGATCTCCTTCAGCAATGTATAATTTGAATGAGCTTTGTTTGAGTCATCTTTTGCATTGTGCCCCATTGTTTTAAGCTTTACATTGTTAGCAAAAATGAAAGAAAAAACACGAACGAAATCTGAACTGTTGATCCGGCAGGATAATTTGAATGAGGTTATGTATTTTTGTTTGTTGAATCTGAATCTGCATTCGGAACTAAAAGTTCAAAAGTTTCTTCTCTAACCTAAGAAGTTTAGTACAATATCTTAGGTTATTTTCTAATCTTTGTTTTTACACAACAAACTAGGGTAGTCATTTCTGATGTATTTTGGATCGCTCAATCTGAATCTGAAGTCACAATTCAAAAGTCTTTTCGCGTTTGCAAAAATAATAAAAATTAATATAAAAACTTTTTGCTTTTATGATCTAAAGTTGTTATCCCAAGAATTAAAAAAAAAAAAAAACTCCTAACTGTTTAAAAACTCAACAAGTAAACTTTAAAAAAAAAAAAATTTCGAATAAAAATTAAACATGTGTTTCGCCGATATGAAATGTGTGCGGGAATTCGAATCTTGATAGTAACTTATTCATTTTTTTTTCTGCGCAAAAATTTCACTTGGTTTTCACTGTCGCATTTTCATTGCCAACAACAACAACGACAACAACAACCGCAATGGGAAAAGTGCATCTTATTAAAGTTGTAATTGTTTTCTTTCGCTCTCCTTAGTTTTTCAAAATTGCATGAACTTCTTGGCTGCTCCAAATTCGTCAAACGCTGCTGTCAGACGACAAACAAAACAATTTATTCATTGCGCTTGAGAATGTAGCGTGTATTTGTGGCTGGGCTGCAACTGCTGCTGTGGTTGCTGTTTGGAAAACTCATTTTCACGCAAAGAAAAGCTTCGGTCTAGAAATGAATATAAGATTGCATGCAATATTCCGGCTGAGGTTAAAATGAAATCGATGCTGACAAAGATCACAGCACAACCTCACCAACACAACCGCCACCTCCACCGCCACCTCCAACACCATCATTCCTATTCACAACTTTTAGTTACAGACTTTTTATTTTCTTACTAAATATTTTTTCATGTTAGGTCGGTCGAGTTCTATCAACTCAACCGCAGCAGTCCTACTTAAGACTTTTTTTTTTTTTTGTATTTTGTATTTTGTTATCTTACTTGGGAAAGTGAAAATTCGTTAGCAGATTGACGACGATCTACATCGGGAGTTGTGGCTGTGGCTTCTCTGTTGTGATTTAATTTATATTTTCATTGTTATTGCAATAATAAATTCGCGCGTGCTTCGAGTGACGTCTCACTGTCATGTATCTCATCACTTTGTTTTATGTATGTGTGTATTCCATTTTTAGTGATGTGCATAGAATTTTTGTTTTATATTGCTCTTCGATATCGGACAACGACGCAACATCCTTATCGATTTTATAATTATTCTTTGATAATTTGGTTAGTGACTGCTTGACGACATGTCATCGGTTGTGTTGAAAAGGATATCAGTACCTACTCACATTGAGTCTCAAACGTTCACAGGTTTAATGAAAATGTCGACAAAAAACAAGCTTGGTTCTTGATTCGTATACATTTCAAGCTTCCAAAACCAAGTCAAGGATCTGAAATGTTATAATAATGTATACTGTTTCAAAGGTCTACGTTTTTTTTTTTTTTTAAAAAAAAAAAAAAAAATTTATTGATTCGTAGTTTACTGAGTTATTGTTACAAATTGAAATAGGAGAAAAATAGTTTTTTTTTTATGGAGTATTCCGTAAACCTCTGCTTTAAGGCTTCCCCCCCCACATTCGAACTATTTATTGCAACAAAATAATGATTTCATTTGTAGTTTTGAAGTTTAAATGTTTAAGAATCAAGAACCAAAAGCTTGGTTTTTGTCGACATTTTCATCAAAACTGTGACCGTCCTCAAATTTTGTAGGTCTTTCCCGCTCATTACCGACATTTTGCACAATTGTCATCTCGAAATTTAAGTTTTAACTTCTTCATTAATTCGATTCGTGGACTCATTTTCAAAAGATCTGTTCAGAAACATCTGAATAATCGTTATGCATGCGCACTATCGATGAAAGCACATCTCTATGATGCTATGTCATTCGTCTATTAATTCAAATTTTGACATAATTTTCTCTGACTTTCACGGCTTGTTTTTTTTTTTTTTTTAGTTTTTTGTTTTTATCACTTGTGCCCTTCCTACTGAATTAACTTAACGTCTCTCTACATATTTAAGTAGGTATACTCGTATAAAGGTTTATTGTTATGGAGCTGGGAACTTTTCACATTTGATTGAAAGTGTGCGGATGTTGCCACCGATACCCCTCTATACGCGAATCTCTCACACGTTATGCCACTACCACAACTGTTGCCGTTTTTAGTGCCATGCCACACCTTCAACGTTTGAAGCTTGTTGCAGTGATTAGTCATAGCCCGAAGGCGAAACAGTTCAAACTTAGCACAATTCAGGCTTGCGGGCTAGTTTTTCTATGCCTGCATACATACATACTTACTATATTTATTTACACATACCATATACATACATACATATATATATATACATATACAACGAAAAAAAGATCTATGTAGACGCGATTCAATTTCGCTTTAATCCAATTAAACTAGAAGTGGCGCTGAAACTCGCTGTCTGCACTCGATGCATTTTTCCCTTCTGAATTTTGAAGTTTTTTTTTTTTTTTTTCAAATATTTATCAACTTTGTTCTGCTATTCAAAATTATGCCATGCTGAATGGTAACGGTTCTCTTTCATCATTTAATTCTTCGTATGGCGCTACCAGTGTATTTCGTTTCGTTGGTTTCTACTGTCCGTCCGTCCGTCCGTTTGTCTGTCTGTCTGACCTTGCAACATTTGCTGTCAGGCGATAAATTTTACAAAATAAACTTATTCAGAAATGCATATTGGGCGGTGATTTTATTTATGATTCAAACTGAAAGTTTGACTATCAAATTTTTTTACTATAAAATAAAATTTTTAACGTGCTGAAGGAACTAATTGTATAATCCATGTAAATAAAATATTTTATGATATATATTCGTTTTATCTTGGTCCTAATGGTCCCCATTTAGTCCGGAAAAGCCATTCCGTTCTGTATGGAAGCTTCGAGTCTATTAAAAAAATTTCTTTTCATAGTAGCAGAATGTTCCATGTCTTAATGAGTTTTTTTTTTGCGCGATTCCAGTGCATAGAATGTGAGCTCTCAGAGAAAGTAGTCCCATTTTTGTCCGTTTTGATCATTGTTAACATTTTGAAAATATATTGTAAACATTTCTTTAAAATATAACGAATTCTAACGAGAGTATATAGAGACTTTACTGGCGTTTCTTTGCTTTAGTATAAATAATCTTAAAAGTAGGCTGACCATCACCCGAGTTGAAATTGTTTGCTAACTGATTTTTGACTTATTTCGCTTGAGTATTGATTTGTTGCAGCATCAGCCATTTCGATGTCTTCGATTGCTGCAACATCAGCCACATCAGCCATTTCAATGTCGTCAATTTCAGTTGAAGCTGCTTGCTTCTCAACAAAGCTTTTATTTTTACGTTCTTTTATTTCGGATCTGCTGCTTTCTTTGGCTTTTTGGCTTATTCGCACGTTTTTTAGATTTTTTCATTTTGGAAGAGTTTTTACCAGAGTTGGCTTTACTATAAATGTCACCTTGTATTGTTTTAAGCCCTTCTTTTCGGACGCCATGCGCACATACGGTTCCCTTTATTTCTTCGCTCAACAAACGCCAAAGCCGTTGGGCTGATCTTCGCGAGTCTTTCAATTTTTTTAAATTTAAACTTAATGAAATACACTTTTTGGAACTGTGAAGCGTTTTCAAAAATGTATAAAAATTTTCAAACGCCTTTTTTGATGCCCCATCGATGATCTTTCGTCTTTCCTCGCGTTGCAATGTACTGGCCGTAAATTGTACCTTACGCTCCCTCGTAGTTCTAACGTTTTTCATACCAGCACTTGGAAGATTTCGAATAGATTGGGGCTCCTCCATATTCGTAAGGTTTGCCACATGATTAAACGCTTTACGCTTCAGCTCTTCATTCGTCAGAGGAGCCAACGTATTGAACGCACGTTCTTCCACATTCTTCAGGTTTATCAAAGAATTTAACTGCTTGTCGTCTCGATTAATATTTCGTGGTGATACACGAATAAAATTTCGTAAGTAATTAAAAAACGGCTAATTGCTCTAAAATGGATACTCATTTTAATTTTTTATTGTTCTTTCTCTTTTAAAAAATATAAGTTGTATGTTTGAATGTTCGATTGAAAATGAAATATATATTATAATGTTTTTTTTTTCGTTTTTATAAAGAAAAGCTCTATGCCTACTTTCTACTCGAAAATTTAAAACGAATAAAATATTTTCAGGCGCGTCCGGGCGGACATTTGCCCTCAAATCATATTCCTTAAATGACAAAAAAAAATGGATAGATTCAAATAAATTGCCGATCAAATATATAACAAGATTTTTTGTATTTTGTTTTAGTTACTCACTTAAAACATTGGAGACCATTTAACGAAGCACAATACAGGGGTATTGTTGAAAGTTTACAGTTGAGACTGCGTCCATTAAGGTTAAATGTATACCCCCATTGATTAGCTCTCTTGATCTATGGTAAGTCTATATGATTCACTTTCTATGCATTAGAATTTAATTGGGATTGGGTGGTTCTTAGTTGTTCTCCAGATACATTTAGTTTCTTTTTACTATTTGTATTTATTGAAAGAATAAAAAAAACGTTTTTTTTTTTTTAATCCGGCATAATTATCGATAGTGACGATAGTTTAAAGTATCGTTATGTTATGAGCTCTTATGCCTCACATTAGAGATGGGCGTCGGGCGGGAATCCCGCGGGATCCCGCCCGTTCGGGATCGGGGCGGGATCGGGAAACTTTTGGTATCGACTATCCTGAAAACTCCCGAAAATTTTAAAAGTTTCCCGTTCCTGCCCAATCCCGAAAAAAATTTCGGGATCCGAAATTTTTTTTCGCCCATCTCTACCTCACATCCTAGACGAATGGATTTATGTGGATATTTCAGACTCTCTTTCATAGAACCTTCATTCAGGAGAGTGGTTTAGTCTCATTACCGATAGTTGTCTCTTAAAACCAAATTTTCGCTTTGCATTGATTGACTTGAAGCCCAATATTAGCTGTCGTGTGTCGTTGTTAAAGAAATTTCCAATCCTGCCTATTCCACAAGTTTTCATAATTGTTCAGCGGTATAAATGTAGCAGGGTACAATATGAACGGGATTTACTAATGCAGTTCTTGTACGTATGTAGGTATACTGTATATGGAATATATACAAAAAAAAAAAAAAAAAAAAAAAAAAATTATGCACACACAACATACATTGTAGATACCTAAATATGTATCTATTTTCATCGTTCGGAATGAATGACTGCAACTAACTGTAACTTAGACTATTTCTGTGTTGGCTTAAAGGCTTCAGTGCAAGTACATTTGCCAAGTGTGCACCCGCCGACAATCCGCAATCTAAGTCACAGTCTAAGCCACACCTAATTTTTATTTTTTTTTTTTTTAAGCTGATCGTAACCGTTACCGCCCCATCACCTTTACTAACGTTGAAATTGAAACTGAATCTATAAGTATGGTTTTAACTATGCCTGCCTGCCTGCCTGCTTGCTTGCCTCCCCGCCTGTCTGTCTGTCTGTCTGTCTGTCTGCCCCCTCCTCTGTTCGCATAAAGTAAAAAGGAAAGTTTATATTGAAACAACTCAGCACACACATTAAATTTGAAATTAAACAAAAAAGATCTTATGCTATAAAATATGTATATGTGTACTATGTATACCCTACACTATATTCATTAGATACGACTTCATTTGTACATATGTATTAGTATATACTGTTTGCATATATGTATAGTATATAGATACTTAATAGTAAATCAATCTGATCATTGTACATTGGGGCTCGACGACTGTTAGCTTGACTTCTCGGGCGTTGTATGCACGCTAGCCCATATGTACGAGTACATACATACATATCTGAAGCAATATATCGTGCGGCTACCGCTCCACTTTGTTCACTCTGACTCTGACTCTGAGTGGAGTGGAGTAAAGTGAAGTGGAGCGACGTGGCGTGGTGTGGCGTGGCGGCATTGGTTGCTGTTGTTGCTGCTGCTGCTGCAGTACAAAAGCTTGAATGTGGTTTGTCCTTGGAGTGTAGTGGAAAAAAAAAAATTATATTGTATCTATCTATCACTCACTTGCTAGCTCGTTTACTCTTTGGCTTATTCTATTGTGGCTGTTCGTCTTATTTTGTCTGTCTTATTGCTTGCTATAATTGTACCGTTATATATATATTTTTTTTAACTCTATCCATCCATAAGTCTATCTGTCTGTCTGTCTGTCCTCTCGTTTGTTCGCATTTGGCTGTCTAATCGCTGTTTTGTTCATTTTTTTTTGTGTTCAATTTTATTTATTTATTTAGTTCGTTTTTTTTTTTTGCTACTTCCGCCTGCGCACTTTGCGTTTGTTTAGTTTTTCGTGCAAAGTCTATAAAAACAATAGTTAATAATACATAATAATAACAACAACTAAAGAACTATGAAAAACATAACCGACACTGATTTCAAAGACAACAAGAAATATTAAAAAAAAAAATTAGTATAGAACTTTTCAATTATATTTATTCAATTTTTCAATGTTTTAATATTTTAAAAAAAAAAAAAAAAAAACTGCTATCGATTACAAATTGAAATGCAATCGGTCTAATGAAATCGCAAATTGTTGATTACAATTTCTTGTTTTTAAAAATTATTTATTTAAAATTTGAATTCTAAATCAATGATATTACAAAAGTAATAAACTTATAAACATCACAGATTAAAATAAAAATATTTTTAAATAATCGACATTACCTTTTTTTGGTAATATTATGCATTTACTTTTCTTTTCACTGACCCGAACTGTGCCGATTTGCGACTTGCGATTGCCGGAACATCAAAATTTGCGATTTTAAAAGAAAACCGCAAAATTTTTACGATTGCGATTATGAAAGCATGGCCCTAAAGGTCTTCGATTCTCACACTAATAAATCAAAATTATTATTGAGTCTCAATTATCTTAATGAGATGGACCAAAGGACTTAAAGGTTCAGTAACCCTTGGCTACTTGCAGACTACTTATAAAAGAAAAAAAAAAACTATGCTTACTGCAAACAATTATTTGTTGAACTCAGCAACTTGCGGAATTTCACGTTTTAATTTGCCCATTTTATAACCATAAAAGGTCCAAGGACATTCTCAAATGAATAGTATAGAAATAACTTCATTTATAACAGTGATTGCGGGCACTCACGCTAGGCGAGTTGGTGTCCCTTTTAATGACTTATGTAGAAGCTATGACAATATTGACGAGAAAAAATTAGAAGAAGATTCGGGTATATGGGAAAATACTTTTTATACATTTCTCGAGGCTGAAAACATACTAATGTAAAGACGACTAAATGATGGTATTTAGTATC
Source organism: Leucophenga varia (assembly GCA_018903435.1). Classification (NCBI taxonomy): domain Eukaryota; kingdom Metazoa; phylum Arthropoda; class Insecta; order Diptera; family Drosophilidae; genus Leucophenga; species Leucophenga varia. The sequence goes on from JAEIFJ010001021.1 coordinate 1,174,894, forward strand.
TGAGGTGGTAGCACTCCAAACTGTTTCAAGATCATTTGGCATCACAATGAGCTGTTTTGTTATAGTTCAAGTCGGCCTCCTAAACGTTAGTTTCATGTGGCGAGTATTTGAGCTTCAGTTCCAACAAAGTTATTGTTTTTCCAGGTTTTTTATAGTTCCAAAAACACAAGAATTTTAGCCAAAAATAGTGCTAAATAGTTTTGTTTGATGGGAAATTTTATGCCATTCATGATTTAAACAAAATATTGTTCAGGTGACCACCACGACATTTCTCGTACTGATTTATACGATTCTTCCGATTTGTCGATGTTTCGGTGCAACATTTCCCGGGGGCAGTAATAATGGCTCGATGTTGGCCTCAACCTCATCAATTGTTGCTAATTTGTTGGTGTAAACCTTAGACATAAGTCACACGATCTTTGTGGCGTTCTTAGGGCCATTTCGCGATATTATCGACTTACCGAACTAATCATAACATTTGCTATTGCCGGAGCACTAATATCTTGAAATCGTACGATGGGGAGCAACGCGGTATACATATATGTTCATAAACACATACATACATATACTGTATGATCAATTGGGAATATGGTTGACCTCAACTCAAAATAACAAAAATTAACTTGTTTCTTTTTTACCCTCTTAGTCAATCTTGCCACAAATTCATATCGATTTTTTAGATCTAACCTAAATAGATGAGCTGACTCAAGTTCAAGTATTTAAAATTTGCATAAAAAGTTAACTTTTTAAAATAAAAATATAAATATGTAGGTATGTACCACCCGCATTGTTAGTCATTCATGTAAATTTTGCAGATACATATCACAATAAATTTTAGCAAACATTTTGATTTGATTGTTTGATTAAAAAAAGATACAAATTTAGACAATGCAGTTCATCCGTTCGTTCATTCGTTCGTTCGTTTTACTTCTCTTTCATGCGCATAAATCGTCCGTTTAAAGCGCAGACTTTGCTTCGGTTGTGATCTGACCTTGTCCCTGAAATGTTGGCTAAGAACAAACGAAACTAACGAGCCAACATGCTGGTGAACCGAACAAGCTTCCACACAAAGTCACACACATACACACATGCACAGAGAAACACATTAAATACAAAAACAAATGCACGAATGCAGAACGGAAGCAACGAAGAAGCGCGCACGACAATGACGAAGCTATTTAAATGAATTGGTCAGAAAGAATCAACAGAGCAGCAGCATCCAACCGTTAAACGATGTCGACGGCGACGACGGCGACGACGACGACTGATTGTAATACCTCTCTCACTTGCACTTGCACTGTCTTTGCAACTTAACCTGAATGCTCAACATTAATGCGATGGATGCCCCCGCAAGTGCAGTGGGACACTAAATTTATAATAAATTTTGATCTTGCAAAAAAAGGGTCAACGTTTTTTTTTTTTTTTTTTGTATAACTGACTGATATGACGATGCAGTTACGTCATAAAATACTGGACTGCACAATACACACAACACAAGAGTCGAATTGTCCAGTCTGCACAGGTTGACTAACGTTTGCTTACGACCGTTTCAAATGTTGCTCACAAGCGCATGCGCAAATACACTCATTCAAATATAAAATAGATTCACAGCGTTGCCGTCACAGCCAATATTTCTGCCTCCACAAGCGGAAGGTGGCCGACTTGGCGCATTGTCTTATTTTTTATTTTTATTTTTTTTTTACAGTACAGTTAGAGCGAAAGATATAAATGTCTACAGTGAAATCTATTTGAATAAACCAAATTTTGCTTGATCGAGAATTTGTACTATTCTCTTGAAATATTGTACTTTTTCTTGGAAAAATCATAGCCCTTTTGAGATCTTTTCAACAAAAAATTTTAAATTAAATTTACGAACACCATTTTATCGTAAATATTCTTTTTTTTTAAACCAGAAAATCGATCCTGGATGTTTCCAAAATTATATATTTTATCGATATTAAGAATAACAGACAGAGAAGCATTGTTGAACTTATAAATTATTTCAATCTGTTGAGATGTTTCAGGTGTTGTAGATGTTGTTTAACTTTAATTTTGAAGGAGTTTATTAAAAAAAAAATGCTCCTATAAAATCCTTATAATAAGTTTTTTCTTTTAGAATGGCTACAGTGTACTAAATGCTCTCGAGAATGTTACACCTTATTTCGCCTATTGTAATTTTGTACAGACGGGCATAACAATTTGTTTTTGTTGCTTTTACATTTTAAACTAGTTTTGCTCGCGCAACCATTCATTTTTCTTACACTCTCTTAGTTTTTATATTTACCTACATATATCCGCTACGTTGCACATTGGGACAAAAGCTAAAAAATTGATAAATATTAAAAACCATAAATATATTGTTAGAGATATATTGTATTTAGAAAATATTTAAGCTATTCACAAGGTCGTAAAATGTCGATTTAGCCATGTCCATCTGTCTGTCCGTCTGTTGCAATGCGTTTTACTCGGCAAGTTTTAAAGAAATAGACCTGAAGTCGAAACTTAAGCTTTTCACAGCCCTAAGCAGTTTGTATGTAAGAACCAAAATGTCACGCCCATTTTTGAATATTGCCCCCATACAAACTTATCACTTTTTTGAATTTTTGTATGAAGATAATTTTTTTTTATGAATGTACTCACACCAAATTTGGTACAACCACTTCTAATGTCCTCATATACACTTACGATATGATACGGATCGGTTCACCAACACAAACTCTCCTCCTATTTTTTTTGTTTTCAAAAAAATAGTAATGTATTTTTAGATTAAAATTTTACACATTCGCTTCTTATATGAACACTAGGTTGTATCGGATCATCGACCCCTTTTCATCCGATTTACGATATACTTTCCATGCCACTGATAATCATACAAATATAAACTATTTCAAGTTTCGTGTGCCGGGTATTCATTTTTCAAACGGTCTTAATTCGATTTAGAATAAGTGATAAGCATAGTTAAATATTTAACATTTTTTGAAGGCTGCTATCCACTGTGCAGTGCACTGCATGTATATTTTGTATACAAAAACAATATCTAAACTCGGCTTTGTGCAATGCACCATTTCTCTCTTGTGCTCTCGGTCTCTCAATTATTAGCGTTTTTTGTTTTTTTTTTTCCACGCTCCACGCTTTGGGCGCTGTTTGATGTTTTGGTTTTGGCCTGATCAGCCTTCGTCATTTGTCGTGCAACGTAGTCTTCGTCGTTGTCGGCTTTGTACGCGCACTTTGCTCTGGTCTACTCAATTTCGCGAGCCGCTTTAAAGTTAATATCGCACTCGTTTGGCTTTATCATTTGCAGTAAACAATTGTCTGTCAGTATAAGTACATCAGTACATACGGAATGTTCTGCGGGTGCTACGGAACGAAGAACCGTTAATAATAAATATATTTTTTTTTTTTTTTTTTTTAAGAATAATAATTTTAATAAAAATAAATAAGAAAAATAATAATTTTTTTTTTTTTTGTATGGTTAGTTGAAATAATTTGATTTGTTACATTTTTCAAGTGTGTTTTTGTGTGATTTGTGTTACGACAATTTAATATCGAAATGAAATCGTGCAGTTTTAAGCAGTTCTCTTATTCATAACTGTAAATTAAACAATGTGCATTTGTTTTGTTTTTTTTTTATTCTAATTCTTATTCTTTGTTTCAATGTGTTAAAAAGTGTTTTTTGATTTCCTTTTTTTTTTTGGTTTCAAATAAATTTAATATTTTTTTTGTATTGTCTGATTACGAAGTAAATATATTTTTGCAATATTAATTTTTAGTTAAAAACGAATATTGATAAAATAATTGTGTTTTTTTTTTTTTTTGTAATATACAAAATTAATATCGATTAATTTTATTTTTAGTCAAACATTTAAATTAAAATACTAGAAAAAACATAAGAAAAGCATAAATATTAACAAGAATGAATTACGATTTTTGTTGATATCAAAGTCTTCATTAGAGCTTTATGAGTCGAATTATAACTTAAAGCTGCCTTTTCATTTCCATGAATTTTCGGGCGTTTTTTCAAAATTCCGCTAATGACTAAATAAATATTTTTAATTTTTGTGTGAAAGATATTTATTCTTAAATTTCTAAATCTGATCTAGTCACTATAGAAATTTTGTAGACTTAGCCGAGGACTCATGGATAGGAAAATGCTGCTTTCGAATTAAAAAATAATGTTTTTTTCTTTATTGTAGTTTTTATTTTGAAAAATTAAAACTTTAATTTACTTTTTAGAATACTCTGAGATATACAGAGGGGTGTCACCGAAATCTCAGAGTTTTGGTGTAGATGTTTTGCTGTAAATAATCGAAAATTTACACCATGGCATCGAGTGTTTTTATTTAATTGGAATTCAATTTGTTGCATTTCTATACACAGAATTTAAATTTGCGACACGCCAAACTGAAAATGAACCCTTGGAACTCTATGTAAATTTTTTTTTTTTTTTGCATCTCTGCAGGAATTTTTAATTTAGAAAAAATTATAAATAAATATATTAATTAGATTTTGTTTTTTAATTTCTAACAAAACCGCAGTGCGCAGTAAATCTAAAAAATTCGTGTGTAAAAAAAAAACAAAAACAACAAAATATACTTTTGTGTATACCTTTCTACCAACAAGTATTGTATCTTTGTATCTTTGTATCTCAATCTTAATTTTTTATCTGTATTTCTGCGTATGCTAATTATTTATATTGTTGTTTGGACGTCGTCGTCGTCGCATCGTCGTTCGTCATTTTGTTGCAGAAAGTTCAACGATGCGTTAATGAATGCAATTAAAAACAAAAATAATATAATTTTGAAAGGTAAGTTCATTTAGATATGTACGTATTTCTATGTAATTATGACTACGAATTTAAAAAGAAAAGTAAAAAATAGATTCTCTTTGACACCAAATGATTCATAGTTTTGGCTAATATGAAATGATTAACTCATATTTTTTTTTTTTGGGAAAGGTAATCAAAAACGTATAATTTTCTTTGACTTTCGCTGTAGCAAAATATTTATTTCAATAATTACATACTTTCGAGAACTGCCAAACATTTTCTTTTTCAAAATAGTAGTATAATTTCCATTTAACGCTTTACTTTTTTTTTTGCCATACCCAATTTATGTTCTGCATTTGTTATTTGAATATTACCATGTTGCATCTACATATAGTAAGCTAACAAAGTGGAGGAATACAAAGTATATCTTTACTCTCTTACTACAGTTTGCTTTCATACTTAACAAAACGCATCAAAATTTGTATGTAAGCAAAATAGAAAGAGAGAGATGCGGAATACTACATTCTTGGATATTGCAATAGTTTCATTATCAATCTCTCACCAGAGTTGATCATTGTCATTCATGCTTTAAATTAAGAATGAAACTTTGATAAAAAGATCAAATGTTGATTGAATTGATTGAAGCGCAAGATAAAATAAAAAATAGAACATTCTTCTTACTCTTTCATTCTTATGCTTGCACTGCAAGGTACCAACGTTCCTCCATGAGAAATGGCATATTATACATGACTAGGTCTCTTTCTATTGTAGGCGCATTAAATGGTTTGTCTCTTTCACTCTCCTCATCCTGCCACCTGATAGATATTCCACCAGGATCAAGTGTAGCAATTTTTCAGCGTGTTATTCCACTTTCATCTTAAGTCTATTTTAGTAAATTACCAAAAAAAAAAAAAAAAAAAAAAAAAAAACGGGGAAAGAACGTTAACTTCGGTGGAACCGAAGCTGAAATAACCCGTTACACTAAACTTTTAATAGTTTATATGTTCACTAGGCGCTTAGATTAAATTTCACGATGAATTTGATCAAATTTGTATGGAGGCTTTTTGTAATATTAGCCCGATCTTTACCATATCGATGGAGTTGACATTAGAATTGATTTTAACAAATTTTAATTGAATTCATTCAGAAAAAAATAAATGTTTTCGTACAAAAATTTGAAAATGGGCGGTAGATTTGTATTGGAACTATACCGAAAAATGGGCGTGGCGTCTTGGTTTTGACCCCGGATGACAAAAGAAATGTTTTTACCCAATTGGGAGCGAGTACATTCATAAATAATTACTATTTTTGAACAAAAAATCAAAAAAAAAAAAATCGATATATTTGTATGGGGGCTTTTCTAATTGGGCGTGGCACTCTCATACCTTCGAACTTAACCTAGTCGTTGCCGAAAAAAGCTTAAATTTAAAATTTCTGTTCAACATCTTTGAAACTAAGCGAATGAATTGCATAGCAACAAACAGACGGACAGCCGACAGACAGGACATGGCTAGATCGATTCGTCTCGATTCGAGCTGATCAAGAATATATATACTTTATGGGGTCTCCGATGCCTTCTTCAATGCGTTACAAAAAAACAGTATACAAATATTTGCATTAACTATTTACGAATTAAATTCAATTGTGCATTTTTGAAGTCTAATCAGCCAATAACTCTAATGACTCGTGGACCAATCTGTTTCTAGCAGCTTATACTGCCACATAAACTAAAGACGTACGAATGAATTTTATGGTGTTCGGGTCTGTCGGGTCTGATGAGCATCCTTATAAAATTGTAAAATCAGAAACTATTAGTTATGATTTTTAATTTGATTTGATGTAAAGTGTAGCATGATTTATTTTCCCTTTTTGGTATTGAACACTTTTAGTGCAAGTGCAAATTGAAATACTCGTATTTTATCTGTATTGTAAGGTGAATCTAAAGAAAGAAAAAAAAAAAAAGACGCAAAAAATGAAGTAGTTTGTATGTGTTTTGCATATCGTGAAAGTTGACAATTGTGGCAATAGTTGCTGTCGAATTTATATTGTTAACATTACGTACCTAAAATGTTTATTAACATAGATAGTACTTAAATATATGTACCTATATACATATGTATCTGATAGATACTATCAGATACTTTAAACGTTAATGAACGTACAAAATGAAAATCATAAATATATAAAACTTTTATTTACTTTTTTTTTTTTTTTTTTTTTTTGCCGACATACTGCAAATATATATTTAAATGCAGTGCAAAAATTCCAGCTGGCAAATTTACAAAACGGAATTTCTATAAACAAAACAAAAAAAAAAAAAAACACAAACAGTTTCGTCAATGAAGTCGAGTAACCCGAAAGTGTCTTTTGATTTCTTTGTTGCAGCTTCTTGCATAATAAACAAGATCAAAATATGCTACGAGTACGACGACGGCAACAAGAAACGGCAATAGTGGCATAAAAGAAGGGAAGAGAAGGTGCTAGCTGGCTTTTTGGCTTTCTGGCTTTCTGGCTGGCAGGCAGCCAAAGAGGCAGGCAGTGTTAAGCGCCGAAATCGGGACGTGGGTCACTTTTAGATACTTTTACGTTTTTTTAGCTTTCATAGCGTAAATTTAATACACTTCGTACGTACAAAAATTTATAATGCGAACAGCATACGAAATTTGTTAGTTTGTCAAACGTTAAGTAAGGCTTTGAAGAGATATTATACACATGTAAAGTGAATTGAATCAGTGCTATAGTTTGGTTTGAGAAGACATGTCAACTTGACGGAACAACAGAAGCATTGATCCAAGTTACAGTCTGTCCAATTAAAATTCGGATACGTAAAGGAGCACTGTTTTGAAAAATTCATTGCCAGAAACTTATGAAGTCCTTAAATAAAAAAAAAGGAATACTTTAAAAATGATTCGCAATATTCTGCAGTGTATTGCGTATTTCGTCTAAACCGTTTACTTATCTTTTTTTTTTTTTTTATTATAGCTTTACTGTTTATGTTACATTTTCTTGCTCTTTCTTTCTTTCTTTCTTTTTTCATTTACCAATTTATTTACGGAGTTAAGCGCTTTGTTTATCTTTGTATCTTAGTATTTCGGCTGCGTTTGTCCGTCTGTCCGTCTGTTTGTCCTTAACTCTATTGCTAGACTATATCTTTAACTCTATATGTGTATATGCATGAATGTATGTATGTGTGTGTTTGTACGTTTATGCTGGTTGCCCCATTTTCGTTTTTATTCCTATCCAAATGCTATTTGTTTTTTTTTTCTTCCATTTTCATTTCTCTATGTCGCATTGTATCCGTCTGTCTCTATTTCTGATTGGTTTTTGGCTTTTTTTATTTTTGTATTTTTGCATTTTGCAATGTAATGCAACGTGCAACTATTAAACTTGAAACTAAAGAAATAGCAACAACAAAAATTAAACTAGGTAAGCTAAGTTGTAGGCAGGCAGTCAGTCAGCAGCAGCAGTAACCGCGAAATGTTGCAAATTCATTTAGAAAAGTAGCTTTCTGCTGCCAAGAAAAATTCGAACGCTAAAATAGATACAAAAAAACAAAAACTGAAAGCCAAGAATTTGCGCACGCGCGACAGCAACATAAAATAAGCTCTAACTTTAAATAGCCAAAAGCAATCAGTTAGTCAGCATTTTGTCTGGTCTATAATCCTTTTCGAGATACTTTAATCTTTTACAACTTTTACTCATGCATTTCAAAAAGTGTGCTTAGAATTTATAGCTGAAATAAAACTTTGTTTAACGTATTAGTTCTTTAGTGTGAAGTGGTGCGTCATGCTCTTTAAAATCTCTTTTTTTTTTTAATATTCTAGCATAACTTTAATTTCTTTGTTTATATAAATATGAAAAAATGATTGACAGTTTTATGATTGGTTTTATAACGACCTGAAAAAACTAAAAATTTAATGCTCTTAATTCTCTAACGAAATATAATTCTTCAAAACCTGATATTGCTCAACGGTTCTTTGGTTTCTCCTTTTGCATAATGTAATTCTTAAAAATATATTCAAATGGAAGCTTTAAAGTTTAAGTTTTAAGTTTAAAGTAGTCAACAGGTTACGACTGAACCACAGGCTAAGCAGTTATACACATTTTTATCAAAAAAAAAAAAAAAAAAACACACGGCCTATCATCCGCATGGGACAGTCACTGATGATAACAGGGTCGTGTTCACATCAGTTGTAACTAGACAGTAACTAGCCCACGTGGATCACCTAGTAACCGATCCATGTAGAACAATCATTGATTAACTTTCGTATATATACTTATGAAGAGGCTTAAGAATGTTTTCTGAAGTAAATTAGTACATTCCTTTCTCTGGATTTTTTTTTCCAATAATTGTACCCTGTACCCAAGGGGTACAAGGTTTTTCTTATATAAAGGGTACTTTTTTCTTTTCTTTTTTTTTTTTTTGATTGTTATGAGTTGTACTCGTATGATGATACAGTAGATACCTGTTGGTAAAAAGTTCTACAGCTCTTGAAAAAAAAAACACCATTTTAAATAGGATTTTACAACTTTTTTTTTGTTGTTTTTTGTTTTTAAATATTTTCATATTAAAAAAAAAAAAAATGTTTGTGCTGACCTTTGTACCTTACACAACTGCAACAACAGACGAGAATGGAGCGTCAACTTAGATGTGGATCTAAATCTGGGTGTGGGCAAACGTTCAAGTGGAAACTAAAATTGTAACTCGAGATTGTCCAATTGAGAGATTTTTTTTGTGTTGATTTTTTTTTTTATTTATTTATTGTTTAGATTTCATTGCGCATTTGTAAAAATCGCAGTTGTTAGCTTAACTTTAAAATGGAAATTGTAAGGAACTAATGACAGTGCAACTACTTTTGGGCATCAAATGAAATTAGCGTCAATGGAATGCCTACGTCTACGCCTACGAGTATTTTGTATGTAGTCGTTACATCTATATAGTGATGTATGTATGCATGTATCTAGATACATTCAATCATTGTGATCATTGTCAAAATGATCATCACAAAGATGACATTCTAACGCCACCCAATTTAATACTGATTTGATGCAATAACTGTCATTTTTGTTATTGTTTGACTGATTTTTTTTTTATAATTAGAAATTGTTCAAAAATAAATACAATGTGGGTCGCTTTTGATGTGGGCGTTTCGAATGTTGTGTTTATACTTGAAAGTTAAATATTTTTATAATTAATTCGTTTTGTATATTTTAAGTTAGTTTTTAATTTATTGATTAAACTTGGAAAATATATATATTTAATATATTCCAAATTAGCGCTACGAGTTAACGTCTGTTCGCCTCTCTATATAGAAATTAATTCCTTGATTCTAGTATTCGAAATTATTTAATTTTGCCTAGCTTTACGATATAACTTGGTATGTCACAATTACTTTGAGGCATAGTCTCAAATTTCCTAAATGCATATTTTCTTTATTATTATCATTTATTTGCTGTTGAAGTTTTCACAGCGTTACTCGTCGTTACTGAACCTTGACAAGAATTTTTATTGCATTTAAATTGCTTCCACATCATCATTAATCGGTGGCAAGGGTTCTTAGTAATCGTGGCAGACAGCGTCACTCAAGCGCAACAATAGCGAAAAAATTTATCAATAATTATGCAATTTATTTGCGGTATTCGTATTTCGATTTTAAATAATTTTTGTTTTTCTTTTTCTTTTTATTTACTCTAAATCGATTTTTTTTTTTTTTTTTGCAAATAAATTGCAAAATTTACACGCGCCTCTTTTTATTATTCCCCAAAATACAATTACTTTTTATATAAATCAATAGTTTCATCGTTATTGTTTTCAATACAATTAATCGCGATCGCATTCACTACGCTTTATGTTTTTATTTTGTTTACGTTTTTTACGCCCTTCTGTCTGCTCTGATCTTTACGTTTACGTTTAGATTTTTAGAGCAGGTACAAGGTTTTGTTTTGGTTTTTTTCTTAACGAAAGCATATTTTTTTTTTTTACAATTACTTCACCAGGGTTACAATTACATGCAATAAGCAACTTTTTACAATAAAAGGTAAAAAAAAAAAAAAAAAAAGGAAAACCCAAATCATTACTTCTGCTATTTTTACCAAATTTAGAGTTTCTAAAATAAGAAACAAAGAATGGGGTATTCTAAAAACCGTATAAGTGGCCACTTAACAGCTTAGGAGAGAGTCGATGTTTTCGCATATGGTGGCCCTATCTTTTATAAACGGACGGACAGACATAGCTAGATCGACTCTCCTATCAATGCTGAATAAGAATTTATATATTTTACAAGATATCTATCATGCTCCGTTCTGCCTGTAACATACATTTGCACAAAATTAATTATATATCCTTCTACCCTTTGGGTACAGGGATAAAACAGTAACGTGAATTTAACGGTTAAACGGTTAAACAGTTAAAAACCATATTCCGCAATTTTATTTTGGTCTATCAAATCTCTCAGAAAGCCAGATTCGACGTACAAGATACGAAAAAACTGAAGAAAGCTTTTATTTGTGAATGGTCAAAACACCTGTATACAGTGTGTTCCCTTTTTTGGTCCTCTATGTTTGTAAGTGAATAATTTAAGCAAAATAAAAAAAAATTTTTGAAATGCACTTTTTTTGGACCTTTACAATTTGTTTGGTCATTTACGGAAGATGATATCGGACAAAAGTCCGCTCGGAGCACCCACGCAAAGATTTGCTCTTTGTACGATATTTTCCATTAATTTTTGGAGCATATCTTTGTGAATAATATCTTGGCATAACTTGGCTTTGAGTCTAGGGTCTAGGGATATCTACTTTATCGTTTTAAATTTTCCCTTTCTGGTATAACCACAGAAAAAATTCAATGGCTGAAAATTTTAATTTTATAGTTATATAATATTACATCGAAGACCACAAAACGGAGCACCTTGTATTTAGCTGCATATAAAGCCAAATCGTCTGCCCATTTAAAACACGGTCGAATTTTTGTAAATTTGAATCTCCAAATCGAAACCAATACATCTAACAACGTGAACTTATGGTTCTTACAAAAAGGGTTCGGTATAATATTTTTTTTTCGAACTCTGGCTTACTCAATTATAAAGGTTCATTCTTTTTTTTTTTTTTTTGTTTTCTTCAGCCCTGTTTATTAAGATTGTGTTAGCAATTATAACCTATGATCCCTTTTTAAAATATAATGTATTTATTTTGCATTATGTTGCAACAAATTCAGATTATCGGACAGCGATAGGTAAAAGGCGCCGCCACAAATGCAAACAAGTCATAAAGCTCAGTACAATCGGTGGACCTGTAGTCTATCTGCCGTTAAGTCGTTGAGTTGTCGAAGTTGCCATGCATATACATATGTGTACGAGTATGTATGTAACCTGATATGAGTTGAAACTATTTTGACTGCATGAGAAATCAAGCTGTGACTTATTTAGCTATTTCTGAACTGAAATCACAGTTAAAGTATATCAAAAATGTATAAAGTCTACGCATACACATATGTAGTATACGTTTGTTCCATATTGTAAATATCATGCATACTTGAACATACTTATATATAGTATATCTACACCTGTCTTTCAATTTTGGTCTGAGAAGACGCCCACAAGGTGTGTTCTGGGCCAGTGCCTCAAACGAGTAGTAATTAGTTCTTGATTCGTTTCATTCGATTCATTGTAAATACTCGTATACTCTGTACAATCGTGACTGCCAATTTTTAATAAATCAATTTATATTGTTTTTGTTGTTATTGGTCTGCGGTCGGTCACTTCGAACAATTTCAATTCGATGACATCGAACCGAGACAATTACAACTATTCAAGGTACAATGTCAAGACCTCGAACTAGATTTGTCTCAAATGTATACATACGCAAACATAAGCGTGGGAGTAAAGAAGCAAGAGAGTAAGAGATAGATAGATATAGTACATTGATTTGGTAGAGAAATAAAATCAAAGGATTTAAATAAGCGCAATTTGCGATGACGTTATTCCATAACAATTTGCTGCCATAATATTTGGAGGACATATAGATATAAATAATACATATACAAATAATATAACCATATACAAGTACGAGTATGTTGAAGTTCGTATAAATTTATTCACCTTGGTGTACCCCCTGTGACTCTATATATGACATACACTGATGTGGCAACTTTCATAAGGCAATGGCTGTATAACTTACAATTCCGAATTTTATGATAAAAAATAAACCCATCCTTCCTTGTAGCAAGAACAATTGTTCTTTAGATCAGTAACAGCTGCTCTTATCTCAAGAACAATACTTTCTTTATATTCTTGAAATGAAAAGATTGAGCCTGTTAAAAATAAAGAAAAAAAAAAAAAAAAAAAATCGCAACAGATGTACTTAACATAAGCACAATGTTCTTAATTTGCTTCTCCTAGTAAAGCAAAATGTATCTACGGGTTTTCAAAATCAAAAGGCTTATGTTGATTTACATTTTCGTAAAATTGCAGTTTAATTAATTAGCTAATGGGTTTTATAATATTTACTCATATATACGTAGTGTTCGAAAAAGGGAGTGCGTATAAACTTATGACAGGCTAAGGGTCGACATCAACGAAGAAGTAACAGTTTTATACTTTTTTTTGCCAGGTTAACTTATTTAGTTGCGTTTAGCTGGGCAGTTAAGCACATTAGCTCGGTTACTGCAGCTTAAAGATTCACGGTCGAACCATTGTCCGTTAGGGCAGCGAAGGCGTTTAGCGTGTTTGTTGATGCAGATATAATAGCGGCGGCAGTGTCTGGCATCAGAGAAGAATGTGCCATCTTTCATGTTGCGGCAGTCTGCTCGTGAACGTAACACTGAAGCTGGAATTGCAATGGCAACCCTAATACCGGTGGTACCGTCTTTTGGTGTTGTCGTTATACATGGTGGAGTTTCTGTGGTTTCGCATTTTGGAGTTGTTGTGCAGGGCTTCTTTGTTGTAGTCGTTGTACAGGGCTTCTTTGTTGTAGTCGTTGTACAGGGTGCCGTTGTTGTGGTTGTTGTTGTACTAGTAGTTGTCGTACAGGGTGTCGTTGTAGTGGTTGTCGTACAGGGTGTTGTTGTAGTGGTTGTTGTTGTCGTTGTTGTGGTTGTTGTAGTACTAGTAGTAGTCGTACAGGGTGTCGTTGTAGTGGTTGTCGTACAGGGTGTTGTTGTAGTGGTTGTTGTTGTCGTTGTTGTGGTTGTTGTTGTTGTCGTTGTAGTGGTTGTTGTAGTACTAGTAGTCGTCGTACAGGGTGTTGTTGTTGTGGTTGTCGTTGTAGTGGTTGTCGTTGTAGTGGTTGTTGTTGTAGTAGTTGTGGTAGTACTAGTAGTCGTCGTACAGGGTGTCGTTGTAGTGGTTGTTGTTGTAGTAGTTGTGGTAGTACTAGTGGTTGTCGTACAGGGTTGTCGTTGTAGTAGTAGTCGTCGTACAGGGTGTCGTTGTAGTGGTTGTTGTTGTGGTGGTTGTCGTTGTAGTGGTTGTCGTTGTCGTGGTTGTTGTAGTACTAGTAGTCGTCGTACAGGGTGTTGTTGTTGTGGTTGTCGTTGTGGTGGTTGTTGTTGTAGTAGTTGTCGTTGCAGGGTGTTGTTGTTGTAGTTAGTCGTTGTGGTGGTTGTTGTTGTACTAGTAGTCGTCGTACAGGGTGTCGTTGTAGTGGTTGTCGTTGTGGTGGTTGTCGTTGTAGTGGTTGTCGTTGTAGTGGTTGTTGTTGTAGTGGTTGTTGTTGTAGTGGTTGTTGTAGTACTAGTAGTCGTCGTACAGGGTGTTGTTGTTGTGGTTGTCGTTGTAGTGGTTGTCGTTGTAGTGGTTGTGGTAGTACTAGTAGTCGTCGTACAGGTGTCGTTGTAGTGGTCGTCGTTGTAGTGGTTGTTGTTGTTGTGGTTGTCGTTGTAGTGGTTGTCGTTGTAGTGGTTGTTGTTGTAGTGGTTGTTGTTGTAGTGGTTGTCGTTGTAGTGGTTGTGGTAGTACTAGTAGTCGTCGTACAGGGTGTCGTTGTAGTGGTTGTTGTTGTAGTGGTTGTTGTTGTAGTGGTTGTTGTTGTAGTGGTTGTCGTTGTAGTGGTTGTGGTAGTAGTAGTAGTCGTCGTACAGGGTGTCGTTGTAGTGGTTGTCGTTGTAGTGGTTGTTGTTGTAGTGGTCGTCGTACAGGGGTGTTGTTGGTTGTCGTGGTTGTTGTTGTAGTGGTTGTTGTTGTCGTTGTTGTGGTTGTAGTGGTTGTTGTTGTAGTGGTTGTTGTAGTACTAGTAGTCGTCGTACAGGGTGTCGTTGTTGTGGTTGTCGTTGTAGTGGTTGTTGTAGTACTAGTAGTCGTCGTACAGGGTGTCGTTGTAGTGGTTGTCGTTGTAGTGGTTGTCGTTGTAGTGGTTGTGGTAGTACTAGTAGTCGTCGTACAGGGTGTCGTTGTAGTGGTTGTTGTTGTAGTGGTTGTTGTTGTTGTGGTTGTCGTTGTAGTGGTTGTCGTTGTAGTGGTTGTGTTGTAGTACTAGTAGTCGTCGTACAGGGTGTCGTTGTAGTGGTTGTTGTTGTAGTGGTTGTTGTTGTAGTGGTTGTCGTTGTAGTGGTTGTGTTGTATGGTAGTTGTCGTTGTCGTGGTGTTGTCGTTGTAGTGGTCGTTGTTGTAGTGGTTGTTGTGGTTGTCGTTGTAGTGGTTGTGGTAGTACTAGTAGTCGTCGTACAGGGTGTCGTTGTAGTGGTCGTTGTTGTAGTGGTTGTTGTTGTTGTGGTTGTCGTTGTAGTGGTTGTGGTAGTACTAGTAGTCGTCGTACAGGGTGTCGTTGTAGTGGTTGTCGTTGTAGTGGTTGTTGTAGTACTAGTAGTCGTCGTACAGGGTGTCGTTGTTGTGGTTGTCGTTGTAGTGGTTGTAGTGGTTGTCGTAGTGCTAGTAGTCGTCGTACAAGGTGTCGTTGTTGTTGTTGTAGGTGTAGTTGTGGTTGTTGTAGTACTCGTAGTCGTCGTACAGGGTGTCGTTGTAGTGGTAGTTATTGTACTAGTAGTTGTCGTACAGGGTGTCGCCGTTAGTGGTTGTACTAGAAGTTTTAGTGCAAGGTGCCGTTGTAGGAGTTGTTGGTAAAATGGTTATGCTCGCACAGGGCTTTCTTGTAGTCGTTGTTGCTATACTAGTACTTTTCGTACAAAGTTCCCTTGTTGTCGCTGTTTCTGTACTAGTAGATTCCTCTGGCCTGGTTCTGGTTCTGGTTCTGGTTCGACACCACGATAATTTGATGTGGTCGTTGGTCTAACAGCACCATATCCCTTTAGTTGTTTACATGGTACAAGGGCTGCAAAATTACAAACTTTTCTCGTCTCATCAAAATACAATCCACGAGGGCATAAGCGTCTTAAGGCATGTCCTCGCATACAGATGAAATAACGTGAACAACTCTGGGAATCCGGCAAGGAGACTCCATTTGCCACCTCTGAACAATCGGGCGCATTTCGTTTAGACGACACACTAAAGCATTGTATCGCAATCAAAAGCGTCAATAGTAGCAAATTATCTGAAAGTTAAATGCAAAAAATAAATACAAAATTATATTCCGAGATTTTATAGGAAAAAAAAAAAAAAAAAGAAAAACTCATGTCTTACAGACTCTCATGTTTAAACGTAAGCTATATAAATTTGTTACTAGCCCTTTGCGAAAGTGCGGTCTCGAATTTATACCTTCAACGAAGTTCCGATTCTTATCACACATTTGTGCATAACTTGCTAAGCAATTACTTAAAGTACTTGAGTCGAGCTTGTAGAATTCTTCCGGAAAAGCGATGCCGTAATCAGTTCATTAACTAATTAAACATATGCATTGACTGCATTGCTTCTACATTAAGAAAGCGTACAACTCAAAATAGTGCAATTTGGTTCCAAATTCAAAAAAATGTGGGGGAAGGCTTTGTTGCTAGCCACATGAATGTTGAACTTAAACTTCAGCGTCTGATAACAGGAACACATGTTTCGTTTTTACGCATTTTTTTTACAACGTTAACAATTTTTTAACATATTCTTTTTGCTGTAAATATTCCAGCATTTTAAGTAGTTCGATCTCTAATTAGAAATAATATCTCCGATATATTTAAGCTTTGAAATTATTATTATTATTATAAATATTTTTTTTTGTTTTTATAAAACATCGCGTTACTCTATAATTCAGATTAAGAAATAGAAAATTAATACATTTTTTTTTTTTTTGGTTTACTTTTGTTTACTACATAACATATACACCAATAAGTAAATATTTTTATATTGTTTGTTAAAAAAAAAAAGAATATAGAAAAAAAAAAAAACGAATTATATTGCAAATTTACCAAATGCAATATTAACGCCAACGATTCGCATGGATTCTGTTAGTGCTTTGCCTGGCTGTCTGCAATGTGCAGCGTTGCACGAAATTATTTGATTTACAGCAACACCTTGGCTAATCATTACAACAACAACAACAACGACAACAATAATAAAATCAAAGAAGTACAACTTGAATAATATGACAAACATTCCATGTTTCAGTGTACTTTTATAAATTGTATGAAATGTTGTAGTTCGATTTGTAAACTTGCTAAACTCTTGACAGATAAAGTTTCTTAGTGTGTAGTTACGAACCTAATTTTGGAAGTGTCTTCAAGTCTGCCGGGTCTCTGTAGTGTGTCTCAGGACAGATCATTGCTGGTCTTAACAGATGGAAAGACATCTAAAAAACCCTACGCAAGTAGAAAAACTAAACAAAAACATAAATTGCTATGGCGGCAAAATCTAAAAAATTACTTTAATTCCAGTTCTGGAAATAAGCGATCTTTTCTTAATCTTCCTGAGTTTAAATCCATTTGAATAAATACTTGCATCGTTTTACTTGTAAATCGGCAAGATTACCCACTGCGTCTCTGCTGGAGTGCAAATGTTATACATTTGTAAAAATCAATCTAAAAAAAAAAAAAAAAAAAAAATTATAGTACACAATTATAGTGCCTATTCGAATCCCAATGCAATACATTTCAAAGCCAAAATTCTACTCGATAGTTATGGTATTGTTTATTTATTTTAACGACCTTTACATAAAGCAATTAATAAGCAATCGTTCAATGAAATATTATTATTTTCAACAAAAAGAAGGAAAACAATAACAAGAATGACCTTAGCTAATAATTTATATACAATATTGTAAGATATAAACTAACATATACATATATTTCTTAAAAATGCATAATATTGATTTTAATTACTTCAAAAGTCTACATAAATACAAAATGTACAGCCAATGCTTGGCCTAGGCAAAATATAGGGTAACGCACCGACCGAAAACTGACATTCTTCAGAACCGTCGTGATATTCTATTTCCTTTGTGTGTGTTAACTGGTAGCCCCCATACAAAGCTTGCCCATATTTTTAAGTTTTTGTTTAAAATATTTCTAATTAGTTGACCTTGGAACAACAGATTGGATATAAAGGATGTCTAGGATAGTCTTAATAAAATATTCCAATTTGGTTCATATCGAATAATTCTAAGATATATTTGCCATAAAAACCTGTTCTTATTAAACATGCGATTACGGAAATCACCTAACAGCTTTAGTATTTGTAACATGTTGGGGCTTACTTAATAAACTTAATAAGCGTAAAATTTAGGCTTAAAAACTCAAAAATTTTTCTCGTCACGTCGAGCTGATCAAGAATATATGCATATACTTTATGGGATCTACTTTATCTTTTATAATGTAGGTAATGGTTAGGTAGGTTTGGCTGGCTGAACCCAATGAGCGCACTCATAGATCAATTTGGTTCTTAGTGGTACCGATGACGTAAATCGTTTAGGAGTTATTGTTGTTGTATAAGATATTGTTTATATCTGCGTGTTTAGCAAATGTCAGAAGTTGGTTAGGAGTCCTTAAGGCTGTCTCTTTCAGTTATGCGTGCCGTGGTATACGAATAGGTTTTAATCTTATCCTAGCAGTAGCGAAACAGCTACAGATGAGGTATTCGAGTCTCCACAGCGAAACAGTTGAGGTCCTCCAAGACAATATTTGCAAATCTTTTATTATCGAGCCATTTTTTACACGTCTGGGAATATAAAATAATCTAATTGGGCTATTTGATCTGTTATATTTTGATTTTGGCTATAGCGAAAGAGATATCCTTGAGGTGGTGTTTTTTATACCCGCACTAGTGGGGAGGGTATTATTTTTGTCAGAAAGTTTGTAACGCATTAAAGGAGACGTCGTAGACCCTATAAAGTTATATATTCTTGATCGCACGACGAGACGAGTCGATCTAGCCATGTCCGTCGTGTTGTCCGTCCGTCCGTCTGTCCGTCCGTCTGTATTTATGGTTCATTCGCTCAGTTTTAAAGATATTGACCTGAAACTCGAACTTGCTTTCCGCCTGCAGTTCAGTGTTAAATCAGTGCCACGCCCATTTTAAGGTTAGCCCCAACAAACTAGTTTTTTATTTTTGTGAATGCTATTATTTATGATGTAGTCACTGAAGGTGGAAAAAAAAAATTTTTATTATCATCAATAAAAAAAAACAAAACCCATTTTTAGATAGCCCCCATACAAATTTCCGCCCAATATCAATTTTATATGAAAATAGCTATTATTTATGAATATAGTCACCAATTTGGGAAACACTTGTAATGACATCATATCAAACCAGGTGCCACGCCCATTTTAGCTAAGGCACCCATACAACATTGATTATTTTAACATTTTTATGAAAAAGTAATTATTTTCAAATATATATTTATAAATGTATATATACTGGCCATGGTTTTGCCCGTTTCTTGTTTTTTTTTATATTGCGTTTATTAATTATATTCATTTTGAGCTCTGCTTTGCCTACTTCGAAATGCTTTAATAGATTTTAAGTATTTTAACTTTGTTGCACAAAAAGACGATGATTTTCCTTTTTTTTTTTTTTTTGTTTGTTTGTTTTCTTAATTGTGAAAATAAAAACACAGTGCCTATTAATCAAATGTTAAGCAGTCGTCGAATGACATTTAAATTGACTTCATTTATTTATTTATTTGACTAGGGTTGTCTAAAGCGTGCCTTTTCCAGATACATTCAGTTGTAAGTGGTAAATGATTTTATTACAATTTACTTCATCTATTTATCTAGTTGTCTGTCCGTCTGTCTCTTTTGTTTCTTTGTTTGTTTATTTGTTTGTTTGTTCGGAAAGAGAGAGGCCCTTCTGTAATGCATTTCTATTTAACTACTTTTAAGCCAATCATAGAGTGTACCATAACTCTAGGTTGGGCTGGGCGCACGCCTTAAAGTGTTTCTTGATATTTTTTTTCGTGATTGCTTAAGCTTTCATTTCACTTCATTTATTGTTCGAAAATGTTTTTTTTTTTATTAAAGAAAAAAATAAAAGTTTTATTTTTTAATCCAATTTTTTCTTTTGACCGTTCATTGGCTTTAAAAGCCGCAATTTGAAGTTATCAACCCAACCTTGGCATACTTTTTGTGATCGCTAATATTTTGTGATTGCCTCTTAATTTTCTATTGAATTTTTGTTGACACTTTTATTATATTATTATTTTTTTTTTAAAAATATTTGACTAGTTTTCGAGATACAGTTCTTTTGTTCATCTGACTTTCCAAAAGAAACGGACGGACTGTCAAATGCGACTCTATGTGTTCACATTACGCAAATTTTTTTGCATTTGTAGAATTTCAAAATTGAAAAATTCGATTTTTCGCTTCACCCTAACCTACAAATCTGTATATGTGTGTATGTGTGTGTGTCTGCGTGCGTGTATATTTACCTCTCAAAGCAATGATTTTGCATAAATCAAATTTATGACTTTAAACATAAATATTTGCAAACGAAGTGTCAATAGGTTTTATATTTCAATTGATTTCATAGGCAATTTTTTTATTTTAGTTTTACTTTTGATTTTTACATATTTTTCTTGTTTAGCGAATTTTGTTCATGTTCATATTCGCTGTCAAAGTCGTTACAGTAATTAAGCGCCTTTTTACAGTTAGTTTCTATATATAAAGATATATATTTTTTTTGGATTGAAAAAAAAAAAAAACAAATGCAAAATTGTCACAAATTGGCAAATTTTTTGAAAGTTCATAAAATATGCCAAGGTTGCGTCGAGTCATAATTGGATACACAAAACGTTGCATACATAAATTCAGTTGCCGCCACCCTGTATTCTAAACGATTTTTATAACCGTTATGCATAGTGTAAAACTGGTGTATTTAGTTTGACGGAAAGTTTGTATATAAATATTTGTGAAAGGCTGTTGGAACTGCATACATACTATAAAAAAGAAGGTGCGAATCTTAACATGGAGCCCAACTAACACGCGTTTACAAAAGGGAAAGCTGTGGCGGTTGTGCTACATTCCCAAGTAGCAACTATAGAGAAAATTCTTTCTTAGATATACCAGGCGCAGGAAAGATCTGAAAATGCGGATAAGACGAATCTTATACATACCGCTCACGCCTAAGGACGTAATAATGGACAGTAAGCTGACGTAAAGACCTAATTTGGACGAAAGGTTGAAGAAAACAACCAATGCGCTCTATGTATTCTAACGGATGCTTGGATTTACCCCGCAGTTGTGCGACAAATATTGCATCAACTCATAAAGCAGACGAAACGGCAGGCATTAGTCTGTCATGGGAGCTTGGCGGTTCCCCCCAATTAAAGCACTAGAAACTATAGTAGGCATCTACGCTGTGGATATATACG
The DNA here is from genome assembly GCA_018903435.1 of Leucophenga varia. Classification (NCBI taxonomy): domain Eukaryota; kingdom Metazoa; phylum Arthropoda; class Insecta; order Diptera; family Drosophilidae; genus Leucophenga; species Leucophenga varia. The sequence goes on from JAEIFJ010001021.1 coordinate 1,196,336, forward strand.
TTCATCTGATCAATCAAAAGACTGTCTAACGAAATTATGGCATTTAAAAGCTATGGACATAGTGAAGTAGGTAGGGGATTCATTCTTAGGACTGACTTTTTGATCCCTTAAAAAATTCAACTCTCATAAAAACCACATTGGGACCAGAGGTCTGGCAACATGGGTTGCAGCAACACGCACTAAACATTTTCACTGATGGATTCAAGATACAAGATATCGCAACAAATTCCACATATACAAATGAACATATTTGTTGACAGTCAAGCCGCCATAATAGCCTTTTAAGCGACCATTATCTGCTCCAGAAATATCTCAAAGAATGTACCCGAATGTATAAAGTAATATTAAAACTAAAAAAAACTCAAGTTGCTTTTTCGGTCTGTCCGTCTATCTGTCTTGCTGTCTGTCGTATGAAAACAATAATCTTTAGATTTTCCTGAGCCTTCAAGTGGTCACTTACAAACTGAGCCGTCAAGTGCTCACTTATTCTAGGAACTTCAAATTTAGTATAAACTATTATTGTCAGTTGGCAGTATTACATATTTTCTGGATCTGTAGTGCGTCTACGTCTACTTGTAATCCAATTATTTATGTATCTCAACAGAAACATTTTGATTTCATGGTACAAATCAAATCAATTTAGCAGCTGAAACACTTGTCACTTGAGCACCGTAATGTGTCTGAGATATCTGAAGAGATATGGATCAGCGTATTAACGTATTTTATGCCCAAGCCACGTGCCACACGGTGGTCTAAATGATCAAACAGACAACAACATGACAGACGGATATTCTCGACACAGATTGATCATTACAGAACAGTCGCAACAGACAGCGATCAGTTAACGTTTAGATCAGATCTGATCAGATCAGATCAAGCAAAAAGTAGGCATACATTGTGTATCTACGGTATATTTATGCATCTATAATTCAATTAAATATTTTGTATAATGAAGTTGTCTGTCATATACCGAAAATTCCATTAATGCTACAATAAAAATGTAGTTCCAACTTCAAAGTAACCAAAGTTTATATACGCTGTAAATTTTATATTAAACTGAATAAAATGGTAGAATGGATGCTTGAAGTGGGTTTAGCGTTTGAATTACAAAGAAACGGATGCAAGTAGATCGACTCGCAGAATTTAATTAGTTTATGGGGGTTTTGTTTTTTTTTCCGTTGTTTTTTGAAACTAAACTTTTCAAATTTTTCATTTGTGAACTAAATTGACAGTTTATGATGTATTGCCAAACTCTGTGGTCGCAATTATGCGTATACTCGTATGTATGGTATGAATCAATGTACAAGTATGTTCTTTTTTCAATTACAATTGCAATTTTCGTTTTCAATTGCTATTTTTTTGTTTTTGCTTTTCTAGTCTTGATGTTGAGCTGAATGACATTTCTTGTTTTAATTTAATGTGGAATTGTTTTTTTTTAAAGTGATTTTCCATGTGTTTCCTGTGCAATCAATTATTGTATGATATAAAAATAAAGAAAAAAATAAAAATTTGCTATAAAAGTATCTACACGTAGACACGAGTTTGTATGTTAGCAGCTCAAAGTTTTTATTCTGAGTGTGTCAGTGGCTTAATGTGCGACAAGATTTCGGTTGGCGTTGTCTCCATTTACTTTGTTGCTTTGTACAAATAATAAATTCAATTGAGATTGAAAACTATTTCAAAACTTCAGAAGTATGCATACACTGTACAAAAAAAAATAACCAGAAAATTATAGCACTTTGGCTAAAAACTACCCGCACTAGTGCCAGTCTTGGTATTGTATGTTAGAATCGCCAGTGAATCAGTTGTTTGAAGACCTTCTCGTACCTGGTTTTTCGTCCATTCACATCGATTAATGTTTTTGCTGAACTGTAATAAACTCCAGGCTGCCGATTGCCTATTTTTTTTGTGAATTCTGTTTTATAAAAAAATATATAATATAAAATAAAATGAAAAGGGTCTAACTCTTGTTAAAAAATCTTAAATGTTCAGAACTGCACTGAACAATAATGATTTTGGTAAAGGAACTTTCAGAATCCACTTAAGAGGTTATATACAGTTAGGAGATCGAAAAAGGCATTTTTCAAGAATTTTTCTAAGCAAACTGTTTGGTTTATTGATTTGAAACTTGGCAGGTATATTATGACAACCTTAAACTATATTCACATATTTTTTATTGCCAAAAATAATTATCGGGAACGTTGATATTGAAAATTTTGCAGAGGTCCGCAAAAAAAGACCTCTTGCGGTCAGACGATATCTCTGAACTGGATCATCTAAAATGCAAAAACCAAATAGATTTCATTAATATAATAAATAATCTAGTAATTAATCGAAGGAATTAGCAAAAAAAATGTATTGACAAAATGGGGCTTCTCAAAGCAAAAGGTTCGATTTTTGACCAAAATTCGGCTCTTTAATTGTTTAAAAATAAGAAATTTTCATCGGATGGGGAAATCCTTCGATTAATCACTTAAAAATATAGTTAAGAAGCTTGTGTAAAATTTCAGACCGATCGGTTCAGCCGTTTCTGAGAAATCTTGCTCACCGACTTTGCTCACTGTTTTGAAAGCACTTGAAAGCACTGCGAGATCTCGCCTTCACTAATGTGTCTATAACTTCGAAAATATTCGTCGGATCGACTTGAAATTTTGTGTGTATACTCAGATATATATATATATATATATATATATATATATATACATATATATATATATATATATATTAAGAAAATGCAAAAAAAAAAAACGATTTTTTGAAAATTCTAACTGTATATAACCCCTTAAAATACAAATCGTATAACAAATTTTCTTCTAATATATAAAATTCTCTTGTATCACAGTCTTTTTAACAATACTCCTCCTCCTCCGGCTTGACCGATTTAAACTATTTTTCATACCCTCCTAAGTGGGGCGGTAGGAGGAGCGGTAGGCCCTAATATAATCGATCATAAATTCATTGATTATTTTCAAAACAACTCAACCCATTTCAATGAAATTTTGTAGATGTGCATTTCTTGGTACAACTGAAAAGATAGGAGATATATGGGCGTGGCACCATATAAACGAAAAAAAAAAATTCATCTTACCTTTGCAAATAATTGAATTCAGACAATTAGAATTTAGTGTCTTTGACCCGAGCCAGACCGGGCAGTTTAGCTAGTTCAGGACTAGTAACAGGCTATCATAACCAAATAACCGATCACGATTTTCTTTCTATATCTCGCCTCTTAAATTTCTTACCAATTGAATAACCAATATATATGATATGAAAGCCAATGCTACCTACTAGAGAGCTATATTTACCCTTGTGCTATGTGGGAATACTTGTTTTTGTACGGTCTAAAGTGCAGTCCAACGTTAAGAAACACCAACGGTCTTCTTGTCGTATTAGAATATCTTGTTTTAAATTTATTACTTCGGGCATATTTTATTCTTATATTTCTGTTGTATATTTCTTTCAGTGTATTTCCTCTCTATATACATTGCCATATCGTATACTATAGACGATAATTATATGAAAATTATTGCTCTCGCTTGATTCTATTGATTGCATCCTGTCTTGGCTTGGCTTGGTTCGTTCATTCATTCATTCAGAGTGATTATATTTTATGAGGTTAAGTGCTGCCAGGCGTTTTTTTTTTTTTTTTTTTTTTTTTTTTTTGTTTTATTGGTTTCACTGGAAATGTTTGCGTAATCAATTTTTGAGTAAAAACAAAAAAAAAAAAAAACAAAGAAACACATTTAGTTTAAATTATAGCAATAAATTAATTCTTATAAATTGGTTATTACACCTCAAAAAAAATTCAAAATATGCAACTCTATTTCTGCTTTAAAAATGAATTCGCAGACGCGAAAAGTCGCACAACTTAATAAATGTGGCTAAATTTAAAGACAATCTATAACGCTAAAGAAGCAATCAATTTGTTAATGTTACGACGAATACCATAATTTCATGTTAAGCCAAAATTGAATCGAATTGCAGTGGCAACAGCAATGGCAGCAGCAATGGCAGCGGCAGCCGCCAAAAGTGCGTCTTAAAATTGCCACAAATTGAGCAGATGATGATGAGATTGAGATGATGGCAAAGAGTGCAACGAGTTGTTTAGACCCAAAGCCATATCGAACGATTAAAGCAACTACAACAACAAGTTTTTTTTTTTTTTTATAGTTTAGCCATGGCTTACTACTAATCTACTAATATGTCCGTCCGTTCGTCTGTTTGTCAGTTTGTTTGTTACGTTGATCCGCGTCTATTGCTGTTGTTGTTGCTGCTGTTGCAGGCGTACGGTTCAACATTGTCGGCGTCGACGTTGTAGCCGTATTAATTTATCACATAAGATTTGATGTTGCCACTGTCGTTTTGGTCACCATTCTGATTGACTTTTATGGTATTTTAAATGAATATTATTTTCGCACCAATTATTTTTTTTTTTTTATTTTTTAATAAAGCAACACGCTAAGCAAAAATAAAAAGAAAACAAAAATTTAATTTGTTCTTTTAACTAAAAGCGTAAATACACTTCACAGAAATATTCAAACTTTGATAGCTAATATATTAAAGCCTCTAGATTTCATTATATAGTCATTCTCGATTTGGTGATAAGAGCTTGCCCAATAATATATTCAGTTTCTTCAAATGTATGTAACAGGCAAAGGTAGGCAGCATAGACCCTTGAAGTATACTATATATACTCTTGAACAGCATTCAAAGAAGAGAGTTTAAGGCATTCACTTACAAACTAGGTTTTCACTAGTCCCATTTTAAAAGATCTTCTCCATACAAACCAATTTCAAATTAGTTTTTGCATAAACATTTTTTTGTTTTGTAATCTTGAAACTCTAAATTTACAGTAAATTATTATATTATGATTGTTCCAACAAAATTTAACAATAATTTTAGGTATAGCCCATAGGAGCTGTATAGACAAATGTACACCAATTTTTTGACTTTTTGTATTGAAAAGTTTTTCGCTGCTTATTATAAAAGTCAAATTTTGTGTGGTCTATTTTCATGTCAGTTTTCAAGAATTTGGTTTACATCACACCACTATGACAGAAAGCCCCCATGGAAAGTTTATCCCAAATTTGGATTTTTATACCCGCCCACATAGTGTGAAGGGTATATTCAGTTTGTCGGAAAGTTTGTAACGCATTGAAGGAGACGTCGTAGACCCCATAAAGTATATATATTCTTGATCAGCTCGATGAGACGAATCGATCTAGCCATGTCCGTCTGTCTGTCCGTCTGTCTGTCGGTCTGTCCGTCTGTCTGTCTGTCTGTCTGTCTGTCTGTTTACTTCTACGCATTTTTTCGATGAAGATATATAGATATTACGCCGAAATTTGGAACTTAAGCTTTTCTCGGCAACGACTACTTTGTATGTTAAAATCAAGGTGCCACGCCCATTTTTAGGTGTAGCCCCATACAAACTTACCGAAAATTTCTGAATTTTTGTATGAAAATATGTATTATTTAAGCATGTATTCACTCCAAATTGGATAAAAACTCTTCAATTGTCATCCAAAGTCGAAACCAAGGTGCCACGCCCATTCTTAGGTATAGCCCCCATACAAATTTACCGCCCATTTTCCAATTTTTGAATAAAAATTGGTATTATTTATGAATTTATTTACTCCAAATTGGGTAAAAACACTTCTTATATCATCCAATTCCAAAACCAAGAGGCCACGCCCATTTTTATATATAGCCCCATACAAACTCACCGATTATTTTTGAACTTTTGTATGAAAAATTAATTATTTTCGTCTATATATTTTTAAATTTATATAAGCCACTGATGATCACACATAAACTATTGAAAGATTCGTGTGGCGGGTATTTATGGTTCCACCGAAGTTAACGTTTTTCCTTGTTTTAAATAAATTACGAAAAATTTTCAAACATAAAAAAGGCAATAACTTGGGAAATTTAGGGTACAATAAAGTTAGAATCATTAATATAAGTGTAACAAAGGATATATAGTTGGTGGTTTTTTCGTAATCGTAGGGTATCTCTTAGACGTAGAGTTTCTCGTAGTCGTAGTGTATCTTATAGTCAGGCATATTTGACTGCATCATTCTTTCTTGTTTATATTTGTATGACTTAAGCTTATCTATGAATTAAAATCAAAAATGTGTGTGTGTGTGTATGTGTGTGTTTTTTTTTTTGAACTTGTTCCCAAAATTAGAATATTACGATCAATATGTCTGTTGTACAAATTTTGCTGTTAGCTGTGAATTAATTTGAGTTCTTTTTTTCTTCTATGTTTTTTGAATTTATTAAAATTCTTCTTAATACAATTTTTAACGGTTTAATAGAATTTTTGACTGGAATCACGAAAGCACCAAATGCATATTGCGCAACAAGTTTTTAATAAAATTTGTTTAATAATTCGAAAAGAACAAATCCGAGTAGCCGCAAAAAAAAAAAAAAAAGAACAAAAATTTTAATGACAAAACTTGTTTTAAATAATAAAAATAATAAAACAAAAATAAATAAAAAGGTAGACTAAAATTAATAACAAGCAAAATCAAATATTTTACTGATTATGCATTTGATTTATATGCAATTTTTGTTGTTGTTGTTGTTATTATTTGAAAGCAAGAATTATTAAAACAACAACAACAAAAAAAAAATAAACAAAGTATTAAATTTCATAATTTTATATACATCATATACATCTACATAATATATTATTATTATTTTTCAAAAAACATTTGCAAATTCCACGTTTTTTTTTTTTCCAAAAATTTGTAAAACTTTAAATATTTTGGCATGAATTTTGTTGCTTCAGAACTATTGTGAAATGCTTCATATTAATTTATTTTTTTCATTCATTAAATCACAAAGTTTCAGAGTTTTTGTATGGAAACAATCGGAATATAGAAACTCAAAACTCAGTACGAAGAACACCATTAATGATTACAATTTAAAAATTTAGGTCGACACGGAAAATGATTCGAGCAACGGATTAGTCTTAACTTATAGATTTTTTATCGGAGAATGCAAATATGATCATCACATCAAGATTTTGAGAAAAATGTATTTAAAAACTGTTCAAAACTGTTTTTAAATGTTTTTTGTTCATATAAAATAGATGAACCTGAGGCGATAGAAATTCAGAATTTGACTTAAATTGCAGTGTGAACTTTCCGTTACAAGAGCAGCAATGATAAATCTATGGGATAGGCCCAGTCCGATTTGAGGTCATATTTTGTCGCCCTTTATAATCCAAAATGTTTTTTGATTACTATAGTCTTCGTTTGCCTGATACATTTGGTTTAATAAGTTTTTGCAAGATCTTAAATTGGACGTTTGTTTTTTACTCGATGCAAATCTAACGCTATGACTTAATTGGTCGATAGACCCATATTGCACAACTCTGTTGCATATTCATTTAAAAAAATATACTGTTGAAAGCTCCCTTGGGATTTTGATGGAACCATGTTTGGTCCATGATTACTGTGTGATACTAATGTACTCTTATACTCCAATCATCTAATATTATTCCACAGATTTTATACACTAATTTCGGAATTCAGTAAATCATATCTTAACTTTTGAAGTTTATGGTGCAGAGTCCCCACAGAATTAAGTAAGCCTTTCCTTGGTTTCGATTTTGGTAATCCAAGTTCATAAATCGGAAATTACGAACTTCTTTTGTAGAAGAAGAAAACAGGTCCTTTTGGCTCTTTTTAACTTTCTCTGGTTGGACCTGATTAGTAGTACTTTACGAGACAACCACTTATCACCCATCAGAGAACTGTGAGTTCAAAATTACAATAATTCTTGAGGCTTAATAAATAAAATATAGCGAAAATGATATCGGATCGCATCAGTTTTCAATAATTCATTTACAATAGGTTTGCACTAAATTTACTTAAACACAAAGAACATATTTATATACTTTCAGTTAATCATAGAAAACTAAATAATATCGTAATACGTTTCCACTGGCTTTTGCGTTCGAGTTAGCGTTAAACTGTTGCTATCGAAAGCAACGCCTACTAAAAATACCATTTGGAAGTTATTATTAGAATCGATGCATTCCTATAATCTATATAAAATTGTTTGTCTCTTACAACAATGTACAATACATATTTTTTAACGCGTTGTTTGGTGTTAATGAAATTTATTGTAGTGCAAATTTGATTTAAAATGTTAAACCAACTTTCCAGTCAATCTTATGCTCTCTCGTAAGGCTTCCCACACGATATAGACATTGTCAGTACCAGTATCTTGAGCTCCCGTCTAAGCTCAACGTCAATAAGCATAGATTTATGACTTGCCACTGTTATCGCTTAGTTGTTGCCGACGACGACAACGACGACCATGATTGGCCATAAAAATAATAATAATTATAAAAAAAAAAAAAAAAAAAATTCAAACATAGTTGCTTTTTTTTTATTGGGTACTTTGATTAATACTGAAATATGTTTACAATTTTATTTAACAAGTTGCGACAAGTCACATAATCAGCGACACCATTCACTCGTGATGGTAATGGTGGTGGTGGTGGTGGTTGCTCAAAATGCTTCGATCGATTCGATCGATTCAAGTCAACATTCTTAGTTCATTAGCATTGGCGACGAAGGATTAGAACAGTGTGCTGTGCTGTGGTGTGCTGTGGTGTATGTTGACACTTAGAATGCGATATGCGATATTTTGCTTAGGTTTAACCAAAAGTGGGCGTTTTATTGACTTAATTAATCATTTTGTCGTAATAATCAACTTTAATTACATATAAATTGTCAGTGAACGATCGAATGAATCAATGGGAAGAAAAAAAAGATACTAAACTAAAATTTAACAAACTAACGAATAAATCAATGGAAATACTATTTAACAACATATTACGAAATATTTACTGGTTAAAACTACAAAACAAAAATATGTAATAAACTTTTAAAGATTACAAATAGAATAGAATTTCTGTTTCTTAAAAATTAAACAAGAATTCAGCATAAAGTATTCTAAAATTACTTCCTAGCAAAAAAAAAAACTCGTCTATGCAGAGTTCAATTTGTTCATTTAGCTTCATATACTCGTATATTCGCCTTTATTTATATGTAGGCATATACATATGTGTGTGTGTGTCTGTATGTACTCGTTAGATCTATAGTAACAATCTAACGTTCCATTGATTATCAGTTTAAGCTATTTATCAAGCATTATCGTTACAAATAAGGAAATTATAGCTTTTAAACAAACAACTGACTTCGTTTATATATTTTACATTGTTCAATATCAAGTTTTACAGTGGAATGAGTTTGCATAAAACACCAAGTATAAGTTTGTAAAAATGTTTTGCTGTTTAATATAAAGGGTGCACCATCTATTGCGATGGTATGTGAATAAAGTTTGTGTGAAAAAAAAAACTAAAAAATTTGTTGTCTTCATAAAGTTATTCAGATTCACAAGCAATCGCAACAGATGACACACCCTGTATAAAAGTAAAACTAGTAACTAGTAAAAAAATCATCCACAATTTTTGCCTCAAATTATTGGCTTTATTTTGCATAATTAGTATAATCCAATTACAAAATCTTACCAAGTACAAAATCTCGATCCCAACAAGAGCTCAATGGGAAGACCTACACCATTTTGAAACCAACGCCATTAATATTTACACAGACGGGTCCAAAACCGAGGGAAGGGTAGGAGGAGGTATCTTTTCCTCGGACCTGGAGAATCAGAGAATCCTTCAGACTTCCTGATCACTGCAGCGCTTTTCAAGCTGAAATGATTGCCATACACGAAGCTATGCAGTTTCTGGAACACCACCCAATTCGTAGACAAAAAGTACACATCTTTTCAGACAGTCAGGCTGCCTTAAAGGCACTTGACTCGTGTTATAACACTTCCAAAACTATATCCCAGTGCCGCAAATCTCTCAACGAGATGGCGGAGCATTGGGACATTTGCCTTACATGGGTTCCGGGACATCAAGATATATTTGGTAATTGCGAAGCAGATAGATTGGCCAGAGAAGGCACAAATTCAGTTATTTCTCCTGGGAGGAGTTCGACTGGAATTCCCATGGCCTCTCTGAAACTGCGAGTGAAAGAAGAAATAATAAAAATAGCAGAGATTGGATGGACCACAAACCCAAAATGTAATATCTCGAGACTTACGTGGCCAGAGTATAGTACCAAACGAACAGCCCAGCTCATGCGCCATAATAGACAAACCCTATCCGTGATGGTAGGCGCTCTCACGGGACATTGCCTGGTGGGAAGACATGCCGTCCGACTAGGGGTAACCTCAAATGACTTCTGTAGGAGCTGTAGAAACGAGGAAGAGGAGGAGACAGTAGAACATTTTCTCTGCCCTTGGAAGAATAAGGTTTACCGTACTTGGTAGGCCGTTTCTTAATAGCCTGGCGGAGATTGCATCAGCAAAGATTGGTGCGGTAGCCGCCTTCATAAGGAAGTCGAGCTGGTTCGAGTAGGAGAATTATAGAGATCATATGGTATCACAATGGGCCTCTTTGGCCTAGGTGACGTCGCGAGAAATCGCGGCGGCCATTTTAACCTAACCTAAACTAACCATAATCCAATTCAAGTACATATAGTACGTTCCGTTCCGTTTTATAAGATAACTTGTTGCCATTTTTAAGGTAATTCTCTCATATGAGCCTACAAAAATCGGTAGCCATGTATATAGGACAAATTCCAGTTCGTTATTTATTTCTAAGTTTTAAATTTTACATTTTAGACAGTCCTACAATGGGATTTATAATACATTGAGCCTTTTTTTTATATATTAAAGAGTTTTTCCAATTAAAATTTGAACAAAATTGAAAATGAGCTTGTATTTTTTGTTGCACATTGTACCACTGTGCAACGGCGCTAAGTAACGGCAATATATGTACATACATACATATTATACATATCGAGTTATCGACTTACTGACCATAGATATTATGCGACTACTTTGGAGCTTTTATGCCCTGAGGTGGAGCTGTATATAGTACGACAAATATACGATACAACTTAAGCATGCATACGAGTATGTAGATACATATGTACCTACATAATTTCTGCGGGCATAAAATCGTTTGTCTACCGACTAAATGTCGTTTTAAAACGCCATTTTTGTCTGTCCGACTATTTTTCCGTCCGTCCGTCCGTGTAAGAGGGCATACATGCTTCTCGTACTACAAAATATATGTATCTGTTTGTCTTGACTTTACATGCAAATTTCGCAATTGAATCCAATTAATGTGCAATTAACTCGCATAAAATATTATTACCGATACGAACGTTGTTAGTTTATTGCACTTTTGGCAGGCAATATTTATTTCTTTATTCTCAGCATCAAAACTTGCGAACTTGCAATTCAATTAACATTGTGCACGAACGAAACTTTATAAAAACAAAAAAAAAAAAAATAGTATCTAGATACATACTCGTACTTGGACGTGTATGCAAACTGTTATTAGTAAAACTCCAATAAGTATCGCGTCGATCTTTTGCATTCATCTATATACCTATGTATATGTTTAGATATATAATATATGTACGTGTTTATACGTATGTATCTATTTAGTTCATTTTTCTTATCTTGAGTTTATCTAAGATGAAATTTTTTATTTTTCATATTCTATGAAACGTCAGGATCGATGTATGAAATCACTTGAAAAAGTTAAGTTGTCTTGAGATACATGTAGTACATATTTATTTATTTGAATGTCTTAATCTAATAATGAAGATAAATCGATGGCATGCAATGTGGGCGGGCAAAAGAATTTGTTTAAAATAATTATAAAGTATAAAGTAAACAAAATGAAGTAATTTTTCAATTCAACACCAAAACAATTAGTAGACTTGAAATTTATAATTATGATCTAATAATTGAATAGATTTTAAAGTGAAATGTTACAATGAATGCAACAAATTTAGTCACTTCAAAAACTAAAATAAAATATCAGAAAAAATAGCCAGGAACACTAAATCGAAAGCTAAAGTTATACTCTCGGAATCAACAATTTGCAAAAAAAATTAGAAAGTTTGGTTTTTAAAGTCTTACAAAATACAAACCATACCAGACAGCATTGCTGAGAAAAACGTGGATCGAGCACGAAAGCTCTTGTCCTGAAATCCCAAAAATTTTCATGGTGTAAAAGCGAGAGTTTTAACCAAAACTCAAGTGGAAGTGTTTTCAGTGTCACTCCTCATAAATTCATTTTTTGTTGATCCATTTTCTGTGCTGCTAATTTCAACAAGTCCACATAATAATCTTTATTTTTGATTAATTCCAATTAGAAGACCGAAATATTGACATGGCTAGATCAAAATATTTTTTAAAATTGTATTATTGAGAAATCTATATAAATTTTTTTCTTTTCGTTTTATTGCAGCAAAATAGAAGGAGTAACACTTAAAGCTAAAACTATATCATTTTGGTAAGTGTTTTTGCTATTTTTAAAATTCCTAAGAAAAATTCTTTAAGTAAATGCTGCGTTAATGACTAGTCGCTTTCCTCGATGACATATCGATGATAGGTTCATATAAGCCATTAACGACATTTTAATACAAATGTCGCAGTTGAATTGAATGACATGCCTTGTAAGACTTTTTGGATGGCAAGTCTTGCAAGACTTTTGAAATAACACTTCTTGGATGACAAGTTTTGAAAGACTTCTTGGATGACAAGTCTTGCATGACTTCTTGGATGACAAGTCTTGCAAGACTTCTTGGATGACAAGTCTTGCAATGACTTCTTGGATGACAAGTCTTGAAAGACTTTTTGTCTTGTGTGTCTGTCTTCTATCGCTTTTCTGTCAAAATATCGTATAATTTTGCCCAAGGGAGCTAGTCAGAAAAAGTAAGTACGGCCAATTGACCCGTAGCATCTCTAGAGTTTTTTTATACCCTTTTAAAAACTATTTATTTATCGACATTTTTATATAAAAAGGAATGCATATGTACACGCTAATGTATCAATATACGACCTCAGGCTGTGACCTTTTTTTAGTCCATTAAACCTGAACTAATAAAATTAATTTGCACGCGACAAATACAACGTTCAGCGCATCTTTCACAAAAAAAAAAAAATCAAAAAAAAAAAAAGTAAATAAAATATAAAAAATTTAATTAAATTGATGGTAAGCAGCAGTAGCAATAAAAAAAAAAAAAAAACAACAACAATGACTTTACAACAACTTGCAACAACCTCTTGGCTTGGCACGGAAATTGTTATTAACAATTTGAACAACGCGACGCGACGATAAAAGTGAAGTGAATGTAAATGTAAATAACGATGATGATGATGATGAAGATGACGATGAAGGGGATGACGATAATGCTCCTTAACTGTGAACAACAACATGACGTGCAACATACAACAGTAGCAACAACAGCAACAATAAGAACAACAACAACACCAACAGAAAAAAATAAATAACGGCACAAACACAACAGCAGCACAAGCCAAAAATCATCAACGAACTCAAGATGTGCCTCGGCTTAGTTTATCATTAATGAATTTGGCAAAACAAAAACAAATAAACAAATAAATAAATAAACGAAGCAAAAACAAAAAACGACAACAACAACAAAAATAATAACAACAATGCAACAAAAAGGAAGTGGATTTAGTGGCAACAGCCACAGCAACAATAACAACAACAACATCATCAGCGTCAACAATCAGCAACAACAAATTTTAAATTGCAACTTTTAGAAGGAAACAGAGTAAGGGAACAGCTGAGGAAGACGAAAACTAAGCGCCAACAATGAAAAACTAAAGTTTGGCAGAAACAACAACAAAAACAACAAAAAATACCACGGCACGCGCATCAATAAAATTGTACATCACAACACAACACCACAGCAGTACCGCTCACCTGCAGCTTCTTTGCTTACCACGCTTTTCATGCATAATTTTTTGGTGGTTTTTGTTGTTGTTTTTGTTGTTGTTGTTTTTTGGACAATGAACCAACATTCAGCGGCGCCAGCTAACTAACAAATAAACGAGTAAAGTGAATAGATAACTTTTAACTTGCTAAAGCGTACAATAGTAAAAACGGCACTCCTGAATGTGCCAGGGATGACGCACGTTCGACTACACCACGATCAGCACCACCACCTGCCATCTGCCCGTCGTTGTTTAGGCACGAGCTTTAAAGGTCTGAAACAAAAGTTTATGTTATTTCAGATACTAGTACCTTTAGTTTATTAAATACTAGCGGATATCCGGAGTTGTACGGGCGTTTTAGCTGCTCTTTCGGTTCTTTTCTGTTTCGTATCTGCTGTTTTTTTTTTTTATTATTGCAGCGTATCCATAATATGTTGGGGTAACATAAAAACATGCTAAAAAATCCCATATTTTTTGTTTTTTGATTGCAGCGAGTCCACAATATATTGGGGCTAGTATAATAATTATTAACGTTTATTTATAAAAGAAAAAAACATTTTTGTATGGGAAAATTAGAAAATCGACTTCTTGATTGAACCAAATGTGCCTAATCAAATTGTTTTAGTGGAATTTTAATTTTCTTGCATTGTTGCCTTTCAAATGATACCGGTTTGGGACTCGTTGCTTGGATGGTTTTAACGTCCATAGCGGACATAGAAACATTTTTACTATGTTATACACATGGAGTGAACTAGAAATAGTAACTGCATTTACAATGTTTTAATTTTATAACTGAAGATATTTAAAAAAAAAAAAAAAAAAAAAAACTTTATACTTTTAAATCTAGCCTTGCTGAGGCTACAACAGTTTTATAGTTGCCATCAGCTCCGCATAGGAGGAATCAATTGAAGTTATGGGTCTCGTGCATTTTTTGTTTTCCTTGTACAATGTCTGCAGTAACACTGCGCTTCGTTGCGCTTCACTAGAAAATTTTGTTTCAGCTTTTAGTTGCGCACGCGCGTTCATCTCATTTTTTTTTTTTTTTTTTTTTTTTTCAGTTACAATTATAGAGTTGGACTTTAGGTTAATATGCAGAAGAAAAACATTAATAGTTTTTATTTGAATAGAAGAAAATTACAAATCATTGAATTATTGCTTAAATAGTAAAAATTTTTAGTTTGTCGCGTTCAGAATTGTTGCCAACGCCACCGCAGCTGCAAGGAAAGGGTAGAATTTTTTGTGAAATTTCTACTGAATGGTAATGCCAGAGAGTGTTAAAGTGTTTAGTGAATGAATGCATTGCAGATCTGGTGGTACCAGTAATGATAGTGATGGGTTCGATTTAAATAAACATTTCCAATACTCATTTTCCTTTAAAAAACTTGATCAGTTTATACATCATTTATGAGGCATTTTGCGAGTTTTAGTTTACCCTAAAAGACTACCATCGATCATATTTAATTTTTAATTTAAACAAACTTCAACTTACTTTGAATTTTACTCACTGATTATGTGCTGCACTTGTGAGACAGACACTTCAACCATGGAATAACTATAATCAACATTGAAGCCCATTCATTTGTTTGTATGCATTTCCACCCATAGATGTATCACAGGTTGCCTCTCTGTCTGTCTGTCTGTGCTTAAGGCACGTTCATAATTATCGTTGCTTGGTAATCTGAAAAAATGCGAAACTTTGTTTTTAAATGCATAACTTTGAATAAAATGCAAATGTAGAAATATTTGTGTGAATTTTTATTTGCTTTTTTTTTTTTTTCCTAAAAACTTTTATACCCTTCTCAGTGCAAATTAGACGGTACCAAAATAAATATATGCAGCGAACAAAATACACAAGAAATGACTCCACTGTTTCGTCGAATTAAAGACGGAAAACGAGCGACCATCCGTATCAACTATTAAAAACCACATCAATAAAATCTTTCGTACATTCAAAACTTTTATTGAAAACAAATAAAATATTTTAAACGTTTGAGAATTCCATTTGGATCAAATCAGCCAATTTCAAAAGATGTTTCAATCCTCCAAACGTGTTGATTAGGAGCAAAATCGATAGTTCTTCGCGAGAATTTCGCAAAAATCGCGGTCCATATTGTTCTCCAGACAATAAATTCGCATGGGGAATACCATTTTGATTCGTTTGAAGAGATAAATGTCAAAAATGCAAAAAAAAAAAAAAAAAAACTTCATAAAAAGATGGAACGTTCGAGCAAAATTTGGAGAGCAAAAGTCACCTCTATTTTGGCACAGATCACCTTTAGTGCACTTATAGCAAGGGTATAAAAGGTTTGGCTTTATCGAAATGAATATGTTTTCTTCTTTCGCTTTTTTAAAATTACTTAAAAATATTTTCTTTGTTGTTGTTACGCATGCGTGTGATCTTTTGTTGTGGATTACAAATGCGTTGCAAGCAGTTAACGCAATGCAAGACAAAAGCAACATAAAAAAAAAAACAACTAAAAACACTAAAATAAAATAGAAAACAAAAAAAAAAAAAAAAGAAACCTTTAAAAATAAATAAATAAATATAGTATGCACACGAATCCCATATATAAACTTAAGTCTTATGTTTTTTTCGACACAATAGAAATGCAATAAGCAGAAAGAAACGTTGCAATTGGAATACAAACGCGCTTGAAAAGTTGAAATCATCAAAAAAAAAAAAAAAAACAAAAAATGCAAGTTGCAACAAATTTTGTTGTAGATTTTATCGAAAAAAAAAAAAAAATAATAATAATAATAAAAGCTAAAAAACAGAAGTCATCAGTGATTTATTAATTGCTCAAAGGTGTCGAAGTTGCTGTTGTTGGATGACAGCAACAATAAAACTGAAGAGCGTTAGAAAATTATACGATTTGCGCGATAATGCAGTATAATGAGTCAAAAAAAAAAAAAAAAAAAAACATAGTCGTGAGGTCCAACTTATTGTAAGTGTGAATGACAACTTGCAGAATTACAATCAAATTGATTTGTTATTTTTAGTTTTTCGTTTTGAGTTTCCACACCAATTTGAAAAAAAAAAAAATGGTAAGACGATAAAGTTAACTAATAGTAAGAATTGACTTTGCAAAAGTTAACTAAAAGTTAGCTTATCCAAGTAAGAATCTGTGACATTTTTTTTGAAACATCAAAAATTAATCTAGACATGTCCGAAGGTATACATATGTATCCGCCTATTTGATATAGTGACCTAATCTTTATTCAATATTACCTGATTCTTATGAAGCAATTAGCTCAAAAAACTCAAAAATTAACTTTAGGTTTGTATGGGAGCTATATTCTAGAGTGAGCCATTCTTTACCAAATCTGTGGTGTACACATGGTGCGATATTAGAAGTGTTTTTATTCAATTTTATTAGATCTGTAAGTGAGCTATACCTATAAATGAGCCTGGCATCTTGATTCTGATACTGTTTTTAGCTAATTTGAATTGAAAACATTCATAAATAATAATTCTTTTTCTACAAAAAATCGTATAAAGTGCTAAGTTTGAATCGAGGCTATACCTACAAATGGGCATGACACCTTGGTTTCGATATTCAAACTGTTTAGGATCAAAAAAAAAAAAAAAAAAAAAAAGACAAGTATTTTCATACAAAAACTCAAAAATGGCTGATAGATTTATATGGGGGTCTATATCTATGAGTGGTCGTAGCATTCTAATTTTAAGATACATACAATCTGTCTAGAACCGAGAAAAGTTTAAATTTCAAGTTTCAACCTAATATCTTTAAAACTGATGAATGAATCACCTCGCAAAAGACAGACAGACAGATGACAGACGGACATGACTTGATCGATTCGTTTCGTTGTGCTAGTCAAGAATATAAATAATTTATAGGGTCTACGATGCCTCCTTTAATGCGTTACAAACTTTCCGACAAACTGAATATACCTGTTTACACTAGTGTAACAGGTATAAAAAAAAAACACCTATGTACCTATTATATTAAATTTATGACAAAAAAAGTAACACGAGCAACAAATGCAATGTTTCCTTATTTTGGATTATTTTTTTTTTTTTTTTAAGAATTCATACATATTTTTTTATTTTTTTTTATTTACATATAAATACTCGTACATGCATAAATATATTTGTATTAAGAAACACCTATAAATTATGTAATGTAACAAAAAACAAAAAAAAAAAAAAAATAAATAAAAAAACAAAAACATTTTAAAACGCTTTGTGCGCCTGTTACACTTTTCGTGACCAGCTTAAGCTTGTACTTGTAGACCAAAAACTTAGCCAACAACGAATTCTTTAAACATAAAAAAATAACAACAACAAAAAAAAAAAAAAAAAAAAAGAAACGCCAAAAAATGAAAAGTGCCGCCGCAACTTTTTTTAACTTGGCGAATCGAAAATTTAACATACGAAAGAGTACGAGTACACCTTGATACATAGATACATACACACATACATACATACGTGTGCATAGATATAAATGCAACAAAAAAATAAAAAAAATATATATAGTTCAAAATGTTTGTAGGATCATTTAGGGTTTGGTCACGTTACACACTTTGATTTACATTTTTATATTTTTACGATCGTTTTGAGCTGTCCAAATTCGTTTAGAATAATAAATAAATATAAATTAGCGATTGCAGCAACAAAAACACACCCAAGTTTTTTCAAAATACACAAAAGTTGGGAAAACTAATGCAGATTGACACTTTTTTGACTCAGCTTCGAGTTTGAAGTATTTATTTATTTACAATACATAATTTTTTTCTTTCTTTTTTTACCCAAAAAATTTTAAAGCGAGAAAAAAGTTGTATAATTGCACCATGGTCGAATTCAAAAGGGAAGTTATCTTAAAGTAGGTTCTTGAAAGTCAATGGTGCGCTTTGATTTTAATAGGCAACGAAAGCATAAGTTTGAAATTTCAGTTCAATATCTTCAAAATATATGGAGAATCATTATTAAAAAAAATAACCTGTGGACTGTCTAATTCTTAAGTTAATATGAGCTTGAATATTATGTAGCAAAATTACCTGGTTTTTCTCTTAACACAAAATTTCTCCATGCACTGATTTACACGCCCATTTTTAGGCGTAGACTCTATACGAACTTTCGTATTTTTTTTAAAAGCAATTTATGTCAAATATGATAAAAACACTTCTAATACTAACCCATGTTTTGAAAAGGACCCATGGTTGTGTTGGGACCTCTATAGCATATACTATGGATGGGTTTTTTTTGGAAGCGAACGCCGCACTACACTAGTTTCCGAAAATCAAACGTGGAACCATGAAGGGAAACCCGAAGTTTTACGAAGTTGAAATTACAACAACCATCCCATGTCAAAATAGATTTTGAAAGAACAGGAAATTGGAAGTTTTTGAAACTACTACTGAGGTCGAAAAAAACTAGAATTGCTTTTCTAATATTCCAAAATGTCAAAAGAAATAATTTTGTAAATATAAATTTTTGTGGTGCCAACAACAACAAATCGAACGATATATACTATATACAAGTATCGGGTAATAAATACATTTTTTTTTTTTATAATTCAAGCAGCAATAATGCCTAAACTATCATAATATGACTCGACGATCCACGCGTTGCGTTCTCCATTCAATTTGGTCATCGTTTGCCGCTCGATCACGCTTATTGAATCGTACGAATTCCAATACAATCCAATCCAATCCAATCCAATCTGTCTGTCTGTCCATCCGTACAGTGAAGACCACAGGCGCATAGCTGCAATTAATTAGAGCAACAATTTGATATATTTTAACTTTGTTCCTCGTCGTCGTCATCGTCGTGGTTGTTCAAATTTTTTTTTTTTTTTTTTTTTTTTTAGCTAGCTTAATTCAGTTTTAAAAAGCTAGTTTCGTTTCAGTTCGGGATTATTTTAGTAAGTCAGCCAGTTAGTCAGCACGCCAAGCAAATACCAACAAATGAGCCAGTCAAGCGGACAGCAGTCGATTCGGTTGGTCAATATTATAGTAAATTCACAGTCATCGTTTCCATGGACAAGACGTGGCGATCTGCCAGATAATGCCATGCTATTAGCTGGCAACGGGCGTACTGTTCCATATTTTAAAGCGCTATCGTAGGCGATACCAACAACAAGACAGCAATGAATTGCATTCATTTTTGTTTAAAAAAATAAAAATAAAAATAAATAAATAATAAAAAAAATAAAATTATCTTTGTTTTGGTTGTGTTTTTTATTGTTTTTTTTTTTTTTTTTGTGTAAATTAACAAAATTGAAACAGTGAAAACCACAATTCGGAATTTTAGAGAGTGTAAACATTTTAAGTATATCGCCTTTGATTATTATTTAACACAAAAGTAGTCTTTAGAAAATATATAGTTTTTGTCATTATTACAATAAAATTTTTCTAAGAGACAGACAGACAGTCAAACTAATTACAAATGTAAACAATGGTATTAAATAGGTGCAAAAAAAAAAAAAAAAAAAAAAAAAAAAAAAAATCTTAAAAATGCCGCAGTCGTAAGTAAGCTCGACTTTGAGATATCCTATAGCTAACTCATGGTGAAATAACTATAAGGCATATTACAACGCTGTCTCTTTCTACTGTCAACCCATGAAATTGTTAGTCTTTCTCAGTCTACTTTGTACTTCTCTCTTGCGTTTTAACGCTCAGAACTGAGTTTTAAATTTATCGGGTCAAAGAGTGCGCATATGTTACCTAATTTATTTCATCTGGACCTAACTTATATGATTCTAAAAGTTATATTGGTACTGGTACCGTTACTAGGAAAATACTTTAATATTTGAGAGTAAAAGTTTAAAGTGTTCATTTCAGCTGTTTTCAGGGCTTTTGGTCTAAGAGAGTCCTAAACTGTAGCGACAAGACTGCACTATTTTTTTAAGTTTAGACCGGAACACGGTGCAGGGTGTTCATATGTAATATAGTCACACAACAATTGCTCGCTCTTACTAGTTTTTGCATAAATTATTATTTTTTGTTCTTATAAGTAAGTTCTTTTATGAATTATTCTTTATATCTTTAGTTTGTTTAGCATTTTTGATTTGTTGAGATCACTTTTAAGATAAGAATGCTTATGGCAGAAGTGATCATGTAAGAATATGCATTATACATATAGAATCAGTGCTTCATTAGTTCCATTTCGTACTTATTCCAATACATTTTCGTAATTATTTCGTGTTGTGATTACTTAGAATTTATTACACAATTATTTGCATTTTTTAAAAGTATATTGACCCATTTCAACGATATTAAGCATCAATTGACTTGAGATAGATTTTATTGAGCGTTCTTAACGATTTAATAAATCATTTATTTGCATTTATTAAAAAGAAATGGAACGAGTGAATTATTTTGTCATTTACAGAAGAAATCGTGATAAATAGAATTGTATTTAGCTATCTTGATTTCTTTGTTTGTTACATACAAAACCATATGTAAGATTCCAGATTTTTGCTAATATTAAATCGAAATTCTCTAAGTTGTTATGCTGAAATTCGGCGTTTTGAATGTTGTATGTGAAGCGTATAACAAAAAGTGTCGAGAAAAATCTAACAATAATCACAACACATTGTACTACTTTAAGTAGGCTTTTTTTGTTGTTGTCTGATTTACGCGGAGAGACGTTCCATGAACTAATTCCCAACCATTTCGAAGTCGCAATCGTAGCAACAATAATGCAGCTGTCTTTTTTTTGTGTTGTTTTTTTTTTCCATGTAGCTTGACTACCGCTGCCCTCGTTGGCACCCATTCAGCCCGTGACTTTTTGACTTCTGCACTATAGCCGCAATAGTTTCCAAATATAATGTACGCCTCTATTTTGAGTTTTAAGATCATAAAAAAATTTTTTTCTGCTCTTTTTTTTCTGGCTTTGTAGTTCATTAACAATTTATTTTATTAATTAAATGTTTTCTTTTGTTTTTAATTAGGGTTTCTTTTCTTTATTTAAATTTTCACAATTGTTGCCGGTTTTGTTATTATTTTTATTATTTTTTTTATTTTTAAACTTAATAATTTTTAGAGAGGTGTTACGCAAATTCTACAGAGCGACTTTACTTTAATTGTACATATTCTTCTCTTGTACGATGACCGGAAAATCAAGAAGATTTATTTTATTGTTTTTCGAAAAAAAAAAAAGT
The DNA here is from genome assembly GCA_018903435.1 of Leucophenga varia. Taxonomy (NCBI): domain Eukaryota; kingdom Metazoa; phylum Arthropoda; class Insecta; order Diptera; family Drosophilidae; genus Leucophenga; species Leucophenga varia. The sequence continues at coordinate 1,218,325 of JAEIFJ010001021.1, forward strand.
GCAATTCGGCATACTTCCCTTTATTGTTTCGAGACAAAAAGAAAACCAGCGACTATTTGCTTTTCCGAGAATGAACCAATTTTGACAACGTCGAAGTCCTTCAAAAACGACTTACGATACATTAGTCCAAGGCTCATTATCAGTCTCGATATGATTAAGAACGCTGAAGTAGAGTCAGCTCGACTTTGTGATACTTACACAACCGAAAAGGACCATTTCTTCTTTTCGATTTCCTTTAAATTTTTTTATTTTATTATACCCGCCACACATAGTGTGAAGAGTATATTCAGTTTGTCTGAAAGTTTGTAACGCATTGAGGGAAAAGCCATAGACCGCCATAAAGTATATATATTTTTGATCAGCTCGAAGAGACGATCTAGCCATGTCCGTCTGTCTGGAGATATATAGCGGAAATTTAAAGATTTAAGCTTTTCTCGGCAACGACCAGATCAAGTTTGAATATAAATGGGAATAAACACGTAAAAGAGATCCATTGTTATCCATAGCAGTTGATTTGTTTTTCTCATTTACAGTTCTCTTAGCAGATTAGACTTTTTCGCCATTTTAAAACATGAAAATAGTTCAGACAATATTTGATCTTCTTATTCATAGAAAAAGTCCAATTTTATGGAGGTAAAATGTAAAAAGTATTTGAGCTATGCCAAATTATTGGGCTACCCTTTAAAATCGGTTAAAAAACTGGTTATATGTGATCTCCCGACGGTTCTACAGAATCTTAGTTCCAAATTGGGTGGCATTATCTATTATAGTCTCTAGGATAATAGGGTTTTAAATGCAAATGCACAGACAAGCAGACGGATAGCTTTCATGGGTTTGTCATATCTCCTTTTGAGTGTTTTATAAGTTTTGCACAAAAAGTATCGTAGTATTCCGCATGTCTCCCTTTCTATTTTGCTTATATATTTTGGTGCGAAATAATTTTTATCTCTCTCGCCATCTGCGAAACTATATAAAAAAGAAATGAATTAGTCATTGAATTCAGGGTATTTTCATAGTCGAACTTACCAAACTGCAACATTCTAAATACTTTTTTTTTTTTTTTTTTTAAAATATTTTTTGCATGAATACATTCAGTTGTGATTTAATAAGTTGTTGAACCACTTGACCGGATATCGAACCGACACGTTGTTGTTATTGTTATGTTGCAATTTCCCTAAGTCGGTCGCTTGGTCTGTCGGTCGGTCGGGTCGTTCAGTGCGATAATGGCTAACGTTAAAGCTGCCACAATTACTTGTGTCATTGCCGCTGTCTCCGTTGTGGGGCATGCTTTGCTGTTGCATTAGAAGTTGAATTTCCCGATTTTCAATGGACTGCATTTATAAATTTATTTATGCAATATAAACAAAAAAAATACAATATGAAATGAATTTTAGTTTATACATTTATGCATGCCAAAATCGTTAGTTGTTTCCTCATTTCGTAAATTTGATCATCACTTCATGTAAAGTGGTAATTAAGTGCTAAATTGAGCGCTTTGAAACGCTTAAATTAAGCGAGAGACGAGTGTGTTGTGAATTCAATAAAGAAAAGCTGTGAATAAACCCAAAAAAAAAAGATAATTATTATTGGTAGAAAGATACATACTTACATGCAGAGATACATTTGTATGTATCCATGCATCTATAAAAAGCATGAAAGCTTAAAAATTAATTTACCGACAAATGAGATGATTTGGCTTTGGCAGCAGCAACAGCAAATTTCAAAGCGTTTTTGTGTGTTTGTTTTGTTTTTTTTTTTTTGGTTTGTTTGAATGAATGAATGAGTTTAATAATAATGGGTGCCTTTTTATATACGGGTATTATCAGTTTAAAGGATACGTGGTAGACCTTAGAAATTATATATATTCTTGATCAGCTCGATGAGACGAGTCAATCTTGCTTTGTCAGTCTGTTTGTCTGCTTAGTTCAATGCGATTTTTAGTCAGTTTTAGAACTGATCTTAGAATTTTCAAGCTTATATGAGTAAAAACCACCAAGGTGCTACGCCCATATACAGGTGTAGCCCCGATACAACCTTACCGATTTTTTTCGAATTGTTGTATAAAAAAATTATTAATAAATATATTTACTCCAGCTTGGGTAACAACACATCATCCCATGTTTACACTACCGATGTGATAAAAATCGGGCCACTATAACACATACTGCTAAACAAGCTCATTTCCAATTTTCTGAGATTTTCAAAAAAATTATTGTTATATTTGTTTGTTTAGCAATATTGTGACAAAATTTGGGTTGTATCAGACCATTGATTCCAACCCAATTAAATTTTAAATAAAGAAGGATGTAGCCCAAAACTTGGGATAAATAGGAATTTACGGGCTTTGTTGGCTATTTTTTTTTTTTTATGAAAACGCAACTTTCTATCTTTCGAGATTTAAAGTTAAGAAAGGGTAAAGCCTTTTTTCTTTCAAAATGAATATTGATACATTTTTATGTACGAGCAAACTTTCAATAGTTCAAAACCTAGAAGAGACACAAAGTTGCAGTCTTGAATAGAAATGTACTACAATGTGTTGCCAACAATATTTTTGAACACTGCCACGCTGTATAATTATTCAAATCATTTATTTAAAGTCACCCTTTATATGAATGAAGAGTGCAATATCATTGCCTATATTCACTTATATTCGTATGCACATTCACACATCAACGAGTCAATGAATGAATAAATGAATGAATGAATGAAAATACAAATACAAATACATACACACACATACATGCATATTTAGGTATGTACACAAATACTTATGAATGACTTGTCTAGCAGACTTAAAAGTGTTGCTGTAGCTGTCGTCTCTTAAGCGGCTGCTGCTGCTACTGCTGCTGCTGCTTCTGTCCAGTTCAATTCCATTCAGCTTCGCTTGTCTGCCATTTTTGCTGAAGAGCCACTTCATCTTTACTCTTCTGACGCCTTAAGACGCTTCAACGTAATCATCTCTTATGCGCTTTTTTGTTTGTTTGCAGATTTTCTTCTTCTTTACATTTTTTTTTTTTTTTGCTTTGCAGTCATTCATTGATTTTATTTATTTTGGCGCCATCATCACATCACAATCTGTAATTGTTGCGGTTACTCTTGGCGAACATTATTTTGACAAATTTATCGGTTTTTTTTCTTGTTTTTTTGTGGTATCACTTCCGTTCTGCATTTATTTAATTTATATTTTCAAAACCCGTCACATTTTGTGCGAATGGGTATTATTTGTTTATTGGAAAGTTTGTAACGTATGTAAACTTTATATGGTCTCCGGCCGCCATATATAATCTTGTTCAGCTCGACGAGATAAGGTTTTAATTGCTCAATTTAAAGAGATTGACCTGATCATTCAAACTAAAGATTCTCTCGGAAAATTTATGAAAATTTTGAACTTCAAATTGAATAAAAACACTTATAATGTCAACACATGTATACACTACAGATTTGATTTAGATTTAGCCACAAAAAGATGTATTCTCCTCGATCTCGATCACTTTCTGAATTTTTTTTTTCGATAAAATTATATTTATTTCTGATTTTTTAGTTGTTGTATCGGACCCATCCCATCTACACCACTGGTGAACTTACGAAAGATACGTGTTGAAACTTCGGTTCTCTACAAAAGTCAATGTTTTTCTTTATACCTTTTAATTTTTGCGTTTAATTTAATAATTGCTATTTTATAATTCATAATTTTGTATTAACTTTTTTTTGATCATTATTATTATTGATCATGATTATTTGATTTTTTGTTGTAAAATTATTTGAAATGCATTTGACGTTCAAATTAAAAAATCGTTGTTGCTTATTTCTTCGTTGATATTAATTATAAGTTTCATAAAGTTGAAATTTAATTCAAGCCTTTTCTCGTTTTTGTTAATTCATTTTTGTATATTTTGGTACTGACTATCGAACTTGCTCAATCAATTTCCGTCTTTGCGAAACAAACTAAAAAAAAAAAAACAATATTTTTATCTACACAGCCGAACTTTTGCAAGAAAATAAAAAAAATAATTATAATATTTAGGTTTTTTCAAATTTTGCTTTTAGACAAATTCCTTTTTTTTTCCCCCACAAAAATTTGGGTATTATCATTTTGTCAGCACCAAATTATAAGCTTTTTTGTATGAAAATTAAGTTAGAAACACTAACATACAATAAAGAATGGTAGCTACTAGGATAGGCCTTAACTTAAGGAACATAAAAATTGAGTATAGGAAATACTCGATTCCACTTTCGAATGATGAAAAGTCGATGTATTTTTTTTTTTTTTTTATTTCAAGGCTTATTACCATTTGATAATCGTTTAGAGGAACGATATGTCTTTGAAACAATATATAGCTCATCCTTATTAAGTTACCTTGATATCTTGTTTTTTAAAACTCCTAAAAATTAATTTTTAAGGATATTTTAAAAACGATGAACGCGATAATTTTTTAGTGGAAAATTTTTTATGGCAAGTGTGGAGGCTCAGATTTGACCTATTGTTCTCTATTCTTCTTAGAATATCCCAAAGATTACTCAGATTTGAACTATTGTTATCTGAGAAAATTTTCTTAGAATATTCCAAAGATGACGTTCGTGCTATATTCTTGGTCGAAGTATTTTGACCCACCCTAAGAAATTGGCCCACCCTTTTCATAAACATGTCACAGTACTTTCATTAAAGGTTGCTTTGTCAAAAAATAGAAAATTGTTTGCTCAGTTTTTAAAACATTCGGAAAAATTGTCGTCGAATTTGGCGTCGAATTTATGAAATAGTTTTCTTTACAGCCTAATACATATTGTATGTATGTTTTATAAGGAATCGTGTTAATTGAGAGACGCAACGATTATTATGATTTTAGTTTTTACTCAATTACAAATCTTTAAGTACTTCATTATCGTTTGGTCACTTGGTTCGGTGCGAAATGTAAATAACTGTGCCAGCAGAGCGTATCGAGTTGTGCAATCGCTTGTGTGTGTGTCTGTCTGTCTGTCTCTTTCTGTCTGTCAATTTCATTTACCGATGACCAACTGACCACTTAATGTCCACACTCAACGTCAACAAGCGACAACGGTAGCAGCAAAAAAAAAAAAAGAAAAGAAAAAAAACAAAGCATGCCAGCCACTCCTTGTTGCCACGTCGCGCCACGCCTCCTTTGTAACTGTTCCACTGAGACGAGACTTTGTGTTGTGTGCTGCTGCGTCGCGTCGTCGCGTTCGTCACGTCGCGTCTCGTCGCGGCGCAGATCAATCGTGCGCGTTGAACGGCAGCCAACTTAATTGCAAAGACATGCACACACTACTAGGCTAGGGTAACATATTGTGACACATTTTGCAACACTGATTTTTTTGCCGTCTCTTCAGCACGTTTCATTGTGTTGTGTTGGATGTCGTCGTTTGTAGTTCGACGTTTGTTTTTGGTATCGTTGCAAATTAATGTAGCAAGTGCCAAATGTTGACAATTGTCATTTAATCAAGTTATCAAATGTATCTCAGATACAAATACACCGGACAGGCCTACTGACCAAAAAATGAGCAAACAAACCCTTATTTGTCTCGTCAAGCTTATCATGTAGATTGCATTCATTTAGAAATAAAATTTAATTCTATTGAAACATTTTTAAATCAATGCTGTTGTCATTGTTCAACAAGTATTTACGAGTCATTACTAACACTTCAAGTACCAAGAAACAGCAAAAAACATGAAAAGGTCTCGACACTATCGAAACGCATTACTTCTACTTCAATTCAATATAGTCGAAGTCTGCGTTATATGTAAATATTCTATTTAATTTGCATGACGAGTAAAATGGGGCGTCTGAGCTTGCAAAATGTGGCATATTTTTCCCATGTTCACATAGTACATAACTATAAACCTTATTCCCTTACTTGCTGGCTTGCTGCTTGCTTATTGCATAGACTAATTGGCCTCACCTTGACGTTGGCGTTATAGCGTTCAACTCCAATCGCTTGAATCACACAAAAAGAAACAAGAGCAGCATTCGGATTGCGCTCTAATTGTTGACCAACTGGCAATGACTACCGTTTATAAATATCTTAATTAAACGCTCATTAAAATTTTAATTACGCATTTCTCAAAAGACACAAAGCGATTTTGAACTTATTCAAACGTTTGGATAACATTCATGCATGCAGACAGACAGACAGACAGACAGACAAACAGACAGACCGACTGGTAGACATTCATCTAAGCATTTGTCTATTGAAATAGTTTTTTTTCTTTTTTTGTTATATTTTTAAGCGAATAACTTCATAGATACATTTGTATCTTGCTCTCGTTTGAGCCTGGGAACGCATAAATTAGTTGAACGCGAACATTCGATATTAAGCATTGTATGTATATATTTATCAATAAAATTATTAATTACGACCATGATCGAACGTTATGGCACTTAAGATACGATTTCTAACGGTCGACAGATAGTTTACAAAGAAAGCATTAGAGGCGTAACGGTTACTTTGAGTGAGGGTGGGGTCTAACTTGTTCAGTTGTTTGCCTGGCCAATCGATTACGCTGTAATAGCTAGGAGTGTTTTTTTTTTTTTTTTTGTACCCTATGAATATATTCTTAATAAGCTTACTTTTGCTTTAAACGCTTAATATGCGCTTAGTGGAGATAATTGTAAACGGTCTTTATGGAATATAAAGTTTAGTATTCAAAAAAGATACGATTATATATCGTAAAAATAATATGAAATTATTATCTGACTGTACATATGTATATATTATTTAAAAGCTGTCTTCAATATTTTAAATGTTGGCATGTGAATCTTGAGATATTTTACAATAATTAAGCTGGACAATTCATAATCGAAATCGTGCAAATTCTATAAAATGTGCATTTCCACTACACTTGCGTTCACGTTCGCATTAAAGAACCGATTTTATTGAAACGATTTAAGAAAATAAACTATCGAAAACATTGCCTATGCTACTATTCCCATAAATAACCCATGTCCCTTTGCACATTTGCATGTCTGTCTGCAGTTTACTATAAAACCGATTTTGTTTGGGCTAAATAATTTATTATAGCTTAGATACTCCAGATCTCTCGTAAGTTATCGTTTAATGAATTTTTTTAGGAGTAGTCTCCATACACAAACCTATAGTCCCAATAAAATATTCCGAGTTGGCTTAAGTCGGACAATTATGTATCTGAGGCCACTATGCGAATCTTTCCAAAATTTTGTATGAATGACTCGATTAAAACGTTTGTAATTTTTAAGTCAAGCTATCAAAATTGCCTACAGGGTAGCATATAGTCGAGTTAACTTGTTTTTGTTTTTGTATAGCTTTGATAACTCGTCTCAATTTGTAATTATCTTTAATTCATTTCTAATCGCATTTGCTTTTATTTATATTTTTCTTTTTAATTATTTATTTACAGTTTACGTCTAATAAAAAAGTGAAAAAGGAAGAACAAAAAAAAAAAAAAAAAATGAAGTGCATTACGTAATTTTAGAAGATTTTAATTGAGTCATGCAACTAAGCAAGCAGAAGCAACATTTGAAAGTGTTGAAACAACTAAAACAACAACAAGAACAGCGGCAGCAACATGTAATTGAAAACAACAACAACAACAGCAACAATAAAAATAATACTAAAAATTACAATAACAACAACAGCAACAACATTCAATATAAATGCAATAAACAAAAATAATAATAATAACAATAATATTTTAATAATAATAATAATAATAATAAAAATACAATAACAAATATATTTATTAAATTGTGTTTGATGAGCTCTTAAAAAACAACAACAACAACAAAAGCGAGAAATAAAATCAACTTAACGAACAAATTAAATAATTAAAAAAAAAAAAATTAAAATAAATTAACACATAAATAATCATTTAATTAGTATAATTAATATTATTAATTACTCAAACAAGTAACATAGACAACAACAACAACGAATACAACATACTATATACCCTACACCTTTGTTTTTATGCAAAATAAATTAGAGTTACACATTCGAATTCATTAAACAATCAATAATACCAACCACAACAACAACAAAAACAAAAACAAAAAGAACAACAACGACAGCAACGACAAGAAAAAAAACATCATCAACTCATAAAAATCCAACAACTGTTCTGTGATATCAAAAACCAAAAGGTAAGTTAACTCATGAACTAGAAACATATCATGAACTAATCTTATATGGTGTACCCTAAAGGCATTTGCCATAAATATTTACTATTTTAAGTTATTCATATGAACTAGAATTGAATGCGAGACTTCGCGAATCAGGATGCCGGTTTGTGTGGGATTGGGTTTCAAAATTTAAGGGTTTTAGTTTCCGAAATTTGCGAATTTGAGAGAAATATACAAACATGTTTAAAAGTTGTATGAATCCCATATAAAAATAACTGATTGATCTGATACAAATTGGGATTATCTTAAATGAAATCCAAACCCAAATCAGTGTTTCAAGGATTAGTAACAAATTCGATTGCAAATGGGTAGGCCTGTAAACAGCTAATTCTGCAAATGGGAATAAATCAATTTGCCTAAGTTATATATTTGATCAGAAACGAGAGCTAAATCGATCTGACTTTGACTGTTTGTCCGTTCTGCTGTCTGCAATTATTTCGAAGACTGTAATATAGTATTTTTCTCAATTGAACAGAAAATATTAAACCCATCATCATATCAGTACACATTCTTAATTAGCTCAACGAGATAGGGACTTAATTTAGTCATTTCTTTATTGTCTTTATTTTTCCTAAGTGTCGATTCTATTAAAGTTTTCTTTTCTAATCTAATGTTTTTCACTTGTATCTTTTAATAGAACGCTTGACGTTGTAACCCTTTACTTGCTACATTTAAGTAATTTATATCGCATATTTTATGTATTTTTTTTTTTTATATTTATATTTATCGGATCGATCAGCTACGTACAAATTGCTTTGTGGAGGTGTAGATATTATAATTGCACTTGGTTCTTAAGTTTTTCACTTTGCTTTGTCTGTCTGTCTATGTGTCTAGTTGCTTTGCGGTTGACAAGTAAATCATTGCTATGGTCGCCGTCGACAATTTAAGACAAAAAAAAAAAGAAAAAATAACCAAAGCATGGTTTGCCTTAACTAAAACAGCCAAGTACAGCACAGCACATTCATAGACTGTCAGTGACAATTATTTTGTAAATTATTGAAAATACATTTTAATGGAGCGCAATTGAGTCTGGAACCAAGCAAGATTATCGTTTATTTTTTCAGAGCGATTGCGCTTCATATCGACCTTATGCGCCGCTAGTTCGTTCGCTCGATCGCTCGTTCGGCTTGCTTAGGCGTTGGAGGCAGCAATTGGGGTCTTGTTTCTTGGCGCTTGGTGCTTGCTTAGCGTTTGGCGTTTGAGGAATTTCGAATGTAAAACCGAACAATAATTCGGCATCTTGCAAATGAACCAGAACCAGACACGATCCGAACCGATCCGATCACTCTGCATAGTATATACAATGTGTATTTCACATGCGATATTTTACGCCGATCCATATTCGCCGCGTAATTGCCGCTTGAATATTGTAATTCCTTTTCAATTTTCGCATATTTTATGGTAACAGCTAATATACGACTATATACAATACAATATTGCCAGTATTGTTACTTAGCATGCAGATTTGTTGGGGTGTTGACAGCGATATATAAATGACTTGTGAGTATTTACATACATCCAAAGTCACATAGAGTTGAGACGTTGAAATTGTTAGATACAAAGCAATTCATCTTATAATTGGTTAGATAATAAATATTTTATTTGTATAAAAATTGTACAATACAGATATAGTATGTACGTTAGTATCTACTATACACATCTACATAATGTGTGTACATGGAAACAGATCTATGAAAACTCAGATCCCTTTAGGTCTTTAAACTAGAGCTATTGATTTGCCTCCATAGCTTAGGTTACCCTCAGTTGTGAGCATTTGAGGAGCGGTGTTTCTGGTGCGAGTCCATTTACAGATGGCTCAAGCCCAGCCAATTCTTTGGTGCCAATACCAGGCATTCTGTTGTCATGGGTCCCTGGCCTAGACAATAAATCTAGCCTACATCTTCTTTACGTTTGTACGACTTTGGCTAGTTTAACAGCTACCATCTTTCCAGTGATAAAATCAGGCAAACCTCAAGGAACTAAGTTGTCCCTCAGTCTAATCAATTTAAACTTATTGTGGGCTAGGGTACAATAGATATATTATTGCATATGTCATTTTACCCTTATTTTCTTCTGTAGAAAAGCCCATCAGACTCCAAACTCAACCTTTTGAGTTATGATTTGAACTTAAATTGGCTCGCTGCGCCTATATTCGCTTTGTATCGCTTATGGTCGGGGTTTTGTATGAAGTTCATAAAGTTTATTAATTTTAAATATAGTAGAAATACTTATAATAGCAACCCATGTTCACTGTTGCATCCATAGTGGGGGTAGGACCACTATTGCATATAGACTTCCGTTTTTATACCCGTTTCACAAAGTGAGACAGGGGATATTCAGTTTGTCTGAAAGTTTGGAACGCATTAAAGAAAAGTTTATATATTCTTGATTAGCTCAACGAGACGAATCATGTTCGTCTGTCTGACTGTCTGTCCGTCCTTTCCACCGAAGTTAACGTTTTTCCATGTTTTGTATAATATTTAACTAAGCCGCTGCAATAAATTTCAGCTGATCCATGTCATCAGTTACACATTCATGTGACTTATTATGTATTGAACTGTCCATACGAAGTTTTTTTGAAATCTGGGCTACCGTTTCTACATACTTTTATGTCAATATTTTCTTTAGATTATCTCTTTTTAAACAACGCTTAACACTTTGCCTCAAGGTATTCCAAGCGAAAAAAACTGTCGCTAATTACTTTTAGTTTTTTTCGGTTTTCTTTTTGAAGCCAAACGATGTGCAAATAAATTGGAGTTTTATTCAATATGACAGATTTGCATGTGTTATGTTTTGTAGCTGAAGACAAAGATCTGCTTGAGTATGTAGCAACTAATTTGTTTTTTTTATTTTCTTTAACATTTAAAAACAAAATAATATACGCAATATTTTTATTTATTTTTTTTTTTTTTACATTTTAATGCGATTTGTAAACAAATTCTCGAATCGCAAGTGAAGGGAAAAAACAAAAGCGAGTTTCAAATTTTTACTTTTTGTATTTCTTTATTTATTTTTATGCAAACATTTCGACTGTGTGTGCTGCAAGCATTTCACTTTTAGTACGTCTAAGTTAAGCAAGATACTTTGTTTTTATACAAAATATATTGTTTGTACAAAAAAAAAAAAAAAATAAATAAAAAAAAATAAAAAACTCGTGATCGTGATCAGTTTACAGCTCAGCTCAGGCGACGACTTACAACTGGACTCTATTACTGAACAAGAGTTTCAAAATAGACAAAATAAATTCTCACTTGTTATTTGCACTCTTTTTAAACATTGGATTAAATAAGATGTACTGCATTCGTTTTGACACGAAGTTTGTAACACCAAAAACGAGAAGTTTGCGAGGTTTTTCCATGAAAACTTTAACAGATCAGTCGATCTAACGATGTCCGCGTGAATTTCGATACAATTCATTAATATGTATGTACCTGTTTTGCTCTAACTCCGGGTTTTGTTTGTAAAATAATAGAACTATTTTTACTAAATATTTTCTTTGTAAATAAGCTATTATTTTGTATTTGAGAGGATAAATGACGATGAAAATGGCATCTTAAGTTATGCTTCGGTTCTCCAAACGCGCAATGGTACCAATTTTCAAACCCTTTCCAATATTTAGCCTCTTATGGAAAAGTTCAAACTCGTAGCACATTTCGCTACTGAGATCCGACAATGAAATCTTAAGTCAAAGTTCCCGTCCCTGAGAGTGCCAAGAATAAAATTGAAGAAAATTCTTTGTAACTTCAGAAATATTTTTGGTTTTGTTCTATTTGAATGCAAAATTTTATATTCGTTGCTCTTTTTTATGCTTAGATTTTGAATTGGTCTTTAAAGTTTAAGATGGGTTTAAATAGGAGCAACATAGCATTTAGCGCCCATACAAATCTAATTTACTGCTTTGAATCATAGTAAAATCTGTTAGATACTTTTTATTCCTAATGGATGTTATGTCATTTTTATTATATTCTGATTTGTATTTTTCGTTTCTTTTAAAGTCTGGATCAGCTCGACATACTCGTCTGTCTGTTCGTCCGTCTGTCTGTATGTCTGTAGTGACGGGTATTTGAGCTTCGGTTCTACCAAAGTTAAAGGTTTTCCTTGTATTTTTTTTTTGTTTTTTTTTTTTTTTTTTCATTTTTGCATAATTGTGTGATTTGGATAAAATTTTTCGCCTTTGTACATTATTGTTGTTGTTGTTGATGTTGTTTTTGTTTGTGTTGTTCTGTGTGTGTGAGTGTGCGACAATATTGTTCAGGATTCAAACGACAAGTGAAGTTGTTATTCCTCTAGACCAATGTTTAGACATTTATTTATAAAAATGTTTATTCCAGTAAACTGAATGCTGCGGCAGCACTGAATTATTGTCGAAAATATGCTTTAGACGAAGAAAAAAAAAATGAAACTAAACTAAACGAAAGACATTCATTGCGTTTTCGAAATGGAGCAATCAACCAAATAGCCACTGTGCGGAAAATTTTATTTAATTGATTGTGCGTTCTACATTTTGTATGTATTTTCTCAGTAGTCAAAGGTGTCAATCAAAGCCCCAAGCAAGCAGGCAGGCAGGTCGGGTTGAAATAAAACAAAACAAAACAAAATGAAACGTTTGACTTGACCATTCGCGTTTGCGTTCACTGCACGCGATTCCAGCTGAGCTCAAAAGTTTTGCCCAATTGGAATGTGCATTTCTGGGCGCAAGCACGAATGCATATTAAAAATCAATTTTAAGAGCTTTGAATCGAGGAAAATGTCAACGTAGACGCAAACGCAGCACGCGGCAACTTTGTACGCTGTAACACCACTGACCATTTGGGCAGGTTGGATTGGTTGAGTTGGTTGGTTGCATGGGTGTAACCTGATCATACATAGGAGGGGGCAGATGTTTCCCAAAACGATGTTGTTTCTTTGCAAAAGTTTACACCGTTGTTTATGCTTCAAATAGTATTTCTCATTTCTGGAACCATTCATGGCGGCAGCTGTCCCCACTGCCCATACATGGCTACGCCCATGGTTGGTTGTTTGGTTGATTAGGTTGATCAGAAGACAACCAACTAACTGGTTGTCGATTTCTTGATGCTGTTACGCGAAACATAAATCTATTGGAATGCCGTGCCGGGCGTGATCTAAAACTATAAAGCTTAGAAATTGTCATTTTTGTTGTTGTTGTTGTTGTTTTTGTGGTTGCTGCTACTTTTGCTGCTAACGATTATTTACAGTCAACATCGCCAAATGCAATTAGAATCATTGTCAAAGACATTTCATTTAGGCATTTAGCGTTTGTAGTTTACTTTATATATTTTTTTTTTTTATTTTTTATTTTTAATCGCTCTTTAAATTATTCACGTTGTTGTTGCTTTCGGCTTTAGTAGTCATTCCCGAGTCTTTTCATACTTTTTTTTCACGACGAAAGCGTGACGTACACGCCTGTCAGTTTCAAAAGGCGAATTGTTACAGACAGATAGACAGACAGACAAAATAGCTACAAACAATAGCGACGTCAAAAAAAAAAAAAAAAAAAAATGACAGCGGCACACCATGGAATAGAATAAAAAATAATTGCTACAACTTATAAAAGTTAAACATTTATAGATCTAGAACTAACGAAAGGACGGACCTATAGAAACATTCCATTTTGTTGTTGAGCTTTATAGGGAGAAGGGCGTAAAAGAAAGAAAAAAAATTTGAAGCACTTTCCAAGTTATTAAGATACTTTTTCCCACAGTGCAATCAGTTCAGCGATAAAGCTGCTTCTCTGTAATAAAGTTGTTTGTTTTTTTTTTTTTTTTACTTGCTGTAGTGCCACATGCCCAGATTTTTTATTAAGGTACTCTCGATCTATAAAACTAATTCAAATGCAATCGTCAGTTACTTCCTTTGTTGCTAGTTTTGTTTTTTTTGTTTTCGCTTTTCAAATGCAAATATAAATTAAGTAAAGTTGTTTAGTTTGCACGATTTCAATCTCATCACGCCTTACCAGTAAAATTTAACTTATTTCTCTGGATTACGATTCGCTTTTCCATGTCTCTCTTTGTTTTAAATTAGCGCAAAGAATTTGCTTAAAAAAATGTTATGGCTATTTCAATTTGTGAAGATTACGGGTAGCTATGACTACTGAGAATTTTGGTAGGTAAACGTTTGTCCAGCTGTGACTTTTTCCCAGTCAAGAGTTTAGAAATAAGATAGTTTTCTTTCAGGGAATTGTGGGCGCGGTGCTACGTGCCGTGGCTTTATTGCGAGTTGCTCTCTTATCTCTTAAAGTCTACAATTGACGATCAACGAAGCGTGCAATAAATGGCAAAAATATTTGATTTTTCTTAAATTGGAAAAATTTGCAGTTTCAAATTGTTTTAAATTTTTGTTATTTAAAAAATAATTTAAAAAAAAAAAAAAAAAAAACAAACAAAACCGCAACCAAAAAAAAATTTGTATACCAAAAAAAAAAAAAAAAAAACAAAAAAAATGTTGACGGAATCAATGAAACGTAAATTACATATTACCATAAAGTTATGCTTGACGCGTAACTGGGCCATACCACTCTCGCTTTCTCGTCAGATAGATATTTGTGTTTGTATGTTGGTAAATATGTTTAGATGTATATGTATGTATGTATGTATGTTTTGTATGTATATATGCAAATGGACAGACATAACTTTGTATACAAAACTACTTTTGAAAAAACAGAATAAAATTTGACTCGTACGCATTTATATGCCAAGTCAAAAGTTACGGCGTAAATGTTAACATTAAACTTTAAAAAAAAAAAAAGAAAAATTTTTTATTCGTAGAACCTAGTTAAAATAGGTGTCGCCCGCGTTTCATAAGCTTCGCATGCCTACCTCAATTTGTGTTACAAACTATGTTGAGATGTATTAAAAACTTATAGCACACTTCGTAAGACGAGCAGAAAAATTGTCGGATTTTTGCCATCAAACATCCCTTGCTTATAAACCATACACCCATACTTAAAGACTACCCAGCTATTTTAACTTTTTTAAATAACTAAATTGAACCCAAAATTTGAATTGACATAATTTCGGGAATACAGTCAGATAGGATTTCAATTTTAAAAATTGGACCAGTATCGTTATAGGAAAAAACACACATCAAATTATTTTTTGCTCTACCATGTTTTTTTACTGTTTGCATTTCATATTTGGAATAGGGATCTCGTGGAACCAGAGGCTGTTCGTTCATAAAATATTGCACCATTTTGAATTTGGCCCAACTTCGTGAATTTTAGCAAATTTTAATCTGTTTGAACGATGCCTCGGAGTGGGACTTTCGTAGGTCTTCTGGCTTACAATTTATGATTCCTTAAATGTATGCGAACCGTTGACTGAGTCAACGTGCAAATCTAGATCTTGTTTACGATTTTTGTTGTTGTCAGTTGTGGTTGCTTTTGACAATACGGGTTATTGTATTCATCGTAGTCGTGTTGATTTTGGCTTTTCGATCGCGACCGAGTGGATCTATGTGGTATATGAAAGAGTAAAAATTCAAAAACTTGATTAAAAGTAAATTATAAATATTATTTTTTTTTTTTTTTTTTTTTGTGAAAAGTGAATCAGGTTCAATGTTCCACAGTTTCAGAACATCACAGAATTTGAAATGAAGCTAAACAACAAAAGCTTATGTCGTATTCGCTGAACCCAGAAAGAAAATAAAGAAAATTTCAAATAACGATTTTCATAAACAATGAAAAGCAAAAAAAAAAAAAAAAAAACAAACAAAAATTATATATTTTATTTAAATTCTGTTCTAATTTGCTAATTGTAAAGAGATTTTAATTGTTTGTTTTGTGTTATATAATTTCTATAATCCGCTATACACAACTTCCGCCTTTTACTGAAATAATTTCTAAAGCTTTAAACTTGTTAATTAGAGCAGAGAAATTTAAAAAAAAAAAAATAATATTATATATATATAAAATTATTTATTAAGATTTTCGTTAAAATAAATATTTCAGTAAAATTTTTGTTTGATTTTAAACTTCAGTTTAAGCAAACAGTTTTCGCAGTGCAAATGTATAAAATTATTTTTGTTCTTTTTTTTTTTTAATTTTTTTTTTTTATATAAATTTGATTTAAGGTGCAGTTTGCTTTGATAAATTTTTATAAAAATTCTGTGACAATTTGACACTAAACTGTCAGTTTTATTACACACAAATTGGCACCAAAACGTAACAGTTTTAGCTTGAATTATTTGATTCAAACGTTTAAATTGTTTTATTGATAGAAAAATTTGGACAAACTCCGCAAGTCCAAATGAAATATAGCGTCTAACTGAGGAGGCAAGTTTTTAATTTATACATATGAAGCAGAGAAATTGGGGAAACTTTAATTGATCATTGTTGTATCAAAAACGATCGCATCTATCAAAAGATTAATTTTCCAAATTCAGATTAATATCTTCAAAACTGTTTCAATGTGAACCTAATTGATTTGTGTTTAGCATAAAAATAAATACCTAAATTTTGTTGGAATATTTTATATCATAATATATACAATAATATTCTAGCCGAAATACCCGGCTTTTTTCGGGTGTCGCAGAATAAAATTTTAAAAATACGAAGTCTATAAAAAGGAGCATCGTGACATGGAATTTTTTTTTTAAATAAGAAGATTTCGATTTCCTAGATTAAGAATCAAAAATTGTTTTTTTTAAGGAAAAACTGAAAATCTTGAACTTGGTTTGTATGGGAGTACCACTTAAAATAGGGTTGGAGAACAACCGTTTGTAAGTGACCACTTGAGTCTATGTTTAAAATATGCTCCAAGATGGTGCGATTCAAAGGGCAGACAGCAGGACGGACGGACTTTATAGAGCTATCAAGCCTTCATTTGTCTATTACATACGTTTGCTCAAATCTAATATAGCCTTTTCTTTTTGGATAAAAATTGAGATTATATAGAAAGAATTATAAAAAAAGCGAACTTCAGTGTGACCGAAGCTTAAATACCAACCAAACGAATCTTGTTTATGTGTTCTCATCAGTGGCTTAGATAACATTTCAAAATTGAATGGGTCGGGATCAATGGTCTGTTACAACTTAAGTTAGTACATAATATTGCTATCGAGTTTTTCGCCAAAAACATAGGATGACAATTAAAGTGTTTTCAATTTCTCAGAATTTTAGAAGTGACGCTAAGAACAGATAGATTTTGTAAAATTAATTCATTCATGTTGAACTAATATACTCCTGCACATACATACCCGGGTTTTCATACCTCAAAATCATCAAAAAAATATGAATAGCAAAATAAAAAAAAAATTTTTTTTTTGTCTTTAGACTGTTTTAATTTATGTACCTATTGCATTGTTTGTACATATCTATACATTGTGTATGTATTTATATGTGTATGATTATCAATATTGTATATTGTCAAGACATTCCAATTTAACTTAGAACACGCCTTTCCTTTATGCGAAATAATTCTTTTAAATGGTTTGGTCTGGTGCCAATGGCTTCTGTCATTTAACACAGTCATTAATTTGTCAGCCAAAAAACAATATCAAGGACAAAAGTTTCGAAATAATCATAAATTATACAATGTATCTATTATTCTTAGCATATATTTTGTTTTGTAACCCCTTTTTATTTTATTTTATTATTCTTATTTCTATTTTTTTTTTTTTTTTTTTTTTGAAATGTATCTTTCATTTTTGGTGTTGTTTGCCGCTATTCAACGCCTTTTGCGAACATTTTAAAATTTATTGAGGCATAAGAAATCAAAAGCACAACAAATCAAAAAGATTTTTTTTTCGACATTACGTATACGCCACGAAAAAAAAAAAAAAAAAAAAAAAAAAAGAGTCGAGCTTAAGTAAAAAACGTCGAAACAGCGCAGATACATTGTTCTCGTGGCTGCCTTCGTCAAAAATTCGCTGCAGATTTTTACTAATAAGGAACAGCGACAATGTACAAGCACAAATTTTCAACTTCAGCGCGTTTAAGTCATCGAGCGAAGGGGCAGTAAGCATTTATTAAAAAAAAAAAAAACAAAATAAAGAAACAAAATTTGACTTAAAAGAACCCACAACGAATTGCATATCATAAAATAGCAAAAAAGAAAAAGAAAAATAGAGAAACATTTTGCCAAACAAATTATGCACAATCGAGTAATAAAGCCAAGGCAATATCGGGCACATTTTGGAAGGCAGGCAACCTGTCGAAAGAGGAAGAGATGTGGTTGACTAACAGAGAAGGTGTGGAGAGGGAATGGTTGGTATGGAGTTGGAGTTGGAAGTGGGTAGCACAGCACACAACACAGCAAGCACAGCACAGCGAATCGAATTGAAACCAAATCATTTGTGGCCATTGGCCAAATAAACAATTAAATGGAACGTGCGCAGTCTAAGCCGCGCTGGCGCTGCGCCGCTGTTTCGTCTCGTTGCCCGCCAACAAAATCAACGCGACTGACCGAAGCGACGATTACGACGACGACTACGACGACGACGTTGCTGTTTGAATTCGTGGCGCATGCGCAGTTCAGAAAAAAAAAAAAACAAAAACAATAAAACAGCAACAACAAGCGAAATGGAATAGAAACAAACTAGAAAATGGTCAAAGGAATTTACTTCGATAGTTTCGTGTTTGAGCCAAAAAAAAAAAAAAAAAAAAAAAAAAATGCTATAAAGAAAAAAAAAACAAAAATGTATATTGTGTGGCAATCAAATCGAATCAAATAAAATGAAACTATTCGTAGTAGTTCGCATTCCATGATCGCCACTACCACCATCGCAACCACAGCAACAACAACAACAACAACAACCAACAACACCAACAACAACGACAACTGTAAACAGAATAACGGCAATTGTAGTAATTGTAGTCGCTATCGATGCTGACGATGACGTTGACGACGCTGCCGCTTTTGTTGTTGTTGTTGTTCTTGTTGTTGTTGCTAACACCAAAAAATTCAACATTAAATAATTTTCGTCATAGTGAATGCGACTTACTTAAGTAGTAAATACTATCAAAATATCCAATGAGATGGATTTTTCACCAATTTCTTTGTTTTAAAAAGTTCGTAAATACTAATCTATTTCTTTAAAAACTTTACAAAAAGATTTTGAACCCTGAGCTTCTCTCATCAACTTCCTATTCTAAATATAAAAAATATAAAAAATATAAAAAATATAAAAAATATAAAAAATATAAAAAATATAAAAAATATAAAAAATATAAAAAATATAAAAAATATAAAAAATATAAAAAATATAAAAAATATAAAAAATATAAAAAATATAAAAAATATAAAAAATATAAAAAATATAAAAAATATAAAAAATATAAAAAATATAAAAAATATAAAAAATAAACTAAAAGTACCAACAAATAAATTCGGTCGGTGCCAACGATTCGGTAAGAACCTTTTGCGTTTCTAGTTTTTTAGGCTGTCCTGAGCAAGTATTGTCGGCAAAAGGAAACATACAGCCATGCTCCCGTATTTGCATTCCCAAAAAGTTACTTTCAAATCGCAATTGTATGTGCTACGGAAATCGCATATCGTAAAATGTTTCCGATTTCAAACCGGAGTAAGTGAAATAAAAACGTAAATGCATTATATTACACAAATAATATTCTGTCGATTATTGTTGATTTTTCTTATATGGTGTAATGTTTCTAGAGTATATCTTTGTACTTTTTAATATCATTGATTCTGAATTTGAATTTTGAATCTATATTTTCTATTAATGCGAAGATTTTGTCAAAACAACAATAATTGCGATTTGGTTAGAACGATAACCTTTTAATTTGTAACCGATAGCAGTTTTGGTCGTGCACAGAAACGTTTTGGTAATGAAACACAGCTTTTGCAATGGTCGGAGCACGAATAATAATTTAAATTCGTACGAATTTTTTAAATCGTAAATCGGGAGCATGTCTAATTGATTCAAATAGAATGAACCAAGAACATTTACGCAAAATGGACAGTATTCTTTATAAGCATCATAACAGATTTGAAATTCACCTCTGTCTGATACGTATTTCTCTATATCTTCGTGCATTGATCATGTGTTCTGAGACTCTTTTTGTGTTATTTTCCTAATTCCATTTTAAAATGGGAATGCTCAGAAAATGCGAATACTCAACGAATGCTTGATACATATATTAGGTCTAATAAAATTTAAAAATCTTTTAACGAATCTTTTAATTAATTTACAAATTTTGTGTAATGTTTCCTGTGTATTGTTCTGTTTAAAATGTGTCTAATAACTGAAGACCTGCGTTAATAACTGAAGACCTCGATATTTGTACTCATACTCATATTTTAAAAGCATCGATATTTTACTTGGATACGTAATAATGTATCGATTGTATAAGTTTATATAGTCAAGAGTGTTCAAAACAGAAATTGTTCCGAATAGCATCGGTCTTCCCTAAATACATTTCTTTAGGTGTTTATATATGTAAGACTGTAATTTTTTTTCATTTCTGGAGTACAAAAAAAAAAAAAAAAAAAAAAACAAGAAAAAACAAAATAAAAAATATATATTATAGTTTAATTATTAATATGAGTGTGTGTGTGTATCGTACATATGTATTGGTATACGAGTACATTGTATTGTAAGTAAGTACTTTGAAATGTATCTAAAAGTATTTCAAAAGTTTTTGGTTTCGTTTGCGGTCTGACACAGAAATGCGCTAGATTTTTTTTTGGTTTTGTTTTGGTTTTATTGTTGCAACTTTTATTAGTTGTCTTTGTTGTTGTTTTGTTTTTGTGGTACTGCCTTTAATTTTTTTGTTTCGTAGTCATAACGCGCAACATGAAATGGAAGGTGTACCAAGCAGTTCCAGCCAACATCAGCGATTGCCAATATGTTTAATTCTTTTAGTTTAGTTATAATAATAATGTATAAAGTTGTACATGCACGAATAACTACAATACATACTCGTATATTGTACATAGGAAGGTAGGTAAATAGGTAGGTATGTACATACATAAGTACGTGTATGTATATGGCTACTTCAATTTCAGTCTTTCGATTTCTTATTTTATTCACTCAGAGTTACATGCAGGGTGGGGTGTGAATGATTGCTATTAATTCGTTTAAAGTTTTGTAATGTATTAAAGGAATACTTATAATTTTAGTAAACATGATCAACTCAAATAGATGGTTTTGTTGTGGTGTAGGCAACTAATTTTTAAACAAATTACGGAATGGATCTATGATGCAGTCAGATACAATATCTAGTAAATACAAATATATCTTGTTTTTGTTGTGAACAAGAAACTCTGTAGACTTAGAGATCGTCTTCCTTTCGTGCTGAAATCGATGAATGGCACTTCAGGAATTTTTAGTTTGTAAATTTTTGTTATAGCTAAAAGCTAATGCTCCTTTTTTTATTTGTTTATGCATTTCAGATGAAGTCACCGTGGTCATCAACGTTATCGTTGCCCTTGCACTTGGTTGTGATGCTTTTGCTAGGAACTTTAAACACAAAAGTAAGCGCAAATCATATAAAAACGACGACAACAACAACAACATCAACAGCAGCATTAACAAGCGACAACCGGCTGCAACAGCAGCATTTGACAACAGCGACAAGGACAAGGGGTGCTGTGCGCTTTAATTTTACGGATGTTGATGCCGTATTTACAACGACAACATCACAGCCGCCTTCTTTGCGTGCGCCGCATCGACGTCCACATGTCACATTGCCCATGACAACGGCGACAACACCAAAAGCAACTGAAATAGCAACAGCAACAGCAACAGTTGGCGTATATCGCCGTAGAGAACGACAACAGAAATCGCGACAACAGCAGCACGAGGCAGCGCCTGCGGCAAGGCAAACAACAACAATTGCGATGCAAACACGTTCGCTCGATAAACTTGCATCGTCATCGTCTTCTTCTAATGCTGCTGATGATGGTGGTGCTGCTACAGCTGCAGCTGCAGCTACAGCAAGAGTCCAACAATTGTTGTCGCCGTCGTTGTCGTCGCCACAGCTGCTTCATTTAAGAGAACGCGCTGCACGTGACATCAACGATGAAATTGGAAACGGGTTTGGCGTGCGCCAAAATCGCAGCTTCCAAACTCAAACGGCGCTGCTGATGCAGCGTAGCGATGAAAATCATGTTCATGACGAAAGCAATGCGCGCGCCGAAGACGATGACGATGTTGCTGGTGTTAGCCATCATTCTCAGCTGCAGCAGCAGCAGCAGCATCAGCATCAAAGCCAGTATAAGCGCCTAGAGCGGCGCCAACCTTTAAAGCGAACACGAATGATTCCACAAATTTGGCGTCATCGTCGTCGACGTTAAACGTAGAACGTCTACAAGAAGCGTCATCGGCAATGAATCCATTTCGACAACATTTTGCAGTGAGCGACAATAGCGGCACAAAGCCGCTGCAGACACTAAAAACGTGAGTTGCCATTTTTGTTTTGTTCGGTTTTTTTTGGTTTGGTTCGGTTCGCAGCCATTTAGCCATTTAGTATGATGTCTGCTAGCAAAGTTTATTCTGTCTGTCTGTCTGTCTGTCTGTCTGTCCGTCTGTCTGCCTGTCTAGACATATCTTAATGGGTTAGTCACACTTCTACTAAATGTTTTCGAGTTTTTTTTACAAATTTTTGAAGCAATTTTGTCAGAGTTAATGCGGTTGTTTTTTTTTTTTGGTTAGAAATAAATTTGATTGTAATTATTTTTATTTTTGGTGTCTTAGACCGCGCATGATACAACGCCTTGTTGCTGGTCATATACAGAATTCGCAGGGTCATTCCACTTACGAAGTATCATCGGTTACATCAAATAGCAGCGTTAGCAGTTCCTATTCGACTTCAACGCCATCAACAACGACTACGACATTCGAAATCCTAGGAAAAGAGACAAGAGAAATGTTGGCTTCTACAACAACGCCTAAAATTTCAACCGCAGCGCTAAATTTTCGCCGTAAACAGTCTGCATTGAGTAGCTCCTATCGAAATGGAAAAGGAGCAGTGAAGCCCGGTAATACGGTTACAACGTCTACGACAACACATCGCACACTTGTACCGCTGGAAGTGGCCGCCAGTTTAGAGCATCATGACGTCGATGATCATGATGATGACGAGGCATTACTCGATGATCCAGGTGATTTTGATAATTGGGACAATGGTATATTGCGTTTGAGTGCTGGCTCGGGTAAGGAGAACTTTCCGTTAAAGTCAAAGAAGAGTAAGGAGGACTCTAAAAAAGACGTTGTCCGATCAGGTGCGTGATGGTAAATACGGTCTTATCGAGAAAGAGCTCTTCCGACGCGAACCAAAACGTCCAGGTGTACTGAGTTATTTGCCGAACAAAGAAGTACCGGAAGATAATGACCATAATTTTGGTGGTCTTAATGAGGAAGACATCTGGCTGGCCGAGGATCATTTGCTTGTTATCAAGGGTGGCAGTCTAAATGATGGTAATGAGGGTGTAGACACGGAACCTTGGCCGCCCATTGATGATTACGATGCGCCCGGGCGGCAAATTAAAATACCCGCGAAACCAAAAGTTCCGCCACCATTTCCTGTCCAGCTCGAGGAGAACGGGCCGGTACAGTTTATCGGAAATAGTAAATTCACGGTCGTCTATCCGGTCGCTAACGAATCGGTATCAGTTTATACCGCCGGCACAAAAACCAACCACGCGTCGCCCACAAGTGACAGTGACAACGAGAAGAATTCTCTTGCCAGGCCGGGATCGTCTCAAGATCTTACGGATGCTGGGCCGGGTTACTTCTACCCGGCGCCCTACCCGCCTTGGCTTTACCACAACCAGACGTTTGTTAATCCGTACCTAAAACAAGCGCGTCCCATAACATTTCCCGGTCTTGGGCCATTTACATTTGGGCGCAATGGTTCGCTTGATAACAACAATAGCAACGCTACCGAAGATTTCGATGAAGATGACCCTTCCTTGTACTATCCACCGGCATATAGTTTTGTTTACAAGAGCAATTATACGAACGCTGTGCCACCGGGACCGCTAGTGCCGGGTATAGTACTACCACCACCGCCAGATCAATTTAGTCGTTTGGAGAAAAATGAAAAACTGACTCCGCCAACTCCGCCTGCCATAACACAACGTCAACGCGTACACACATCGCATGTGAAATCGAGCACAAGCAGCTTAAACGTGTCTCCACAATCGACAACGACCACGACGACGACGACCACAACGCCGATACCGTTTCGCCAAGTGATTACGAAAATATCGGAATACAAGCCGAAGGTTATTACTATTACACCGTCTCCACCTGCCTCGATATCCACATCCCCACTACCGCCTTCGCAGCCAAAATCAACAGCTGAATCCTTCGAAC
Organism: Leucophenga varia; assembly: GCA_018903435.1. Lineage (NCBI taxonomy): Eukaryota > Metazoa > Arthropoda > Insecta > Diptera > Drosophilidae > Leucophenga > Leucophenga varia. Next base: position 1,242,792 of record JAEIFJ010001021.1, read on the forward strand.
CGGTGCCTGTACCAGTGGCAGTGCCCATACCCATCTATCCGATTAATTATCAGAAGACTGCGCGACCAAATATTGTCTCCTTTGTGCCAACGACCGCTGGACCAACACCTGATACGCTCTCACAGTCAAATCCGATATATTATGAGTATTTCGAAGCGAAACGTCAATCTGGATACAAGTCGAACATTATCGAAGATTTTCTTTCAACTACTGTCAAGCCACAGCCCTCGCCAAAACCAATTAAGTTATATGCGACTAGCAAACGTCCGTTCAAATCACAGCAACAGCAACAACAACAGCAACAACACCAACACCATCAACAGCAACGTAATTATTTGCAAGCCGTTGCGCCAGCGTTGCCAACACAACATCAATTTACAGCGGAGAATGTTGTCTATATAACACCAAAACCACCACCACAGGCGCCCATCTTTAAGCCACGTCCACTTGAAAATTTTGAGCGTGAGGTCAACGCATTACGGGAAACTTTGCGCTTTTACAAAATCAACAACTGCGCGACAACAGCATACCACGCACGCCCAAGGCAAAAACTATCTACGAATATTCATTTGATGCAACTAAGAATATACAGCCGGCCACTGTTGAAACGGGTAATTTCCAGCCTCCAGAAGAGTTTGATGAGGAACCATTTAAGCCAATGGTCACCTACAGTCCCGCAGTAAACGATGAGAATTCGTTCAAGGCAATTGCCTTCGATAAAGCCGACAATGAAGTGGCAACACCGGCACAGATTGCACAAACAGCGTTGCCAAATCGTGAACAGATTGGAACCAAATATCAAACGACGACAACACTGGTACCAGTGCAACCGGAAACTCAATATCGTGTTGTACCAGGAGAAAGGACAAAGAAATTACGTGTTGGCGCGAAATATCTGCAACAATCGTTGATCACGCCGTATGATCATGGCGCAAGTGGTTACGGCACTACGCCGCGCACTACAATTACAACACAGCTACCATGGGTCTCACTGGATGCCAAGGAACTAGCGCAACAACAACAACTACAACAACAACAGCAACAACGAGAACAGCAGCAACAATTCGCACATTCCGAACGTTTGCAAGTGCAACCGATCATTGGCGTTAAGAATCGCAATTTCCACGGTTACTATTACAGACAACCGCTACAGCCTCCAACACGTCAGAATACACGATTTTACGATGAACCTTTTCATAATCCTGTACGCAAAATCATCAATTATAGATTACAGCCACAACAACCGAATCCAGTGCAACAACAACAAACGCCGCAGCAATGGAGTCTCGAAAATGACACTTATGTCAATTATGCACCTAATCGTCCACCACTCAACCCTGACGCTGAGTTTATAAGTCCGTATCACACGTTACCGTTACCGGTCAACGTCAACGTCAACGTCTATGGACCACAATCACAACGCGGTCCACCACCTCCAGCACTTTCACATCAATCGCAATACTATGCACCGCCGCAGCGTTATCCTGTGCGACAGTTACAACCACAACAACAACAGCAGCAACAACAACAGGCACCACAGATACCATTACACCACGATATACACGTTAACTATCGGCCACCGCTGCCACCGATTAATCCAGAAAGCGAATATATATCTCATCCGCAGGTGGTACGTAATCAACCCAATCATATTTATCGCACAAATACATATCGCCTGGCATCACCTTCTGCTGCTGGCGGCGATGCGTCTAATATTTATTATATTGCCCCAAAATATCGACGCTCTAGTGGACCAACAGTTAATGGAGCTGTAGCAGGCAAAAGCAATACTGGCAATGGCGTTGCCAACAATGAGGAATATAGTCGTGTGTAATGTAATATGCAAAATAAAAAAATTAATTCAGAGAGTGAAAATGTGTTTAATAGCGCAACTTTACGTTGAAATATGTGATTTAGAAGCTTCTTTTTTTCAACAACAACAACAACATTCACGCGTATATAGACTATTAATACTCTACTAAATATATTCTATATGGTACTCGCCTTCTTTTGTCTTTGAACAATATTTATCATTTTTTCTTGTTTTATTTTTTTTTTTTTTGAGCAAGGAATAGAATCGCAAAACGTTTTCTTTATACCTTCTATAATACTATATATACTCGTATGTATTTTAAATCTTAAATATTTTCATTATCAGTCAGGCTCTCATTCTCGAAATCACTAAAATTTTGTATTTTACTTTTCAAATAATTTCTTATAATTCTCAAACACTTAAAGCATAGCAATATAGTTTCTGCGTGATCAAAGGACATAAAAATAATGTGAATGTAACACACGAACTAGTTGTGACCTTTCAACACACAAAGACTCCTATATTGATATGCTTAAACTGTTTGCGAATTATAAGATTATAAAAATTTATTTGATAAGTAAATCACGAAAATGTGAGCCTGACTGTAAATACACTTTTAAGTTAATCTTTTCATCAAAATTTACAACTTAGCAATTTTAAAAATATCTATAAACATTTTTTTTTAAATTATTAGTTATATATTTTTTCTAGCAATTAGAGCTGGTCAATTAAATATAAAAAAAAATAAAATAATAATAATTATAATGATAATAAAACTATGTTGGTAACTTATAATTAAAGTATCTAAATAGAATATGTTTTGTATATTTAAATAATTTACGAATAAAATTATAAATGTTTATCAAATTAAAAATGAAAAACAAAAATAAGTTAATGTAAATACGAAAATTATAAAAATAAATATAACGAACGACAAGAGAGAGAATTATTATAATTTTGCCTATTTTTATGTATAAATTTTAATTTTAATTTCTTTTTTTTAAACGAATTCATTGCTTAAATATACTTTTTATATTTATAGTTAAAACGAATTCAATTGAAAAAAAAAAAACATTACCTTTGGTACACCAAAGCTTAAATACTCTTCATACATGTAACAAAAAGTAGTCCATGTGAAATTTTGCATATTTGTATTGTATAAAAGTACCTAATCGTACGTGCAATCTCAAAAATAAATAAATAAATAAATAAAATAACGATAATATAATATAAATGTATTTTTTGTAACAAAAATATACTTATTATTAGATTCTGATACAGTTAGAAGACAAACGAATAAAGTTATATCAAACCGTGTCGCCAAAGTGTTAAAAAAATATTTAAAAATAATTTTTTAAATAATTTTCCCGCCAATACATTTAGAATGCATGACAACTCTGCTAAATGCATTATTGTACAAACACACATAGTTGTTAGTGCGGGCAAATTATCGATGACACAATCGATACTTATATTTAATTATAATTTTTGCTACAATGCATAAAAAATAATAATAAATATATAATTTATTATTATAAGACTATTAAAAATTTTAAAAATTAACGCACAAATAAAAAAATATATATATTTTCTGTAGTGCTTTGACTTTCAAAAAAAAAAAAAAAAAAAAAAAAAATTCATCGACTATCGATTGTTGAGTTTATTATTATTTTCCCACCACTAACACGTTTAGATATTTATGCTAACATGCCAACTTATGCCATTGATATTTTGTACAAATACTTTTCATAAATGCACAGTTAATTCGGCGTTGATTCTATTCGCATTCTATTTATGTTAAAGCGCTTGGCGACATTTTCTTTTTTAAAGTACATATTTCAATTTAGTACCAAAAATGAAAATGTAACGGACATTTCTCTATTTGAAAATTTGCATTTCTCTAAGTTGGCAGCACTACAAAGAAAATGTCAACTGTCAAATGCACCGAAAGAACAGGATAGGACGGTAGTAACAAACATTCGAAACAACAAAAATCCTGCGCAGTCGCAGTGAAAACATACAAGGAAGCGAAGGAGCAAACCAAACAAAAAAGAATTATTTTCGCTGACGGCCATGAAAAGGAATTGTGCGTAATGCCGCTCATGACTAAAATCTTCTTATAAATGACTAAAGGGTGCGAAAGAGCTATGAAAAGCGAACAGATGGTAAAGGCAGTACAAATGTAAGAGAAGCAAGAAAAAGTAACGTCCAACATAAAATCGATTAACGGTAAATCGAAAGAAACGAATATAGAAATTGAATAGGTAAGATGAATAATTGAATAAAACGCCAAACAGGAAGTGAATATATAAAAAAAAAAAAAAAAAAAAGCCGATACACACATCAACACGCACACAGACGCGCACACACTCACACAAACAAAACGAATTTTAATACATAAACTTTTCACTTTTTTCTTCACAAACTGCATGCAGCAGCGGCAACAAAGGAAAAAGTTTCAACGAGAAAAGGAAAATATTTATTTATCATTTTTTTTTTTTTTTGTTTGTACTTTTCTGCTGTCAACGAGGACGGCCGACCGACCAACCGACGAGTCGAATCGAGTCGAGTCAAGTCGTTTCGCTTCGCTATAAACGAAGCAAAGTTTCAAGCGCGAAGAGCAAACAGAACGCACAACAGCAGCAGCTGCAGCGGCAGTAGTAGCAGCAGCAGCAGAATACGTAAAAGCAGTGAAAATTGATACGCAAGTGGATATCGAATCGAAGCGAATTATAAAATTAATTCAAAGAAATTAAATCGAAAACAAAATCTAAAAAAAAAAAAAAAACAAGAAAGAATCGCACGAATCAAAAAAGAAGAAAAAAATACTGCATTCGGCAGAAAAATCATAAAATTTAATTAAATTTAAGCGCAATTTATATCGCAATGTGAATAAATAATGAAATTATGGCAATCTTATAAATAGAACTAATCAATAAGGAGCGCAGACACGCACACTGAACAGAACTAAAGAACAGAACGGAACAGAACAGAAGGAACGACCAACAGACGGATAGGACAGGCCGACAGACACACAGACAGACAGACAGACGCAACGAAGGTGTAAAACGTGTGTGTTGAGCGGTGCGGGGCAATGCGTGCGTCAGGGAATAGGGCGGATTAGTTAAAGGAACGGAAGGAACATAATCGACGTGAATCAGTACGTGCGTGCCTGTATGAGTAACAAATAAAAAGCCACACACACACGGTGCTACGCACACATGAATAAATTAATTTGTTGCAACTACATAAATCGTAACTTGTGAAGACCTACAAACAAGTAAAATAAATCGAGAAAAAAAGGGCAGGAAAAATAATGTTCAATTGTTGCTGAAGCAATTCAAATTTGTTTAGCACTTTAATTTATCGTCGTGTAACAATTAAATCGCAGTTAACAATAAAGAGAGAGAGAAAGAGAGCAAATAGAAAATGGTAACCATGAATTCGGAAGTGGACAAAACGCAAACGCCAACAACACTGGCAATGGCTGCAAAAAATGCTGCCGAAGCAGCAGCAGCATTATCAACTACGACAACAGCAACAACAACAACAGGAACGTCCAATATAATAATCACAGAAACAGCAGCAAGCGCAACAACAACACCAACAACACTAACACCAGCAACAACACCAGCAACAGACAGTACAAAAGATAACGTAGCTGCGACGTTAATACAATCCTCGACGTCATTGCCAACGACAAAAGCGATAGAAACAGTTATTAACGGTAATAGTCATTGCAGTAATCAACAACAACAACAGCAACCAGCAGCAGCAGCAACAGCAACAACCACAACATTAGAAAGCAATGCCAACGTAAACTCTAATGCAAACTCTGATGCCAATTTTAACGATAATGCAAATCTGACCACCGATGCAAGCAACGATAGCCCTTTAGCACTTTCAGCTGACAACTTTAGCTCGAATGCGAATATTATTGCTAAGAATAGCAGCAGCAGCGGCGACAACAGCAGTAGTTGTGAAGCTGGCACCGTAACGGTAACATGTGGTAACAGCGTCACTGTCAACAACAGCAACAATGTTGCTGGCACAATATCCAACATACCCAATACAACGCACGTTACCACCGGCGCAGCAATGTGCAATGCCGGTAACCCAGGAAAATCAACAAGCTGTACGCCAAACACTTTAATGCCATCATCAGCAGCGACAAGTGCATCTAGTTCAAATAAAAATTCGCTTTTGCATGTAGGCAGCGGTAGTGCATTGGCGCCAAACCACCATCATCATTATCACCATCATCACCAGCGAGATCTACTGCAACAATCATCGCAACAGCCACGTACAAGGAACGAGGATGCACCCAATATACTTGTTTATAAGAAGGTAAGTGAGTGACTTCTACTTCAACACATACAAATGTATGTATGTATGTATGTGTTGAACTGATCTGTGTTTCATTTCCATTTGTTCCTCACATGTATGATATACAATATGATTCTTTTTACAGATGGAGGCCATCATTGAGAAAATGCAAGCAGAGTCTACAGGTGTCGCTGTGCGTACCGTAAAAGCGTTCATGAGCAAAGTGCCATCTGTATTTACCGGCGCCGATCTCGTTGCCTGGATACTAAAGATTTTTGATGTTGAGGACGTCACTGAAGCATTGCACTTTGCACATTTACTCTCATCGCATGGCTATATATTTCCCATAGACGATCATGCACTGACGGTGAAGAATGATGGCACATTTTATAGGTAAGCATAAGCAGCGTTGACATTTATCAAATTTTTTTAATGATTTCATTTTGTTTTTCTAAGATTTCAAACACCATATTTCTGGCCTTCTAATTGTTGGGAACCAGAGAATACTGATTATGCGGTCTATTTGTGTAAGCGTACTATGCAAAATAAAACGCGTCTCGAACTGGCCGACTATGAAGCGGAAAATCTTGCTAAACTACAAAAGATGTTTTCACGAAAATGGGAATTTATATTCATGCAAGCCGAGTCACAGAGTAAAGTGGCAAAAAAACGTGACAAACTTGAACGTAAAGTACTCGATTCACAGGAACGTGCTTTTTGGGATGTACATCGACCGATGCCTGGCTGCGTAAATACCACCGAAATTGATATTAAGAAAGCCTATAGACGCGGCGATTCACAGCATGGTACCGGTTCAGCAAACGCATCAGTAACAAAGAATCCGGTGGAACAGATAACACGTACAATTGCATTGCGCAAACAAAAACTCGAGCGGCGTACAATCAAGGTGTCCAAAGCGGCAGAAGCGTGAGTTGTGAAGCGAATGAATGAATGCTTTCGTCTGTTCTGAATATTTTTGTATTTTATACCATTTTTTGTTCTTCTTTATAGATTGGTCGCCTACTATGAGCAGTACAATGAGTTTGATTACTTTATAACATCACCGGAACTGCCAAATCCGTGGCAAACGGACAGCACCGAAATGTGGGATACTGAAAAGAATAGGTAAGTCCTAAAATCGAAAGTTTAACAAGTGGTGCCATCATAATAATTTGGGTAAACATTTTAAATTTAACAGCAAAGAAGTTCCTCTACGTCGCGTCAAACGTTGGGCTTTTAGTTTGCGAGAGCTGCTCAATGATCCCATCGGACGCGAACAATTTACTAAATTTCTTGAGAAGGAGTATAGCGGCGAGAATCTCAAGTATGTAAAAAGTTATATTCAATATATTCTATATTAATTTATATCGAACGTTTGTAATACATCAAAGTAAATGTCAGAGTTCCTTTTAGGTGTGTCAATTGCTGATCAGCGTGACAGCAAAAGTCTCGCAATGTCCGTCTGTCTATGTGTAAAAAAAGTCATTTCAGTTTTGGCAAAAAATTTTTGAAAATCGTCGGGATGGAAGGAATCCGAAAAGAACTTTAAAATTGAAGAGCGGAACGGTTTATTCCTCTAGTGCCACATTCCCAAAAATGAAAATTGGAATGAATTTCAAATTTTTAATTTAGATTTTTGTAAGTTTCCACTTCAGGAGAGTCTAAGTTTCAAATATGGTGGCCATATCTCTTAAAGTGATAATCGTTTTCATATGGCAGATAGCATAACAGACGGACGGACATAGCTAGATCGACTCTCCTATCTATGCTGATCAAGAATATATATACTTTATATAGTCTACCTTGCCTCTTTCTGCCCGTTTCATACAATTGCACAAACTTAATTTACCCTTTTACCCCTTGGGTACAGGGTATAAAAACCCGTGATGAGCGGGATCGGATCATATTTCCCACATACATATTAGTTTTCATGAAATTTGAGAATTATTCTTTTCGTTTATTTTATTCTTATTGCTTTACAGATTCTGGGAATCAGTGCAACAGATGAAGGCGCTGCCACAATCCGAAATCAAGGAAGCCATTCAAAATATCTGGCAAGAATTTTTAGCTCCCGATGCACCGTGTCCCGTTAACGTTGACTCTAAATCGGTGGAGCTTGCACGTGAAGCTGTTAATTCACCGAACGGACCCAATCGCTGGTGTTTCGATGTTGCCGCCTCGCATGTTTATCATTTGATGAAAAGTGATTCATATTCACGTTATCTACGTTCCGATATGTACAAAGACTATCTGAATTGTTCACGCAAGAAAATTAAGTCCATACCGAATTTATTTGGTGTGAAGCGTTGAGATACGATGCGTGAGGCGGAGGTTGCGGCTAATATTAATAATGCCAATACCATCGCCGTCACCTACAATACCAAAATAACTAAAGGCAACAGCAGCAATCACAACAGAAATGCAAATGCAACATAGTTAATTGCAAACGAAACGAAAAAAATAAACGGAAAAGAAAGAGGAAAGCAAGTTGCATCCTTTTTGTCTGTTGCATAAGAGTGCTGCCTGTTGCTGTCCTTATTGAAACGTGAGGAATTGTATGCTAATATTTTGTAGTTCAGGTTTGTTGTTGTTGTATTTATTTGAGTGAAAGTTTGTTGTTGGTTACAAATTTTTTATTTCTGATGTGATGTGAGTTCTTTTTCGTTTTTTTTTTTTTTTTTTTTTTGTCGTTGTTGTATGTGTGTGTTTCTAACTTAAATACGTATTTTTTTAACTAAAAATCAAACTGCATGTTCTTTCTCGCTCTTTCGTTATCAAATGATTGCAACTATCTTTTTTGTTGCATACAGCTGTGCTTCAGTTTTTGAAATCGAAAAAAAAAAAAATTCGATATACATTTGAAGTCGGAAATGTTCGTGTTCCGATATTTGTAAATTTTAAACGATTTCAAAACGATTGCATTTGATCATTTAAGTTTTTTTGCATTTTAAAATTTCATTGTAAAAGATTCATCTGATGTCAGAAAATTACGTTTTGGTTAATCTTACAAGGACGAAACCAAAACGTTGCGAAATTCAAAAAATCAAATGTGAATGAAAAAGGGAGCACGGCTGATATTATTATTATTATTTTTTTTGTTTCTTTATAATTGTTAGTAAAATTTCGAATAGAAAAATATAAGTTTGCGTGTTGCATTTAAAACTGTATAAAGCAATAACCAATTACTTTCAAAATGTACTGGGAAAATGTATGCCACTAAAATTGTCACTGTAATCTCTGAAAATTGAATTGGAACTTGAAAAAGTTAAAACAAAAAAAAAAAAAAAAATAAATAAAAAATAAATAATCAAACTTTGAAATGACAGAATATTTTATATTTATATATGTATGTACATATGAACATATGTTGTTGTATATGTGTATATGTACTTATGTACTTATATATAAATATTAAAATATTATAGAATTTCAACACTAAATACTGCCATTGCTTGTTTACGTTCACAAACAAAAAATACACGTACGTACGTACACGAATGTATGTATAAACACTAAATGCCAACTAAAGAAAAATGAAAACACCAATAAAAGCGAATAAATAAAATAAATTATTTAGCCAAAATTTATGGCTGAACTAAATATGTTAAGTTAAAAACAAATTGTTTGCATAATTTTAGGCGCTTGTAAAAACAAACCAAAGAACGCAACACCAAATAACCAAAAAAAAAAAAAATCTTAAAAAATAAACAAATAATTCAATCAATCAATCTGCACAAATCTTAACAAAACCAAACACCAACGAAACACCAAATAAATATTATTAAATTACTACTACATATATACATACATATATATATACATACTATATATAACGCAAATAAATGAAAAACAAACGCTTAAATGGCAATAATAATTAACAAATTATTTATTGTAAAAAAAAAAAAAAAAAAATTGTTAAATAGCCGAAAAAAAAAACGTATACCTAAATAGTTGTTATCGATAACTCTTTTGTTCCTCGCAGCAATCAAATGAGGCGTACATTCATAAATACAATATGTAAATGAATAAAATAATTATAATCGAAAAATCGTAAATAACATCGTAATCGTAAAAACGTAACATTACTCCGGTCGTATCGAAACTTTTATACTCTTTACATTAAAAATAAAACATGCATGTGAAGATACTTGATCGGAAAGTTGATTAAATCTACAACAAAACAATAATTCACTTGGATATTAACAGATCGATAACGATTTCTAATCGATATTTTGTTTATTTGTGAAGAGTATAAATAAAAAAAAAATAGTAATTTATTCCGTGTAAAAACAACAAATTCGTTAAATAACTAAATCCAGCGCCAATATTCGAAATATATATTTATATAGAAACACGCACACACAAACAGGCACATCAATGGCCTGCGTAGCTATAGTAGATTCATATATGTATATACGCATAATGCATATATGTACGAGTATGTTACATAGTTTAAACATTCAACAAAAATAATTTCACTCAAACTTCTATTACACATTTTCAACTTTATTCCATATTTCATAACAAAATTTAATTTTAATCAAACTTAACTTTTATTGCAAACATTTGTTGTACTTGTACGATTTAAAGAACTATTTCATGATTTTGTGCCTTTGAATTTAATTTCAAAATAAACTTAAATATAATTTTATTTTTCTTAATTATTTCTTAATTAAATTTTGTAAATTTTTTTTTTTTAAATATAGATATAAAAAAATATATATATATACATATAAATCCAATGTAATTTATATTAAAAATAATAAATAAAAAAAAAAACTAGAAATGCTCGTATATAAACTAAAAAAAAATGTTATTTATATCAACATATCGTAGCAGCATTAAAAAATAAACAAAAAATTACAAAAGATACGTATGTACCTCTTCGTATTTTCAAAATCTTTATACAAAAATATATACACACACACACACATACACAAGACACTTACATACATTTATGTATGTATTAACAACACAAACAGTGTTTATTCTGCATGTGATGAATTTAAGTATCTGCAATATATGTAAATGTATCCTATACATACCATAAGTATCTATCAGATACTTTATTTAAAATGTAACATTTTAAATATCTTAAATAGTTATACTGCGAAAAATGCAAATCAAATTAATAAAAATGTTACAACTTAAAGCGAAATTTATAAAAAAAAAAAAAATAAATAACTAAATATATACAAATATACTTATACTTTGGTAAAAACACTGCTAAAATACTCTTTACACTTTTAACAATATTTGCTGTCAAATTTGAATAATTACAATTTTTTTTATATTTTTTGTATCAAGTTGCCGTAGAAGATCCCATAAAATATAGCTGTGTCTGTCTGTTTGTCCGTCTGTCCAAAAAAAATTGGCTTAGCTGCGAATGGATACTTCAATTCAATGCAACATATCAAAAACTTTGGTCAAACTTTCAAAAAGATATTAATTGAATCTGTGCTCATTTAAAATTTATGAGCAAATAGACCTGCCTAATATTTTTTTTTTGATTTTTTCTTTTAAGTTTTTGAACTAAATGTAAATTATATTCTTTATTTCAATGAATTAAATACTTTTGTATGACACCTTTGCATGCAAATTATACAAAGTGTAAAGAGTATAAAAGATGATTTAATAATACTAACTTTTGCAATAATAAAAACAAAGCAAAAAAAAAAAAAAAACCCCGAAAAAAAGAATATAATTATTTAAATTATTTAAGTAATATTGGGAATAAGAAATAAAATTGTCTTTAAGCTAAAAATAAGCAAATAAATGTTTGTCTATTTCAATGATTCTTTATGTTGTGAAATTGTGTGTGTGTATCTAGGTTTTTTTTTATATCGTTTGAGTGTGATCGTTACTTGGATTAATTAGAACTACATAAAATTACTAACTAAAATAATAATCTAATACGAATACAATTAGAATGAATTGAAAATCGTTTCGCTGGCCTACATACAAATGTAGTATGTACAAAGATCCATATAAATGCATATGTACACGCAAATTAAAAAAAAAAAATAATAAATAAATAAATATAATCGGTATCTTTGAGATAAAATTCCTTTCATTTCGTAAATTTAATTAAAAAATTAAATTTTTTTTTTAAAAGAAAATTATGAAAAATGGCAAACCAACATTTTTTATAGATAAGCTAAAAGGGTAGTTTATCTTATAGAAGTTTATTTTTCTTTTCTAAAGATTTGTGTGTACATTGTTGTTGTTGGTTTGATTAATAAATAATAATGAGTTAATTGTGCGTTATGCCCACCGTGCAGAAAGGCATTTTGTCGTTCGTTGCTGTTAAAAACGCTGTTCAAAAACAAAAAAAACTCTGTACGGATTGGTTCGAAGCAATGTTTTTTTTTTTTTTTTTTAACTAGACTTGAATATAGAAAAATAAATAGTATAAATTGAAATAAAAAATAAAAATGTTTAATAATAAATTATAGCAAAAAGTCGCAGCAAATTAACTACTGAATAGTTAAATAAAATAAAATATAAAAATACATAAAAAATAAATAAATGTAAAATATAAAATAAAACTTTAACTAGCAAATACCTACTTTATTCTATACATGTCGGTGTATCTTTAAGTTAAAAAAAAATATATAATAAATTAATAAATGCTTAAAGAAACCGTAGAGAATTGCGTTGGATTAACTTGAATTGTTTATAAAAAAAAAAATATTTTGAAAAAATATATAAAAAAAAAAAAAAAAAATTAATACAAAAGAAAAATTCAAAAATAAAAAGAAAAATATTTTAAATTCATAATATTCCGCATGCAAATATTCAGCTAGAAAAAAAAATTATTGTATAACAAGTAAAAAGTTTCTGTAAATGGTGAATAATTTTTATGTTGTACTTAAGAAAACTCTGAGAGAAAATAAAAGCATATAAATACATGAATAAAAAGATAAAACAAATATGTAAATATATATTGTAGTGCTCATTTATTACAAAAGTTAATCGACTAATCCGATCACCGGCGAAAATGTAAGGATATGTTTCGCCGTTTCATTTTCATGTGTTCTCAGCGGAGTTAGTAAAATACCAAAGAAAAGTGAGTAGATCAAAATATATATAAATTCAATTTTAGAATAAATATAAAAAAATTTATAAATTCAGATTTAGTTATCATCGTTTTTTTTTAAATATTATTTTCTGTCGAAAAAAATATAAATGAATCAAAAATGTATTGTATCTGTAAAACCAGTCGTATGCGCAATATTAAAATTTAGGTACAGATATATTGTTAAAAACGATTAAACCGTGAAAGTTCTAAATGTTTTCGACAATATATGTATCAGCCCAAACAAACGCTTCTAGTATCAAGGTCAGCTTAAGAGTTTATTTATTTTTGCCCCAATTAAATTATAAAAAAAAAAAAAACACAAAAATTCGCAGAATAAAAAAGCATGCTGATTTTCTTGTAATCAGTTATTACGCTTTTTATCTTTATCACTTATAAGTACATATAATATCTAATCGGTTTATGATTTTGTGCTGATGAGTAAAATGTTTTGATTCTAATGTAAGACTCGCGTAAATTGGATTTCAGAAATTCTGCTAATCAGGCATGAAATAAAAATCTGTTGATAAAAAAAAAAGAAAAAATAAGAAAAAAAAAAAACCGAACACATTTTAAAATGATTTCATTTGAAAGAAAGCGTCAGACACAAATATTATCTTTTCAATCTAAATCGCAATCGCATCTATTGCCATAATTTTTCGTTGTTATCAGCCAACGATGTGTGCCAGTCGTAAAAGTTAATTGTGTGACGGCAAGCTCGCTCCCAAGAATGAATACTCAATGACAAGATTGTGACACCTTCCAGTCAACATCATCATCATCATCATCATCATTATCCTCTTATTCTTTCCTTCTACCCATAACCTTGCTGACTTTTGATAAAAATGCGTTCGTTTTGACGCCATTGAACGAAAAAGCAAGGCGTTTGAAAGTGCAAAATTCATCGCCTTATAAAGATTTTTATAATCTAATTTTTTATAAGCGAAAACAAAGTGAGAATCGCATAGACGCAAAAATATTGCGGTAAGGTAAACGTAAACAAAGATAAATAAACGGAAATTCCTAATAACTCAGCAAATAAGTAATGCAAAAATGTGTTTTTAAGTTTTTTTGATAAGCGAGTTCTATGATAAAAATTTAAAGAAATTAATTCAAGGAAAAACTTTAACTTCACTGGAATCATCCTAATCGTTGCACCTAATCATAATGCAACTACATAAAATAAAGATAAAGCGTATCTGAACGTATTACCTAAATCTCATAGGGACAATTCAAGTGAAAAAAAAAACAATGTAATCGAACTAGACTAAGGAGAAATGACCTTCGAACTCGGGGAACTGACTTTTAAATAGGCCGCTGTATTTGTCGAATTCTTTCTTCGTCTTTAACTAGGTTAGTCAATGATTGTCCCAAATAGGTTGGTCAGTGACTGAGCTATGCAGTCTCGTCAATGAGACGACCCAGTATTGATCAGCGCCGGTCCCAGGCTGATGCAAAGCCGGACGCTTCAGCTTTCGTAGGACATTGTAATGTAAACATAATGGAATAACAACGAACATTAAGACGGGCTAGCACGTGGCACAGTGCTACATATTGTTCAACATTTTGGCCAATGTTTGCAAATCAATAGAGACAGTTAGGGGGACTTGGCTCCAGAAGAATGGTAATATATACCATATTCTGCTAATAAACTTAAACGTATTTTGATTTTTTACTGATTGTACCTGAAGTCATTAAAGTACGTAAACAAACCGTTTCTTGAAATTGCGTTCATCGAACCCGCTGTTTGGCAAAACACTTTTATAATTTGAAAATTTGGTTTATTTGAGTACTTCACCATACTAAAATGATAGACTCTGACTAACAAAAAAAAAAGTATACAAAAAGTTATAAAATAACATCGAGAAGCTGTGGCAAGTTGTTACGTGAGATTTTTTTTTTTATTAAAAAAAAAAAACAGGTTCTTTTTAAGATTCAGGATATCATATTTTTTTTTTTTGTTTCTTCGAAATTAAATAATAATGCTGAATAATTGTCATCCGAAAAACTAAAAAATTAGTTTATTAGAATCAAAAAAAAAAAAAAAAAAAAAACACAAAGAATCACAAAATCAAAAAATGGAAGAGAGCGCAAAACAATAATTGCGCATTGCGTCGTAACGCCATCATTCGTATTCTGCTCGTTTGTTTGCTCTCTTAAACAGCTTTTTGATTTCGTTATCTATAAATATTGTATGTCTTCTTCTTTTTGTACTCATTATAATTAAGGGTGTTCAATACTAGTAGAAAAAAATGCATAGAAAAATTAGTTCAAAAAATTATTTAGATTTTGCAGTCCAAAATGAAGGCAGCAAGCCATAAAAAAAATTAGCAGTGGTCCGCGATGCTTTAAAACCTCTGGTTCGGTTCGGTTCGGTTCAGTGCCGAACAACGGTTCTCTTCGGTTCAATTGGTTCAAGAAAAAAATATGTTAAACAGATTTTGAGCTGGTGGGGTTCCTGGTTTGCAGCTCTGCCCAAAAATTTTTAGTGTAAAATGGAAAATAGTGCATTTTTAAGAAACATTAGGACCACTTTTTCAAGTTGATTTGCGAAGAATGAGTTTAGACTTTCGGAAAAACTTTCATAGAATAGCCCAAAGAATACGTTCGTGCTATCACGTATTTTCAACTCAAACAAATTGACCCACCCTAATGAATATACGAACGTACTTAAGTATGTATAAATATTTTCGGATGCGCAAGAAAAGCAAATGAGCAGCGCAAAGCAGTAACGATCTGATTCGATTCTTGATGTTCACGAAGTCGACGGCGCGGCGCTGCGCTGCATACAAATAGCAAACGAAACGAAGCTGCGCGAGAAATACAAAAGCGTCTCCGATACGATCAAACAGTTGCTGCTCAACGCTGCTGCATGTCAGAACAGTTTAGCTCAGTTTTTCGTGTGAGAAAAATAATGCCAAACGAAGTTCTACAAAAAAAAAAAAATAAAAATAAATAAATAAAAAATCGAATAAAGGCAAAAAAAAAAAAAAAACAAACGAAATAATCAACGAGATTTTTTTTTTTTTTTAATATTACAAAAGCTTTTAAGAGAAATTCTGTGTTTGCAATCAAATCAATTTTGTTTTGCTCAATTTTACAATTTTTTTTTTTTCCTATAATTTATTTTATTTTTTTATTGTTGCTTTTTTTTTTGTTTTTGTGCTATATAAACTGCCTAAAATAAAATAAGCCAAGGAAACCATTAATATGAATTAAAGCACGTTTAATAAAGACAGACAGCAGCAACAACGCGAGTCTCAAGCCAAGTTAAATTGAGTCTGAACGTCTTTAGCCGGTTCCGCGTTTAATAAAAAAAAAAAAAAAAAAAAATCAACCACAAACTGGTATTAACCAAAACCAATCAATTATCTAATTTAAAATTGAAACAAAAAGATGAAAAAGACGTAAAGCAATAAAAGAACGCATTACAAAAAAAATAAAAAAATAAAAATAATAATAAACACAAAGTCAAACTAAAAATTTAAGAAAGACTCAAACCGCCAAAAATTTCAAATCAAAAGCACCTGCAATCCTACATATGTATCTATGTGAGGTATCTAAACAACGATCAAACAAAATCTTTTTTCATCAAATAATCAAACGATTAATTTAAAAAACAAAATTAATAAAATTCCGTTATTATACTTAAGCTCATTCAGTGTAATGGTGAACAGGCGTGAAGTGAGAAGCGTGCAAAGTCGCTTATATAGCTCAGCTGCGCTTGATAACGCTGCCGTCGTCGTCATCGCCGCCGTCGTCGTGGATGTGCTGCTGCCAGTAGTGGTCAAGGATATTGTCAAAGAGCGTTACGAGTACACAACAACAGCGACGCAGCAACAATATAACGGTAAATGAAACGATCAGTGCATTCATTCATTTATTCATTCAGTGCATTGTGCTAATTCAACGTAACGGATACATAATAACGGTAAAATACGAATATTTACGATTACAAACGAAGAAAAAATCATTAACAACGCAGAACAACAAAAAAAAAGCAGAAGCAGATACTCAAGGAAAAGAATTAAGGAAAACGTGGAAGGGAAAAAGGAGAAAGTACATTCACCTCGCTATACACATACGCAAAACGACGCAAACATTACAGCATTCAACTCGCTTTTTTCTGTTTTTGTTTTTTTTTTTTGTAATTTATTGCATTTTGTTTGGCACAAACGATTTTTTTATTCCAAGAATCTCACCAAAAAAAAAATTTGTTTTGCACTAAAAAACAATTTTTGGAGCAAAAGAAAAACAAACACTATACACAATAAAAATAAAATCAACAATCCAAAAATTTAAATTAAATAAAAAATCGGAAAATCTGAAAATCGGAAAATCGCGCGCTTTAAACTTAAAACTAACGAAAACAAAAAATTAAGACAATATAAACAACAACGAAAACGCAAAGAGTAAAAATTTCGGCAAGTGTTTTTGATTTTTTTTTTTTTTTTTTTTTATTTGTGGCTAAAATAAATTGCAAGTGGATAAAATACAACATTAGAAAAGCAAAACAAAAAAAAAAAACAAAAAAATTGTTTTAAAACATATAGAACGACAGCTGTGAAAGAGAGGAGAGAGAGATATATTGACGCAGGAATTGAGGAAGAGTAAAAGTGGCGATCATTGAGATCAGCAAGCAACGATTGAATAAATTCTGAATTCATTTTATGCAATGTGAGTATATAAATATAGATACATACATATGTATATACTTATAGATACATACATACATATATACATAAGTATACATACGCAAATAAAAACATTTATATAGATGAACAAAAAAAATATGTATGTATATGTAAACAGATACAAATTGAATGATTCGAAAGATATGCAAACAGACGGACGAACGGACGGACAGACGGACAGACGGACAAGTGGTGGTCACTAATTAAAAAGGCTGACATTTACTATTCTAAAAGTATCTATTGGGCCGAAATTGAGTTGTAATTATTATTACAACAAATTAAATACAATACTAAAAGAGAGAAAGTAGAGGAAAAAAAGATATATCAGTTTCCCATTGTTTGCTGAAACAGTGTTTTTCCCTGGCCAAATGGGTCCATTCCACGATGTTGCCTGCTTTGAATGTTTGTCCAAAACAAACAAAATGAAACAATTGCTCACAACTTGTAAGAAGTCTATTAAAAAAATTTATTTAAAGTTGCTATGCGGAAAATACCTTAAAATGAGATTAGAAAACTATTTAAATAAATAGTATCATAATTAATCTTGTAGTTTAAATAGTTTTATCATTTTTTTTTTTTTATCAGACAGACGAGCTTTGCTCTATCGGCTACAAATATACACATAAGGGATTCTTTCATAAATTCTTCTGTTTTAAAATTTACTTGGACAAACAAATTTGACTTTTGAAAAGAAAAACAAATTTCACTATTAAAAAAAAAAAAAAATTGTATAAGGCAAACCTATTTTAGGAAAAAAAGCCTGCTGGTGTTTAGTGGTGTGCTTTAGCTACTTTAAAATCCTTAGTTACGTTATAACGAATGGAATTGTTTCTCAGCGTTGTCTCCTGGCGTTCATGTTCATCAATGATTTCCTAGATCTTTTGTTTCTTCTTTTTGATTTGTGAAATTTGGGCTGAGTTGCTAATAAATAAAACCTAGATTCATCATCGACTAGGCTAAATCAAAAAAGTTGAAATATTCTTAAAGTTCTAGTCATTCAGAAGTTTTTATTATTCTATTCCATGAATGTACATAAGTTTTAATCAGTTTGCTTCTACGTATGTCTTTAAAGCTGAAACATTAAAATATTATTAAACTTAAAATTTATTGAGATACTTTCACTCAATCACATTTAATTGACTTTATTAGAAATGGACTAATATTAATCAAAATAAATGAAAACAATAATAAAATGTATGTACATACAATATAACATATTGATGATAGCATACGAGTATTGTTTATTTTTTTTTTTTTTTAAATATGTATTTAATTTTTATATAAAAATTTTTACGTCGACAAATTCAAAACAAACAAACAAAATAAAAAGTAGCAGATACTTTTTTTTTTTTCATAGAATAAAATGTCATTTTTAACTTTTGCTGCTGGACTCTCGATGTCTACGTGACGAACAGGAACTACTACAACAATTTCGAATTCTTATTGTATTGTTTCTATAATTGTGATTATTATTGTTTTTGTTTCTGTTTTTGTTGTTGTTGTTGATGACGTTGTTGTTGACATCTGCTGCTCAAGAATATAAATTATCACGTACATATATACATATGTATATATATATAAATATAAAATATATACATATACATATATGTGTATATATATGTTAACAGGGTGTAGCAAATATATCTATATATAAGACATTATAGGTCACATACATACATACATACATATGTATGGTATTTGACGTCAATATTTCGATTTTTTTGATAAGCTGTACGAAATGTTGCAAAATGATCTTGACATTCGTGTTTGTCAATTTTTTGTTTAAATGACGAAACTTATCTCTTAACTTTAAAAAAAAAACTAATGCGCCGAACTCTAGACTCTCTAGAATGGTAATTATATTAATTTAAGTTGGTACACATGTCAAAGGTCACTTAATAATAAAAATCGTTTTCAAAAAGAATAAATTGTAAAAAGCTTTGTTTTCCTTCTGTTCAATGAGTAAAGAAAAAACAAACTAATGGAACACCCTTTATATGTACATATGCACGAGAACAGACAAATATTGTGTCACACGTTGTCTCCGAGTGTAAACTGATTCTCTGTGATATTTGTTTTTGTTTTTTTTTTTTTTTTTTTATTTTATTTTATTTTTTTTTTTTTTGCGACAGACTATTTGATAATGCCGCAATTAAAAAGCCCACATAGGAAAGGTGCCCTTAAAAGCAAAGAGCCCTTCACAAATATAAAAAGTATTTCTTATTTTTTATATCAAAATGCATGCTTAAAAGCTTGGAGATTTTAAAAGTTTGTGATAACGTTTAAAAAAAAAATTCCATATAAATATTTTTTTTGTGATATTTTTTGAAAATAATCTGGACGAAATACGTGGAAGTAAAATAAATAATTAATTAGATTAAATTTAAGTTTCAACTAAAAGTTTATTTTTAATGTAAGATACAAAATACAAAAGACGTAACATTGCTTTCGGGAGTAAAAGTAAAGATAGAATAAGATATTTGTATAAAATAAAAATATATTCAAAAAAATCTTCATGGCTGTTGTTGCAAATAATTCCCCATGAATCCTAAAGAACTATTACTATGCCCTTATGTGCGAACAGACCCAGATTACCTTTTTGAACACTACTACGCCCGAAGAATTTCGCTTCTTTGACTTTTGCATGGGTTCCGGTGTGTGTGTGCACGCTAGATCAATATTTATCATTTTTTCCTTTTGTTCGGCTCAAAAATTTGTTTTGGATTGAAACTTAGGTTGCATAAGAGACTAAACTGTGATACAAAATGACTTTTCAAATAACAAAATTGGCATTATTTTTAATAGTTTTTTCAGTTATTCTGCTTTTAAAAGGGCCCATGCTGTATCCTAATTGTTTCTTTTTTTTTTAACAGTTAAATTGGATTTAATAAATATTTATAACAAAGTATTAAAGGTTTTCAAACCGGCAGCAGTTGCAACCACACGGCGGCAGCCGTCATTGATGATGTGATCGAGGAGCCGCATTTTGTGCATCTTACATTAGTAGGTCAGGACTGATTTTTCCTTTCGCTCAGTTATTATTTTAGCTTGAGTTAAATAAATATCAGAATAAAATATAAAAATATATTTTGTGCATAAAATATTTGTTTGTTGCTTGAACTTCCTTGAATATAACTAAATAAAGTATCTTTTTGAATTACAGATATATGCAATGTTTATATGAGCAAGCACCGAAAATTTCGTTTAAAAAAAAATGAACAATCTTTCTCGTTTAAATATTTCCTGGGTAGCGCAATTTTCGCCCGCCAGTTTTATGAAGTGTGCGACCAAATAAAAAAAAAATAATAATTATTGCATCAATTCGGAAACTTTTGCTGGATTGAATAGAAAAATTAGTGTCGCCAATTGTCTTTTAAACATAAAAATGTAATATATCCTGTATTTATTGTTTTTTTTTTTTAATTTTATTTGTGTTTGCACATAATTTGGATAATTTTGCTGTTTTTTATTTTTTTTGTTGAAATACTTCTTTTCTTTGACTAGTCCTATTATTATTAACGCTGTATTACTTTTATTAATTTTCTCGCATTTTATAACAAAAAAATAAACAAATTTTGGAATTCACAATGGAATCTTATTAAAGCTATTCATGCATTGGAAGTACTTTGTCAGTATTCAAACAGAAGTTTTTGTTTAATAATTAAAACATTTTACTGAAGTCTGTTTTTAAGCAGCTTGAAATGTTTATTTTTTTTTGATCAGCAAAGTAATGTGCTGGCATGCTTTATTATTGATGCCAAGAGTTCAAGTTACTATAATTGTTGAACATCTAAAGGCGCATTACATTGAGTAAATCTGATACCTCTATAAAGTTTGTGCTGCCTCACAAGGTGTGTTATATCATAGCCCCATTTGATAATTTTATATGAACCAACAAACCGGATTTGATAGATAAATTTGTTTAACTCATTGCCAAGTAACTAAAACTCCAGTGTTTTTATACTTGGATGTTGTACTGATGAATATGATCAACATGTGAATCAGAATGATACTAGACTAATATGAGCTTGATAAATTAAACAGTTAATCATAAAGTACGGTTTTTTTTTTTATTTGTTTTTCAATAGTTTTTTTTTTTTTTTTTTTTTAGGTCTGGAGTTACAGACTAGCATGATAGTTCTGTTTCCAATTTACTTCTTTCAATTTTTCCACCCACTTGGTGAGCAAATCAAACCAAACGCTTGACCACTGAAATAAATAAGAATCAAAAAAACAATCAATGACATATTATTTGAAACTCATTTAATTTCATAATCATTTTTTTTTGCTTTCTGAATAGTGATTCATATACCTATTATGTTAAGTCATAAAAGGAAATATATAAAATTTATTGTTTAAGGCAGCTAATTTTGTAAAGGTTGACACAGAAAATAAATTAAGGTCCTGTTTTCCCTAGATCTGAACTTAAA